>OW285237.1:187794267-189219641 GCA_935421215.2 Melolontha melolontha
TTTGGTTTAAAGGTCGATGCATGGTCGCTTTATGTAAACTCATTCGTCTATGATGAATGACAAACCTATTCACCTACTTCCTAAGATATCCGATTATAATACATTTAATTAAATTGTTTTTCTTTTGAAAGCGACTCAACCTTTTCTAATTCGTTTGAAATTCACGATTACAGCAACTGCTCAAAATTCTCACCATTCTCTTGAGTACATAATTTGGCGCGACGTATAAGTGATTCACGAACATTTTGAAACAAATTGCGTTCACGTACATGATCTGTTTTCGCAATAATACGTTCACGCAACTTGTCAATATCGTTGACTTCCATCCTCTAGACTCGCTCATTTCAATATCCCCACAGAAAGAAATCAATCGGATTTGGGTCAGACGACCGTGGTGGCCAATGCACTGGTCCACCGCGGCTTATCCAGCAATATCCAAACACATCATTCAAATACTCACGCACCACGCGAACAAATTGCACAGGTTACCCGTCATACTGATACCACATCGACACGCGAATATTGAAAGGAATATCTTCTAGTAATCCCGACAGAATATTATGTAATAAATTCAAATAAACTTGTCCGTTCAAACGCGGCGGTAAGAAAAATGGACCAACAATGTAATTATTTATTATACCGATCCATACATTTAAAGAGAATTGGTAATGATGGTGAGCTGGTCTAATCGAAAATACGAACATTATAGTTTCAGCGGTAAATATCTTAATATGACACTGTAAGCACAATAGCTCCTTGTGTTCGACTGTTCACAGGTCAGCATTTTTAATTTAAATAACAGTCAATGGCATAAAACTTACAAAGAAGGCACACACATACACTATGTATACAGACCGTCCTAAAAACATTTTCCTATATTTTCTTCTTTTTTTCCGCGCTTATTTGAAAAATAACTTTTCTACGGGATTTTTTTTGTAAAACATAAAATTTGGAAACTTTATACCCTCCAAATTACGAAAACGAGTGAATAAACACCCTGCCATATATAGATTATTTATTTCTTAACATCATAAACTAGAAAGTGTGAGCTTATCACATCCTGATCTGAAAAAAAATTCTATAATTCAAACACGTTTTTCCGAGCAATTCAAAAACATATTTTCAGTTACATATTTTTTTAAAAATTTCATAAAGCATTAATCAAGTAACAACTAATGTTCATCCCAGATTACCCTTCAACAGGAGATCAAAGCACATACGCTTGTGACTTTTAATAGCTTTAACAATATTATATCTGTATGTTGCCAACCTTTTCAGGAGGATGTAGAGAAGTACTCAAACGAAAACCATTTCAAAAATTTTAATTCACCAACATCGTAACAGAGAACGAAATTTAATATGCTAATACCGGCTTTTACCGGATCCAATATCGAAATGAATATCACAGAATAGTAATATGACACGCATAATAGTCTCGTGTTATGTAGCGATATTATTATTGCAACTGTTACAACCCTCTTTTTTATAATTACCTAAACTTCCGTGTAGTTTTGTAGGATTCTCGAGCAAATAAAAAAGGAGGAAAGGTTCTTACATTACTTGAATTGCTAATCATATTCTATTAACAGTACCGTGGAAAGCCCGAATATTCAACACACAGAAATATACAAAACTCAATCTAAAGAAAAGTCCGAATTGCTAACGAGAATTTCAAAGTCGAAAGCGGGGTGAGAGAAGATAGCGAAGGCCCAGAAAAGGTGGAAATCTCTTAAGCATACATACTAATACTAGAAAATTGCGTGATATTAAGAGGAGAGTCACGTTTGTCGCGTAAGATACTGCCTTCGAGTGGATAGGATTTTTGTTCCTAAATTAGAAACAGGGAAAAATATTTTTTTAATGCAGAATTTGGTCTGAATGTTAATTACATGTTGGGGCTTCGTATTTAAGGAATTGATTTTCTACTCGTACGTATCATTATAATATCTGTATTTCAATTTGTATGTTGGATTTTAATTTTGGTTCTGTTGCATGAGTTTCGAAATTATAACACAGTTATTTATACTAACAATTACGACAACGACAACACGCTTTTTATTAGGTGATGTTCTTTTTCGTTTTTATCGTCTACCCCGTGGTGTGGTTGTCGCCCATACGCTTGTTTATTATACAAAGAAAGATAGAACACACACCAATATATACCGGGTTCTTCTTTTATCATTCCACATTGTATTAGTGTTAGTGACTTTGAGAGGGGTAGAATTGTTGCCTATCGAGATGTTGGTTTGTGCTATTGCGAAATTGGTCATCGTGTTAAGTGTACTGCAATTACGGTAATGCGTGTGTCGTGTGTGGACAGAAGAATGTAGACGAATACGAAGAAGGACAACTGGTCAACTGAGGTGTACCACAGAGCGTCAAGATAGGCGCTTCAGACAACTAGCTCTACGAGACTGTTTTTTCTACTACGCGTCAAATCGATGACCAATGATTTGTAGAGAAAGGTAGACCTCTTACTATGCGTACAGTATATCGCCGCATTTGAGCCTTTGGACTTCTTTCATACCGTCCACGATTAGTGCTTCCTTTGATTGCGGACCACTGTCGTCAACGTTTGAACTGGTGTAGAGAAAGGCAAGCATTGGGTGGCAGAATAGCATAATGTCATTTCCGGTGACGAATCACGATTCTGTCTAGGTATGCACGATTGCCGTAGAACGGTACGATGCCGACGTGGAAAGCGACATGATATTGGTCTTGCTGTTGAGAGGCATGTACACAGGGCTGTTGGAGTAATGATTTGGAGGGCTATTGCCTATGGTAGCCGATCACCTCTTTATTCGAGGCAGTATGACAGCTGCGCGTTATGTTGATGATGTCCTACAAACCATTTTTTACTACCTTATCTAGATGGCCGTATACACGTCCTTTTCCAGCAAGACAACGCACGCCCCATATTCCTCGTCGAACTATGGACTTTCTCCAAGAAGCAGGCGTTAATGTTTTGCCGTGGCCACCCCGTTCACCGGATTTAAACCCCATTGAACATGTGTGCGATATCATGTGGAGGAGACTGTCCACTCTGCACCATCCTCCACAGACTCTGGCGCAGTTAATCCACGAAACTAAAGTTGCCTAGAACGAGGGACCACAAGCAGATATCGACCATCTCATTTTGTCGATGCCTAGACGTATACAGGAGTGTACTCAGCTACGGGCTCGCCAAACATATTATTAATTTTTTTTCGTATTACATGTTAATAAAATTTCTTGCAAATGTTATCGTTTCATTTTTTATGTAAAACTATAGCATTGCCAAGAAATCAAGTTGATCAAATTATGCCTTCTGGATGTAACACTTCTAATCACATTAAATATAAATCAAAAAGGCAGTGCTAATCGTATCCCATGTCTGATTTTTGTTATTTAACGTAGCAACGTCGACTTTTTTGTTTTCCACGATGTTGTTGTCTTTGATAAGCTGTACCAGAAGCATTTTTTCTTTGGTGGTAAACACTGAGGATTTATTCGTAAATTTATGGATAATTTTTTTATTGTACATGATATTTTGCATTTCTATGAATAAATTTTCATTAATTCAACAAATATGGCGTGGAAATACGAAAATATACCAGAAGATTGGGAAATGGCACTAATAACACCGATATACAAAAAGGGAAATTATAGAGATTGTAATAACTACATAGCTATAACGTTACTAACAACTGTGGTCAAAATATATGAGCAGTTAATTAACATTAGGCTAAGACCGTTAATCGAACGATCGCTATCGGAATCGCATAGTGGATTCAGACCCGGAAGGAGCACGCAAGATCATATATTTACACTAAAACAAATAGTTAATAAAAGATTGCAACAAGGGAAAAAGGCATATTTCGCATTGATTTAGAAAAAGCCTTTGATAGAGTACCAAGATATGAAATATGGAAAGCCCTTGAAAAAAGGGGAGTCAACAAAAAAATAATACGGAATATCCAACGGTTGTATCAGAACAACGTAAATTATATAATAAGGCGGAACATGAGATTCAAGGGATTTGTATCTCAAGATGGCTTAAGGCAGGGCGGAGGATTAAGTCCCGCACTGTTCACTGTATTTATGGACGATGTAATAAGACAATGCTCAATGCAGACGAAAAAAATTCAAATTGGGTACAGAAATCTAGAGAGGATACAAGTAGCTGAGGCAGTATTCGCAGATGACATAGTACTAATAGCTGAAAGTGGAAATAGCCTGCAAGAAAGTATAGACATATGGAATGAAACACTTAAGAAAAAAGGAATGAGTATAAATAAAAATAAAACAAAATTAATGACCACAGGTGAAGAACAACTAAATATCCAAATTGAAGGAATAACTATTCAACAAGTAAATAAGTTTCATTATTTAGGTGTCCTGATAGAAAATACTGGGAAAAATGAGTCAGAAATTAATGAAAGAATTGAAAAGGTACCCAAATTGTATTACGCAATGAATAAGAACTTCATTATGAAAAAAGAAATATCACGAAACACCAAGATAAAAGTATTCAAAGCAGTCTACAGAGCATTTCTGACATACGGATGTGAATCATGGGTACTTAATAATAGACAAAAAAGCAAAATCCAGGCTGCAGAAATGATATATCTTAGGAGAGTGAGAGGCGTAACTAGAAATGATAAAATGAGAAATACATAAATACGAGAGGAACTGGAGATACAATCGATAATGGACTTTATTGAACAGCGGCAACTACATTGGTGGGGGTATTTACAACGAATGGGCGACACTAGACCAGTAAAGCTAATATATGAAGCCAAAGTCCAGTATAAAAGGAAAAGAGGAAGACCGCGACAAGTATGGGAGGATGTCATTGGAAAAAGCATCCAGAAGGGGGCAAAAGAGCTGGAAAGAAGCAAAATCACTGGCCAGTAACCGAACATTGTGGAGAAATTTTATAATTTAGATTAGACTGTACTTACTCGACACCCTTTAGGGTAAAAGGGTTTTTGAGCGGCAATGGCATGTATGATAGAATTCAATAATTATGTGTTCTCATTAGCATTACGTTTAACATCATTAGTATATATACACGCAGTATAGAAATCAAAGTCGTATCTATTTCTGGGTAAGTTGTATTGACAATTAGTAATAACTATGAAACGTCGACGTCTGCACATCCCGGATGGATACGGCTTTCACAAAGTTTTTCATTTTCCCGGACAACGTGGACGGTTGACGCCGTGACGCGTTGCAGCTACATTCTTAGACAAGGGTGATTTTGTCATGTGTAGAAATTGATGCAACGAATTAGAGCGGCAATGGCATGTATGTGAGAATTCAATAATTATGTGTTCTCATTAGCATTACGTTTAACATCATTAGTATATATACACGCAGTATACAAATGAAAGTCGTATCTATTTCTGGGTAAGGTGTATTGACAATTAGTAATAACTATGAAACGCCGACGTCTGCACATCCCAGATGGATACGGCTTTCACACAGTTTTTCATATATATATATATATATATATATATATAATTCAACAAAACCCACTTATTTTATATTTACCTTTAATAAGTACTTATTTATAAAATGTAACAGAATAACACTATGTACTAGTGTAAACTAGATCTAGTGCTTACAATTAAAAACGTGCGAACTAAATTTGGAACTAAAGATGCACAAGCAACAATTTCGCGCGAAAAACTCTTTCCGATAACAGAATTCCCTAAGGTTCCGTGCTTAGTGCGAATCTTTCCCGAGAATTTCCGTATAGTTTCAAGTATAGTTTATAAAAGAGAACGCGAACTTAAGACAAACTTCGAAATAATGCGTGCTTATGTAAGTCGAACCTTACGTAACATAGCCACGGACTATAAATATGGACATTACTGTTTGTGACACTTAGTGTACCTACTGAATATTGTCTTGCGTTTTATACAATTGTATACATTTTACAAGTACTAATTAATTCAATATTCGATGTACTATACGAAACAAATGAGATAAATTATTTTTTTTTAATTTAAAGCCATTCTGTTTATCTTGGGAGCATACTTTGTATAATGTACCGTGTTTTACTAATAAAAGAATTTACAATTTGCTTTTTCATTTAATAGTAATAATCAATTTTCACTTTAAAGTTCAAGCAAAGGGCAAACAGGTTACTTTAAAAGTAAGTTTCAGACGTCGAAGAACTAAACTATTTGCATGTCTAGGATCCGTAATTCAATGGCCACTTGTAAATAAGTTGTAACAGATAAGTTATAACTTTCTGCCGTCTAGAACCGGTGCTGAAAGCCATAGATTACGATTGCCTACAAATACTTGTGCGATTATGCTGTCAATATAACTACAAAAATGTGCATTGCAGTAAAAATAACTTTCCAAAAAATGTCTACAGATACATATTTTGGCAACCTATTAAATATTCATTTTAAAATTTATAGTAGACAAGATATACTTTATCAAACTGTTTGGCAATACCCGGCAATAAATTGTCTTAAATTCGATGCTGAACAAAGTTAAAGCAACGTATCATATAATTCTTTTCGAAGTAAATTATGCAAACAAGAAAGTCGTTTCCACATTGCTACTGATCACGAAAGATAACCATTGATTATTATACTAGGTGGTTAGAGAATTTCTGTAAGTGTAAATTTAAACTAATCATACAGAAATTATATACGCTCTTACAATTTGAATACATCATTTTTTATATTTTCTACTGCTTTGTACTATTATAAATAAGTATAAATGTGATGATACAAAGGTATTTTTAATAATATAAAATATTATTAAAAATCTGGTGTGAAGAACACAAATACAGGTTCACTATTAATATTTTTGTGAACGTGTCCGAAAATATCTCTCCCCAGAGACGTAGATACGTATTTCGCCTTTCTACAGGCTCATCGGTACGCCCCTGCTGGAGAAAGAATATTTCCAGACACATTCACAAAAAAGAACCACATCACAGAAATTATCCAGACCGGGCGTAGAAGTAAATTCAGCGCTGCCTGTTGTCAGACAGCCGAAGTACCTCGCCCCGTCCACATAACCAATGTGAAGTAACGACGCCTTTCCAAAGGCTCCTTCGGCTGTCTGACAGCATGCAGCGCTGAATTTACTTCTACGCCCGGTCTGGATAATTTCTGTGATGTGGTGATGTGGTTCTTTTTTGTGAATGTGTCTGGAAATATTCTTTCTCCAGCAGGGGCGTACCGATGAGCCTGTAGAAAGGCGAAATACGTATCTACCTCTCTGGGGGGAGATATTTTCGGACACGTTCACAAAAATATTAATAGTGAACCTTTATTTGTGTTCTTCACACCAGATTTTTAATAATATTTTATATTATTAAAAATACCTTTGTATTATACAAAACTTGTGGGGTTTACCTACTCATGTATGTTTCAATTATTCTGATAAATGTGATGTGTTTACATTGACTTATACACTAGTATGGAAAAAAACTGAATTTTAACACGGCCTAATGAATTTTGCGTTTACCTCTGCCTGTAATTTAATACTTTCAACATCATACGGGTCCTTTTAAAATAATTAAGTGTTGACATTGAAATTAATATTTACTTTAATAAAGGTCTTTCTTTGGAGAGACTGTGATTAAGTAAAAACTTAAAAAAGGTATATAACCCCTTACTACAACTATTAATCGTATCCTAAATACGTATTTCGACAACTATGTTGTCATCATCAGTAGGTAAAAACCACTAATTAAAATGTCGCACATGGGGCACAGTAAAGCTAGCACAACTGATAACGCAACAACTTTTCACGACGTCCAAGTATACACTACTCAAAAATACAAATATATCGACTAAAAATCGCGACAAAATTACCTCTCTTAAGGAAACGGCACCCACATGTGTTTACTCTCTTTTCGAACCGTCTACAACCATTCTACCTCCTTTTCTAAGAATGAAAAGAGACAGCTATAGGGGATCGGTCCCTTATCTCGGTTCATGGTGATCTGTTTGTTTTTAGCGATATGAATGCTTTCGTATGCGTCAAGTTCGCGGGGGTTATTAATTGGTTTGACAAGTTTTAACCCTTTAATCGACATATTGTGCAGTGTATTTAAAGCATGGTTGGCAACGTTAGATTTTTCTGGTCTATTGTATTTAATATGTGATATGTGTTCTTTAAACCGGGTTATTATTGATCGTGTCGTTTGGCAAATTACAATCCTCGCAATTAATTTCGTATATACCTGATTTCAAATTAAAATTCACTTTATCTTTGGTATTCCCTAGGAGATTTTTGATAGTATTTTCGGACCGAAAGGCAACTTGGAGACCTCGTTCTTTCACAATTCTATTAATGTTTTTCGTGAAAGGGGGGTATGGTAAACACATGTACTTTTTCTCCTGATTACTTTGAGATACCAAACTTGTGGATTCGCGGATTATATTTTTTAATTTCGTTTTCCTAATTAATTTATTGATCATTTCTATGTCAAAGCCATTATATTTCGCGATATTTTTAATAAAATCTAGTTCTATTTCATATCTCTCTTTTGTTAACGGAAAATTTAGTAACCGATTGACTAAGAAATTAAAAGGAGCTGTCTTATGTTGAAAACTATGATTTGAATCCGCGATGATGAATCTATTAACATTGGTTTCTTTCCGGAAAATATCGATTTCTATTTTATGTTTATTTCTAATAAGTAAAGTATCTGAAAATGGTATCTTGTCATTGTTTTCCTTTTCCACCGTGAATTTAATCGTCGGAAATTTCAAATTTAACTGATTAACGAACATGTCTAATTCGCATTTCCGTGTATCAAAAATCGCGAGAATGTCATCTACGTACCTGATCCAGACTCTAGGGAAATATTTAGAGTTATTTTTAAATTCTACTTCAAATTGACTCACGAATAAATTGGCTATGAAAGGAGATAGGCAGTTACCCATTGCTGTGCCTTGTTTTTGCTCATTAAATTTTTCTCCTACTTGGAAACAATTTTGCGTCATGCACAGAGTTGTCAATCTCATGTATTCTTTTATTTTTGAGGTTTCAATGTTATTCTTATGGAGCAAGTCTTCTAAATATTTCATAGTCTCTGGAATATGTACCGAAGGAAATAATGACGTTACATCGAATGAAACTAAAATTTTCCCGGCTTCCAGTTCACAATCTTTAATTAATTGAACAAATTCTGAGGAATTACTAACTGACAAACTTTCTGATTTTCCGAAGAAGCTATTAAAATTGGACATTTCATTAACGCGTCTTTTCTGTCATTGATCATTTTAGGTAACGGATTTTTCGTAATTTCTACATACGGACCTTCGACAATTAAATTTTTAACTCTTTGAAAATAGTCGATTTTGTCCATAATTACTAACTTGTTCCCTTTATCTGCTTTTAGGTAAAAACAGTCCTTAGATCTAAGAGTTTTAATAATATTCCATTCTTTATTGACCGGATTCTGTTTGTGCTGCTGTAAATTCTTATCGATTTGGATTTTACAAACTTCTCGAATGAAGTTTTTGGCCCTTGTTCAAAATACTTAATCGAAGTTTCGATACTTGCAATCACCTGTTCTATATTTACTTTATTTATAATATATTTATATTATAAAAAAATACAATTTTGATAAATATGCAATTTCATTACGATCATTTACGGCGTTTTCTTATTGTTTTTGAATATGAATTAGTTCTAATATTGATCTTGCTTTGTAATTTTTTTCTGTTTGGAGTACTTTATTGTAATTGAAGGTGTGACTATTTTTATTTTCATGTTTTTTAAAGGCTGTTTTGTTATAACAAATTCCAAACTTGACGAATCAATACCAGCTGTTCTATGAAACAAGCGAGAAAAGTTAGTCTTTCTTGTTGGTTGGGATGACTCGAGTGAGATTATTAGATGATAAGCATGTTCTGGTACTAAAGGAGAAATATCTGTCGATCCTGACATATAAACTTTAACACTAGGGAATACTAAATCTAGAACATTATTAATAATATTGCTGATACCATTATGTTGCTGTAATCATAAAGTATTCGTAAAGTATATACAAAATTAAGTAATGTTAGACAATTCCTATCTCTAGTATATTCACAATTGTTCACAAAAGGGGGACAATTGAAATCTCCACAAATAATAAATTTCTTATCAATAATATTTAATGACAAGGCTTGAAAAAATGTTCAAAGTCATCACAAGATACCAAGAAGCGTTTATAATTTCGCGGGATGGGAGGCTTGGATGGTAATGGAAGAATTCATAACACAAAGACGTTGCGAAATGGTATATTATGTTGCCCTTCTAGATGAAGTGAAAGTTGCTATTACTGAATAAAAAACCCACAAAATCTCGAAAAAAAATCCATCATCACAAAGCACCGTCACACACCAGTCGCGTTATCCGGGAGAAACTGGATGAATTACGATTCTTCACTAGCTTGACTGATGACGCCTACAGATGGCAGAAACACGTGTCTTAAGCAGAAGTAAATGCTGAAAATACGTGGTGTATTGTCCATGTGTACAGTAACAGATATGTATATTGCATGTCTGTTTCATTTGTTCCTTTTTTGGAGATTGATGCTGCTAATAATGAAAAGAGAAGCCGAAAATCTGTCATGCTAAAGACCAAATTAGAAGTTTTACGTCCTATTGAAGCTGGTGAGAAAATTGTTCAAATTTGTAATGCAATGGGACTAGCGAAATCGACCGTTCAAACTATTCGTGATAGAAAAAAAGAAATTGAAATTCATTCGCTGTCCGCTACACCTTCAAGTGTTTCAAAATTAACTCGCCAAAGAAGCAGTGTTATGGAAAAAATAGAAAAATTATTAGTTAGGTGGATTGAAGACAATAATGAACGGAGGATGCCAATGAGCCAGATAACTATCCAAGAAAAGGCCAAAAGTATTTTCGAAAATTTAAAGAGAGAGGATAATGATGGATCTGCGAAAGATGAAAAATTCGAAGCAAGCCGAAGTTGGTTTGAAAAATTTTAAAATCGCCACAATTTGCATAATTTAAAAATGAAAGGCGAAAAATCTAGTGCCGATGATAACGCAGGCAAAGAATATCCCAACACTTTGAAAAATGTTACAGAAAGAGGTGAATATCAACCAAAACAAGTTTTTAATGTAGGCGAAACAGGGCTCTATTGGAAGCGAATGCCTGAAAGAACTTTCATTTCAAAATCTGAGAAGTCTGCATCTGGATATAATGTCTCTAAAGAACGAGTAACTTTGCTTCTAGATGCAAATGCTGCAGGGGATTTTAAGCTGAAACCACTGATAGTATATCATTCAGAAAATCCAAGGTGTTTTAAATGGCTGAACAAGAAACAATGGACTGTCATTTTAAAATCAATAAGAAAGTTTGGATGACTAAAATTCTTTTCGAGGACTGGTTTAAAAATAACTTTTGGCCAAATGTAAAAAAATATTTAAAGGAAAAGAACTTGAGCAACAAGGCATTGCCCATTTTGGATAATGCTCCAGGGCGCCTGGTTAATTTACCAGAATTATTAGAAAATGTGGAGATTGAGTACCTTCCCAAAAATCCAACAGCTCTGATCCAACCAATGGATCATGGGTGTTTTAGCAACTTTTAAGGCTTATTATTTACATAGTGGCACACCAGCACCGCTGGTCCAATTGTATTAATGTTGAAAGGAAATATGTAATTCAAATGCTTCATTTTTGGTCCCACCTTCCGTCAAATCTTCCTCGTATATACAAAGATTGTACGAAATATTTTTCTTCTAAATTTGATTTAGACATTGATATTAATGTAATCTAACGACATAATTAAATCATAAATTCATAAAACACGCAACAAATTATGTTATGTAGAGCTTATCATCCCGACTAATTCCAAAAACTCTTCATTAACACACCCCAAAATAACTAATGAAATATTTAATTTAAACACTGTACTCACCCTTAATCGTTTCGGCGTAAGTATTTGCTTGCAGGTAATGGGATAAATTATGGCGAAGTACCGTTCCGTGCATATAACGACTAAAATAAAAATGCTGGCAGTGTAACTCAGAGACGTTGTAAAATGGTACATTTTGCAGAGGAAGTCGCCCAGTATCCAACTGGAAAATAAAGAGATCTATTAGTGACCAGAGAACATACACTGCGTAAGCTATTAAAACAATAATGTGTAATTCGGGAGAAATATGGGCAGTGTTCCTTTGTTCAAGAGGACAAAGGAGCTTCCGAAAGAACCTACGTCGCGTAATGTTTTCTAAAATATTCAACGTTAAATAGAAGTTCTTATAAAATTACCCTGCATGTTCTTTTATGACGTAAATGAAAAAGATATCCAGGTATAATGCTTATTTTTATTATTTTTGCGTGAGTGGATGAATGAACTCTAAATAAATGGCTGATTCATTGTTTAAATTTAGCTACTGTTACAGTAAAATAATACATGATTCATTTCCATCCTTCCAAAGTGATTCCACATTATAACGATATAAAATAAGTACTGAACTTCTAGTTTTAAAAAATTTTATTGTAAAGCCACTACAATATTGTTTTACCGTATACAGTGTGGTCATAAAGTTTGGAACCAAGCTTATAACCGCATTATTTTACATTTTTAGGAAAAACGCTCAGACAGGTAAATTTTCTTTTTAAAACGCCATCTTTTGACGTACAATTTTTTCCTATGACTTCATTGGTTTTCGAGTGATGACGTTATCAACACTTTCTTTAAATGGCAACCATATTATTTTCTTCTCGTTTTTGGTAGATCTTTATATCCACCAAATAGTGATATAAAACAATTGGTATGTTGCATCACAATTTTTTTGAAAAAATTATATAAATTTAGAAAAAAATGCGAAAATTTTATTTTTGTACAAAATTAAAATTAAATTAAAGAAAATACATCTGAACTTAAATTTATTGTAACAGTTAACGTAAATTTTCAAAATGGACCCCACCAACTAACTGACACTGTCCTAGCCGTGTGTAAATGCTTTGCGATCAATAGTAATCTGTGTTATTCGCTCCAGCTCAAAAGAAATTCGTCTTCCCAATCGGCCAATTACTTATTAAAAAATCTTATTTAACATTAAATAGTTTAACAAAAAAGGGCCAAAGAAGTTTAATTTATTTAAAAAATTGACATGATGTGGCAGACCATTTCTTAATTAAAATTATCGCCCAAAAATTGAAGATTTCAAAAACTAATTAAGCTTACAAAATTTACTGAAATATGTAAGTAAGTTTTTTTCAGACTTCTGTCTTGTGTGAGGACTTAAATATTTTTCTTGAACAAACCGGATCGTCAAAAACACATGTACTTATGTTACTATGCAAAAAATTTACAAAAACAAAAACACGCACTTTTTTGCAAGATATTTCTTTATGACATTCTTGCTTCTTTTTATACAATTTATGTACAAAAATTTTAGTTTGAAATTGTTTCTATGGCGACAACATTGTTGAATTATTTACTTCTATTTTTGACGTTAGATTTTTGAAATATTGCTTAAAAATTGTTCATTTTCGCTAATATAAAAAATGGCACATTTATCTCAGCGAGAAAGAATCGAAATTTTAATTATGGTTGGGTATGGGGACAGACAAAGAACGCATGCAGAAGCATGCGAATTGTTTAACCATGAACACCCTGATAGACCTCCAAGTACCAGGTCTACGGTGACAAAACTAGTTGGAAAGTTTACCGAAACTGGATCCGTAAAAGATCGACCACGGCAAGGTAGACCTCAAGTAGGAGAAGATGTGAAATTAAATGTGCTTCTAGAAGCAGAAGAAAGGCATCACGTTTCCACCAGACAACTTGCGTTAGCCAATCAGGTGGCTCACTCATTTGTCGTCAACTTATTTAAAAAAGAACACTATCGTCCTTACAAAGTTCAACTTGTACAGGAATTACATGAGGTTGACGAAGATCGTCGACTGCAGTTCTGTGAAGACGTAATGTTACGTTGTGACCAAAATCCAAATTTCTTGGAAAACATCGTCTTCTCAGATGAAGCTACGTTCTGCCTAAATGGATCTGTTCACCGCCATGATTGTAGATATTGGTCGCAGAACAATCCGCATTGGACTCAAGCATGTCATACTCAGCGCAGAGGAAAAGTTAAGGTATGGGTTGGAATGATTGGACGACGCATTTTAGGACCATATTTTTTTGAAAGAAATTTGACTGCTGTGCAATATTTAGAATTTTTAAGATTTGAACTGGTTCCAGCGGTCGCTGTTATTTTCCCAAATCACGAGGATGGTGATGTCCCCATCCAAATATTTGGTTTCAACAAGATGGGGCGCCTCCCCATTATGGTGTAGAGGTTCGCCACTATCTTGACGAAATATTTCCCAATAAATGGATTGGACGGAGAGGCGCCATAGAATGGCCACCTCGTTCTCCTGACCTGACTCCGTTAGACTTTTTTTTGTGGGGTTATTTGAAATCGAAAGCGTATTTTAACAAACCGAACAATTTAGAAAATTTAAAAGAACGAATTCGCGTAGAACTTACACAAATATCCCCAGACATAATTGAGGCGAGTATACGAAGTGTTTACACTCGGCTGGGACAGTGTCAGTTGGTTGGTGGGGTCCATTTTGAAAATTTACGTTAACTGTTACAATAAATTTAAGTTCAGATGTATTTTTTTTAATTTAATTTTAATTTTGTACAAAAATAAAATTTTCGTATTTTTTTCTAAATTTATATCATTTTTTCAAAAAAATTGTAATGCAACATACCAATTGTTTTATATCACTATTTGGTGGATATAAAGATCTACCAAAAACGAGAAAAAAATAATATGGTTGCCATTTAAACAAAGTGTTGATAACGTTATCACTCGAAAACCAATGACGTCATAGAAAAAAATTGTATGTCAAAAGATGGCGTTTTAAAAATGAAAATTTACCTGTCCGAGCATTTTCCTAAAAATGTAAAATAATGCGGTTATAAGCTTGGTTCCAAACTTTATAACCACACTGTATAATAGCTTCATCAGGTGGATGAAAAATTGAATATTTAAAATACAAGTTCGAATATTTATGTACTGAGAAAAATGGTGGAGGAAAAATTATCTAATTTTGATACATAAAGTGACACTTTTCAAAACTGTATGACGTTAGGAAACGCTTGATTTTCGTAACTAGTTACGTAATGAAAAATATTTCGTAACCAGTGATGAAAAATTCAAATCATCACCAATTAATAAAGACAGAAACAGAAAACAGGAACGCTTAATGACACAAACTGGTTGAGTCTTCATTTTATGGATTATACGAAATTGGTGGAGACTGTGGCCTGAAATCTGAAACAGAAATAAGAAAAACACCCTAACCACAATATATATCAATAAATACTATATACGTATTTCGGCAACTAAGTTGCCATCTTCAGTAGAATAACCTTAAAACTGAAAAAAATGTTAAACGTAGCGTTTGTGGCTAAGGTAAACCTTCGAAGATATGCTCTTCACCAAATCGCCAGTGGTATAACACTAAGTTCCTAACATCGAAATAACACTTATATACTACTTAAAAATAGCGTGAAATTTAGAGAACCGTGAAGCGTGAATACATGAAGTGTAAAAATAATGCTATTGTCACAATAAAGCATACAAACTGGACTGAGGGATTGGTCCATTGTCAGAATTCATTAATTTATTCTTATTTCTATATATGTAAATACTTTCATAACTATCTAATTCTCTATAATTATTAACAGTTTTAATCAACCTAAGGTTATTTGCCGGCACAGAATGACCTGTGTCCCAAATATGTCGGGCAACGCTAGATTTTTCGGGTCTGTTGAATCTAAAGTGGGAAATATGTTTCTTGTAACGAGTTCAAATTGAACGTCTAATTTGGCCGATATATATATTTTTTTTTTTGGGTGCAATCGTTACAATTTATTTAATATATACCAGATTTATGTTCTACCCCAATTTTGTCCTTGGTGTTACCTAAAAGTGATTTTAATGAGTTACATGATTTAAACGCTATTCGAAGAGAATGGTTTTTGAAGATAGCGTTCAGATTTCTAGAGGCTGAATGGTACGGTAAACAAACAAATTTCTCACCTAGGTCTTTTTGAGGTAGTAAGCTCGTGGTATCATAAATTAGTTTCCTAAGCCTATGTTTCATAATTAGGTTGGTTATTATTTTCGAATCGAAACCATTGTATGCAGCGATGCTTCTGATTAATCCAAGTTCTTTTTCATATCTATCTTTTGTAAGCGCAAACTTAACAACCGATGGATAAGAAAATTAAAGGATGCCATCTTTTGTTGGAAACTGTGATTTGAATCCGCGGTTATAAACTTGTTCACATTGGTGTCTTTTCGGTAAATATCTATTTCTAAGTTATTATTATTCTTAATTACCAAAACATCTAAAAATGGTATTTGTTCATTGTTTTCTTTTTCTATTGCCTGCACGAGTCGCATCCGTGAGAACGTTCAGTTGGTTGGCGATGAATTGTAGGAATTAGTTATATTATTTTTTTAATTTTGAGTAAACTAAAGAAAGGGTTTTAGTTTTTGTTGACTATTCAGGATATTATTGATAACATTTATATAGTAATCATTGTTTAATGCTATTGTGTATATCCTATTTATTTCGAGGTCGAAATTGCTTTTACTCATAGGTACGTTAAGTTAATTAGTCTATACACCATTGATTGGTATGCTGATAATTTTTGTGTTATAGGATGAAATGGTTTATGGTTTGGTTTATGGTATATTTTATTAGTTTTGTGTGTTATGGTTAAGTCTAGAAAATTAAAGCTCTTATTTATTTCTGTTTCTATAGTAAATGTTAGTTTGGGTGAATAGTGTTGATATAATTATGTAAAGTTTTTAATTGTCTATCTGAACCATTAAAGCAAATTAATATGTCGTCAACATACCTAAATTACAAATTATTGAGACAAAAATTTTCCACCACTATTAAATCGTCTATTGTATGCACTGGATTTTTAAAAATAGAGTTTTTTAAGTATGGAAATAAAAAGTAATCCAGAGGAGTTAAGTCACACGATCTTGGCGGGAAACGGTCAACACTAATAATTCTTTCATCAAAAAATTCACGTAAATAATTTATTGTTTCACGGGCAGTGTGTGGTCGTGCGGAATCTTGCTGAAAGAAACCTAACTGTAACTCGTCATCATGCAGTTGATTTATGAATGTTTCCAGTATATTATTGCGATATCTTTCACCATTTATAGTTCCTTCGAAAAAGATCGGACCAATAAGCCTTCTACGTGACATGGCACACCAAACCCCTATTTTTACAGGATGCAACGTTGTTTCCCTATAATAATGCGGATTGTCTGTTGCCCACATATGCATATTCTGAGCGTTTATGTAGCCGTTCAGGTGAAACCACGCTTCGTCGGTGAAAAACGTTTTATCCAAAACATCGTCGTCGTTAAGATTTGCATTAAAGAAACGACAATAGGCAACTCTTCGAACGTAATCTGGCGGCAATAGTTCTTGATACAATTGAACCTTGTAAGGATGCATACCAATATCGCGTTTAAGAATACTGCGGCAGGTTCCATAACTTATATCCAACTGTTGTGCCAGTCTTCTGACAGATGTTGTAGGTTGTTCTCTAATTGCGTTTCTTGCATTATTAACAACATTTTGGGTCCTAACTCGAGAAGATCTTCCCCCTTTCCATTGTCTTTTTACAGACCCAGTTGTTCGAAAGTTATTTATAATTCTCAATAGGTCACGAGAAAAGTTCTTATTTACTAAAACAACTTCAGGAAAACGTTGTTGGAATTCTTCCTTGCACATTTCTATTGAATAATACCATTCGCCGCTTGGCAAACGTCGACCGTTACGAAAGTAACATTCTAAAATGAACACCATTTGTTCTTGAGTAAACATTCTGAATGTGATTATACTGTTTTTTTTTTTAAAAAATTGTATTGAAAGAATTAATAATTCACACTGACAGTCTGTCATTAAATGTTTGACAGAAAAATATTGTGAATATAATTCACGAAATACGATCTACGAACAGCAGCCTCCTACTACTTCAATTCATTTTGCTCTCATGTTATGTTGGGTATATATCTAGTGGCATCAAGTAATGCACACATCACTTTATTTATGAGCCTCTGTAGGATCTCGATCTTCGACTGACTTACTGACAGTCGCCAGAGCTGAATACCGTTAAGTTAATATTGGTTTTAGAACGCTTTTGTATAGTAACAGCTTATTTGCAAAAGATACTGATCTGCGGCCGATTAACAAATAGTTTAATGCCTATTTATTTGCGTTTGGTAAAGATATGTGTCTGCCATATAAAACGCCAGTCGAGATGCATACCTAGGTATTTCGTAGCGTCAACTTGTGGGAGTCCACAATTGTTGATTCTGACGGGTGGGCAGATTTCACGTAGCAATGTAAAAGGGACATGTATATATTTGGATTCGTTGGCCCTCATACGCCATTTCGTAATCCAGTCTTTAACTTTATCCAAGTTTCAAATTTTCCTGAAGATTTCTTGGTGCCATGAAAGGGTCAGCATGAGATGATGTTCTTTTTGTCTGATTTCATTTGGCAATTCAAGAATTGGGCAGACAAATATATCAGACGGGAGTTTGGCAAGACCCAGCCTTTCTCAGGGCTAGCCTAAAGACAGCAGTAGATTGACTGCCGAAACGTCGGATTATTCAAATCCTACAAACGATGGAAATAGCCCAAAAAACTACTCAATTAAGCTTTTCTGTCTTCTGACAGGAAAGCTAGCGAGAGATCAGGATCTTATTGCTACACCTCCTATGCCAGCACATGGTTCGCTAATCGTATAGCCATTGACGAAAAGTTTAGGTTACCTGTTCCGTAGACCATCAACGGAAAACACTGAAATCTGTCAAGTACCTCGCTTTTTACTTTTAATTAATTTTCACTAACCGCCGAAAAGTAATCGATTCGCCATCTTAAGGAAGATTTTAGTTAGTATTCTAGAGTTTTTGTGTGTTAATTAAAGAATTCCTTACAGATATACTTACTTGTTTATTAAATAAAGAGATAAGTTTTGATAAACACAAAAAGTTCCCACGCAAAAGTCAGCTACAGCCAGGTTTGCAAGGAAAAAATTCGTAATTGATCTCAGGCGTCGACTTAAAGTTACCACCAGTATGACCAAAAGATTTCCTGAAAAGAAATAAAAACAGTGTAAACATATAAAATGCACCTATATTAATAACATTATATAATACTAATGACATTAGATTGACGCAAAAATTAACTGTGAATCAACTTATACTTAATAATTACCACATTTTTGTGAACGACAAACTAGTTTAATAAGACTTGTAGGCCTCCGTGACCGTTATCCATGATAGAAATTCTGGAATTCCAAGCTGATACTACATCTTTGGCACTGATTCTTTCTTGGCCGACGTTTCGTCCGCTGTTGCAATAGATATCTTCAGGGCTGCTACTACTGTTGCTGGATTTAAACTTTGTTTCTATAGTAGCCACCTTGAAGATGTCCCTTGCAGCAGTGGACCAAAAGTTGGTCGGGAAGAAAACAGCGCTAAGGACGTGGTTCCAGTCCAGAATCTCAGGAGCAATCATAGTTTCCTCATTCCGGTTAGAGTCTGAATTTCTGGAGGCTAACAACCGTTCAAAGGGTATTTTCAGTAATATCTCAGTTATTGTATCATTTTCCCTGCAAGTAGTTGCCTAGGTGCTTAAAGAAATGGTAGTCAGTTGGCTAGAGGTCAAGTTAATATAACTTGATTCATAAAACTTCTGTCAGTTGCGCAGTCGCAATTTAGATTTTGAGGAGTGCTGTGGAGTTTCTTCGTGATTCATTTACTACACTGAACTTAATGGGTTGTTTTTGTTGCCCAACAGAAGTTTTTTCACTTATCTGATTTTCTCCATATATTGACCGATCATTGACTTTATTTATTTATTGACTTTATTTGAGTTATTTTGTAACATCTCCTATAGTTTGGCATGGGTCAGATTCGTTTATCACCTTCATTTTGCCGTAGTCAACTTCTAACGACCCTGTTATCTTCAAGACTTTCATTTCTGCTGCAATTTTTTAGTTTCTTCAAGAATTCGACTATTTATCTCAAGAGGCAAGTAATTAAGGTTTCGTATGGCAATGAAAGAGGGCATGCGAACTCCTATTGCAGTGAATAGCTTTTTGCCGATATAAGAAAAAATTAGTATATTTTCATTACTACACCATTCTATTGAAATTGATTGGATCGACAAGCTGTGATAGTTTCAACCGACGGACTACAGTTGAAGTATCAGCCTTCAGTTGGATAGTATTTTCGGGTAGTTTTCAGGTCTATCATCGTGTTTTTGATTAAATTATCTTCACTCACTGAAGCAACTGGAATGTAGCATTGAATAACTTAATTTCATACATAGTATCTGAACAGTCGTGTGCAGAACCTTATTCTGAAATCTTTTAACTACCGCGCCTAATGATTCAATACCTCTGTTGGATGTAGATCTCGGTTTCCTAGTTGGAACTGCGTCAAGTTAGGCGTAATTGCCAACGTTCCGTCCACTGTTACAAGGGACATCTTTAGGGCTGTACCTAGATATTCGTCGATTCATAGTAGCTTGAAGAACGCTAGGACAGAGACCAGAACAACTTATTAGGTGGGACCGGGTCAGATGGTGACTTGCTATTGGCTGGAGACAATGAGCCAATCGAATGCGTCGTTGTGGACGTAGTATTTCGTAGTAGAATTTAATAGAGTTTGCCACGTTTGATGTAACGTATAGCCATCGTCTCTATTAAGATTGCGGGGATGTTTGTGAATTTCAATTAATTCACGGATTTTCCTAGGAAAGTAATGGGATTTGCGGGACAGAAACTTGACATCTTTGAATAGAATTTGATGACCGGAGTTGAGTTTGTGTTCTGTCAGCACTGAACCGGCTATATATAACAGTCTAGTACAACGTTCGTTCATGTTCGGACATACGCACGTCGACTGGTCGCTTAGTTTCGCCAATATTATATTGAAACCTTGCCCACTTGCTCAATAGTTTTATGTTTATTACGAAAACCAAATTAATCTTCTGAAATAGTATTTGTGGTATTTAATATCGTTGTTAGTCTTTTGATGTAAATTTTCTTGAAGGCTTTGGAAACCACCGGCAATAAACTTATGGCTCTGAGAGATAAATACTTCGTGCCAACGAAAGCAGCTTAGCACTTAAAGCTTAAGTCTTAATTGATTTTGTTTGCCAACTCTATACACCTGCTCAATGGTTTCGTGTATATTACAAAACCAAACTGATGTTCTGAAACAGTTTTTGTGGCATACGAGAGATAAGCTAAATTTATTGAGGATAAGAAAAAAATCTAGTACACTGTGAAAAACAATCATACAGTGTTTATTTAGAGCAACTCTTTATCTGTCATTTGACGTTTTGCTGTTGAAGTTACGTTCATTATAACTCAGCTACCTATTTTTTTTATAAGTTAAAGAAAATGGAATTAACCAGAGAGCACTGTCGAATCATAATTTACTAGGATTTTAAAAGAGTTTTAAGTGCTCATGAGTGCAAAGAGAGTTTAAATTCAGTTTTTAGTGAACAAGTACCTCCCTTGGCTACAATTTACCGATGGTATAAGGAACTTGAACGCGAAAGGATTTCTGTTCAGTGTCAAAACGGAGCAGGGCATTCTCCTACGGTTGTTACCGACAAAAATATTGCTGCTATTAAAAAAATAATTGAAGAAGACAATAAAACCACTTATGCGATAATAGACCATCAACCCGAGATTGGATCCTCAGCTGTTCAAACAATCACACAGGATTTGCCGGTGGACAGTATGGCACCTGAAATTATGTTTACAGCTAAGCTGAACATACTTATACCGACCAGGGAACAGGCAAAAAGTCGCTCGATCGATTGTGGTGCCGGCACCTGGTACACTGATGGATCACAATCTAGTCAGGGGGCAGGTGCAGGCATATGCGGAATGTGCCCTAGTAGGAAGATATTGATATGTTTGGGGAAACATACTACGGTTTTCCAGGCCGAATTGTTAGCAGTCGCAGCCTGCGCCGATGAAATTCGGGAAGTCGGCTGCGCAAGCAAAAAAATTAACATAATGACTGATAGTCAGGCGGCTATTAAAGCCATTATAAACCCATCTACCAGGTCTAAGCTGGTGAAATATTGTAAACAGGTCCTCAATAACCTGGCACAAGACAATACAGTGTCGCTGATATGGGTGCCAGGACATGAGGGAATTAAAGGCAATGAGGTATTCAAGTTGATGGCGGACATTTAGAAGGCATGATTTTTAAATCATAAAGAAAAGTTTAAGTTAAATATAAATCCAAAAGAATTACTTGGACATCAGTGTATTAAAAGATTCTACTTAAAAGGATTTTATTCGAAATATAAAGTGGATAGGTTCAAGGAGATAAAATTAAAGGCAATGAAATAGCCGACAAACTGGCCAAAGAAGGTACTAATAGGAACTTCATAGGACCAGAACCTGTATGTGGAATCACTAAGGATTCCGCTAAAAGGGGGATCTGGTTATGACTAGAAAAAGAACATAAAAATAAATGGAGGTTAACGGAAGGTCAACTCCATACCAAAACACTACTAAGGGAGCTGGACGGAAAGTTTTCAGCCAACCTAATTCGTAGTAGCAAAAAAGAAATTAAAATAATTACCGGGTTAATAACCGGACATTGTCCTTTAAGGAAGCATTTGTACACCATGGGCTTGGTTAGCGAGCTCTGGTGTAGGAGATGTGAAAAACAGGAGGAAACTAGCCTTCATGTAATATGAACGTGTGAGGAACTGAAGGAACTCAGACAGAAATATTTCGGGAGAGATCTATTGGATCTTTCGAGTGTACTCACCTGAGGAGGATAGTGGCTTTTATCGAGGACACAAGACTAACAGTAGGGATAGTACAAAGAGCAGTGTCCTCAAGTGCCTGGACGTGGTGGCGTCCAACCCAAAACAGAGAAGAAGAAGAAGAAGATCATACAGGATTACTTGCATTTAAAAAAAGTGGTAAGTCGTTTTGTGCCGCATCACCTTTCTGACTTCCAAAAAACAGAGCGTGTAAGAATTTACTATGAAACTTTAAATTTCTTAAATTATACTGGGCACCAAATTAAAAATTAACAAACAAAAATAGACTGAAAAGAACGTTAAATTAGGCAGTAAATTAAATGTGAATTAATTATGATTAACATAAAATAACCTCTGTATCGAACAATACAGAGGTTCGCTTCATATACTTGGACAAGTATGGAGAGCGATGTTTGGCAGGAGGACAAATAAATTAATTAGTTAAATTAATTAAATTAATGTGAATTAGATAAAAGAATAATATATATTGAACAATACCGATTACCACCTTAGAAACGAAGAATTCCGGTCGGCGTGCATGCTGAAACAGCACATGAATGAAGTAAGATGTGTATCTTACGAAGGTTCTGAATAGAAGAAGAAATTTGTGTAGAAGAGAATACTGGTTTGTAAACGGGTGGTTTGCTTTTATGGCTGTATGTAGTTGAGAGGGGGATGAAGCTGACGATGTCTTGAATAATGAATTAATCAAAAGCGCGAGCTGAAAAGTTGTGATGTCGAGGACACAAATATCATTAAAATATCCATCGTGAGACGAGCTTTAAAATGATATGCGACATGATATATAAGAGAAGACGTACGTAATTAAATTAATAACTTAAGTTTAAAAACGAAATATATTTGTGAGAATTGTATCCGAACGTTAGATACTTGGATTGACCGTTCTCCGTCAGGTAGATTTTGAAAGGTCCGTCGTAGTACGATAACTTTCTATTTGCAAATACGGAACATACACAGAAAATGGCTACGTTGAACTAATATTTTAAAATGCGAAATATTTGTAGAAATATAATTTAAAATTAAATTAAACATTGTATATATGCTAAGCGTAACACACCATTATAATGCATTGTCCTATACAGCAGTTTTAACTCATCCGCCGTATGCTCACCTGATGCTCACCGGATGCTCACCATATGTGACGTTTGACTATTTTTTTGGACGCAATTTGCTGCGGGTTAGATGATTTTCGTCTGACGAAAAGATTAATACCACAAATTCACGGTTATTTTGAAGGCATTCCGAAAGAAGATTGGTTGGGAGCTTTTAAACAGCGGAAAGAAAGAATGGTCAAGTGTATCATTGCTGAAGGAAATTACTTTGAGCATATTTAAAATAAAACCCTAGAAAAAATTAACCGTGTATTTTATTATCAATAATTTCAGCTTGTCCCTCATATAATGCCGTTGTTAGTGTTTTGAAGTAGATCTCCTTGAAGGCTTCGGAAAGTACTGGTAATAAGTAAGATAAATAAAATACATTGTGCCGATTCTTTCCACGCTTGGGAATCATAATGAGTAACTTTCAATATGCTCAACAGTTCTTTCGAAGCATTACAAACTTTTTAAACCAAAGTTGTAGGACACCCCTCTATGGACAGTACTCGACAAAATCATTGATTTTGCAAGCAGTTACGTTTAATTTACTACTAAATTTGAACTCGTACAAGAAAATAACTTGCCTTTTTTCATGTTTAATTAATTCACCTAGAAAACGTGACTTAATTATAAATGCATAATGTTAATATCATATACAAAAGCTGTCAAATGATATTTAGAGAACGGACACGCTTACCACATGACGCAAGCCCAGTGCAGTACTGGCGAAAGGCTGTATTTCTAAAATATTTAATTTTATTTATATAATTGGAAAACGAACGGTGGTGATCTATAAAATTACGAAATACATATGTATTTGTTGAAAAGTTGTATTTTTAAAGTTTTTAATTATTTAATTATTTCTATAATTGGAACATTTTTATTTGTTCATTTTGTCGTTCAAGTTGAGTAAAGGAGTATTAATATTGACTAGCAATAGTTTCTCAAGGTTTTCTTCTGTCAATTTTGTTCTCTTTGAATTAAGTACATCCTTATAAATAGAAAACGTCCTTTCTACATCGCAACTGGTTATAGGTGGATACTGGAAATATTCTTTTATTTCTTCATATTTAACCGTTAGATTTTGTGGAATTGTCTCCATACATAATTGCTGCAATGTAATTAAATCTGGATTTCTATTAAGAATTGCTTCAAACTTTTGCCGAAGGCCACATCCGAAGTCACTTGGAATACTTTTCAAATTATTAACAGCCACATCTAATGTGGTTAATCCGTCATTTAATTTGAGATTTCGATTTTCAAAATAAGTGATTAGTTTCGGCAATTTTCCAAAGTGTTCGTGAAGAAAGTACAACTGATTTTTTAAATTTGGGATTTGTGTGAGCTCCTTGCACTCACCAATACTTCTAGCATCCTCCTTTAGCAGTGTTACGAAATGTTTTAGACTATCGAAATTCTCAGCATAATAACTAGTAGCTTCCAGCCATGTTCCCCATCTACTTATTACTGGAGTGGGAGGCAGTGACAGAGATGGAAATTTTGCCCTGAAAAGAGCTACTCTCAATGGTGCTTTTCTGAAAACTTTTTTAAAAGCTGATACAAGTCTATCAACTTCCGGAAAAGTGTCTCTGATATATTCACAGATTCTGTGGAGAGCATGTGCTACACAAGTAATATGCAGCATATTAGGATATGTTTTCTTCAATAGTCTGCCTGTTTTTAACATATACGCAGCACTATCACTGACAAATAAAAGTATTTTTTCTTTGTACGTGGCGTCCGAATGAAGCATTTTTTGCATATTCTCCTTAATGGTTTCAGTAACTGTTTCCGCATCAACTCTATTTATAACACTTGTTGCTATTACATATGAGTTATAGGGAATAGTTGGATGTAGTACACCAGCTACAACATTTACCACACAGCGTCCTAACATATCCACCGTTTCGTCGGCGCTTATCCATATGTATTGATTTAAAAGATGACTTCTAATGCGTTCTACTGTTCTCGTATAGCACCTAGAAACATAATATTTGCGTAAAGTTGATTCATCAGGAACATTTCGACCAGCATATTTTTTCAGAAATGTCTTCAAAATTGGATTGTTCAATTTAAATAATGGAATATTAGCTGCCATAAAAGTTTCACAAAGTTCTACGTTAAAATTGTCAGATTCCAACGGGTTCAATTTTTTTTCGTGCTTTAACGATCCTACGTGACGTTTTACGATTGATTTATTACAATTTTTGTTGCTTAAATGAAAAGAAAAGGAATGTACGTGCTATTTCTCTTACGAAATACGATAAACTTATTTATTTTATCTACGTACACGACACCACTGAAAACACTATATTCTCCAAATACAATAGCTGGGTTGTCCATTGTTATCGCTGCGAGACCAGGTGGCCGAGTAAGTCAAACAAATACTTCATTGAATTACGCCGGGATGTACTGAGCGACGTTATACACAATTCCAATTGCCGATTTCCTTTTATGGAAATTGCATCCGTTCTCTATAGAACATTGCCAACATAACATTTTCTTAGGTGTTTTATTACTACTTGATTTCCTCGTAAATTGAAATGCCAAAAAAAAAACTTGAAAACAAATCAATGACTGCGTTCAACTCGCGTGATAGAATCTATTTTCCATTGCATGTAACGTTCATATATAATTAAGTAAAACTTCTCAATTACCAATGTCAACTCCCATAACAAATCTATTTTTCGTTAATTTCATGCCAAACGTTTGCATCGCATTTATTCAACAGGAAGTTTACTTCAAGTTCTAATTATAGAACTTATATAACTTGGGTACAATAAAAATAAAAACCATATTATTTTATGTTAGCAAAATCCATGAATAACCTAAATTGTTAGCCTGTATTGTGAAAACCTTGAAAAATGAAGTTTTTTATAGCTACATTCACTGGTATTTGCTGAAAAGTGTCTTGAGATTGGAAACTCACTTCGCTTTAATACTCACGGGAGATATTCGAATAAACAGTTTGTTTGAAGTTGTTTCTCGTAAGAAATACCATTATTCAAACGCTGTGGTAAACTTAAGAAAGATATTTGAACTTTATTGCATAAGTATGTAACATCATTTGTCGTCTCTTAACACTACGTATTTTTTACACATCGCGTATACCAAGAATTCGTTTAATTACATTTTAAATTGTATTACGAGATTTACAAATAAATAAAATTTAAAAAAATCACAAGACACTATATATATATATATATATATGTATATGGTAAATTCAATTTGGTCGCGATTTAAGGTCTGGTTTTACTTCAAATTATATATATTTAAAACAATTCTACATGTTTCGGCAAATGATGCCTTTTTCAAGGAATATAAAATATAAATGACAGTATATGTAGTGTTGTAGTTGCTATGGATAAAATTATTCAAAGATACATTCCAATTGAATAATAATAAATCTTGCCTTAGCATTCTAAAATAAATAGACAACAAAAACAGGGAAACGCAAGACATAAGTTATTATTATGTATGCGCCCGTGGAGCGTCTTAAGACGTAAAGCTGTCGGCATTCGCCTTAAACGAGAAGGAAAACCACGAAAACCTACTCGGACAGCCAGACAGGAATCAAAACACGGAACTGTCAGCATGATAAGCAAATGTATAGATATTTAAATAACTTAAGATATATAATTATATAACAGCAACATATGTTATGATGGTAAATTGCAGATCGTTACATAATTAAGTTATAGTATATACTGCTTAAATTTTGTATATCACTTCTGTTGTTAATTGATTTTTTTTCCTGTTTAATACTAATCATTTCTTTAATTTCCATTTTCATTGTGTGTTGTTCTTTATCAATTATCTGTGTGTTTTCAAAATCGAAATGGTAATCGCGTTGTAGTTTGTGTGTAGATAAAGCAGTTTTGTCTGTTTTAGAGTATTTGTGGGTTTGTATTCTTTTGCATAAATATTGTTTAGTTTGGCCTATGTAGTAACTATCGCAATCGCGACATGGTATTTTATAGATGACATGTGTTTCTCGATCTTTTTCTATTTTAGGTCTAAGTTTTGAAAATAAATGTTTATTAGTATTACTAAGTTTTTATGTTGTAGCTATATCATATTTTTTAAAGTGTATTTAATTTTTTCTGATACTCTAAAACAGACATTTAAATTTAGAAGAGAAAAAAATTAAAACACTTTTAAAGTGACTTGTATTATACTCAAAATAAACTTGTAACATGTCAGTAAGTTGATTGAAATACATAATTTATTTCAAAACTGTCAAAATATGCTTGCTTAGTAGAGAAAATTCAAAGACGACAGTAACGTTTGCGTAATGCGTTATTTGTCCAACGCACACTACAGTATAACACAAGTGACTAAGAACATATACGGACAGTGGTTTAATAATTTCTTTTTCTAAATTTAACTAAAATTGATGTATTGCACATCAATGGATTCAGGGAAAAAATCTCTAATCAATTATGCAAAAAAATATATTCCGTGCAATTTGAAAAAAAAATTGACAATCGCTAGGAATTGAAGATTACGCTGGGAAAAAGTAAATGTAGCCTCAAACATAGTACTCATAAAACCATTTAATTTGGTACCTATCTCATGAAAATCTAAATATAAATAACAGAGTTGCAGCTTGGGGCGTTTCTTGTGTGACACCCTATATATATATATATATATATATATATATATTAATATAGATAATTTCTTAGCCGTTAATATATCATTTGATAAATTCTTGGAATTTTCGGCTTTTTATATTAAATAATTTCAAATTAGTATGTTATTTTGCGAAGTAAATGTGAATGTAAACATTGCTGTTTACAAATTACAACGCAAATTATATGAAATTTTATTTGAAAAATTTTCGTTCACGTTTGGACTTGAAACCAAGTCTATGGTTTGCCGGACCGTCGCTCTAACCAACTGAGCCACGAGGACCTTGTTTTCAATTATATGGACAACGCCTTTTAAGTAGAGCAGACCAATTTCCGTGCGCGCCATGTGCGCCGATGTGAGGATGATTGTATTACGTTGTGGTTTTTGTTTGTATTGTGTTTTTTTAAATCCTGCATTTCATACATTTTCCATTTTATTTATAGGTACATACAACGCTGCTGTAATATGTACTATTCTTATTTTTCGTGTGTTTATGCATATTACTTTAATAGCAGAAAACCAAATGTATATTTAATTATTTCTGATAGAATAAATGTCTCTACTTCTATACTTATATCGGTAACAAGCTCGTGTTACGTTCCTATTCTATCGCATATTCTAATATATTACGAATTACACTCCCATACCGGCGCTCATGTCACGCACGGAAATTGGTCCGCTCTACTTATAAGGCACCGATATTAATATTCAGATGTCAGTTTGAATGTTTGAAAATGCTAATTTCTCATCCTTAGCTATTAATATAATAGATAATTTGTTATCCGTTCATTTAATATATTATTTGATAAATTCTTCGAATTTTCGGCTTCTTATATTAAATATTTTAAGTATTTTCAAATTAGTACGTTATTTTGCGAAGTAAATGTGAATCTAAACATTGCTGTCTACAAATTAACGAAAATTTTACGAAATTTTATTTGAAAAATTTTTTGTCCCACGTTTGGACTTGAACCAAAGTCTACGGTTTGCCAGACCGTCGCTCTAACCAATTGGGCCACTAGGGCCTTGGTATCAAGTATGTAAAATTCTGTGAGACGACACATTCTGAAGAATAGCCACATTGACTTTCGCAAACCAGTGTAAAAAATTTGTGACCTTGATTATGAATAGTAACTTTTCCAATTCGATGTTACACACCTGGAATCCAAAAAAAAAAACTTTACCGGATCTTTTACGCTATCATCTAACATTTTAAGTATTAACTTTGTGGCAAGAACATGTGTGTGTACGATTATTTCTTTTGTCGTCAATATTGCACATGTGGCTTTCTTTTAGATGTGGTTGTCGTGTTTTTTTAAATGCAATTTCGAAATAACTAAGTGTACGTCCGTTGACATTAGTTGTATAAAAAAAAGACAAGTTCACATTTGTAAATATTAACGCTTTTCTTTTGTTAATAAGTATTTAATTTATGTCCATCTACTCTTAAAGTGATCCCCTGAGGAAGCATACGAATTCGATGCGAAATATTGGGGTAAAAAATAAAGAACTGACTTAAGTAATAGAGTTTAATTTTGCTGGATTCCCCCAAAAAACGATGATCCTTTCCATATATATATATGGAATATAGGGTTAGGTTTATACTAGACCACCGCATAATCTGAACGAGGATGTGCAATTAATTTGAAAGGAGAATTTAGCAAATGTCATTCAAGAATTTGTTCAGACTTGCATATTGTCAAGAAGTGAACAGCCATCATTTCGAAAACTTTTTTAACTGATATTGATTTTGTTTATATTTTTTGTCCATTTCTCTTGTTCTCAATAAAATTTGCATTATTAGATTTCATTAAATATCTCTGTCGTTGTTGAACAAAAGGGTACCAACCATTATTACTAAAGACCGGTCGCATCGGGCCGAAATTACGGTAAACCATATAAATAGTCTATAACATCACTAAGTACAACACGCAGTTATTGAATAACACTATTCATTCGGTTAACCGCACATTTATTTTGTGTCGTTGAATTTCAACGCAATAGCTTCAATTTTACAGTAAAATTCCTTTCCTCATAGGCGTAGATAGCGTGAAGAATTTTTAAAAATTATTTCATTTATTAGTTTATATTTCGTTAGATAAATAAAGTACGGTGAGTTAGAGGGACGAATCAATATCCCGCGGGACTGATTTAAATTACCCATTATATTTCCTTGATATTACACCACCGGACGCCTATCTATGGGGAATGTTAAAGGAAAAAGTGTTCAGCGGTCCAGACCCACTCAGAACTGTGAATGCTTTAGCAAGCTGTGTTCTCGAATATGTTTGAAAATCTGTGTGATCGTTATGAATAGTGTCTACAGCGCAATATCGCACATTTTGAACATGTCTACTACAGAAATAAAAATATATAAATAATAAGTATGTAGGTATTGCTCCAGTACTGTATATTTTGGCGCGTACTGTATATGATTTATTAAACTTTTCAAGCACCCCTTATACACAATCCTTTTCTAAAATCGATTCTATCTATTAATAAGAAACTGCCACCCTTTTCAAGTTGTCACACCTGTTGACAAAGAAACGGTAGTAATAAACGAAATGAAAATTTGTCATTCCAATATTGACCGAGTGCTCTCTTGTTAGACGACGATGAATTTATATAAATGAAACATCACACCGTTCTGGCATTTCAACGGCACCCGCTTAGGTTACAAGCACTTAAAATTTTCCTTTATTTTCTTTTCAAAACTCCTGAAAACAAACTTCAAGTAATTTATCAAGTTCAATCTTTTGTTATTACTTGGATTCCACAACTAGAGGTTATGTTTGAATTAAACTTAATTTAACTTTTGTACATTTCTCCCATCCATAAGAGGACAAGGCGTATAATTGAAAACTTGACTTTGGTATCTTTTTGGTATCTCTAAATTTATATTGACATTATTTAATATTTTAACAATAATTTAGTTGTGTAACTATGAACTTACTGCAAATGCAGTAAGTTCAGAATGTTAACTATATATACACAAAGTATAGAAGTGAAAAGCCATATCCGTCTTCTAGATACCGTACATTGATAAGCTCCAATAAGAGCGAAACGCGTCTCTACGTTCCGTTGATGGACGTGGCTTTTCAGCAATTTTTTGTGTAACTATCACTTAAACTTTACATATTTTTGCATATTTTAATAAAAGTTCCGCATATTTTCATCGAAGTTTGGAAACATATATGCGCATACATTACAGTTTCGGTGTGCATGTAATTCCCAGCTTGAATTATAACTAATTGATAAAGTATACGTGCTATAATATTTATAGCATTAAACAATATCATTAAGGAGTGAATAATATTACTGCCTGTTAACGAACATTTATCATCAAGTTACATACATAATTGGCCTGTGTATAAACAAATTAGAAATAATGAAGCAAAATATTCCACTGCTACATTGATTTGTGAGAAAACAAATGAAAATGCGTTCGTGTATACTAAAATCCTAACAAAAATAAACATGACTGGATTATTTTATAATGCGAATGTTTACTCGCGCATTTCAATTTGTACAATAAAGTAGTTAGTTACGTTGTTACTAATAACTTAAATACCTATTCTTATAGAAGATAAAATTGTTCTATTCAGATTATTGAATCACTAAATAATTTTTAGAATATAACTAACACATACCTAAATTATGTTGATTGAATTACCAAAGTTTATAATTAGTAATAATCGGAATTTAGACCAGTTATTTCGAATTATACTTTAAGTCCGACAATAAAAACACAGTAACGGTTTCTATAGTCTATTTTTAAACTAAGAGGAGCGTTTTAAATTAATCACGCCAAAATTACTATGCGTGATTGGTTGCTTCAGAGGTAGGATTACGTTATGCAAAAATTGCGTGTTGACCTATCGATGTAAAGGTGGCGCTCTTGAATCTAAAAGCGGTCGCCCATCCACGTACCGACCCCGGCCGATTCTGTTTGACTTCGGTGATCGGACGAGAACCGGTCTTTTCAGCGTGCTATGGCCGTTGCCAATTAATTTTATTTCTACTGGTAATAATAAACATTCAGAATGTCATTGATTTGGTAACTTTTACTGCGTAAATGTGGCTTTTCCATTTACTCCTCTTAGTTTAAAAATAGACTATAGTTGACAAAGTTTTTATTATAGCTTCTTAGTCAAACTCTAATAATACAACGATGATTAAATATAATACAAAATATTAGTATGTAGCGAAAATACTGTAGACTAAACAAAATACAGACAACTTACGGTCTCTTAACTTATAAGAAAGAGATTAGAAAAAACATCGACAACTGTTTGAATCTATGCGAACTAATTTTCAATATAAACATTCGCATTCCATCGAATACCAGGGTTTTGACTTATAATTAGAGACCGGACACATCGGGTTGGAATGACGTCGTCATTACGACGGACGATATAAATCGTCTACATCTGTAAGTATATCACGCAGTTATTTAATGCACTATTGATCTGGCTAGCGCGCACATCTGTTTTCATCGACAATTGCGACGTTTTTTGTTGGATATTTACAGTTAAATTTCTGTTTTCATGAGCGTAGATAGAAGCAGGGCTTTTATAATTAATTTTATTTATTAGTTTATATTTCGTAAGTGCTGTAAGTTAGTTTCTTGTTTTCATAGTTTTAACTGTTAATTACATCGTAATTTTTGTGATAGATCCTGTTTAATATCGTTTGATTGAATCTATTTCTCCCAATTATTTCGACGTAAGTGTGCATTGAATTTCGTTCAATTTCAATAACTTACGCACACATTTTTAGTTTTCATTTATTTAGAACTAGAGAATTGTTTAAGTTACTTTTTCAGATATGATATGGAAGAACATCGAGAATGAAATTTATTGCAAAATCTTTAAAATGTCGTTAAAAAATTCCATGAAATCGTACGTACAACGTCACTTAGCATGGCAAACACATGCACAGAAATTGGAACCGTTGCAATATGACAATTTTAACGAAGAACTCTGAAACTTTTATGGAGGCTAAAATTCCATTAAATAAACTTAACAATCCCTGTTTAAAAATATTTCCTCAAAAATATATTGGTCGAAATGTTCCTGATGAATCCGCAATTACGCAAATATTATGTTTCTAAGTGCTCCACGAAAGCAGTAGAACGCCGTTGGATAAGTGCCGATGAAACTGTCGATATATTAGGACGTTGTGTGGTGCTAAATGTTGTAGCTGGTGTACTACATCCAACTATTCAGGTACTAATAGGAACTTCATAGGACCAGAACCTGTATGTGGAATCACTAAGGATCACTAAAAGGGAGATCTGGTTATGGCTAGAAAAAGAACATAAAAATAAATGGAGGTTAACGGAAGGTCAACTCCATACAAAAAAACACTACTAAGGGAGCTGGACGGAAAGTTTTCAGCCACCCTTATTCGTAGTAGCAAAAAAGAAATTAAAATAATTACCGGGTTAATAACCGGACATTGTCCTTTAAGGAAGCATTTGTACAGCATGGGCTAGGTTAGCGAGCCCTGGTGTAGGAGATGTGAAAAACAGGAGGAAACTAGCCTTCATGTAATATGCACGTGTGAGGAACTGAAGGAACTCATACAGAAATACTTCGGGAGAGATCTATTGGATCCTTCGAGTGTACTCAAACTTCCCCTGAGGAGGCTAGTGGCTTTTATCGAGGACACTAGTCTAACAGAGTGGAACTGAGAGATCTATTGGGGATAGTACAAAGAGCAGTGTGCTCAAATGCCTGGATGTGGTGGCGTCCAATCCAAAACAGAGAAGAAGAAGAAGAAGAGATATATATAATATATATATATATATATATATATATATATATATATATATATATATATATATAATAACTTCGTGACCTTGGTATGATATGGTAAACCTAATCAGTAGGCGATTAAAGGTCTGTATTTTACTTCAAAATATATGTATTTAAAAAAACTCTACATGTTTCGGCGGTACGCCTTCATCAAGAGTATACAAAATATAAATGACAGAATATATATATTTTATATATTTTTTTTATAATCTGTCATTTATATTTTGTATACTCTTGATAAAGGCATACCGCCGAAACATGTAGAGTTTTTTTAAATACATATATTTTGAAGTAATATACAGACCTTTAATCGCCTACTGATTAGGTTTACCATATATATATATATATATATATATATATATATATATATCAATTGATAAATTATTGGAGTTTTTCGGCTTTTATATGAAATATTTACAAATATCAAATTAGAATGGCTAAGAAATTATCTAAACACTTATATATATATATAGATATATATATATATATATATATATATATATATATATATATATTAAATTCTACAATCCGGCAAATCGCTTTTGCTCTAAATTGCAGACGCAAAAATCCGCGGCGTCAACTGTACATGTTGTCAGTAAAAACGAAAATTAAAAATTTGTGAAAGACATATCCGCCCTGAATATGCAAATATCGATATTTCACCGTTTTTACGGATCATCAGTGAACCTTATCCAAGGACAGACACGTGTATATATACGAACTATAATAGACCTCATGTGTATAGTGTATGAGAACTAATAATTATTAAATCTCATTGTAATAATTATTAATTTATTAATATTTTTACTAACATATGAGGGGGGTACTGATATATAGTTAGCCTAGACCGGTTCCGTAGATAAAAAAAATATTGCGATACCATAGCAACGAAAAATAGCATGTAAAGTATCACGTCAGAAATTTAAACCAAAGTTGCGCAATAAAATTTGAAAGAAAGGATGTCGATCGAAATTGTGAAAATCGAAAAATTGGAGTATCGATCCATCATCAAGTACCTTTGTTTGAAAGGGTTAAGAGGTAAGCAGATTTATGAAGATATGCTTAATACCCTTGGCGATCAATGCCCTTCGTATGCAACCACAAAGAATTGGATTGCAAGCTTCAAAAGGCGTAAATTTTCTATTGAAGATGAACACTGATCGGGAAGGCCAGTTTCTGTGTCTTCCCCAAAAATGTTGATGCAGTTCATGACATAATTTTATCAAACCGTCGAATTGGGCTAAAATGAATATCTGAGACACTGAATATTTCATATGACCGCGTCCATTATAAAGTACACGTTGATTTGGACATGAGAAAAATTTCTGTAAAATGGATACCCAATTGTCTGAATGTTGACCAGAAGCGTGCAAGAGTGGAAGCATCGCTTTCAATATGTGCTCTGGTTGGGTACATCTGCTGGAAAAGTTGTTGCTTCAATTTTTTGGGATTGCCATGGAGTTATCATGATTGATTTTCTGGATAAGGGTAGAACAATAACTGAGAATTATTATTCGACGTTACTGACAACTCTACGAGAAAGAATTATGGAGAGAAGACGCGGAAAGTTATCCAAAGGTGTTATGTTTTTGAAGCGCAATGCCCCTGCACGCAAATCGCATATTACCATGCAAGCAATTCGTGATTTAAAGTTCGAATTACCTTATTCACCAGATCTGGCTCCGTTCGACTATCATGTCTTTCCTCAACTGAAAAACGTTTAAAAGGTCGAAAATTTTCTTCCAACAAAGAGGCGATAGAAGCTATGGAGGCCCGGTTTGCAGAGCAAGATAAAAATTTCTTTTTCTAGTCTAGAGGCGTTGCAGGATCGCTGTATTAAATGTATTAATTTAGGAGGAGAGTATGTTGAATAATAAAATACTTTGACTTTCAAATTTTGTTTGTTTCTATAGTAGGTTAAGAATTTTTCAATACATCCTCGTACTTTAAATAAGGCGGCATAGAATTTCAGCAAAAGAAACATAAATTATGCCTCGCTTCATTAGACATTAGAACTATTTTATGTCATCGAATAATATTAACACACGAGGTTGTAATCTACAAAATTGAAAAACTTTTAAACTTCTTAAGCCCGACACTTTAATATCTTCCCCGAGGATACTCGTTACGCGCGTGGTTTTGGAAAGTTCAAATTTTTAGTTCCACCCGGTTAAGCGACCTCGATAAGAGGTAATATATAACAGCTGTTTCCTATAGTTGACAGCAGCGTGTCCTTTTGTGTACTCGGGTTGGCCGGTTGTTTTTCATGGTCATTGGTATTAGAGTCTCACTTCAAATCAGAAGCTTAACATTGTTAAAATCGTTTTTATACCCTCTTCAAGACTATCGGACAAGATGAAGTGGGTGCGAATCTATTTTTTTTTAATTTATAAATAAAATGTCCAAGATAAAGTGCCTTGAAAGGACATATCAAAAACGATAAGAGTTGCGAAATTGATTAAGCGAAAGAAAAGGTTTTAGTTATTGGCAGGGTAATCTAGTTTCTCATAATCGACTATAAATAATCCGAGAAGTAATACGAAATATATTGAAACTGAAGAAAAAGAGAACTAAATTTTGAGCGATTAAGGAAGTAATATAAATCACAAAATAATTTTAAACATACGTGAGTAGGTAAAACCTCATAACTAAAGGCCGGATTATATGCAAAAGAAAAAGCGCATAAATGCAGATGTTTTAGCCTAAATATGCATTTCTTTATGAAAAATATGCAAAGGTATTTTTAATAATATAAAATATTATTAAAAATCTGGTGTGAAGAACACAAATACAGGTTCACTATTAATATTTTTGTGAACGTGTCCGAACATATCTCTCCCCAGAGACGTAGATACGTATACGTAGATACCGATGAGCCTGTAGAAAGGCGAAATACGTATCTACGTCTCTGGGGAGAGATATGTTCGGACACGTTCACAAAAATATTAATAGTGAACCTGTATTTGTGTTCTTCACACCAGATTTTTAATAATATTATATATTATTAAAAATACCTTTGTATTATACAAAACTGGTGGGGTTTACCTACTCATGTATGTTTGAATTATTCTGAAAAATATGCAGGTAAAAAAATACGAGGAATGTTAGAAAATGGAATACTGTAGAAAAAAATATTCTATTATGTTTACTACAAGTTTATTTAGAACATTTTACAACATAATTAACTATGAAAACAATTTACAATTACATATTTCTCAAAGTTTTCAACAGAAAAAATGTGACGCTTGTCTGAGAACATGTATTTATATATTGAAAAGGTTCGTTCTACGTCGACGCTTGTTATAGGAGCCGGCGGGCGTATTTTCCTCACCAAAAACCCTTTCCTAGCTGTAAAAGCAAGGGTGTACGATAACCTCACAGGTAATTTCCTCACCAAACGTTGAAGTATCGGTGTATTAGAGAAAGTTAGGTATTCCCGAATTTAATATTAATGACTATGGATTCTGGGAATTAAAAGTGGTAGGTAGGTACGTAGTATGTATATATAGTTTCGAAACTGGAATTGAAGTGCCATTTTTAATTGTTGCTCGTGTTAGATTGAGTTTATCTATTAATTTAACTGTATTTTGTGAATATTATAACAAAATGACAACTTCTTTAATTAAAAGCAATCGTGGCAAAGATTTATTGGTTTTCGAAAATTTTACGTTTTATAAAACAAAAGTTTTAAAAAGTGAAGAAGTGTTTTGGAGATGTAGCCAAACCAAATGTAGTGCGAAGGTGTTTACTATTGGATCTGATCTTACAGTATCCAGAAGTGCTTCGTTTCATAACCATCAACCAAATGAAAAGAAACTGAATAGGAAAATTGTTTCAAACTCTTGTAAGCGGAAAGCAGTAGATGATATAAGTGAAAATCCGTCAAAAATTATACGCAGAACACTTGCGAATAATTTGCCAGCCACAATTACGACGACTGATATTAGTTATATCAGAAAAAAACATGTACAACTGTCGCCGAAAAGTGATGCCCAGTGGACTTCCTTCCAATATTCAAGAAGTTCAAGAGGTAGTACAGACGTCTGCGCCCCAAACCAGCAAAAACGAATGTTTTCTGTTTATAAATTGTTTAAAAAGCAATATAATTGTATTTAGTTGTGAAACTAATATTCGCGTTTTAACCGAAATGGATATTCTGTACATGGACGGTACATTTTCTTATTGTACCAAATATTTTTTACAGTTCTTTACCATACACGGGTTAACTAATGGACATTATATTCCCTTATTGTATTGTTTACTGCCTAACAAAAACACTAAGACCTACATGGAACTTTTTTGTTTATTAAAATCCAACATAAGTGAAGCATATAACATTGAATTTTATCCAAAAATTATTTATGTAGATTTTGAAAAAGCGATACACAACGGTATTGTGCAAATCTGGCCTAACACTGAAATAAAGGGCTGTAGATTTCACTTACACCAAGCGTGGTTTAGAAAAATTCAGTCACTTGGTTTAACCTCAGAATTTAAAACTGATTCGGAAATAGGCAAGTGGCTGAAACATATACTTGGTCTTACTTATTTAAATCCAAAAGATGTAGAAGATTGTTTTGTTTTTGAATTAATGGCATATAAGCCTCAGAATGCAATTTTAGACAAATTCGCCGATTATTTAGTTGAAACATATGTAGATAGTAATGCAATATTCCCCCCTTATTTCTGGGCGGAAGGAAAAGCTTCAATTTCTCATAGCACAAATGCATGCGGGTCTTTCCATTCACATTTCAATTCATCTTTCTACAACACACATCCTTCTATATATATATCTTTATTGAAAAGATTAAAGCATTTCAGGTTGACACTTATGTAAAAATTCAAAGTCAGCATATTGTCAAGCGTATTAAAGAAAGACAAGTTCAGCTTAAATTGAAAAATCTCCAACAATTGATACTTAAATATGAATTTCATCAAATAAGCAGAATAGATTTTGTAAAATGTGTTTCACATTACAATAAAATTTTAAAATTGTACATACATATATGACAACTTACTGTATATATTAACTCTGCTTTTACTTACAATAAACAATATTTAAATATAAGATTTTGTAAAATGTGTTTCACATTACAATAAAATTTAAAAATTGTACATACATATATGACAACTTACTGTATATATTAACTCTGCTTTTACTTTCAATAAACAATATTTAAATGTAAGATTTTGTAAAATGTGTTTCACATTACAATAAAATTTAAAAATTGTACAGCAAACGCCAATTAAGTTGGCGCGAGGAGGGGGTGCGCAGAAGCCGTTTTTAAAAAGTCCACCCCCACTACTCAAGTAATTGTCAGAATACATTTGTCATTGACGTTTGACAGAACATATTTTGTAATGTCTTTGCTAGGGGATCATACACGCTCAGAGGTTAGAATTATGTGACATTTGATGTAAAACCAAATACAAATCTCCCCACTACTTCTAATCCTGCGCGAACTTACCCCTTCTCGCGCCAACTTAATTGGCGTTCGCTATACATATATATATGACAACTTACTGTATATATTAACTCTGCTTTTACTTACAATAAACAATATTTAAATGTACCCAGCGCTTTATTTTGGTCCGCTTTCCTTTTATGTTACTTTTTGGTTATCAGGTTAAAATACAAATTGGTGAGGAAAATACCTGTAAGATTAAGAACGACCCTTAGTTCTGGTGAGGAAAATACCTTACGGATTATCTGACCAGAGCGGTTGGTGAGGAAATTACCTCCGCCCATAGGAGCATATTTCAAATTAGTTTTGGTATCAGCTATAACAAATTATACATTTTTGAAAGGGGAAAGGAAAATTCTTTTCGATAGTGACATAGCCAACTATGACTTCCATAAGAAAAATGAAACTTGACAATTGTAGCTCAACTACTATAGCAGTATTCAAAAATCTAAATACATCTCCAGATTCCTATTAAAAAAGTGCCTTAAGGAAGTTCAAATTAAATTTGTCTTACTTTAAAAATAAATGAGTTATTAAAGAAAATCGAAAAAACAAACATTCACTTTCTATGCAATAGCGCCCGAAGTACGTTAAATATTCAAAGCTAGTGTATAGGGTTTGGTACAACTTTACCTCTAGAGTATTTTATCCTATTTAACCAAATCTCTATCTCTCATAATAAGCGAGATCCCCACGTTGAGAATGAATCTGTGGACACACTGTATACTCGATATATATCATGGCATAACACAGCCATAGCTACTCGAAAAATATGATGAAGTATATAATAGAAATACTCTGTCAACGTCGGGTTTGAACATTTGCAACAACACAAATTGCGCGATAAATATAAACTGATATTTATGTCTTATTGAAATAATGTTTTGGAGTTCAGTTTGACAATTATTTGACACTAACAATGAGCAGTCCGTTTTTCAGTTTTTAAAGTACTAGTTCTTTAAAGTGAGAGTTTATGGACAGTAATAGTTATTTACGAACCAAGTGCGTGAAATCATATTTCGCGAATGAGTGACCAGTTTAAAGCGCGAGCCGTAGGCGAGCGCTTTATGGACACGAATTCGCGAAATGTTTCACGCACGAAGTTTGTACAATATTTTTTGTACGAGAACTTTAATATATAAATATTTATATAAAATATAAATATAATTTCAAAATTTTTATATTTATAAGTATTTTTAACAATATTACTAATATCTGTCAGGATGGCCGAGCGGTCTAAAGCGGCAGACTCAAGGTTTACCTTGCCCGTTATACGGGTTCTCGAGCGTTCTGGTCCTCTCTGAGGGAGTGGGTTCGAATCACACTTCTGACAATTTTTTTTTAGTTTTCTATAAATTTAAAAAATAATATTTGTTGCTGTTCTGACATTGAATTACATACCTTCCAAATATAACAATTTCTATTTCATTTCCTTTTATTTTCATAGAAAAACAACGAACTGGGTAGCATATTATTAAGGTTAGGGATTTATGATTTTAAAATGTCACTAAATTAATCAAGTTCCAGGAAGTACCAACTTTACTTTTACGCACTCGTGTTTAAAGTGACTTTTTACGAACGCAAATCGAATCGTGAAATGACAGGTTTTGATAAGCGAGTACAAAAACTACTTCATAATGTAGGCAACTGTGATGCAGTTATACATACATGTTGTTTTGGGGATTTGTGCTTTATTTTCAATTTTTAGTTTCTGTTCTTTGACGTTCCATTTCATTTCCTTATCATTAATTACCAGTTTCAAGTAACGCCCACTGATCTAAGAAAATTTGTATCAATTCTAATTTTCATGTCAGTTTATCGCTATCCCAATGTACGCTCGTACTGGGGACAACATTCTCTAGAAGCAGTTCGTCAGATAATGCCAGTACTCAGATTTGAAGAAATTCGACGTTACCTGCATTTCAATAATAATTCAGCCATTATTGAAGAGAGTCACTTGGGATACGATCGCCTTTACAAAATGCGTCCATTGGTCAAACATTTCAACGAAGGGTTTCTGGTAGTACCTATGCCTTCCAGACTATGCGTCGATGAACAAATGTGCCCCACGAAAATGACCGGTTGCCAACTTCGTCAGTACATGTCAAATAAGCCCCACAAGTGGGGCTTAAAACTATTTAGCCTCTGGTTTTTAATATTCCTTTAAAATTTATACTGGCGCTGACGACAACAAGATTCTACCGGGCACCCCAAATCTAGGAGCAGCATCAAACGTAGTGGTTCGTTTGTTGCAACATACTCGTATACCAAATTTTGTAAACCATATTGTTTATTTTGATAATTTTTATACGTCTTTGGGCCTCCTTACATATCTTAGATCTAGAGTAATTTATAGCCTGGGAACAGTGCGTAGAAATCGCTTACCAAACTGTAGATTTTCGAACGATGGAGAGCTGAAAACAAAAAAGGTGAGTCGTGGCTATTTAGAAGAACATGTTGGTAACGCATTTGGTATAGACATCTCGTCTGTGCTATGGAAGGACACAAAACCGGTACGACTGATATCAACTTACGTCGATGTGAAACTATTTGCGTCTAGAAATGCAAACCAACAGCCAAATAAAGCATTTCGCTGGGACAGGATTAAAAGGCAACAGTATGAAGTTTATTGCCCGCAGATTATAAATGACTATAATCCCCATATGGGCGGCGTGGACCTGATGTATGGATTATTGGGGCGTTATCATATTCGTATGAAAACCTGAAAATGGACCAATCGAATATTTTACCATCTTATCGATGTTGCGATGGTGAATGCATATATACTTTATCATCGCATTCATGCAGGTAGGCCAAAGATCCAGCTGCCGATATTCCGGACGCAGGTAGCTTTGGCACTTTCCTTGTGCGGTATCGTACCTCAGAAACGACCAGTTGGTCGACCATTAAGTACGTCCAAGAATGAGCGTCCAAAGGCGGCCAAAAGGGTTTACCATCCTACTGATGACGTTCGTCGATCAAGTGGGACACTGGTGTGTTTCTCGCGATAGTACTGGGAAGAAACAATGTAAATTTCCTAAATGTACGTCGGAGAAACAAGCATTTTGTGTTAAGTGTAATCTTTCCTTATGTAATTGTCCAAATAAGAGTTGTTTCTATGATTTCCATAATAAAAACTAATGCTATATAATTCTTTTGTGTTTCATTCTGTGTTCTATTCTACTGCATAGGTACACCTAGAGGCAGGCAAGCTTTTTTTTGTTGTAAAAGCTGTTCCAGACCAAAAAAAATCAGCTATATGCATCATATGAACATAAATCTACGCTGTATTTTATTTTATGACCCACCAAAAAATATATGCATTAGAGAGTTAAAAGACCTGCATCTCTTAATCGTTTTCTAGCCGTCCTTACTGATACAGAAAAAATAATTTTTTCTCATGCTTTCTTCGCAGTAGTTTAAAGGATGTTCATTTACATACTCAATCAAATTGTTGTCCATTTCTGGAGTTGACTTCTTTGGAGCTCCAGAACCAACTTTCCTACGTAAGTCGTGTGTTTGCAGTCATTTACGTTTCAAATTGAAAAGAGTGCTTTTGCCTCAATCAATTTCATTTGCCACGCGTTGCAATGACCACCCTTCTTCCAGTTTTGCAATAGCAAAACTTTTTTCAGGGTCCGTAAGAAGATGATTTGGCATTATTTAATTGAACAGTTATTAATTAAGTAGCAGAGATTAATAAATGCAAATATTACGGTGACAGACATTGTAATGACAAATTTTAAATATGTATTGAATAAACCACTGGCTAAAGTTATATCAATACAGGAAAAATGAACCGTGCCAAATTTAACGGCCGTGGTAGTACATTACAACATTACATATTTGGTGTACAACTTGTTAGGTATTAATGTATTACTGTATCCATTTTCCAATTACTATAGCCACTCCTTGAATGTACTACTGACTACCGATCCCAGCCAATTATTGTATATACTGCTATCACTTCTTATTGGCCAGTGGGCGTGGTATACGCCTTTAACGCATTAACAGCCAACCAGACTTAAAGTCGAGAAATGTACCACGCCCACTGTCCAATAAGAGGTCAAGAATATATTTTATATGTCAACTTTCAAGCGTCCATCTCTGGCGTTGGCACAATTTCTCAACTCAATTTACTATCATTTGAACTCTGGTATATTGTGTACATTATAACATTACGTATATAATGTACAGCTTGTTACGTATTAATGTATTAGTGTTATTACTGACTGCAATTTCGAATTACTATGGCCGCTTCTGGAATGTACCCCTTACTGTGAATCCCTGCTAATCATTGTATATACTGCACTTCTTATTGGCCAGTGGGCGTGGTAGACTAACAGCCAACCAGACATAAAATCGAGAAATGTGCCACGCCCACTGCCTAATAAGAGGTGAAGAATATATTTTATATGTCAACTTTCAAGCGTCCACCTCTGGCAGTTGACACAATTTCTCAGCTTCATTTACTTTCATTTGAACTCTGGTATAATATGTACGTTACAACATTACATATACGCTACCGAATGTCGCCCAATGTAAGTTATCCGAAAACGTTGAAAAATACAAGAGCGGTTTGATATATAAGGGCTCCAACTCTATAAAGTAAGAATAAGAAACGGAAAGTAATAAATCCTATTGGCATGACTATTTACATGCTCTCCACAGACGCGTCTGCGTCTACACATCCACAGTTTATCGCAAACTTTGCACATAATTTTGGCACCATTCTAATATAGTGATATATGTTTTTATATCTTCACAAGTTCAACCGCCTCGTGTCGAGATCTACGCTTAACTAAAATATAAACATCTGGCCGACGTACACGACCTAACACAATGCATACAATGAACCTGGTTATCTTCAAATTCGCAATATTTCTCTTGTAACTGGGTGCGTCTTGTAAAAAAAACTTTTCGCAAGCATCTCGTACAATAAGTAATTTCTTTGTTAATACTGAAATGCTGAATTGTAATTTCATACGAACACGTGTTCTTTATAAAATCCGATGTGTTTTGAAAACGTTCGTACATATACAAGCTGTACCGTATCGTTATGTTCAAATTTTAGGAGTGTAAAGTGGACTTCATTTCAAGTAACGAAAACGCAAAACATGTATGTATATCCATTTTTATTTGTTTCATAGTTACAGATCTATAAATGTGATTGTCAGATCTTGAAAAAAATGTAATCCTAAAGTCAATACAAACTGATTTTATTTAAAAAAAGTTATACGATTCAATAACAGGCCTGTGATTGTTAACGTCGCATAATAAAATGTTATCCTAAAATAAATTAATACGTGTCGTAGTGTATACAGTAATTTCTAGGAGATCTACAAAAAAGAGTACTGGAAATTGATTTATGATAAAGAAGGTTCTTACTTATTTCGTAAGTGCTGAACCATGAATATCAGTTTGGCGAATTTTAAAACGTGACCATATCACTATCGCAGGGGACACGGTTTGCTTGAGGCGGACCACTATGCTCGTCTAGTTTATTCTTCCTGGATATTAAGACAGTCACGGCTTCATTTTAATTTCTGCAAAACAGTCCTCTGGACAGATGAATCTACGTTTACGAGAAGTGGTGTTACAAATCTGAGAAATCTGCACAGGTGGTCATCAGAAAATCTCAAAGCTATACACCCATCTAAATTTCAACATGAATTTTCTATTAACGTTTGGGCGGCCCTAATCGATAACTTGTTGATTGGTCCTGTCGTTCTTCCTGGGCGGTTAAATGCGGACAATTACCTTCAATTTCTTATTGACGAACTGCTAGGTCTTTCAGAGTATGTCCCACTGAATGTTCGACGAGACATGTGGTTTCACATGGATGGGGCACCACCACATTTCGGAATTGCTGTCCGAAATTGGGTTAACGTTAATTATCCAAGATGGTCTAGGTGGTCCTGTTGCATAGCCACCCAGATCACCAGATCTTAATCCCCTTTTATTTATGGGGTACATGAAAAATTTAGTCTACGCGCAAGTTTCGAACACAAGAGTTGTTGGATCGTATTCACCTGACTGCCGAGCAAACCCGACAAGTATGAAATTCGGATAAGTACTTCTTCTGTTGGCTTACGGGCACAAGCCTGCATTCAAGAAGGAGGTGGACATTTCGAAAATATTATTAACTGAACTTTTTTCAATAAAATCAGTTTTTATTGACTTTAGGATTACATTTTTTTTCATGATCTAACAATCACATTCATAGCTCTGTAACTTTGAAACAAATAAAAATTGATATACAAGTTTTGCGTTTTTGTTACTTGAAATGAAGTCTACTTTACACTCCTAAAATTTGAACATAACGATACGGGACACCTTGTATATTAACTTATACTGAACGTGGGGAAAATCTGAAAACTCTTGCTTTAAGCGTACTTTATAGTAACACTTAAGTAAATAATGTCAGCAGAAAAACAAAACTTCTATTTAGTTTAGTGGCAATGCTGCCTTGAGTAATCGAAAGTATCTTGTTGAAATTTTCACGATTTGTTAGTACGAACAAAATTAATTATTTATATACTTTTTTAGTCTATTTTTTATGTAAGTCAATGTCATTTTCACAGCAAAGTAAATATGCCAGAACTGCAAAGATAGATGATATACTTACCGAAGAAACATAGACAAAATACAATGCTGTAGAGAGTTATAAATATCGCCCGGATGTACAACTTATTAAATATATATTCGGGAATCGTTGCATTGTGATCTTCCATTATTTTCTCGAGGTTTCCAGTATCCTCCGCGGGGAAATACGTTTCGTTCATTTTTAAATATAAATCAGGAATCATAACAACGGACGACAATATTTCTTATATTCCTTCTGACACTGACAGTCGACGACTTTAAACCGAAAAGACAGGTCGACTCCTTAGATGAACTCTTCTCATCTTTTCTTGTTATCTGCAAAAAAAGAAACTTGAAATTAGTTCGTTATGAAGAACGCTTACTAATCAAAACTTTAAAAACTAAAAGTATTATTTAATTTATATGAAGAAATAGAAAATAACGAGACTGGTGCTGTAGTACAGAAATGAAACATTTATTCAGAAAACTTTAACAACTATCCTTCAAAGTACTCCCCATTATGTGCAACACTTATCCCATCGTTTTGTCCACTTGTCATAAACATCATAGAAATCATTTTTTGAGAGTCTATTTAGTATACCCATCACCGCGTTGTTAAGCTCAAATTTTCGACCTCTCAAATCTTTTTTGACTTAAGGAAACAAATGGAAGTCACGTGGAGCAAGGTCATGTGAGTTGGGAAGGTGAATCATAATTTCCACTTCAAATTCTTCAAGTGTTCGTTGACAAATCGTTGATCTGTGGGCAGGAGCATTGTCGTGATGCAGGATCCAACCGATGTCTTAATAAAGATGTCTTTAATTTTGCCTTTAAGGTTCCTCGAAGTACATTGGAGTAATACTTTCCAGTTTCTCTATGTTCCCTAGGTACAGTGTGATCATAAATAATGCCTTATTTATCAAAATGAAATTAAGTGCATCACTTTATTTTTCACAGTTTTCGCCTTCTACGGTCTTGGACTGCCTTCGCGCTTCCATTACATACTTTGAGACTTTAATTCAGGACCGTAATGATAAAACCAACTCTCGTCACATCTAACGACATTGTTTAAAAACTGTGGATTATGTTGCAGTTGCCTGCACTGCCGGGAAATTGTCACTTGTTCATCGGTCAACACTTTTGGAATCCATTTTGCCGCGACCTTTCGGTACCCTAAATCTTCATGAATAATTTTTTGAGTGCAACCATAAGACAAATTAGCAATGTCAAAATTTCGATATATGCCAATTCGACGATTATTCTGTTAGAAGTCGTTAATTTCTGCAATTTTTTAATAAATCCGTGCAGTTGGTGGTGGTCCGCGTCGAGGTTCATCTTCAACTGATTCACAACTGTCTTTGAATTTCTTACGCCACTCAAACACTCTACATCGTGACAAACTATCATCTGGGTATGCAGTTTTAATCATTTCAAAAGCTTCGGTTGGAGTTTTACCCAACCGACCACAAAACTTTATCGCATATCTTTGCTCCTCTCTCATTTCTTCGATGAGTACCTCAAACACTGACAATGTAGTTAATTTGTAATAAACGTCAAAAGTTCAACCAAAGCCTACTTGAATATAAGTACATTAGAGATTGGAGTTTCATGTTCTATTCTTTTCTAAAATTTAGGTTGTAAAAGTTATAGCACCAGTCTCGTAATACTTTGATATACACTCGTACAATGACCGTCAAAAAAAAAACTGACCACCCTGAGATATCTATTAAAGCCCCGAAAATTTCACGTTCTTTTTTGTCTAAACAAGGATTTAAACTGTTATTCGAATAAAAGAAATCACTCGACATTTACTGATTCACTACGTTATTAGATGTATCTAACATATTACTGTGAATTTCGCTTTGAATATTTAATTTAATATACCGTATGTGTTAAATATCATTAGGCATAGAGAATAAACGTATGATTACATACAATGTATACGCACTTGAGAAAGCCAGTCCAATGCCAGCGAAGACCGCGATGACTGACGATTGTCTCCGATACGGATTGACTGGAAATTTTGCATTCAGTCTAGCTGCGGCCGTTACAGTTTGAAAGCGTACAATAAAATTAATGTATAATGGCTCTTTGTACACCCACTGAAAAGCTTCAGTTAGTAAAATGGTTTTATGCTGGCAAGTCTGCAATGGAGTGCATGAATTTGTTTGAGCTGACTTTCGGAGACCGTTCTGTACCTTGCAGACAAACAATTTATAATATTATAAATAAATTTGAAACTTATTTCTGTCTCAATAACTAAACGAAATGCAAACCAAGAGAGGTATCACCACAAAAAATTGAGGAAAGAGAACGGCGGGATGTATTAATTTGTAGTATTGTGGAAATTGATAACACGAGATCTACTAGAAGTGCTGCCGAGGAATTGGGTACAAGTAACACAACTATTTCACGTATTTGGAAACGTAATGGTTTAAAATGTTTCCAATGTTCGAAAACTCAAGAAATATTTCCCGAGAACAATTTCCGGAGAATGGAGTTTTGTCAAGACGTTATGGAAAAGATTCATCGAGACGAAAATTTCGTTAAAAATATTCTCTTCACCGATGAATCAACTTTTCCATTACACGGAAAGCACAATCTCTCTGTTCTTCGATATTTGCCTTCGGAAAATCAACACCGGCATTTTGCAAATCGCACTCAGTATCCTCAAAAACTAAACGTTTGCGCAGGTATTTTAGGTGACCATTCTATAGGCCCCTATTTTATTGATGGTATATTAAATGCCGACAAGTATCTCGAATTACTGAAAAATCAAATACTTCCCGCCATTCAAAACATTGGAATAAATCAGGAAATCGTTTGGTTTCAACATGATACATAATGCAGTGAGGGTAAAGGAATTTCTAGGAAATACTTTTCCTGACCGTCTTATTACTGGAACAGGAAACATTAAATAGCCCCCGCGATCTCCTGATCTATCTCCAAATGATTTCTTTTTGTGGGGATATCTAAAAAATATTGTTTATGCTCATGAAGCTGGTAGAGCAGAAAATCTAGTTGCCTTGAGAGAAAAAATAACTGAGGCTGCGAATTTATTAACTGCCGACATGTTAGCAATTGTAAGAGCTAATTGCTACGACCGCCTAGGACAATGTCTTGCTGTGTAAGGAGGAATTTTTGAACCTCTTGTATAATTTATTATAATTTTTAGAATCCTTTTTTATTTATTTTAGAGGATTATTCTTTAATTTTATTAGAATTACGCTTTTGTTTACGCGACGCACCGCAGCTTAAAAATTTCCTGCATCTACTGAAAGAAATAAGAAAAGCAAATACCTTGCAATTCGTAAATGTTAATTTAGAACGCATTATAAGTACCTATGTCGATGGTCAAATGATTACTGCTAACTTGTATTTGCGAAACAATCGGAGACAATCGTTGCCGGCCGTCGAGGTCTTCGCTGGCATTGGATCGGCTTTTCCATATACATATACATCGTATGTACTCTATGCCTAATGATATTTGACACATGCGGTATAATGATTGTGTGGGCAGTTATACAAGCATATTTTGTTGAGGCTCTGTATAATATTTGAGTATCTCAGAACTATCTTTTTTTTTTGGTTCTACACAAGTAAACCTAGCGTCCAAAGTAAAGCAAAGAAATAATATAATGAGAGGTTATCGTTTAAAAATATTTTGTTTGTTTGTATTTTCACATCTCATTTTTGTAGTAACTTAAAATATTTTATTTTTAACCTATATCTTAACCTATCAATGCAACTTTAATATATAAATATTCTTTTGTGAATCATACACGGATAATATTAGAGTCTTTATTCTGATTCAAAATGAATCTTGCAAACAAAGACTCTTGGGGATTTCACTCCAAATGCCGAGATTAGTACTTAAAATCTATCGTGTCAGAAATGTGGATCTCTGGTCTCTACTGATAAATTTCTACAAAGCGATTGTGCTATTCAGCGCCTATTTAAGTGGGAAACGAGTCCCTACAGGACAGGATGCATATCCTCACACTGTGTAAGTATTTTCTAATTTTCGCGCCTATCGCTGAACGTTTTGAATTTAAGATTTTACAACAGCAGATATACTTCGATAATATTCAGGGAAAACTACTTCCTCTTCGTTAAACTCGGATATCTGGCTTAAGATACACTTCAATTGTGTATTTATGACTAATTTAATATTTGGAATAATGATCCACATGCATTTTCTAATGTAACTAACTCTAGATACTCCAATTTTTATCGTGTATAAAATTTTACTTACTCAAAGTAAATTGAGCACACAAAATTTTTGAACTCCTCCTGGTATATTAATAAACTTTTATAATAAAGATGAGAATAATGAGGATTACAATATTAATTATTAAAATGAAATTAAACTTTTATTTATACTTACTTAAGTTTTATGCCAATAGGCTTAAATTTTTAGATTATATACTATATTCTAATTGAGATTTTTATTTAGAACCATTATTGAGAACCATCCTAGTTTATCTTACAATGGGGTAAATGTAAAATGTTTAGTGTGCAATATATATATAAACCGTTTAACAAAATCAAATTTGCAACACCACGTGCATAGCGCAAGACATAAAGATAGAGACACTGATGCCGATACAAAACACGAAGTGTTCTTATTTGATTTGTGTACAATGATGGGAAATAACTTTGGAGACGCACCTTATGTTAACAATATTTCATAGCGCTTCTCCAGATTTTCAAGTCACAGAAAACGCATAAGACGGTAAGTTTTTTTTAAATCATCTAATTACATACATTTTAGATTTTATTTTTTATATCATCGAGAACGTTTCATAATCTAGAAAAACCGTCTTACATTTTTTTTTGTATCTAACATAATAACAGCACCGTTCGTGATAGTATATCTCTAGATATTAATAATGTTTCGCATGCGGGAACCAATTCGTTAGTCACGCCTCTGCTTTCGCTCCGAATTGGTCCACTCTAGTTATTACTGTATAAAGAAGAGATTATTTAACATCGTTTTTATAATCTTACTGGCAGGTATAGCATGTTTTATTAACTTACTTAAATTCTAAGCATTTAATAATCAATTTAACCTAAATTTATTGACATAACGTTACTTGTTTAATTATTAATTCTTGGAAATATACATCTAATATTTTAATACTACATTAATATATGATATACGAGGTGCATTTAAAACAAACAACCTCGGTTGATTACTTTTTAATTTGTTTTTGCTTATCCAGTTATGTTTAATTAGTTTATAAGTTAATAATTCTATTTTAATTTTTACCCAAAATTAATTTCACGGCAATATGTTTGGGTAGGACAACTTACAATTGTCAAAGAGACAAAATAACTAAACAAATGTGAACACAGGCAACCATATATACCTATATATAAGTATTGGTTGCCATGTCATTAGCCTAATTATTAAGTTGATGACCTTATTTTAATATACTCATCTGCTATAGCTGTATTTATTATATCTGAATATGTATTTGGTACATTCTTCTTTTCATTTAAGGCTCTTTTGATCTCTAGATTTTCAAATAATATAAGTCTCTTGCTTTTGTTTACATTATGCAGCAATTTATAATTATATCGAAAAAGTGGTCATTGTCTATGCAATGTTCAGAGAAACCTTTATTCTTTAATACGGTATTTTTAATAATATAAAATATTATTAAAAATCTAGTGTGATGAACACAACTACAGGTTCAAAATTATCCTTTATTGAATCGATTCTGCCTTTACTTGATGTAAATCCATATCAAATGATAAAAACACACAATGTTGTATTAGATTTACACTTTATTTAATAATATTTAATAATGACTATATAACAGCTGTTTCACCGTACAACGGTTTCTTCGGATATAACAAGCGGTACTATAAAACATTTTACTTAAACGTAAATATTTTTTATTTTATTACTTAATGGTATTCTCAGAAATTGGAAACCGAAATATTTTTACCCGCCTCTTTTAGTATAAGGGATACATATAGATAACATAAATTATATTATAAGTGACACATATCTAACAAAATATTTCAATCAAAAATAGGAAATAAATTCAACAGAGGGGAGGAATTAAGCTCTGTTTTGTCATTTAATAATTTATTTGAAAATTTTTGTTTATTAATTTCCATTGCTTCTAATAAATTAAACCACATTACAGCGTTAAAAATAGCTATGAATTAGTTAATAAGATTAAAGAGGTCAATTTACCGAATAATGTGAAACTAATATCGTTTGATGTACAAAACCTATTTCCTAGTGTTCCTCCTAAAGAAGCCAATTTGCTAATTAAGAATATGCTAGAAAATAATAGAACCAACCCCACCATAACAGAGGAAATTTTATTTTTACTTTCAATTTGTGTTGATCAAAATTATTTTGTGTTTAATGATAATATTTACAGTTGTAAAGATGGATTAATAATGGGCAACCCACTTAGCCCGTTATTAGCGGAAATTTTTATAGATAACAAGAACATTTTATTTTGGCATAGGTACGTAGATGATATCTTAATTTGTTATACAGGCACAGATAGACAACTTAATAAACTTGAAGAATTTATCAACTCAATACATAAAAACATTAAGTTCACAATAGAGAAAGAACAGAATAATAGCATTAACTTTTTAGATTTAACGATTAAGAGAAACAATAACCTGCTAAAATTCTCGATATACCATAAAGAATCGCACACAGACACAACAATACATAATAAATCAATGCACCCAATTCAACATAAATTAGCAGCATTCTATAGTATGATTCATAGACTATTAATATATACCCATGTCAATAGAAGACTAATTCAGAATACAACATTATAAAACAGATTGCAATCAATAATGGTTATGACCCGAATATAATAGATAAAATAATATCCAAAAAACGAGAAACTAAAGCAATACAAGATATATATCCGATTACTAAAGATCATGACAAGAAATTTAAAATTATTACTTACCTAGGCAGACAAAATAAACCATTGGAAAAATTTTTAAGAAAACAAAATATAAACATTGCATATAAAACCAACAACCATATTAGTAACTACATCAAAAACAATAAAAGTAAAACAGCACATCATAATAAGTCAGGTGTGTATAAACTAACTTGTGGCACATGTACTAAAACATATATCTGGCAAACAGGTAGAACGTTCAAAAAGCGCATATACGAACATTATTATTCGTTTAGAAATGGGAAAACAGATTCAGCATACTGCAACCATTTAATTGAAGAAAGCCATAGTTTTAATAATAATTTCAAGATCCTACACGAAGAAAAGAAAAGTAAGAAACTCGATTTATTAGAAGCAATGCAAATTAATAAACAAAAATTTTCAAATAAATTATTAAATGACAAAACAGAGCTTAATTCCTCCCCTCTGTTGAATTTATTTCCTATTTTTGATTGACATATTTTGTTAGATATGTGTCACTTATAATATAATTTATGTTATCTATATGTATCCCTTATACTAAAAGAGGCGGGTAAAAATATTTCGGTTTCCAATTTCTGAGAATACCATTAAGTAATAAAATAAAAAATATTTACGTTTAAGTAAAATGTTTTATAGTACCGCTTGTTATATCCGAAGAAACAGTTGTACGGTGAAACAGCTATTATATAGTCATTATTAAATATTATTAAATAAAGTGTAAATCTAATACAACATTGTGTGTTTTTATCATTATCCTTTATGCTATATAGAATCGATATTTTATTTTTTTAGTCTCATTTCTAGCTTTCAACTACTCTGTCCAATATACAAGTGTCCCGTATCGTTATGTTCAAATTTTAGGAGTGTAAAGTAGACTTCATTTCAAGTAACAAAAACGCATATGTAACTTGTATATCTATTTTTATTTGTTTCAAAGTTACAGATCTATGAATGTGATTGTCAGATCATGAAAAAAAATGTAATCCTAAAGTCAATAAAAACTGATTTTATTTAAAAATGTTCAATTAATAATATTTTCGAAATGTCCACCTCCTTGTTGAATGCAGGCTTGCGCCCGTAAGCCAACAGAAGAAGTACTTATCCGAATTTCATACTTTTTTGTCGGATTTGCTAGGCAGCCAGGTGAATATGACCCAATAACTCTTCTCTTGTGTTCGAAACTTGGGCGTAGACTAAATTTTTCATGTACCCCCATAAATAAAAGTCAAGGGGATTAAGATCGGGTGATCTGGGTGGACATGCAACAGGACCACCTCGACCAATCCACGTTGGATAATTGACGTTAATCCAATTTCGGACAGCAATTCTGAAATGTGGTGGTGCCCTATCCATGTGAAACAACATGTCTCGTCGAACATTCAGTGGGACATCTACATGACCTGTCAGTTCGTCAATAAGAAATTGAAGGTAATTGTCCGCATTTAACCTCCCAGGAATAACGACAGGACCGATTAACAAGTCCTCGATTAGGGCCGCCCAAACGTTAATAGAAAATTCATGTTGAGATTTAGATGGGCGTATAGCTTTGGGATTTTCTGATGACCACCTGTGCAGATTTCTCAGATTTGTAACACCACCTCTCGTGAGCGTAGATTCATCTGTCCAGAGGACTATACTGCAGAAATTAAAATGACGCCGTGACTGTCTTAATATCCAGGCAGAATAAACTAAACAAGCATAGTGGTCTGCCTCAAGCAAACTGTGTCCCCTGCGATAGTGATATGGATATTAGCCCTCGCGTTTTAAAATTCGCCAAAGTGTCATTCGTGGCACTCCTAGTTATCTAGCTATTCAACGTACACTGAGAGTTGGATGCCTTGTAACAATAGCTACTGCTTCTTCCTCTAAGTCTGCTGGCAAATTTACTCCTCGGTCGAAAAGATAATCACGCAGTCCGTATTCACGAAATTGTCTGTGTACTTACAGAAATGTTCTGTAATGAGGAATGCGCCTATCGGTAAACCGATGTCGGTATTCAATAACTGCTTGACGTGCACTGCCGTTACAGTAGCCAAAAAACAAAATGCATGTCCTCATACTCTTGAGAAGAAAATCGGTAAGGCATTTTGAATAAAGAAAACGGATCCACTCACTAATAAGCTGTTGTATGAACTGAAACGTAATGTAATCCTTTATTAAAAAATGCAACGTTAACAGTCATCTGAACATTTGTTTATTGTATGATATTAATGCTTCAGCACTTACAAAATAAATAAGAACCTTCATTATAATAAATCAATTTCCAGTACCTACTCTTTTTTGTAGATCTCCAAGAAATTACTGTATGCACTTCGACACGTGTTTATTTATTTTAGGATAACATTTTATTATGCGACGTTAACAATCACAGGCCTGTTATTGAATCGTATAACTTTTTTTTAAATAAAATCAGTTTGTATTGCCTTTAGGATTACATTTTTTTCATGATCTGACAATCACATTCATAGATCTGTAACTTTGAAACAAATAAAAATGGATATACAAGTTTTGCGTTTTTGTTACCTAAATGAAGTCTCCTTTACACTCCTAAAATTTGAACATAACGATACGGGACAACGCGTATATGGCTGCGCAATTTTCACGCGTTGACAAGGCTATTAACTAGTGCAAACGTTAGACAAATTATTGTATTAATTGAGGATCGTCGTAATCAGCGGTATGTGTCCCGTACATTAGGAATACCTCGCACTACCATTCAGGATGCTTAAAATGGCTTTCTAAATACTGACGAACTCCAAACACGAACAGGATCTAGAAGGCTAAGAAAAAGTGCAGTTGATGATCATGTTATTGTGTTGAACAACAGTAAGGGATCGCATAATAATGATCGTAAATCAGGCGCGGCTCGTGATGACGTATTTGGGAGTGCAAGTACAATGATGCGAGGGCCTCGTGTGTTTTCGGTGTTTACTAAGAAAACGTTACAGTTAGTACACGAGAATACACGAAGCACTCGCATCATTGTACTTGCACTCCCAAATACGTCATCACCAGCCGCGCCTGTCGTAAATATTATATTTTAACACACCAAGCGCCACAAATTTTCAAAAGTGTTCTAAGGCGTTAACATAGAAAACTTCTAATGAACGGGTTACGTGAAAACCCCTGTATACCAGAATAATTGTTCCTATGTTTCTCATTCGGATTGTTAATTTCGTTTGATAATTACATGTTTTTAGTGTAGAAACTGCAATTACCTGCCATAAAGAAGTGATAAAAAAACACAGTAACAGTTTTTTTTTTGTTACAATTGAAACAGACATGTAATATACATATCTGTAACTGTACACATGGACAATACACCTCGTATTTTCAGCATTTACTTCTGCTTAAGACACGTGTTTCTGCCATTACTATTAGGCGTCATCAGTTAAGCTAGTGATGCAATGTAATACAACCTATTTGTATATTTGCTGCCATCTGGCTCGTTGTTAATGGACTACCCGTATTTTTTCGTTCTTCGTACCAGCATAGCTGGTCGAACGAAAGGTCGCCTTTTTCGGCAAAGTCTCTTTCGTCCGTCAGATGTCACTTATTAAATAAGTGCCACCTTATAGGATGAAATTTGCTTTATCTTGTAGGCGATTTCAGCTTAATGTTATATACAGATACAAATCTATTCATAAAGATTTATATCATTTGTATTACATTGCTTCACTAGCTTAACTGATGACGCCTAATAGTAATGGCAGAAACACGTGTCTTAAGCAGAAGTAAATGCTGAAAATACGAGGTGTATTGTCCATGTGTACAGTTACAGATATGTATATTACATGTCTGTTTCAATTGTATCAAAAGCGTTATACGTGCATAAACGTATAGATATACTTAAAACCTTTTTGTAAAGTTTTTTTGTTTATAAAAAATAAGGCTTATTGTTCCTTCAGAGGATGCTATCAATAGTATTTTATACAACCTCAAATAATCATTGTATTTACTATAGTAGCCGAGGAATTACATTCCAAACCTTCGCAATTTAATCATTACGTTCGTGCGCAACTCGCTATAATTTAGAGAGTGCAGCAGAAATTTTGAGCTAACAATAAGTAAGTTAATGTTATTCTTGCATCGGCGAAGTTGTAAATCCAATCAATTAAGTTGATTTTATTCGAGCAAGCTCATAAAGACGGTGTTCAAGAACTAATATAAACTTTGTTTTAGTAACCAGTATCTCTTCCAATACACCGTGGATTGGTAATGCAATAAAGTTAACCCACGCTCGGTAATAGTAAACTAGAAGCATTTCCCTTTGGTGTGATCATCATTGGAGAAATAATTTATTTAAAATGATAGGGCTGACGATAAATTGAAACAAGGGCTTCGAGTTTCCCGCTTGTCTATTGATTATCTAATTAGTTAATATGTGTTTTGTATGTTTTGAATTTTCTTGTGTAAAACACGGCAGTTGTTGAAATGAAACGACACAAAACTAAGTGAAATTAATTAGTGAGTGTGGAGTTTCCCAAATTATACTACGCGGAGCCCTTAAGGCTCCGCAATTAGTTCCCAGGGGTTCCATCCGAGGCAGTTATGAAGATAAAAAAATCACAAATTTAAACAATACTGCTGCTTTCATCTAGCGAGCGAGAAGAAGACAAATTACTTCCATGAAGTAAGGATAGTAAACGTCTAATAAAATAGATCAATCCCTATCTCGTATTTCAAGTGACGTAACAGCATGTGACGTCAGGCTATTACGTTACTGTGTCACGTGACTTGCCTTGCGTTTCAAGTATGCCGCGTCCTATATTATTATATTATTATTCGCAGTCTCTTCATTATTATGTATTATTAACATATTAAGTATTAATTATGTTATACAAGGTGGCGCAAAACAAACTCCACTATTTTACACAAATATATTTTATATTTATGAACAAGTTAAAAAGGAAATAACTAAACATTTCTCAAGCCCTGGTAATGCAGTTTTAAGTTCTGAATATTACATCTGTAAGATGGCTTCCGTTTTTGGCAGCACATTGCCTTAAATGATTTATAAAGTTTTCGAACACTCTATTAAGAAGCTCTTGATTTATTAAGCGTATTTCGTTCCGAATGCTTTCTTTTAATTCTTGAAGGGTATCGTAGCGATGGCGAAATACCTGCTACTTCAAATACCCCCACAAGAAAAAATCTGGCACTGTTAAATCCGGCGAACGTGCCGGCCACGGAGTTTGACCAAATCGTGAAATAACATGGCCAAATGTTTCCCTCACTTCAGCCATACTTATTCGCGCTGTATGCGCCGTCGCCCCATACTGTTGAAGATAAACATTTCGTGAGTCAACACCAATTCTATGTAGCTCAGGAAGGGTCTAGGACGTTTCTACGCCGCCGGTTCTTCGCCGCCAGTTCATCGCCGCCGTTTCTACGCCGGGACGGTTCCACACTGGCCGTTTCTACGCCAGCCGATTCTACGCCGCATTCAAATTATCGAATCATTTAAAAAGTAGCATTAACATTTATTTTAATTTAAGAGAATAAAAGAATTTCCGAATGGGTAATCTAAAACACCGCAGAAAAATTACCTAGGAGTTAACGGGTTTACAATCCAGTGTGTCTTGCTAAACCAACAGAAATGAATGATCCCGAGCGTGTTAAAAGAAAAATAGAACGCGAAGATACGTTCAAGTTTGGCCTTTCTACGCTACACGCTTGGATTCGCTGTATGGATATGATTCTTCACATTTCATACAATCTATCTTTCAAAAAGTGGTCTGCGACCACAGCAGAGCAGAAACAACAAAAACAAATCAAGAAACAACAAGTCCAGGAAAGAATTGTAAACATTATTATTGTTTCACATATTTTATATTTGGTACATACTTATATGTATACATATTTAGTTTTCCTATCAGTAGTATTTCTGACAGGCGAATGGTGTGTAATTGTACCTTACAATTACTAATATAAAATTCGCTCAATAAGTAATAATTTCTTTTAAAAATTACCTAGGAGTTAACGGGTTTACAATCGCCGGGATTATCTTAATGATGTTATGGTTATCAGCACAGACCCATTAGCACAAAGGACGTAATCAGAAATTTTAATCCGCTTAATTTTTAAATTCTTAAAATTCTAAAAACCGTTTAACAGTATTTGGTATAAATATAGGGCAGGAGCCCTTAACACATCACTTTAAGTGTATTCGCCACAAAGTAATTATTACGTTAGTTAACAGTGATCTTAATAATGGAAACAGCAGTTCTCAGCAAGAGAGGAAACGAGAAGTTTTCCTATAACGAATATTTGTACGTTTTCGACAAAGTTAGTAAAAGGAACCCTAGTTTACAATTTTGGCGGTGCGAAGAAGTGGGTCGCTGTAAAGGAAGAATTCACACGAGGGCTGGAGAAGTGGTCAACGAAATCAACAATCATTCTCACCCTTCCTCGGCAGCAGCCGTACAAGTAGCATCTGTTGTTACTAAAATGAAACGTCGTGCAGAAGAAACTATGGAGGGTACAAGTGTAGTTATAAATCAGTGTGTAATCGACGTGCCTGAAGCTGTTTTAGCATCGATTCCAAATAGTGCAGCCCTGAGAAAAATAATCAGAAGAAAACGGAATCAAATTAATGCTGCACCTGCTGATCCCGCAGACCTAAACGATTTAGTGTTGCCAAATCCATATAAGGTATATGTGCCTCAACCAGGAACAGAAGAAACTTTTTTGCTAAGCGACGATGGAGAGGGAGCAAACAGAATTTTAATTTTTGGAAGAGAAAGCTGGTTGCAGCATTTGCATAATGCCAATACATGGTACACTGATGGTACCTTCGCAATAGCACCGAGGCTATTTTCCCAAATTTATATTGTTATGGCAACAAAACACGGAGGAGTGCATCCTATATTGTATGCTCTGTTACCTAACAAGCAGCGTGTTACATACACACGTATGTTCGAACTAATGAAAACACTAGTGCCAAATTTAAGTCCAGGATCTATCATTTGTGATTATGAATATGCAGCTTTTAGTGCCATGAAAGATTGCTTTCCGGAAGTAAATGTAAAAGGCTGCTTCTTCCATTTAGCACAAAATATGAGGAAGCATTTAGCTCAGATTGGTGTTATTGGTCAATACAACAATGATGCTGAATTTGCATTGAGAGCTAAAATGGTCCTTGCATTAGCATTTGTGCCAATAGCTGATTTAGATGAATACATTGATGCTTTAGCAAATGATTTGCCAGTAGAACTTCAGCCGCTTCTAAATTGGTTTGAAGACAGCTATGTTGGCCGTTTAAATCGACGCGGGAATGGTAGGCGCCCGCCTATGTTTCATCCAACAATGTGGAATTTATACCAGAGAACAATCGATGGAGAAGATCGCACCAATAATCATGCAGAGGCAGCCAATCGTCGATTGCGTTCTGAATTAGGTATGCATCACCCAACTATTTGGAAATTTATAGATGGATTGCGAAAAGTACAAAAAGGACAAGACGCTTATTTTGAGCAACTTCTCGCCGGACATTTACCACCGATGAAACTGAAAAAATACCGTGTCGCTGATGAACGTATTCGAAGAATTGTCTTAGATTATGGAAACAGGGAACCTCTACATTATTTACGTGGCCTAGCACACAATTACCAAATGACGCAATAATCTTATTTTCCTAATTTAAAATAAATTTTCTATTTTATTTTATTTTCTATGACTGTATGTATGTGTTTAAACAATAAATTTTAATTGTAATTGTAATCTTAACTTGAATGCGGCGTAGAATCGGCTGGCGTAGAAACGGCTAGTGTAGAACCGTCCCGGCGTAGAAACGGCGGCGATGAACTGGCGGCGGAGAACCGGCGGCGTAGAAACGTCCCATTCCCCTCAGGAATCACAAAATGCTGAAGCATGTTAACGTACCGTTCAGCAGTAACTGTAACGGTACGATTTCCTTCTTCGAAAAAGTATGGTCCAATTATTCTAGACCTTGTTACTCCACACCAAACAGTTACTTTTGGAGAATGCAGTGGTTTCTCGTGTAAATTCCGTGGATTATCTGTTGACCAAAAGCGCATGTTCTGTTTGTTTACATACCCGGACAAATGAAAATGTGCCTCGTCGGACATCATTAGCAAATTAATAATATCGGGTGTTTCGTTTAACATGTGCAGCATAGTATTGCAAAAAAGTACTCTATTTTGTCTGTCCGGAGGATGTAATTTTTGCACTATTTGTAGTTTATAAGGATGCAATTTTAACTCGCGCATAATTCTTTGGGTACTTCTTCGTGAAAGTCCTAACTCTAGCGCCTGTCTTCGTACCGATAAACGTGGAGCTGCTCGGACTGCTTCTCTAACTCTCTATATTTTGTTGGGTGCGAACACTCCTTGGTCTACCATGTTTTTCGTCTAAAACGCTGCCGGTTCTGGCAAATTTATGAATCCAACTCAATATTGTTTTACTAGTGGGAATCCGTCCACGTCTTGGAACTTGAAACCTATTCCGAAAGTGTCGTTGTGTTTGTATGATAGATTGTGTTTCGTAATATAGTTTTACTGTTGTAGCACGTTGTTCACTTGACCATTGCTATTAGCCCAATGAAACGGCACGATATGACGTTTACACTGACAGGTATATTCAATTCCAATCATACTATCAGTCCTGCCAGTCACACGCTGAAATAATGGAGTTTGTTTTGCGCCACCTTGTATAACTAAGGACCGGGCACGAGAGGCCGAAATTACGGTAGACCATATAAATAGTCTATAACATCGCAAAATACAACACGCAGTTATTGAATAGCACTATTCATTCGGTTAACCGAACATCTGTTGTGCGAATTGTGACGCAATTACTTCAATTTTACAGTGAAATTCCTTTCCTCATGGACGTAGATAGAAGCGAGAGAAGTTTTTATAATTTGTTTTATTTATTAGTTTATATTTCGTAAGATAAATAAAATACGGTGATTTAGTTTCTTTTTTTCATTGTTTTAAGTGTTAATTATATAATTACATACTTCGTAATTTTTGTAATAGATACTGTTTAATATCGTTTCATCGAATCCACTTCTCCCACTTATTTCGACGTAAGTGTCCAGTAAATTTCGTTAAGATTCAGTAACTTACGCATACATTTTTTTAATTTTTTTTTCATTTATTTAGATCTAGAATATTGTTTAAGTTACTTGTTCAAATATGATTTGGAACAACGACGGGAATGGCATCGTGAAAAATGGCGAGTTGGATTAAGGGTAAAACTGATTGTATGTCCATTGCCAGTGATTCCGAAATTTATTGCAAAACCTGTAAAATGTTGTTAAAAAATTCTAAAAATCTCACGTAAAATGTCACTTAGCATCGCAAACACATATACAGAAATTAGACCCGTTGGAATCTGACAATTTTAATGAAGAACTCTGTGAAACTTTAATAGCGGCAAATATTCCATTAAATAAACTTACCAATCCCAACTTCAACACATTTCTCCAAAACTATACTCATCGAAATGTTCCTGATGAATCCATCATACGCTAATATTATGTTTATAGGTGCTACGCGAAAGCAGTAGAACGCATTAAAAGCCATCTTTCAAATCAGTACCTATGGATAATTAATGACGAAACTGTCGATATATTAGGACGCTGCGTGGTAAATGTTGTAGCTGGTGTACTACATCCAACTATTCACGCATATGTAATAGCAACAAAAGTTATAAATACAGTTGATGCAGAAACAGTAGCTGAAACCATTTACGAGAATATGCACAAAATGCTTCATTCGACGACAGGTGCAAAGAAAAAGTACTTTTATTTGTAATTGACAGTGCTGCATATATGTTAAAAACAGGCAGGCTATTAAAGGAAACATATCCTAATATGCTGCATATTACTTGTATAGCATATGCTCTCCACAGAATCTGTGAATATATCAGAGACACCTTTCCAGAAACTGATAGACTTGTATCCGCTTTTAAAAAAGTTTTCAGAAAAGCACAATTGAGAGTAGCTCTATACAGGGAAAAACTGCCATCTTTGCCACTGCCTCCCTCTGCAGTAATAACTAGATGGGGATCATGGTTGGAAGCTACTAGTTTTTATGCAGAGAATTTCGATAGTTTACAAAATTTCACTACATGTTTAAATGACGATGTTCGAAGTTTTGCTGAGTGCAAGGAACTAATTCAAATTGCAATTTTAAAAAATCAATTTTACTTTACTCAGGAACATTTTGCAAATTTGCTTGAACTAATCACTTATTTTGAAAATCAAAATCTCAAATTAAATGATGGATTAACCACATTAGATGTTACTATTAATAATTTGAAAAGTATTCCAAGTGACTTCAGATGTGGCCTTCAGCAAAAGTTAGACGCAGTGTTTAATAGAAATCCAGATTTAATATCATTGCGGCAATTGTGTATGGGGACAATGCCGCAGCATCTAACTGCAAAATACGCGGAAATGAAAGAATATTTCCAATATGCACCTATAACCAGTAGCGATGTAGAAAGGACGTTTTCTATTTACAAGGATGTATTTCATTCAAAGAAAACAAATTTTACAGAGGAGAACCTTGAGAAAGTATTTCTAGTAAATATTAATACTCCTTTACTCAACTTGAACTACAAAATGGACAAATAAAAAATAAACTATGTTTTAAATAAATTCAACAATTTTCACAACAAATTAAAATTCACTATTTAAGAAGAAATTAATAACAGTATTAATTTTCTTGATATTTCTTTAAGCTATGATAGACAGGGTACTATTTACACAAATTGGTATAATAAACCCACAGCTTCTTTTCGATGTATGAATTACCACTCAAACGAACCTAGACTATTCAATAAAATTATTATAAATAATCTGACTGATAGAGCAGTAACACTATCACATACTCATTACAGTAAAGATAACCTCAAGAAAATTAAAATGATCTTAACAGATAACAACTATCCACGACAACTTATAGAACAAAGAATTAAAAGAAGAATCGACCAAATATACTACCCTGCACTGCAGACATCAATAACAATTTAAACAATGAGACAACATATATCACGATTCCATATGTTCCACAATTATCAGAAAAAAATAAATACACTTTAAAAAAATATGATATAGCTACAACATATAGACTTAGTAATACTAATAAACATCTATTTTCAAAATTAAAACCTAAAATAGAAAAGAATCGAGAAACACATGTGATCTATCTATACATGTCGCCATTGCGATAGTTACTACATAGGCTAAATTAAACAATATTTATACAAAAGAATACAAGCCCACAAATACTCCAAAACAGACAAAACTGCTTTATTTACACAGAAACTACAACGCGATCACCATTTCGATTTTGAAAACAGACAGATAATGGATAAAAACAACACACAATGAAAAGGGAAATTAAAGAAATGATTAGTATTAAACAGGAAAAAAATTCCATTAACCACAGAAGTAATATAAAAAATTTAAGCGGTATTTACTATAACCTAATTATGTAACGATCTGCAATTTACAATCATAATATATGTTGCTGTTATATAAATATATATCTTATGTTATTTAAGTATCTGCACATTTGCTTATTATGCTGACAGTTCCGTGTTTAGATCCCTGACTGGCGGTCCGAGTAGGTTTTCGTAGTTTTCCTTCTCGTTTAAGGCGAATGCCGACAGATTAACATCTTAAGTCGCTCCACGGGCGCATACATAATAATAACTCACGTCTTGCCTTTCCCCGTCTTTTGTTGTCTATCTATTTTTAGAAATACTAAAGCATGATTTATTATTATTAAACTGGAATGTATCTTTGAATGATTTTATCCATGACAACTACAAATGTATTAGTATGACATTAATATACTGTCATTTATATTTTTAATTCTTTGAAAAAGGCATCATATGGCGAAACATGATTGTTTTAAATATATACATTTTGAAGTAAAACGAGATCTTAAATCGCCAACTAATTGAATCTACCATATATATATATATATATATATATATATATATATATATATATATATATATATGTATATATATATATATATATATATAAATAATTGAAAAGAAATTATCGACCGTGATATATTATCAAAAATTAATTAAAATTTGGGTAAGCGGTCAATTACCCTATATTTCGCAACACTTTGTCGCTTCTTCTGGGGTAAAAAATGTAGAGTTAAAAAATTATTAGAGTTATTTTTTAACTCTACATTTTTTACCCCAGAAGAAGCGAGAAAGTGTTGCGAAATATAGGGTAATTGAATAAAGGAGTTTTTTAATTGACCACTTACCCGAATTTTAATTAATTTTTGATATATATATATATATATATATATATATATATATATATTTATATATATATTTAGTGTTAATAAGAATTAAAATTTATTTCTTATTTATTTTATTGGCCGTGTCATAATATTAAAATAATAGACTTTTTCTTGGTTTAGCGACCTTTAATGAATTCCAATTTTTTAATACGACGTTTCGACTTTTTTATTAAGTCTTTTTCAAGTAATTAGACACGAAATAAATTGGTGAGTTTTGTATCCTTTAATTTCCTTACTTTATTAATTCCTTAATTTAATTATTTTATTTTTAATTTTAATTCATTCATACAAATGTAAATATATTTCTTACCTTTCTTTGTATTAATTTTTTAGTTCTAATTACTTGAAAAAGACTTAATAAAAAAGTCGAAACGTCGTATTAAAAAATTGGAATTCATTAAAGGTCGCTAAACCAAGAAAAAGTCTATTATTTTTACATATATATATATATATATATATATATATATATATATATATAATATATATATTGATACGTAATAAAGGACGCTTACTGCTTAATTTATACTCGGATCTTAATATTTAATAAATATAAAAGATGTACTTATTGTAATTATAATTAATGCTTAGGGCTTATTTGTTTATTTTGGCTAGCTCAGAGAATTAATATTGTAGATCTCAGGGAATTACAGTAGGTCCCGTACAAATATTGCTGTTGTTGATATAACAATAATAATGCTAATACGAATAAAGGTTTAACTAATAAATAACTATACAACGAGGGTCTTTATATAATAGTTTATTTATAGTAATGGGACTGTTTGTTAAGCAATACACATTGCTTCCACGTTTAACAAGCTGTTTAATACAGTGATTTATCAGTGCAGATACATAATTTAACTAATACGATTTATTTATATGGTAAAACCTTTGATTAATGTTTATTTTAGTTAGTTAGATTAGCAATGCAAAAACAGGTAAGACTGACATGTAGTTTTCTTAGCTATTTGTACTAGATTGAACCTTATATGTTTAAAAGATAGTTATTTAGAGGTAAATTTCTAAATTTCTGTAAACTTGTAATTGCTATTATTTAAACCTTAAAAGCTGGAATATGCCTTCATCACAACAACGCGTGCCATACCTCGCTACTTTTCCACGGGTTTTTAGCCGGAAAAAGAGTTGAAGTCTGTCCACATCCGCCTTACTTTCCCAATTTAGCACCATGCGACTTAAGGCTCTACCCAAAAATAAAAAACCGTGTTAAAACGAATACGTTTTGACACCATTCCCGACATTGAGACGGCTACAACGAAGCAGCCGACTGCCCTTTCGAAAGAAGCCTTTCAGAAATGTTTCGAATCATGGAATCGATGTTAGGATAAATGCATGGCTAACCGAGAATAGCACCTTGAAAGAGATTAACTTGATGTAAGCTTATTACTAAAGACCGCACGAATCAGACCGAGATTACGATGGACCATATAAATAGTGTAGGTATAACATCGCTAAGTACAACACGCACTTATTGAATAGCACTTCGGTTAACCGCACATCTGTTTTTTGTCGTTGAATTGTGACGCAATTACTTCAATATTATAGTTAGATTCCTTTCTTCATGGGCGTAGATAGAAGGGCGAGGAGTTTTTATAATTTATTTTATTTATTAGTTTATACTTCGTAAGATAAATAAAGTACGATGAGTTAGTTCCTTTTTTTCATTGTTTTAACTGTTAATTGGAAAACAAATGGATGGTGATCTATAAAATACAAAATTCAATTTTATTTGTTCATTTAACAGTTCAAGTTGAGTAAAGGAGTATTCGTATTAACTAGCAATACATTCTCAAAGTTCTCTTCTGTAAAATTTGTTCTCTTTGAATGAAATATTTCAGCGTATTTAGCAGTTATATTTTGCGGCATTGTCCCCATACACAATTGCCGCAATGTTATTAAATCTAGATTTCTATTGATATAGATTGATAAATTGATATAGATTGTTATTTGTACTTTTCTCATTTATATTTTATACTGAATATATCAATATGACGTATGTATGTATATATACATTAATAAATATTATTATTATTATTCTTATTATTATTAAAAACTGCGTCTAACTTTTGCAGAAGGCCACATGCGAAGTCACTTGGAATATTTATGAAATTATTAATAGCCACATCAAATGTGACTTCCGGAAGGGTGTCTCTGTTATATTCACAGATTCTATGGAGAGCATGTGCTACACAAGTAATATGCAGCATATTAGGATGTGTTTCCTTTAGTAATCTGCCTGTTTTTAACATATATGCATGTTCCCCATCTAGTTATTACTGGAGAAGGAGACAATGACAAAGATGGAAGTTTTTCCTTGTAAACAACTACTCTCTATGGTGCTTTTCTGAAAACTTTTTAAAAGTGGATACAAGTCTATCGACATCCGGAAAGGTTTCTGTGAGGAAACATATCCTAATATGCTGCATATTGCTTGTGTATCAGATGCTCTCAACAGAATCTGTGAATATATCAGAGACACCTTTCCGGAAGTTGATAGACTTGTATCCGCTTTTAAAAAAGTTTTCAGAAAAGCACCATTGAGAGTAGTTCTCACATTGAAAGAGATTAATTCAAATTTGATATAAGCTAATTGCTTCATTTGTAATAAAATTATTTACTAATAAATAAAACACACATAAGATGTTTTAGATTTACACTTTATTAACAAAATAATGACAGCTGTTTCGCTAACACAGTAGCTTCTTCAAATTCAACTTAAGACTAAAGATACATACAAGATACCGCGTTAATCAGGTAGTTGACCCAAGTTAAAATTCTAGGAACTATTACATTAATATTTTGCTTTTTGAAAACTATACCATGTCCTACTTGTATGAGGTTTAAGTATAAAAATATAGTATAAGCAACTAAGAAACAATATTTCAATGGGTGAACATATTTAACAGTGGGGATGAATTCAAGTCTAATTTATCGTTTAGTAACATTTCTGAGTTTTTAAGTCTATTAATTTCTAAAGATTCTAAACAGTTTAGTTTTCTACCTTTATTTTCTACATGTATGCTGTCGAATTGTAAATTAAATTCGTGCTCATTCTCTATTAAATGATTAGAGTAGGTTGAGTCAGTTTTCTTATTGATATAAGAATGATAGTGGTCTTGGATTCGTTTTTTAAACGTTCTACCTGTCTGTCCAATATATGTTTTGGTACATGATCCGCATGATAACTTATAGACTCCTGATTTATTGTCTTTGGTAGTTTTTTCTTTATTACTACCAAAGACAATAAATCAGGAGTCTATAAGTTATCATGCGGATCATGTACCAAAACATATATTGGACAGACAGGTAGAACGTTTAAAAAACGAATCCAAGACCACTATCATTCTTATATCAATAAGAAAACTGACTAAACCTACTCTAATCATTTAATAGAGAATGAGCACGAATTTAATTTACAATTCGACAGCATAGATGTAGAAAATAAAGGTAGAAAACTAAACTGTTTATTATCTTTAGAAATTAATAGACTTAAAAAATCTGTTCACCCATTGAAATATTGTTTCTTAGTTGCTTATACTATATTTTTATACTTAAACCTCACACAAGTAGGACATGGTATAGTTTTCAAAAAGCAAAATATAAATGTAATAGTTCCTAGAATTTTAACTTGGCTCAACTACCTGATTAACACTGTATCTTGTATGTATCTTTAGTCTTAAGTTGAATTTGAAGAAGCTACTGTGTTAGCGAAACAGCTGTCATTATTTTATTAATAAAGTGTAAATCTAAAACATCTTATGTGTGTTTTATTTATTAGTGATATGGATTTACATCAAGCAAATGTCGAAACAATTAAAAAATTATTTACTGTATTTTTTGATGACACGTCGTATTATCACTGTTGTGGAATAAAAGAATTAATTGAGGGAAGAATATATTTTACTTCACAATATGTCTTTTTGTATTATATGTTCTTTGTTTGCATTTTGAAATATAGCCACCGTGTAAAAAAAGTGTTTTATTATAGAAATCCTGAAACATACAAACACAAATAAATATCGTGGGGCAGATTTCCTTTGAATTATCGAAACACTTTTTTCACAAAAATAGTTTTAATAAACTAAATGTACATTTCGTGTGCTCTGCACACATCATCAGTAGTACTGTTTAAACATAATATCTACGAGACAATATATTCCCTATATTATGTAATATGAAAATACATCTAATAGAGAAAAATTAGAGGTAGGGTGAAAACATATTAAGGAAAAATTACAATTAATCTTTAAACTAATACAATTTCTGAGAATGAGTTCATGGGGAAATACCAAATATCTATGAAACAAAGGGGGGCATCGGGTTGGACTTACGGCAAAATTAGGGATTACAATATAAAATATTAATGTGAATGAAGAATTTAGTACCTATTTACCAGATGTCTTAAGTATTTAATGATGTCGGTATACAAACTAACAGTTTATTATTGAGGAGTGAAATATATGTCTTTCTTAGCAATCCAATTTTTGAATAACCTTGAAAACAAAGTCAAAGCTAATTGTGGCATTTTTCCTAAGTTTTGGGCAAGATATGTAGATGATGTGTTTGCAGTGGTACCCGAATCTTTCAATACTGAGGCTTTCTTAAATATTTGAAATAAACAATATCCTTCTATACGTTTCACGCACGAATTAGAAAAATATAAAACTTCACCCTTTTTTAGATTTAAAAATTTCATTATCAGACAATCATTTTCAATTTGACATCCACAGAAAAGAAACATACAGACAATTACATTCATAAACACTCGTACACTTTTCGCAAATATAAAGAGAGCAGTTTTTATTTTTTTAATCCACAGATTACTGTCAATCCCTCTATCTCCTATGCATTTTAAGAAAGAATTAGACTACATAGTTAAAGTTGCAGAATCGATTGATTACGACAAACAATTAGTATTGAATATTAAAAACAAACTAGAAAAGAAAAGGCTCAAAACTTCAAAAATCAATCTCTGACACCAGACACTTTGAACAACAATAAAAAATACTGTAATATATTTCATAAAAATTGGCATAACAGCGTAATAAAACTGTTTAAAAAATACAATTTAAGTGCAGCTTTCTCCAACAATAATAAGTTACAACAAAAATTGTTAACACAGATCCGTTGAACGATTTGGGCATTTACAAAATAAGTTGTAATTCTTGTCCAAAATTATACATCGGACAAACCAGAAGAAATGTTTAAACACGATACCGTTACGCTTTGCATATAAAAATATTTTAATTTATTTTTAAATAATATATTTCTTCTTTAAATATCTCGATTTAAAAATATTTAACTTAAGACATTTTTTCTGTACATATTCGTTTGCAAAGAGAAAGCAATTATTTTGTTATATTCCTGACCGAGAAACACTTGGCTTTCTACCTGAACCGTCAACAACCCTACTGTGGAATTTCTAGTTATATTGTTTTAATTATTATAGGTGTATATAATAATTCTTTTATATGTTGTGTTTCATATCATTAGAAAGCTTATCTCACAGGGGATATTTTAATCATATTTATGCCATCGATAGAGCACCTCTTCAGGTCGCGCTTCTTATTAATTACACAGGCCTGCATTTTTCAACTCTTTGAATGTTGATTTAAAAATTTTAACTGTTTTCTAGTAATTGGGTAGCGCTGATTTCAAATCTGCTTTTATTTTTTTTGTATCACATAAGGTTATTTTTCAAACCAATAAAATCAAAAAAATATAGAAAAAACACGATTTATTTCATTTATAAGCTAGTTTTATATTATAATAAAAAAAATACAAAAATATACACATAGAAACTATTAGAAATAGTTATTTATTCTTTATGCTTCTTAAAAAAACGTTTTCGTTATTCAGAAAAGCTTCGTTTGGTTGTTTTTCTGTCATATTCAGCTAAAGGAAGATCTGAAGGTAGTTTTTGGGGCAAGCAATTTTTTTTTGCTTCAACCTAGACCCCAGTACTTCAGAAAGATCTTTTGAAAGTTCCAAAAGACCCCAGTACTTCAGAAAGATCTTTTGAAAGTTCCAAATCTCTTACTAAATCATTCAGTTCGATTTGTGAAAATAGCTGAGGTTGGTTTTGACCTGAGGTTGATGGTTCAAAATCACTATCCATCTGTACGGAGCCGGAAGTTGAAGAGGTTTCAATATCTTCTTGTAGTACTTTGGGGGGTATAGGTATAGGTACATGATCACTGTGAGGAACTGGTCTGATAGCTGATATAATATTGTTTGGGTACAAAATATGTTTCAAAGTTTTTCTATTATGCCCCTTAATATCACAAAGATAAAAGTAGCAATCTTCATGATGATTTTGCGGTTCTCTCCAAACCATCGGTATTCCAAAAGGAAGGCTTTTTCTATTCCCTTTGGTCCAATGTCTTAAACCTTCTTCACATACCTTACAAACAACGTGCGGTGCCCAATCTTTATCTTGATCTCCTGATTTGATTTTGAAATAAGCATAATATGCATTTTTCACAAATTCACCAATTGGTCTCTTAAACTTTTTCAAGGCGAAATATCCACAAATATAACAGAAATCATCTGGTTTGTTTTTGCAACACCGGCTACACATATTTTTAAGCAATTTTTATTCATCAAATACCACGCACAACACTAAAGACAAATTAATTTTATTGTTTACTGATCGACACTCAGAGCTATAATGAAGTAAATGACATTAAAATATACATTTTGTTTGGAGTGATAAACTTGAAATCCTTCTTCGCAGTACTAATAAAGTGAAAGCATAATAAATAGGATTTAGCAGGTAAAAATTCCCGGAAATCTTGTCCAAAAGTAATACATGTAATAAAAGATTTACATCAGGTAATGAGAGCCTATTTAACAAATTTCTTTAAAACCACAACAGAAAATCATTTTTAGGTTAATACCTGGAATTTTTTTTATATATTTTTTTTTTCTTTTGTGCAAAAAAAAATCTGTGGGTGGTAGAGACCAACTGTATTTTAATTAGTTATTGCTATATAAAAACTGAGCTTAACAAACAAAAACCACGTCATCACAAATTTTATGCAGGCCTGTTGTGTTATTATTCAAGATATCGACCCTCTCTTCGACTTAGGTCATAAAACAGACCTTTTCAAAACCAGTGTTCTATCGACACAAACTATAAGCCTTCTTCTCTTTAGAACCTTCATAAGTTAAAGATCTTACTCGTCGTGCTGTTCAAGTACACGATGCCACTCACCACGCTGACCGACGTCTTTCGCTTCTAAGCATCGCTTTACATATACTTGACCAGATATTTCTTCGCATACCACGTGACCATCTCCGCCAATCAAAGGTAACTCTGTATTGTTCGACACAGGGATTATTTGATATTAGAACGATTTTCATGTGGCCGGTTAGAAGTACCGCCCTCGAAATGCGCACGAAATTCATAGGTAGGGGAACCTCTGGCATCCCTTACTATCCCTTACTACGTCCCAATGCACGTCTCGCACAAAGAGTTTGCATTTCATTTTTCCGAATACTGTCTCTATCTAACACTGACCCTTACTTACGCACGTACAAATTCTCCCACCGGCCACATGAAAATCGGTCTGCTTTACTTATTTACCGCTCCTCGTGTATATATTACTTTTGTTTAATTACTTTTAAATATACCAAGTTCAATTTCTTTCTTATGTAAATATAAATACAGACTTTAAGGACAACGCTCCTGTGTTTTATTTAGTAAGTAAGATGTAATATATTTATTTAAATTAAACATTATCACACACGTCCTGGACTTTTGAGGAAACTTCACCAGCACCACTAATTATTTTATTTATCTTAGAATAATTTCATTATTATTAGCGCGACTACATCCATCCCATAACCAACAAAGCCACCGTTTGTAATAATACAAAGAACACATATGGTTCATGTTCAATTACACAACATAGAAAAGTCAGCATTAGCTCTACATTATACAGATACAGGTCACAACTTGAATTTAGAAAATGTTAGTTTATTTAAAAAAGCAGTAATAGAAATTTAGACATGTGGGAGACATATACATGAAAAAACAGAAAATATCTTCTAAATAATGATATTTCACCCCTCAATAATAAACTATTAGCATGTATACCGACATCATTAAATACTTAAGACATCTTGTAAACAGGTACTAAATTCTTCATTCACATTAATATTTTATATTGTAATCCCTAATCCTTTTGCCGTTAGTCCAACCCGTTACTTCATAGATATTTGGTATTTCTCCATGAACTCATTCTCAGAAATTGTATTAGTTTTAAGATTCATTGTTTTGTATTTTCATATTATATATTGTCTCGTAGATATTATGTTTAAACAATACTATTGAAGATGTGTGCAGAGCACACGAGATGTACATTTAGTTTATTAAAAAGTTTTTTATTTAGTTATTTTAATATTTCACAAGTGCTCAACATATAATACCTAACTACTCTTTTTATTTCAACACACCACCAACCTAAGCAACTAGGAAGTAATATATATTACTAAGTATAAATTTATATTCCGAATATGTGTTAAATAAAGTAATTATACAAAATAATAACATGACTTTTACTCTGGGGAGGCAGCCTTCTGGTAAAGTTTCCAAATATGTATGTAAATAAATCACAATCTGATTTAAATTTTCACACTTTCAGCAATTTTCAAATTTAGAATAATAAATATTCATAAGATGATTTTAATGTATCATAAATAGAAAAGTTTAAAGCATTCGGCTAAAGTTAATTGCTACATTTGTATATTTCGTTGTATGTTTGTAATTATTTGCGATACTTCTTAATTAATATACTCCCTCCGTCCATAAATAAGTGTCCGGTTTGAGATTTAATGAAAAATTAAGAAAAGTATGTCTTAACTGCTGATAAATAAATTCCAGATTTGACGCTAAAAGTGAAGTTAAGAGGAAAGAGTAATGCGTAATTTATAAACATATTACAGTTTTCTGCGCTATTTGTATAATAAAAGTGTATCTTTAAAAACATTTTTTAACGAAGAATTTCAAATTGGTTTGTCTCAAATTTGGACAGTTCAATCAATGTTTTGGCTGCAATTTCACAAAAGAAACTCAATTTATCTGCAAACTCTTTGAATATATATGAATTTTCTATTAACGTTTGGGCGACCCTAATCGATGACTTGTTGATTGGTCTTGTCGTTCTTCCTGGGAGATTAAATTACCTTCAATTTCTTATTGACGAACTGCCAGGTCTTTTAGAGGATGTCCCACTGAATGTTCGACGAGACATGTGGTTTCACGTGGATGGGACACGGGGGCATTGGGTTAACGTCAATTATCCAAGATGGATTGGTCGAAGTGGTCCTGTTGTATGGTCACCCATAAAATTACCCGATCTTAATCCCCTTGACATTTATTTATGGGGGTACATGAAAAGTTTCGAACACAAGAGAAGAGTTGTTGGATCGAATTCGCCTGGCTGCCGAGCAAATCCGACAAAACAAATATGAAATTCGGATAAGTACTTCTTCTGTTGGCTTACGGGTACAAGCCTGCATTCAACAAGGAGGTGGACATTTCGAAAATATTTTTAATTGGACTTGTTTAAATAAAATCAGTTTTTATTGATTTTAGGATTACAGTTTTTTTCAACTTCTGACAATCACATTCATAGATCTGTAATTTTGAAACAAGTTTTGCGTTTTTGTTACTTGAAATGAAGTATACTTTACACTCCTAAAATTTGAATATAACGATACTGGACACCTTGTATAAATGTGCAGCTTGATAGGCTATCCGTGTATAATTTTGCTAGGTAAGGCATCCAAATAACGTGAGGGAAAGGAAATTGGTTATAAAACTTAAACATCACAAGGGTGTTGCATTTAGAAGTTTTTCTGGGTTAGGAATTTCAAATGTTAACGAAAAATTTAATGTTGGCTATCTTGGTCGATTAGTATTCGCCGTATTTAAATTTTGTGATCTCGTGCCCGTGTTATATGTTATAAACTTTCCTTGAATTTATTGTTTATTTGTGTAAATAGCATTTAGCACTATGGATAATAGTGTAGAGTTTTACCATTTTTGTATACTATTAGTTGTACATTTTATAGATTAATATTAACTGTATTATTCTGAAACGTCAAACTATAAAATTTTTGAAAATACAATTGTATTTCTTTAAATTCATCTGGTATAAGAGTCGGTAGCGATCCTAAATTTATTTTTATACGAATTACGTTTATTTTGCAATTTTCATTTGAATTGACATTTTATGATATATTTTGAAGATATTCAAGAAGATGGAAAAGAATTAAATAGAGTATGGAGAAAAAGAATGTTTCGTTCGATTAAATTCTGCATTGAATATGTCTAAGAAGTTTATGTAATGGGTTCTAAATTACATAAATCGATTGCAATACAAAAGTTAATCGGATGAAATAACGGGTGTTCAGAAACATTCGAAGTCATGTGGGCTCTGAACAAAAAATCGTATATCTTTACTTAAGTATCTGATTTGTAATAATTATTAAATGTCAACTGTTGTCTGTCAAAAATCAATCTATCTCAGACATGACTTCATATTTTCAAGGACTACTTTGACTTCGAATATTTCTGAACACCCGTTATAATTTTTCTTTCATGCATAAAATTTGAATAACCCCAATAATAATTTAACTACAGCTATGTTGGTTAAATACACAATTATCCCCTTTCCCCGCATGGATCCCAGTCAACAAGCTATACATCTATTTTACTATTAAGTTACACACCTATATTATTACTGATCTGTGATTATATGCGTATTGAAATTACAGTACATATGCGGAAATAAATGTAAAAGTGTTTTAACCGGTAACACGCACTTGTCGTCCATTTGAACGTTTACATTTGGTGGCTTGTCGGTTTTTATCATGATAAAAGGGCCGCTATGCAATGTCTCAAGTTTGTTCCCTGATTCGTTTTGTATTAAAACTTAATCTCCGACACAGTAGTGTGTGGGTTTACAATTACTATTTAACTTACTTTGTCTTTTATTTTTAGAATTGATTAAATCGAACTTTGCCTCGTCTAGGGTTGTTTGTAATCTATATTTCATTTCCGCGGTTTAGTTATCAAATTTATAAAAAGGTTCTATCGCGGTGATTATTGATGAAGGAAGAGGGCTCCGTTTTCCCGAATACCAATTCGTGTGTAATATCTAACCATCTAACTAAAGGCAGGATCGCCATATAATGTCAGAAGCGGGATGGCAGGATGGCCATGTAATGTCACCTGGTTCCGGAGGCAACATCGTTGCCGAGGTAGTTCCTTAGACATTGGGCTTAACAGTGGTACAAATAATATGCATGAGAACGATTAAATAAAACATTTAATTTAATAACGACAATAACAACAGTAAATAATAACGAGACATCGAAAAAATTCATAATTGGAGTAGACTGTGAAATTGGGTTGGTACTTTAGCCACTTCCACATAATGTCACATTGCTTGACAGTTTCATTTGGTTTCATTGTAAAAAAAGGTTATGGCATTGAAATGATACTACAACAAAAAAGAAAACAAATCATTTATTTAATATCGAAATCATAATCAAAATTTACATATAGCTACAGAAGTTGTTGAAAATGTTGTCCATTTACATCTAAACACAAACCAACTCTTCTCCGCAATCCAGCAAAAACTTTATGCAGCATTTGCGGTGAGTTGTTGATCTCTTCACACTTTTCTGTTATGCGAATTCTCAGTTGTTACAGATTATGAATTGGCGATGAATAAATCGAATTTTTTATGTTTGGCCATACGAAAAAATCACATTGTGTCGTCGTTTTTTCCCCATAGAAAAAAGAAGAATTAAATATTGAACAGTATTTTTATAATTTGGATTTAAAATGCATTGTTGAATTTTATGTATATTTATATTTATTGTGTTTGAATTTATATTTTGACTGGCCCTGTATGTATATTATATTAGATTGATGGGTGCGGCCAGATTTTGTACTAGTGAATTCGATGTATGAGATTTTCGCGGTAATTTTATTTGAGAGATACCAGTACTGGCAAACCAGATGGTCAGAGAGAATAAAAAACCTCATTTTTATTCTCCTGTTTTTAAGTAAATTCGGGTTATTTGTTTTTGATGCTTTAATTTGTGCATTTTAAAATTAATTACGATTTGCACGAGTGTTTGGGATCTCGTTTTTTTTTTCGTAGTAAATTTAAATAATGGTATCTCTCGCGTAGTTTAGTGTTGGATGTGATTAGATCGATGTAAGTACATTGAACAATTAATTTATATAATTGCTACTACGATAATTTGCTTATGTTTGTAATGGTAGTTTAGAATTTGCATAAATTTTGATATAAATATTAGTATATGAATAATTCAAGAAAATTGTCATGTTTTTGGTAATGGAGTTTTTTTTTAGTCAAGATGTTCTAGATCGTTTTAAATTCAGGTTGGTTTTTTGTTGCTGGGTTGGATTTTGTCATGTTTTATTGCGCATGACTGTAAGGCTGTCACGCGTACTCGATAACTTGGTGGTTGTTGACATTTGATTTTGTTGGGGATACAGTTAGAGGTCAAACTTGACAAGTTTCTTAATTATTTATTAATTATATGTTTGCTCGAGAGTCACAGGGGGTTTTTCTCTTTGTGCGTGCCATTATCATAAAGAGTGTTTCCTCCTAAGCTACTGTTAATTTTGCTTTAGCTCCCTATACACTCGGTAAACGGATTTTTTTTTATTTTTTATTTTTTTTAATAAACGAAAATGATGAAAGTGTGAATTTTATTGACTGCTATATTGTTTTTTTTTGCTTACACGTTTCTTGCTTGCTTGAGAGCAAGACCTGAGACTAGAAGATTCCAGCTTGGAGATTGAGCGACTGAGCAGCCGGACATTCGTCGTGAACTGTACCCATGAGATAGGCACAGTTCATAGCAATATGTTTAAATCGCAAGACCTAGTTGGATATGGGATTTCAATGTTCCTGCTTATTATTCTGTTATCAAAAAATTCTCTGAGATATTGAAGTGTTTCTCTGGTCGTATGTGCTGTTGCACCATCTTGTTGGAAATACCCGTTTTGTAATTCCTCATCATCCAGTTGATTTATGAATGAGCCGAGTATCTCGTTGCGAAATCGTGCAGCAGTAAGTGCACCTTCAAAAAAAATGGGACCCACCAATCTTCTTCGACATATTCCAATCCAAACACCAACTTTTTGGGGATTCAATGTTTTTTCAACAAAAAAATGAGGATTTTCGGAGGACCAACACCTCATATTCTGTGAATAAACATATCCAGAAAGATAAAACCAGGCCTCAACCGTAAAAAAACTGTGTTAAGGATATCCTGATTGTGTAGATTATTTTGAAACCATTGACAAAATTCCATTCGTCTTAAATAATCCACTGGATAAAGTTCATGAAAACATTGCAGCTTGTGTGGATGACAATGTAAGACATTTTTAAGAATGAATTGGCACGTACCATAAGATAAATTTGTTTGTTGGGTCAGTACTGAAATGGATGTTTTTGGATTTCCATCAATAATATGCTGAAGGGTTTCAATATTATCAGCTGTACGTTTAGATGGCCGTCCACTTCCAGTTTTTCGACCGACGCTACCAGTCTCTCTGAATAACTTTACACAATTTGTCAAAACATTGTAAAAATCATTGTAGTCGAACACTAATTCAGGATGTTCTTCACTAAAATCAGCCATGCATTCCGTAATTGAATACTGCCACTCGCCATTTACTTTCACACCTGTACGGAAGTACGGAAGAACATTCGATAATTTTTGCTTTTTGTACTATGTTGAATACCATTTTTTTAAATAAATTTAATTTTCTTAATAAGAGTTTTGAAAAATTTGAAACAAACTTATAGTTTCAATGTAAAATAATAAATATCATTATGTGGAAGTGGCTAAAGTACCAACTCAATTTCACAGTCTACTCCAATTATGAATCTTTTGGAAGGCTCGTTACATTGCAATATGATGCACTAGACTGGTAGACTGATATTCACTCTGACTCTGACTGTGGAGACTTCTCGTTTATATATCATCTGTGAGTACTACGAGCCTAGTGACCCGGTTACAAAACGTTAAACAATATGATGAAAGATAATAACTAGGACGTTAAATGTTTGTGAATATATGACCTGGTTTAGTTATTACAATGTGGAAAATCCCAACGTCTATGAATTCTGTTCGGATGTTAATTTTGATGGCTCGTTAGTGTGTATTTTTGTTCCTTCATTGACTTCTAACTCTTTTTTCTTCTTTCAGTGGTAGATATAGACATTACAGTTGAAATTATTACGTTTTTTCAATAAAAATGTATTTTAGTTCTATGGTATATCCTTTTTTAATAGTATTTTTTTAATTTTAATAGTAAGCAAAGAGGATTTTGCTAATTAAAATCCTAAAATGTCCTATCTTAAAGTAACCCCTGTCTAATTTTTCTTTTATGTTGAAAAATTTTCTCTCGGTTTCACCGTTTCTGGGATTAAAATTTTTATAATAAATTCATAGACTGTCCATAACATGTCAGTATATACGCTTAGTAAAAACAAAATATAGGTTGTATATTTACTTACTGTGTATAAATAGTTAAAATAATTAAAATATGCATATTTATTGAGTTCTCGTTGTTTTTTCAAATATAAATATTTTGGCGACAAATTTGATACAGCTATGGAATCTAGGGCGGAGATAGTATTTTTTTATTAAAACATTAATTGACAAATATTTCTTTTACTATCCTTCACAAATTACTATATGTTAGAAAGTATATGTTTCTAAGGAAATGATATTATATTTCTCTGCTACTATATTGAAATTCTCTACATATTGTCCCCGATTCTCAATAAAACTATATTTGCTAAATAACGGAGGATATTGAAATCGTGTTGCATTCCAGAAACGCTGTTTCCATTTTATTATCATATCTGACATTATATTCGAGCGATTTGGGCATATATATATATATATATATATATATATATATATATATATATATATATATATATATAACAAGTGTTCAATTGAAAAGTAAATCTATGTTACTTTGAAATTTTGATAGAATAAGACGCAAATATATTAGTACGAGTATGTGTTTGTATGAAACTGTCAAAATATACGACTTCGTAGTTGAAGTAGTAAATTTTAATTTACGACATACTTCAAAATGTTCTCAGTAAATCAGATGCTACTAGATTGACTTTTCAAATGAACACACGTTATATATATATATATATATATATATATATAGTAAACTCAATCAGTCGGCGATTAAAGGTCTGTTTTACTTCAAAGTATATATATTTAAAAAAACCCTACATGTTTCGGCAATGATGCCTTTATCAAGGATATAAAATATAAATGACAGAATATTCTGTCATTTGTATTTTATATCCTTGATAAAGGCATCATTGCCGAAACATGTAGGGTTGTTTAAATATATACGCTTTGAAGTAAAACAGACCTTTAATCGCCGACTGATTGAGTTTACCATATCATACCAAGGTCACGAAAATATTATATTTATATATATATATATATATATATAACAACATAATTTGAAACATACTTGAGTAAGTAAAACCTACCAATTTTGTATAATACAAAAGTATTTTTAATAATATATAATATTATTAAAAATGGGGTGTGAAGAACACAGTTCATATGTATTTTTGAATGTATCTTCTCCAAAGACGTAGATACGTATTTCACATTTCTACATGATTATCAATACGCCCCTGTTGGAGAAGAGACACGTTCAACAAACATAACTTGCTATCTTGCAGATATTATAAAGACAGAGCGTGAAGGAATATTCAACGCTGTCTATATAATAATCGCAGAACTAGCCGTGGTGTTCCTTATAGTCGGTAACCACCGTATCTATAAAAAACTGTATTATCGTGTCTTCACTACTTGTCGGCGTAAACCGAATTCGGTTTATATATTCGTCTTTATGGTCTAGTATATGTACACTTTTACATGCTTACGAACAAGTTCTCAAAACATTTTTTCCAATCTGAAGGTTGTATCTCAGAAACATGGTTTTCAAAGGCTGCTTCTTGAGGTGTTGAAAATCGCTGTCCACGCATTTTTTGTTTCACAGTTGGGAACAAAAAGAAAACATTCGGCGACAAGTCAGGTGAATATGTACAATGAGACATTATTTCAACATTTTTCTCCTTCAAATATTCAACTGTTAGATGTACTGTATGGGAACTCGCATTGTCGTGATGAAGAATAATGCGACGTTTTCGGTTGTTCTTCCTGATTTCGTTTATAACTTTTGGCAAACAAATTACTGTATACCATTCAATATTGAACAGTTTTTCGATCCTCTAAAGGAATTGTTGCGATGTGCCCTGCACAGCCGAAGAAACAAGGGATCGTTTTCTTGGAAGTGCTCGTTGCATGAACAACTTTTGTGGTGTTCGGTTCGTCTTGGAACACCCATACAGTAGATTGTTGCTAGGTTTCCGGGTCATACGCATATATCCATGTTTCCATCCACCTGTGACGATGTTGTATACGGATTTGGCGGTTCCTACGTCGAATTTTTGCGCATCTCTTTACACTAATTGACACTAGCCGCATTGTGTGCTTCGGTCAAGTTATGTAGAATCTATCTGTAACATATTTTTTTACAAATAAATGTTCATGTAAAATCGAATGAATTGCAGTCTGCGATATGCCAAGAGATGCCTCGACCTCACTGTAAACATGTCGATCGTGTTCTATTATTTTCCGCACAGCATCGATGTTTTTTGGAATCACAACAGTTTTTGGCCGACCTTTACGTGATTCATCACTCACTGAGGCACGACCATGACGAAATTCTGCAAACCAATTGTAAATTGTCTTCTCTGATGGTGCTTCATTACCAAAAGTTGACCGAAGCGATATAAAGCATTCTTGTGGAGTTAGGCTTTTTTTTATAATCGTAAAAAATCATGAAACAAGAACCTTCACGAGTAATCTCCATTAGTTTACTAACTCACTGTCTTAAAACTGTCACTGTTAACATACTACTGGCTCAATTTCTAAGCTATAGCGGATTTCTCATTGACAAATGTCAAAATTTGAAGATATAGTGATTACATATGTCAAAAGCACCATCTAGTTGTCGATTGTAAAAATATAAAAGGTGTCCCTCGTATTAATCACAAATAAACGTAGAGTGTATGACCACTTCTCTTAATGAATTGTAATTGTAATAATTGTAACTATAAATATTAATTAATAGTAATTAAAATTTTAAGTTCATCATAGTTTTTATTATTTGCATGACTCGAAAAAACTTATTTACCCAAGGGTGGTAAGTAGATCACTTACCACCCGTTGTCAATAGCAACTAAGACTTTTGCGGTAAAATTAACTTACTTCCTTGAAAACAATTTAACAATAGTCTGCTTACCATAGTAGGAGCAGGTGAATATTATAAATTACAAAATGTATTACACCTATAAACTTGATCACGTTCAAAATTTGATATTATTTAGCAATTGCGAAGATTATATGACAAAGAAATGGAGGGTGATGGAGAAAAACTGACTAGATTTTCAGATTTAGCACACAAAATAAATTAAAATTCACTTATTCACGGTAGAGCAATGTTATTCTCGCATTAATTTAAAAGATTACACATTATTTAACGTAAATATATTGAAATATCTAGGTTATGCACAATATGTTACAGATAAGTTGATGGTTATTAGGAATTATGAATACAGTTGTGAAGCACCATTTTAAGTTCATAACAAACGTCTTGTTTATATACTCATCTTTACCGTTACCGTAAGCAAATAAACTAGTACCGGCAGAATTCGATAAAGGAACGCGAACAACGAAAAACAGTAACTTTCTGCGTATTTACGATAACGATGATCTACAGAGCCGAAATGTGTATGTTTTGTTCTTCCCAAGCTAATAAAGAAATACGTTACACATAAATTGCAGATCCATAACAATTTCATTTCCATCTGAATTCTGAAGAAAGGAGTTTTAAAAAGTAACGTAAAATCAATTTATTCTTTCCCAGATGCGAAAATAAATGGTGCTTCTTGCATTTTATCTTCGCTTTTCCAATTTATGCATTGATTTTATTTCCTTTTACAGAATTTCGAGAAAAAATCCGACATAAATTTAAGAAATACCATATATTTACATATATATATATATATACTCGTGTAATATAAAAATACAATATTTCCGGTATCGGAAAGCAAAGACGAATGACTTTCCAATAAAATATTTATTGTGTTTTAAAATCTCCTCTTATTTATTATTTAACAATAGACTTGGTACATATATTGTAGCATTTCCGTAACGTGTTTTATTGCAAGAAGCAATATTTATCTGCTGTATTCAGCAGCTCGACAATGGTGTAACTATAATGATATCTCCATCTCTCATGTACAACAATATGACTGCAAGTTGATAGATATTCCGAGTTAAGGGTTGAATGTTGCAACGTGCATCGAATGGAGATGAAGATTTAATGTTTGCCATGGAATCAGGTGTATTGTATTGCGTTAAAAGCATTGCCTGAGGATATATCTTGAATTACTAATGGAGTATTTCTAGAATTCCGTAATTTCTACTCGACTAATTTAATTCACGTATGTGATTTTAATAAATTACCATTCTTAGATGTGAATTTAAAATTTTTGCCTTGACTTTTTTAATAAACTACTTAAATTTTTAATCCTCTGTCAAGCGCGTAAATTTTCATGCACACTTGGCCGTGTAGCGGCTGTGACACTGCAAATTACTATTTTAGCCATTATTCAAATTGATATTTAATAAAAGTTTTATACAGATGGTTAATCTTAAAGAAACACGTGTTCAGCTAATTAACCATTAGATGGTGGTGTTAATATACGTTATGCTCAAATTTAATTAGTCCTCTGCTTAAGCTTAGCAGTCTACGAGGTGCTGCCCAGAAATTCCCGGAATGTGAAAAAACAACAATAAACTTTATACAGTAAATAATAAAGAATAAATTAAAACACTTGGCTTGTTTCACTATGAGATTTATTTAAATTCTCTAACATCTGTTTCGGCTGTTATGCCATTCTCAAAGAGATCTATAAATCTAACTTAAAGACTATCGCACTTGTTCTTATATGTTGTCTGTTCTTGTGTGTAGTGGGGGTGGTACTATATTGTGTATTACGGTGTCTATAAAGGGTGTATTGGCATATTCTATCTGTGTGTTGGTGATTGATAGATTTTGTTTTTTCGCTAGTTTTATTTCTAATATTTCTAGGAGGTCCAATCTCTTGCTTTTTGTGATACTGTGTATTAAGTCGCAGTTATCTATATCGGGGAAGTGGTTGAGTTCTATACAGTGTTCGGCAAAGCCTGTGTTTTTCTCACTATATAAAATTGACTTTTTGTGTTCTTTAACTCTGTTTTTAATGGCTCGTCCACTTTGGCCGATATAGATAGCTTCACAGTCTTTACATTTTAATTTATAAACACCTGATTGGTCCATTTTATCTCTTTTATCTTTGTTGTTGCTAATCATTGTTCCCAAATGTGTTTTATTTACCCAGCTTATTTTGATATCTACTCCTTTTACTATTCTGTTTATTTTATTAGTGAGTTGGGGTATGTATGTAATTTTGTGCCATCTTTGTATATTTTCTGTTATTTTCGGGTATAGGTATTTGTTCTTATTATTTTGTATTTCTTTACGTTTTAACAGTTTATCTACGATTTTAGGGTCATATCCATTATTGCTTGCGATTAATTTAATTGTGTTTATTTCTGTATTAAAATCTGTCTTGTTTAATGGTGTGTTTGTGGCTCTATGTATATAACTCTGGAATGTTGACATTTTTATTTTCATCGATTGTTTAGCGTTTGCGTGTAATATGTTGTCTGTATAAGTGGGTTTTCTGTAGATTTCAAATGTAAGCTTATTATTATTTCTGTTTATTGTAATATCTAGAAAGTTTATTTTCTTGTCTTTTTCTGTTTCTTTTGTAAATTGTATCTTGTGGTTTATAGAATTTATTACTTTTAGGAACCACAAGATACAATTTACAAAAGAAACAGAAAAAGACAAGAAAATAAACTTTCTAGACATTACAATAAACAGAAATAATAATAAGCTTACATTTGAAATCTACAGAAAACCCACTTTTACAGACAACATATTACACGCAAACGCTAAACAATCGATGAAAATAAAAATGTAAACATTCCAGAGTTATATACATAGAGCCACAAACACACCATTAAACAAGACAGATTTTAATACAGAAATAAACCCAATTAAATTAATCGCAAGAAATAATGGATATGACCCTAAAATCGTAGATAAACTGTTAAAACGTAAAGAAATACAAAATAATAAGAACAAATACCTATACCCGAAAATAACAGAAAATATACAAAGATGGCACAAAATTACATACATACCCCAACTCACTAATAAAATAAACAGAATAGTAAAAGGATTAGATATCAAAATAAGCTGTGTAAATAAAACAAATTTGGGAACAATGATTAGCAACAACAAAGATAAAAGAGATAAAATGGACCAATCAGGTGTTTATAAATTAAAATGTAAAGACTGTGAAGCTATCTATATCGGCCAAAGTGGACGAGCCATTAAAAACAGAGTTAAAGAACACAAAAAGTCAATTTTATATAGTGAGAAAAACACAGGCTATGCCGAACACTGTATAGAACTCAACCACTTCCCCGATATAGATAACTGCGACTTAATACACAATATCACAAAAAGCAAGAGATTGGACCTCCTAGATATATTAGAAATAAAACTAGCGAAAAAACAAAATCTATCAATCACCAACACACAGATAGAATATGCCAATACACCCTTTATAGACACCGTAATACACAATATAGTACCACCCCCACTACACACAAGAACAGACAACATATAAGAACAAGTGCGATAGTCTTTAAGTTAGATTTATAGATCTCTTTGAGAATGGCATAACAGCCGAAACAGATGTTAGAGAATTTAAATAAATCTCATAGTGAAACAAGCCAAGTGTTTTAATTTATTCTTTATTATTTACTGTATGAAGTTAAAATGTTTCACCAAGAAGTATCTGCAACAACAGCCGAGAATATACAATAAACTTTTCTTACAATTTATTCATTCGAGTTATATCTCGAGAGTTGTCAATTTTATCGGATAAACTGCGAGTAGCTGTTTTTCGCAAAATTTTGCTTAGCAAATGTTCGAGAATTAACAGTTTATATTGACACGTTCGCTACCGCCATTTAAAAAAAGCTTTTGCCACAGATCACTTTGCTTTTTTTGTAAAATACGCATGTAAATAAGGTACTAATACTACACTCCGCAAAATAATTATCACAACACCTGCATTTTTTTAGTCTACGACCATTTAAACGTACTGTTTGCTTTTAAATTGATCATATGACCTTTTTTGTCGTTGTCAGACTGACATCTAAACGACGTACCAAAAAAAAAACATTATTTTTACTGCCTGTTTTTTTAATAAGTGCCGAAGACGTGCAGTAGAGAGCATTTAAAATATTGTAGTTTGTTAGTCAGATCGGTTAAATTTTTTTATTAAATTACCGTTATGAATGTTAAGCAACGTGTGTCTTTACATCTTACGTATGAAGAAACCGTGCAACGTATCACACAGGTGGAAAATGGCCGTAGCATGCGGTATGTAGCTAGAGTGCTAGGAGTACAGCCATCGACTGTAAGTAGAGAAGTAGCACGATTTAGGGAAACTATAGAAGAAGGCCTGGGCAAGTCGCAAAAGAGCTACTACCCCACGAGATGATCGTTTTCTGCGGTTAACTGCTCTGCTTACGCGTCATTTCACTGCTAAATTTCTCAAAAATGAGCTTTTAGGGGCTATAAATGTACAGCTTTCGGCACAAACTATCCGCAATCGTCTTCGAGAAGATGCGATAACAGCTCATGTTCCTGCTCACGATCCACTTCTCACCAGAGAGCACCGGGTAGCCTGATTACAGTTTGCACGTGAACACGCCGATTGGGACATAAACCACTGGGCCAATGTCATCTTTACGGATGAGTCTAGGTTTGCTTTATGGTCTTCTAGCAGACGTGTGACGGTGTACAGACGACCTGGCGAACGTTATACTGTCTGTAACTTCCGTCCACGTGCCACGAGCCAAAACACTTTTGTTTTTCTTTGGAACGTAGGACACTAAAGACGCTTTTTCTGTAAATCCGAAAATGGACGTTTGATCTTCACGTTTTCTATTGGGCAAAAATTCGGTTGTGATGAAGCGTTTATTTTTCCTTACGGTACCAACGCTCGTCAACCCATTTGTCAATAATGTTTTTGCTAATGATAAGTCCGTAAAATAATTGTCGAATGTGACATTTCTGTTTGTATTATAATACGGTTGTACGAGCTGCTCCACTACCTGTGTTGCGAGGCCCTTGGCGATTTGATTTCCTTCCTTTCCAATATAGGGAATACCATTTAGAGGATAGTAGGTTTCAGAGTCACACGCCCACCAGATCTTAATTCCATATTTGTCTGGTTTGGAAGGCATATATTGTCTAAATGGACATCTTCCTCGAAAGGGTACAAGTTGTTCGTCCACTGTGATGTTTTCTCCGGGGAGGTAGTGCTTTTTCAGATTGTTATTTACTTTTTCCCAAATAACTCTAATAGGTGCAAGTTTATCGTTCTTCCTTCTTTCGGAACGTGTACCTTTGTCATCAAATCGTATAAATCGCAACAAGCTTTTGAATCGTTTCAATCCCATCGTTGCTCGAAAAATTGAAGGGCCATATAATCGACTCCATAGCACATCGTAGCTAGTATCATTAGCACTTAGGTGACCGGCAGTTAGAAGCAAACCAAGAAAAGCTCGAATTTCGATATTATCACATGGTTTCCAGGGAATATCTATCAGTACCCTCTCTGCCTCCTTGTTTGTATGTGAAGCAATTTCGGCAAGTACAGCTTCATCAATAAATAAGAGAAATGCATCAATTGGATCTTCAACAATTTTTCCCGGCGGTAAGATAACTTTATGCATTTGCGATTTTATTATATTGCACGAACGAACCCGTCCTGGCGAAGGAGGCTGGCTGCTCCACACTGAATCATCTTTAGCAACAAATTTGGAAATACTGACAACAGGAGTGTCACCCAGTCCCTCACTGCCTTCTTGCACGTCTTCCGTTTCACTAGCATTAGAAAGGTGGTCCTCTTCGTCCTCATCTTCGACATCCGGCTCAAAATTTACAGGCGCCTGGTCATCGTCCGATAGGTTTTCCAGTATATCTACGAGTTCGGCGTCCGATAAAAATTTTTTCGACATTGCTGAATGATTATAACACTTTCACTATAATGCATAAACTAAAAGCAATGAACAAAAAATGCTCGTATATATACAAATAGACAGGGAACCCCTACTTTACCTAATATTACTTTTCTCGAAAAGTTACGACCTATATACGTCATCAAATGTATTTGCTGCACAAATGACACAAAAATGATCGGAAACACTAATTACGTAAAGAGGATTAGAAAACAAAAACGGAAAATAAAGTTACCATAATTGCCTAAAGTATGGGCCTGCTAAGCCCGGCTTGCCCGTTAATGGGATTAACGATTATTCATAATTTAACAAATATTACTTAACAAGAAAACAGTAATTAATATTTCTGAGGAATTCTAAAGAGCATTAAGTCGTACTAAAATTACTCATTAAGATATCGATTTTTTTATCGTCGCTCGGGCCTGGAAGGCCCCCCTTGCCCGGATAAGGGTTAAATTTTGATATGACTAACATGTGGAACAGTGGTCTACAGCAATAATTTTACCAATAGATCAAATGTCTCATATATGGGACACGGCTTCTGGCTCTACCAAACATGTAAAAAAAAAGGAAATAGTTGATTCAAATACTAGATAACTTTATTCAATTTGCGTACAAAAGGAAATGCAAAGCAAAACAAAAATTTTATTCTGGTTAATTCGAAAAATTAAAAATTTTAGGAATGGTGTTGCGCAAAACAAGAATTTGGGCAGAGTCCAACTGATTTTCCTTTATCATCCGCGCACACATTGCACACAAAGAAAGTTTGCTTTCTTTTCTTATTTTTCGAACAAATGCGGCATTTGATCCCTTTTACGATTTTTTCTGGAAAATGTGGGATTTTTGGGTTCGGAGCTGCATTTTTTCCATCTTTTTTCTTGTCAGCATCCTTGGAGTCAATAAGTGATTGTATTATTTGGTCCCTGAATTTTAGATATGCATTCTTCTTTCCTGTAGTTTTCTGATATAGCCAGTTACTATTCCATAAGCAAACGTCTACCAAAATGAAAAAATAATTTTAGGTACGATCTAATGGTTTTCCTCTGTGTGGTGTAGTATCAAGTCATTTCATCCGTTCGATCAATCCCAGACATATATTTGTTGTAGTCAATAACGATATTTGGTTTCACAGATTCTGTGCCGTTTCTATTCCGCATTTCTTGCATCTCAAATTTATGCGACGTCAAAATGACAAAAACGTCACGTTTGTCGTGCCATTTACTAACAATAACACTACCTTTTCTTATCCATACAAACTCGCCTTTCTTTACCTTTTTATTTATAACATCTTTGGGATTTCCTTTCCTATTTTATCGGAGCGTGCCAACAATATGTGTTTTTTTCTCTAACATAATTCATACAGCTTGATCCCATATTTAGCAGCTTTGTTAGAGATACACTGTCGAAAATACAGACGACCGCGCCACAGCAATAAAGCTTCATCTAACGATAGATATCGTCCAGGATAATAAAAGTTTTCTATGTAATATTTTATGTAAACCCATACTAGTATCGTCGTAAAAACAGAAGCAACGCAAAATCAGTTCAAACCGATTACGTCCAATCATTTTATGAAATAGTGGATGATGATAGACTATATTTCTTGACCAATACTAGGCAATTTTATATTTCCTATGGCAATACAAAGAGATAAACATCTCATAATTTCATCTCGTATTTTGTATTTTTCCATTTAAGTATATTTCATTTTTCCTGAGGAGCCATTTTTGATAAGAAAAGCTGAGCCCTAGTGTTTGTCCAATGAACAAGTTTATCAACCAATGCAATATCAAATAGCAGAAAAAATATTTGAAGAGGTGATGCATTTTTAGATATATCTACTTTCATACCTTTTTGTTCATTGAAATCGAATATTTCTGGATCTCACTCTATATCAGTCCATTCATCTTCATCATCGATATTGTTTTCTTCACCTTGGTCCACATTATCACCACTATTTTCGTCATCGGTTATTATTTTCACTGTCATTAGTCACTGAACCTGAATTTTCGGGAGAAAACAATTGCCAGTCACTTCCGGAATCTTGATATGGTTCTTCAAAACAATCGTCATCTTCGTCAGAGTTCAAAACATTTTCATCAGCTTCAAAAAGTTTTCTTGCTTCTTCTTGTAGCTCAACCTCAGTCAAACGTCTTTTTTTTGGCGAATACATATCAAAATAATATTTATTTACACATTTACATAAAGATATATTAGAGAAGAAATGATACTAGTCGAATGTACGAAATCAACATAACCTCAAAAGATATCCAGAGACCATTTAACTCACATATGTGTCATACATTCGGATAGACTTCTACGGAGTTTAAAGCTTCTATCAATAGACCATACAAAATAAAATAACTTTAAGTAAAGCCACGTCCTCGGCTTATATATGAGCCGGTGGTCTATAAAATAAAGCCAGCCGACTCATATATGAACCGAGGGGTAGCGAACATGTTAAAATATATTATTTTGATAAATTATTAAGTCGAGAACATTTGCTCTTTTTTGAGAAAAATATAACTACCCGCAGTGTGTGATAAAATTGACAGTTCGAGGGGTATATGCTAAGATTATTTCTCAAATGACATATACCTTATAAAAAGAATATATACAATTTGATAATCTGTATCAAAATCATCATTCTTAATTACGTTTTTACACAAAATAGCAACACGTTGTACAATAAACAGTAAACTTAAAAACTAGACCTGCGTTAGGAAAAGGGGACGTATTTAATGTGTTTTCTTATGTTATTTCAGACACAGACGATTCAGAGATGGGTATCAAATTTTCTAAATTGTAACTAATTTTTATAATCAAACTTCCATCGCTATGGAAATATTAGTTGCCGCTTATTTAATTTTTACGAATAATTTCTGCTAGATATAAATGTCATTTTTGATATCAGTATGAAGTAAATTAATTTCTTTTTATTTAAAATACATTAAACTTGCAGTATGAAATAAGCAGTTGTATTCACCACGAACGAAAAGTGTTTTTAAAGGACCTCGCAAGTAATTCCGTCCTCGACTGACGCTTCGGCCGTAAACAACTTTCTCGTTCTTTAAAATGCTAGTTTTCATTCTTGATAAATAAAATACTATTATATCAAACCTAAGGTTACGTAACGCCTATTCTCTATTATAGATATTAAATGTATAATGTATTTGTATGTGATTCAAAACCGTGTGAATTTTGCAGATTTTTACTAATTTTGAATACAAAATTGTGTAAATTATAAAAAGAGGAGAACCAAATCTAGACTCCTGAAGAACACTGTGTAACGCGATAAAAAATCTGGGAGCGTATTTACGCATTCAACTTGCTAACCACAAAGACAATTGGTCAACATGGATACCCTATTGGTGCTTTGCATTTAACAACACAGTGCATACCGCAACGAAATATACCCCACACGAATTAGTTTTTGGAAAACAGAACCCTCTACCCTCATCATTAACCAACGCGATAGAGGCACTTTATATATAGCGATAGCTATACCGCGGAGATAAAATGCAGATTGCAAACAGCCCTAAATGAGGCAAAATACAATTTAATCCAATCGAAAGTTAAAAGACAAAGTAAGTTAAACAATAATCGCAGACCCACACACTTCTGTGTTGGAGATCAAGTTTTAGTAAAGAACGAAGCGGGAAACAAGCTTGAGACATTATGTAACGGTCCTTTTACTATTACAGAGATAGATAAGCCACCAAATGTAACTATTCGCATAGACAATAAATGCATCGAGATACATAAAAACCGTCTAAAACATTATTATATGTAATATACAGCTAAAAATATTTTTACTATTTGTAATAATTTTAAGTGACAATTATAATGAATTTTGAAGAACACTTCAATTTAACTCTTACAAAAACTCTTGTATAAAACAATGTATAATTTCAGAAAGATGTAAAATAATTAGATAATAAGTAGATATATCTCACTAATGTACATTATATCTGCACTTAGTATATAAGGAAATATAATTAGATATATAGATATTTAACAAAGAAAAGCCAAACGGGTTACAACCCCTTTTCTTTTCTTTCTCGCCGGGTGGAAGATGTGATAACCAAATCGAGTCATGTATTGTACTACTTTTCTTATTCAAGATGCGACCCCGGTCTTGTTTCTATTGTATACAAAACACGACCTCGGTACGTCCAAATTACATACAGCCTCGATATGTGTTACGCTCTTTCACCACTTTGTTGATCTTATACTAAGGCCACTAGTCTGAATGAGGACGCACTGGAGTATATAATAAGGTCCGTCAGATCTCAAGGGACAGTAAGACACAGAGTCCGAGAGAGTGTATTATAGAAACCTCCTTAAGACTGGTGTCTAGTTATTTGTTACTATGTATATTGTTATTGTTGACTCTTTATAATGTGTTTAGTAATTATATGTTGTTATACAAACGCTGCCCGTTTATTATTTAATATATCGGCGAATCTGCGTACAAACGCAGCGATGTGCCCCTTCAGGACCGGGTGACATCACAGACCAATCGTTTCCAGTTTTAACACATAGATTCTCCAGAAAAAAGGGTTGTACAACATTCGTTTTACATTCAATAGAGGAAATTCCTCAATAAACCACTTTATTTATTTTTATTCATAAGAATTATAGGAAATATATTATTTGAATTTTATACATCCGATGTTATTCCTCATTTCAGATATACAACAATGGTTACGCAATATAATCAAGTCTAATATCGACCATAATGCTCATTACCGGGCTTATCAATAAAGACTTTTTAATGAATTTTGTTTCAAACGACAAGCATATCAACAAGCTTGAAAATTACAACGTATTTTTAGATAAATGTTAGTGAGTCTCTGCCTTAAGATTAATTCGCTAAAGCGGCAGTTACTTATGTAGCTGAAATAGTGACAATTACAAATAAGGAGGAAGAAAGAAAACAAATGATATTAAACCAGAACTGTTAATGTTTGTAACTTTGAATAATACACTTTTATATATTTATTTATTGTTTATTATATAAACTATTTTACATTTTAATATTTATAAACTACACACAAACACAACTTAACAACAACTCGTCTTTATGTCCTGTCATCATTTTTATTCTTGTTGGTTCAGTACTCCCAACTTTGTATTCTTAATAATACCTACTTAATAATACATAACTAAAAGTAAACAAAAGTAACTAATATTTAACACGCCTCCTTACTTTTGGGTGACTTTTAATAAAAATCTAAATTTATAATGTTTTTGCTTACTCAAAGACTTTGTAAATATGTCAGCAATGTTATCCTGACTGTCAATTTTAACAATATCAATAGTCTTATTTAAGTAATTTTCATTTACATAATGGTAATGAGTTTCTATATGTTTTGAATTCTTTGATAAATTTCCATATTTAGATATAACTACTGCACCAGAATTGTCTTCATACAAATTTATAGGCTTGTTGAATTTAATATTAAATGATTCTAAGATACCCTTCATAAAAATTACTTCTGTAACAGCTTCTGATAATGCTACATATTCCGCATGTGTACTTGACTTTGTTACAGAGTTCTGTTTGCGTGATCTCCAATAAACTGAGTTCCCAAATAATCTAATTACAAATCCTGATGTTGATCTTCTATCATTTATGTCGCCTGCCCAATCAGCATCAACGTAACAATCCATTATATTAATATTTTCATTTTTCAAATAAGTTAATTTATAATCTTTTGTTTTATATAAATATTTTAAAATTCTCAATGCATATTTGAAATGCTCCTGATTATAACTTGATTGGAATCTACTTAAATAATTTACACAAAATGATATATCAGGTCTGGTGCCTGTTGCAATATATAACAATTCTCCTATTAAATTTCTAAATTTAATATTATCTTCTACTATTTTACTTGTCATTAAATTTAAATTTATTTCCATAGGCGTATCATATAGTTTTGAATTTTTTATTTGATATTTTTGTGCTAAAGATTCAATGTAACTTTTCTGATCTAAAGTCATTTCTACATCATTATATTCAATGTTAATTCCTATATAACTTTTTACTTTGCCCAAATCTTTAATGTTAAATTTACTCGCTAACTTAATTTTAACTTGTTCTATTTGTCTTTTATTTTTACTACATATTAATAAATCATCAACAAATAATAAAATATATATTGAATCATTACCTGAATTTTTAACATATAAACAGTAGTCGTAATTATTTCTTTTAAATCCTAATTGAGTAATATAATTATTAAAATGTTCATACCATGCACGTGGGCTTTCTTTTAGACCATACAAAGCTTTTTTTAATTTATACACTTGGTTATTTCCCTTTTCGTATCCTTCAGGTTGTTTAACGTATACTTCGGATTCTATCTTGCTGTTCAAAAACGCTGTTTCTACTTCCATTTGATCAATGTTTAAATTGTACCTACAACAATATGCTAATAATAGTTTTAACGTTTGCATTTTTGCCACTGGTGAATATGTATGTTCAATTAATTCTTGCTGTTGAAAACCTCTTACAACTAATCGAGCCTTGTAACTGTCATTGCTTTTCCGTTTGTATAACCATTTCACATCTAATATATTTTTATCTTCTGGTTGTTGTACCAAATCCCATGTGTAATTTTGTTGAATACTTCTTATTTCGTTATCCATTGCATTTTTCCAATTTATGGAATCTATACTTCTCATCGCCTCCTTAAATGTTTGCGGTACTGTCGCATTGCAATAATTTACATATATAATATAATCATCAAGTTTTGAAGGAAGTTTTCTTTGTCGTTGAGGCCTTTTTAAATCCACTTCCTCGTTAGTATCATCTAAACTTTCATCATCTTCATCTGGACCCTTTTCATTTTGCTCATTGTTAACCAACTCAATGCATTTAACTTCTTCTTCAATAATTTCTACATGTCGTGCAATCTTTATTTTGTCATTTACAAGTATACGATATCCCACATCTGTATACCCTAATAATATGCCTGCTTCAGCTTTTTTATCCCATTTTGATGCTCGTTTCTCCTCAGGTATACGAACGAAAACTTTGCTCCCGTACAGTCGTAAATTTTTTACACTAGGTTTTTCATTAAAAAATATCTCATAAGGAGTTTTCTGTTCAGTAGTGTTTGCTAATGTTCTGTTATGTAAATATGCAGCCGTTCTAACACATTCCGGCCAATATTTAATATCCACCTTTGCCTCAGCTCGTAAGCACCGAGCTATATTCATAATTGTTTGATTAAAACGTTCAGCTGTTCCATTTAGCTGATGCACGTATGGTGGGCACGGGTTTAGATATATTCCTTTTTCACGGATAAAGTTATAAATTTTTGAGTTCATATATTCTGTTCCATTATCACATCTTAATTCTTGTATATTTTTACCAGTTAAATTTTGAACAAGATTTACGTATTCTACCAGACAATCGTAAACTTGTGTTTTTGATTTCATGGTGTACACTTTTGCTAGTTTGCTATAATCATCTATAAATGATAGAAAGTACATTTCTCCCTGATTTCCTTTTGTTGTGTGTGGGCCATTCACAACTGTGTGAATTATTTGTAAAATGTCCTCTGCTCTCTTACGGTTATTTCCAAAAGGTAAATTTTTCATTTTATTTTCAATACACAGCGCACATTTTAAATAATCACCCTCTAACTTTTCCGGAATTCCTTCTATTAGTTGTTTTGTACATAGAACATTTAAGTAATTAAAATTTACATGTCCTAACATTCGATGCCATTTTTCTTTTAATGTTAATTTATTTTCACTACATGTTGTATTTGCAAATGCTGATCTGTTATTATTGTCAATAAAACTTTTCATTTCATACAGATTTTCCTTTTTGATTGCTATGGCTATTAATTCACTGTTCATATTATAAATTTTTGAAATATTTCCATAAGAAATAATTTTATTATTGTTTGTAATTTTTGAATAACTTAATAAATTTGTTTTCATATCTTTTACATAAAATACATTATTCAAATTTATGACCACTTGTTTATTGTACACAGGAAATGAAGCTTTTATTTGACCAATTTTTGTCGCTAGCAATATGCGACCGTCTCCCACTTTTACATTCACTGGTGTTTTTAATGTCACAAAACTTTCAAAATAAATGTCATTGTTTATAATATGATCGGTACAACCACTGTCTAATAACCAGTTTATTTCATTTGGATTGACGATGCAAGTTTCACTTATTGTTGAAGTATTTGCTGTCACATAAAAGTTATTACATTCACTATTATTTCTACTTTCTGAATTTTGATGCCCACTGTAATTTCCATGTCCCCTATTTTGATAACCACGATAATTTCCACGTCCTGCATTTTGATAACCACTAAAATTTCCACGTCCTGCATTTTGATAACCACTAAAATTTCCACGTACATTTTGATATCCACGATAGTTTCCATAATTTCCACGTCCTAAATTTTGATAATGACCACGGCCACCACGATTGAAATTATTATGTTGCCCTTGAAAACTTGTTTGATATTTTTGTTGACAGTTCCTTTGAATGTGACCTACTTTACCACATCCATAACAACCTTGATTCCGTTGTGATGTCGAACCCGCTGCAAATGCATTTGATTTTGTATTTTTTTCTTTATCTTCACCATTGTCACTTTTGTCATTCATAAATTTTAACTTGATTTTCGTTTTTAAATATTCTACATTTCTTTCTTCTTTGGGTAAAACATCAATTAAATCACCCAGGTGGCTAAATGATTTTGGGAGTGCTCTTAACATATAATTTAACTTTTCATCCTCGTTGATTTTTGATCCAGCCGCTTTCAATTCATTTGTTGCTTTTTCAAATTTGTTAAAAAAATTTTCGGGGTCATCTTCTTCCTTTAATTTGATATTTTCTAAATTGCTTCTACAGATCATTTGTAATGCTGTCGATTCTTTGTTGTAAATTTCATCCAATTTTTTAATAATTTCAAAGGCGGTTTCCTGTTCACTAATTAATTCTAATTGTTTATTTGAGATAGCGCTATATATGTAGTTCGTTGCTTTGATGTCCATTTGTTCCCATTCATTTGCATTCTCAGTTGCAGTCCTTTCTCTTTCAGTTACTATTTTACATTTTTTAAATTGCAAAAATTTTAATATTCGTAGCTTCCATTTTGTATAATCGGAACCATCAAAGATCGGTACTGTTACATCATCTATTTTTATATACGTCGCCATTTTTGTTATATTAAATTTTTTGTTTTAACTTTTAACACTTTTATATATTTTTAATAACTACGCTCTGCTACCATGTTAATGTTTGTAACTTTGAATAATACACTTTTATATATTTATTTATTGTTTATTATATAAACTATTTTACATTTTAATATTTATAAACTACACACAAACACAACTTAACAACAACTCGTCTTTATGTCCTGTCATCATTTTTATTCTTGTTGGTTCAGTACTCCCAACTTTGTATTCTTAATAATACCTACTTAATAATACATAACTAAAAGTAAACAAAAGTAACTAATATTTAACAAGAACACTAACGTTTATTTTCGCATGCTAACGATAGATAATAATCTTCCTACAACCATGCGTAGAAATTTTTTCAAACATCCCTTGTTATAAAATGTCTACGTATAGTCATGTAACTAACGATACTATAAAATTTAGGTAAGCCATATGGGCACATGTAACGAGCTTTAGTAATTTTACGAGTATCGATTGACGATGTCATTATACGTTTTTGCCTCGTTAAACATGTAGGGAATTATGTAGGCAATCTAATGTTACACACCTAATTTACAACATAAAATAATATACATTGTTGATTGCTAGTATGTTAACATACTGTTCTCGAAATTTTTCTGTTTTCTCATTTCTCTGCTTAAAGTGTCTACCAAATTAGAATTTTCTTAAATAACGTAGCAAATTATATATATATAAGTGTCCCGTATCGTTATATTCAAATTTTAGGAGTGTAAAGTAGACGTCATTTCAAGTAATAAAAACGCAGAACTTGCATATTCATTTTTATTTGTTTCAAAGTACAGATCTATGAATGTGATTGTCAGATCAAGGAAAAAAATGTAATTTGCAAGTCAATACAAACTGATTTCATTTAAAAAAAATTATACGATTCAATAACAGGCCTGTGATTGTTAACGTCGCATAATAAAATCTTATCCTAAAATAAATAAACACCTGTCGTAGGCCATACAGTGATTTATGATAAAGAAGGTTCTTACTTATTTCGTAAGTGCTGAACCATGAATATCACACAATAAACAAATGTTCAGATGACTGTTAACGTTGCATTTTTTTAATAAAGGATTACATTACGTTTCAGTTCATACAACAGCTTATTAGTGAGTGGACACGTTTTCGTTATTCAAAATTCCTTACTGATTTTCTTCTCAAGAGTATGCCGACATGCATTTTGTGTATGGCTACTGTAAGGGCAGTGCACGTCAAGCAATTATTGAATACTGACATCGGTTTCCCGATAGGCGCATTCCTCATTACAGAACGTTTCTGGAAGTACACAGACAATTTCGAGAATGCGGACTGCGTCATTATCTTTTCGACTGAGGAGTAAATTTGCCAGCAGACTTAGAGGAAGAAGCAGTAGCTATTGTTACAAGGGATCCAACTCTCAGTGTACTTCGAATCGCTAGACAACTAGAAGTGCCACGAACGACAATTTGGCGAATTTTAAAACGTGAGGGCTTATATCCATATTACTATCGCAGGGAACACGGTTTGCTTGAGGCAGACCACTATGTTCATCTAGTTTATTCTACCTGGATATTAGGACAATCACGGCTTCATTTTAATTTCTGCAGAACAGTTGTAATGTAGCCGGGTCCTGTGGAGGCTACATCGTTGGGTAGATACGCTGATGCGTATCAGCATCGAAATAATACTCAGATGATGTTTGTTTAATGAAGTATAATAAGTTAATACATATCAAACATAACAATTATTTACACATATAACAACGAATAGTATGGTAATCAAATGAGAGATCTAACTGGCTCTCTAACTACGATTCCTTCTTGTTCTTCAATAGAACATCTTATATACTATTAGATGCCCTCGTTTGACTACATCCTCGCTTATCTGTAAACAGATGTGCAAGCGTGTATACTTCTAATTGAGAACGCTTGTGTTAGTCAATCAGATGGACCGAGGCCGTGTTTGTGTATACAATATAAATAAGACCGGGGCCGCACTTTGACTATATCAATAATATAAAACATTACCCAATTAGGTTATTACACAGTCCTCTGGACAGATGAAGCTACGTTCACGAGAAATAGTGTTACAAATCTGAGAAACCTGCACAGGTGGTCATCAGAAAATCCCAAAGCTATACGCCCATCTAAATTTCAACATGAATTTTCTATTAACGTTTGGTAAGCCCTAATCGATGACTTGTTTATTGTTCCTGTCGTTCTTCCTGAGAAGTTAAATGCGGACAATTACCTTCAATTTCTTATTGACGAACTGCCAGGTCTTTTAGAGGATGTCCCACTGAATGTTCGAGGAGACATGTGGTTTCACATGGATGGGAATTTTTCGGAATTGCTGTCCGAAATTGGGTTAACGTCAATTATCCAAGATGGATTGGTCAAGGTGGTCCTGTTGCATGGCCACCCAGATCACCCGATCTTAATTCCCTTGACTTTTATTTATGGGGGTACATGAAAAATTTAGTCTGTTGGCTTACGGCACAAGCCTGAATTCAACAAGGAGGTGGACATTTCGAAAATATTAGTAATTGAACTTTTTTTAATAAAGTCAGTTTTTATTGGCTTTAAGTTCACATTTTTTTCATGATCTGACAATCCCATTTATAGATCTGTAACTTCAAAACAAATAAAAATGGATATACAAGTTTTGAGTTATTGTTACATGAAGTGAAGTCAACTTTACACTTCTAAAATTTGAACATCACGATACAGGACAGCTTGTAAATATGTTTAGATAGTTTCTTAGCCGTTCATTTAATATATCAATTGATAAATTCTTGGAGTACATATATTATCAAATTAGAAGTAAATGTAAATGTAAACATCGCTGTCTACAAATTACCATGCGAATCTTACGAAATTTGTTTAATTGAAAAATTTTGTCTACGTTGGGACTTGAACCCAAGTCTGCGGTTTGCCGGATCGTTGCTTTACCAATTAAGCCACGATAGACCTTGGTTCAAGCTGTTTATAAATGCATTATAAAGTAACATTGTTAATAATTCCAGATGCCAGTTATTGAAAGAATATAAAACTAAAGAAGGATACAGTTATTAGAAAATAAAGAACAGAAGTAAATTTAAAAAGAGGAGAATTTGTAATAGATACAGTAAAATTGGACATTTATAAGGTGACAGAAGATGGACAGGAGATTATGAATGTGACAAGGTTTCTGTAATTTTAAGAAAGTTTCTGTTAGTTTAGTAAGATATTAAATTAAGTCATTTTATACTTATTTCATAGCTTTATATAATTCACTATCGTGGATTACTCCTATTTAGCCCCCTTTCGCTTCAACTACGGGTCGCTGTGTGATAAAATCTCCTTTGTTTTTCTCCCCGGTTCTCTGCTGTCCAATTTCTTCTGCCATCCTCTAATTTCCATCATATTCAAATCTTTTTGCACTTGATCCTGCCACCATACCTTAGGTGTTTCTCGGGATCTACTCTGTACTGGTTTTCATTAAGTAATCTTTCAGGTCACGTCTTTTCTGACTTTCTACACAAATTGCCAAACTATCTTATTCTCCACACCTTGATAAATTTGACTATATCTTCACCTTTCATTTCTTCTTAGTTTCATAGTTCATAATCATTCTGTATTCCCCCTGTTCAGATTTAATTGGCCCATAAACTTTCATCATAATATTTTCTTCAAAAATTCTTAATCTTTCTTCCCCCTTATTTGTAACGGCCGTTGCTTCAGCTTCATAGGTAACTGCTGCTTTAGCGAATTAATCTTAAGGCAGAAGATCACTAACATTTGTCGAGAAATACTTCGTAATTTAAAATAGAATTCGGCTTTTGGAGTGATAAAGAGATGTCAGTTGTATTTGGGGCAGGTATTTGGCGGCGGTTTAGACAGTACATGTGCGGGTTTTGTTCAATAGCAGATTAGTAGCTTGTTAGATGGTTCTAATTTATATTGATTTTGATCAGTTATTGTTAATTTAATGTAATTTTTGCCATTAGCCCTGACTTTTGCTTTTTAGTTCATGATTTCGTTTTTTATTGCATTCGAATAAAAGATCAGATTACTGCTATGGCGGTGTTGTTGTGTAACAAATCATAATTACTCAAAATAACTTCTCTTTGTGTTCTGATTGTCTTTCACGGCTTACTTAAACTAAATGAAGATTACGCGAAGTTGTTTTTTTATCAAATAGCCTATACGCACGGTGTCCAAAATCATTTGTTCACCATTTCTAAATTTATTATTGAAAAGACATTTGAAAGTCGAATTTTCAAGATATCTAAAAGGACAACATTTATTTTAAAGAATGTTTATTTTGACATATTTCGAAAGAAAACTTAAGTATAACAAAATATCTAATACACTGCATACCCTAAGGTTAAAAATGAACATTACAGGAAATTTTACAGGAGACATAAAACAGAATTTCTGGAGAAAAACTAAATAAATGAATAACCAAAAGACCGCGTTCATACATGACCCTCATAAAAGCCACAAGCTGACATTTTATAAAATACAGCGTAAAGTTAACTGAATAAATATATTTCTGTTCATGTTATACCTTTTTTTGGAAATGTGTACTTAGTTTTTTTAATTTATGTATACAAGTATTACCACTCTTTTATATTGACAAATTTTTAAGCATAAATATACAAAAAGACCTATCTTTGGAAACAGTGGCTAAGTAAAGAACTTTTAACTTACTATTTCTTAATTAGACACATTTTTTTTTATTAATTTATTTCTTCCTTAGGCGCCCCTAAAATTAATTCAAGCTTTGTCTCATAACAATATATATATATATATATATAAATTGAGGCATTGCAAGAAGGGCTCTTTCTCTGAAAAGAAATACAAAGAATACATGTAACTGCAATGTTTATATTTACTATGTAATTTAATACCAAGAAGGGGAAAAATTGATTCAAAGTATAAATACTTTATTATGACGACAAATTTGCATTGAAATAATTAACTTATTTTTCTATTTTTTATTGTGATGTTTATATTCATTTCTATTTCAAATTATATATATAACGCGATTTTATTCAAACAAATTTAACGTATTTATATTTAAATGTATTTGAACAATTAAGCCCCGCCCACAATTTTAACGGTGCAATAACCCGCAAAGAAACAGATGTTGACAGAGTGATTGTAAACACATCAACATATGTTACCTAACTAAAGTTATTTTATAAATCAAAATGTAATTTTTTTAACTGCTTTACACTGTAAAAATGTTTAATTTAATAATATTCAAAAAGATAAGGCAAGTAAAGAATGGAGCGATTTGCGGCAAGTTATGCAATTAAAAACAAATGAAAAGATTGGCGTCGGTAATTAGTAGTTGCAACGAGAGGTCACGTTTTTTTGTGCTCCGGCTTAATTAAAATAATTTGGCGAAAATATTAAGTGCTCGAGATTTTTAAGTCTACCAAACGTTTCACCTACCTACGAACTACCTGTAGACCAAATTTAACATCTTCCGACCAAACAGTTCAAGAGTTAAGAATTTTTATAGTTTTCGATACGAAAACTACCCGCCTAAAATTTCACCGTACATCGAACACCATCTTTGAACGCTCGAGATCGGCCATCCGCTCAAGCCACCGTCGGACTTGGAGATTTGGAACAGTTCACATCATCCCGAGGGATAGTAGCAGAAATATTCTCCAGGTTCCCGCTGTGAAGACTTCTCCAGAACACCGGCGCAGGAATCAACAGAGGTTATATCCGAAGATTCAGGTTTTTGCTATTTTTACAAACATTATACGCGCCATTTTTAACTTGCCTATGAACACTTCTAGAATTTTTTTTGTTATTCTATACATAATTAGTCGCATTAATTTCACTGATATTAAACATTGTAATTCATTTTCAAAACTTATTTAAATATTAGTATCCACTACTTTTAATTTTAAAACTTAATTCGATTTCACTTATATAAAATATTTTAATAAAGCACAATTATTTGCACTTGTCTTACACCATATTGCATTTGTACTGTAAGAATACCAACTGCTGAGTGTGTCTCCCTTATGATATATGTGTGTCACGAAACTGTTATATTTAAATTCTCAAATTTTTCAAGATGTTTTCTTATTAATAAAGTTAATTGTCAATATTTTACTTTGGCTTTTTTTTGTAAAGTACTTGAGATATTGTTCCATTTCCAATTAAATAAGCTACGTAAATAAATTCAAAGTGGAGAGAAGTGAACCTACCTTAACCCTGAGAGAGAAATAAGCTAGCCGATAAAAAACAGATAAGTATTGAATAAGCCCGATTTAAATAAATTTTTTTTATATATTAACGTCATTGAAATATAACCTTTGGAGCCCAACCTTTTGGGGGCATTTATATATATATCCATTCATTTTATTTTACCATATACTAAGAAACGTAACAATATATATATATAATATCTTCGTGACCTTGGTATGATAAGGTAAACTTAATAAGTCGGCGATTAAAGGTCTGGTTTATTACTTCAAAGTATATATATTTAAAATAACTCTACATGTTTCGGCAATGATGCCTTTGTCAAGAGAATACAAAATATACAGAATATAAATGTCAAATAATTGTCAATTATTTGACATTTATATTCTTTACGGATTTATAACGGATTTATAACAAACACAAAATTTAACAACTTTGGCAAATTTAAACCTATACTCTATCTCCAATAATATAATAAGAGAGATCCCATGGTGAGGGCCGAAAATGAATCAGCCTGTATACCTGATTTTGTTTCTGTTTGTTTGCCTTTCATATGTGTGTGCATTTAATTGTTTGTTGTCGATACTGACAGTTACTTTTATTAAAGCTTAATTTAATGTTTACCGGCATTTTGTTTGATTTCTACCTGAATAACACTATGTTTGAAACCAATTAAGCAAAATAAATACATTGTTCAGTACACCTGACACGTCATTAATAAAAATCTGGTAAGGGCAAAGTAAGATTAATACTGTATTTGACATACGACACACTAGAACCCCCTGTAGAAGATAGAGCATTCTCATGTTAGTCCTGAGCCCTAAATTAAAATATTAGTTTAATTATCTACCAATTATATTGAGAGCGTGGTTTACAAAAACTTTTAAGCATCTAAATACACGTCTTGTATTTTCTATATTTTATTTTCATTAGCGACTAATAATTTTAAATCATAATTTATTATTTACCGACCAGTTGTATCTGTAAGAATATAAACGCCTACATACATACAGGGTTAGTTAAAAGTATGGAGACGGCGATTTATTGTCGTTAATATTCATTTTAGGGAATTATGTTCAATATAAAAGTTTGTTAAGATATTTTGATCTACCTACATTTGAGAATATTTGAATTTTTTTTCTTCAATTGTTTTTTAGTTACGCCTGTCCGCGCAGTTTTTTTAAATGGGAACTGGTAAATTTTGCTCTATTATTCGAAAGAGAATTTTTTTCTCTTTACAATAATATTTTTGTATTTTTAAAATTCATTTTAATAACCCCAAAGAAAAAATCTAAAGGACTTAAATCTGGCGAACGGGCTGGCCATTCAATGGTTCCTCGTCTTCCAATATCTGTGGGGAAAAACGTTGTCCAGATATTGACGAACATTTACACCATAATGTGGTGGGACGCCATCTTGCTGGAACCAGATACTGTCATTGGGCAGGTGTTCATTGTTTTCATGAGGATAGAGCGTAGCACAAGCAGGTATTATTGCATTTTGCAATAACTGAAAATACAGAGCCGAAGTTAAATTGCCATTGATGAAAAAGGGACCGATAATATGACCGCCTAGAATTCCAACCGAAACATTAACCTTTTGGGGGTACTGCGTATGGTGCTCCAAAAACCGAGAGGGATTTTCCGATGATCAGTATCTGCAGTTATGTCTGTTTACTTCACCGGTAAGGCAAAAAGTAGCTTCGTCAGAGAAAAGAATATTGTTGACAAAATTTTCATTATTATTGCAAATATTTAACATTTCTTCAGAAAATTGTAATCTCCTATCAAAATCATCTTCCGTTAACTCGTGTACAAGGTGTACCTTATAAGGTTTATACTTTTCACTTTTTAAAAATGACACGATCGATGACTGTGAAATATTGAAATTGGCCGCTAATTGATTGGTTGATAAATGGGGATATTCAGATACAGCCAATAAAATATCCAGTTTGTTATCATCGCTTTTTGCTGTTCTAGGTCTACCACTCCTTGGCAAATCTTTAACGCTACCCGTTTGTTCAAAGCGTCTTAAAGTTTTACCAATAACGGATTTAGAAATTGGATTTCTATTTGGATGCGTATCATTAAATAAATTACAAACGTCTTGTAAACTTCTGCGTCTATCTCTATAACCCAACATCATAAGTATTTCAATTCGTTAATGTTCACTTAAACTCGCCATTGTTAATATTAACAGCAACAAATTGCACAAATGAATTATTTCTGTCAAAGATTTGACGTACACAATAACCACTGATAAAATTATGTCGCTCAAGTTTGTTTATCGCTACGCTTCTGTCTATCTGCGATGTACCGAACATCTGTTAAACACATGAACCGACCTTTTCTTATAAAAAAGTTATTAAAATGAATTTTAAAAAAACAAAAATATTATTGTACAGAGAAAAAAATTCTCTATCGAATGGTAGAGTAAAATTTACTAGTTCCCATTTAAAAAAAACTGCGCGGACAGGCGTAACTAAAAAACAATTGAAGAAAAAAAAAATTCAAATATTCTCAAATGTAGATCAAAGTATCCTAACAAACTTGTATATTGAACATAATTCCCTAAAATGAATATTAACGACAATAAATCGCCGTCTCCATACTTTTAACTAAGCCTGTATATAATCACACATTGTAACATTTTTATAAGCCATTGAAAAGATTGATAGAGGATTTTTAGAAATATTTTTTCTAGATATTTTTTTCTGGGAAGAGTTTATTGATACTACGATTTACCGGGTCCAACGAACGAGTGCAATTTACGGGATTCTTTTTGTCTTTTTCACACGATAAAATTTATATTGTCCGAAATCCTTCGAAAATATCGTTCAACCGAATTCCTCTTTGACAATAAACGTAGTCACTGGAAAAATTTCCTTATTGTCAATCTCAAACCCTTCCAATATCTACTGTCATCGTGCTAAATTGAGCAATTTATTGCCTAAACAAATTGCGAGAAAATTACTGAGAAAGGAAAAATATTTAACAATTCGTTAAATGTTAATTTAAAATCGTTTCTGCTTGATTTAATGCATTAGGTACGTTCTCGTCGATATACGTTGAGAAATTCCTTTAATTTGTATTTTCTACTTTGAGGGTCTAATTGAATCGTCATTCGACTTGGACAAAGAAGAAAGTAATGTTTCAGTGATGACTGTTTTTAAGAAAGCTTTTACACTTTATTTTTAGCAACATTAACAAAACAATAGTGAATAATAATAGACATTAAACTTTGAACGAGATAACTAGCTTAATGGTTGGGGGGGGCTGGTCAGACATTGTTTGCGATGGAGAGTGATGGAAGTACTACAGATGAAGGAAAAAGAAAGAGAGATAAAAAAGAAGTAGCCGAAATTTTCAAATAAAGTAAAAAGCTGACCAGAGCACCAGACAAAGAAGCAAGCAAAGACGAAAGTAAATTAGATAAATTAATAGAAATGATGCGAGGATTAGTTACACAAGTGCAACACATAGAAGGAAAACAAGATAAATATATGGAAGAAATGAAAGAAATCAAATTGGAAAATGAGAAGATTAGAAAAGAAAACGAAGAACTGAAAAAAGAAATTAGAAGTGCTAAAGGCAGATTAGATAAACTCGAGGGTATGAATAGAAGAAAGAACGCAGTTATGGATGGCTTGAAAATAGATGTGAGTGATCAAGATCAATTAAAGGTACTGGTGGAAGATATTATTAAGAAGTACATGGAAATACAAATAGAAACTATAGCGGTGAAACGACTGGGTCCAAAAACTTGCTTAATAAAACTGAAGAATATAGATGATAAGATAAAAATAATGAAAGATAAGGGCAAATTTAGAGGATTTACAGAACAAAAGATATACATTAACGATGACATGACAAAAGAGGAAAGAGAAATACAAGAAAAGATACGAAGAAAGGCCAAAGAAGAGAGAATGAAAGGAAAAACCGTTAAGATAGGATTCCAAAAGTTAATAGTAGAGGGAGAACAATGGAGATGGAATAGGGAAAAGGGGAATTGGAATAAGGAGGAACGAGCATTGGAAAGAGAAAAGAAAATCCCGAAAATAGTGTCAAAAAACTAATAGTAAAGACTAGGGAAAATAAAGATGATGACCCGGACAAGAAAAAGGACATGATAAAGGAAAATAAACAAAATAATGATCAGTATGATAATGATGATACACAAAAAATAAAAAAGATAGAGAAAAGTAAGAATAAAGAAAGTGAAACATGGAATATAAAGGGTATAACAGGAAAAGAAAAGGAATTAGAAAAGGAGTTTGAAGAGTTAGGAGTGGATGTTTAGCAATTACGGAAACAAAGAAAAAGGCACAGGGAATTATTAAGACGGACAATGGTCATATTATGATGTATAGTGGTGTAGGAAAAGATAAAAGAGCAGCAGCAGGAGTGGGATGCATTATAAACAAAAAATTAGAAAACCAAATTTATAGATGGAATGCCTGGTCAGAAAGAATATTACTAATAGAGATGAAGGAAAGAAACAAAACGAAAAACAATAATAGTGGTGTACGGGCCAAACGAAGATGATACATCAGAAAATAAGAATAAATTTTGGGAAGAACTAACATTAGTGGTGGAAGACGCGAAAGGAATAATGTTTGTAGTAGGGGGATTTTAACAGTAGAGTTGGCATAAGAGACGATGAATATAATGAAGTATTGGGAACAAACGGGGAGACTGTTAGAAATAATAATGGAAAAAGAATGCTGGACTTCTGCATTATACACAACTTGGTAATAACTAACACTCTTCTCCAACACAAAAATATACACAGATATACTAGAGAAGTCAAGAGTAGGGGGGAGAGGTCCATAATTGACTACATATTAGTTAACAAAAATAACAGAAGAATTGTGAGCGATACGAAAGTAAGAAGAGGGCCGGAAATAGGGAGCGATCACTTTGTGGTTATATCAAGAATAAAAGAAAAAGTTCAAAATAAGGAAAAGCAATATATATATACACAGAAACAAAACCAAACAGAATCACTTAGAATATACAAATTAAGAAGTAAAGTCATTGCCGAAAAATACCAGAAAAGGATAACTGAAAGAGTAGAAAATATAGAAATTAATGGAAATATCGAAGAAATTTGGAATAGGTTTAGAGAAATAATAATATCTACAATGAAAGAGATATGTGGCGTAAGGAAAAATAAAAAGAAAAAACAAACAAAATGGTGGACAAATGAAATATGACATCAAATTAAGATAAAGAAAAAAGCATGGAAAATATACATAGCAGAACAAACAGTGGAAAAATACGATATATATAAAGAAGAAAGAAAAAAAAGTGAATCATTTAGTAGTACAAGCAAAAAAGGAGACATGGAAAGAATTTGGGGAAAAGATGGAAAAAAGCAGTAAAGAGAACCAAAAACTATTTTATAGAGTCTTGAAATCAGTAAGGAATGAAGAAAGGTCACAATCTACACATTATATACAAAATAAGAAGGGAGAGATCCTAAGCGATAGAATGAAGATTATAGAAAGGTGGAAAGAATACTTTCAGGAATTGTTAAGTGGAGGAGTGCAAAACGAGAATGCTAGTGAACAACAAATAATAGGAGAAGAAGAGACAGAAGAAATAATTACCATGGATGAACTGGAATAAGTAATACAAAAACAGAAAAATGGAAAAGCGCCAGGCTGTGACAAAATTGCGGCAGAAATGATAAAATATATAGGTCAAAAAGGAAGAGAATTAATGTTGAAAATATATAACAGAATATGGAGAAAAGAGGAAATACCAAAGGTTTGGAAGAAGTCATTGATAGTACCAATATACAAGAATAAAGGAAATAAGAAAGAATGCAATAATTACACAGGAATATCCCTTCTAAGTACTGCAATGAAGATTTTCGAGCAAATAATAGATAAAAGACTAAGAACAAAACTCGAAAATACGTTACATGAGTCACAAAGTGGGTTTAGAAAAGGAAGGAGCACACAAGACCAAATATTCTCTGTGAAACAAATAATACAAAAAGTCTCTAGTTTACCGCTATTTGTTTTATAGTTTTGATTTCACGAACAATAGCCCCAATAAAAAATTAGCCGAAAAATTAAACATAATAATTAGACAATATACCGAATTTACAGATAGCTCTTCCATAAAAAACGCAATACAGTTAACAGCTAAATTAAAAGATTGTACATAGTACCTATACAAAAGACATAAATCCTGGTATCATTTGATGTTTCCAACATGTTTTCAAAAATACCACATAAGGAATGCTTAAGGTTAATAGAAAACATATTGGTAAAGAAAAATACAAACCCGGTTGTTATACACGAAATCATATCTCTAACGGAGTTAGTCACCAACCAAAGTTACTTTACATTTAACAACAAATTCTACAAACAAACAGAAGGTCTGGCAATGGGCTCACCTCTAAGTCCTCTATTAGCTGAAATTTTCATGAAGCATATTGCAGAAAAAATTCTTTCATCACAACCAGGTAAAAAACATATTAAGTTTTGGTATCGGTATGTAGACGACATCCTAGCTTGCTTTAAGGGTACTCATAGACAACTACAAACATTTCTGAACTACATAAATTCAATCCATTCTAATATAAATTTTACAGTAGAAATAGAAGAGAATAACAATATTAACTTCCTGGATTTAAAATTAAACAAATTAGATCAGAGCTTAAAATTTGATATATATCGTAAACCTACTTTCACTGATTGCATTATTCCCAAAGATTCTACACCCTAAGACACACAAACATTCATTTTAGAATGATACATAGAGCATTAAATATTCCTTTGTCTAATGAATCTTTTGATCGTGAAATCAATACTATAAAACAAATAGCGGTAAACAATAGTTATAAAAGTAGCGTAATTGACAGTATACTAAAGAAAAAACAGTTACAAGTGGCCCTTAGTTTAGTATATCCTAAAGATAGTGCTAATTTGAAACAATTTGTCTCGCTAACTTACTTCGGTAAAATAAGCGAGCAAATTGGAAATATAATTTCAAAAAATAATGGTAATGTTAGTATAGCTTACAAACCATATGTAAAAACAAGTAATTTCATTTTTAACGCAAAACCTAAAACATATATCAATAATAAATCAGGAGTGTACAAATTATATTGTAATTATTGTAAAAGTGTATATATCGAAGTTTTGTTATACGGGCAAAAGAACACATGAGGTCATATAAACTAAAGAGGACAGATTCAACATTCGCAAACCATCTTATTACAGAAAGGCATACATTTGGTCATCATAAAATATTGCATTTGGCCGAGAAAGGTCGTAAATTAAATCTTTTAGAGTCACTTGAAATTTTTAAAAGCGGAAACAACACAATAGATATTGTTCTTAACGACCAGTTGGATCTTATATATACACCTCTTTTCCAATGTTGTATATAATAGTTAAGTATATAGTAGTAATTTTAAATAACATCATAAACCACCCCCATATATTTTTGTGTCATTTATAAGATCTATGTAGGCCTGTAACTTTTGCAGTTTGATACTGACATTGTATGTCGAAACCGCGGTCACTATTACATGTGAATAAAGTGGTGTAACAAAGTTATTGTTTTATTTTATTTATTATTTTCAAATCTGTATCTGTACACATGGACATACAGTACGTATTTACCAGCGTTAACTTCAACCACAGACGCATGCGTTTCTGTCTAACGACTTTATCAATCCGGGTTTATGAAGCAACGTTTGAAGTCCAGTAGTGAATTTTGTCCTAATGAAATGATACCAGATAAACTCGTGGTATCATTTGATAGGGCAAAATTCACTACTGGACCAGAAAGCGAACTTCAGTCTTTGTAGTTTTTTCCGCAACAAATAAATCTCGTATCTCCTAAATTCTTGCATGAACTCGTCGAACAATACATTTATTTAAAAAAACCGCACTGACCTTTATATTTGAAAATTTCCCGTTTCGCTAGGGCACCCAGTTTATTGTTTTACTAGCGTAATATCAAACACCTTTGTAATTTAATATTTTACCTCGTAAGAAGTAAATATTACTCGTCGTGTGCCAAACGTGCAGGCTATCAAATGCAACAACCTCAAGTTTGTTAGCGCTATCTGCTTTAATTTTCGAACAGTTTAATTTAACGCCCGTTTCCATAATGCAATGTTTTTACTGTCGAACGTTATGGGAAATACTAAAGCAACGTTATATATTATATATATATATATTGAAATAGTGAAAATTACACTGTAAATCCGTTTACAATTCTAACTACGTTTATATGAATTAACGCTTCTCTCGTTACGAATAATAGTTCGCAGAAACTAGAACGAAAGATAACAATTGTTCAAATATGTCACATTATTATCTACATTCCTATCTATTAGTACTTAATTCATATTGTTTATACTTTTCATACAAGACGACTTTTAATTTAAATCAGCAATATACTAACCTCGTTGAAATGTTTTATCAATTTTTAATACTACGTTCGATGGTAGTATCAAATGGCGTAAGACCAAAACCGTTCGAGCCTCCTAAATCAGTAAATTTTTAAGCTAAAGCATAGAGGTACCAATCAATTTCTTTTGGTGAGATACACGTAAGTATGGTTTGACTATGGATAATTACAAACTCGTAGAAGCGGTGTTTCAAAAAAAGTGCAGAAATTGTCTTCCCTCGACTTTTTTTCAGGGAATTAGATATTACTCGACGGCGGTAAGATTGTCATAATCTTCATGGTCGATAGCGTTGGACACATTTTTTTGTATTGAAAAAGCATGTGTATTAAGAGATATATGCAAATTTGGAAGGTAAAATTCATCCGAATGAAGAATACTGGCTATTTTAAATAAATGACTGAAAACTTATAAAAGAAATTTACATTCTATGCTGCAGATAATTCTATTTTCCTTTTTAAAATCTGTATTAGAAACTGAGCTATTAACAGTTTTCAGGAACTACCGGTAAAAATGATTTAAATTGTACGCGGTTTAGTGGTTATCACAATATTGTTGCTTTTGTGGTGGCCATTATTAACAAGTTTTACAAAGGTATTTTTAATAATATAAAATATTACTAAAAATCTGGTGTGAAAAACACAAATGCAGAAAGTTCACAGAAAATATTAATAGTGAACCTGCATTTGTGTTCTTCACACCAGATTTTTAGTAATACAATGGACCCCGCTTAATGTGGTCGCGGCTAATGTTATCACACGCTTATTGTTATCGTTTCTGTCAAGTACGGGCAATTCTATGTAATAACGCATATAAATATTTACGCTTAGTGTTATCACGGGTCCGGTTACTGTTATCACATTTCGCTTCGTTGGGGGATGATGTAATACAGTAAATATGTACACATGTACTTACAATACGTCAGCAGTTCAACTCCACCACAAGCCACATTGATTTCATTCAGTTTTACTAAGACAAGAAACGATCCGCATCATGTCCGCAAAGCGCAAAGATCTAAGCACAAAGGAAAAAAGGAGCATTTTAGAAAAATATGACCGATTGCCTAGCATGAGTCAAAGAAATGCAGCTGCTCAGTTAAAAATTTCGCAGCCATTATTGTGCAAAATTTTAAAAAATAGAGAAACAATAACAATTTCTATGAAAAAAAATGAAAATGTGAATTTAAAGCGAAATCGAACGGGAAAAGATGCAAAAGTAGAAGAAGCTTTAAAATTATGGTTTACCAGTGTCCGGAAAAAAGATGCGCGTGTTGATGGGCCGCTAATGATGGAGAAAGCGGAAATTCTTGCGAAGAAAATGGGGAAAGAAAATTTTGTTGCAACAAAAGGTTGGTTTTATCGATGGACCAAACGGCAGAATATCAGTTACAAGCGCACGTATGGGGAAGAAAAGGATGCTGATTTTGGAGCAGCAGAAGAATGGATTGCAAACGAGTGGCCTAAAATTATTGGCGAGTATTCCCCTAATGATATTTACAACGCAGATGAAACGGGACTTTACTATCGCGCACTGCCAGAACACACGTATCTTTTCAAAGATGAAAGTGCTAAAGGTTGTAAAATCGCAAAAGAGCGTATCTCAGTTTTGTGCTGTGTAAATATGATTGGTGAGAAAGAGAGGCTTTTAGTTATTGGGAAAAGTAAAAGGCCGCGGTGCTTTAAAGGTGTTAAAAATTTGCCTGTCGATTACCATTCAAACTCAAACGCATGAATGACATCCATTATTTTTAATGAATGGTTATTAAAATGGGACAATAAATTAAATCGTAAAATTGTTTTACTTGTTGACAACTGCACCGCGCATGCTGTTAACTCAAATTTAAAGCACATAAATGTTGTATTCTTACCTGCGAATACAACTTCCCTAATACAGCCCTGTGATCAAGGAATTATACGAAATTTAAAATTTTATTATCGCAAGGAAATGAGAGCCCGTATTTTAGAAAATACGGAAGATATGACGCAATTTAGTGCGAATGATTTGGCGAGAAAATTATCATTATTGGATGCAATACATATGATAGCCAAGTCCTGGCAAAACGTAACAAAAACCACAATTAAAAACTGTTTTAATCGTGGTGGTTTCTCGAATACCCACCCAGAAATGCAAGCAGAAGAAGAAATGGTTTTTCCTTCTGATATACCAACTGCTGAATTTGAAGGGTGGCTTAACATTGATAACAATATTGATGTAACAGCTCCAACTACAGAAGAGGATATTGTTCAGAGCATACAGGACACTAATGCTACAAATCCTTGTCAGTTATCCGATGATTTCGAAGATGAGAACACAGAAGAGCTTATCAAACCACCGACTGAAAACGAAATGCGAAGTGCATTAGCAATATTGGGATGCGGCGTTCAATGTAGGGCAGAGACATTTAGAATTCAATATGAATATGAAAAATTTATAGATGATCTCCTTCGTCAAGGGTTATCAAGGCAAACCACCCTTGAGGAATATTTTAAGAAATAATGTTGCAATTTCTTATTTTATATATTTTTACCATAGAACAATTATTTTTAAGTGTTACAAAATTATTTAGTTATGTATTTCAAAGAATTTATTTAGTTTTTACTTGTTTGTTTATTCATATTGTTAATGTGATTTAAAGAATAAAAAATATATATTTTGAGCAATTTCTTTTCTTACGGGATATTGACATCATTCGGTTAATGTTATCAAAATCTTTGGGTACCAAAGTGATCACAATAAGCGGGGTCCACTGTATTTTATATTATTAAAAATACCTTTGTATTATACAAAACTGGTGGGGTTTACCTACTCATGTATGTTTCAATTATTCTGATACATTAACAAGTTTTATTGTATACTATTCTGCGACGTTCCCCGAACTAAGTTAATATTCGAAAACACAAATTTCAAAATAATAGTCGTTTTAATAGGGACTCTCGGTGTAGAAAGTCAAGATGAAGTAATATTACAAGTCTAATTTTCATTTCGACGTTTCATTTTGCTTTATATTTAATCATATTCAGGAAAGAAAATTTATTAAACTTTCAAAATCTACGGAGTTCTCGTAATAATATAAATACCGAGAATCATAAAATATAGATGATCTGTGGATTACATTGATCGCTATAAATAACAAACCATAAAAGTTATTATTAGTAGATTATTTGCGTGATTGGATAGCTTATTTTTATAAATTTATTAACACCGTAAGCAATTCACGTTTTTAATGTGAAATATACACGCGAAATCTAAATATTATATAGAAGTACAGTCGTGGGTATTAAGTGAAAAAATAATTTGACGGCTATTGCAAAGTTCACTTTATCTAATCGCCAGCAAATTTTAATAAAATTGTAAACAAACTAAATTTTTTGTTGTTATTACTCAACTAACTCGAATGCTTTTAAAAATATAAAATTGAAATTGCGTTATTCAAACAATCGAACGGGGAAATAGAAAGAGCAACAAAAGAATCTCGCCAAAAACAATATTTGAAGAGACATTTATTTTAGCTGATTTTTATTTATTTAGTATATATTTATTCGATTTTATAGTAATACTGAATTGAATTCACTTCTAAAACATATACAGGAAAAAGGATATTGTAATTCTAGAATTAAGTTTATATATTTGTTTTAGGAAGGTTGCAGATAACGTGTGTTCATTTGAAAAGTCAATCTAGGTTACTTTGAAATTTTGATAGAATAAGACGCATATACAGCGTTAGTAAAAAGTCCCGGAACGGTCGAATAACTTTGTCATTTGAAATTTATGATTTCTGAAATTTGGTATGGGGGTATAGTTAATATAAATGCATTTTATGCAATACAATTAATATTTTTTTCACTTCCGGTTTAATCGGCAATACGTCCAACTTTTTTTTTTAAATGGAACGGCCAGATTTTTTAACACTTTTGAATGCAAAATAAAAAACTACGTTCAGGAAGTATTAAGATGTTTATTTTTATTCACAAGAAAACGGTTAAAAAATTAAAAAAGTGTCCTAATACAGAAAAATCAAGGTACCTTTGAAAATAGTTGTTGTTTAGTGTTTTCATTCTTTTTGCTGTCACATTTGACAATTTTAAAAGCGTTTTAACTTTTGCATCGCTATAAATTTACTTATTTTAGACATTAACACATTTGAAAATGGCAGTAAAACTTACTGAATCAGAACGAATTGAGATATTAATGATGCGTGGGTACGGTGATCGTCAACGTTCTTTTGAAGAGGTTCGTATTTTGTTTAATACTGTTTATCCGGATCGTCACATTAGTAAAAGTACGGTATGCCGAACAATTCAAAAGTTTGAAGTATTTCGTCAGGTGAAGGATTTACCTAGAAGGGGACCTCCATTAACAGCAACAGATGAAGAAACTAGTTTGAATGTGTTACTTACAGTGGAAGAAAATCATCACGTGTCCACAACAGAATTAGGTCAAATTCATGAGATCTCTCAAAAATCTGCTCATAAAATTCTTAAATCAGCAAAAATGAAAGCCTATAAAATGTATCCCGTCCATGAGTTAACTGAAGACGATCCAGATCGTAGACTACAATTTTGCGAAACAATGACGGAATTGATCGACCAGCAGCCTAATGTTTTAGATCACATCATTTTTTCAGATGAGGCAACGTTTTGTCTCAACGGCACTGTGAACAGACATAATTGTCGCTACTGGTCAATTGAAAATCCGCATTGGATTGAAGAAGTCCATACACAGCGTCCTCAAAAGGTGAATGCCTGGGCTGGTCTTGTTGGAAACAACATCATAGGACCATTTTTTATAAGAGGAAATTTAACTGGCAACGTCTACTTAAATTTATTGCGAAATGAGATTGTTCCAGCACTTGCGACCCTCTTCCCAAATGCAAACATAGGTGATCACCCTAATGCACATTTTTGGTTTCAACTAGATGGAGCTCCCCCCCATTTTGCCCATAATGTCCGCGATTATTTGAATGACATTTTTCCGGGACGTTGGATCGGACGTAGAGGAGCATTCGAATGGCCAGCACGTTCGCCAGATCTCTCGCCATTAGATTTTTTCTTTTGGGGTCACTTGAAATGTTAAGTGTACAAAAATCGTCCCCATAATCTTGAACAATTGGAAGAGAGAATAGTTCAAGAAGCCAATCGCATCACTCCAGAACAAATACAAAATTCAATAAGAAATTTTACTGACCGTTTACATTTTTGTCAAATTGTAAATGGAGAGCATTTTGAACAATTATTTTAATCGCAACCTGAATAGACAGGTACCTTGATTATTCTGTATTAGGACACTTTTTTAATTTTTTAACTGTTTTCTTGTGAATAAAAATAAACATTTTAAAACTTCCTGAACGTTGTTTTTTATTTTGCATTCAATAGTGCTAAAAAAAACTGGCCGTTCCATTTAAAAAAAAAAAGTTGGACGTATTGCCGATTAAACCGGAAGTGAAAAAAATATTAAGTGTATTGCATAAAATGCATTTATATTAACTATACCCCCATACCAAATTTCAGAAATCATAATTTTCAAATAACAAAGTTATTCGACCGTTCCGGGACTTTTTACTAACGCTATATATTAGTATGTGTTTGTCGTTCCGTAAACGTAAATCCAAATGACATTTGATAATTTCAATCACATTTGTTATTTATTTGTATGTATGAAACTGTCAAAATATACGACTTCGCAGGTTAAGTAGTAAATTTTAATTTACGACATACTTCAAAATGTTCAAAGTAAATCACATGCTACCAGATTGACTTTTCAAATGAACACCCGTTATATTTACACATGCTTTTACCTATATTTGTTTTTATATACGAGGTGTCTTCACAAAGTTTTAGTAACTTAGATCGGGCTAAATAATCCAAAAACTAATAACTGAAGCTTTTGAGTATAGAGAAATCTTGATGAGTTTTCTTTCTAGATACTGCTAAAAATAACGCTAACATCGCTGTTGCAGAGAATCTCTTAAATTGCAACAGACAAATCTTTCATTGCGACTGTGACTAAGCAAAAAACATTAAAAGGTATATAATCCCTTACTACATACACACTCCGTTTCAATATTTTTTTTATTTAAACCAGAAATCCCAAACCCTTTTGTCTCGTAGTGCTACTCACTTTGAAAGATTTAAATTTGTAACTATAGTGTTAAAAACATAAAAAACACATTTTAAGTATTATACATTTATTAATAGAATTCAATCGATCCTTGGGGGTCGATTGAAGTGGTTTACATCGACCCTTGGAATGTCGATATAGACCACTTTGGGAATCTACGATTTAAACAATAATGAAAGATCTTTATTTTAATTATAAACATATCTAATTAATCTCTAATCTTTATAAATCACTTTTCTTAAATTCCCTCTTTATTCTACTTCCAAATATCATTTTCTTTTTATGTAAATTTTCTTTATGTGCTAATATATTTATCACTAATTGTTCATTAAATCAATTATATATAACGAGCCATCGAAAAAATTCCTAATTGGAGTAGACTGTGAAATTGGGTTGGTACTTTAGCCACTTCCACATAATGACACATTACTTGATGCCTAAGAGTTTCATTTGGTTTTATTGTAAAAAAAAGGTTAAGGCATTGAAATGATACTACAACAAAAAAGAAAACAAATAATTTATTTAATATCGAAATCATAATAAAAATTTACATATAGCTACAGAAGTTGTAGAAAATGCTGTCTATTTACATCTAAACACAAACCAACTCTTCTCCGCAATCCAACAAAAACTTTATGCAGCATTTGCGGTGAGTTGTTGATCTCTTCACACTTTTCTGTTATGCAAATTCTCAGTTGTTCCAGATTATGAATTGGCGTTGAATAAATCGAATTTTTGATGTATGGCCATACGAAAAAATTACATATTGCTATGAACTGTGGGTTTTATATTTACTGTACCACCGTTCACGACAAATCTATCCAACTAGGATATTCAGTCGGTTTATTTCCAAAAATGGGACTGCTATCTTCTCAGGGTTCCAATCAGAAACGTGGTTGACTCTTCTACAAAATTTTTAAGGCGCCAGTAAAAGAATTCACTTTAAGTACGTTTATATATATTCTGAGTTACTTTTAAATTCAAGATGAAAGGTTAAAGAAATAATAATCACAACATAAAATTTAAATGAAAATTTAATACAAAATCAGAAAAAAAAGAAAAAAAGTCTTTATTAAGTATAAAGATTGTGTAATAATATACTTATTACATCTAGAGGTAAAAATAACAGACGGAATATGACCGCTACGTCCATTAAAATACTTCCTCAATGACTTCCGAACAAATTAACTAAATCACAAAGACTATTTCTAATTTCTCCCCAGAGAACAATATAAAAATAAACAACTAGACAGCTCGATCAACTCTCTAAAACATGCGCACTCACATGTTCAAAAAAAATATGCCCTTGAAATCCAAACGTGCAAAATTTTACAGTTACTGTTTTTTACTTAGAAATGTTAAAAATCCTCTTTGTCATCTAACTCAATTAATTAAGACTAAATCTCTTAAATAACAATGTTAATACAATTGAAATATAATATTCAAATCTTTTGAATAAATAAGATAACCCTTTAATGGAATAAACCTATGTTTATAATAGTCAATACGCGGTTCTGCATCTAGTAGTTGGTTAGTTGGCCATGAAATGATATTAAGCAAAAATTTCTGTGTAACCAAACTTCAAATATCTACTTAAAATTTCCGTATAAAGTGTTTTTCTGTAGTTCCTCTTTGCTGTAATCGCGTTTAATTGTTATAATTTAAGTTTGGCTAGTTAATTATCAATTTCCGTTATTAGTTGTTATCTTGTTGTCAATTATATCGTTTTGTTGTCATCATTTTTTAATTACATGCCGTAATAGTTTATAGTTGTGTTTCTTTAGAATGGATTTTTCGAAAGAGGAGTTAATAGACATGGTATTTGTTCTTGATGCTAGCAATAGAAATCCACTTTTAACATCAAGAACATATGCTATGGAGTATCCTCACCGAAGAGCACCGGATATTAAGACGTTTGAAAATTTGTTGACAAGGTTTCTTCGGACGGGTTCAGTGAATTACGTCAAACATGAAAGAACTAAAACTATGGTTACAGAAGATAATGAAGTGACAGTCGTCCAGTCCGTTGTGGAAAATCCGCGCGTATCTACAAGAATAATTTCGAAAGAACACGGGATAGAAGTCATTGCTGTAAGAAGAATTTTAAAAAAACATAAATTTCACCCTTACAAAATTCAAAATCATATATATGTTTACTGTGAATGGCTACTTTTCCAATTACGATCTGACTTTTCAAGATCATGTGCTTTTCACAGATGAAGCAACATTTGCTAATTGTGGAATAACAAACAGAAAAAATTCTCATTATTATGACACTAGAAACCCTCATCTTGTGCAACTCATTTTATACCAACAAAAATGGAGTGTTAACACCTGAGGAGGCATCATAGGAAACACTATTATAGGTGCATTTTTTTTAATACTACTTTAAATTGTGAAATCTACACAAATTTCCTACAAAATAATTTACCATTGCTGTTAGAAGGCCTACCAGATAACGTCATAAGGAGATTGTGGTACCGACATAATGGTGCACCTGCACATTACGGTGCTGCTGCAAGAGCACATTTAGATAGGGTATTCACCAATAGGTGGATTGGGAGAGGAAGCTTTATAAGCTGGCCACCGCGATCACCAGATCTAACCCCTTGTGATTTCTTTCTGCGGCCTACTGGAAAAATATAGTTTACGAAACCCCTCCTACAACGACAGAGAACATGCAGCAACAAATCAGAAACGCTTTTCTTCAATTAAGTAAAAACAACATGGCTCAAAATGTAAGTCTGTCGATTCAGTGGCGATTAAGAGCATGTGTAGAGCAGAATGGACATATATTTGAACATATTTTAAATTAATTTTGTTTTATTATGGAAAAATTACAAAATGTAATTCTAAAACTAATAATAAAGAATTGAAAAACAGGTGCTTGTAAAAGTTACTTTGTTTGATATCATTTCATGGCCAACCAACTATTAGATAGACTTCATATTGAATATTATAAACATAGGTATATCCCATTAAAGGGTTATAACTTCGAAAATACTAGAAATAAGTACTAAGTTATTGGTACGATTTTAACGGCAATTTTACAAGGCATTTTCTGCGTAATAAAAAAATTATTATAGGTTCAATTTAAAAAAAAGAGAAAATAGCCTTTAAACTTCGATAACTTTGGCACGACATATTTAACACCCTGTATATGTTGTCACGTTTTTCACCCTCAAAACATATAACGTGTTAGTCCATAAATTTATAACAAAAGAGTTACGTGAGGCACTGCACCCATTTTCAAGCTAAGACTTAAAATGTTAGACGCTGCAACTGTCAAGATTTTAACAAAATTTGCAATAAAACCAAAACTATCAGTTGTAAGTGCACATTGTCATATATCATTGCAAATATAATTTGGGAGGCTATCATCATAATAACAAGAAAGTATACCAATCTATTTAAAAAAAAAAAATTGAAAGTGGTTGCGGAAATTTGGAACATCCTGTAAATATACAAATAAAAATAGAAAATCCACTGTAGCATACTACATGTATACGTAAAATTTCATTGATACAACTTTATTAGTTTTCATGCTAAGCTCCGCCGACACACTATTGCCGCACCCGGTATAATAATAGAAAATTTGAAAAGTTCTACATTAATATATCAACAACATTATTTCAGAAATTAAATATTTTATGTCGAAGCAAATAAAAAAAATAATAGACAGTATATCTAAGTTGTAACCTGCATTTAATAGAGAAAATAAATAGATGCACTTTACCATACGCGAGTATCCATTTTTTTCAATAATTTCGAATAGTGATACTACTGCTTAGGTTATACTGTGACCTAACTGTCAAGAGCACGTTCTCCCACGCGCCCCTCCATTTCCGGGTATTACTGCTGTAGGTGATTATAGCTAACACTGGCCTACAACCATTTTGGTGCTGGAGATTTTAGACCCGATTTTAAGTATGTCTTACATGGCGATATCAAAAATGTTACCCGTTTTCTTCTGTCAGCTCTAGTTCCCGAGAAAAAAAAACACAATTCACGAAAAAATATATATTTTATTGACATTAAACATCAAGAAATTGTCTTTTGAGTGATTTTCTAGAATGAAACTGACTCGGGCAATCTCACATGATTCCCCAGCAATAGTCAGCCATCATATGACTGTCCCACCTTCCTTGGTATCTATTCTCCATTGTTTTTAGGTCTTGGTGGAAACGTTCCCCTTGTTCTTCGCTTAGATCTCCTAAATTGTGTTGGAAATGATGTAGATGACTATTGAGATAGTGTAATTTTATACTCATATTACAGCCTAAATCTTTGAATCGCACCAGCATTTCCTCTACTAGTTCTACATAGTTGTCAGCCTTATGATTTCCGAGGAAATTTTGTGCAACTGCTACAAAAGATTGCCAGGCAAGCCTCTCCACGTCATTCATACAAGTCTCAAAATTAGTTGTGTCTCATCAATTTACGTATTTGAGGTCCATCAAACATACCTGCTTTTAGTTTTTCAGTACTTAAACCATGAAATTTGTGAGAAATAAACTGGGAGCATTGACCATTTCTATCGAGAGCCTTAACAAATTGCTTCATTAGCCCTAATTTTATATGCAATGGCGGAAGAATGATTTTTTCTCTTGAAACTAAGGGTTCATTTATAACATTTCTTTCCCCAACAACATGAGCATCTCTCACAGGCCAATTTTTTGCAGTCCATTGACGTGATTTAGCTCGACTGTCCCAGAGACAAATAAAACATGGGTATTTAGTATAACCACTCTGTTGACCCAATAAAAAATTAACCATCTTCAAGTTGACGCAGATCACCCAGTTATGTTCAATATATTTTATTTTTTGTAAAAGATTTGAAATTACCGCATATTCTTCTTTTACACATGTTGAGTGAGCAATTGGAACGGCAGCATATTTATTTCCATTATGTAGAAGAACTGCTTTTAGACTTCGTTTACTACTGTCAATAAAGAGACGCCATTCATTGGGCTGATAGATCGTTAAACCCATGAAAGCCAGCAAACCACTCACATTACAGCAATACACAAAATTTTCATCAGATGAAAAATACTTCAATAACTTTCCCTCTCTCGTGCGATAGGTAGACATTCGAACATCTGAGGAAAGACAATTTTTTTCTTTTAATCTTGACGCTAGTAACTCAGCACGTTCCTTCGAAAGATATAAGTCTCTGATGAGGTCACTAAGCTCATTCTGCGAAAATGGCTTAGGATCTGATGTTATTCCGCAGTATTGAAAGTCATCATCTACTTGGGAAGAAATAGGTATTTCAGCTTCATCCTCCTGAGATTGCTGCACTACCTGGTGAAAAGTTGGTATTGGAACATTTTCTGAATGAGGAACAGGTCTTTGTACTGAAGAAATATTGGGGTATTTCCATTTATGGCGATTGTTTTTGTTGATGCCCACTATATTAATCATACAAAAGTAACAGTCGTCATAATGATTTTTTTGTTCTCGCCATATCATAGGCACTCCAAACTTCAAAGACTTACGTTTCCCTCTCTCCCATTGTCGCAAATGTTCAACGCATATTTTACAAACACTATGAAGCACCCATACTTTATCTTGGTGGAGTATTTCAATGCCGAAGTTAGCAAAATACAAACGAGGCACTGTGTTTGTAATCGATTTACGCTGATTTTTCAGTATGTATTCACCACAAACATAACAAAACATATCAGGATCGTTAACACAACGTCTGGACGTACTAGCCATAATGAAATAGTAACACAAACTTTATCGATGATATTGTAATAATGACTAGTTACGAACAAGACCATAACAAGACCGACAACAATTCACAATGAGGGTAGTAGGTAAACTAGAGCTGATGAGTTAAAATGACGTATGTCAATATACTGTACATTATCCTACTTTATCGACAATTCAAACAAACAGAGATGCACCAAAAAAATTTTTTTTTGTAGGCCTGTGTAATCTATATATATAAAATACAAAAAATGTTTCTTTGTCCTTTATAGACTCTGAAACTATTCAACCGATGTGATCCAAACCGGTTTAATTAGAAAGGTAATAGTCGAGATTAGGTTTACGGCTATATATCTTTTTGATATTTCAAGTGGGCGTGGCCCCTCCCACATAAATTGCATTAAGATAAAAAAGTTAATAAATAAACAAAATTTTCTTTTTTTCAAACACACGTATTTCATTTTTAGCGTAGTAGCACACGCCGGGTATCCGCTAGTATGATATATTAAAGAAGTTTTATATAAAACACTTCTTCCTTAGCTCTTGAAATCAAAAAAACATCAATATTAATTTAAGACAAAAGACGGAGAATTTTGAGATCTAAGAATTCTGAAGCACGTTTGAATATTTGGGTATATTTTCTTTCTAATGAAATACAAGAGCTGTTTTGATAACTTGCTAAAAAGGAAATCCTTTAATTAAATTACTTTCAAAACGACTTTCCAAATAAATATTCATTAAGTGCGATGCAAAAGTAAAGGTTGTGTATCCTCCTGTTTTACACACAAAGAAAATCATGTTTAGCAGAGTTACCAATTTCACAATAATAATTTAAAATGTAAATCGTGTCAGATTAAACGTTCATTTATGTAGGTAAGGTGTATACGTGAATGTATTCAATGTTTCCTAAATATATAAATGTATGCAAATAGACATTGCGAATTTTTGTAAAATGTGCTCGTTGAGAATCCGTTTAAGGAAATAATGGACAGAACTAGGGTACTTCCTTTACGATCAAACGAATTTCAAAAGAAATTGTGAAAATACTCCTTTGTCAGATGATAATTAGAAATTAACCGTGTAAATAGGTATAAGTCTGTATCGGGAGACACAGGCCATATTTGAATTATGAATTACCTCCGGCATTATTACCGGCATTATTAACAATTAATAATTTTTAATTAAAAGATACCTTCTATCCAATCAAATAACACCGCAAAATTTCAAGATTAATTAAATCGTTTGTGCAACATTGCTTTGATTCTAGTCATCTGTTGTCTACAGTGTCACAGAATTCCTAATTTTCAGAAATGATAGAAAACACATAAATAAATATTTTTTACTAATAAACTAGTGTCCGGAAATTTTTCAGTATCGAGATAAAATTAACAGCATCGGCTGTCATCCCAAGACTTTCCCGACGGTATACAAAGCAAAAATTGATTAATAGCGACCATTGAAAAACAACCATTTTGGTAGTTGTGATTTTTTTATTTTTTTTTATTACCCAACAGACTTATAATTCCATTTACAGGATAAAATCAAAACAAAATTTTAAATCATACACATAACTAGAGCAGACCAATTTCCGTGCGCGCCATGTGCGCCGATGTGAGGATGATTGTATTGCATCAGAACTAATAAAAAGCATTCAGTATGTGTTTGGTACTTTCTTAGACTGCATGTAAGTGTAAGCATACGTAATAAAATGTCATCGACAAATAAACCGAGGAAACGACCGTTGTCAGACGAAGCGAATAAGTTTATTATGGATTTCCCGGACTTAATATACGATCAAAAATTTAATGTTTAGTGTGGAATACATATCTAATGTGTTGGTCAAAAACACATTGTAAAGAGCACGTAAGCAGTTCGAGGCACAATAATAACAAAATTAATCGATTATCGGTGCTTCAACGTTAGATACACTCTCACATACCTATTTATTCTTTACCCTATCTGCTATAATATGTACTATTCTTATTTTTCGTGTGTTTATGCATATTACTTTAATAGCAGAAAGCCAAATGTATATTTAATGATTTCTGATAGAATAAATGTCTCTACTTCTATACTTATATCGGTAACAAGCTCATGTTGCGTCCCTATTCTATCGCATATTCTAACTCGTACTACGAATTGCACTCCCATACCGGCGCTCATGGCGCGCACGGAAATTGGTCTGCTTTACACATAACAACAAGTACTATTGGAAACAAAAAAGTATCATAAAGACTTAACTTCCTAAATATAAAAAATATAAAGAAGCCTAAAACAATATACAATATTCAAGCTAATAATATATATAACGTGTGTTCATTTGAAAAGTCAGTCTAGGTTACATTGAAATTTTGATAGAATAAGACGCATATATATTAGTATGTGTTTGTTGTTCCGTAAACGTAAATCCAAATGACATTTGATAATGTCAATCACATTTATTATTTATTTGTATGTATGAAACTGTCAAAATATACGACTTCGTAGGTTAAGTAGTAAATTTTAATTTACGACATACTTCAAAATGTTCTCAGTAAATCACATGCTACTAGATTGACTTTTCAAATGAACACCCGTTATATTAGTATGTGTTTGTTGTTCCGTAAACGTAAATCAAAATGACATTTGATAATGTCAATCACAAATATCAGTTAGTGCATAAAATAATCGTGCGTCGATTCTGGTTTAAATAAATTGCTTCTCAGTTTTAAAATGGCTTTCACTTTAGAACATAAAATTATTTTAGTCCAGGCTTATTTTCGAAGTGGTAATAAAATTGATGGTTTATGGGTTTATTCAGTTCAAGATTGCATGGTAGAATTTCAAGTTGAGATTCCACATTTTGTAATACTTTTTTCTGAAACTGGTAGTCTCTTAAGAAAATCAGGCAGCGGAGCAGTTAAGAAACGTACACCTCAAGTTGTCAATCGTGTTGAAGAAATAATGGAAAATGAACCACAAACATCTGTTCGACATTTGAGTCAACAAGTAGACCTTTCTGTTGGTGCAACTCACAAGTTATTAAAAAAAGATATGCAACTTTATCCATACCGTGTCACAGCAGTACAAGAATTGTTAGAAATGGATTACCCACGTAGACTACAGTTTTGTAATTGGTTTGTAAATATGAACAATAATGGAGAACTTTCGCAAAGAGTCATCTTTACTGATGAAGCATGGTTTTATAAAACGGGATACCTAAATTCACAAAATACAAGAATTTGGAGTAGTGAAAATCCACATGTAATTAATGAAGAATCGCTACATCCAGAGAAAATTGGTGTTTGGGCAGCGATAAGCCAAAGGCGAATCATTGGACCAATATTTTTTCAGGGAACGTTAAATGCTTAAAGGTACCGTACGGAAATTTTACAACCATTTGTCAATCAGTTGCATGATGATAAACTTCAAAATGCATATTTCCAACAAGTCGGAGCACCTTGTCACTGTACTGCAGAATCTTTGGATTATTTAAGAGAATTTTTTGATGAGCATATAATTAGTCGAAATACTGAAATTGCCTGGCCTGCACGTTCATGCGATTTAACACCTTGCGTCTTCTTTTTTGTGGCCTTATCTAAAAAATAACATATTTCGAACACCTATATTGAATTTGAATGATATGCTACAGAGAATCGAACAGAAATGCATGGAAATTAATAACAATCCAGTAATGTTGCAGAATATCATCAGAAATTTTGAACGGAGGATTTTAAAGTGCATTGACCTTGAGGGCAACATTTTTAACAGTTGTTATAGTTTTCAATAAATACCTATTATTTGTTATTTATTTGTATGTATGAAACTGTCAAAATATACGACTTCGTAGGTTAAGTAGTAAATTTTAATTTACGACATACTTCAAAATGTTCTCAGTAAATCACATGCTACTAGATTGGCTTTTCAAATGAACACTTGTTTTAAATTATATCTATTTATTTAAATATCTCGCATTTTAAAATATTAAACTTCACTTAGACATTTTTCTGTGTACATATTTATGTGCAAAGAGAAAGCATTTCTTTTGTTCGCTCTAGACGACAGACCCTTGGTCTTCTACCTACTTTGAACCGTCTACAAGCCTTTAACGGTCACTTTGAAAATTCTTTACACATTTCGTTTTTAAACTTAAGTTGTTATTAATTTAATTACGTACATCTCCTATTATATTTTGTGTCTCATCTCATTTTAAAGCTTAGCTCACAAGGGATATTTTAATAATATTAATATAATTAATTAATATAATATTAATAATATTTATGTCATCGATAGCACAACCCTTCAGGTCGCGCTTTTGATTAATTTATCAGTCAAGATATCTACAACCTCGATCCCTCTCTTAACTTAAAGCAATAAAAACCTTATTCGAAAGACCAGTGTTACTTCGACATGAATCAGTCTCTATTAGATTTTTGATAAATCAGCTTTCTATCTCAAAGGCATAGATGCTGAGCTCTGTATTAGAAACTTTTGGACTTCAATTAGTTTTCGGTATGATAAGCTATCAGACTTTATAAATATTGAATAAACTTTTATTATATCACCGAAAGGCTTTGCTTGATGTGTTATTGCTCGATCGTGTAAATAAATGAGCCATCTTCTATAGGAGTTGTAATTAAGTTGACCGTTCTTGTATGTATATGTATATATATATATATATATATATATATATATATATATATATATATATCTTTTGTTAAATGAAAGAATTTTGTTACTTTGGTTGTCACACGTCACGGCTTTTGCTATTTTGTATCATTTCTTCAATTCTTTTTGCTTTAATTGTGAAGTCCCGGAGGCTGTTAATAAACAAAGAAGAAAAAAAATGGGAACTATTTTTAATGCTCTACAACTTTTGTGTTTAACATTTTCCTATAAAATAATCAGGGGAGGGAATATTCGCAAATTATTAGTTCTGCATGTAAAATCCCTATGTACGAAAATCCATTCTACACCCGGTATTTATATATATATATATATATATATATATAAATATAATATTTTCGTGACCTTGGTATGATATGGTAAATTTAATAAGTCGACGATTAAAGGTCTGGTTTACAGACCTTTAATCGCCGACTTATTAAATTTACTATATATATATATATAGTAAACTTAATAAGTCGGCGATTAAAGGTCTGGTTTATTACTTCAAAGTATATATATTTAAAACAACCCTACATGTTTCGGCAATGATGCCTTTGTCAAGGATATAAAAATATAAATGATTTATATTTTTTTATCCTTGACAAAGGCATCATTGCCGAAAACAAAAGTAGTCACAAATACTTTCTTTTTACGTCATACGTATGGATCTGCAAGAATTTTGGTAAACATATCATTAAAAAAATATGCATTTTCATATAATCCCAGCTTTACATATAAATTATGCCAAAAAAATATGAAAGAAGTTTTAATGGCTGCTGAGGTCCAGGATGATAGAAACTTTTCGTTACCACAAGTAATATTAGGGTACAGTTTATTTCAAATTATAAGAATATAACTTTGAACGGCTCTAATGCTTTTATTGCACCACCTTCTGTGATGATAATTATTATACCTGGTCTCCTTATTGAACGGGTACGGTTTACCTATTTGCAACGTATGAATCTAGGGGCCGTATTGACTACAAATTAGGGCCCTATAATATAATAATAAAACACTGTTAATTTCAAGTATATAATAAAAAATATCTGTACATTGGGTTTATATACAAAGAAAAAATTACAAAGCGTGTGGCAACATGTGTAGTGGATACATATAGATATATAAAGCTAATTTATTTGTAATACACAATAAAATTTTTATGTGTCACCGCATTTCATCAATCATCTGTGATTGAGTCGTCTTGCAAATCGGTGTCTGTGTCTGAATCGTATTGCAAATTTATAATCAAAGGTGCTACTATTTTGTACATGCGCATATATTCGTCCTCTTTTGCTATTGCGTGTTTAACAGCATTTTTCCAATTTACAGCAGTTATATGTTCCATAGCATTTGTTATGTGTGTTACACTTTTTCAGTTGGGCCCATATCAATTCAATAGAATTGAAAATGCAATGGTATGGTGGTAAACGCAAAATTGTATGTCCTGCTTCTTTCGCTCTGTTATCCACATAATAATCCTTTAAATATTCTTTTGTCTTCATCACCTCTATTAATTGCTTTTTGCAGCAAAGTGTCACAAAACCATTCTTCAAATAAAGATGAGGTCATATCTTCACGGTAATCTAAACTTGAGGATTTAACATTTTTAGCAGATAATAGCGGCTGTCCGATCCATCCTTTTTCTGACCCAGCATGATGAATGATTATTCTCTTCCCTCTCGAAACCGGCGCGGCGCGTCCAACTGACACATACTTGAACTATCCACCCAACCTTTGCAAATTGTGTCATGGATGTCATACCACGTCTCGTCTAAATAACATATGATTCGTCCTTCCTGTCTATACCTTCTAATTGTTGTTAAGTATTCATATCGAAGTTTCTGTAACCTCGGGCTTTCCATAATTGTGCGACGTTTGTCTATAGTGCCAAACTTAAAACCAGCTTTCTTTAGCGTCCGCCACAAGGTTGCTTTAGAACACTGAATATTTATAGGCCCATCACTGATTCTTTTATGTAAGCTGTCAAGTGTAGATACAAAATTTCCTCTGTAGAAGGAGTATACTTGCTGCCTAATTATCAATTTCATACTCTTCAATTTTTCTCGGTGCTCCTTTGTCACTTCTTTGCTTTCGAGGCCCTGCGTTGTTCTTAATTATTTTATATATTGTTCCAAAAGGCACCTTTGTAGTTCGTTATTTTCTTCCATCAGGATATGATAGACATAGAAAATTATCTGTTTTGCATCTTCTGATATATGCTTTCTCTGTCGTGCTCCAATAGTATTATCACTATCCACATCATAATCTTTCAGCAAAAGGTCGCCACATGTTCGTTAAGTAAAGAGAGAAAAATCAAATATGTATACAGCAGTAAAGATTAACAATAAATGATAAATAGACTCAATATTAGATGTAATATATACCAACTCTCCTAACTATATTTACGTAAATTTTGTTTAATAAATATAAGCACTTATTTCATTTAAATTGTAATTTAATTACTATTTAACTATATATAATAACTATATATTCAAATTAACAACTGTTGGTACTTATATTATTATTAAATTTTATATCATCTAAATTGCAGTAATTACGATTTACTTAAATTTTGGCATTACGGACCTCAGCAGTTTGTTTTCGTAAAAGATAATCGTATTGAGCGGCCAGGTAGTTATTGCCGCAGGTGGTGAAATAAAAGCATTAGAGCCGTTCAAAGTTATATTCTTATAATTTGAAATAAACTATACACACTAGCCTGCTCACCCTGGTCTCAGTACTGCAATACTTCTGTCAAAATGACAAAAAAAAGAAATGTTCACTCCAATGTTAACAAACTATAATTATATTTCAGAACCAATAAAAATGGTCTGTATTTGTTCCAAAACATTATCTATCCATAAACTAAACATTTTATGTACTACAGTAAAGGTTATGTTAAATGTAGAAGGGATAATAAATATTTTACTATCACTTTCACAAAAAAGTGTTTCTCAGTGTGTTTCCGCGCTAAAATTAATTTGTATCTTTAACAAATACATCTTAGATGTGTATGTAGATATTAGTTTTTTTCTCATTTAACAACTAAAGCAAACAATTAAATTAACACTGCTTTATAAAGCACGTCATTTGCTTTGATGAAACAATAAATTTCATAACCACACATAAACATTCGCACACCTGCGTAAAACATCGCTGCAAGTACAGTTAAGGGTCACAAATCAGAGAGATTTGTTTTAATTAATGGTCTGAAGCGACTATAAATGTTCAAAACATTTTTAGTATTGATCGACGACCAAGACTTGTTAAAAATTCATGTATTCAAAACGTCACAAGAACAGTATTTTTATGTTATAAATCTTTCCTGGATGTCTATTGGTATTTTGTGGTTTGGACATGCAGCAAATTTAAAAACGTTTAGGAATAATGCATAGTAATGTTATGTCGCCACTTGGAAATGGAGAGCTTTCTCTAAATCTATTTGTGTATTGAATGATAAAATTCCAACCGTTCCTTAGCTCACCCTAGCTTAAATAGATGTACGTGTATGTCCGACCCTTAATCCACATCATTTACATATACGAATCGAAAATGAGATTTATCTTGTGTTAAAAAGAATGCTACGTGGATAGGGGCGTACTAACAATAAAGGAAAAGATTTTAAATAAATAAATAGTGCCATGATGAGCATCAAAGATCCAGGACGGGTATAATGTGAGTTTTCAATTTTATTTATATAATTAGATAACAAACAGGTGGTGGTCTATAAAATATAAAATACATTTTTATTTGTTCATTTTGTAGTTCAAGTTGAGTAAATGACTATTAATATTAACTAGCAATACTTTCTCAAGGTTTTCCTCTGTAAAATTTATTCTCTTTGAATGAAATACATCCTTGTAGATTGAAAACGTCCTTTTTACATCGCAACTGATTATAAATGCATACTGGAAATATTCTTTTATTTCAGAGTGTTTAGCAGTTAGATTTTGAGACATCCTTCCATGCACAGTTGCTGCAATTTTATTAAATCTTGATTTCTATTAAAAACTGCGTCTGACTCTTGCCGTAAGTCACATCTGCAATCACCTTGGAATATTTTCAAATTATTAATAGCCACATTTAATGTGGTTAATCCATGCTTTAATTTGAGATTTAAAGTGAAGAAAGTACAACTGATTTTTTATATTTGGAATTAGTTCCTTGCACTCAGAAATACTTCGAGCATCGTCATTTAAACATGTAACGAAATTTTGTAAACTATCAAAATTCTCTGCATAAAAACTAGTAGCTTCCAACCATGTTCCCCATCTAGTTATTACTGGAGAGGGAGGTAGTAACAAAGATAGAAGTTTTTCCCTGTAAAGAGCTACTCTCAATGGTGCTTTTCTGAAAACTTTTTTTTTAAAGCGGATACAAGTCTATCAACTTCCGGAAAAGTGTCTCTGATACATTGAAAGATTCTGTGGAGAGCATGTGCTACACAAGTAATATGCAGAATATTAGGATATGTTTCCTTTAATAGTCAGACTGTTTTTAACATATATGCAGCACTGTCACTGACAAATAAAAGTATTTTTTCTTTGTACCTGTCGTCCGAATGAAGCATTTGGTGTATATTTTCGTAAATGGTTTTATATATGTTTTTTTAACGTATATGAAGCACTGCCAATACAAAGGTACAAAGAAAAGTATTTTCTCTTTGTAACTTTGTGTTACGAGCATGTCGCGATTGCACATGTCAAGGCCGGACAGCACCTGCATGTTGAACAGCACGTCTTGAGATATGTGCATTTTACGAAAGTCGGAACCAAAAAAGCAGTTAAGGCCAAAGGTAAAGTAACTCCACATTAAATTTTGTAACTAGTGATAGTCCGAATATTAAGTTGTCAATAACAATCTAAACATCTTTTTATTTTGATTTTAAAAAGCCAAGCATTTACTTACATTTATTACCTAGTAAACCCCTTGCAATTTTTTTGAAGCACGTGCCACTGACCAAACGCTAGCAACTCAACTCATAATTCCAGACCGGACGCGAGAGGCCCATGACTTATAGCCCACGAGCGTTCTATTGAAAATTTGTATTTTTAAAGAGTTTTTAATTTTGTTTATATAATTGGAAAACAAAAGGGGTGGTGGTGATCTATAAAATACGAAATACATTTTTATTTGTTTATTTTGTAGTTCAAGTTTAGTAAAGGAGTATTAATATTAACTAGCAATTCTTTCTTAAGGTTCTCTTCTGTGAAATTTGTTCTCTTTGAATGAAATACATCCTCGTAGAATGTAGATAGAAAAACGTCCTTTCTACATCGCAACTGGTTATAGGTGCATACTGGAAACATTCTTTTATTTCAGCGTATTTAACAGTTTGATTTTGAGGCATTGCCTCCATACACAATTGCCGCAATGTTTTTAAATCTGGATTTCTATTAAAAACTGCGTCTAACTTTTACCGAAGGCCACATCCGAAGTCATCCGAAGTGGTTAATCCACCATCTAATTTCAGATTTTGATTTAAAACCAGACTTTGAATCGCCAACTAATTGAATTTACCATAGCATACTAATGTCAAGAAATTATTATATATATATATATATATATGGTAAATTCAATCAGTTGGCGATTTAAGGTCTGGCTTTACTTTAAAGTATATATATTTAAAACAACCCTACATGTTTCGGCAATGATGCCTTTATCAAGGATTTTTTCCTTGATAAAGGCATCATTTCCGAAACATGTAGGGTTGTTTTAAATATACAGGGTATGCATAAATTGGCGGACCCACTACACGCGGCGATGTTCTTCGTTAAATTCGGAGTCCAAAATCCTAATACGAAAATGTTGTACCATGCTCCATATTCTTGCACGAGGTTCCTAAAGTTCGGACTTTCAGTCTTGAAACAAGCATTATTACTCGATATTTGTTGACAGAAAGAGCTACAATTTAGAAGAAAGAAGAATTGTTGTTATTATCCTTTCGTTAAAGTTTTTTTTTGATTTTAAAGTTTGTTTTTAATATTTGTTTATTAACTTATTTTGACGAAAACACATCTGACAACGTTGTAAAACAATAAGTAGGCAGCCTAATGTTGTTCTAGTCAAATACATTACTACTGTCAAATTCATTCTGAAGACAAAGGAAGCCTGATCCATCGTTTTAGGATTAGGACTTTTAACTCAAAATTTGACCAAGAATGTAGTGGGTGTAGTGGGTCCACCAATTTATACACACCTTGTATATACTTTAAAGTAAAGCCAGACTTTAAATCGCCAACTGATTGAATTTACCATATCATACCAAGGTCACGAAATAATTATATATATATATATATATATATATATATATATATATATATATATATATCAAAAACCCTTTTACCCTAAAGGGTGTCGGGTAAGTACATGTCCAATCTAAATTATGAACAAAATTTCTCCATAATATTCGGTTACTGGCCAGTGTTTTTGCTTCTTTCCAGCTCTTTCCCCTCTTCTGATTGCTATTTAGAATGACATCCTCCGATACTTGTCGCGGTCTTCCTCTTTTCCTTTTATACTGAACTTTGGCTTCATATATTAGCTTTACTGGTCTAGTGTCCCCCATTCGTTGTAGATGTCCCCACCAATGTAGCTGCCGCTGTTCAATAAAGTCCATTATCTACTGTATCTCCAGTTCCTCTCGTATTTGTGAATTTCTCATTTTGTCCTTTCTGGTTACGCCTCTCACTCTCCTAAGATATCTTATTTCTGCAGCCTGGATTTTGCTTTTTTGTCTATTATTAAGTACCCATGATTCACATCCGTATGTCAGAAAAGCTCTGTAGACTGCTTCGAATACTTTTATCTTGGTGTTTTGTGATATTTCTTTTTTCATATGGAAGTTCTTATTCATTGCGTTATACAATTTGGTTACCTTTTCAATTCTTTCATTAATTTCTGACCTATTTTTCCCAGTCCTTTCTATCAGGATACCTAAATAATGAAACTCATTTACTTGTTGAATAGTTATTCCTTCAATTGGGATGTTTAGTTGTTCTTCGCCTGTGGTCATTACATTTGTTTTATTTTTATTTATGCTCATTCCTTTTTTCTTAAATATTTCGTTCCATATATCTATACTTTCTTGCAGGTTATTTCCATTTTCAGCTATTAGTACTATGTCATCAGCGAATGCTGCCTCAGCTATTTGTATTTTCTCTAAATTCTTGTACCCAATTTGAATTTTTTTCGTCTGCATTGAGCATTATCTTATTACATCGTCCATAAGTACAGTGAACAGTACGGGACTTAATCCTCCGCCCTGCCTTAACCCATCTTGAGATAGAAATCCCTCGGATCTCATGTTCTGCCTTATTATATAATTTATGTTGTTCTTATATAACCTTTGGATATTTCATATTATTTTTTTTGTTGTCTCCCCTTTCCTCAAGAGCTTTCCATATTTCATATATTGGTACTCTATCAAAGGTTTTTTCTAAATTTTCTAAATAAATGTGGAATATGCCTTTTTCCCTTGTTGCAATATTTTGTTAACAATTTGTTTTAGTGTAAATATATGATCTTGCGTGCTCCTTCCGGGTCTGAATCCACTTTGCAATTCCGATAGTGATAGCTCGGTTAACGGCCTTAGCCTGTTGTTAATTAACTGCCCATATATTTTGACGACTGTGCTTGGTGACGTTATAACTCTGTAGTTATTACAATCTCTAGGATTTCTCTTTTTGTATACCGGTGTTATTAGTGCCATTTCCCAATCTTCTGGTATATTTTCGTATTTCCACGCCATATTAATGATATCCAAAAGTATCTTTGTTTCTACTTCACCAATGTTCTTAATCATTTCTGACACTATTTTGTCATTTCCAGGAGCTTTTCCATTTTTCAATTTTTTTATTACATCAGTCAATTCTTCTAGAGTAAATTCTGTATCCTCATCTGCTATATTTCCACTTTCTATAACAGTCTCCTTATTTTTGTGTCCGTTGCTGCAGAGTAACTCCTCAAAGTATTCCTTCCATCTGTTCATTACCTCTCTTTCATCAGTGATTATTTCTTGCTGTTTATTGTATATGCGTCCATCATCTATTGATTTTGCTTTTCTGTCCAATTTCAAAACTTTATAGAATAGTTTCTGATTACCAGTGCTATCTCTCTCCATTCTATCGCCAAATTCTTTCCATTTATTTGCTTTTGCTTTTAACACTAATTCTTTTACTCGTTTCCGTTGCCTTTGGTACACTATGTATTGTTCTGTTTTTTTATTTGCTAAATACTTTCTCTACAATTTCTTTTTATTTCCTCTTTTATATCTTTCGTCTACCAAGCAGTCTGCTTCCTTGTGTTACATATTTTGTATACTCCGCATATTTCACGGGCAGCTTCTACAACTATATGTTTGAACATATTCCATTTTTCTTCTAAATTGTCCAGATTTGTTATCTCTGACTTATTTTTTTTTTTTTACTAATTGTTCATATTTTCTGGCTATTTCTCGTTCCTTCAATTTATATGTCTTTATTGACGTGAGTTCTATTTTCTTTATTTTAATTCCATTGTTATGTTTATTTTCTAGTTCTGCGTCCGTATTCGTTCAAAACTACTGCTCGGGCTACATTATCTTCTTGCATTTTGTCACCCAATAAGTGCCAGTACTGACAGTTCAAATGCCCTTTCAACACAACAGATGAACGCTAAGAAATATAATTAAACTTCTAGTTTCAAAAATTCTTTTATTGTAAATACCACTACAATATTGTTTCGCCATACAATGGCTTCATCAGGTGGATGAAATACTGAATGTGTACAATACAAGTTTGAATATTTATGTGAAAATTATTGGGGAAATGGTAGTGGAAAAATTTTTACAATCTTAAATTTAGTAGAGGGGAGTTGTTTAAATTTAGTTGGTCATTTAAAGCTAATCCTAAACTATTGTATCTATTAATTTCTAAGTTTTCTCACAGGTTTAGTTTTTTACTTTTTTCTTGAATGTGTAAAATTTTGAAATCTATATTAAATCTATGATTGATATCTATACAATGACTTGCGAAAGTTGAATCCGTTTTCTTTTCTTTATGGCTTCTCTCGTGTTCTTTCATCCTAATTTTGAATGTCCTCCCCGTTTGTCCTATGTATACCTCATTACAATCTTCGCATGTTAACTTATATACACCAGAGTTTGATTATTTGTCTATTTTATCTTTGTTGTTTTTAATAAGGTTCTGTATAGTATTGTCTGTTTTAAATGATATATGTTCGTTATTAAGTTTTTTAATGAAAGTACCAATTTTTTCCGAAATTTTTCCTAAGTAAGTGATTGAATTATAGGAATTAATTATCTTGTATTTTAATTTTGGATAAACTAAGGAAAGGGTTTTAGATTTTTGTTGGCTATTTAGGATGTTATTGACAATATTTATAGAGTAACCATTGTTTAATGCTATTGTGTATATTCTATTTAGTTCAAGGTCGAAATTACTTTTACTCATACATGAATTAATCTATATACCATTGATTGGTATGCTGATAATTTGTGTGTTATAGGATGAAAAGAATTAGCGTGTATTGTGGTATCTGTATGTGTTGGTTTATGGTATATAGCGAACTCGTGTTTATTAGTTTTGTGTGATATCGTTAAATCTAGAAAATTAATGCTTTTATTTATTTCTGTTTCTATAGTAAAATTTATTTTGGGGTGAATAGTGTTGATATAATTATGTAAAGTTTTTAATTGTCTATCTGAACCGTTAAAGCAAATTAATATGTCATCAACATACCTAAACCAATATACACAATTACCAAACAAGGGATGTGTACTAATTATAGTTTCTAAATTATTCATGAAAATTTCCGCTAATAAGGGACTTAGTGGGTTTCCCATTGATAGACCCTCTGTTTCTTTATAAAATTTCTTTTTAAATTGAAAATAATTTTGTTCCAGGCACGTTTCTTCCCATAGCAAACAATATTGTAGTGGTATTTACAATAGAAGAATTTTTGAAACTAGAAGTTTAATTACTTATTTCTTAGCGTTATAATGAAGTTTCAACAAGTATCTTCTTCGTTAATTAACAACAGATAAAAGCTGAATAAAGAGCACACCAAGATTTTTTAGGTTGGGTTTAATTTTTGTTTTTCTTTTGGCTGTTTTGATAAATTAAACACTTGTTTCATTTTTTTTTTATATGAATTAATATTAATTATGAATTTCCATCAAATAAAGGCTACTACGATTCAAAATAAATATTTTATATCTTCTTTACTTTCCAATTCTTATTTCATGGATAATATTTTATGTCTTGTGAAAAAAAAACGAAGAAAAGGAATTTTAATTATGATAACAGACATTTACTTGAGTGTTCGGAATTTTTTGACCACGAGTGTATTAACAATTAAAGCTATCGCGTTAAAATTTTTTCTCGGTAATGTTAAAAATTTCTTTCACTAAGAACTTCCATCATGATACGTTGTACCGTCTTTAAGCGCGTTAGTCTGGAAATTTATTGCACATCCTACACTTCCTTTTTTATAAACTAGAATCTCTTTAGACGCACTTTCATTTTATTTCGCGTTTTAGCAAAGAATTATTATACCTGATAAAGCTTTAACAATTTTCGGTTTTAATAAAGCCGTGCTTATAAGTTTAATATCTTCTTCTACATCTACAGGTTTAATATAAGAAAGTAAGCCTGTAGTAGAATATATTCCTTTTAAAAATATTCTGTGTAATACTTTCTTATCAAGAAAGAGCAAAAAAATAGGAATATGCAGGGTCTTTGATGAAAAACGCCGCATCATATAACTCTGTTATTTATTATCGGAGTTTCAAAAATTAAATAAAGGAAGAAATGGTTTTCCAACCACTATCAATGTATCAACGTAGTTTTTTTTAATAGAATAAATGATTTAACTCTAGTTTCCTATATTGACTACACTGTAAATTAGACAGTAAATTAGACATTAATGGCGCTTGTTTTACACATCAAATGTCAGTTTGGGACGGTCAGAGACATGTTTTCCGTTAATTATCCTGACAGGCCTATTATAACGAGCCATCGAAAAAATTCATAATTGGAGTAGACTGTGAAATTGGGTTGATACTTTAACCACTTCCACATAATGACATTTATTATTTGACATTGAAACTATAAGTTTGTGTCAAATTTCTCAAAACTCTTATTAAGAAAATTGTTTGTGTTTAGATGTAAATGGACAACATTTTCAACAACTTCTGTAGCTATATGTAAATTTTGATTATGATTTCGATATTAAATAAATTATTTGTTTTCTTTTTTGTTGTAGTATCATTTCAATGCCATAACCTTTTTTTTACAACGAAACCAAATGAAACTGTCAAGCATCAAGTAATGTGTCATTATGTGGAAGTGGTTAAATTACCAACCCGATTTCACAGTCTACTCCAATTATGAATTTTTTCGATGGCTCGTTACCTTGTGCGAAATAGTTATTTACGAACCAAGTGCGTGAAATCATATTTCGCGAATGAGTGACCAGTTTAAAGCGCGAGCCGTGGGCGAGCGCTTTATGGACACGAATTCGCGAAATGTTTCACGCACGAAGTTCGTACAATATTTTTTGTACGAGAACTTTAATATATAAATATTTATATAAAATATAAATATAATTTCAAAACTTTTATATTTATAAGTATTTTTAACAATATTTCTAGTATGTGTCAGGATGGCCGAGCGGTCTAAAGCGCCAGACTCAAGGTTTACCTTGCCCGTTATACGGGTTCTCGAGCGTTCTGGTCCTCTCTGAGGGAGTGGGTTCGAATCCCACTTCTGACAATTTTTTTTTTGTTTTCTATAAATTTCAAAAATAATATTTGCTGCTGTTCTGACATTGAATTACATACCTTCCAAATATAACAATTTCTATTTCATTTCCTTTTATTTTCACAGAAAAACAACGAACTGGGTAGCATATTATTAAGGTTAGGGATTTATGATTTTAAAATGTCACTAAATTAATCAAGTTCCAGGAAGTACCAACTTTACTTTTACGCACTCGTGCTTAAAGTGAGTTTTTACGCACGCAAATCGAATCGTGAAATGACAGGTTTTGATAAGCGAGTACAAAAACAATTTTAAATATTATTAACAAAATCAAAGAAGGTGGTTGTTTTCTAAATAAAAAAAAATAAAACCAATCAAATATTAACAGAACACCTGAAGCTGAATATCCTATGTCATGTACAGGAACTTTTAGGATCGCTTTTAGATGTAGCCAGGCATGTTGGAGTTTCGTGCACTTCAGTGTACAAAACGTGGAAAGAATTCAAATATAAACCATACAAGATATCAAACCATCAAGAGCGTTTCGAGAAAGATGAAATAAAACGAACTGATTTTTGTGAAATACTGTTTAAACGAAGAAATTTTAAATAAAATAACTTTTATTGATGAAGCTACATTTACCGTAAACGGTGAACTCAACTCTCAGAACTTCCGGTTTGTATCCTAGATTTATGCATTGAAAAATATTAAATTTCCTTTCCATTATTCCATTGGGTATTGGTTCCGTACAAATTCACACTCATAACCTAATCTAAACGCAGTACCTTCAAAAATTAATGCCTGGATTGGAATAATAAGCGATAGACTTATCCGCCCACTTTTTATTGACGGTAATCTCACTCCAGCAAAATATCTGAATCTCTTGCGAGACCACATCATTCCATCAATTGAGATGCTAAACGTTGATAAACTTTGGTTCCAAATGGACAGGGCTCCGGCACATTCTACTAACGCTGTCAGGAATTTTTTAAACAACACATTTCAAAGACGGTTGATTGGCAGATTTGGCCCCATATCATGGTCCCCAAGATGAGTCGATTTATCTCCAAATGACTACTTCCTTTGAGGTTACTTAAAAGGTAAAATTTATAATGACTTGTAAATACGTGCAAATACGGTATACGTATTGCATGTGATGGAATAAATCCAGAATTTATTCGGAATACCCTGGGTTGCTTTCCAGATCGCCTTGCTTATTGCCTTGAAAGACAAGGAGGACACTTCGAAAACTTGTTATGAAATTAGACTTCACTTTTTTATGTTTGTCTTAATTAACACGTTGAGCGCCGAGCTTCGATCTGAAATTTAGTCACCGGGACCAAATTTTAAAAACTTTTTTTTTTACTTCACGTGGTTTCGTTTTGTTTACTTTAGGTTAATTTTTCTTCCCTTGTTTTTTTTTTTTTTGTTTTTTTGCATAATTTTTTTCGTGCCCACCGGTGGTCACGTGGTCCCTGGGTATAATTTTTCACTGTGGGACCAAATGACCACCCGTGGACATGCGTTGCATTATTTTTGTCGTTACAGATTTTGAACTAAAATGGCTAGAAGGGGTCTCACAGACGAAGAACTGGCTCAAGAGTTGGCCAATTTGACTGACGATGAAGTTACAGGATTTTCCGATGATTCCATAGCAGACCGGGATTTCTCGCTGAATGAAGCAAGTTCCAATTTGAGTTCCGAGGATGAAGATGTACAGGATGAAGAATCAGCTGAAGCTGATTCCGATGATGACATTGTTCCTCCTGCAAATCTTGTAAACCAGAGAAAATGGAAACCTGTAGCAGGGGACAGACTTTCTTTCAATTTCTCCGCTCCATACACCGGCGTTCATCCGAATGTAATTCAGAAGCTTCTCGGTCTATCTCCTATCGCTTATTTTGAGCACTTTATAGACGATGATATTGTAGCCCGATTAGTTGAAGAAACCAACAGATTCGTTGCGCAAAATATTACTGGTTCAGCTAACACTACAACCAGAAATCAAACTCCAAGACTCCAAAAATTGGTTGACACTGATGCTGGCGAGATGCGCAAATTTTTAGGAATCATCCTCTGGATGGGACTTGTGCAGCTTCCGAAACTGAGAAATTACTAGTCCACAAAAAAAATTTATGAAAATAGAATCTCCAAAATAATTAGTCGTAACAGATTTGAAATATTGCTTGGAATGTTTCATTTATCAGATAATGACCAGCCAAGGGATCCAGAAGACAGGCTTTTCAATATCTTAAAATTTTTGGACATTATAGGAAATAAATTAAAGGAATCGTATAATCCAGAAGAACTAGTCTGTATTGACGAAAGTAACGTGCCATTCCGTGGACGTATTTATTTTCGACAATACATCCCAAACAAAAGGCACAAATACGGCATTAAGGTGTTCAAACTTTGTGTGAGTGGAGGTTATACCTCGTCTTTCAAAGTTTATACAGGAAAAGAAAGAGCAGACGATATATCTGTTGCTGAGAAGGTTGTAACACAATTGATGAATGGACTTTTAGATAGCGGAAGAACTCTGTACACCGACAACTGGTATACCAGTGTTTCACTTTCTAAAAGGCTAATACAGCACCAAACACATATAGTGGGCACGTTACGTACAAATCGGAAGAATAATCCTCCCGATGTGGTCAAAGCAAAACTGAAGAAAGGGCAAGTTACAGCTCAACAGAATGAAGTGGAAGGATAAAAGGGACGTCCTCATGCTAAGCACCAAACACGATGATTCAATGATTCAAATAACTCAAAGAGGAAAGGAAATAAGTAAACCTGCTATGGTGGTCGATTATAATAAAGGGAAGGCCTTTATCGACCACTCCGACCAGATGGCCTCATATGCACCATTCGTAAGAAGAACAGTTAAATGGTATAAAAGACTTGTTTTCCATATCATTACTTCAACTGCTATGGTAAATTCTTTACATTTGTATAATAAAATTAACAACAAGAAAATGGGCATCATAGAATTCAAAGAAGCTATTGTAGACTCTCTTGTGTACCCAACTTTAGATCCACAACATTCAAGGCCTTCCAGTTCTAAGACAAAACACTTATTGAAAGAATATGAGGGACAGAAGAGGGTTACTAGGAAAAGGTGCAGCCCATGCTATAAAAGCATGACCCAGAGCATGACCAAAAATGCTAAAAAAATCAACACATATTGTGAGACATGCAAACTGCCAATGTGCTTCGAATGTTTTCAAAAGCATCAAGCCCAAAGACTAAACTTTTCATTGCTTTATTTTTTTTTTTTGGTTAAGAATTTCACGTTTTCTTTGTTACTTTAGGTCAGATCACTTTTTTTACCTCTGAAATATTGTTCAGTTATATGTAGTAAGTAGTTTTAGTATATCTTTGTTTTATAACACATGTATTTCATAAATATATGATAAAAATACGCTAAAACGTCAAAATAAAATTTATTTTTAGACCCTCATAAATCCTTATTAGTTGATAGATTTTGCCCGGTCCGTGTACGGTTTTGCTGGTCCCTGGGACCACAGAATCCGTTGGTATATGCGGATATCATATAAAACGTGCTCACGGGAGGCCACGCGGGCTTGAAGTAAGAAACATAAAATGTCCACCGGTGGGCACGCGGTCCGAAGTAAATGACTGAAAATGCCCACCGGTAGGCACATGGCGCTCAACGTGTTAATCACTAGAATAAAATAATTTTTTCATTCTAACTGAGATTTCTTTTCTAAAAACATAAACTAATTTTTCATGGCTTCATTTTGTTCTGTATTACCTACTGTTGCCAATACAAATATTATTGCCAAACTAGATTCTACAATAGTTTCGCAATAAATTTAATCAAGTTTCATGTACATTCTGTATGGCAATCTAAATAATGTCCCTTCGAAAGCTTAAACATTCATATCTTTAATACTTAGTATACTTAGAAAGTATAGTAAGATGAAACTCATTTAGTTATTTCTTTAGCTAATAGGGAATTGTTGCGTGTAATTTTAATAAAATAGTTACTTAGATTACTTATTATTTTTATAATTTTTATTTAGGAACATTATCATTTTAACATTTTTCGGTTTTAGTCTTTCACGCGTTCTATTATTAAACCAACTGTACTAAACACTTTTTCACTTTCTGCTGACCTTGCTGAAATACAGAAGTACTTCGTAGCATTGTTTTAAGGGTTAAGCTCCACTACTGTTACCTAAAAGAGAATCCAATTAAAAATGCACTTACTCTTTTTTTTAAACTTACCTTCCAAAATAAAAGAGAATCTACACCCCGATTTGAATTTGAGCTTTCAAGGTATTGCCTTTTAGTCATTATTACATCAGCTGTAATTGATTTTAATTTCCCTTTTATTCTTTCTTGCAAAAATCCAAATAAAGAGAGTGACTTTTGATGTCGACTAATATCTGTTTGGATTACAGGCATTTGTTCTTTATTTTCTTCATAATATTATACATTTCTTTGTTTTAGAAGGTGCCCCAATAGCATTTTCAATTCTACGAAAACCTCATTTAAATCGAGGGTCTAAAACAGTTGCTACTCTAGTAACAGATCATTCTTCATATGAAAATAGATTTGCTTTCTAAGATAGAATGGACACGTTTTAAATGATCAGATAAGTAGCTGGAATTTCCACTAGTCTTATATTGTTTCCCATAAGTTATACATTTAGCCAGTTTTCTGTCGTTTGAAGCTTTAAAATATTAAATAGTTAATTGACGAAGGAGATACTTGTTGAAACTTCATTAAAACGCTAAGAAATAAGTAATTAAACTTCTAGTTTCAACAATTCTTTTATTGTAAATACCACTACAATATTGTTTCGCCATACAATGGCTTCATCAGGTGGATGAAATACTGAGATACTGAGATTTACAATAAAAGAATTTTTGAAACTAGAAATTTAATTACTTATTTCTTAGCGCTTTAAAATATTTCCAAACAGTTGTTTTTTTTCATTTTATTGTTTAAAGTCTTTTATCTTAGTCATTTTAGGCACTGAATTCCCATTATATTCTGTTTCATCTTTATCCCTTGTTGAGTGCTGTGACTGACTTCTTGCTGATTCTAAAACTCCTGCGAGTTAATGCTTCGTTACATATTGGACCCATAGATAAGAGATAGTGCACCATACTAAAACTTCTGTAGACTAGACGACATACCATTTTGATTCCCACTACTGCTTTTTAAGATAAATTTCTCGATTTTATAAAACCACTTAGTCGTAAGATATCACGAGGTGTTATTTGTTTAACTCATACATTATTTTATCGTGTTTTACTGAAATGCTCACATGGGTTACGTTCGCTAATTCGTAAAGATGTGTCTAATCATTCTTAAACTATTATCCTCCTGGTACCACAATATTATTGCAAATCTTTTCGCCTTTGCTATACTTATTCATTCGCCGTAAAATGTATTTAACTTAAGATTTATGTATGAATAAAAATTCAGAAATATTTGACATTAAAAATATTTTATTTTCTCTCCACGGCAATCTAATTTAAGAATTAAGCTATTAGGTAGATAAATGCTTCAATGGTGTATAACTGGTTGCCTACTATGCCATCTATGCATTGACTTTTCTTTTTTTATCATTACATGTATAATTTAAAAAAAAAAGAACCCGGTATAAGCAGCTTGTAACGAACTCCGTTACAAAGTTTAGAAATTTAAACCGGATTGTGTGCGACTTGAACGTTGAAACCGTCGTCGCATGCAAACACTTAAAAACTTTTTAACATCACTGTATATTTTGTATTTTTGTAGTATGTTAGCATGTAGATGTGTAAAGAGAGGGTTCCCACTTCTTCCACATGTTTAATGTTCAAACGCAGAAAGCTAGTGGGCTGACCCCTCTCTTGAATTTTTGTTTTTCTTAGGAACTTGGACCTATATAGAGGGCCCGTTTCGCTGAAAGAGACATTGATTATCTGCCGTGTTTTCTGGCATTTAATTAAGCTTAATGGGACTCCCTCCTCTTTGAATTTTTGTCGGCAATCATGACTGACGTGATTCCTTTTTCAAAAACTTCGGCGGGTATTCTTTCTAGCGAGTTTTCTTACCCGCTATCTTCACAAGCAGGTCCCCGCCTTTGATGTTCAAGGAACGATGAACTTTTCCGTATATCAAAGTGCGTAGTGCGTATTTCACTATGGCAACATTTAATTCATGATTTTAATCCCTATATTTTCCAAGTACCGAATAAAATCCGCAGCGACCCGAGACACAGTCTTTATTAAAACTTATTTGACACAAACATAATTTGATATTAACTTGCCCACATAAATTGTATGTGTTCATTTTGATTTAAATAATATAGAAAGGGTTGTGTTGTAAAAATTAAACTACAGGCAAGGCAATTCCGCTTGATGGGCAATGCCAGGCTTGGTAAAATAAGACGCTTTCTTGCTCCGATTTCCCAGCATCGTACTGTTGTTGCGCACGTACCGGTAAGCCGTAGGCTTCACTAACCAGATAATTATTTACTCCGTAGAATCAATCACGTCAGTCATTTTCTATTTCACTATGGCAACATTTAATTAATGATTTTAACCCCTTTATTTTCCAAATACCGAATAAAATCCGCAGCGACCCGAGACACATTCTTTATTAAAACTCATTTGACACAAACATAATTTGATATTAACTTGCCCACCTAAATTGTATATACAGTGTGTTTCACTTTTCATGGGGACACCTAAATAACTTTTTTATTTTGAAAGCAATCAATATAAATTTTTTATCAGTTGTGTAGGCCCCGACAACGCACGTTTTTGTATGAATAGAGTTTTTATAAAGTCAATATCTAGCCAACTATAAATAAAATAAAAAGTAGTGTTTCAAGTAAAGTCATGCTAGCGATTAAGATAGAGCAAAAAAGTATTAGGAAAAGTTTTTACAAATCACTCAATAACCCTTAATACCAAATTTCGCACAAAAATTTTCATTTTTAAATTCTTCTACATTTTTATGCTCTCAGTATATAATAATAGTTTGTTATTGCAATAATAAGAGTGCCATGAAGCAAGAAAACAATTCACAAATTTTATTCAACATTAAAGAACAAACAAAACAAAAGCAACAATTTAACTAACAATATTTTAAATAGGATCTTTTTCCACTAAATCACCTTGAAGACGGATACATTTTTCCAATCGCTTTTTGTGGTTCAGTACAACCCGTCGTAATACTTCTGGAGAAATTTCTCGACAGGCTTGTCGGATTTTCTGACACAGTTCCTGTATGTTTTGAGGTCTAGATGCATACACAGCATTTTTAATAGTCCCCCAATGAAAAAAGTCGAGTGGTGTAATGTCAGGTGATCTCGGAGGCCACTCTATTAAAGGGCTATTACGGCCTATCCATCTTAACGAAAAGTTTTCGTCTAACCATGCTCGCACTTTTCTTGCGTTATGAGCTGGGGATCCATCTAGCTGAAAGTGTAAATCTTGCTTCATATCCAATGGTAAATCATCAAGCACATCAATTAATTCAGTATTTAAAAAATTTAAAAACCTTTCTGCATTTAGCGTATCAAAAAAGAAAAATAGGCCAATGATTTGTGTATTTAAAATTCCGCACCACACATTAACTTTCTGCGAATATTGCCTTTTACAATTGATAACCCATTTTGGGTTTTCTGTTGCCCAGTATCTACAATTCTGGGATGAAACAACACCATTTGTAGTGAAGGTAGCTTCATCGCTAAACATTATTTTCTTTTTAAATTCTCTGTCATTTAGAAAATTGCCTTGAGCCCATAGACAATACTCCATTCTTCTATTTAGATCTCCTTCTTCAAGGGCGTGTAAATATTTTGGCTTATACGGTTTCAATTTGTGACGACGGTGACATCTCCAAATTTTGGAGTAAGAGATATTTAAATGTCTAGCCATATCTCGTAAACTTGCGTGAGGATTATTACGATACACTGCTAATATTACTGCATCGAAATGGTGTTCTCGATTGTTCAATTCATGTTGACGTGTTTTAGCAACATCTCCAGTAGTGTTGAAAATGTTATTCAAGTATGCGACAGTTCGATGACGGATGGGTGGACGTTCAGGATGTCTCGCGTTAAACTCTCTTGCAGCCTCTCGGCTAGAACGTACATTATCACCAGCAATTCCAATAATTTCTACTTTTTGAGCAATACTTAAATGTCTATTGGCCATTGCTCAGCAAAGTTCAATAGTTTCAACGGAAATAAACTGTTTAGAGTGAACTGACGTTCGACATTTGAACTGACAAATTATTTTCTTGCTTCATGGCACTCTTATTATTGCAATAACAAACTATTATCTACTGATAGCATAAAAATGTAGAAGAATTTAAAAATGAAAATTTTTCCGCGAAATTTGGTATTAAGGGTTCTTGAGTGATTTGTAAAAACTTTTCCTAATACTTTTTTGCTCTATCTTAATCGCTAGCATGACTTTAGCTAGATATTGACTTTATAAAAACTCTATTCATACAAAAAGGTGCGTTGTCAGGGCCTACACAACTGATAAAAATTTTATATTGATTGCTTTTAAAATAAAAAAGTTATTTAGGTGTCCCCATGAAAAGTGAAACACACTGTATGTTCATTTTATTTAAATAGTATAGAAAGGCTTATGTGATGTATATGTAAAAGTTAAAACAACTCACAAGGCATGGGGCAGCTGTTGAGCCGAATTTGTATTACCCAGAACAGCTGACCTAAGATTTTCTTTTTTTTGTGTAAATGTATAATTGATTTGATTTCAATATCATTTCCTTCGCTGTATTATTTACAGGGACATGTTTATACATAAAACTATTTATTTTTTGTGTGTTCAATAAATAAAAAATTTGGTATGAAGAACACAAATAGAAGTTCAATATTAATATTTTTTTGTGAACTTGTATTTCTGTTCTTCACACCAGATTTTTAATAATATTTTATATTATTAAAAATACTTTTGTATTATACAAAACTGGTGAGGTTTTACCCACTCATGTATGTTTCAATTATTCTGTTCAATAAATATCGTTTCTTGTTTCTTCTTTTAAGCCCGGGTCACAGACAGATGATCACAGACTAGTAACAAACAAATCGCTAGCAAACAATCACAAACACGATTATTAATGAAAGCACTAAGAATCGCGTAACCGACTAGAGATTATCTGAATACATATTTGGTTTCGATTAATGTCAAATTAAAAGTCATTAATCGCACTGATGGTATTTCTGCCATGAAAAAAAATTGAAGTTTATTTGACAAGCTTACTAGTGCCACCGTGGAGTAAAGTTGAAGTTTTCAGAGTAGTAGGTAAGGTTGCATACATAACCGGCGCTCACCAGTATTGAAGAAAATTAAGTATTAATTGATTATCCGTTATTAATTCGTATTAATTGCCATTCCGAGGCAGAACACCATTACATACAAATCGCGATGGTACCCTTTTTAAATTTAGATCAGTAAACTTAAGATTTTTCTTTAAGGAGCCCACGCGTCTTCACTGAGTTGTAGCCGTGGTACTGGTCGGCTGACTTGTATTTTTAACAGGAACCCGCCCACGTAATCTTAGTCCGAGGAGTGCTATTGAATTTAGGTAAAATATAGAAACCAGTTTTCGCGAGTTTCTGTTGCTTGCACAAGGTAGGTGGTACCCGCTACCATAAATGTCTTAATTTTGATGGTAACTACATTCAGAAATAGTTCAGATTTATGTGTAACTCTTTTCTATTGCACTATTTGATTTTGGCAGTTCAACGGAACATGAAATAAACGACCCTCGTATGTGAGAAGCCTATCAATTTATTTTTTACTTCTGAAGCATTACGCCCGGAATACGAAAATAAAAATTTTCGTATTCTCAATGCGTTTAATTACATTTACATGAACGGTCACATCAATATGAGCAATCGGCTTACAGAAACTGTTTACATATATTATTTCCTTGATAGAAAAAAAGTTTAACTTCAATAACGTTATATACGTTATTTATGCTATACTCGTTAACATTGAAAATAGTTGCTTCATAAATTATGTTTACGTTCTTCCGCAATCGAGAATTGATAAACGTCATAGTTACATGAAAACCATTTTTCATCTATTTTAACGATAATTCTGTACGACTCTGTCGAATCAATTAAATTTTAGTTTATTGTAATTTATATGGACTATGTCTAAAACCTCAATAAATCACTATGATGAATGGTGTGCGTTTACGATTAAATAGAAGCGGAAAATTTCAATTCTAACCTGTAATATTACAAAAACGATAATGTTTATAAATAATGACGTTAATACAACAAAAGCTAAGATGACGATTCACACATTGGATATTACCGAAATAATAAATCAATTCCAGTTTCGAATTAAAATACTTCTTCACGAAACCATATTTCTGCTTTTGATACACAAAAACTGTCCATTGAATAATACGAAGCTGATTCAAATTTCACCTGCATTTCATTTTTTTCTGGTTTACATAGACTAGAATTAATATTAGGAGGGATAAGTTGAATTTATTGAGAATAAGAAAATCTAGTAGACTGTGAAAAACAATCATACAGTGTATATTTAGAGCAACTCTTTATCTGTCGTTTGGCGTTTTGTTGTTGAAGTTACGATCGTTATAACTCAGCTACTTATTTTTTAAAAGAAAATTGAGTTAACCGGAGAGCATTTTCGAATTGTAATTTATTATGAATTTAAATAGCGTTTAAGCACTTATAAGTAGAGAACGGACACGCTTACCACATGACGCAAAGCCCAGTGCAGTACTGGCGAAAGACTGTATTTCTAAAATATTTAATTTTATTTATATAATTGAAAAACGAACGGGTGGTGATCTATAAAATTACGAAATACATATTTATTTGTTGAAAAGTTGTAGTTATAAAGTTTTTAATTTTATTTATATAATTGAAAACATACGGGTGGTGATCTATCTATTTAAAATTACGAAATACATATTTATTAATTAATTTTATTTATATAATTGGAAAACAAACGGGTGGTGATCTATAAAATTACGAAATATTTATGTATTTGTTGAAAAGTTGTATTTTTAAAGTTTTTAATTTTATTTCTATAATTGGAACATTTTTATTTGTTCATTTTGTCGTTCAAGTTGAATAAAGGAGTATTAATATTGACTAGCAATAGTTTCTCAAGGTTTTCTTCAGTCAATTTTGTTCTCTTTGAATTAAGTACATCCTTATAAATAGAAAACGTCCTTTCTACATCGCAACTGGCTATACGTGCATACTGGAAATATTCTTTTATTTCTTCATATTTAGCCGTTAGATTTTGTGGAATTGTCTCCATACATAATTGCTGCAATGTAATTAAATCTGGATTTCTATTAAGAATTGCTTCAAACTTTTGCTGAAGGCCACATCCGAAGTCACTTGGAATACTTTTCAAATTATTGACAGACACATCTAATGTGGTTAATCCGTCATTTAATTTGAGATTTCGATTTTCAAAATAAGTGATTACTTTTGGCAATTTTCCAAAGTGTTCGTGAAGAAAGTACAACTGATTTTTTAAATTTGGGATTTGTGTGAGCTCCTTGCACCACCAATACTTCTAGCATCCTCCTTTAGCAGTGTTACGAAATGTTTTACTATCGAAATTCTCAGCATAATAACTAGTAGCTTCCAGCCATGTTCCCCATCTAGTTATTACTGGAGTGGGAGGCAGTGACAGAGATGGAAATTTTTCCCTGAAAAGAGCTACTCTCAATGGTGCTTTTCTGAAAACTTTTTTAAAAGCTGATACAAGTCTATCAACTTCCGGAAAAGTGTCTCTGATATATTCACAGATTCTGTGGAGAGCATGTGCTACACAAGTAATATGCAGCATATTAGGATATGTTTTCTTCAATAGTCTGCCTGTTTTTAACGTATACGCAGCACTATCACTGACAAATAAAAGTATTTTTTCTTTGTACGTGGCGTCCGAATGAAGCATTTTTTGCATATTCTCCTTAATGGTTGAGAGTTCGGTCCTGTGCAAGAACACAGAAATACATAAGTAAGTGAGTTCCGTGATCAAACTCAAATAATTTGAGAAATTACGAACAATAATTACTGTGCGTGTGGTAAAAATAATAGTGAGATAGAGTGTATTTGATAGTGCCGGGAACTAAATTAAAAAACTACAATAGACAAAGGTTTGTTTTTCTGAATAAAATAAATTGTATAAATATATATAACTGAACATCTGGCTTGACCGATAGGAGCACGACCTCCGACGGGGTGACCGGGGACGGGCTTTTTGCGCGGTGAGCTATACGATTAGAGACAATAATAGTGTAAGTATAGAACAGGGACGGACTTCAAGTAAGGTAACAGGTAAAATTAAGAGGAAATTTTGATAATGGATTCTGATACGTCTGATGATGTAAAACGGAAAAGAACGGACGTACTAGAAGAGGACTCATTTAAAAAGTCGAAGAAAACATATAGAAGCCCATCAAAAACAAACGATGAAATGCTGAAAGAAATTATGGGAATGATGAAAGGACTCTCCGCTGACATAAGGGATATTAAGACTGAACAGAAAATGCAGGGAGAAGATACTAAAGCATTGAAGGACGAAATAAGAGAGTTACGGAAAGAGCAGGTAGAATACAAGAAAGAGATAAGAAATCTGAAGGAAATAAATGGAAAAGTGATGGATGAAGTCAATGAATTAAGAAGTGAGGTAAAACTATATAATGAAAGAATTGAGAAATTGGAAAGTGTTAGAAGAAGGAAAAACATAGTAGTACAGGGGATGACAATGAATACAGGAGATGGCAATATACTGAAAGATGAAATGAGAAAGCTAATAGAAAATGAGATAGGTGTGAAAATAATAATAAAAAAGGCTAGTAGATTGGGGATAAAAACATGTCTAGTCGAACTAGACAGTGAAGAGAATAAAAAAGAGGTCATGCAGAATAAAAGTAAATTAAAAAATAGACAAGGCAGCCAGATATTTATTAATGAAGACCTAACAAGAGAAGAAAGAGATATCCAGAGGAACATTAGACAGAAAGCAAAAGAAGAAAGGAGATATGGAAAACAGGTTAAATTGGGGTTTGCAAAGCTAATGGTGAATGGGGAGACTTGGAAATGGAATAGACAAACAAGGATGCTGGAAAAGATTGAAAGATTAATAAACAATCCAAAAAACTAACCAGAAAGACAAAGGACGGTAGTATGGAACTGAACAGGCAACGAAATGGACACGAGCTGAAATCAAATAATATTAATGGAAATGCTCTCGAAGTACTGGAAGAGAAGGGAACTGAAACAGATGGAGAAATAAATAGCACTGAAAAAAGAGGCGAGGCAAAAACCCAAAAATGCAAACAAAAAATGAAAGGAAAGGTGTGGAGAGTAGCAACATGGAATATACGAAGTATAACGGGAAAGGAAGAGGAACTAATTACAGAATTTGAAAAAGCAGACATAGATATCTTAGGAGTAACTGAAATAAAAATTAAAGGCAAAGGGGAAAAAGTAGTACAAAATGGCCATCTCTTAATATATAGTGGGGTAGAAATGAATCAAAGAGCGAAAGAAGGAGTAGGTTGTATAATAAAAGAAAACACTATTAAATATATGAGAAAGTGGGAGGCCTTATCAACGAGGATAATGAAGATAGAAATGGAAATTGAAAAACAAGCAATCACAACAATAATAATTGTGTACGGACCTAATGAGGATGACGCAGCAAAGCAAAAAGAAGAGTTTTGGGAACAATTAGAACAGGCAACAGAGGATGTAAATGCAAGACTAATTGTATTGGGCGATTTTAACGCAAGAGTTGGGAAAAAGGATGAAGAATCAGGAAAAGTAATTGGAATGCAGGGGGAAACAATACGAAATAATAATGGCAAAAGACTTATCGACTACTGTTTAACTAATAATCTAATAATCACGAACACATTCTTTGCCCATAAAGAAATACATAAATACACCCGAGAAGTTAGAAGCAGGGGTGAAAAATCAATCATAGACTATGTACTAATAAACCAAAGCCATAGGAAAGAAGTCGAAGATACTAGAGTGCAAAGAGGTCCAGAAATATACTCGGATCACTACTTGTTGCTGTCAAAAATATTCATTCCAGGAAGGAAAAGCCCAATGGTGACTAAGAACAAAAAACAAAAGACAAAAGTGGTTATAAGAAACTATAAACTCAGACAAAATGAAATAGCGACAAAATACAAAGAAAAAATTGAGCAAGAAATGGAAGAATTAAACAAACTGGACACAGACAATAATGTGGAAATATTATGGACAAATATAAAAAGCAAAATACATAAAGCTGCAAAGCAAGCGTGCGGAATTATAAAAATTAATAAAAACAAAAAACAAACAAGCTGGTGGTGCGACGAAATAAAGGATGCGATCAAATATAAAAAACGTGTGTGGGCGAAATACCTCAAAGTGAAAACAGAAGAAAGCTACGCTGGGTATAAACAGCAAAGAACAAGGGTAAAAGAACTAGTGAGAGCAGCAAAACAAAAGTCATGGGAAGAATTCGGGGAAAGAATGGAAAGTGATAGCCACGGAAATCAGAAATTATTTTATAAAGTATTGAAAACTTTTAAAAGGGATACGAACTACAATAGCAAATACATAAAATCAAAAGAGGGCAAAATACTTGAAGATGACAAAGAAATAATGGACAGATGGAGAGAATACTTTGAGGATATGCTTAATATAGAAAAAATAGTACAAGGATATAATGAAAAAGAAGAACAAATAACCACCCAAGCAACAGATGAAGGTGACCAAGAAATAAAAATAGAAGAAGTAAAAGAAGCAATTATAAAAATAAAAACAGGAAGAGCAGCAGGCCATGATTGTATATCACCGGAAATGATCAAAAACTTGGGTGAAAAAAGCATAGAAGTTATAACTAAACTGTTTAACAAAATATGGACAGAAGAGAGAATACCACAAGATTGGGAAATAGGAGTGATATTACCCATCTTCAAGAAAGGAGATTACCGTGAATGTAAGAACTATAGGGGAATAACAATGATGAGTATAATGGCCAAAATGTACGAAAGAATACTGGAAAAAAGATTAAAAATACAAATAGAGACACAGCTAGAAGATTCACAAAGCGGTTTTAGGAAGGGAAGAGGAGTACAAGACCACATATTTACTATAAAACAAATAATGGAAAAAAGACAGCAAAGCAATACGTACTTGGCGTTTATTGACCTAGAGAAAGCGTTTGATAGTGTACCAAGGAAAGCGATATGGGAAAGCCTAAAAAGAAGAGGTGTAAATAAGAAATTGAGAAACAATGTGGAGTGTATGTATAAGGTCACAAAGAATTATGTACGAACGAGAAATGCAGAGTCACAGATATTTGAAACTAAAGAAGGATTGAGACAGGGTGGTGTACTGAGCCCAGCACTATTCAATATAGTGATGGATGACGTACAAAAAGAGATAAAGCACAAACTGAAGAAATTACCAGTGGGTTATAGAAATATGGAAATAACGACAATAACTGACTGCGTCTTTGCAGATGATTTAGTAATATTTGCAAAAAACACGACAGACCTGCAAGAAAACGTAACAATATGGAATGAAGCCCTTCAAAACAGAAACTTAAAAATTAACATCGATAAAACAAAGGTAATGGTTATTGGGAAAGGAAACGGGCAAGCATCAATAATACTGGACAATACAAAAATAGAGGAAGTAAAGACGATGAGATACCTGGGCGTAAATCTACAGAAGAATGGTAAGAACGAAACTGAAATAAATGAAAGAATAGAAAAAGCAACACGGACATACTATGCTTTGAATAACAAATTTATAAGAAATAAAGAAATATCAACTAAGACAAAAATCCTAGTTTACAAGTCTATACATAAACCAATATTAATGTATGGTAGTGAGAGCTGGGTGTTAACAAGGCAGCAAAAAAGTAAAATCCAGGCGACTGAGATGAGATTCCTGAGAGCAGTTAAAGGCATTACAAGAAGAGATAGAATACGGAATGAAACAGTGAGGGAAGAACTAAGAGTGGAATCGATTTTAAAGAGCATTGAAAGGCAGCAACTGAAGTGGTTCGGACATCTAATAAGAATGGAAAACCAGAGACAACCGAAACGGATATGGCTGGCAAGGACACAAGAAAAGAGGACTAGAGGAAGACCGAGAAAAGAGTGGAACAGTGTAGTGGCAGAGTGCTTGGAAGCTAGGGGAACAAAGTGGAAGGATGCAGAAGCAATGGCAAGAGACAGAAGGGATTGGGCAATGTTTTGTTCGTAAATTAAAAGTTTTTAGACGCCTTAACACCTTCGGGTATAATAAGGCTTTATCGATTATATATATATATATATATATATATATATATATATATATATGGAATAGTTGGATGTAGTACACCAGCTACAACATTTACCACACAGCGTCCTAACATATCCATCGTTTCGTCGGCACTTATCCATATGTATTGATTTAAAAGATGGCTTCTAATGCGTTCTACTGTTCTCGTATAGCACCTAGAAACATAATATTTGCGTAAAGTTGATTCATCAGGAACATTTCGACCAGTATATTTTTTCAGAAATGTCTTCAAAATTGGATTGTTCAATTTAAATAATGGAATATTAGCTGCCATAAAAGTTTCACAGAGTTCTTCGTTAAAATTGTCAGATTCCAACGGGCTCAATTTTTTTTCGTGCTTTAACGATCCTACGTGACGTTTTACGGTTGATTTATTGCAATTTTTCAATAACGTTTCACACACTTCACAATAAATTTCGGAATCACTGGCAATGTACATACAATCAGTATGGCCCTCAATCCAACTTGCCATTGTTTCACGATGCCATTCTCGACGCTCTTCCATTGTCTGAAAATGTAAGAATATTCTAGATCCAAATAAACGAAATTAAATATCGAAATTTTATGCACACTTACGTGAAAATAATTGGAAGATGTTGCTTAAATGAAAAGAAAAGGAATGTACGTGCTATTTCTCTTACGAAATACGATAAACTTATTTATTTTATCTACGTACGCGACACCACTGAAAACACTATATTCTCCGAATACAATAGCTGGATTGTCCATTGTTAGCGCTGCGAGACCAGGTGGCCGAGTAAGTCAAACAAATACTTCATTGAATTACGCCGAGATGTACTGAGCGACGTTATACACAATTCCAATTGCGTTTTATGGAAATTGCATCCGTTCTCTACTTATAAGTGTACAGAGAGTTTGGTTTCAGCTTTTACTGAAGAAGCACCTTCCTTGGCTAGAACTTACCGATGGTATAAGGAATTCGAACACGAAAAGAATTCTATTCAGCACCAAAAAAGAGCAGGGCGTCCTCCTACAGCTGTTGCCGACAAAAACATTGCTGCTATTCTAAAAATAATTGAACAGGACAATAAAGCCATTTATGCGGCAATAGAGCATCAACTCAAGATTGGATACTCAGCTGTTAAAACAATCAAACACGATCACCTGCATTTAAAAAAGTGGTAAGTTGTTTTGTGCGGCATCACCTTTCTGACTCCTAAAAAGCAGAGTGTGTAAGAATTTGCCATGAAACTTTAAATTTCACCAATTTTTTTCCAAAATAGTGAAAGTTGACGAAACTTATATTACAAAATAATTTTAAACATACATGAGTAAGTAAAACCTTACCAATTTAGGATAATACAAAAGTATTTTTAATAATATAAAATATTAATAAAAATTGAGTGTGAAGAACACAATACAAGTTCATACATTTGTTCAATTATTATATAAACAGCGCTGAATATTCTTTCATGGTCTGTCTTAATAATAAATAAATGCAATCAAACTAGATGAACAAAAGACAGTTACAGCTAAATAGTACACTGTGATACGCCGTAATTTCCATTTATAATTTTCCTTGTTTATTGTCAAGTCCCGGTATCTTAATTTATCTGCGAATCCTCTTTCAAATACGTTCAACGGGTACTTATATCGCGATCTGTGTGTAAATTTGGTAACTGTATCCCCGCCCCTATCGTTTTATATGAAAGCGGTAATTGAGGGAGAAGAGTGCAAACCTTGGTGGTGATAAGTCAACTCCTGCTTACGTAGTGCATATCTTCGGTAATGAAAGCTTAGTCCCGCTTTTCGACTTATCGTATTTCTCAAAGGCGGATCACGTCGAAAAAAAGGGAATATATTTTAATTCAGAACATTCAATTTTGAGGTAGCAACTTGAAAAGGTTGGATTGAATAAATTCAACCAAACTGGGTTTATCGTACGGCGTTCCTTTTTCCGATCTACGGAGAAATAAGCTCGTTGACGGAGATTTCATCCATGTACTGCAGCCTTGAACATCTGGGACAAGTTCGAGGTTAATTACGTAAATAAATGGACACACAAAGCACGGAGTCGTGGCGTATACTAATCTTCCATCCCCCAAAGGACAAGACGAAATTAGGAAATAAGTATTTCGTATGATTAAAATTTTCTTTTAATTGCGTAATCTAATTCACTTGATAATTTGTTTTGCTTTCTTTTGAGCTCGACATACAGTAAATTCAGTCTATTTTGTATTTTGCAACTTAAAAAATCATATTAGTGGATTATATATTAAATAGTTAATTGACAAATGAGATACTTGTTGAAACTTCATTATAACGCTAAGAAATAAGTAATTAAACTTCTAGTTTCAAAAATTCTTTTATTGTAAATACCACTACAATATTGTTTCGCCATACAATGGCTTCATCAGGTGGATGAAATACTGAATATGTACAATACAAGTTTGAATATTTATGTGAAAATTATTGGGGAAATGGTGGTGGAAAATTTTTTTTACAATCTTAAATTTAGTAGAGAGGAGTTGTTTAAATCTAGTTGGTCATTTAAAGCTAATCCTAAACTATTGTATCTATTAATTTCTAAGTTTTCTAACAGGTTAAGTTTTTTACTTTTTTCTTGAATGTGTAAAATTTTGAAATCTATATTAAATCTATGATTGATATCTATACAATGACTTGCGAAAGTTGAATCTGTTTTCTTTTCTTTATGGCTTCTCTCGTGTTCTTTCATCCTAATTTTGAATGTCCTCCCCGTTTGTCCTATGTATACCTTATTACAATCTTCGCATGTTAACTTATATACACCAGAGTTTGATTCTTTGTCTATTTTATCTTTGTTGTTTTTAATAATGTTCTGTATAGTATTGTCTGTGTTAAATGATATATGTTCGTTATTAAGTTTTTTAATGAAATTACCAATTTTTTCCGAAATTCCGAAGTAAGTGATTGAATTATAGGAATTAATTATCTTGTATTTTAATTTTGGATAAACTAAGGAAAGGGTTTTAGATTTTTGTTGGCTATTTAGGATGTTATTGACAATATTTATAGAGTAACCATTGTTTAATTAATAGTTCAAGGTCGAAATTACTTTTACTCATAGGTATATGAATTAATATATATACTATTGATTGGTATGCTGATAATTTGTGTGTTATAGGATGAAAATAATTAGCGTGTATTGTGTTATCTGTATGTGTTGGTTTATGATATATAGCGAACTCGTGTTTATTAGTTTTGTGTGATATGGTTAAATCTATAAAATTAATGCTTTTATTTATTTCTGTTTCTATAGTAAAATTTATTTTGAGGTGAATAGTGTTGATATAATTATGTAAAGTTTTTAATTGTCTATCTGAACCGCAAAATGAAAAGCAAATTAATATGTCATCAACATACCTAAACCAATATACACAATTACCAAACAAGGGATGTGTACTAATTATAGTTTCTAAATTATTCATGAAAATTTCCGCTAATAAGGGGCTTAGTGGGTTTCCCATTGCTAGACCCTCTGTTTGTTTATAAAATTTCTTTTTAAATTGAAAATAATTTTGTTCCAGGCACGTTTCTAAGAGCTGTAAAATTTCGGTCTTTGTGACAATGTTCGTGTTTCTACGTTCTAGTTGTAAAGTAATTAAATCTATTACCTCCTGGGGTGGGATACTAGTGAACAAATTCGAGACATCAAAAGAAATGAGTTTACATTTGTTTGGTAATTGCAAGTTTGAAATGTTTTTAATTAATTCCTGTGAATTTTTAACGGAGAACTTAGATTTGAATTTAGTGTGTGTAAGAATTAAATCTATTAAGTGTTTGGACACATTTCTACAAAGTGCTTTTACGTACGATAATACTGGTCGTATAGGTTTATTTTCTTTATGTAGTTTAATTAAACCGTATAATTTGGGAGGTAGGGGATTCATAGTGGTTAATATACGTTTTTGAGTGTTATTAAAAAGAGAACCTGATTTTTCTATAGTTTGTTTAATCTGTTTTTGAAATTTGTTAGTAGGATCAGATTTAAGTTTTATGAATGAATTATTATCGAGGAATTCATGAGCCTTATGTATGTAGTTTGATTTCGGAATTGCTATAACAGTATTTCCTTTATCAGCTTTTGTAAATATAATATTGTTACTAGTCGCTTTCTGTTTAATTGATTTAATTAATTTATTTTCAATATTAAAATGCTTAGTAATGCTTAGAAATCTTAGCAATAGAAACGGATTTAGCCTTAAATAAGCAAAAGGATAACCAGGGAAATAAATATGCAGCTAAACATATTCTAGAAAATTACCGTACTACTATCTCTTAACTAGAAGCTTGAATACAATGGAACTATACTTGTTTTAATTATGACGTCATAAAATTTTAATTCTACTTACATGATTTAATGGAGACTTTTACGATGAAGGTGCTTAATAAATTTTAATAATCAAAACAACGAGAATTTATCTCTTTAAATATCGGGACTTTAATATCAATAACATCAACTATTAACACTTTCAATAAATCAACCCGAACTAATTTAAATATATATATAATATATATATATAGAAGAAAGCAATCTTCTCGTCTCAAAGCTAGTATTCGTCTCCTCGAATTGACCTTCAATTTGCACCGGATAACAGGTTTTCCCTCTAGTTACACCCCGCAAAATGACAAATATTCAATGCAAAATTTATAAACATTTTCAATATACAGTCTTTTCCCAAATAAATGTACATTTTTAAATATTCAAATGTATCACGTAATTTTCAGTATTTTTCTTATGAAAAATCCATAGTAATATGTTTATAATATTCAATATGCTGTGCTGCATCTATCTAATAGTTGGTTGGTTGGCCATGACATGATATTATGCAAAAATTGCTGCGTAACCAAACGTCAAATATCTACTTAAACATTTTCGTATAAAATGTTTTTCTGTAGTTCCTCATTTCTGTAATCGCGTTTAATTGTTATAATTTAAGTTCGGTTTGTTAATTATCAATTTCCCATGTCACTGCTGTAAGAATGATTTAAAAAAAAACATACATTTCATCCTTACAAAATTCAAAATCATCAAGGCTTATTACAAACGGATTTTGAAAGGAGACTTGTTTACTGTGAATAGCTACTTTCCAATTACGACAAGATCTAACTTTTCTAGATCATGTGCTTTTCACAGATAAAGCAACATTTGCTAATTGTGGAATAACAAAATAGAAAAAATTCTCATTATTATGATACTAGAAACCCTCATTTTGTGCAACTCATTTTATACCAACAAAAATGGAGTGTTAACACCTGGGGAGGCATCACAGGAAACACTATTATAGGTCCATTCTTTTTTAATACTACTTTAAATTGTGAAATCTACACAAATTTCCTACAAAATAATTTGCCGTTGCTGTTAGAAGGCCTACCAGACAACGTCATAAGGAGATTGTAGTACCAACATGATGGCGCACCTGCACATTACGGCGCTGCTGCAAGAGTACATTTAGATAGGGTTTTCACCAATAGGTGGATTGGAAGAGGAAGCTTTATAAGCTGGCCACCGCGATCACCAGATCTAACCCCTTGTGATTTCTTTCTGTGGCCTACTGTAAAAAATATTGTTTACGAAACACCTCCTACCACACTATTATAGGTCCATTCTTTTTTAATATTACTTTAAATTGTGAAATCTACATAAATTTAGTACAAAATAATTTACCATTGCTGTTAGAAGGCCTACCAGATAACGTCATAAGGAGATTGTGGTACCTGCACATTACGGTGCTGCTGCAAGAGCACATTTAGATAGGGTATTCAGCAATAGGTGGATTGGGACAGGAAACTTTATAAGCTGGCCACCGCGATCACCAGATCTAACCACTTGTGATTTCTTTCTGTGGCCTACTGTAAAAAATATTGTTTACGAAACACCTCCTACCACACTATTATAGGTCCATTCTTTTTTAATATTACTTTAAATTGTGAAATCTACATAAATTTAGTACAAAATAATTTACCATTGCTGTTAGAAGGCCTACCAGATAACGTCATAAGGAGATTGTGGTACCTGCACATTACGGTGCTGCTGCAAGAGCACATTTAGATAGGGTATTCAGCAATAGGTGGATTGGGACAGGAAACTTTATAAGCTGGCCACCGCGATCACCAGATCTAACCACTTGTGATTTCTTTCTGTGGCCTACTGTAAAAAATATTGTTTACGAAACACCTCCTACCACACTATTATAGGTCCATTCTTTTTTAATATTACTTTAAATTGTGAAATCTACATAAATTTAGTACAAAATAATTTACCATTGCTGTTAGAAGGCCTACCAGATAACGTCATAAGGAGATTGTGGTACCTGCACATTACGGTGCTGCTGCAAGAGCACATTTAGATAGGGTATTCAGCAATAGGTGGATTGGGACAGGAAACTTTATAAGCTGGCCACCGCGATCACCAGATCTAACCACTTGTGATTTCTTTCTGTGGCCTACTGTAAAAAATATTGTTTACGAAACACCTCCTACCACACTATTATAGGTCCATTCTTTTTTAATATTACTTTAAATTGTGAAATCTACATAAATTTAGTACAAAATAATTTACCATTGCTGTTAGAAGGCCTACCAGATAACGTCATAAGGAGATTGTGGTACCTGCACATTACGGTGCTGCTGCAAGAGCACATTTAGATAGGGTATTCAGCAATAGGTGGATTGGGACAGGAAACTTTATAAGCTGGCCACCGCGATCACCAGATCTAACCACTTGTGATTTCTTTCTGTGGCCTACTGTAAAAAATATTGTTTACGAAACACCTCCTACCACACTATTATAGGTCCATTCTTTTTTAATATTACTTTAAATTGTGAAATCTACATAAATTTAGTACAAAATAATTTACCATTGCTGTTAGAAGGCCTACCAGATAACGTCATAAGGAGATTGTGGTACCTGCACATTACGGTGCTGCTGCAAGAGCACATTTAGATAGGGTATTCAGCAATAGGTGGATTGGGACAGGAAACTTTATAAGCTGGCCACCGCGATCACCAGATCTAACCACTTGTGATTTCTTTCTGTGGCCTACTGTACAAAATATTGTTTACGAAACACCTCCTACAACGGCAGAGAACATGCAGCAACGAATCAGAAACGCTTTTCTTCAATTAAGTGAAAACAACATGGCTCAAAATGTAAGTCTGTCGATGCAGAGGCGATTAAGAGTACGTGTAGAGCAGAATGAACATATATATGAACACATTTTAAATTAATTTTGTTTTATTATGGAAAATTCACAAAATGTAATTCTAGAACTAATAATAAAGAATTAAAAAACAGGCGTTTGTGAAAGTTACTTTGTTTGATATCATTTAATGGTCAACCAACTATTAGATGCACCGCATATTGAATATTATAAACATAGGTATATCCCATTAAAGGGTTATAACATCGAAAATACTAGAAATAAGTACTATGCTATTCGTACCATTTTAACGGCAATTTTACAAGGAATTTGCTGACTAATAAAAAAATTATAGGTTCAATTTAAAAAAAAGAGAAAATGGCTTTTAAACTTCGATAATTTTGACACCACATATTTAACACTCTGTATATGTTGTCACGTTGTTCACCCTCAAAACATATAACGTGTTAGTCATAAATTGGTAACAAAAGAGTTACGTGAGGCACTGCATCCATTTTCAGGCTAAGACTTAAAATGTTAGACGCTGCAACTGTCAAGATTTTAACAAAATTGCACATTGTTATATATCATTGCAAAGATAATTTAGGTGGCTATCATCATAATAACAAGAAAGTATAGCAATCTATTTAAAAAAAAATTGAAAGTGGTTGCGGAAATTTGGAACACCCCAGTAAATATATAAATAAAAATAGAAAATGTACTGTAGCATACTACATGTGCACGTAAAATTTCATTGCTACAACTTTATTAGTTTTCGTGCTAAGCTCCGCCGACACACTATTGCCGCACCCGGCATCAACCATATATTTATTATTAATAAAGTTATAGGCATTAGTTTTCAATATATCCTCATATATTAGCTTACGTCGACGTATTTCATTTACACCCTGTATACGTATTCTTCCGATTCGCATATCTTAGGCGCTATTCAGCGGTAACCCTAAATATACGAGTTTAATTTTTGTCAAATAAATTCAATACGATAGCTTCAAAGTGAAGGTGAATTTACATAGTTCTAAGTCACGTATATATATATATATATATTTACGAGTCCTTTGTGGTCGGCAATACAAGAGATGTCTGTCGGATATTTGGTTTACTAATACCCAATTAGGTCAGAAAGTTGCCTCGTGTTAAGTTTACCCTCGTCATTAGTAATATTATATGATAAATTCGCTCCAAAATCTTAGTTTAACTATCGTCATAATTTAACATTAATCGATTAGTTTCACAGCTAAGTTGTGAACATTTAATTCAATCTACTTGTAAACTGTTACATGAAAGATGAATGTTTATTTTCAGCCTTTGCCATTGGCAAGGGCTCCTTTTCCTGTGAAATTACACCACAAAAGAGTAATTATGTGGAAAATTACTTTCTACGAAGAAGAGACATTGCATTCTCAGTTGTTGACGCCGTCGCTAAGATGAAGCGAGTAAAGAACATTTAAGAGCTTTAAAAATTACCAAAGAAAAAAAACACAGACGTTATTCGTTTTAAAAACAACAGATTGTCAAGACGTTCTTGTTAATAGCCCTAAGACTTAAATTTGCATATTTAGTTCCGTTTATTTTCTGTATAATGAATAATATGAATAACAAGGATGCCTTACAAAAGGAAATGTTTTTCGTTTCCTATTTCTTGTTAATTCATTTTCTTTTTCGTTTGTATTTATTATATTCGAGATGTGGCTGCAAAATAACAGACTGATACAGTAAACTTTTTATTTTAAATTTATAATAACTCAGTTAGTATTTTCTTATGATTTTCTTTCTTTGTATTGTCATTTTTACTGTTATTAGTAGAGTGGACCAATTCAGAGCGAAAGCAGAGGCGTATTTTGTATCGGCACCAGTGTTTCTATCTTTATGTCTTGCGCTATGCACGTGGCGTTGCAAATTTGATTTTGTTAAATGGTTTATATATATAATTGATTACAATAATACTTGTTACCTAGATAGTTCTGATTCAAATGATAACAAAATAATACAAATGTTTTTAAACTTTGATACATAACACAGGCCTACAAAAAAAAATTTTTTTTGGTGCATCTCTGTTTGTTTGAATAGTCGATAAAGTAGGTAATGTACAGTATATTGACATACGTCATTTTAACTCATCAGCTCTAGTTTACCTACTACCCTCATTGTGAATTGTTGTCGGTCTTGTTATGGTCTTGTTCGTAACTAGTCATTATTACAATATCATAGATAAAGTTTGTGTTACTATTTCATTATGGCTAGTACGTTCAGACGTTGTGTTAACGATCCTGATATATTTTGTTATGTTTGTGGTGAATACATACTGAAAAATCAGCGTAAATCGATTACAAACACAGTGCGTCGTTTGTATTTTGCTTACTTCGGTATTGAAATTCTACACCAAGATAAAGTGTGGGTGCCTCATAGTGTTTGTAAAATATGCGTTGAACATTTGCGACAATGGGAGAGAGGGAAACGTAAGTCTTTGAAGTTTGGAGTGCCTATGATATGGCGAGAACAAAAAAATCATTATGACGACTGTTACTTTTGTATGATTAATATAGTGGGCATCAACAAAAACAATCGCCATAAATGGAAATACCCCAATATTTCTTCAGTACAAAGACCTGTTCCACATTCAGAAAATGTTCCAATACCGACTTTTCACCAGGTAGTGCAGCAATCTCAGGAGGATGAAGCTGAAATACCTATTTCTTCCCAAGTAGATGATGACTTTCAATACTGCGGAATAACATCAGATCCTAAGCCATTTTCGCAGAATGAGCTTAGTGACCTCATCAGAGATTTATATCTTTCGAAGGAACGTGCTGAGTTATTAGCGTCAAGATTAAAAGAAAAAAATTGTCTTTCCTCACATGTTCGAGTGTCTACATATCGCACGAGAGAGGGAAAGTTATTGAAGTTTTTTTCAACTGATGAAAATTTTGTGTATTGCTGTAATGTGAGTGGTTTGCTGGCTTTTATGGGTTTAACGATCTATCAGCCCAATGAATGGCGTCTCTCAATTTGTTAAGGCTCTCGATAGAAATGGTCAATGTTTCCAGTTTATTTCTCACAAATTTCCTGGTTTAAGTACTGAAAAACTAAAAGCAGGTATTTTTGATGGACCTCAAATACGTAAATTGATGAAAGACACAACTAATTTTGAGACTTGTATGAATGATGTGGAGAGGCTTGCCTGGCAATCTTTTGTAGCAGTTGCACAAAATTTCCTTGGAAATCATAAGGCTGACAACTATGTAGAACTACCAGAGGAAATGCCGGTGCGATTCAAAGATTTAGGCTGTAATATGAGTATAAAATTACACTATCTCAATAGTCATCTACATCATTTCCAACACAATTTAGGAGATCTAAGCGAAGAACAAGGGGAACGTTTCCACCAATGGAGAATAGATACCAAGGAAGGTGGGACACTCATATGATGGCTGACTATTGCTGGGGAATCATGCGAGATTGCCCGAGTCAGTTTCATTCTAGAAAATCACTCAAAAGACAATTTCTTAATGTTTAATGTCAATAAAATATATATTTTTTCGTGAATTGTGTTTTTTTTTTCTGGAACTAGAGCTGACAGAAGAAAACGGGTAACATTTCTGATATCGCCATGTAAGACATACTTAAAATCTGGTCTAAAATCTCCAGCACCAAAATGGTTATAGGCCAGTGTAATATAAGACAAAATAGAAGATTCATCTTAAACAAAATAATATAAATAATGTTAATATACTACAATGATACACTATAAAGGAAATTTAAATATTTAAACCGTTACATATATTATAATGATTAGGCAACACATGTTACATAAATATTCTATAGGCTTATAATTTACTTTTATTTTTCTTTAAAAAAAATTTAAATAAACAAAATAAAATAAACGGAGGATTAACTATAACAATTAATTCAAAAATAATTTATTACAATTATTTCCACAAATTATTTTTTATGAGGGAGAGAAGGTAAATATAATAAAAATGATAATAAATGTATTGAAAACACTAGTTTTAATTTGTTACATTTCTGTTATTGGGATTTCTTAGAAGGTGGAAGTCTATTATATTTGTATTGTTTTCTTAATTTAGAATGTCAAATCTATAATTAGTAGTAGTATAATCTATAATTAATATAAAATTATAATAAATTTCAAAAGTGTATGACTTTCTTACATTTACCAAAATTATAGAACTATGTAAATTTAGTTCATTTTGTATACTATTGTTAATGTTTGGTAATGTCAAAGGTTATGTGTGAAGGAAAATTTAATTGTAAACCAATAAGTTCATAATATTAATCAAGGATCAAAATTATAGTATAAATGTCAAATATTTTGGAAAATTAAGTATGACTAAAGCGACCAATGAGCTTAAAAAGAGAAAAAGCTGTTGGGTTGTCATAGTGAGTTATTGAAACAATTTGAGAGAAGAATTTTTGCACTTGAATGAGATGTGTTTTTGGAAAAAACGAATTTTTTTTTTTTAAATATATAAAAAACAAGTATAATTCATATTACCAAGATCTGAACTGTTTTCATCTTATACTCCGCTATCAATTAATGAGCCACAAAAGACGTGTACCAGCTTTAGATAAATATTGGGAAACATTACAAGGGCTTATATTACCAGGATTGTGACCGTAAATTAGAAAAGCAGAACTTAGAAATTTAGAAATATATATAAACCATTTAACAAAATCAAATTTGCAACGCCACGTGCATAGCGCAAGACATAAAGATAGAGACACTGGTGCCGATACAAAATACGCCTCTGCTTTCGCTCCGAATTGGTCCACTTTAGTTATTAGTTTATGTATTATGATTTAATTTAGTTTTCTGACACTGTACTTTATTATTGTATTGTCCTCTTAATGGAGAGATCTGTTTAGCAATAAAGACGATTATTATTATGCAAATTTAATTATTATCCCCTTCAATATACACCCCTCTAAGGGAGCTGGACCCTAGACTTTCAGCCAACATAATTCGTAGTTACAAAAAAGAAATTAAAAACAACAGGAAAAGAACTGGTTCCAAGTTGGAACCCTGAGGCACACCAGATTTCGTAATGAATTCAAATGAGCGAAAGCCGTTGTAAGATACATAACAAATTCGATTTTTTAAATACGAATTCATGAAATTTAAAGTAGATGGCGCAAAGTCAAAGTAGCAAAGTTTAGAAAGTAAGGTTTTATGGCTTATAGTGTCAAATGCATGTGAAAAGTCAGTATAAATAACATCTACCTGACCGCGCCTATCTAGAACTTCACTCAAGACTTGAGGAGACACTACACAAATTAGTCAATGTGGAACGCACGGGAAGAAAGCCATACTGATTGTGGGATAAGAACTGACTAATATTCCAATGGATTCTAGTATATAAAACTTGTTCAAAGTTCTTCCCAAAATTGGATAGAATGGAAATAGGGCGATAGTTTGATAATAATGACTTATCTCCTTTCTCATGAACGGGGCAAACAACTGCTCGCTTCCAATACATCAGGAAAGGTTTCTGTTTTTATGGAAAGATTCATAATCACATCTGAAAGGGAGACAAATACAAATCTGCAGTCACGTACTAAAAAGCTTGGTAGAAGGTCATCACCAGCAGTAAACTTATTGGTAAGATTGGACATATATTTAACCAACTCATTCACAATAATCGCAGGAACGGTGCCAGATGGACAATACGTAAAGGATTCAGGATAATTTAAACTATCATTTTGTAAGCATACGTTTGAAAATGTGTGGGCAAATGCATTAACTATGTCTAAATGTTCGGAAAATTTAATATCATTGTCAAAGAGAGTACCAGGAATTCTAATGGATTTAAGTTTATTGTTAAGAAATTTCAAAAAATCTCTAGCGTTTGATTCAATACCTTCTTCCATCTTTGCTATGTAAACACTGTACGCTCAAGAAATTAAAGACTTAGTTAGAGATCTTAAGCGCTTATACTCATTAAGAAATACAATATTCTTTGTGGAAATCCATTTACATTTGAGTGAGTTGTCCATTAGACGTCGAATACTCTCTGTCCAATTTGCTATTCGTTTTTTGGTGCTCCACCACCAGGTTTACGAGTTATTGTTCCTGGTACACCAAATTTAATAACACAAGCTTGGATATGTTTCTGCAGTTGTGCGTAAGTAACTGACAGATTAAGATACTGTTCCCGGAAATCCTGTAAGCACTGATTAATGGAATAAACTCAATCCCCATTTCCTAATTTTTGGCCGGCTCCATAGTAACTTTTAATAATAAATATTTATGTTTTAACTGTGATATTACAATAAAATAATTTCATAAATATAAGCGTTTATAATTTGAATTTATGTATGACAACTGTCAGAATTTGATGTTTTCTAAAGCTTCGCATGTGCACCAATTTTCGATTACTTAAATTATTATTATTACTTAAATTACTTAATTACTTAAAAAACGGCCTACTATAATGAGTAGAGCAGACCAATTTCCGTGCGCGCCATGTGCGCCGATGTGAGGATGATTGTATTGCATCAGAACTAATAAAAAGCATTCAGTATGTGTTTGGTACTTGCTTAGACTGCATGTAAGTGTAAGCATACATAATAAAATGTCGTCGACACATAAATCGAGAAAACGACCTTTGTCAGACGAAGTGAATAAGTTTATTATGGATTTCCCGGACTTAATATACGATGGCTCAAAAATTAAATGTTTAGTATACAATATATATCTAATGTGTTGGTCAAAAACACATTGTAAAGAACACGTAAGCAGTTCGAAGCACAATAATAACAAAATTAATCGACAACAGTTTATACATGAACTATGTGTAACTATGATTGTGTGTACACTGCCGTTTACCTTGTTAAGTAATGATTCATTTATTTCATTTTGGAATAAATACCCGAATTAAACATTACCGAGCACGACAACGTTACGAAGGCATTTACCATCAGTGCGTAAACAGGTTGAAAATAAAATCAAAGCCGAACTGAAAAATAAAAAACTGTGGTTATGTGTGGACGAAACAACTGACAGCAAAAAACAATCTGTAGTTAATGTGATGGCGCGTAATATGGAACCACATCAACCAACGTCTTCAATTTTATTAGCATCCAATTTAAACTTTCGAAAGACCAAGTATTAATGTTTATAACCGATGGTGCCGCAACCATGTGTTCTGTGGGCCGGTCTCTTAGAAAATATTGTCCTAACTTGTTACATATCACTTGAAAACTCCATGCTCTACACCTTGTGGCAGAACAGGTTCGTAGATGTTATCCAGATGTAAATCAATTATAAAACCTATTATACAAGGGAAGAAACCTGAAGTTTGGTGGAGTCGAACTTGGAAGACTGGCTTAGGTTTGTCAAATAAGGTATCCATGCAAAAGATGGTTGTACCTAAAAGTAAAATTGAATATAAGTACTGGGACGATGTGAATGAACTGTGTGATAGATTGAGGCTACTAATAGCATCGAAGGATGCCGGTCACTCAGGGCACCAGAACGAGATATTGTCAATAATAGAGGAGTTGAAAGAGTCAAAAATTATAAAATAGTCTCTCTGTATACTCTGTAAATTCTTGGTTGTATGACAGTTTATATTTCGACACCAATGATAGGTAACGATGACAATAGATAAATTTGGAAGACACATAAACAAGCATGTCCTTAAGAGACATTTAATGGATGTAGATGTAGTCTCAGACTTTCTCAAACATCCTAAATTTCAAGAAGTATTACAAATGCATAAAAAAAATATTCCTTCTCCCAGTGCAACAGCAACTTCGAACTATATTATTCCAATATATAGTGACGGTTCCATTGACCTTATGGGTTATTATGTAAGTACGTCATTGGCGAAACATACTTATTTATATAAGAATAAATTATATCGTGGGAAGGTTATAAATGTACACTATTCTAACGAGAAATTAACAACACTGCAAATTGATAAGGAACTATTTAATTCCAAGAGACCGTTCGAATTGGCAGAAGGAACAACGTTTAGGTTGATATACGTTGGTACCAAACCTACGCCACCAAAAACAGAAGCAGTATTTGCGGAAATAGTCATCGAAGGAAATGTCGTCAATTAGGAGGGATGTTGTAAATGAAATACATAGACCAGCTCGGAGGAGGTTTACTCGACGTCGGGTCATCATAAAAGGATTGCGGGACTTATTTCAAATCGATCTGGTTGAAATGATACCGTACGCAAAAGAAAACGACAATTTCAAATACATTTTCGTATGTATAAACACATTTTCGAAATTCGCCTGGGCAATTCCAATAAAAAATAAAACAGCGATTGAAGTAATGAACGCCATGAAATCCATACTCTCAACTGGGAAAAAAAATATTCCGAAGAATGTTCAAAGCGACCAAGGAAAGGAATTTTTCAACTCTCATTTCAAGAAGCTTATGGATCAGTATAATATTAATCACTACACTACCTATTCCAATCTAAAAAGTTCCATTGTCGAACGTTTTAATAGAACCCTAAAAAATAAGATGTGGAAGGAATTCAGCTTCAATGGGAATTATCGTTGGATAGATATGTTGCAAGGACTTGTCAAAGATTATAATAATACCGTACATCGAACAACAAGGCACAAACCTGTAGCAGTTAATCAAAGAAATGTTAGAAGTATTTTGGATACAGTTTATAGTAATATTAAAGTAGGTGATCCAAGAATTTCAAATTTTAAGGTGGGAGACTTCGTTCGTATCAGTAAATACAGGCACGTGTTTTCTAAAATGTATACGCCAAATTGGTCGAATGAGATATTCACAGTAAGAAAAGTTCAAAATACCTTCCCCAGTACCTATCTACTACAAGATTCGCAAAAACAGAATATTTTAGGGGGGTTTTACGAATCAGAGTTGCTGAAAGTGAAGCATCCGGACGTATATCTTGTTGAAAAAATTATACGACGACAGAAGGGTAAAGTTCTCGTAAAGTGGCTTGGCATGCCTTCATCACACAACTCTTGGATTTCTAAGGATAATGTGTTGTAGAGGTTTAGCTTATCATATAATTTAAAATAAAAAGTACTAAATAAGTTTGAAATGTTTTTTATTTTATAAATAATTAATACAAATAAGTAGAATTAACTAATATCAAGTTGGATTAAAAAACTTACAATTATTTATAAGACACATTTACAAAAGATGCACATAATTTATATCATTGCTAAAATACATTAATGACTAATACATTTACAAAAAATTAGATATCTATGTCAGAGCATTTAGTTCTAAAAGAATATTTTGTAAGTTTTCTTCCCGTGTAATGCCTTCTATTTTATAATGACCCCACGCCAAAGTATTGCTTTTATCAGGGAGAATATATCGTTTATCATCTTTAGATGAGAGAGCAACTTTATTCCTCAATTCCGTGTATATTGTGTGTAATTCAGAACGGAATATGTACATTTTCCTCATTATATTTCCATCATCTTCCACCACAGTTTTATAATCAGTTACTGATAAATTTTTATCAATAACGTATTTCTTCACTCCCTTTGCAGTTTTTACAGTTTTATCAAGTAGTTTTAGACAATAAGCTTTAGCACCTGTTCCATAAAAATACTCAATAATTTTTCCAGCATATTCATCCTTCATTTTTCCCAACCTGGGTGAAGTGGGAGGTATTCCATGAATATTATCGACAGTAAAATTCGATGTATCAAACATATGTAAATGTTCTTTTATATCATTATATACATTATAATTTTGCACACTTATAATCAATGAATCTGTATCTGTATACAATAATGAAACGTCTGTATCATACAAAGGTTTTAAGAAACCATAGAAAAACCTATACATTACCCTCTTAGCTAGTTCCAAAATTGTGAATCCCACATATATAGGTTTTACGTAATCTACACGTACCTTTGTTAATTCGATGGCTGTAAGAGAGTCACAAAAGATTTTACAAGATTTAAAATTTGGTTTTGCTATATACGCCTCAGCGCCAAGCCTTTTATGAATAGTTTCCCAATGTGAAACCAATTTTATATTTACTCGATTTTCTACATTTTCCATCGTCTTTCCAAATATACTATTCACCATTAATTTATAAAACTGTTTAAAAAACTCGTTGGTGGATTCATTTCGTTTTTTTGTATTGAAATCAATATATTTCTTTAACCAAGTACTTTGTTTAAATCTAATTCCTCGACGTATTCCTCGTAATATCAAACCATTATTAAGACATTGTTTCAAAGTTAAGTAATGTATGACGTAATTTGATTTATCGACAAGGTTTGGAATCAATTTCCCATACTTTGAATTAGGTGGAATAACATGTTCGGGGCAAAAAGGAAAGTCATTGTGCTGTTCGTGAAGATTTGCAGGATATTCTAAATCTACTTCGAAAACATAACCATAATCTCCATCGTCTTCTAAGGCTTGTATATCCATCGTCGGTAGTTCTTCATTTGTTAACCATTGAAAATCACTAACTGGTAAACTGAATGACATAGCATAACCATATAAATTCGTTGCATCTAAATATAGAATATATTTTTTCGCTTCGGATGAATCAAAATCCGGTAAGAATTCGTTGTTAGCTTTTTCCATTCTTTTGCAACACATGCTCACACCTCCACGTATACCGCTTTTAAAAAAGTGAAACATATCTGCATCTGTTAATAATTCCAAACTAATACCCGTCATACGCAGCATAGCATCCCAGCTTAATCCTGGAGAAGTAAAATAATGTGCAGGATCTAATTTGTAATTGTGCAGGCAAATGTTTCGAAAATTTTCAAATACATCTGCTAGTAATAATACATCTGATTGTATATATATATCACTATATTGTCCTAGTGTTTTACAATCGAATAAATTCCAAACCTTTTGAGCTCTGCAATAGTCTTCATCACTTATGTCACTATCTGATAGTATATCATAAAAGCACTCTTTGTTGGGTAATTCCGAGAATGAAAGAGTTTCATAAGACGTAACATAGTTATATGGGAATACACCCTTCTGTCGGATTAATTCAAATTTTTCACCCATATAATATCTTCTAATTTCCTCACATTGTTCATTGTCTAAATAAGATGATAATTTCGTCAAAGAGGAATTCATAAATCGAAATGAGTCTATAAATCTCAACTTGTAGAACACGTTTCTTTTCTTACCATTACAATCTATTATATCTCCAACGTGAACTTTTTTGGAAAATGAAATATATTTCTCTTTATTTTGTGCAATAACATCTACATCCTCCTTTTCCAGTGCCAGCACTTTTACAAACAAATGTGTATCATAATTTGACAAATTATGAAAGATAATAGGTATATATCGGGGCTCTTTATAATTTATATTACATACCATATGTGCTGCACCCCGATAAAATCCTGTCATATGATCATGGTCACGAACTTTTTCTTCAGGGACTGCTATTGCTTTTTCACAAATATGACAGACTGTCTCTTGCTCATATTTATCACGCTCCTCATCAGTTAAAGGTTTCATTTCTACCTCTTTACTTAAATAATTTTTATATAAAAAAGTAACATCAGTTTCTAGCTCTCTAATAAATGATGTGGCTGCATTTTGTCCACGATATAAACGCAATTTACTCAGATTATCATCAAAACTACATTTCACATAATAGGCAAAAGAATATGGTTCATGTTCGAAACATTTCACAGTAAATGGTTTGGAAGGATCCGGTTCTGACGTATCAATAGGTTTTAATATTGCTTCGAAATCAGCATAAACCACAAAAGGAACTCTTAATTGTCGTTCAAATTTATCAAATTTTAATACATATTCTGGTAGTTCCTCTCCGTACTTATTGATTTTTAATTCTGTGCCGGGAAACACTGCCTTCACCTGCTTACAATCTTCATTTTCATGTCTTCGTAATTTATCTTCACATGTAAAGAAAATTAAACACCCTTCACATATGTATTTTTGATGTCCTGATAAAGATTTCTGTGACGAAACTAGTCGCGACAAATTCTTTATCCAACAGTAATGTGAATTTACATTTTCTGAAGTAACAAGTAATAAATTAATATGAGCTATTCTTCTCCGCTTCGTAAAATATAATGGGCCCACTACTTCTTGAGCTCTCACATTATTCTGAAAACATTCTTCTATACCATATACATTAATGGATATATTATTTTGCTCTTCAAACTTATGGATATCTTTTAAATTTACAGGGAAATGTATATCAGTAAAATCTGCAACTGTACTATAATGTGGATACGATGAAACTCTTTGCGGGAGTCCTACTGGTTCCCTTAAAGCAGAAGTAACGGCCCAAGCGAAACATTTGTTGTCAGAATTTTGAACATTTATTATAGCCTTCTTTTTCTTTATTGATGGTGGTAAGTCCATATAAGTGGAACCTCTCAATGGACTAAATTTATTCATATTTACTTCCAAATATAAAACGTTGCTCAATGTCCACCCTGAAATATAATAAAAATAGTAATTTATAACACTGTGAGGAATTAACAATAATCTTATTTTACCTGAATCGCGCTCCTGAAATTCACTCATTTTATTCTTAACCTCATCAATAAAATCTGCGTATAGCTCATATAAATTACTTCCATGGGTTATGACTTTATTTCGAGTATTAAACGATTTTATTTCTACATTTTCCTTCGTCAATAAATAATATAATCCATACAATTCCAAATTCACTTTCATAGAAGTATGTATACTTAGAATACTATCCATAAGTGCTATCACTTTCTCCCTAATATTATTTGCAAATTCTTCCACATCAACGTATATGCGAGACGAATCACATACTTGATAACTTACTATTCTATCCCCGAACGTGCCAACACTCTTCTTTACACCATTATCGATTATTACGAACGCTTTAGTACGGTGTAAAGTACTGCGGATATGTGCAGTATAACAATTTGTTTCTACATATACATCACAGATATCACATTTCATTAATTCCACTTCGTTATCGCTAAATTTCATTCTCTTCCCTTTACAAGAAGTTAACATGTGGCGACTTCTGTTATCTCCTCGAGTAAACGTCTTCCCACAGTATTCACATTCAAACATATTGACTTATTATTTCCCAAATATGCACTGAATAGAAACAACACCTCCACTGTACCGGCTCAACTGTTGCTGGAATGGAACGACCATCACCATATATACAACTCGTCGAAGGTCATGCTTAATATTATACTATTTTATGTGTGAAAACATTTCAAACTTATAAATTACATTGACTTATTTATACTAGTAACAATAAACATCTTAGCATTATATGTATAATCAATCCAATTAATCAAAGTCATACATTCTACTGTCCATATCATCGATTAAAATAATCGTCTCTATTTCAAATATGTCCTCCTCAATTTCTTCCTCCTCAATATCTACCTCGTCTGTATCATCTCCTTGCTCCTCCTCAATATCGTCCTCGATATCGTCTTCAGCTTCACTTAACTCATCATCACTACTCCATTCTAATTCCACTACAATCACTCTATTTTTTCTTTCGTGTGCAGCACCCATATCTACTTATATGTTCAAACAAATATTAAGAAAACTTAACACTTTATGATAGAAAAATTCATTCGTTATTATTTATATATTCACGGTTGAACCCCTACCTCGATGTAATCTTTAAGTGATGACCTTGACCTTCAAATACCCTTGACCGTCAAATGCCCTTGACCTTCAAATGCCCTTGACCTTCAAATGCCCTTGACCTTCAAATGTCCTTGACCTTCAAATGTCCTTGACCTTCAAATGCCCTTGACCTCCAAATGCCCTTGACTTTCAAATGCCCTTGACCTTCAAACACCCTTGACCTTCAAACACCCTTGACCTTCAAATGTCCTTGACCTTCAAATGTCCTTGACCTTCAAATGCCCTTGACCTTCAAATGTCCTTGACCTTCAAACACCCTTGACCTTCAAATGCCCTTGACTTTCAAATGTAATTGACCTTCAAATGTCATTGACCTTCAAACGCCCTTGACCTTCAAATGTTATTGACCTTCAAATGCCCTTGACCTTGGTACGACCTTGGCCTTCTCGTGACCTTGACTGACCTTGGAAATGACATTGACTTTGGTGTGACTTTTTAATAACCTGCTTCGACCTTTAAATGACCTTGACTACTCAGCCGATTCTAACACCTCCTCATTAACCTTGATCGCCATGACCTTGAAATCAAGGTCGCTCATCCTCAACCGATTCTAACACCTCCTCATTGACCTTGATCGTCAATAATGCATGCGATCAAGGTCAATGAGGAGGTGTTAGAATCGGTTGAGGATGAGCGACCTTGATTTCAAGGTCAGTGTACATAGTGTACATTTATAACCTTCCCACGATATAATTTATTCTTATATAAATAAGTATGTTTCGCCAATGACGTACTTACATAATAACCCATAAGGTCAATGGAACCGTCACTATATATTGGAATAATATAGTTCGAAGTTGCTGTTGCACTGGGAGAAGGAATATTTTTTTTATGCATTTGTAATACTTCTTGAAATTTAGGATGTTTGAGAAAGTCTGAGACTACATCTACATCCATTAAATGTCTCTTAAGGACATGCTTGTTTATGTGTCTTCCAAATTTATCTATTGTCATCGTTACCTATCATTGGTGTCGAAATATAAACTGTCATACAACCAAGAATTTACAGAGTATACAGAGAGACTATTTTATAATTTTTGACTCTTTCAACTCCTCTATTATTGACAATATCTCGTTCTGGTGCCCTGAGTGACCGGCATCCTTCGATGCTATTAGTAGCCTCAATCTATCACACAGTTCATTCACATCGTCCCAGTACTTATATTCAATTTTACTTTTAGGTACAACCATCTTTTGCATGGATACCTTATTTGACAAACCTAAGCCAGTCTTCCAAGTTCGACTCCACCAAACTTCAGGTTTCTTCCCTTGTATAATAGGTTTTATAATTGATTTGTATTTAAAACCTTTACTGGCTGCAAACTTCCTATCAGGATCGTAATCAACTCGATGAGAATTTGTATCACTGAGAATAAATTTATAATTCTTTGCATCAGCATATAAAAATTTCCCTGGTTTCTTCTTGAAAAGCAATTCTAGTAAACCTTTTGTTGCCTTATAAGTGAATTGACCGATGATAATGTTGGGTCCATCAAATCTAACATCATTGTTTCCAATTTTTAAATCCCCACCGACTTCGTGAACACCATATTTTTCATCAAATTCATCGTTTTCATCGGTCATTAAACCGATAAGATATGGCCGTATAGTACGATCATAATCTCTCAATGATTCTTTAACTTCATCCGTTTCTAGAAGGGTTTTATTCAACGATTTGTTAGCAATTATCGACTTAGCTGGACGCGTACTCAATAGTGATACGGCATGTGCCATTGATTTATCTAAATCCATACTTTCACTTGTATCTGTTTCGTCTTCTTTACTTCCATCTTCTTCCCTTCCTTCTGGCGTTTCTGGCAACAGGTGACCTATGTAGTCATCTTCTAAGAATGTAGGTTGTGTGAATGACGTTGACATCTTAGGTGTTGGGGCATCTGGTTCAGAGTCCAGTGTTGCTAGAACTTTAGATGTTCGAGGTGTAGTACCAACTCCTTCCAATTTGCGCTTGGTCGGGGAAGAATGAGTGTATGGGCTAAACCAGGACACATGTTTTCGTGAAGGTGTCCCTTGTCGTATAATAGACGTTCCTTGTACTGCTGCATAGGATTTTTCTGGAAAAATTTCAGACCATGTGTCTGGTGTATCCTCCATAGCGTCCTTCGAGTGGGGGGTTCTACTTTGCTTCGGAATGGTACTACCTAATTTCACGGCAATTTCTTGCAAAGGTTTGGATATAGGTGCATACTGTATATCAATATCTCTTTGAGACTTCGCGATATCAGCCCTTAGTGTTCTCAATTTTTCTTTTAAAACTGTGCGAGCTTTTACTAAATTATTTATTAATTTATCATCCATGTCTCTTTACTATTTAACGAATACTTAAATACTGATGTAGATTTCCTAAAGTAGGATCCTTTTAATGGTGTTTTTAGAGGAACTTATTGTAAATGTATATAAGTATCAAAACCTAAACGGTATCTTCCTTCATTATACTTACAGTCAGTATCGATAAATAATAGACCAAATGATTTCTTCCAACACATTCTGCATACGTTTAAAAACTGTTCAAAACTTAAGTCATGGATGTGATCGTTAAATATATGTTTCAAATTAGTACCATCTTGTTGAAATAAAATTAAAAGATTTGTATTATCCCTCAACAATTGTTTAGGAACAGCACTATATGTTTGAATTAAATAAAAACAATCTAAATTCCGATGCCTACCGAAAGAGAAGAACTGCTTGACAATATTCAAATTAATAGTGGGTATATCGTCAAATATAACGACTGAATAGTCGGCAACTTGGTCCGGTGTTATCATATCAATCGGATCCGTATATTCAAAATAACCTATCTCTGGAATAGTTGCCATTACATGTTTAAGATATTCATATTTCTGTTGATGAAGAGATCCACAGCAGATGTAAATATTTTTGAAGCGCAACCCATTAGGATGTAATAATAAAGTAAGGAGGGCATTCGTTTTACCACATCCTGAAGGACCCACTATTAGTGCTCTCTTACAAGTACCACCAAATAGATTGCTGTGTCGGTTAAAATTCTTCTCATTAAATACGGAATCGTAGTTGTATAAAGGTAATGATAATGGTTGTGCTTCTAGCTGCATACTGCACTTCATGAATTCACGATGTATACTGAACCATATCAGCTTTAGACGCTTCTTATTAATTGAAAAAGCAAATTTCTACATCTTAAATGACATTAAATTTTATTATATTTATTTACATTATTTACATTTCATTATATTTTTACATATTAAAAGACATTAAATTTCATTAATTGAAAAACAAATGCAGATCTATCTTTCCCAATTTATTAAATATAAATTTTACATTAAATGAGATATAAATTTCTACATGACATTAAATTTCATTATTTTGGAAATTGAAAATTATTGAATGGAAATTGAGAGAAAATTTAAGGGATATGAAAATAATAAACAAAATTATTGTTTATTATTTTCATATCTCTTCAATATCTCCTTCATGAGCCTTTGCGGAGCCATAGGTGCCGGTTTCGGCACCGGTTGGTTTGGTGTTTGCGGAACCGGAGCCTGGGGCTCCGGCTCATCATCATCATCGGATGATCCCCAATCCGAAACTGGCAAAAATTGGGAATGCGGTGGCGATTGTTGTGTTGTTGGTGGCTGTGGTGTCGGTGGTGGTGGTGTCGGTGTCGGTGGTGGTGGCGTTGATGCTGTAGGTGGCATCGCTGCCGATACCGATACTTTCAGTATCGGTGAACGGTGGCCAGGCGTTGATGTCACCGTAACCATCACTTCTGTGGGTGTCGTTGTATTAAGCTTGAAATCCTGTAAATGTAATATCTTTATATTGAGCTCCATGAAAAAGCATAAAATCAACAAACAAACGATAATCAATCCGATAACACTATTTCTTCTGACGAATATCACCCCATGGAAAAGATAATGTAAATATTCCCAAATCCATACTTCCTTACCAGATGTCACCCCAGGATATTGACAGTTAGACAGTTATCCTTACAGTAATAGACAGTGATATATTAACTGTAAGGATGACTGTAAGGATGTTGACAGTTACATTTACTATAAATATTACTATTGTAAGGTGGAAGGATGGACAGTTATATTTACTGTAAATATTACTACAAATATTGCTGTAAATATTTCCAAATCATTATTCCCAAATCATACTATTACGGTCTATGTCTACGTACGAGGGTCTAACTTCGTTATTGAACATATCAATAAATCAAAGTCTGCAGTGCAAAATTTAAAAGCATGTAATTGTACCAATAAATCAATCTGTAGTGCAAAGTTTAAAAGCATAATAAATTATCCATCATCACTGTCATCATCATTACTATTGATATGTTCAACTATCAAAGCTTTGATTTGTCCGAATCGATTTTTCTTCCTCCGGTAAGATTGAACTTTCTCATTAATATGAACATCTGGGATGTTCGTATTAATGGCACCATTATGGACTTGAAGATACAGGTCGACGTCTGCGATCCAACCGGATATCTGCTCATTCATACGGGCAAGGGAGGCATCTCTAACTGACGAATTTCTCTCAAGGTGCGACATAACTTTGTCAGAAAGTTCTTTAAAATCCGCAGCGAGAGTGTTGCGTGGTTGACGTTGATGTGATGGAAATGGTTGAGGTTCTGATAAGGGCGGTTGTGTTTGAGGTGCTTGATATTCTGGTTCAAATGGTTGATATTGAGGTGGATGACATTCTTGTTCTAATGAAGGTGGATGTAGATGAGTTTCTAAAGGAAGTGGTTGAGGTTCTCCATTTGATCTAGGTTCGGAGGCTTGTTTTTGTCTTTGGTAGGGGGTAATCAAAGGCGAAGGGGCAGGCGAAGGGGTAATCAAAGGCGAACTATGGGGCAGCGGTGAATTTTGATCTCGAGGATCTCGAGAAGGATCTGGTTGAGGATCTGATTGAGGATGATCTCGAGAGGGATCAGATTGAAGCGGTGGATTGCCAGGTGAATGAGCAGATAGAAATATAACCGATGATGACTCATGTGCCACTACTGGTTTTTCTATAGGTGATAGGTCCACTGGTGGTGGTACTGCAGCAGCTGACACCATTACAGTACCAGAGTGTACCTGTCTACCCAGAAGTAGTCTCTTGAGAGTACTACTACTCTCTCTCACACTAGAAATGGGTGTAGAAGCAATTGCATGCGTCCAAGCAACTGTTTGCGTCTGTGTATTTGTCAGTTGTTGTCGTTTTTGTTCTCGTCGCGTCTGTGTATTTGTCTGTTGTCGTCGTTTTTGTTCTCGTTTTTGTTCTCGTCGTTGTTTTTGTTCTAATTTTCGTTGTTCTCGTCGTCGTTGTTGTTCTAGTTGTCGTTGTTGTTGGTACTGTTCGTATTCGAATTGTCGTTGGTACTGTTCGAAATCGAATTGTCTTTTCATTTCAGCAGTTGCTCTACTCATTTCAGCAGTGCCCAGCGGTGCAACAGTAGCCACTTGAGACAACACCGTCGGAAATTCTGTCTCTGTCATAGTAGGAACAAATACGCTAGCAGTTCTCATTACAGCTGCCCTCGTAATTGTTCCGACTACATTAGCAGGGGCAACGGTAGATAGCGCTCTATCTACCGCCGCCGACAGCATTTCATCATCTATTTCTGGAAGTTCCAGTTGCTCTAGTCCTTGAATAAAACGTCCTTGATTGGAAATATTAATATTGGAAATATTTATGAGGCTTTCAGGGTTAGGGTTGTCAGTATCAGGGGGAAACACCTGTTGCTGTGAAGTTGGTTGAGGCGGGGATGGTGTTTCCTAAAGAATAATAAAAATGAGGGAAGGAATCAAATTAATTCGAATAATTTAAATACTGATACTAAACTTCCAATTTCAAATATTGAATTTCAAATATTGAATTATAATTTTATTACTTTTCAGGATACATAAAAGAAGTAATTACTTTCCTACTTTTAGAACACAAAAGAAATAAAATATTTTCAAAATTAATGTATTATAAATGTAATACATTAACTTTGAAAATGCTACATTTCAAATTTTATTCAGATATAAGAAATATATAACAGTGAATTATAAATAATGAAATAAACAAATACAAGCAAAAGCAAATATAAATATAGTAATAATATTAATAATATGGATGTTTACTTACCATTGTATAACTTGTAATGTCTATCCCAGTAAAACTAACTCGTATTTATATGAAAATAGGGGCAATTAATTATGTAAATTAAAATTTTAGAAATTTCCATTTACGTCAATTTTGACCTATTACATAATACGTACAAATTTACATTATAAATTTGCATATGTTAATCAAAAATTCCGTCGCATTTTTTGCAAAAGGTCAAGTCTCAATTAATTATGTAAATTTACATTTTAGAAATTTCCATTGACGTCATTCTTGACCTATTACATAATACATGTACAAATTTGCATATGTTAATCAAGGTCAAGTTGATATTTTTAGATGATTTTAGATATTAGGTGTGACCTTGAACATCGGGAAAATTCCCAAATTCTTCAGTTCTTCATCGAAAAGTGGAGGGGGAAATTTTCGAATGTAGGTCACGCGGGGGGGGGGGGAGCCCCCTGCCCCAATCCCCACCTCCGCGCGCTCACTCCGCGCTATCGCGCTCCGTGGCGTCGCTACGGTGTGGATTGGTTCGGGGGCTCGCCCAACCCCCCCTGTTCTCTCTCTTTTTCCTTTTTTTTTCTTTTTTTCCCTTTTTTTTCCTTTTTCCTTTTTTTTTCTCTTTTTTTTCCTTTCTCTCTTTTTCTCCTTTCCCTTTTTTCCTTTATTTCTAGAAAACCCTCCCACACCCCTCGTCTAAATTCAATACCTAACATTGTATTAATAAAAAAATTTAAACTCAAATATTTATTTATAGCTACATACATAAATACACTATATTAATACACTATATTAATACAATAACTATAAATCATTCTGTCTACACATATAGCAATTTCTTCTCCTAACAGGTCCATCAACAACATCACCGTCAATTACATAATGACTTACACATGGTCTACATCCAATTAAATCAATATCTTCTCGATAACTTCTAGGTAATCGACGCCAAACAAATTCTAAACTCAAACATCCTATATTGCTCATTAAATATGTCTTAGGCACATAAAATAAATCATCATCATCCAATCCAGAAAAATTTCCATCAATTTCAAGTCGTCGCAACACATTACCAACCCTCTCCACAACATAACTCCTCATAGCACTCCACGCATAACCCATTATAACAATAATTAAATATAGCCAACTTTATTATCTTTCAACTTAATTTCTAACAAAAACTTGTACAATCGTTCCACATTAGACAAAGCACAAACAACATAATTACTAACATGAAAACTACAACTTGGCTCTCCTCTTCTAATTTTTTCCGCATATACTAAATCTATTATTCGTCGATCTATAATACCTTTCAAAAAATCCAATTTTTCTCTACCCTTAACAAACACTAAATCAACACCTCTACACAATCGTTTAATTATATCATCAAACTCGCTTGCAGCTAAATAACCATCTTCCCACTTCAAACCATGATGACAATTAAAAGCATATCTTGCAACTTGCCGATCTTCTTCTGCCAATACACCAAAACTCAAAACCGGTTTGAATATAAAATGACTCCTCTTAAATTCACTATCACAAGTAGCCAACTCCTTAGGCATCAAACTATAACTATTAAATCGATACCATTGAAAATCTATAATTATATATTTCTTCCCACTTAAATCCAGCATCTTTAACTAAACAACCTTCTCACCCAATCAGTAACCATACACTACACAACCACATTCCATAAACTGTATTTATCATATCTCCCACCACCCATCTTACTCCTCAAACAAACAAAAAATACTAATACTGTCGCTGTACCACCTTATTAAATGGTGAATACTGATACAATTTATTATGTAATATCAAACAATACATAACCGTATCTTTTGGTATATTATCTTTCGCCGTAAATTCAATTCTAATCTCCACACCACTTCTATGTATAGCACCTTCCTGATGTGAACAATCAATACCAATTAATGGACACAATTTAAATTGACTTAATTTTAACATCGGCTCAGTATATTCATGACCATAATAAACTTGTTGAAATCTAGCATACATATTATATAAAACGGCTACACGATTTTCATCAAAATCCACTCGAACATTTTCATATGGATATTTTTTACCATTTAAATAAGCTGTCACATCAGTTAAATTAATTGCATCAAATCTACTCATATTTTGATCCACTTTCCCTTTCTTCCCAGTCTGAAAACCCAAAATAATATATCTAGGTGTCTCTAAATGTGGAGCTGTCTTAATAGCCCAACTATGTTTTGTTGTCTCTGGAATTCCCGGATTTTCATGAATTTCCCATCCTCTAAAAAACATTTCCATTATAGTATTTTTCGTTGTTAATTTAGTTAACGCCAAATCCTGACTTAAACCAACTTTAACATGTGGTACCCGCCATACAATAGCATTAATAGTTAACCTAACACCCTCATTAATAGCACCACTTGTATTATAAATTACATCATTATCATCAGCACATCTCTTCAACACAAGCTCCTGAGACATATTTAAAATAACAGACTTAAAATCTTCTGCGAAACCCATTAGCATCTTCAATGGTATACATATACTAAAGTTACCTTTATTATCCAAAACCGGAGCCTTTCCAGTAGAAAATTCCCAACCACAATTTTCCAATTTATTTATATAACTTGGACTATGAGAAAAATATCCTTTCATAGTCGATGTAATACCTACATTTCTTACTTCATCCACCTCCACTCCACTAATCACATATCTAATATTGCTGAACATAAAAGCTGCCGCATTATTAATTAAAAACGCTGTAGCACTAGCCTTACTTTCATCACTAAACAATCGTAACTTCCCCTCAATTAATAATTCTGACTCCGATGGTAAAGTATACTTATCTATTTCTGGTACCACAATTCTAATCTCATCATTATTTTCATATCTTGGTGAACCAAACGGAACATGATTATGATATTCCAACTCCACAATAGAATTATCTATTCGAACCCTTCTTAAAACATCTAAAACTTCCATTTTTAAAATTGTTACTATCACACTTTCACAACAAACTTCTTCTCTAGACAAATATCTTTCTATACTAAAGCATAATCCTCTCTTTATTTCTTAATATCCCAAAATCAACATACCAAAACTCCCTCTCACTTAAATAAATCTACACCAAAACTTTATATCCCATACCTTTCAAAAACCGCCTATTCTCATTTGTTAAACAATTTCGTACCCTCACCCCACCAATAATCCTCCACAACTTATTCACTAATTTCCGTGAAGAATTTCTATTCCTCCTCCACATTTTATTAATACTACTGCTCCTCATTATTCTCCAATTTATAATCTCAATAATTCAAATTAATATGTGAAATATCCAGTATTCACCTTTAACATCTATTACTACACACCCTACTTAATCAACAATTGTACTAATACTATTCTTTAATTATTTAAATATTCACTAATATATACAATCATTTCCCTCAATAAATCATTTACTATTCCTAAAACATAAAACATTTATTTTTAAAACCTAACGTCTCCTAATCCTCAAATATATTGTCATCTCTTCACCTCTTAAATCAATTGGTTGACCTATCTGATCTACAGCCCGAATAATAATATCAGATAATACATTAGTATTTACAGGCATATAAATTTTCTCTTGCGGAACCTCTATAATTTTAAAACCTGGTGGAACATTTGGATAAAAATGATACAAAACATGTGATAATTCACCATTAATGTATGATCCATCTACAATATTACACATAATATCAACAGCACTAATTCTATTTATATCAACTATTTCATCACTATGACTCGGTATCTGTTTTCCAATAACCCTTCTATAAAAACCTAATAAAGAACCAATGGAATTTTCCACTCCAAAATCAATATCTACAGACGCCTTCATAAACACTTTCATAGTATTACTATTACCAGTTAATAAGAAAAAATGTTTTGCTCCTTCCGCAATCCGTAAATGCTCATCGACATATTTCTGTAAATCCATTATATCATAAGTACCATCCGGAATAATTATCTCCTTCCAAGCACTTGACTCACTTCTTGAATATTTAAAAACATTATTTTTACTAGTAACATTAGGGATAGAATTATAAGTTTGCAAACTTAACATACACATCTCATATTCACCATTTAAATATATAGGTGGATTCAGTACACAACCCACCTCAGATCCCTTCCCTGTCAAAACAAAAGTCAAATTATTCACACTTCCATTACCATCCGCATCCATTTCTAATTTAAATTCAACTTTCCAAAATCGTTGCACTAATATTTAATAAAACAATCGCAACAAACGCCTTCTTATTTAATAAATCCTTTCAAAAACAATAAACACAAATGTCCACAATTTTCACTGTTACTGTCTTGATATCTTTCATAGTTATACTGTAAAACACCACCACCATTCGATAATAAATACTTTTCAACCTCAATCGGAGGTCTTAAATCACCGTAACTATCAAAATAATTTATTACAGCATTATTTTTCTTATATGCTACCCAATGAGTCCCTTCACCAACATCATCATCCAAATTCACTATTCCATTCTCTCTTTTGCGTATAATTATCGGTAACACATCTTTACTAAAAATACCCCGAAATTTACCAATTCTCCACCTTTGAACATACATCCACAAATCTTTTTCTGTTAAAGGCCTTCGAGGTAAACTGCTTATCAGTTTTTTGAACTAGCACCTTCAGGTAAATAAACACCACAACCAGATTTATACGGCTTTACATATAATCCACTTCCAACAGATACACCACACCCAGACTTATATGGTTTCACATATAAACCACTCCCAGATTTTGATTCCATAGCAATATTATGTCGCTTTGCTTCATCTAATTGATCCCTTTCAGCTTTTGCAGAAGTTACTGCTTTTGCAATTGCTGCGGCACCACCACCTAATGATCCTAAAGCACCCAATGCTGCAAATAATGGGATTAACGGTAAAAATCCACCTTTTTTTGGTACCGCAATTACCCTAGATCGCGGATATTTTATTCTTCTTCTAGATTTTATTAAACTTTGATATGCAACTCTCGCATTCTCTAAAACACCCTTCTTCTTACCAATCCGTCTTATTGCATTCCGTGCTTTCTTCATTGCTTGCAAAAACGAAATAGCACCACCTAATCGATACCCCTGCCTTCTCCTCCTATAACTTCTTCTACTACCCTTCCTTCCACTTTTACTCGTTTCTTTCCGTTGCCTACTCCAACCCATACCTAATTTTGTTTTAGCTTTCATAGCAGCTGAAACCACAGTTGCAGCTAACCTTTCTCCTATACCTGCGTCTCTACTCTTCACTCGTTCCACAGCTTTTTCATACAATTTCTCATCCGCTTCGTGCCTTTTTAACAATTCACTTGATTGAGAATATGATATATCGTGCTCTTTACAAGCCTCATCCAAAATATTCACCCCCTTATCACCTCTTCTCAATCGTTTTTCTAATTTCGTTCCTGGACCACAAAATCTATAACCCGGTATGTGCAATTCTACTGGAAGCTTATTTATCACAGTATTCAACAATCCACCACCTTTCCTTCTGCGTGCCTTATTCAAACTACCACTTCTAAATACCATCACAATCTTATATATTAAACTATCTCAGTCAACATCAACAATCTAAATGACAAAAACCGCATCTGCAATTACAATATATAAATACTTAATAATCGATTTCACTTAATCCTAAAAACCTTAAAATTTATCTTACAAGATTCATTTCTTACAAATTTAAAAAATAAAACACATTAAATTTATTTTAATATTATATTTCCTAATCATATATAATTTTTCCTCAAATAATTTACATCATTTTTAATTTTTTGAGGCCAATACATAACTAACTCCTTCATTATACAAACACATTCGGATATTACACCACTATACATTCGATCGATTTCTACATCCACTTCTCCACCACTTTCAGCTACACATCGGACCATATCATTATAAAATACATGATATTTCATATCTTCTAAAACAGCTAATCGACAATCCAATGTTTCCTTCAACCGCCATAACTCCGATAAACTTTCAAACGCTAAATACACATACTCGCCACCTTTTTCTATCTTCACAATTCTACTTACTCCATCAAATGATTCAGGTGATATTCGAATATTCATACCTCTAAAAGTTGGAAATATACCATTATTATAATCAAAATACTGCCTTAACTTTGCAGTCTCCGCCATTACCCACTTCCATTCCCTTGAATTAAAGCATACACATTGTTTCTTTACACCAACAATTTTTAACCTTGGTTCAAAATCTTGGTGTGGTAATAAACCAATACATATCCATTTTGAATGACTTTTATTCAAAAAGAAAATTTTTTCTCCTACTAATGGTAACTCCCAAATTGGTTCTCTAACATATTTTTCAACAAATCTTTCACCACTTGATGTCTCTCGTGCAAAATTCTCTGCAGCTACATCTATATGTTCCCAAAATTTATTTGATTCAGACATTTTATTAAAAAATTCTTCAATACCCAAATCTGCCTCAATATCCCCAACCACTTGTAAACCTCTATCAATACTATTATCTTTTACCACTTCACTTTCTTCCACTACCAAAGAACCACTATTATCAGTTTCCAATTCACTTTCTTCCACAATTAAAGAACATAAAGAACTCTGTGGTACCTCATTAAACTTCCGCTTCAACATATTCTCTAATACTAGCATCTATTTAACATAAGCTAACTTTATATACCCTAACATTGTCCCCACCCTAACATTCTTCTTTATTCTTTAAACTTCAAATGACCTTAATCATCCTCAAACAATTCTAAAACCTCCTCATTGACCTTGATCGCCAATAAATATTGTTGAAAATAATATAGAAGCTTAGTATACTGAAACCAGCCATTAAAACAAAATGTCCCAACACCTAGAATTGATATTAGAAGCAGTCAAGTTTGTTTATGAAAATTATGGTCATCTATCTGATATTAAAACAAATCTAATAGAGTATATTCCATTAGATTTATTTAAAACGAAAGTAACCCCAGAATGGATAGAGGAGTTCTGGCATTTAATTTCACCTGACAAACAAATTGAACTAGAAGAATATCGACCGTGTTTTAAACACTATAATACCGGTGAGGAACAAATTGACGGTCCAGCCCCTTCAAAGAGAAATTGCTCAGTTTGTAAAAAGAGTATTACCCAACAATTTAGAAAATTTAAAATACCGAAAAAAAAACTAAAACATTAAATATGATTTAAATAATATATTTTATATACTAAAAATTATCTTCATTTATCAATAAAAATGTTCGATAAACAGCTCTATAGTTTTTTATTTATATTTAATTATCAATAAAATAAAAGAAAAAACCACTCTGTGGATCCGATTCTAACACCTCCCCAATGACTTTGAAATCAAGGTGACATTGACATTCAAACGACCTACACACGACGTTGACCTTCGAATGACCTAAGCCACCATCATCCGATTCCAACACCTCCTCAATGACCTTGAAGGCAAGGTCACTCATCCTCAGCCGATTCTAACACCTCCTCATTGACCTTGATCGCCAATAATGCATGCGATCAAGGTCAATGAGGAGGTGTTAGAATCGGCTGAGATACTCTACTCACGTTGGGGTACATGGTCACGGGCGGGGTTTTACTATCATGAAAATTAAGGACGTGGTTTTATCATTCGATCCGAAAGAAAGTGCAGCTATCAATACAAGCCAGAAAAAATTTCTGGCCCAGATGCCCAGATTAAAATGGATTTACAAAGTATTCGTGAGAATTACTTGGGACTAGAAGAAGCAATAACAAAATTAGAAAATTCGTCGCTGTCCTTAGAGAAATCACGGCAAATCGTTAAAGATGTTACCGCACAACTGTGCTGTAGACGACGCAAAAACTGAATGTGTTCTAATTAAAAAAGTTAAAAAAGTGTTTTAGACAGAAATGCAGATTTTGACACCTTAACACGTATTTGTGAGGGCACGTCTACAGATGCGTTAAGTTGCTTAAAAAAGTATTTTGATTATGCAATATAACATCGCTAGATGTAGAACGCTCGTTTTCCTAATATAAACATATTTTTTCCTCACGGCGGACATGTTTTTCAGAAATAACCTTAGAAACGCACATGATGTTGAAAATATACAATCGAGTTTCTTCAGTTTGTCAATCCTTGGAAGACGCTTAAAACGGTAAATGTTTTTTGAAATCCTCTGTCGTGCACACAATCACTGATTTCATACATTTTCCATTTTATTTATAGGTACATACAACGCTGCTATAATATGTCCTATTCTTATTTTTCGTGTGTTTATGCATATTACTTTAATAACAGAAAACCAAATGTATATTAATTATTTCGGATAGAATAAATGTCTCTACTTCTATACTTATATCGGTAACAAGCTCATGTTGCGTCTCTATTCTATCGCATATTCTAATATATTACGAATTACACTCCCATACCGGCGCTCATGGCGCGCACGGAAATTGGTCCGCCCTAATAATGAGCAAAGCTTTTGAAGGCACATTATACAAAATAAATATAAATTAATCTCTAACAAATATACATTTAAGGCTGAGCATAGTAATGAAATTCCACCGCAATTATTACAATTTTTCTATCCCATCCTTTACGTACATAATGCGCATTTAATATCTATTTTCGATCGTAATGAAATATCGAAATATTTGCAATAACTTACTCATAACTTTTATTATGATTACCTTAGAAGACGTTCTTTCAGGAAATATCTTCGATGTTAAACATCTGGCTGTGAAAAATTTCTTAAAAACGAAAAAAAAATTAAGGTCGATTTCTTCTCTAAAAATTACGTAATCATTTGTTTGAATAATAGGTCAAAAAAGGCACATGAATGTAATTATATGTCGATATCTTCATAAATTTTAAGCGTAATCTTTCGCGTAGCATTTCCGTTCAAAGTAATTTTGAAACATTCAATGATTAAATTCCTTTCGTATTATACTTTTAATACATATTTTTCTTTCTAACTTTTTAACAAAAATGTTTCAATTAAAAATTTAATTTAGTATAATTTATATTTTCGACAAACATTTTGAAATATTTCATTTTAAAAACAGTTTTATGAAAGTTAAAAACAACAGATTGTCTTTTAATAATGAATTCCTCAATACCAGATAGCTAATAATTTTTTAGGAAAGTATACCGTTTATATTTTTTTAGAACTTTATATTACCATAATTAATGAGACATTTGAATAAATAATTATTTAAATGCACCACGTTGGGCGCCAAAATTACAATGTAAATTTAAAATTTGTATGGTAAATAAAAATATTCGCAAGGGGACATCCTTCAAATTGCTTGGTGTTCTGGCTAATGATACCACAAATAAATCCCAAAGTGTGAAATAAAATCACCATCATCGCCAAAACTAAAAAATGCTCGTCTGCAAAAGTTGAACGTGAAAAAAATATTGTTGGTGATATTTTATGACACTAAGGGAATTATTCACTGACAATCTCTATTTAAGTATATTAGAATGCCCATGTAAGAAAATTCACCTCGTGCGGCCTGAGTATTCAACATCAGACCGCGGAATTCCTGCTTGTAACAATACACCAGTTCACAAGACAGAGCACAGAGAACAAGAATCCAAAACTCTTGCTTTAATTAACTTAAACCTAAAAAACAATATAACGATTACTTATAATTCAACTGCTTACTTAGAGAAAATTTTGAAAGAACTCGTGCCTTTTATTAAAAAACTTAATAACGTATGAACATCATTTAAAACAGGCAATATCATACAGAAAATAATTGAAAACAAGAATGAAACAATCAAAGGATCCAACTCAGGTACGTACAGAGAATGTGGAAAGTTTAGGTAGGACAAACGAACAGGTAGGACTTTCGAAATTAAGATGAAGAAACACGAAAGAAGGTATAAAGACAAAATGACAAACTATCTTCGCAAATCATTGTTTATTATCTAATCATAGATTTAATAAAACTTAGACACTTTACACATTTAGGATAAAACCAAAAACTTCACCTATTAGGAAGTTTGGAAATCAGCAAGTAAGTTTAGGGTTAAATGATCTAGTAAACTTAAATAAATTCCCCCTTCTAATTAGATTTTAGAAGTTAGATTTTAATTTAAATTCTAACTTCTCACCTCTTCTATTCTTGTCAATATTAGCATATACGAAATATGTCTCAGGAGTAACGAGAATATCTATTTTAAATTTACAGCGTCTCCAGCGATTTTGCCATTTCTGGTAACAATTCTTGAAATCTTCTGCATCGTCTGCATCATAACTAAAGCTGGAATTATTTGAAAATGCAAATTTTTTATTTATGATATATTTACCAAAATTCTTGCAGATGTGTATAGATCGCGTAAAACTAAAGCATTTTCGACTACTTTTGTTTCGCATATCTTGCATATATATATATATATTGCTTTGAGCATATTTCACATAAAATTGCATATTTGTTCACATTTTATTATTTATTTCTAAAGTCCACTGTAAAAATTACTAAAACCACTTATTCATAATATATCGAAATTATACTAACAGTCAGCACGAACATTTCCATACAGCGAGGATTCTCAGATCTGTGTATATCAAGTCGGAAGTTCCAATGAATCTACGAGCAATGAGGTTGACCTATAGGTCAGTCATATCGCCGGTTGTGCTTAGTTAGTTCTCTAAAGTATATGGATCGTAATTTTACTTTGTTAGTTTTGATATGTCGAAATCATATTCACATGTGTCGTTCTGGGTAAAAGATTATCCTGAATTTTGTGTAGACAATGGCAGAGTGTTTTGTAAGTATTGCAGTAATATTGTAAGTTTACATTTGTTTACGTTTAATTTTATATTTTAACACCTGCTATTATTTATTGTAGATTCGATGCGAAAAAAAATTTCAATTAAAAAAATTTCAATAATTCGACAAGTAAAAATATAAAACAGAATAGTTTCCATTTAGACTTCCGTAATGTCTTCTTAAGTTCAAACATTCCACTTCAAAGTTGGATAATTTAACGTTTAAAAATTTGTTAGAGAAGTATACGAAACTATCAGTTTCTGGTCGCCCAACTACAAGAAAAAAGTTTATTAATCTATTGTTTGAGGAAACTATTATGAAAATTAAGGAAACAATAGGTTGAAATTATATGTATTTGGTAGTCGATGAGACAACAAACAGTTGTGGACGCTATATTTCCAACTTATTGATTGGCATTCTAAACGAAAATTGCGCCGGCCAATCCTTTTTAATTGGTACAGAAGAATTGGCGAAAACAAATAACTATAACAAGATTTATAAAGGATAGTTTAGTGAGGTTTTATTTGCCGATGCCGTTCCACGTGACAAGATATTACACTGATGTTATCGGATGCTGCGACATATATGGTGAAGTCAGCACAGAATTTGAAGATTTGAAGATCGCAGACTTGTTTGTTTTAGCTAGACCAACAAACAAGTCTGCGATGTAATTTGAAATGTTGAGCCATGTGGCTTTCATATACAAAAAGGTTTTAAGTATATCTATACGTTTATGCACGTATAACGCTTTTGTTACAATTGAAACAGACATGTAATATACATATCTGTAACTGTACACATGGACAATACACCTCGTATTTTCAGCATTTACTTCTGCTTAAGACACGTGTTTCTGCCATTACTATTAGGCGTCATCAGTTAAGCTAGTGAAGCAATGTAGTTATTACAAATGATACAAATCTTTATGAATAGATTTGTATCTGTATATAACATTAAGCCGAAATCGCCTACAAGATAAAGCAAATTTCATCCTGTAAGGTGGCACTTATTTAATAAGTCACATCTGACGGACGAAAGAGACTTTGCCGAAAAAGGCGACCTTTTCGTTCGACCAGCTATGCTGATACGAGGTGTATTGTCCATGTGTACAGTTACAGATATGTATATTACATGTCTGTTTCAATTGTAACAAAAGCGTTATACGTGCATAAACGTATAGATATACTTAAAACCTTTTGTATATTTACTGCCATCTGGCTCGTTGTTAATGGACTACCCGTATTCTTTTCGTTCTTCGTATCAGCATAGCTGGTCGAACTAAAAGGTCGCCTTTTTCGGCAAAGTCTCTTTCGTCCGTCAGATGTCACTTATTAAATAAGTGCCACCTTACAGGATGAAATTTGCTTTATCTTGTAGGCGATTTCGGCTTAATGTTATATACAGATACAAATCTATTCATAAAGATTTGTATCATTTGTAATAATTACATTGCTTCACTAGCTTAACTGATGACGCCTAATAGTAATGGCAGAAACACGTGTCTTAAGCAGAAGTAAATGCTGAAAATACGAGGTGTATTGTCCATGTGTACAGTTACAGATATGTATATTACATGTCTGTTTCAATTGTAATGTGACTTTCAGTTAAAAGAAATCATTTGCTAATTTACTACCGAGAGAGCAAAAATGCTTGTCCTGATCCTACACCACTTTCCAAGGCGTGTATATCAATTCTTGCATCCATTTTTCCATATGAAGTTAGCGTCTTAGCTATTTCTAGTGGATATAACAAAATAAAACTTTTTCTTTCCATAGTCGTACGTTAGATGTATTTTCTGTAGATTATTATTTATTATTATTGCGCAAAATTTGAGACAAATGCCGCTTACGCTAGAGCACGACCAATTTAATTCTAAATTCTGTTATGCTTGATCGCATTCATCACGAGTATCTAGTAGGTTGGCTAACTGCCCATATTTATGACAAAATATAAAAACATTCTGCGCCTATGCATAACCGCGCGTCAAAGTGGAAGTAAATATTGATATGTGATTATCGGAAAGTAGTGTAGGATCAGAACAACCATTTGCTCTCTCTGTATATTCAATATACACTTTAGTAAAAAAATGGAGGCAATAGAAAATTGAAATTACACAAAGATAAATATGATAAACAATGGATAAAACATCGAATAACCATGTACCACACGAGAGAAGTTTCAGTTTATTTAAAAACACTTGCTGGGATGCGTTCAAATTTCACATCGCCCGAGGGCGTTTAATTCTGAACGCCGCCCATGACAATCACATAGACATTGAATAACTTCTGATACTTTTTCAAAATCGCTCAAATTGCGCTTTACGCTTTTGTATAAAATTTAAGCGCAAATTAATTTAAAAAATCGTCCAGTTTGTGCTAAAGCGCCCAATCTGGCAACACTGGTAGAAACAGGCCCAGCTCGTGATGACGTACTCTGGGGGCACGTACAATCCAGACGAGTACCTCGTGTGTTTTCGGTGTTTACTAAGAAAACGCTACAGATATAGTCTATTTTTAAACTAAGAGGAGCGTTTTAAATTAATCGCGCCAAAATTACTATGCGTGATTGGTTGCTTCAGAGGTAGGATTACGTTATGCAAAAATTGCGTGTTGACCTATCTCTCTCGAATCTAAAAGCGGTCACCCATCCACGTACCGACCCCGCCCGATGCTGTTTGACTTCGGTGATCGGACGAGAACTGGTCTTTTCGGCATGCTATGGTGGTTGCCAATTAATTTTATTTCTACTGGTAATATTAACTAAACTTTCAAACAATTTTATATTCAGAATGTCATTGATTTGGTAACTTTTACAGTGTAAATGTGGCTTTTCCATTTACTCCTCTTAGTTTAAAAATAGACCATAGTACACGAGAATACACGAAGCACTCGCATCATTGTACGTGCCCCACAGCATGTTATCACGAGCCGCGCCTGCGTAGAAAACATGCTATTTCGACGGTGGATGGTAGAGTTTTAATTTTAAATTGCCTTCGTGATCTCGCCACCGCTGCAGTACTGCTTAGGGGCATGCTGTATGCAACTCGAGAAGTACAAGTTAGTGAGAGGACAGTACGAAGAATGTTAGAACAATCCAATCTTAATACCCGTCGCCCTGATAGATGCTCTATTTTAATACTGAGATCAGAGAGCTAGGCTACCTTTTTGTCGTTTATATACCAACTGGAATGTGAACGACTGGCAAAAAGTTCTTTTTACAGATGAATGACGGTTTACTATAAAAGGTGCCGACGGTCGACAAAGAGTATGAAGACGACCAGGTGAACGTTTTTCGTACTGTGCGATTGTAGAGAGGAACCGATCCTGCGGTGGCTCAGTTATGGTGGGTGGGGTGGCATTTCTACAAACCTAGTCATTATAGGTAGATCTGCTTTGAATGCTCATAGCAGGCGCGGCTCGTGATGACGTATTTGGGAGTGCAATGAGTACAATGATGCGAGTGCCTCGTCTGTTTTCGGTGTTTACTAAGAAAACGCTACAGTTAGTAAACGAGAATACACGAAGCACTCGCATCATTGTACTTGCACCCCCAAATACGTCATCACGAGCCGCGCCTGGCTTATAGGTACATCGAAGAAGTCCTGCAAGATAATGTAGTGCCGTTTGCTGTAATACGCGGTCCAGATTTTCTGCTAACGCAGGACAATCCCCGACCCCACGCAGCTGCTGTAGTTGATGAATTTTTATATAATGTTGATATTCATCGTCTCGACTGGCCAGCTTGCAATCCAGACTTAAATCCCATAGAGCATTTATGGGATGAGATGAAAAGAAAGCTATAAAACTGAAAACATAACATAACTGCTCTTAACCCGCTTCCAGAAGCTCTACAAGAAGAGTGAAATAATGTCGATCCAAACTTTGTGCTAAATTTTATTCAGACAATGCCTAAACGTGTCCAAGCTGTTATAAGAGCACGAAGAGGCCATACCAGATAACCATAAATAAATTTCATTTGTAACAGCCATAAGTTCTTTAGGTTTTGTAATTTTTATTAAATAAAAGAATTTTAAAAGCCATAACTTACTCAAATTAATGAGTTATTCAAAGAATTAAAACTGCACATCATTTTCACACATTTCTTTGATCATTTAACATTTTTTGTAATAAATATAAAAATGTAAATTGTGCGTTAATTTTGTCGGTGAGTGTATTTGTTCACGTTTAATTTCATATTTTAATACCTGCAATTAATTATTGTAAATTCGATGCGACAAAAATTTCAATTAACGCGGCATGTAGGAACTGATTTGCATAAAAGAAATATCAAAAGATTTAAAAATGCACCACAAGCTAGTCTAAATCAATCGTTTACTTCGACAAGTAAAAATGTAGAACAGAATAGTTTCCATTTAGGCTTGTGTAACGCGTTCTTAAATGCAAACATTCCACTTTCGAAGTTGGATAGATTTATTATATGAAATATTTGTTGAGATATTTCATATAATAAATCTATTACGTATTGAATAAAATAAAATTAAAAAACCCTTACCACAATAGAATTTAATGATTCTAAATACGTATTTCTACAACCACGTTGTCCTCTTCAGTAGAAAAAACAGTGTAACACTTGAACGCACAAAAACACTCACAGAAGGATTATTCTGAACGTCTTCTAGTTTAACACTAAATTCTTCAATCTTAAATGCTACAAAAATTACCTACATTTTGGTAAACCCCACCTATTCATGCAAGAGCATTAACCCATTATTTGTAAATTCTATAGAAAAACCGTTTAAAAATATTATAAAAGTCGTAATTTAACATACATTAAGAATCCAATTATGAAACTAATCCTTAAATTATGTTGAAATATAAATTTGGAAATTAATGTTGAGTCAGAATATTTTAATGGTAAATATTGTAATGAAACGAATTTAAAAATAAATTCCATGAATTCGAATATTTTTTAATGGTTTTCCTATTTTTCTTGCTTTAATAACATCTAACTGTCAATTAACTCAAATAAAGAAGAACCTGTTATAGGACCCAAATCTGCGTTAATTACGTTATTCCTATTTTTAAAGATAAAAATGCTCTCAAAACTATCTAATTCGCGGGGGCGTGTGACGTTTTTTATTAATCTCAGACAGTCAGATGTTATGTTGTGATCTGATTCAAGAATATGTCGGGCAACACTTGATTTTTCCGGTTTATTGAATCTAATATGCGAAACATGTTCTTTATAACGAGTTAGAATCGAACGTTTTGTTTGGCCGACATATTTTTTATCACAATCCTTACAATTTATTTCATAGATTCCAAATTGCTACTTGACCGAAATGCTACTTGAACATTATACTGTTTAAAGGTTTTACTTAAATTTTTCGTAGTTTCGTGAAACGGTCCTATACCAGGTTCTTCTTTATTTGAGTTAATTGACAGTTAGATGTTATTAAAGCAAGAAAAATAGGAAAACCATTAAAAAATATTCGAATTCATGGAATTTATTCTGAAATTCGTTTCATTACAATATTTGCCATTAAAATATTCTGACTCAACATTAATTTCCAAATTTATATTTCAACATAATTTAAGGATTAGTTTCATAATTGGATTCTTAATGTATGTTAAATTACGGCTTTTATAATATTTTTAAACGGTTTTTCTATAGAATTTACAAATAATGGGTTAATGCTCTTGCATGAATAGGTGGAGTTTACCAAAATGTAGGTAATTTTGGTAGCATTTAAGATTGAAGAATTTAGTGTTAAACTAGAAGACGTTCAGAACAATCCTTCTGTGAGTGTTTTTGTGCGTTCAAGTGTTACACTGTTTTTTCTACTGAAGTTGACAACGTGGTTGTAGAAATACGTATTTAGAATCATTAAATTCTATTGTGGTAAGGGTTTTTTAATTTTATTTTATTCACTTATAAGCCACAGTCTCCGATTTGTTAGCTATTACGTATTGCCTAATTTAAATTATATATAGCGATAATTACAACCGGTTTTGACAGGAACAAGTTTTGTTGTAAAGACCTAAGCAAAACGAAAGTTTATTAAATATAAAATAACCTAAAAGACACAAACACTTCTGCATTTATATACTGGTATATAGGAATTGGAAAATCTAAATACATCAAGATAAGCGCATGCTTTTTCTAACGCGTAAATAGAACGGTTTCTTTGTGAATGTGTAAGGCGTCTAATCCTATACTTATACGAAAAAAATTACGCGAATGTTGAGAAAACTTCCGAGTAAACAGAGGAAAGGTATGATATAAAAACATTTTCCGTTTATTCAGCGTATGGAAATTGCATTACGTCATATTGAAAAATAGAGAATTATTTTATGAAAAACAACGAACTTGAATCGAATACTTCGTAATGTTATAAAGTATAGTTAGACCGATATTGCATATCGGAAAGGAATTCGATTTAAACAATGCAGTACGTGTCCGGAATCTAAGTGATATATAGATTGGCATAGAAAGGAATTCCTGGAACTTTTATAGGAACATTGTAAACAAAATTGCATATGTTAGGACGTGAATTGAAAAAGCTGCATAGGATATTTATGTCTTAATGCGAAAACTTGAATTAAACCGAAGTTGGGTTGAGGTTTGCTTATGAAACTGTGTTGCATGAAGGGATACTTTTCGAAACTAAATTTAAATGGTATTAATGATTATTCGTCTTCTCTTCGTGGTAGAATTATCCCCGGCTAATTGTAATCTTACGGAAATGGTGTTTCAATATTATCTTCGCATTATAAAAGCAAGAGACTTGGCACAACACATACTTTTTCGTTATTTGACTTTACCTCATTTATAAGACAGGCTGTCTCAGAGAGTTTTGTACCTTTACTTAATCTATCGCTTTAAAGCAGCGATGCACATACCGCGGCCGCGGGCCGCATGCGCCAACGAATTTTAAAAATTCATTCATTCAAATCAATATTTCTTAACTTTTTATTTTATTCTAACTTTTGTAATTGTTAGTAAGATATGTATATTTAAGTACCTACTTTCTTGTTCAGGTTTACTACGTAGGGCAGGTATGCTCCTCGTCGTTCCAAGCATATTGTTACGAGACTAGAAATCTGTCGAACCAACTAGATTACTCGAAGATTCGCGAAACACGTCGGTATTAGCCCCCAACAATGTGGTAGGTTATCGATGTTAGGTAACTCGTATAAATACAACGCATCGCCCGCTATCGGGGCAGTTAAGTTTTAACTACGGACAAGCGAACGTTATATTGTTTGAATTGTAATCTGTGAAGAATAAATATTTCGTCGTTCGAACTTGCCATCTACCTACGTAACAATATAATATCAATTTTGATATGGATAAACCAGGCCCCAGTAAAAAACCAAGTCGTAAGGTTGAAGATCGACAAAATATTTGGACCGAAAAATACTTTTGTATTTCATCGCATAACAAAAGTGTCTGTTTAATATGCAAGAGTAGTGTTTCTATTCCGAAGGAATATAATGTGAAAAGGCATTATGAAACCCAGCATCATACTTTTACCAAATTAACCGGCGAAAATCGAACGCAAAAAATTTCCACTTTACAAAGAGAACTAATAGGCCAGCAAGCTATGTTTACAAAACCAATTCAAGATGCTGAAACAGCTACTGAAGTTAGCTTTGAAATATCTCGAATAATAGCGAAAACTTGTCGGCCTTTTAAAGATGGTGAGTTTGTTAAGCAGTGTTTAGATATCGCCGTAAAAAAAAATGTGTCCGAGAGATGCAAAAAGGTTTGAGAAAATTCAACTAAATCGGATGACTGTTCAAAGAACACTTACCACATTAGCAGCTAATATAGAAGAGCAATTAGCTACGAAATCGAAAATTTTTGAGTATTTTTCTATAGCACTCGACGAATCTACAGATACAAGTTCCACTGCTCAACACTTAATACTTTTACGAGGTGTAATGCAAAATTTTGAAGTGAGTGAAGAACTGATTGGTATGAGTTCTTTGACAAGTCAAACCAAGGGGAGTGACATGCTCAAAGCTCTTCCGGAAAAATGTTCTATAATGGATTTGGATTTAACGAAATTATCTGGAATTACGAGTGACGGAGCACCTTCAATTGTTGGAAGTAAATCTGGGATAATAACTATGTTAAAAGAGTATTTACAAACTAAAAACATAGATACCAAGGAATTAATGCAGTTTCATTGCATTATACATCAAGAGGCCCTCTGTTCAAAATTATTGGGATTTGAAAATGTAATGAAAGTTGTAGTACCTACTGTAAACTTTATAAAATCACGAGGTCTCAATCACCGACAATTCACACAATTTCTCGAGGATATTGAAAGCGAATATGGTGATCTCCTGTTTTACACTGAAGTAAGGTGGCTAAGTCGTGGGTTGTCACTAGAGCGGTTTCTAACTTGATTGAAGAAATCAAAATATTTCTGGCGGAAAAGAAAAAGGACGTCTCCGAACTCGACAACCCTGATTGGTGTGTGACTTAGCGTTTCTTGTAGACATCACAAATCACTTGAATGTCTTAAATACGCGACTCCAAGGCAAAGATCAATTGATTTCGCAGTTATACTCTCATGTTCCGTCCTTTCAATGTAAAATGAGTCTTCTCAAGACACAGATCAATTCAGCCAATTACAGTCATTTTCCGAACTACAAAAAAATTATGGAGAAATTCAATAAAACTGATGTCAATTACGCTTATGTTGAAAAAATTTATGTTTTAATACAATAGTTAATTGACGAAGGAGATACTTGTTGAAACTTTATTATAACGCTAAGAAATAAGTAATTAAACTTCTAGTTTCAAAAATTCTTTTATTGTAAACACCACTACAATATTGTTTCGCCATACAATGGCTTCATCAGGTGGATGAAATACTGAATATGTACAATACAAGTTTGAATATTTATGTGAAAATTATTGGGGAAATGGTGGTGGAAAAATTTTTACAATCTTAAATTTAGTAGAGGGAGTTGTTTAAATCTAGTCGATCATTTAAAGCTAATCCTAAACTATTGTATCTATTAATTTCTAAGTTTTCTAACAGGTTAAGTTGTTTACTTTTTTCTTGAATGTGTAAAATTTTGAAATCTATATTAAATCTATGATTAATATCGATACAATGACTTGCGAAAGTTGAATCTGTTTTCTTTTCTTTATGACTTCTCTCGTGTTCTTTCATCCAAATTTTGAATGTCCTCCCCGTTTGTCCTATGTATACCTTATTACAATCTTCGCATGTAACTTATATACACCAGAGTTTGATTCTTTGTCTATTTTATCTTTGTTGTTTTTAATAATGTTCTGTATAGTATTGTCTGTTTTAAATGATATATGTTCGTTATTAAGCTTTTTAATGGAAGTACCAATTTTTTCCGAAATTTTTCCTAAGTAAGTGATTGAATTATAGGAATTAATTATCTTGTATTTTAATTTTGGATAAACTAAGGAAAGGGTTTTAGATTTTTGTTGGCTATTTAGGATGTTATTGACAATATTTATAGAGTAACCATTGTTTAATGTTATTGTGTATATTCTATTTAGTTCAAGGTCGAAATTACTTTTACTCATAGGTACAAGAATTAATCTATATACCATTGATTGGTATGCTGATAATTTGTGTGTTATAGGATGAAAAGAATTAGCGTGTATTATGGTATCTGTATGTGTTGGTTTATGGTATATAGCGAACTCGTGTTTATTAGTTTCATGTGATATGGTTAAATCTAGAAAATAAATGCTTTATTTATTTCTGTTTCTATAGTAAAATTTTGGGGTGAATAGTGTTGATATAATTATGTAAAGTTTTTAATTGTCTATCTGAACCGTTATAGCAAATTAATATGTCATCAACATACCTAAACCAATATACACAATTACCAAACAAGGGATGTGTACTAATTATAGTTTCTAAATTATTCATGAAAATTTCTGCTAATAAGGGGCTTAGTGGGTTTCCCATTGATAGACCCTCTGTTTGTTTATAAAATTTCTTTTTAAGTATTTCATCCACCTGATGAAGCTATTGTATGGCGAAACAATATTGTAGTGGTATTTACAATAAAAGAATTTTTGAAATTAGAAGTTTAGTTACTTATTTCTTAGCGTTATTCCAATGCAAGCTTTTCATGATCGTTTTCTAGACTTCAAGAAAGTTAAACCTCTATTAGACATCTTCAGCAATCCTTTCAACATTTCACCCGTAAATGCACCGGAATCAATACAGCTGGAATTGATAGACATGCAAAATGATGATAATTTAAGCAACAAGTTTAATGAAGGTAATTTACTCAACTTTTACCGTTGCGTTGACAAAACCGCTTATAAAGAGTTGCGAATAAATGCATTGAAATTCGCAAGCTTATTTGGAATGACGTATATTTGCTAGCAAACGTTATCAGTGATGAAACTTAGCAAAACAAAAAATCGAAACCGTCTGGCAAATGAAAATCTGGAAGCAATTTTACGTGTGGCGACAAGTAATGTGGAGCCAAACATAAACAAAATTGTTAGGTCAATGCAATGTCATGCATCAAAATAATAAAACATGAAATATTACATTGTAAACATTAGATTACATTACGATTACATAATTACAACAAACATTTTTGAATGTTCTTTTATTTTTATCATTTGTTGTAATTCATATACTATTTAAAAATAAAAGTATTTGTGTTAATAAGTATTCTTTGTTGTGGCCCGTCCTTGGCTTATAATTTTCCCGAGTGGCCCCTGTTCCCTATAAGTCTGTGCATCCCTGCTTGAAAGTCTGTCGAGATATAATTGCCTGATTTTTTGCAATGAATATAGCAAGCCTTGGAAATTTAATGTTAGAATTGACATATGCCACAATGGAACGGTTTGATGCCCATCAACGTACGCTTTTTGTCCGCAGATTTTCTGAATTAAAACATTCTTATATTGCAGTTCAGAGTCAGTTTCGTGCTCGTTATTTAATTATTTATTTATTGCCCAACAGATATACCCACATATATCCGGTTACAGGACAAAAAAAAATAAACAAATATGATGAATCATCTACATATTCTACATAATAATAATAATATACACATTCATTAATTAACTTGTACAAAATAAACAATAATTCTAACAAAAAAGAATGTTCCTATATCCTAAAGAATATACAGTGTGGTCATAAAGTTTGGAACCAAGCTTATAACCGCATTATTTTACATTTTTAGGAGAAGCGCTCGGACAGGTAGATTTTCTTTTTTAAAACGCCATCTTTTGACATACAATTTTTTTCTATGACGTCATTGGTTTTCGAGTGATGACGGTATCAACACTTTCTTTAAATAGCAACCATATTATTTTTTTCTCGTTTTTTGTAGATCTTTATATCCACCAAATAGTGATATAAAACAATTGGTATGTTGCATCACAATTTTTTTGAATAAATGATATAAATTTAGAAAAAAAAACGAAAATTTTATTTTTGTACAAAATTAAAATTAAATTAAAAAAAATACATCTGAACTTAAATTTCTTGTAACAGTTAACGTAAATTTTCAAAATGGACCCCACCAACCAACTGACACTGTCCCAGCCGAGTGTAAACACTTCGTATACTCGCCTCAATTATGTCTGGGGATATTTGTGTAAGTTCTACGCGAATTCGTTCTTTTAAATCTTCTAAATTGTTCGGTTTGTTAAAATACACTTTCGATTTCAAATAACCCCACAAAAAAAAGTCTAACGGAGTCAGGTCAGGATGCCTTTCTTCTGCTTCTAGAAGCACATTTAATTTCACATCTTCTCCTACTTGAGGTCTACCTTGCCGTGGTCGATATTTTACGGATCCAGTTTCGGTAAACTTTCCAACCAGTTTTGTCACCGTAGACCTGGTAATTGGAGGTCTATCAGGGTGTTCATGGTTAAACAATTCGCATGCTTCTTTCTGCATGCGTTCTTTGTCTGTCCCCATACCCAACCATAATTAAAATTTCTCGCTCAGATAAATGTGCTATTTTTTATATTAGCGAAAATGAACAATTTTTACGCAATATCTCAAAAATTTAACGTCAAAAATAGAAGTAAATAATTCAACAATGTTGTCGCCATAGAAACAATTTCAAACTAAAATTTTTGTACATAAATTGTATAAAAAGAAGCAAGAATGTCATAAAGAAATATCTTGCAGAAAAGTGCGTGTTTTTGTTTTTGTAAATTTTTTGCATAGTAACATGAGTACATGTGCTTGTGACGATCCGGTTTGCTCAAAAAGAATATTTAAGTCCTCACACAAGACAGAAGTGTGAAAAAACTTACTTACATATTTCAGTAAATTTTGTAAGCTTAATTAGTTTTTGAAATCTTCAATTATTGGGCGATAATTTTAATTAAGAAATGGTCTGCCACATCATGTCAATTTTTTAAATAAATTAAACTTCTTTGGCCCTTTTTTGTGAAACTATTTAATGTTAAATAAGATTTTTTAATAAGTAATTGGCCGATTGGGAAGACGAATTTCTTTTGACCTGGAGCGAATAACGCAGATTACTATTGATCGCAAAGCATTTACACTCGGCTGGGACAGTGTCAGTTGGTTGGTGGGGTCCATTTTGAAAATTTACGTTAACTGTTACAATAAATTTAAGTTCAGATGTATTTTTTTAATTTAATTTTAATTTTGTACAAAAATAAAATTTTCGTATTTTTTTCTAAATTTACATCATTTTTTCAAAAAAATTGTGATGCAACATACCAATTGTTTTATATAACTATTTGGTGGATATAAAGATCTACCAAAAACGAGAAAAAAATGATATGGTTGCCATTTAAAGAAAGTGTTGATAACGTCATCTCTCGAAAACCAATGACGTCATAGAAAAAAATTGTATGTCAGAAGATGGCGTTTTCAAAAAGAAAATTTACCTGTCCAAGCGTTTTTCCTAAAAATGTAAAATAATGCGGTTATAAGCTTGGCTCCAAACTTTATGACCACACTTTCTTCATAAATTATGTGTAACTGGAATATAAACATTTAAATTTGTTTATCTAATGATATTAGAAATAGCTACAGTTGTAAATATATCACATCTGATAATACATAGTAAATAAATAGTTTATTTGTTCTAAAAGATTCTTTTGTCTATTGAATTGGCAAGTTGTAGTGAAACTCACCCTGAGTACGGAAACAAACTCATCTCTTTGAATAAGTTATTGCCGGAAGACATTTTTATTGACCCATTTAGTAATCGCATTGTTGATGATAAGACTTGGAGTAAATATTCATTACAATATATATATATATATATATATATATATATATATATATATATATATATGATAATTTTGATGTTCTCGCGGTTGTATGATGAAATGATGGTTTCTCGGGTTCTTGGCCGCGTGTGAGATGTGTCCTGAGAAGGATTGTTGTCTCGACGTTTCGACGGGATCGCACTCGTCATTTTCTAGAGTTGTTCTTTCACTTGACGCTGAAGAGTAACTGCCGATCGTGTCCTCGGGTGTCTGCTATTATGTTGCACTATGGGAGGTAGGGGTTGCGCAACCCCTATATACATATATATATATATATATATATATATATATATATATATATGTATGTATAGTTAATATCATAGGCACGTTATTATCTAAAAATATAACAATTCAACAGGTAAACATATCGTGGAATAATACATCTGCGTTGCGCGCACAATGAAACACCGGTGTCCTTTGAAGAATATTTGCTCTAGCTCTAAGAAGACTAAAGTGTTAACGGTTCTCGAAGCAATACGTGGCAGAAGGAAACTAATTTTAGATAAAAGGGCTGGTACGCCCATATTGTTTCTAATAAGATCGATCGGAAATAAAACACTATGTTTCCAATGCCGTTCATCCAAACTTATAAATCCGCACCTTTCCAAGAGACGGAAATACTCAATGTTACTTTCAGGGTAGCTTTCATCCAGTTTAAAACTCAAGTATTTTAGAAACTTTCGTTTAACTCGTTCGACTTGATTTCCATAGACCATTGTTACTCAACCTGGGGTCGCAACCCCTAAGGGAGACGCGGCGTTACTAAAGGAGGGTCGCAAAATAGCCTAAATAACAATGAAAAATCATTTTATGAGAAAAAAAATCATTTATTATAAATATTTTACTTACAATAAGTACACACGTAAAGAAAAGAAATTAATATGATAGTTGTATTTCTTTTTCATTTAAAAGTTTCTCCATACGTGAATCTACGTTAGAAACACACAAAAGCAAATTATTTTTGAGTGATTAGAGACGATTCCTGTATCTAGTTTTTAGCGCAACCATAGACGAAAGTCCCTTCTCACAGAGATAAGACGTGGCGAAAGGGATTAATGCTACGGTGATTACATTTCCATATTCATTTCGACGAGCAAGCCAAAACGTATTTAAATATTCAGATGTATATTGCAGTTGTAGCGTTTTATCGGCAGACATTTCGATGAGCTGGTCGCGAATCTCAACTGGTCACTTAGTAGCGACAACAACGTTTTTACTAAACGAATTCAGTACCCATCTCTTCAAGAAATAATTTTTATCTTCCTGAAAATACTCCGTCAACAGGGTTCTTAGCTCACGCAAATGCATCTTCATATAATCCAAACTGTGGTAAATAATAGTGTCTTGTTCGTTCAAATTCTTCTCAATATAATCCGAAGTGTATGAGAACATATTCAAATTTTTTCTTTGACTGAAATCACTGAATTCATGAATGAATTCATTGTTAGAACTGTTAATTACATAGTGAATTTCGTTAAATTTCAATAACTTACGGATACATTTTTAATTTTCACTTATTTAGATCTAGAACATTGATTAAGTTACTTTTTCAGATATGATATGGAATAATGTCAAGAATAGCAACGTGAAATAAATGCGACTTGGATTAAGGGTCATACTGATTGCATGTCCATTGCCAGTTATTCCGAAATTTGTTGCAAAGTCAGTAAAATATCGTTAAAATATTTCTAAAAAATCGCACGTAAAACGTCATTTAGCATCGCAAACACATATACAGAAATTAGACCCGTTGGAATCTGACAATTTTAACAAAAAACTCTGTGAAACTTTAATGGCGGCAAATATTCCGTTAAATAAACTTAACGATCCCACCTTCAAAACATTTCCACAAAAATATACCGGTCGAAATGTTCCTCATGAATCCACCTTAAGCAAATATTATGCTCCTAATTGCTACACGAAAGAAGTAGAGCGCATTAGAAGCAATCTTTCAATTCAGTACCAATGGATAAGTGCCGACGAAACTGTCGATATATTAGGACGCTGTGTGGTAATTGTTCTAGGCACTACATCCCACTGTTCAATATAACACATATGTAATAGCAACAAAAGTTATAAATACAGTTGATGTGGAAACAGTAGCTAAAACCACTTACGAGAATATGCACCAAAAATTCGGACGACAGGTGCAAAGAAAAAATACCTTTATGTCTGTGTGTTTATGTGAATGCTGCATATATGTTAAAAACAGGCAGACTATTAAAGGAAACATATCCTAATATGCTGCATATTACTTATGTAGCACATAAGTAATATGCTGCATATTACTTATGTAGCACATACTTGTATCCGCATTGAAAAAAGTTTTCAGAAAAACACCATTGAGAGTAGCTCTTTACAGGGAAAAACTTCCATCTTTAACACTACCTCCCTGTCCAGTAATAACTAGATGGGGAACATGGCTGGAAGCTAACGAGCCATCGAAAAAATTAATAATTGGAGTAGACTGTGAAATTGGGTTGGTACTTTAGCCATTTCCACATAATGACATTTATTATTTGACATGGAAACTATAAGTTTGTGTCAAATTTTTCAAAACTCTTATTAAAAAATTAAATTTGTTTAGATGTAAATGGACAACATTTTCAACAACTTCTGTAGCTATATGTAAATTTTGATTATGATTTCGATATTAAATAAATTAGAAGATAAAAATAAAATAAAACAATAACTTTGTTTTACCACTTTATTCACATGTAATAGTGACCGCGGTTTCGACATACAATGTCATTATCGAACTGCAAAAGTTACAAGCCTACATAGCTCTTATAAATGACACAAAAATATATCGGGGTGGTTTATGATGTTATTTAAAATTACTACTATATACTTAACTATTATATACAACATTGGAAAAGAGGTGTATATATAAGATCTAACTGGTCGTTAAGAACAATATCTATTGTGTTATTTCCGCTTTTAAAAATTTTAAGTGACTTTAAAAGATTTAATTTACGACCCTTCTCGGCAAAATGCAATATTTTATGATGCCCAAATGTATGCCTTTCTGTAATAAGATGGTTTGCGAATGTAGAATCTGTCTTCTTTAGTTTATATGACCTCATGTGTTCTTTTACCCGTATAATAAAACTTCGACCAGTCTGACCTATATATACACTTTTACAATCATTACAATATAATTTGTACACTCCTGATTTATTATTGATATCTGTTTTTGGTTTTGCGTTAAAAATGAAATTACTTGTTTTTACATATGGTTTGTAAGCTATACCAACATTACTATTATTTTTTGAAATTATATTTCCAATTTGCTCGCTTATTTTACCGAAGTAAGTTAACGAGACAAATTGTTTCAAATTAGCACTATCTTTAGGATATACTAAACTAAGGGCCACTTGTAACTGTTTTCCTTTAGTATACTGTCAATTACGCTACTTTTATAATTATTAATTATAACTATTAATTTTCTTAAATAAATTATTTGTTTTCTTTTTTGTTGTAGTATCATTTCAATGCCATAACCTTTTTTGACAATGAAACCAAATGAAACTGTCAAGCATCAAGTAATGTGTCATTATGTGGAAGTGGCTAAAGTACCAATCCAATTTCACAGTCTACTCCAATTATGAATTTTTTCGATGGCCCGTAACTAGTTTTTATTCAGAGAATTTCGATAGTTTACAAAATTTGGTTACATGTTTAAATGACGATTCTCGAAGTATTTCTGAGTGCAGGGAACTAATACAAATTCTAAATTTAAAAAATCAGTTGTACTTTCTTCAGGAACACTTTGGAAATTGGCCAAAACTAATCACTTATTTTGAAAATCAAAATCTCAAATTAAATGATGGATTAACCACATTAGATGTGACTATTAATAATTTGAAAAATATTCCAAGTGACTTCGGATGTGGCCTTCGGCAAGAGTTAGACGCAGTTTTTAATAGAATTCCACATTTAATACCATTGCGGCAATTGTGTATTGGGACGATGCCTCAAAATCTAACTGCTAAATACGCTGAAATAAAAGAATATTTTCAGTATGCACCTATAACCAGTTGGGATGTAGAATGGACGTTTTCTATCTACAAGGATGTATTTCATTTAAAGAGAACAAATTTTACGGAAGAGAACCTTGATAAAGTATTACTAGTTAATATTAATACTCCTTTACTCAACTTGAACTAAAAATGAACAAATAAAAATGTATTTCATATTTTATATGTCACCAATTGTTTGTTTTCCAATTATATAAATAAAATTTAAAAACTCTTGGAAAATGCAAATTTTCAATAGTTGGCTCGGTGGCGATTAATCATGGACCTCTCGTGTCGGGTTCTTGCGTATTACATTTGTTAATATTATATAATTTTTTACATTCATAATTATAGTCAAAATTAAATTTGTTATAGTAAGTCTTACTGTTATTATTCCTTTGGGGGGGATATTAATTTTATTTACATATTTACATTTATTACTTGGGGAGAGGGTCACGGAGCTAAGAGAAAATCCAAGGCTTATCTCAGAGATCGCTGCATATTACAATAGTTCCTATAATCTACATTTACCATATAATTTACAATCCGTGTAGTGATGCCCATCATGAAAGTAAACAAAATTTCAGCAATTTACGGAATTAAGACTGGCTCTTTAAAGTACTACTAAATGTAGCTATAAATTTACTTACTTTACCCAAATGGCTATAAACGTTAATCGATTCATTGAAACATTTTCTAATACTACATTAACAAACAATTCCGTTTTCATTACAAATTAATTTCAAATGTAACAACTGTTACAGGTTACCTCTTAGTAAATAAATAACTTCAATTAGATTAACAAACACCACCCACACAAGCCGCACACAGACGGAAAATTGGAACGTGTAATTTAAGCAGAACTTACACCAGAACATTCTAATTACGTTTAATACATCGAATTTATAAGTGGTGTGTAATCCCCGGTGTAATGTCTATGTAAAAGTCCTTTGTGCTCTATATAAACTAGGGTCGTTAAAATTTTATTATTTTAATCGCTTCAAGTTTTCGAATTAACAATCTCTATTATGTAGATACTTTCTGGATTCAAATTAGGAACGCGTAAATGTATGAGCAAAAATTAAATGTGTCATACCTAACTCAACACCAGGCCCTTAGAATCTGTTTAATTTTAACGTAAATATTTTCGTGATATCAATTACACCCACCTGTTATTATAGCCATTCATGCGCTGTATAATTTTTACAGATAATTTTTTACGTTCAAGAGAAATTCTGATAATTCTTTCAATGGAGACTGTGGTTAAATAATAATTTAAAAAGGTATATAACCCCTTACCACAATTATTAGTCGTATCCTAAATACGTATTTCGACAACTAAGTTGTCATCATCAGTAGGTAAAAACTACTAATTAAAAGTCACACATGGGGCACAGTAAAGTAACATAAACGCTTCCGCACAACTACTATACACTGCAACCCTGTAAAGACTAAATTTACCATGCCATTCTCAAACTACGGGACAAAACACTTGCCTCTTAGAAAAGGTTTTAAACATGTGTTACATTATCGAACAAAGGAACGGCAGAAATTCTTCTCTAAAGAAGGCGCCTACTAAAAACGATTTTTAAAGCTACGGTGACCTACTATTAAACTAAATGAAACACCTTATAATTTCACAAAACACTAGTATATTTAACTATATGAATATATTTCATGTGCATTGTACACATTAGTAGTTATTATTTAAACGTATTATTTCGAGTACACAAGTAGTGACAAAATCTATATTGGGTAGGGGTGTAAAAAATTTTCCATTACCTCCTTAACACACCCAGAGCCTACCGTGATTTCTATACATTATATTAAATTGCTTAACTCCTTAACTAGGACATGTCACCTATTTATAATTAACTTTTAAATTATATACCTACAATATCCAATTATTCATAGACACTTTTCACGTGAATTGCTTCTCATTTAATATGCAAAAATTACCTCCTTAACACACCTAGAGCCTACCGTGAATTCTATACATTATATTAAATTGCTTAACTCCTTAACTAGGACATGTCACCTATTTATAATTAACTTTTAAATTATATACCTACAATATCCAATTATTCATAGACCCTTTTCACGTGAATTGATTCTCATTTAATATGCAAAAATTACCTCCTTAACACACCCAGAGCCTACCGTGAATTCTATACATTATATTAAATTGCTTAACTCCTTAACTAGGACATTGTCACCTATTTATAATTAACACACCCAGAGCCTACCGTGAATTCTATACATTATATTAAATTGCTTAACTCCTTAACTAGGACATTGTCACCTATTTATAATTAACTTTTAAATTATACACCTACAATATCTAATTATTCATAGACCCTTTTCACGTGAATTGATTCTCATTTAATATAGCACAACACAGCCGGATGTCTTGTTTCTTCATGTAACGCCCCTTCTTAATTTTGTCTTTCTCAGAATTTGCAATGAGAGTACGGCTTTTACAATACACAATATACGACTTTTTAACCATTTGGAATGGAAAATTTTTACACCCCTACCCAATATAGATTTTGTCACTACCTGTGTACTCGAAATAATACGTTTAAATAATAACTACTAATGTGTACAATGCACATGAAATATATTCATATAGTTAAATATACTAGTGTTTTGTGAAATTATAAGGTGTTTCATTTAGTTTAATAGTAGGTCACCGTAGCTTTAAAAATCGTTTTTAGTAGGCGCCTTCTTTAGAGAAGAATTTCTGCCGTTCCTTTGTTCGATAATGTAACACATGTTTAAAACCTTTTCTAAGAGGCAAGTGTTTTGTCCCGTAGTTTGAGAATGGCATGGAAAAATTTAGTCTTTACAGGGTTGCAGTGTATAGTAGTTGTGCGGAAGCGTTTATGTTTCTTTACTGTGCCCCATGTGTGACTTTTAATTAGTAGTTTTTACCTACTGATGATGACAACTTAGTTGTCGAAATACGTATTTAGGATACGACTAATAATTGTGGTAAGGGGTTATATATCTTTTTAAATTAGAAATTCTGATAATTTAAAATAAATAAATTCAGCGGAATAAGTTTATTTACTAAGTGCTTCCGGAAAATAATATCCGGTTTATAACTAAAAAACCAAGCTTCAAAGATTTTTGGAAACAACTTTTTATTTTACAGAAATAACTTGCAAGGTAAGCACCATGATATAGAAAAAACGTAGTATCGAAAATTAAAAAATCTCTTTACAAGCTTCCCCATATTAGCCTACCCACTTTATATTTCGAATAAAATCCTTTTAAGTAGAATCTTTTAATACACTCATGTCCAAGTAATTATTTTGGATTTATAATTAACTTAAACTTTTCTTTATGATTTAAAAATCATGCCTTCTAAATGTCCGCCATCAACTTGAATACAATTTTCAATTCTGAAAGCAAAATTGTGCATCACAATTTAGTTCTTCAATCGTTGCAGGACGACTTGCATAGACCTTTGTCTTCAAATGCCCCTATAGAAAAGAATGAGGTGCCGTTAAATCGGGTAACCTAGTTGGCCAAGGCAAATTTCCAAATCGCGAAATTATACGGCCGTTAATAAATTCTCGCAGAATCCTAATGGCGTTTCTGACTGTGTGAGCTGTTGCTTCATCTTGTTGGAATAACAAAGCATCATTTACTAGTCTGCGTCTAATCAGTTTTGGGATGAGAAACGTTAGTAACATGTTTATGTAACGCTAGGAATTAACCGTTACAAACGGTTATTTTCATCCTCAAAAAATAAAGACTTAAGGATATCAAATGATCCTACACCACACCAAACAACGACATTTGGACTATGGAGATGTTTTGCAAACAATTTGCTAGTATTTACAGCTTCTCAATATCTAAAATTCTGTTTGTTAACAACGACATCCAAATGAAAATTTGCTTCGTCGGTCATTACGAAATTGTGTATTGATTGATTCTCGATGCCAATTTAAAAATTCTTGACAGAATGTTAACCTCGCTTCCTTATCTCTATGGTTAAGGTGCTGTGCCATTTGATATTTGTACGGATGAAATTTTAAATCGTTGTGAAGGATTCTGTACAGACAAAGGTATTTTTAATAATATAAAATATTATTAAAAATCTGGTGTGAAGAACACAAATACAGGTTCACTATTAACATTTTTGTGAACGTGTCCGAACATATCCCTCCCCAGAGACGTAGATACGTATTTAGCCTTTCTACAGGCTCATCGGTACGCACCCTAGGGGCATACCGATATATTATATTTATATTATTAAAAATACCTTCGTATTATACAAAACTAGTGGGGTTTACCTACTCATGTATGTTTCAATTATTCTGATTCTGTAAAGACTTCCCTTGGATATTAGTAAAGCAAGTAATTGCCGATTAGCAGATCTGGTAAGACTTCTCGTGAAAGGAGCTCTCACTCGTTCAGTATATGCAAACGTACGAACCATTTTTCGACGTCCAGGCTTTTTAATTTTCTGCACGGCACCATTTTCACGCCATTGACGAGCCCATGCCATAACTATTTTACGCGTTGGCGCATTACCCCTACTATTATCACCAAACTGCCGTGGAAATGCACGCCGAATTTCTTCTAATGAACCAGTTCTAATGTAAATTTCCCTGAATAACTGAATAATCCAAACTACTGAAAACTTTTATAAAATTGGCACAAATTGTAACACTTTGTTTGTGATACTGACGCGAATTTATGTCTATAGCTCGCTTCAACCTTAGAAAAAAGTACGGGCCATATGGGAATCAGGAGCGCTGTTGCCTATTCATATGTAATTAATTTCATCTTTGTTGTCATCTTAATAAATTGATGTCAATAAATAGATAACAAAATAACCTTGTTTTAATTTTTTACAAACTGGCCTTTCATCAAATATTTACAATCAAAACCTAATAATATGGTAAATAAGATTCATATTATATATACAATTATATTTTATCAACAGGAAGAATATTTTACAAGAAACAAATTGCTTATTGTCTATATTTATGTTATAACAACATATTGAAAAAACCTTAGACTATTTCAACTAAATTTTTTCCATTACCACAAAGAATAAAAAGTTTATGTAGGTTGCACAAATCATTACATTATTAAATAAAGAAAGTAAAGTTTCATTAATCGGAGGAGAAGTTCGTGAAGAAAATTCTGAAGAACTTGAGTCAGTTAATGATATTATAAACTCCTCGATATCATCTTCTATTTCATCTATTCCCCACATATCTAGTTCAACTGTAAAAAATCGACGATCATTTATGATTGAATACCTTTTTTAATAATAATCAACATAATTACGTAGATTTTCCTCTGAAATATTATTAAATACTTCATCTATTAATGGTGTCATGTCACGTATTTCAAATGTATACCGCATGTGTCAAATATCATTAGGCATAGTGAATACGTATGAGTACATACGATGTATATGTATATGGAAAAGCCGATCCAATGCCGGCGAAGACCGCGATGGCCGGCAACGATTATCTCCGATTGTTTCGCAAATACAAGTTAGCAGTAATCATTTGACCATCGACATAGGTACTTGTAATGCGTTCTAAAATAACATTTACGAGGGATTTGCTTTTTTATTTCTTTCAGTAGATGCAGGAAATTTTTAAGCTGCGGTGCGTCGAATAACCAAAAGCCTAATTCTAATAAAATTGAAGAATAATCCTAATAAAATAAATAAAAAAGGATTCTAAAAATTATAATAAATTATACAAGAGGTTCAAAAATTCCTCCTTGCACAGCAAGACATTGTCCTAGGCGGTCGTAGAAATTAGCTCTTACATTTGCTAACATGTCGGCAGTTAATGAATTCGCAGCCTCAGTTATTTTTTCTCTCAAGGCAACTAGATTTTCTGCTCTACCAGCTTCATGAGTATAAACAATATTTTTTAGATATCCCCACAAAAAGAAATCATTTGGAGATAGATCAGGAGATCGCGGGGGCCATTTAATCTTTCCTGTTCCAGTAATAACACGGTCAGGAAAAGTATTTCCTAGAAATTCCTTTACCCTCACTGCATTATGTGCTGGACAGCCATCATGTTGAAACCAAACGATTTCCTGATTTATTCCAATGTTTTGAATGTTTGAATGGCGGGAAGTATTTGATTTTTCAGTAATTCGAGATACTTGTCGGCATTTAATATACCATCAATAAAAAAGGGGCCTATAGAATGGTCGCCTAAAATACCTGCCCAATCGTTTAGCTTTTGAGGATACTGAGTGCTATTTGCAAAATGCCGGTGTTGATTTTCCGAAGCCCAATATCGAAGAACAGAGGGATTGTGCTTTCCGTGTAATGGAAAAGTTGATTCATCGGTGAAGAGAATATTTTGAACGAAATTTTCATATCGATGTATCTTTTCCATAACGTCTTGACAAAACTCCATTCTCCGGAAATTGTCCTCGGGAAATATTTCTTGAGTTTTCGAATATTTGAAACATTTTAAACCATTACGTTTCCAAATACGTGAAATAGTTGTGTTACTTGTACCCAATTCCTCGGCAGCACTTCTAGTAGATCTGGTGTTATCAATTTCCACAATACTACAAATTAATACATCCCGCCGTTCTCTTTCCTCAATTTTTTGTGGTGATACCTCTCTTGGTTTGCATTTCGTACAGTTATTGAGACAGAAACAAGTTTCGAATTTATTTATAATATTATAAATTGTTTGTCTGCAAGGTACAGAACGGTCTGCAAAGTCAGCGCAAACAAATTCATGCACTCCATTGCAGACTTGCCAGCATAAAACCATTTTACTAACTGAAGCTTTTCAGTGGGTGTATAAAGAGCCATTATACATTAATTTTATTGTACGCTTTCAAACTGTAATGGCCGCAGCTAGACTGAATGCCAAATTTCCAGTCAATCGGTATCGGAGACAATCGTCAGTCGTCGCGGTCTTCGCTGGCATGGGACTGGCTTTCTCATGTATCTATACATTGTATGTACTCATACGTTGATTCTCTATGATATTTAACACATACGGTATAGATCAGCTAACACACTCGCGCTACAAACTTTTTTTGTTACAAATATCGCTTAATATTGCGCAATATTTTTGCGAGAAGGTAAAGCATTTCGTATGTACCGATTTAAATTTTAATTCTATTTGTATAGCAGAAGGTAATGATTTTTAAATTCATAAATTTAGATAGAAATTACAACCCAAATTTAGAAAAATATATTTCGTATATTTTAAAATCTAAATAATGATAATTCACTTTGCAATATGAACTAAATGCAAGGCATTAAATAATCCCATAATTCACTTCTGTTTTCATTTCAACCTTTTGAAGATTGAACGCGTCCAATCCTTTTACGCGAATATATAGCAAAACCTGGTGGTTATATTAAGTTTTCGCGGAAGCGAAAGGGTTGAGCGTAACAAAAAACAACCCGTCAGTTACACTTGTGCTTGACCATGTTATATAAAATACACAAAAAAGTAAACGTAGGCATTCACAAGCTTTAAAATATGGATTTTATAAAGATGTAGCTGAAGTTAAAGGAGTTTTTAAATTACCTGTCGGTTAAAACGTTAAGATTTAAAATTATAGTTAATTGTTCATATAAAATATACAAAAATAATAGAACTGTATGCAAACGACGGTTAAGCCAACGCGGAATTAACAGTTTTAACATTTTCCCACAAACTTTAATAAATATTTTAATTAAAATTCAAATCGAATATTGGCGCAGAACGCAAACGCTTACTAAAATCGTTAAGCGATTATCTTATCGCACACAAACGATGCTCATTAGAAGAGTTTTAGACGAAAATCCGAACAAAATTAATTATGTGCATAACGAAGCGCTTCTACATACTTTGAAAAATCCCTTGAGAGCAAACATCCAATCAAATATGTGAATACCTCTAATCTAGAATACATTGAAAAAAATAAAAATTATAAATTCCGCAATATTGAAACTGTTTATTGTTACAAATAATTTAATATGTTACACTACTAATTTCAAATAATGTTCCAAATTTTTTTAGACATCTACAGCTAAAAATCAATTTTTAGAATTTGTTCCAAATCATGAAAATTTATTTTAGAACGAATTTTCAAGGAGATGCACGGTCACTAGATTACAAGTCTAAACATATATAAAATAGTAGAACCCAGAGCAGTTCCCATTACAGGAAGGCCGAGTTATGTCATGGTTCAAAGATTCAACACTAATTATAAATATAAAATAATTAGAGACCGGACGCATCAGGTCGAAATTACGATGCACCATATAAATCTATATATATATATATATATATATATATATATATATATATATATATATATATATATAAAATACAAAAAAGTTTGTTTGTCCTTTATAGACTCTGAAACTATCCAACCGATGTGATCCAAACCGGTTTCATTAGAAATGTAATAGTCCAGATTAGGTTTACGGCTATATATCTTTTTGATATTTCAAGTGGTCGTGGCCCCTCCCACATAAATAATAGCATCATATATCTTGACTATTGTGATAACAAGAGTTTTGAAACATTGCAATAGTACATATTGCTATGGACATTTCCCTGCAACATTATGAAAAATTTTATTATTTTTGATTGAACTGTTATTTTGGTTGCTAGTGTATAAATTGTGAATTTATTATTTTGACATGCGCAGTGGGCGCACGCCGTTTGTTCGGCTGGGCAAATTTTACCTTGAAACTATATTTTTTTATGATAGAGAGCCTGTGAGCTATCTGTGGACAGACACAAATTGTTATCAGAGTTAAGAAGACGTGAGTTATAAGATAATTTTTTATCTTCGTTTTTGTAGCTTCGTGAATTTTATTAATTAGTTTTGTGATTGATTTCAATACCGACTGAGTTACGAGTGTGCAGAATTCGTAGTTGTTTAATTTTGTACGTTCTTCTAACTCTGGTGTCTCGTATAAAAAAAAATACATTTTATTTACGTAAGTAAAAGAAATTATTCCTATTATCTTTATTATTATTATTTTCTTGTATGTATTGATTTGTATTATACCATTGTGGTAATTTTGATAAATATTTTATCTTAGACATATATATATAAATGACAAAGAACGTATTTTAAAATTTCAATATAAAAAATTTTCTATAACTTTAAATTTTGCACGTTGGAGTCAAGGGCAGTTTTTTATTACATGTGACTGCGCATGTGTTAGAGATTTGCTTCGGTCTGTCAGTTCTGTTTGTTTATCTTTTATTAGGGGTGAGATTTAAAATACATCTTTGCAATTTATTAGATTTAATTTAGTTCGGGTGTAATCAGAGGACGTTTGGATTTGTTTTGCGGTCATTTTCAACAAATTCTTTTACCTCTAAGTGTAAGTTTGTATTACACAATTCTTTATACTTTATAAAGAATTTTTTTTTCTTTTTTTATTTTTTATAGATTAAAGATTCATTTGAGCAAAGATGTGTATATCTTTTTAATTACCTTCTTCTTGTCTGCATAACAGTAACTTCAGTAAAACTAAAAATATTCACAAATAAATTTTGTGTGGCGCCTGATTGTGGTATTAATTAAATTATTTTTCCACGTTTTCCATTGGAAACCCGGAGAGGAAAGCAGTCCCATTTAAATAAAGTAACCGACTGAGTATCTAAGCTGGACAGAGTTGGTGTGAATAGTGGTACATCCAACTACTAACTCACTATTAATAGCAATATGTTACTAATGTAAGTAATCAGGACAAAAATGGATGGGATCGGACAAGTGGGAGTGGCTGCTCTCATAGCGGTAGCACACGCCGGGTATCCGCTAGTAGTCTATATTATAGACTATTTATATGTCGATGTTATAGACTCTATAACATCGCTAAGTACAGCACGCTGTTATTGCAAAGCACTATTCTTTCGGTTAACCGCACATCTGGTTTTTGTGTAATAGATCCTGTTTAATATCATTTCATCGAATCTAGTCCGGTGTATTACGTTAAGTTTCAATAACTTACGTATACATTTTTAATTTTCACTTATTTAGATCTAGAACATTGTTTATTAAGTTACTTTTTCAGATATGATATTGAACAACGTCGAGAATGGCATCGTGAAACAATGGCGAGTTGGATTAAGGGTCATACTGATCGTATGTCCATTGCCAGTGATTCCGAAATTTATTGCAAAGGCTGTAAAATACAGTTAAAAATTCAAAGAAAACGCACGTAAAATGTCACTTAGTATCGCAAACACATACACAGATTATTAGACCCGTTGGAATCTGACAATTTTAAAAAAGAACTCTGAGAAACTTTATGGCGGCAAATATTTCATTAAATAAATTTAACAATCCCACTTTCAAAACATTTCTCCAAAAATATACTGGTCGAAATGTTCATAATGAATCCACCTTACGCAAATATTATGTTTCTAAGTGCGACACGAAAGCAGTAGAATGAATTAGAATCCATCTTTCCAATCAATACCTACTAAGTGCCGACGAAACTGTCGATATATTAGGACGCTGTGTGGTAGATATTGTAGCTGGTGTACTACATCCAACTATTTCATATAACGCATATGTAATAGCAACAAAAGTTATAAATACAGTTGATGCGCAAATAGTAGCTAAAACCATTTACGAGAATATGCACCAAATGCTTCATTCGGACGACAGGTACTAAGAAAAATACTTTTATTTGTTAGTGACAGTGCTGCATATATGTTAAAAACAGGCAGACTATTAAAGGAAACATATTCTAATATGCTGCATATTACTTGTGTAGCACATGCTCTCCACAGAATCTGTGAATATATCAGAGACACCTTTCCGGAAGTTGATAGACTTGTATCCGCTTTTCAAAAAGTTTTCAGAAAAGCACCATTGAGAATGGGACAAGCTTCCATCTTTTTCACTGGCTCCCTCTCCAGTAATAACTAGACCCATCTAGTTCTAGTTCATTCTAGTTCCCCAGAACATGGTTGGAAGCTACTAGTTTTTATGCAGAGAATTTCGATAGTTTAGAAAATTTTCGTTTCATGTTTAAATGACGATTCTCGAAGTATTTCTGAGTGCAAAGAACTAATACAAATTCCAAATTAAAGAAATCAGTTGTACTTTCTTCAGGAACACTTTGGAAATTTTCCAAAACTAATCAATTATTTTGAAAATCGAAATCTCAAATTAAATGATGTGTAATGAGTTATTACAGATGGATTAACTACGTCAGATGTGGCTATTAATAATTTGAGAAATATTCTAAGTGACATCGGATGTGGCCCTCGGCAAAAGTTTTTAATAAAAATCCAGATTTAATGACATTACGGCAATTGTGTATGGGGACAATGCCTCAAAATCTAACTGCTAAATAAGCTGAAATAAAAGACTATTTCCAGTATGCACCTATAACCAGTTGCGATGTAGAAAGGACGTTTTCTATCTACAAGCTTGTATTTCATTCAAAGAGAACAAATTTTACTTGAGAGAACCTTGAGAAAGTATTGCTAATTAATATTAATACTCCTTTACTCAACTTGAATTACAAAATGAATAAATAAAAATGTATTTCGTATTTTATAGATCACCACCACCCCTTTTGTTTTCCAATTATATAAACAAAATTAAAACCTCTTTAAAAATACTAATTTTCAATAGAACGCTCGTGGGCTATAAGTCATGGGCCTCTCGTGTCCGGTCTCTAACTATGAGTTGAGTTGCTAGCGTTTGGTCAGTGGCGCGTGCTTCAAAAAATTGCAAGGGGTTTACTAGGTAATAAATGTAAGTAAATGCTTGGCTTTTTAAAATCAAAATAACAAGATGTTTAGATTGTATTGACAACTTAATATTCGGACTATCACTAGTTACAAAATTTAATGCGGAGTTACTTTACCTTTGGCCTTAACTGTTTTAATTCGACCTGGCATGGTTCCAAACAATTTTCTACTGTCATCTGGCGTAAATGTTTGCCATATTTTTGTTAGTTTTGTCTGCAAGGTATTTATTCTTTGCTGATTATTTCTCATATACCTTCTAATATGATGCCACAAAGTTTCATAAAAGATTATGGTCTGAACTGTAGGAAGGTCATGACAGGACTCTTATATTATGATCTGCAAATCAACGTTTAGTTGATTTGACTATGTGACAGGATGCGCCATCCTGTAGAAATTTAAAATTTCCATCTGGATAGAGGTTTCCTACACTAAGAAGGAGGCTATGCTGATACTTGACAGCATTAACAGTCCCATCTATTATTTCCATTCTACCTATACCTTTGCCAGACATACATCCCTATATAATCACACCGTTTGCAAATTTGGCAGTTCTTTTTACACAGTCCTTATGGAAACCTTCCGATCTATCGCGAATAATTCGTTTTCTACAATCACCTATAGAGATGTCGAATTTGGATATTTGGATTCATCGCTGAACACGAATTTGAACCAATCTTCTAGTGTCCAAGGTAATTCGGAATGAATTACAAAATGAATAAATAAAAATGTATTTCGTATTTTATAGATCATTACCCGTTTGTTCTCCAATTATATAAATAAAATGAAAAACTCTTTAAAAATACAAATTTTCAATAGTACGCTAGTGGGCAATGAGTCATGGGCCTCTCGTGTGCGATTCCTAGTCATCATCCCTCATCCGTAATGGTTTGGTGAGTTACGAAAAGTGAAAAACATTCATTTTTGTAAAAAAAAGAGTTTAAAGCCTGAGCAGCTATGTATCAGGAAGATATTTTGGAACGTGTTGTTATTTAACGGTGAACCATGGACATTCCAGGAAGCTTCAGCGTCGTCCCACAAGGCCAGAACAACTCAACAGTGGCTTCAGAGCAACGTACCGAATTTTATTAGATTACAAGTTATGGTCGGATTTAGAGAATATGGTGTGCTATAAAAGACATCCGAATTTGGAGACTCTGGAGTCGTTTTCTTCATGTTTTTAATATGAATTAACTCTAATATTAATCTTGCTTTGTAATTTGTTTTTGTTTGTATTATTTTAACTTCTTTTTAATTTTTAGTTTCATGTTTTTTAAAGCTGTAATGTTTTTTGAATATTTGTGTTGTTCTGTTTGACCTATATAAACTCTACTACAATCATTACATCATTTGTTGAAATATTAGTTACTTATTTATTGATCAATAAATGCTGTAAAAGTCTTTTATCATCTCTATTTTACAACTAAAATTAATGTAACAGTATTTATGATAGTACTAGGTATTATGCATATTTAGGAAACGAGAGCTTAACAAAAGAGAATCAGATTAAACATAATTTATTGGAGTCGTTTACTAATAGCCCTAGGTAGTAAAACTAGCGGTCTACATTATAAAGTAATAAATAAATTTGCAAATATAAAAAATGCCCATTCTTAAAACCTAGAGAAAGTTTTATAATTTGAATATGCTAATAAAATTATGTTATGCAGTGGTTTAAACTTTAAAATGCACGTCGAATATTTATAAAATTGGAAATGTTATAGTTTAATTCGTTATCCTAGATTTACTTATATACCATATATAAATACAACAAATTTCGTTTTATGACGAAACACTCACAAGTGATGGCATAGTGTGAACAGAGTTTGTGTCAAGGGGAACAACTGTAAGCTCCGAATATTACAAGAGCGTACTGCCACGTTTACGAAACGATCTACAGAAAAAGAGACCGAGAAAATGCCCAATGGTTTCGCGCTATGCCATACTTCACGTTTTGACAACATTCCCGACAGTGAGAAGGCCACGACGAAGTAGCTGAAGGCCCTTCCGAAAGAAGTCTTCGAAAAATGCTTCGCCCAAGGAGAGTACTTTAACTTTTATGTGACTGGAAGGGTACCCGGGGGCCCTTTTTCAGATTGAAATATTAATATTTTTTGTGTTTGAACATGCTGAGGTTGGAAATTCTGTGACATCTCTAAACTTGTTTTATATTACATTTTATTATTGTATATACTTCGTTATTTAGATTTAATTTTTAACGAAAAAATGGCATCCGAAATTATTACAACCTCTAAGACAGGTATGGGTACCCGGGTACCTCCATTTAAAATTACATATGGATGGATGTGAAAGAACAAAAGTAGCATTTTTACATTTTTTATTTATATATGTTATAAAAAAGATGTATAAAAACAACGAAAATAAATAATAATGGATTAAACTGCCTGTTGGTTACAGGTATCGCATACGGCCTTAGTAACAGAATGCTCATTACAAACTGGTTTTGAACAGGAATTACATGCTTTTCGCGTTTTTCTTTATCTGTGATTCAATTCCCGGCAAATGTAACATATTCCAACTACCAAAATACGCCCAGAAGTATCTCGAGATGATTGATCTCTGACTGCTGTAACGACTGGTTGTGTAATTTGGCGTCCTAGAACCATTTCTAGTGATGTACGTGCAAAATGATTGCCCAAAACTCTTGGAATACTGCTTCGAGTTAGTACAGCAGACATGCATAACTCGTTTGCAAGATCTTTCAAAAATCTCCGTCGTCGGTCGGTTGATGTAAGCCTAGGATTGTGCTCCGTGTAAATTATGTATGCACTCAGTGCAGCAAGGTCAACCATATTGTAAAAAAATGCTAGGGGCCAACGAGTTGTTCTACGCTTTACTGTATACTCTGATAACATTCTATCCAGCGTGTCGACGCCGCCTTTTGTTTTATTATAATATTTAATAATTTCGGTTTTTGCAGTACCAGTATGTTCTACTTTGCCTGTTGTATGCATTGATGATAATAGGATGACAGATTTGTTCTTTTGGGAACATACGAGCATATAGTTGCTCTTTTAGTAAATGCAAAATTAGTGGAATTGATAGCTCTACTTTTATTGGACTGCATATTGGAAGGAAGAAAAGTTTTATTTTTTCGAACGGTTCCTACTAAAGTTAAGTTCCAAGAATTTAGGTTATGGGCCAACTGTAAACTTGTGAAAAAGTTGTCTGTCGTTATATTTCTTCCAGAACCTTTATATTTAGTAATTAAATCTAGAACTGTACGCTCTCCAATATTCACTTGCCGTTCACCGTCTGGTGGTTTTCCAGTATAAATTTTACCTTGTAAAGGATAAGCATTTGCCGCATCACAAGCCCAAAAAAATTTTAACCCATACTCTGCCGGTTTTGAAGAAATGTATTGGGTAAATTTTGTATGTCCTCTATAAGGAAATAATTGCTCATCGACCGTTATGCATTCAGACGGCTTAAAGTTGTTTTCTAAATTACTACTTAGCATTATCCATATATCACGAATTGGAGCAGCTTTGTCACTTTTAGATCGTTCAGCACGTGTATTCTGATTATCAAAACGAATAAATCGTGAAAACATTTTGAAACGATCACAAGACAGCCGCACGAACAAGAGGTAAGGATTCAAGTTTCCACATTTCAGATATATGTTCCTTATTAGATTTATGTACACCAGCTGCAATTAGGATTCCTAAAAATGCATCGAATTCCTCTTCAGTAAATGCCTTGAAAACCTTTCGTGGTGGTGGTTGCCGCTTAGAATCTTTGTACTTTTGAGCTTGTTTTTCATTATAATCTCCAGTTACTTGTGTGCCTTTTCTGTTAGTTTCCCTTAAAATTATGGTACAAATTTCATTGGACATGATAGATTTAAAAGTTTCTTTAGCAGTATATAATGCACTAAAACTTGGTGCGCCACATTTTTCGCGCAAGATATTTCGGCTAATTGTCTGCGCTTGTGGTAATGGAGTATTAGTCCAATGAGTTCCATCTTTAGCAACTAAAACAGTAGGCTGTGCAGGCGTTTCTTCTTCATCACTAATTTCATCTGAATAAGGTTCCTCTTGTTCAATTTCAGGTTCTATTTCTGCATCAGATTCTTCAGATTCGATTTCCGGAATGTACTCGTCTTCATCCGAAGCAGTAAATGGCTCTTCTTCTAATGTTTCTTCCGCTGCTGCTAGTAATTCTACTGATGTCAGCTTGAAAACCATAAAATATCACATTACGTTCTTATTATTACTATTATTTTTACTCTTACAGGATTTGCAATTATATTAACTTCTATATCATATCTGGTTCTCCTCCATCTTGGTTCTGTAAATGAACCCGAACTAGGACCAGGCGTATTATCACACATTCCGATAAAAATAATAAAATTTGCACTTGTTATTACCAAAAACACTAAAAATATTTAGTATGTACTGTAGCGAACAAATTATATACGAGCACTTCGAAAAATGGACGGTTACTGATTTTCAGACATGTCTAATCTTGTTCATAACAGCGCAGTTTATGTCTCCCCACCACTGTCTCCCGTATATGTATAGCTGAAACGTATATACAACGTGGGGTACCCGGGTACCTAAGTCGTCATTAGAAGGTGTTATTTTTCCCAGTCACATAAAGGTTAAAGGAGATTAATTCAATTTTTATGTAAGCTTATTACTATATTTCTAATAAAATAATTCACGTACTTTTTTATCACACCTCGTAGACTCATTTCCAGAGACTTGTTTACCTCCAACTTTCCAAAAGTTAATTTTTAAGTCTCCCTTAGTGTCATTAATATTATCTTCACGCGCTTAGAATAAATTGTATCAGAGTTTTCATGATAATATTAAAATACTTGAGTCGACACTTTTGGAATACACGCAATTAATTTTTTTCAAGAAAAAGAATTGTGCCGAGATGAAGAAGTCTTTAGGTCGAATAATTTGTCTTAAATATTAAATTAAGACGAACTTTTCATCTACTTTGTTTCATAATAAAAATTTTAGGCATATTTCTACCTAAATTTAAAAAAAGAAATTCATATTCAAAATATTTTCAACAGCGAAAATTTATGCCGACAATATTAAAAAAAGATTCCCAAAAAAAAAATCAACACATCGTAATTACTAATTAATTTACGAAATATTTGTATGTATGTTTAATTGTAGCAATAGAAACACACAAGATTGTATCAATATTAAATCATTTACGAAAAATACTGTAACGAATATACAGTGTAAAAATAAAGTAATGAATAAACTCATTAACTTCGTTAATATTAATTTTTTAGAAAAAAATCTCGAAGGGCAACGATTTTAACTATCGCAAATATTTTCAGCATATCCTCTTCAAATGTCGTTTGTCTTTTATGCTATAATGTCATCGATATTTTTCGTAAATGATAACTAAAGGCATAATATATACATTTTGTATGTTATTTGGATATTTTGTAGTAATTCATCATTTTTACATATAAGTATCTGAGTTTTATTTATTTACTAAATCAAATTTATTATAGGCATTACTAAAAATATGTCGTGGATGTAACAAACAAACAAAAATTAAACAGCCCTCTTTAAATCAAAAATAGCATTCTATTAAGCCTCTTCCCGTTACTTTTCCGATAAGAGTCTCCAAGAATTTATTAATGCTCTTCCCATACATCCAGGCCGAGACAAAATTCCAGGAAAAGCTAATACCTTAAAACTTCTAAATAAAATATAAAAATACATTTTACCAGAAAATTAGGAGTATATGTGTTTCTTTGCTATTCGGAAAAATTTATTCCCATATTCGAAAGTAATTTTATTTTAAACGTCATTTTACGTTGGCTTTCGGAAATGTAAACTTGTGAGTTGTGATATACAATAGCAAAAATGCCAAAAATAGCGACTGTGCCTGGATGGATTGCACCTTATTCAGAATTGCGTATGGATGCAGAAAAAGTGTTTTGCGTAGCATGCTGCAAGATTGTGAGTAAAATTTTAAGTTTATTTCCTCTTATTAATTAATTAATTAAGTCTTTAATTATTCCTTTATCTTTTATTAACATTTATTTTATAAGAAAACAATCGATGATGTGATATTTTTTTGCAGATTACAAGTAAGTGAAAGTTCCAAGTCGACCAACATATGCAAACTCCATCTCATGCTGCAAAACTAACAAACATGAAATTGGTGAAGAAGAGTTAGCAAACATTACCGCAATGTTTGAAATCAACTTCCAAGAAATCGGAACAAGAACAATTTAATGAGACTTTGTGTCAAATGTTTGTGTCGATAGATATTGCACTACATAAATTAAACAATTTAAATGTCAAGTTATTTTTGCAAAAGTACATCAACAAATATAACATTCCCGACGAGAACACGTTAAGAAAAAAATATATTCGATGTATCTATGCAGAAACATTGAATAGCATTAAGAAGGTTGATGCGAACAATTATTTTTATATATGCGTAGTTGAAACTACTGATAGTGTTGGCCGACACATAGTTCATTTAATTATTAGTATCCTTAACGTATCGGTTCCAGAAAAATCTTATATAATTTCATCCAAACAGTTGGAAAAGGCACATAATTTTGACAATAACAAGGTTTATACAGGTAGAAGTAGCAACTTTCTTCTTGCCGGAATCGATTCCAACAGAGAAAATTCTATTGTTTTTGACGGATGCTGCACCATACATGGTGAAGGCAGCTTTCAACTTGAAAATCTTTTACCCAAATTTAATTCACACAACTTGCTTGGCGCACGGACTGAATCATGTTGCAGAAGAAGTCAGGAACTATTTTCCCTTAGTAAATACTATAATTAGTAGTGTTAAGAAAATATTTTTAAAGGCCCCATTACGAGTTCAGTTTTACAAACAACATCTACCCGGTGTTCTGCTTCCTCCTCAACAAGAAATAACACGATGGGGAACGTGGTTGGAGGCTGCTATTTTTCATGTGAATAATTATGAAGGAATAAAGACAATTATTATCTTGACAGGGATGCACAATCCGTGATAGACGCCCAAAAGGTGTATTCGAATAAAGAAATACCTCAACAGTTGCCGTTTATTAAAGCCAATTACTGTTTTGTTTCCACTTCTATATTGCAGTTGGAAAAACAATTTATGTCGCTAATCCAGAGCGCTGAAATAATAAACAAATTTGAAAAGTCATGTTTTGATGTTAATGGAGAAGTGGGACAGTCCGTGTATAAAAATTTTTTAAATGTAATAGGAAAAAATGAGGGTTTTAAAAAGCTAAAGGACATTGCTAAAATCTTGTATGGTGATTTAGTAGAAAATATTGAGTTGACAATAGATGATATTTCTAATTTAAAATTTGTTCCTATAACAAGCATCGACGTAGAACGAACCTTTTCAATATTATAAATACATGTTTTCAGACAAACGTCACAATTTTTCTTTTGAGAACTTTGAGAAATATGTGATTGTAAATTGTTTTTATAGTTAATTATGTTGTAAAATGTTCTAAATAAACTTGTAGTAAACATTTTTTTCTACAGTATTCCATTTTCTAACATTCCTCGTATTTTTTTATCTGCATATTTTTCATAAGAAAATGCATATTTCGGCTAAAACATCTGTATATTTACGCGCATACTTTCAGTTTTTTTTTTGCATACAATATTACTCTTTACTAATTTCGGTAGTATTTTTCATTCTGTTTCCAACGGCATAAAATTCTGAATATGTTATGTTTGAGAAAAAATTGACAAAATATTTTTCAAAGTTCAATTAATAAAAATTCATTAAATTGGGAAAATGAATATAGTCACTGTTGCGTAAAACAAAAAACATTAGTTACGTCTGTTAGAGTTAAATAATTTATAAATGTCACAATAAAACAAGTGTCATTTGCTTTTTGTAAATAACAATTTCTAAATTATAATTGACATTTATTAATAATAAAGGTACAATTGGGCTAGAAACAGAGAATTGAATTGTTAATGATGATTGCTTACGGCCAGCGAATTTCGATGACGTCATAGCATAAAAAATAAATGACATTAGAAACTGAGGATATGCTGAAAATATTTACGATAGTTACAATCGTTACACCACGTCGAGATTTTTTCCAAAAAATTAATTCGTTACTTTATTCTCACACTGTATACCGTAGTCAATAAGTTTTAATATCTGTTTGCGTATATAGCCTATGGCAAAAGATGATCTTGTTATATCCAACGATTCCTGCTTTCAAACAGTGGTGGGAGAAGCAGAGTGGTGGACACACATACACATTTAACATGCCCTATCATGCATTATGCCCTATTCCCTAGCAAACACTTACCGGGTGTATAACACTTATTTCTCTAGGTGCGTATATTAATAGTCAATATCAACAGGCATGTTTTTACAACTCAAGAAAGGACACAAATTATAAAATGGTATTACGCTGGTAGCAGTTCATTGATTTGATCAAATGATTTCTTTTTATGGAGACATATCAAACAAAAAGTTTACAGTAATCCCCATGAAATAATGCACAACATAAATGAATTGCCAGAAAAAATATTGGGAACATTATTAACACTAACGCCTGATATGCTCAACAATGTCCGCCAAGAATTTTATTATAGGTTGGCATACTGCCAAGAACAACGGTGTGGATTATTTCAATATTTAATTTAGAATATTTATTTTTTATTATTATCGGACAAGAGTTAATTTATTTTCGTTTTACGAGAGCTACATTTATTTTATTTTCATAAGAGTTACATTTATTTTTTTTTACGTAATTTAGAAATAATATTTCATTTTATTTATACGCGGAGAATATAAGTTTTGTTGTACATCGTCATAAAAGTAACACACCATGAAATAAACATTTTTCTATAAATATTCATGGTGAATTTTATACGTATTGCAAAGATGCGTTCTACATCCCTCTGAAGCAATAAGCCTGCTGACTAGCTATAATCTGACTTATCGTACCCCACTTCATCTACTAGCATACAGTCATTGGCAACCTCGCTATATGTCTTTCTTTACTTTTCTTCATCGCGCTCTTTTCCTCTTCTACTTTAGAACCAGAAATTAAAATTTGTCGACTACAGTATATTTTACAGTATTTTCTTAAATGATTTAATATTGATACGATCTTGTGTTTCTATTTCTATGATTAAAATACACATGCATACATTTCGTAAATTAATTATGACGTTTTGATTTTCTTTTGCTTGGGAAACAGCCTTTAGAAGAAATCTATTATTGAATCATCCTTCTGAGTATATATTTTTTTTCATTATAATAATGTACTTTAGTTTAAATTTGTCAACATCTTTTAGGTTTAGTTTACAATACAACTCCATCCTAGGAAGACACTGTGTCGAAGCAATTGTAATGGGATTTTACCTCAATAAAGAGGAAATTAAGTAATATTGCATTTTCAGTTTTATTTCAGTAATTATGAATTTCCATCAAGTAAATACTACTTATATTAAAAAAACAACAACTAACAATTCATTATTTGAAGCCAAAGATATATGTCGAGAGGTTATTGTTTTATCCTGTTCGGTCCACCGGCGCAGTCGGCTGGACACTTTAAAATTATTTTTTTTACATAAATTCAATGAACCCGTTGTCGCTTAAATCCATGCGGCCAGCGGACTGGACGTGCATAGAGCAACGTAGCATTTTTTGTACTAATGTTTACGTAGTCGCGCCATTGTTATTGGAACGAATTGTGTGAGGTTATGAGTTAAAATGGATCGTTGTAAAAAAGACGGTAAGATTCGTGTTTTTTTATGTACATTTCTACAAATTATAATTGGAAACTGTTAATTAGACAACTGGCATTGTGTTGACGATGTTTGTTTCAACTTGATTTACAAAGGGATTGCTCAAAGGGTAGTTTTGTTAATGTCCAGTTTACTGGACGTTGGGTTTGAATTCATCAAATTCATAAAATATGTTTCTTAGTATTTCACCTTCAATTGAATGACATAATTTAATTTTTAGTTCATTATTGGAAAAAAACCATTGTCTGAGCAGGAGTTGGCCAAAATGGCGGAAAACAGTGATCTTGAAGGCGATTCAGAAGAGGACATTGATGAGCTACATGAGTCTTCACAAATAGATTATGAACTATCTGAAGAAGAGGAAGTCCTGGACGCAGCTGAAGATGACATGGTTCATACTGTAGATTTTGACGTTAGTGTAACGCACACTCCAGTTCCAGTAGCTTCACCACGAACTCTTGATAACTTTTCATCAGAAGACGAACTACCTCTAACTTCATTTCAAAAACCTAACCGCAAAAAGAACAGTAAGAAAAAAACTATACCATTGAAATGGGACAAAGGTGTTTTTAATCCTCCAATCGTACAAGTCCAGGAGCCAGAATGGAATGTGGGTGAGAGAACAAATTGGACACCTTACAAGTATTTTTGCCAGTATTTTAATGACGAATTTTGGGAACTCGTTGCAGAGCAGAGCAACATTCGAGCATTGCAGGACAATAAGCCTCCTCTTAGAGCTACTGGCACCGAGTACAAAAAACTTATAGGTGCTCACATCATTATGGGATGTATGAAACTGCCTCGCATCCGCATGTATTATCAATCATCTTTGCAAATGCCTTTGGTCACACAGATACCTAGAGATAGGTTTTATAAATTAAGAAATTACATGCATTTTGTAAATAATTTAGACGTTTCGGAAGATACGAAAGAATCTAACAGGCTATGGAAAGTACAACCAATAATAACGTCTGTAAAGGCAAAGAGCAACAGTCTACCACATTCAAAAAATTTAAGTGTCGATGAACAAATGATTCCGTTTACCGGTACAACGAGTCTTAGACAATACGTAAAGAACAAGCCCAACCCAGAGGACTTAAAAAGCTTTGTCTTAGCAACTCCTGACGGGCTTGTTCTCGATTTTATTGTGTATCAGGGATCAAAAACATGGCCGGGTGGAAAACCTGAACCGGAGTTAGGAATTGGTGGCAGTGTAGTTAAAGCTCTCGCAACAAATGTGCAACCTGGACATACTTTATTCATGGATCGATATTTTACGAATTGTCGGTTATTGGAATATTTATGCAGTGAACGAGGAATTTACGCTGTTGGAACAATCCTTACAGGACGAGTACCAGCAAGTTGCAAACAGAAGCTAACTAGCGACAACAAGCTTATGAGAAGGGGTCGAGGTACATTTCAAGAGTTAGTTAGACAAGATAATAAAATATGTATTACCAAATGGTGTGACAACAAACCGGTCTTAATGGCATCAACCTCAGAAGGATCGCATCCAATAACGTCTGCCCAAAGATGGGATAAAGGCACAAAAACCTACATTCAAGTTCCAAGACCTAATGTAATCACTGCCTACAATACAAGTATGGGAGGAGTGGACCTAAATGATAGGATGATAGCTTACTATAGAATCGCACAGAAAACCCGAAAATGGCCTGTTCGTTTTATGTTTCATTTTATTGATCTTGCTCTTGTTAATTCTTGGATAGAATACAGACGTGATCATAGGGCATTAAGAGAACCAAATAAAAACATCAAGGATTTTCTTGCATTTAGAATTTAAGTTGCAGAATGCTTGGCAAAGAATGTGCCTTCAGTTACCACCGACTTGGTAGAAGCAGAACAAAGTACTTCCTCATCCGACAATGATCTAGGAGTAAGTACGGAACCCCTAACGGACCAGAGAAGAAAAGCTCGTAAACCAAAACCACTCCCCAATGAAGACGTACGCAAGAGTGGCAATTTACATTTACCAATTTGTGCAGTTGGAGATAAGAATAAATTTATGCGGTGTCGCAAACAAGATTGTAAGGGTAAATCTCGTTTTAAGTGTCAAACTTGCGACGTATTTTTATGCATCCAGTATGACAGACAATGTTTTTATGATTTTCATAAGTGAATTCAAATTTTATAATTTGCATTTTTCGAATTTTATATTTAGTCGAAATAAAGTATATTTTTAAATGTTTTTGAAAAAGTTTGACTACACCCCCCATGTCCAGCTGACGGTACTGCCTTTTTTGAAAAAACCGTAATTTGAAAAAAATAGATGTTAATTAAAATGTCATTTATATCCTATATACGCCAGGAAAATGGAAAAAAATACAAAATTTTCGACTATTTTTTGTTCTGGGACCGAAGAGGTTATATATGTATAAGCAAAACTTAGTGAATAGGGAATTAAATATTCAACACTGAATTATACACAAATACGAAGGAAGATGATATTTTATCTATAAAATTTGCTTTTCAAAATTGGTTTTGAAACACCTCTACTTTAATTAGAGTTAAGATAACAGTAATAAATTATATATGCGCAGCTTAACAACAGCTGTTTCGGAAAGTTATATTAAACATAAATTGAAAATCTATATGAAAGTAAAAGTGGCTTTCTTTGAATTTAAAAGAAAATACGAAGGCTTCGGAAGCTTCTGACTCTAAAGCTTCTTTATGGGGACACATTACAAAATTAAACCTGGTTGTTTAAATAACTTTTTTGTGCATCGATTTTATATCTTTTATGAATCTTCAGCAACGTGAAACACGACATTTTCAACTAGAAATTTCTGCTGTTATAGCCAGTCGACTGTAATAAACTAAGATCCGATTTCAAAGAAAATTCTATCTATAACAAAACACTCACAAATTTTTATATTTTAATGTTTAATGTTATTATTAACTTAATTTTTAATTTATTTAGATTTATAAATGTGTTCTAAATTCTCATTTGTAATAGAAACCATCTGCAATACGTGTTGCAGACCTCTTTGTTATAGTGGTGTTATAAATCGCATGTATTAACAACACTGGTCAACACGGTTTGGTTTTCTTATACACCAATAAGTGTAGTTTATGTCTTTTGTCATAATGACTCTGAAACTGATTTAAAATTTGCTCCATCGACCCTAGGTAATAAATATATTTGCAAATGTAAAGGATATCGCTATCTTAAAATTTAAAGAACGTCTGCATAATGTGTTAATGAAAGTATGTTATACAGTGGTTTAAACTCGAAAACGAACATTAAATATTTCGTAAAATTGGAAATATTTATTTTTAAATTCTGTATCGTAGATTTACTTATATTTAACAATCAAAAATGTTTAAAATTAAAATATTACGAAAGGATATTATCTCCTTCCGGCATAGTGGGACACGCATTGTACCACATTGTAAAGTAACTTTGAGTCATGGTGGTACTCTAAATGTACTATTTTCTAATAAATTCGTAACTTAAAGCACAGTGGTGCTGAAGCTGTACCACTTTGCAGGTCTCTTCCCTGAAGTGTATTAAAGCGATGCTGGATGACGGGGCGTTCTAAAATAAAATTACAACAAAAAAAAATTACAAAAAGCAAATTGTACTCCGTTTCTGTGCAAGTGTGACACCAACCATCAAATTGTCGGTGGTACTTTATGTGTGCCACCATCCTATTCAATTTACTGAAACGTGTGGTCTCCATGATTTTATCAAAATTCTTGACAGTCATAAAGCAATTGATATATTCAAACTATTTATGATAAATAATTTGTTTAAACATATAACATTATTAAACCATTTTAAGGAGAGTAAAAGTGTCAGTGATAAAACAAACCCATTACAAGGAAATTTGTCACTGAAGATGAAGAAATTGTTTTTACTGGTAGTTGGTTCAGTTATTGAAAATCCCAATATTAGTCATATTAGTCAAGCAAGTATTTCGAGAATTCTTAAAAACACAGATTTCATCCTTATAAAATCTAGCTTTTCCAAAAACTTTATGGAAATAATTTTTACTGTGATAACTAAACCAGATCATGTATTCAAAATATCCATTTCGTCAACACGACCTCGTTGAGTTATGATCTTACACCACATTGTTTTTATCTTGGAACCAGGTCACTAGGCTAAGGGAACACACTCTAATATATAACGAGACACTCAGAGGTCTCTACAGTTACAGTCAGAGAGGCAGAAGTCAGAGTCAGAGAGTGAGAGTTAGAGTCAGAGTCAGTACAAACCTAGTACCTCATATTTATAATGTAGTGTTTACTATTGTTATCGTTTTTATTATGGTTATTAAATTATGTTGTTATTTAATCGTTGTCCTGCATATTATTTATCACACTGATAAACCTGCTGTATAAATGGAACTATCTCGGCAACAATGTTACCTTCGGGACCAGGTTACATTACATAACGATCCTGCCCACGTCTGATATCACATGGCGATCCTACCTTTAGTTAGATGATCAGATATTATATGGTGATCTTGCCATTATATCATCTGACATTACATTACAATCGACTTGAATTTTGTATGTGGGTGGCAGAAAATGTAAACTTTTTTGATAATATGTTATTTAATGATGAATGTAATTTTCATAACAAAGGTATCGTGAATAGACACAACTTCCATTATTATTCTGATTCGAATCCGCATGAATACAAAGTCATGAAAAATCAAAATAAGTGGTCTATTAATGTGTGAGATGGAATACTGGGCCCATACTTAATTGGACCCTATTTTTTTGAAGGACCTTTGAATGGTATGATGTTTTTCGATTTTATTTTACACCAAGTAAATTAGAATCAGAATCGGACTGTAGTTTCGAACACATTAAATAAGTCGACATTTACATGTAAGAATGTGATTTAATATTCATTAATTCTCACTTGCAGTAAATTCCAAATGTTAACTATATATACAGAAAGTATAGAAATGAAAAAGCAATGTCCGTCATCGAGGGAATGCCGTACATTGAAAAGTTCCAACTAGAACGAAACGTCGTCTGTGCGTTTCCTCCCGGTAATAGACTTGTTTTTTTCAGTATTTCTTAATTCTTTGTACAACCTGTATAAGATGGCAAGTTTATTATTTGAAACATGAAAATTAGGTTAGATTTTGACAAAATTCATGTTATTTAAAAAAACCTAAGCTTTAGTTAATATAAACCTCATTAAAACAGACATTTATTTTAATCGGAAAATTAAAAAATGCAATATACAGGAGGTTTGATTTAAAAAAACACAACTTTGATACTTTTAGGGCTTTTAGAACAGCATGTATAATATGAAAATAATTTTAAAAAGTAACCATAATAGACCCCGATATATCCCAAAAGTGAAACTTTTTGAAAGTCAAGTATATTTTGGCCGCTATATTCCATAAATAACCGTGTATAATTGCATGTTTCCAGTTTTCATACGTTATCTTTTCCTTTCAAGGACACTTGTTTGTGCCTCCTGGTTTGAAGGGCAGTTATACAGTGCGTCCATAAAGTATGGACACAAGCCCGTAGTAACGTTATTGTGCATTATTTGACAAAATGCAAAGATATGTCGATTAATGTTCTTGATTAGCTATATTTAGATACTACCATTTTGTTTTTTCCGTCGACCTTGAATAAGTTATGACGTCATTGATAATTTTTTTAAATGTCAACCCCATTTTTTTATGGATTTTGAAAGCTTTTACAATTCTTATTCGACGATGTAAAAATTTTGGTATGTTACATTAGTTAGTAGAAAATTTTTGAGTAAATTGTGTTTTAATTCTAAATTTTATTTTCGACATTTTCAGTATCAAATTTATAACAAATGCTCAAAATGTTTTCTTTCATTTTGTTGACAAAATCCTAAGCGATGATAAATTTCGCACATTCTGTAATATTTCGGGAGTGATTAGTCTGATTTCGTAGATGATGCGTTGTCGTAAAACGTCCAAATTTTCCGGTTGTGTCGCATAGACTTTTGATTTCAAATAACCCCACAAGAAGAAGTCCAATGAGGTTAAATCCGGCGATCTAGCTGGCCATTCAATTGTCCCTCTTCTTCCAATCCATCTGTTAGGAAATGTATTATTGAGGTATTGCCTTACTGGTAGCGTATAGTGTGGAGGAGCACCATCCTGTTGATACCAAATTCTACGATCTGGCAAATGTGGATCCTCATTATTTGGAAAAAGAACCGCTAAAACGGGTATCAATTTATTCCTCAAAAAATTCAAGTATATTTCCCCAGTCAAGTTTACATAAAAGAAAAACCGTCCCACAATGCGATCGCCGATAATCCCTGCCCATACATTTAGTTTTTGCGGGTATTGGGTATCTTTTGCATCCAATGAGGATTATCAGTCGACCAAAATCGGCTATTTTGTCTATTCACAGTGCCATTCAATGTGAAAGTAGCTTCGTCAGAAAACAAAATGTTGAAGTCATTATCACAAATTTGCATCAACCGTTCACAATATTCCAAACATCGATCAAAATCATCCTCAGACAACTCTTGAACTAAATTCATTTTATTGGGATGATACTTTGATTTATGCAAAAGTTTCCCGACTCTACCCCTTGCTACGTCAAATTCTCGACTAAGTTGCCGTGTGCTTGTGTGAGGACGTTCTTGAACTGTTAACAAAATGTCAACTTGAGTGTCTAGGGCCGTTGATGGACGTCCACTTTTTGGTTTATCTCGAACGAACCCTTCTTCCAAAAATTCTCTGTGGATTTTACTTACAGTTGAAAAACCGATAGGGTCCAGTTCAGGATGCGTTTCATTAAACAACTCCGCTACTTCCCTAACATTTCGACGTCTATCTCCAAACCCAATTATCATGAGCACCTGAATGCGTTCCCGTTCAGATAAATGCATCTCAGAGAATGAATAATTAAAACACCAACAATTAGGATTAAATAAAAATGTTGTGATTCGGATTACATGTTTACAATCTGTCAAGAAAATTACCTTGTCATTTTGGGAATGACAGAAAGTTAAAAATGATTACTCAAACATTTTTTAATATAACATACAAAAATTTTTACATCATCGATTAAAGAATTGTAGAAGCTTTCAAAATCCACAAAAAAAATGGGGTTGATATTTAAAAAAATTATCAATGACGTCATAACTTATTCAAGGTCGACGGAAAAAACAAAATGGTAGCATCTAAATATAGCTAATAAAAAACATTAATCGACGTATCTTTGCATTTCGTCAAATAATGAACAATAACGTTATTACGGACTTGTGTCCATACTTTATGGACGCAAATGATTACTCAAAAATTGCATAAGGTAACATACTAAAATGTTTACGTCATCGAATAAAGAATTGTAAAAGCTTTCTAAATCCACAAAAAGAAAAATGGGGTTGACATTTAAAAAAATTTTCAATGACGTCATAATTTATTCAAGGTCGACGGAAAAAATAAAATGGTAGCATCTAAATATAGCTAATAAAAAACATTAATCGACATATCTTTGCATTTTGTGAAATAATGCACAATAACGTTATTACGGGCTTGTGTCCATACTTTGTGGACGCACTGTATATGGCTCAAGGTACCGAATACTGCGTTATACTCGATTCTCGAAGGGCTATGTATATGTTTTGTATTTGACCCACCACTAACGGAGCGTAACTTCCGTATAAGCTGGTTATTTCTTTTGGTTGGTGATAGTTATATTGAAAACAAGTGTGTTTTCTGAATGTTTTATTTATTTTACAAAAAGCACTTAAACCTAATTTCATAGGATAAATCTCGCACTTAATACAAAAGTATTTTTAATAATATAAAATATTATTAAAAATGGGGTGTGAAGAACACAATACAAGTTATATATTTGTGAATGTATCTCCTCTCCAGAGACGTAGATACGTATTTCACCTTTCTACAGGATCGTCGGTACGCCCCTGCCCCTGCTGTCGGTACCCCCATTTTTAATAATATTTTATATTATTAAAAATACTTTTGTATTATACAAATTGGTGTGGTTCTTACCCACTCATGTATGTTTCAAATTATTTTGTTATACTCGCACTAATGTTAACTTAAACTTAATTCTTTACTGTTTTATTGTTGTATGATTGTTGTTGAATGTATGTTGTGTTCTATTCTGTATGAATGATTATGTTCTATATATTTCTATGCAAGTATATATAAAATATATCACTACCCCTACCTTAACATAACTAAAATGGTGTGTGTAGGTTTTACGTAATTGTTGTGAAATTTACCTATATTATTATTTCTTAGAAATTATATCTACATGCGAACAATACCCAATGTTTCCGATAGTCTTAAAGATCTTACTGATAAATAAATATAATAATTAGAGACCGGACACAAGAGGTTGATGACTCATCGCCCACGAGCGTATCATTGGGCATTTGTATTTTTAATGTTTTTAATTTTATTTATATAATTATAGCTATAATAATAAAACGGGTATATATACGGCTACAAAATACAAGATATATTTTTATTTGTTCATTTTGTAGTTCAAGTTGAGTAAAGGAGTATTAATATTTACTAGCAATACTTTCTCAAAGTTCTATTCTGTAAAATTTGCTCTTTTTGAATAAGATACATCTTTGTAAATAGAAAACGTCCTTTCTACATCGCAACTGGTTATAGGTGCATACTGGAAATATTCTTTTATTTCGGCGTATTTTGCAGTTAAATGTTGTGGCATTGTCCTCATACACAATTGCCGCAATGTTATTAAATCTGGATTTCTATTAAACACTGCGTCTAACTTTTGTCGAAGGCCACATCCGAAGTCACTTCGAATACTTTTTAAATTATTAATAACCACATTTAATGTCATTAAACCATCATTTAATTTGAGATTTCGATTTTCAAAATAAGCGATTAGTTTTGGCAAATTTCAAAAGTGTTCCTAAAGAAAGTACAACTGATTTTTTAAATGTGGAATTTGTGTTAGTTCCTTGCACTCAGAAATACTCCGAGCATCGTCATTTAAACATGCAACGAAATTTTGTAAACTATCGAAATTCTCTGCATAAAAACTAGTAGCTTCCAACCATGTCCCCCATCTAGTTATTACTGGAGAGGGAGGTAGTGACAAAGAGGGCAGTTTTCCCTGTAAAGAGCTACTCTCAATGGTGCTTTTCTGAAAACTTTTTTAAAAGCGGATACAAGTCTATCAACTTCTGGAAAGATGTCTCTGATATATTCACAGATTCTGTGGAGAATATGTGCTAGACAAATAATATGCATCATATTAGGGATATGTTTCCTTTAATAGTCTGCCTGTTTTTAATATATATGCAGCACTGTCACTGACAAATAAAAGTATTTTTTCTTTGTACCTGTCGTCCGAATGAAGCATTAGGTGGTATTCTCGTAAATGGTTTTAGCTACTGTTTCCGAATCAATTGTATTTATAACTTTCGTTGCCAATACATATGCGTTATATGGAATAGTTAGATGTAGTACACCAGCTACAACATTTACCACCACACAGCGTCCTAATATATCGACAGTTTCATCGGCACTTATCCATAGGTACTGATTTGAAAGATGGCTTCTAATGCGTTCTACTGCTTTCGTGTAGCACTTAGAAACATAATATTAGCGTAAGGTGGATTCATCAGCAGCATTTCGGCCAATATATTTTTGGAGAAATATTTTTAAAGTGGTATTGTTAAGTTTATTTAATGGAATATTACCCGCCATAAAAGTTTCACAGAGTTCACCGTGAAAATTGTCATATTCCAACGGTTCCAATTTCTGTGCATATGTTGTGATGCTAAGTGACGTTGTACGTGCGATTTCATGGAATTTTTTAACGATATTTTACAGATTTTGCAATAAATTTCGGAATCACTGACAATGGACATGCAATCAGTATGACTGTCAATCCAACTCACCATTGTTTTACGATGCCGTTCTCGACGTTCTTCCATATCACATCTGAAAAAGTAACTTAAACAATGCTCTAGATCTAAATAAATGAAAACAAAAAATGTAGGCGTAAGTTATTGAAACTGAACGAAAATCAAATCACACTTACGTCGAAATAATTGGGAGATAGAATCAATCAAACGATATTAAACAGGATCTATCACAAAAATTACGATTTATTTAACTGTTAAAACTATGAAAACAAGAAACTAACTCACAGCACTTTATTTATCTTACGAAATATAATCTAAATGGACTAAAATATTAAAACCCCACACGCTTCTATCTACGCTGATGAAAACAGAAATATAACTGTAAATATTCAACAAAAAAACATCACAATTCTCGATGAAAGCAAGTGTGCGCGCTGGCCAGATCAATAGTGTATTCAATAACTGCGTGATGTAATTACAGATGTTGTAGACTACTTATATCGTCCGTTGTAACGACGAATTCATTTCAAACCGATGTATCCGGTCTCTAATAATAATAAAATAGAACGGCCAAGTACGTATTAAATGGCGGTCATAAATATTCTTAATGTATTTTTATCTGATCGGTTCATCAGCAATAGATTTTTATGATGCTTGCATATTTGGATATCTTGAGCCTATTATGTATATTAAATTAATTAATACTGGCAGGTATTGAAAGGTCTATTGAAATTGTTCACTAATTACACTAGGCAATAAAGAAATGGTGTAACTGTATAAAGGAATTAATAAACAGATTAGTAAATGCAATTCTTTGAATCTAAGGAAAATATTACCATTTTGAATATGTTAATAAAAATACGTTACATATAGTGGTTTACTCTTGAAAATGGACATTAAATATTTATAAAGTTTAAAATGTTATCCTTTAATTCTGTTATATTAAATTTACTAATATCTAAAATATATCAATATATCCAATATATAATATTTCGTTTTAGGACGAAACACAGCTCTTTATATTGAAATTAGATGTAGCATGTAGACATCACGTAAACAAGATTTTCGTAACTTGCACATTTCAATTACGGCTGTATTCAATTCATCTTTCATTTCTATCTCTCGTACCAAATCTGAGGAAAAAACATAGTAAAATGTCTGCGCTGTGATTTTTTTATAGCACGTCTGTATTTTTCTTTTTTTATTATGTCTGCTCTGTTATGATTGCTCCTTTTCTGGTAACGCTATCTCTAATAATTCTCCACACGAACTATAACAGTCGAGCTTGGAAATAATAAACTTTTACTTCCTATAATATTTACTACAAACTATAAAATATTTTTTATAACTATTTAACTAAAATATGTATTGCATTATATTCAAGAGCTAGAATGTCAGAGCACATTTACAAAAATTAAATATAAATTGTTCTTCTCGTAAGAAACAGGAAGACCCCGGGTTGACGTTTTCTCCAGAGAGAGCTAAATAAATATCGCAGCTGAGACATCCATTGAGAAAGTTCTTATTTATCGCGTTCTATCTTGGTTCCACTGCCAGCAGTAGTGCAGAAATATTGACTCGTTCTCTGTGGGAACATTCTGTTCTGTTCCAGTAAAAATATGGATGTGTTTTGTAACATGTATAATATACGCACATGTTTCTGTTGTTTCTACTTATAAGATTCACATATATACCTAAGATTTTGTATTTTTTAAATTAAAATCTGAATCAGTTGAGGCTGCGCTTCGATGCGATTATTATGAAATTAATTTATAAACAAGTTATCCCACATTAAATATAAAAATCACTTTAATCAAATAAACAAAGTTTTCCAATAAATTTCGTTTATTTATACTTCCGGTGGACATAAAATGTAATTAAATCGGAATGTTTCAGACTGTTTATCCGAAGTAGAAACGGGAATATACTTTTACTGCCTATGTTTATTTGAATGAATTTATTTACATTCGACTTCGAAACCTTATAAGATAACTCTTTAATTAGTCCTAGTTCTTTCCTTGAATTAATGGAATTTCAGTAACTTTAAAGGTTCTCTAATCCCGATGGGTTTAGGTGTGATAATGTTACTTCATGAAGTGCAGTAAATATCCCGAAGTAATTTAAACACAATAAATAGCTCTGTTGTAGGAAATTTCAAATTTGTATTCTCTTCGTTGATTTTTCCCTGATGAGAAATGGAATCTAAGTTCGAGGGGAGATTTTTATATTACCGATCTAGCCATAAAAGAATTAAGAGACAATAACAAGCTTTTACTGTTACATAACTGCCACATTTGGATTTACACTGACCAAGATTAGTCCAAATCCGGAGAGGTCTGCAGAGCTTTATTTAACCAAAAATTTAAAAAAATTAATTGATGAGGGACACACTTGTTGAAGCTGCATAACAAAATGTAAATGATTTAAAAGTTTCGAAGTTTTATTGTAGATTTCCACTACAATACTAAATTTACAATAGTATAAGTTATTATTAGAGTCCGGGCACGAGAGGCCGAAATTACGATAGAGAATATAGTCTATAGCATCGCTAAGTACAACACGTTATTAAATAGCACTATTCATTCAGTTAACCGCACATCTGTTTTTGTCGTTGAATTGTGACGCAATTACTACAATATTAAAGTTAAATTCCTTTCTTCATGGGTGTAGAGCGCGAGAAGTTTTTAAAATTTATTTTATTTATTAGTTTATATTTCGTGAGATAAATAAAGTACAGTGAGTTAGTTTCTCTTTTTAATTGTCTTAACTGTATCCAGTGAATTTATCGTTTCATCCAATCTACTTCTCTCAATTATTTTGACATAAGTGTCGCAGTGAATTTCGTTAAGTTTCAATAACTTACGCATGCATTTTTAATTTTTATTTATTTATACCTAGAACATTGCTTAAGTTACTTATTTTAATATGATATGAAACAACGTCGAGAATGGCATCGTGAAACAATGGCGAGCTGGATTATGGGTCATACTGATTGTATGTCCATTGCCAGTCATTCCAAAATTTATTGCAAAGTCTGTAAAATATCCTTAAAAAATTAAAATAACTTAAAACGTCACTTAGAATCTCAAACACATACACAGACATAAGACCCGTTGGAATTTGACAATTTTAACAAAGAACTCTGTGAAACTTTAATGTCGACAAATATTAAATTAAATAAACTTAACAATCAAAACATTTCTCCAAAAATATACTGGGCCAAATGTTGCCAAATTATGTTCCTAAGTGCTACACGAACGCAGTAGAACGCATTACAAGCCATCTTTCAAATCAGTACTTATGGATAAGTGCCGACGAAGCTGTCGATAAATTAGGACGCTGTGTGGTAGATGTAGCTGGTGAACTACATCCAACTATTCCATATAACGCATATGTAATAGCAACAAAAGTTATAAATACAGTTGATGTTGAAACAGTAGCTAAAACCATTTACGAGAATATGCACCAAATACTTCATTCAGACGACAGGTACAAAGAAAAAATACTATTATTTCCCAGTGGCAGTGCTGCATATTTTTTAAAAAAACAGGGAGAGTATTAAAGGAAACATATTCTAATATGCTGCATATTACTTGTGTAGCACATGCTCTCCACAGAACCTATGAATATATCAGAGACACCTTTCCGGAAGTTGATAGACTTGTATCCACTTTTAACAAAGTTTCCAGAAAAGCACCTCTATACTGAGAAAAACTTCCATCTTTATCCCTGCCTTCCTCTCCAGTAATAACTAGATGGGGAACATACTTGGAAGCTACTAGTATTTATGCAGAAAATTTCGATAGTTTACAAAATTTAGTTACATGTTTAAATGACGATGCTCGAAGTATTTCTGAGTGCAAGAAACTAATACAAATCCCAAATTAAAAAAATCAGTTGTACTTTCTTCAAGAACACTTTGGAAATTTGCCAAAACCAATCACTTACTTTGAAAATCAAAATTTCAAATTAAATGATTGATTAACCACATTAGATGAGGCTATTAATAATTTGAGGAATATGCCAAGTGACTTCAGATGTAGCCTTCGGTAAAAGTTAGACGCAGTGTTTAATAAAAATCCAGATTTGATAACATTGCGGCAGTTGTGTATGGGGACAATGCCTCAAAATCTAACTGCTAAATACGCAGAAATAAAAGACTATTTCCAGTATGCACCTATAACCAGATGCGATGTAGAAAGGACGTTTTTTATCCACAGGGATGTATTTCATTCAAAAGGAACAAATTTTGCAGAAGAGAACCTTGAGAAAGTATTGCTAGTTAATATTAATACTCCTTTACTCAACTTGAACTACAAAATACAAATACAAAAAATACAAATTTTCATTAGTACGCCCGTGGGCGTTGAGTCATGGGCCTTTACTGTCCGGTCCCGAGTAATTAGATTCTAATTATTATTAAAAGTCACGATAACCTTAAACTATATACATATCGTTTAATTATTTACATACAATAGTTTAATATAAACTTGGCACGTTAGATACAGGGTGCATTTTAAGAGACATAACCTCTATTGATTTCTTTTTGAATTGTTTTGCTATTCATACTATGTTTGATTAATTCATAAATCATTAAATTCTATTTTTATTTTCTACCCAGAAGGAAATTTCACAGCAATATGTAACTAAAATTTGTGTCTTTAGTAGCTGTTTAAGCATTTTTTGAGGTTTGCCTTTTATGTTGTTTCCTTAAAATTTAATGTAAGCACAGTTTTCATTAATAATAATCTATTCGAATATATTAAAAACAATAAAGATAGAACAGATAAAAATAAAAAATCTGGAGGCTATAAGTTAATGTGTGTATGTGGTAAGATATATGTTGATCAAACAGGAAGTTGAAAACCATACATTCTATAATAATTTTTAATAAAAATAAATTCTGCATTAGAGAATGAAACCATAAAATTAAATTTACCGAAAAGGTTAGACATTATAAATTAAAACTATCGCAAATTTTACTTAATAATCAGTTTGATTTGAATACCTTTGTTAAATTTATTCACTTCAACCGACCGTTTAGATAATTAAAATAAAATTTCACATTTAGTCCATTAACTTTCTATAGTAAACGTAAGTTTATCCAATTATACGGGAAAGGGCTGACCAGTAGGGTCACATATTTACTCGCATATTTGTAAATTTCTCTCATTTTAAACACACCACAATAATTTTTAAATTTTTTGCATTCATATATAGCGTTGTTAGTTTAGTACGCATGAAGAGACGTTTTTGTCTTCCTGGACTAGACAAAGAGATAGAAAAAACAAAGGACTAAAGTATGAATAAAAATTTGTTTTTCAATATAGTTTTCGTGCTTTTAAATAGAGGTATTACACCATTCCAATAACATCTTTAATCTATCGTAAAAATATTATTTTTCTTTCTCTGCTAAGGATGGTTCTCTGTAGCTGTTATAGGTTCGTCATTGCCCCTAAATTTTGTCCATCTAAGGGCCGATATTATAAACGATGCAAATCTGCAGATTTTATACAGTAAGCAAGTAAATTTTATTTATTCTATAGATTGGGTACTATAAATAGCGAATAAGGAAACTAAGCAATACTAATTAATTTATACCCTAGAAAATCGTGATATTAAATGTTACTCATTGGTTAAATGCGATCAGCTGTTTGCTACACTGTGCTTCAAATAAACACAACTTTATTTTTAAAAGTTTATTATTTATTTATTATCCTCTGTATTTGACAACAGTACGAATGTTGTCAACGTCTACGACGTTGCCGTCTGCCAAGGATGTTTCGCGAAAGGACCGATTCATTCGAAATGATGAATTTAAAGCAAGTATTTTCCAATTGAATAAAAAAAATAAATTTGACATGACCCTAGTACGTAATTAAATGTCGATTACCCTGTATACACGAAAATTAGTGGTATCGATTACTTAAATTTTACTAAATGAAATACATACAGAAAAAATGAATGACTCCAAATTACAACAGTCTTATACAATAGACACTAATAATTCTTTCGGAGAAAGTTACTTTTGACTATCTGCAGACTTCTGGAGGAAAATATATCCACGACTCATTCCTTAAGATTTCGATTAAATAACGTCTTGGAAAGCGATCATCTTACTCAGTAAACTAACCCTGCGGGCTGCAAAAGGAAAGCTATTTGCTCGACAATTCCGAGTAATCTCAACTTGTAAAAACTAATAATGATAAGCTCATGCTTGAATTTCACCATGTGCTTCATTTGACATCTTACTAGAACCTTGTTAACTTCCAAAAGAAAAAAACTAATGTAACGAAAGAAAATATAAAAGAAGGAGAATGGCCTAGCAGGACCATCGTAAAAAAACTTACCTAAATTAACAAGGAAAACCTCTAAACACGTGCTTCATATGAACGCCAATTTCGTGAAGAAATTTAAAAAAAAACAGTCTTTCCGTAAACTCAAAGGACTTCTGACATATACTTTAATTTAAAATGCCTCGAAAGCAGCATAGTGAAGTAATAAAATACTTGTAAGAAGATATTAAATATTCGCACCATTCAATATACAGTACCACGCGTTAATTCATTAAACTCAACAGCGAAAAAAGTACCAGAATTTCCCAACTCTCTCTTATATATGAAACGGTACGTAGTTCTTACAAAAATCAACCGATAGGGGGAAGCTGCTGTATAAAATAAATTAATGATGAAATCTATATTTATAAGATTGTTTCGCTACCTCAAAATTAAGACAATAAATTAGGAATTTAACTGATAAAGAATATTAATTAACTACGAACTAATTGATGACTTATTAATCGAAAATATAGTTTAAAAGAATCACTACTAGATGACTCTATAGTGACAATACCCAAAGAGATCTTAAATGAAAATACTACTGACAAATTTAACGGAATTCCTACAAACAAACCGTAAAATATTCTACTAATTTTTAACAATAAAAATTCGCATTAAACCTGTACAAATTAATCCAATTAACAAAATAATTGTCCACGCTACACCAACTCTAACATATTTATCGATAATTCTAACGCCCTCACGTGCGCAAAATATAAACTATAAAATTTCAAACCTTGGTATATACTAGGTTGCCTACATCAACACAAATTATATCGCAAATTTAATTAAATTTTAAATCAAGTAGGAAAATTACTATAATAAAATTTCAATTTGAACTAACCCTAGGATAATTATCCGCAAAACACTAATAAAAGTTTAAAATATCAAAAATTACAAAAATATACGCGAAAATATCACCATATACAGGTTCGTTCAAAAATTATAGAATCAAATGACTAAAAATGAACCAGGGGCGATTTGAAAACTTTACATTGTCTTTTTATTTGAAAGACATTCTTTATAATATATGCATTGAACGATAGGTTTATTATTATTTACTTATACAGAGTGACCAAGATGAAAGAGGCCCGGTATGAATACGGTAGAACTAATACTTACAGAAAAGTGAATTACTAATATATTATAAATTTTTATATAAAAGTAGTACATACAGAATATTATGAATAACAGCATAAGGGACATTCAATACTTCACAGGAGGTGTTGAAAGTCGTCACAATGAACTTCGATACACAAATTAGCACGTCTAAACATGTTTCGAAAAACTTTTGCCAGTTCATTTAGTGTGATGTCAGCAATTGTATTGCGAATATTCGTTTTCAACTCTTCAATTGTATGCGGGTTGTTACTGTACACTTTACCCTTTAAAGTACCACACGAATAAAAATTGCAGGTATACAGATCGGACGAACTGGGAGGCCATAAACCTGCGGAAACTGTACGTTCTTCTCCGAAAATTCCATGGACGTATGACATTGAAAACCGTGAAGTATGTGCCGTGGCACCATCTTGCTGTAAAAACGCATACTCTCGTTCTTCCTCCATCAGCTGCGCTACGAATAGTTGCAACAATTCTGTTACATATACTTCAGAGGTCACGGTGATATTAAAGAAAATGGGGCCCACAATCCGTCGGGCTGAAACTGCGCACCAAACGCCTAGTAGCATGTACTAATAATTCTATGTAAAATGAAACACGTCTCTGCATATTTGATAAGATATTTTCACACAGATGTGAACTTGTATTGTGTTCCCCACACCTGATTATAATAATATTTTTATACAATTATAAGTTTATATTTTCGCATTATCCCCTATATTTAACTAGTATATTATTAATTATAATAAACCCTGAATTCAATTTTAAATTTCAATACAAAGAGAATTTAAACAGACCAAAAGTTTGATCCGTTTATCAGAGGACTTGTATAAATTATGCATTTTAAGATTAAATTAAACTCAAGCTTACAACGCAAAATTTAATTTAGCCGGCTAATATTCTAATTATAGTATTTCACTTCGATCATAAACTTCATGAAATAATCTGAAATGTTAAAATTAGATCACGTTCGCTAATTTTACCATAATCGTTTACTCGAAATCTTACATCCAATACAGTTTATTAAAGTTTATTTAATATTTTATTTACGTTTTATGTTACCTCGCACTACCATTAAATCCTGATATTAATTATATATATGAAAAAGAACTTGGAAAAGTATTTTTTAACCTAATATTTCAAACATAATCTAAAGAGAGTAAATAACATTTATAATACAAATATTCGTTTTTATTCTGTTCTTAAACGTGACCAAACCCTTTGTGAAATATCTAACAGTTTACAACATTATTATCAGGTGTTTACGAAATATTTACAATAGTCCAAGCTGGTTTGTTTAGGAGCTTCCGGACGAAAAGAAAATAATCCAAATTTTTATCGGAGCCATAAATTAGCATTTTAATATCGAACCGGGTGATTTTGTTCCAGAAACAAAAACTAAATCAAACACATAGAAATGATAAATATTTACCGAACTTCGAACAGAAATACATAGGTATGTTTGTAAGTTTCGTTGCTTAGAAAACATATTTTTTTTAATTTATATACTTTTGAACGGCGTAATATAAAATTTCTGTTGACTCCGGTCTACATTTTGTAAAAATCTTTAATATAAAATTAAATGAGTTGAAAGGTGTGTTTATAAATAATCCAGTAAGTTCAAAGAAGTTAACACAACAGTAAAAATAATTCAAGGAAAAGATATGATTTCCTGCTATCATCGTGCAAGCAACAAAGTCGGTGTTTCATCGGACTCGCTTAAGTTTATTAATTCATAGTTAGGTTTTTGTAAAAATAAGTATGAGAAAAAAAAGAAAAATTTTGAAAATGACTGAAGAGTTTCATTAAATCCATGAAATTTGTTCATGAATTTCCTAATCAAAGTAAATACAAAGGAGGCTTAGTATAGTATCAATCCATTCGATGTTTTGCGCCATTAATTTTCATCCATATGAACCAAATCAACACTTCTGTCTCTAATTCATTACTTATAAAATATAATTGTATTTAAAGTAAACTCTTTAAGATTATGTTTACATCAATCCTCTCATGTCATGTAGGTTATGTATTTATTCAAAGAATCAAAATATTTAAAAACAAATCGTGCCAGTCTGAATATAGAACACATAAAATGTATTTAGATGTAATATAGAAGAACCATGGCAAATTTAAAATGATCAAATCCCCTTCAAATAATATTTCAAAATGCACTAATTGCCACCAATACAAGACCGGAATAAAATTCAGCCTGCATATTCTAAAAATTAGCACAACTTATGATGTTCATTCGTTAAGAAAAAGAATTGATAAATCTTACTCATATACAAATACGCTTATTAGGATTTACTTTTTTCATTTATTATTCTACAAGCGACAAGGTTACGCAGGTTACCTCATTTAAATTGAAAAAGTTATTTTAAATGGCGGGAGTCTTTGTTGAACATAAAAAGAAAACAGTGATACGTCGTCAGCGTGGAGTTATTTTTTAGTTGCGAAAGACGGGAATAGTGCTAAATGTAAGCGATGCCCTGCCATTCTCAAGACTTTGGGTGGATCGACTAAGGGATTTCATACACATTTGTCATCAAAACATACCGTTAAGATTTTAACTGACGCTAATCGTTTAACAGCTTCAACAAGTCAAGATTCTGAAAATCTGAACCGACCGCCAGCTAAACGAAAGTTAGAAGATTATTTTACTAAAAGTGCCGACGATAGCAGCCTGGATGATGTTTTGGCAAGAATGATTGCATTAGATGGATTTCCATTCAGTGTATTCATAACTTCAGACGATTTGAGAAAATTGCCCTTAGCGAAATACACGGATTTACCAAAATCAGCCGTCACAATTCGAAAGCGTGTTTTGAATTACAGTGAAAAAATCAGAATTAAAACAATTGAAAAGTGCAGGTGAAAGATTCAGTCTATCTTTCGACGAGTGGGCATCAACGTCCAATAAACGATACATGGCTGTCAACGTTCAATCATATTAAAAAAAATTAGAGCTTCGGACTCGTTCCTATTCATGGAAGTATGACGGCTGAAAATTGTCTTCGTATATTGAAAGAGCGTCTAAGTAAACTTGATATTTCCCTGGAAACTGATATCGTGGCTACTATAACCAATGGACCGAACGTTATGATAAAGGTGGGACAGCTTGTTTGCACTGAACAACAACTGTCTCGCACATGGTATCAATTTGGTCTGTGATGTGCTTTATAAAATAAAGAATTACTTTCAAGACAGGCAAGACAGCCCTACCTCAGACGCAAATGATACTATAAATGAACCAGCTGTGACTGCTGATTACATGAACGATAGCGATGATTATGACAATTTAGAAGACTTAGACTGTCCAGAATCAGGTTTAATCTTAATGTCACAAAATGAACTTGCGCGAGAACACATACCAGAGTTAACGAAAGATGAAAACATTAATGACCTGATAAAGAAAATCCGCAAAGTTGTAGTGTATTTCAAAAGATCATCATTCAAAAATGAAACAGTACTTCAAAAATATGTGAAGATTGAACATGATAAAGAGCTATCACTTCTTTTGGACTGTAATACCAGGTGGAATAGTCTTTTAACCATGCTAGAACGATTTTCTCTTTTAAAAACCTGCATTCAAAAATTATTATTATAGATCTCAATTATCCAATCCGTTTAGAAGATGCTGATTTTGACTTGGTAAATAAAATTGTTGATGTGCTGACCCCAATTAAATTAACAGTAGAAGCAATTTGTCGACGAGATGCTAATTTAGGCCCAGCTGATGCCGCTTTGAAATTTCTTATAAAACAAATTGTCTAGCAAAAACTCAGCTCTCGCCAATAAAATGAAAACATCCTTAGTGGAACGTTTAAAGCAACGACAAAATGATGATTTAACTGGTGTGTTGAATTATTTACAAAATCCATGAGAAGATGATGAAAATCAGTTATTATCGGATTTGGAATGGCTTGACTTATTTCCAGTTCCTATACAGACTTTAGTGAGGGCGGAAATAAAGAGTATTGTTAAAAGACTAAATATTCGGGATGACACGAAAGAGGAAGAAAGGTCAGGATCACAAACAGATGATGAGCCAAGGCAACAAACCTCCCAACCCCAATTGACACTAAAGGAAAAGTTACAGCTGGAAATTAGTAAGAGCATGAAATCCAGATCCTGAAGTATAAAATGAATCGGGGTTGGTAAATAGCGAAATGAGCCTGTTCGAAACTGGAGGAGTTCGTGGATATCACTTAGAATTAGCATATAAATATCTATTGTCTATTCCTCCAACCAGTGTAGAACCTGATCTAGCGTTTTCAGTTGCTGCTTATATTGGCAATAAACTACAAAGCAATCTTGGAAGTCAAACATTGGATGCTTTGATATTTCGGCGATTGTATTTTCGAAATTCTAAATAGATTTTTGTATTGCCTTTTTTGTTCCTTATTTTAGTATATTGTGTATTGTGTTGTAAACAATATTAATAAATAATTTTTAAGAAATTACTTTAGTTTTTTTTTCATTTGAGCCCAATTAGAAACCGCATAGTCTAATCTCGGGATTAATCCCGAGATCCCGGGATTACGTTTCAAACATCCCGTAATTCCGGGATTGAAAACATGCTCGGGACTGTATTCTCTATTTATGACTGATTTACAGATTTAGAACATATCGATTTAAGAAGTGTTATATTCAGACTAAATTCAAAACGTACAATCTTCTATCGTAACAATGATTAGAAAAGTTACAACTTCTATACTATACAAAAAAGGTTCAAGTATATCAATACGTTATGCACGTATTACGCATTTGTTGCAAAGGAAACAGACATGTAATATACACATCTGTAACTGTACACATTCTATACTATGTTTATTATTCCAAGAATTATCGCTACGAGCGGAAATTAGGTTTATATAATAAATTTAAAGTTATAATATCATGAGTAGAGTAAATACATTCGTATGCATTGAAGATGACAAATTAACAAATAGTCGAATAGAAAAATATATTTTTATGTTGTTACGCTCTGCATATAAGAATATTTTAATTTATTTTTAAATAATATATTCTTCTTTAAATATCTCGATTTAAAATATTTAACGTAAGACATTTTTCTTCTGTACAGTTTCGTTGCAAAGAGAAAGCATTTCTTTTGTTATATCCTGACCGTCAGTAACCCTTAGTTTTCTACCTGACCCAACAACGTTACTGTGGAATTTCTTTCTAGATACATTTCATTTTAAATTGTTTTAATTTAATTATATACATCTTCTTTCATATGTGGTGTTTCATATCATTAGGAAGCTTATGTCACCAGCGTTATTTTAATAATATTTATGCCATCGATAGAACACATCTTCAGTCCCGCTTCTTAATTAATTATTACTCAAGATATCGACCCTCTCTTCGACAGGTCATAAAACAGATCTTTTCTAGACCTTTTCTATCGACACAAAAACTATCAGATAACTTCTCGTTAGAACTCTCGTAACACACAGATCTTACTCATCGTACTGTCCAAGAACACGCCACGATACCGCAAAGTGTCTTTCGCTTCTAAGAATCGCTCCACATATACTTGACCAGGTATATCTGCGGAGGCCACGTGACCATCATCGCCACACAAAGGTAACTCTGTATTGTTCGATACAGAGATTATTTTATATTAATCGTATTCAATTAACCCTTAATTTACTGCTCAATTAAACGTTCGTTTCAGAGTATTTTTTTTTGTGTTAATTTTTAATTACTTATTTACCGCTCCTCGTGTACATATTACTTTTGTTTTAATTACTTTTAAATATATTAATTTCAATTTCTCTTATGTAAATATAAATACAAACTTTAAGGACAAACGCTATTGTGTTTTATTTAGTAAGTAAGTTGTAGTATAGTTATTTTAATTAGCCAATATCACGCACGTCCTGGCACTTTGAAGAAACTTCACCAGCACCACTAATTATTTTATTTATCTTAGAATAATTTCATTATTATTAGCACGGCACATCCACATCCCGATATCCAGCAAAGCCCCCGTTTCTAATAATGCATTGATTTTATGATAATATTTTAGTAGGTGCCCTGTGTACGATGTAGTATGCGTAAGTAATAAATATTATAAGTGGCTAATATCTAATACAATGCTAATTCTGCATAATTATAATCTATAAATATGTGTGCAAGACTACGAATAATTGTATCAATATTCCCTTATTTCAATTACATGGCAAACGCCCTAATACCTTCCCTACGCGCCTTCACTTAGACCTTATCGAATCGTTTAAAATCATTATTACCATGTAACGCTGACAAAAAGCAATCGACTCCCGTGATAGTGATGAAGTTATCTATATTAGAATCAGCAGTACGTACTTTATATGTGATGGCTCAGAGGGTTACACGCATTTAACATCTTTCCTTCTCCAGTAATTTCAACCGTAAAACAGAATTAAAGGGAACCGTGTCGACACAAGGCCGTTTGGTTATCGGGTAATTGTTTCATCCTTTAAATACACACGTGGGTAATGTCAAAATGTTGCCATAAATTTCTTCAAACTGACAAACGGTATTAATGTAAAATATGATCATGAACGTGAATACATGTATACTCCAACACACAAAGCGAGATAATTTCCAGATTAAATCTGTTGAAAGAATTATAAAAGCTAATATATATGATTTAGATGCAATACTTGAGGTTGTAAAACTGAGTATAGTTATGTATAACGAAGTACTAAATTATCAAATATGAAGGAGCTATTGTAATAACTAGAGCGGACCAATTCGGAGCGAAAGCAGAGGCGTGACTCTCAATAAACCTATTGACTAACTTTGATGATAGCGGTTTTTTTACTGTACGCTCCTTCAACATTATTAAATACACAGAATACACTTTCCTGCTGGTATTATACGTGTACACACAATGACCGTGAACAACATACTAAGTAATCGTATGTGCAATGGGGCACGCGGGAACTAATTCGTTACTCACGCCTCTGCTTTCGCTCCGAATTGGTCCACTCTAGTAATAACAAACAATGTTAACGAACCCGATAAGAGATGTGGGAAACAGTATTCAGTAAAATATCCTTTAGGACGGGACAATGATAGCTTAAACATGAGTTTAACAAAACCAGGCTTAATATTAACATAAGTACGGGTTACTCAGAAATGCTTTGTAGAAATATGGTTTAAGCGGAGTTTAAGTGAACCATATATATCAAAGGTTGGCAACGCAGAAGTAGGAGCTTCTGTGCAAAATTTTTGTCTGATGTTTGTAATCGGCTGTTGTTAAGGGACCAGTTTGCCAATCAGCGGAGACTTCAATAAAACTACAACTTATAAATAGAGACCGGACGCATCAGACCGAAATTACGATGGGCCATATAAATAGTCTGTAACATCGCTAAGTGCAACACGCAGTTATTGAATAGCACTATTCATTCAGTTAATCGCACATCTGGTTTTTGTCGTTGAATTGTGACGCAATTACTGTCCAGAAATCTGGCCAACGTTATTAATTAATATTCAATAAATACGTTTTTTCGATTAATTAATTGAATTCTATTAAAGAAAGATTTCTTTATTATTTGAAATTTATTCACTTCATTCTGAGGAACCAAGCATTCCCCGTTTTTAATGTTTATGGCAATGTTAAACACAATTTTATAACGTACTTTTACTTACTTCATCTTTCTATTTTTAAATTCGAATTTATCATGTAGTGTATGGTTATTTATTCAGGCCTCTTTCTATTTGGTGTTATTTCTACTTAAGGTATAGTCGCTATGGTCACCAAAGGTTTAGGCATATCAGTTAAGTCTTGTAATGTTTAAATCAAAAGCTTGCCGCATATCGTGCTAAACACGCAGTTGCCCGTTAAACTAGACGAACCCTTTACAAATTTTCATTACGGTTACATTTTCAAAGGTATCTTGTATTAAACAATAGTATTTCGGAGGCACGATTTATCTAGGGTCGAGTCTGGGTAAAACCATGTATCTATTGTTTTGGGCGAATGTGACTGGGTTTGACACTTATGCGTAATCACGGGTCGTAAATCCGTAATAACTAAATTTCGTTGAATTGTCGTTAATTCAACTTTTGAATAGAAGTTCTTCTTTTGCTCAGTGGTTCGCAGAATAAAAAAAACACTTGTTGAAGGCACAACACTCTTTAATTATTAAGTAATAAACAAAAACTAAATTTACATAGGTAAGCGACAGCAAATATATAATTACAAAAACTCGGTTACATATCTAATTTCATTAACGCTTGAAGTTGCTTGGAATAGCGCGTGTATTCCCCTTGATGGATCTTAGCAAACTTAACTATATTCTCAAATGTATTAGGCAAGTATAAAAGAAAATGCCAATCATAACACACTTACGATTGGTCGAAACAAGCTAGCTACATGGTTTTACCCAGACATGACTTGAGATAAATCGTGTCTCCGAAATGGTATTGTTTAATACCAAAGGCCCTTAATAATGCGACCGTAATAAAACTTTGTAAAGGGTTCGTCTGGTTTAAGGGACAACGGCGTGTTTATTACAAAAGGCGGTAAACTTTTGATTTGAACATTAGAAGGCTTAACTTATGTGCCTATACATGCGATGACCTATATGCGGCTATACCTTAAGTAGGAATAATACAAGATAGTAAAAGGCCTGAATAAATATCCATCAACTAAGTTGATAAATTTGTGTTAAATACATTTCCAAAAGGGATGTTATAATATTGGGGTTAACGCTGTCATAAACGTTAATAACGGGGAATGCCTGGTCCCTCTGAATGAAGTGATAAAATTCAAAATTAAAAAGAAGTCTTTGAATACATAGAATTACATGAATAGAATTAAATTGATTAATTAAAAAACTTATTAATTAAAAACGTTGTCCAGGTTTCTGGACATCTATCCTGTTTCGACCAATCGTAAGAAATAAGGTGGAGCTTTATGATTACATTTTTTCTTTACCTGCCTAATATTTTTGAATTAAAAGTTAAGTTTGGTAATATCCATTAACGGAATCACACGTGCCATTCCAAGCAGCCTCAAGCGTTACTAAAATTAGAAATGTAACCAAGTTTTATAATAATATATTTTGCTGCGGTTTATGTAGCATTAGTTTTCTATATTTAATAATTAAAAAGTGTTCTACATTCAACAAGTATTTTTTATTCTGCGAACCAGTGAACAAAAGAAGACCTTCTATTCACAAGTTGAATCAACGACTACTCAACAAAAATTAGTCGTAAATTACGGATTTACGACACGCGATTACGCAGAAGTGTCATACCCAGCCACATACGCCTCAACAATTACCTCGATATAACAGTTAAATTCCTTTCTTCATGGGCGTAGATAACGTGAGGAGTTTTTAAAAATTATTTCATTTATTAGTTTATATTACGTAAGATAAATAAAGTACGGTGAGTTAGTTACTTTTTTTTTCATTGTTTTATCTGTTAATTAGATACTTTGTAATTCTTGTAATAGATCCTGTCTAATATCGTTTCATCGAATCATTTCTACAAATTATTTCGACGTAAGTGTGCGATGAATTTCGTTAAGTTTCAATAACTTACGCATGCATTTTTAATTTTCATTTATTTAGATCTAGAACATAGTTTAAGTTACTTTTTCTGATATAATATGGAACGTCGAGAATGGCATCGTGAAACAATGACGAGTTGGATTAAGGATCATACTGATTGTATGCCCATTGTCAGTGATACCGAACTTTATTGCAAAGGCGGTAAAATATCGTTAAAAAATTCCAAGAAATCGCACGTAAAACGTCATTAAGCATCGCAAACACATACACAGAAATTAGACCCTTTGGAATCTGACAATTTTAAGGAAGAACTATGTGAAACTTTAATGGCGGCAAATATTCCATTAAATAAACTTAACAATCCCACCTCCAAAAATATACTGGTCGAAATCTAAATGATGAATCCACCTTACGCAAATATTATGTGCTACACCGAAAGTAGTAGAACGCATTAGAAGCCATTTTTCAAACCAGTGCCTATGGATAAGTGCCGACGAAACTGTCGATATATTAGAACACTGTGTGGTAAATGATGTAACTGGTGTACTACATCCAACTATTCCATATAACGCATATGTAATAGCAACAAAAGTTATAAATACAGTTGATGCGGAAACAGCAGCTAAAACCATTTACGAGAATATGCACCAAATGCTTCATTCGGATGACAGGTGCAAAGCAAAAATACTTTTATTTGTCAGTGACAGTGCATATCCCTTGTGTAGCACATGCTCTACACAGAATCTGTGAATATATTAGAAACACCTTTCCGGAAGTTCATAGATTTGTATCCGCTTTCAAAAAAATTTTCAGAAAAGCACCATTGAGAGTAGCTCTTTACAGGAAAAAACTTCAATCTTTGTCATTGCCTCCCTCTCCAGTAATAACTAGATGGGGATCATGGTTGGAAGCTACTAGTTTTTATGCAGAGAATTTCGATAGTATATAAAATTTCGTTACATGTTTAAATGACGATGCTCGAAGTATTTCTGAGTGCAAGGAACTAATACAAATTCCAAATTTGAAAAATCGGTTGTACTTTCTTCAGGAACACTTTGGAAATTTGCCAAAACTAATCACTTGCTTATAAAATCAAAATCTCAAATTAAATGATGGATTAACCACGTTAGATGTGGCTATTAATAATTTGAAAAATATTCCAAGTGACTTCGGATTTGACCTTCGGCAAAAGTTAGACGCAGTTTTTAATATAAATTCAACTTTGATAACATTGCGGCAATTGTGTATGGGGACAATGCCTCCAAATCTAACTGCTAAATACACTGAAATAAAGGAATATTTCCAGTATGCACCTATAACCATTGCGATGTAGAAAGTACGTTTTCTATCTACAAGGATGTTTTTCATTCAAAAAGAACAAATTTTACAGAAGAGAACATTGAGAAAATATTGCTAGTTAATATTGATATTCCTTTACTCAACTTGAACTACAAGATAAACAAATAAAAATGTATTTCGTATTTTATAGATCACCACCCGTTTATTTTCCAATTTTATAAATAAAATTAAAAACTCTTTAAAAATACAAATTTTCAATAGTACGCCCATGGGTGATGAGTTATCGGCCTCTCGCGACCGGTTCCTACGTATAAACGACACAAATATTTAAAATATTCTACATAAATAGATATAATTAAAATATTTTATTTTGTTTCTTATACATTATCTACCACATAAAGTTAATATCAAGAAACTAAGCTTTATAAATGTAATTTGAATGATGTATCCTAATTCATGATCATGGACCACCTTTACAAAATAGTGCAGTATATCTGCCTTTTTTCAACAGATAGTAGATTTTATTGTAAATAAAAGGAAAATCAGATTGTTTTAATGTTTATTTGCATACGCTATTAATTAGTTATATAACAACACAAACATGATAAATAATACTATAAAAATATAAATCTTATAGCAGTCTATTAATCTTTCTATCAATTCTATTAATGATTACAATTATTAATTAAGGTATATCAAATAGCATTGTTATTATTAAATATCCCCTTATAGGGACGATGACACCATTTCCAAAATGTATTTCCAGTTATCTGATGAATTGGTCGTTCTCTATGTAATTATACCGGGTGTCCTTAAAATAAAAAGACAACCTCTGAAAAATGGAAAGATGTAATTATATAGAATATAAATCCAAAATATTTTCCCAAAATTTCCACTCATAAGCGAGAAAAAAAATGACAAAAAAATTTTGTAATTGTGATCAACTATATTATAAAAGACGATATCTTAAAGTTAACCGACAATAACAAAAACAACGTTTTTGTTATTGTCCATCTCATCCAGCTGTTGCGTATGTATACATACGCTATAGCGTATGTGTGTGAGGTATTTATTATTTATACACATTCTGAATATTTTGAATTTATAGGCGCCACGTAATACAATTGTCAGGGGGTTTTTAATTAATTAGTAATTACAAAAAAAACACCATATGTGCGAGCATAATGTTTTAATATACAAACAATAACATTCGCTATTCTTATGAATAGGAACTTATGTTAAACGTATCGTGTAGCCAATGTCTAGGATCAGAATAATTGAAACATAGATGAGTGGGTAAAACCCCACCAGTTTTGTATAATACAAAGGTATTTTTAATAATATAAAATATTATTAAAAATCTGGTGTGAAGAACACAAATGCAGGTTCACTATTAATATTTTTGTGAGCGTATCCGATCATATCCCTCCCCAGAGACGTAGATACGTATTTCGCCTTTCTGCAGGCTCATCGGTACGCCCCTGCTGGAGAAAGGATATCTTCAGACACATTCACAAAAAAGAGCCACATCGCCATTTCACAGAAATTATCCAGACCGAGCGTAGAAGTAAATTCAGCGCTGCCTGTTGTCAGACAGCCGAAGTACCTAGCCTTGTCCACATAACCAATGCGAACCAACGACGCCCTTCCAAAGATAGCACCCGTCTCTCTAGACACTGCATTTTGTTTGTGTCTTCACCCATACTACAGACTAACCGCATGTGTAATGTATCAGAATAATTGAAACATACATGAGTGGGTAAAACCCCACCAGTTTAGTATAATACAAAGGTATTTTTAATAATATAAAATATTATTAAAAATCTGGTGTGAAGAACACAAATGCAGGTTCACCATTAATATTTTTTTGTGAACGTGTCCGAACATATCCCTCCCCAGAGACGTAGATACGTATTTCGCTTTTCTACAGGCTCATCGGTACGTCCCTGCTGGAGAAAGGATATCTTCAGACACATTCACAAAAACAACCACATCGCCATATCACAGAAATTATCCAGACCGAGCGTAGAAGTAAATTCAGCGGCCTGTTGTCAGACAGCCGAAGTACCTCGCCCTGTCCACATGACCAATGCGAACCAACAACGCATTCCAATGATGGCACAGCCGTCTCTCTAGAAACTGCATTTTGTTTGTGTCTTCCCTCATAATACGGACTAACCGCATTTGTAATTTATCAGAATAATTGAAACATACATGAGTGGGTAAAACCCCACCAGTTTTGTATAATACAAAGGTATTTTTAATAATATAAAATATTATTAAAAATCTCGTGTGGAGAACACAAATGCAGATTCACTATTAATATTTTTTGTGAACGTGTCCGAACATACCCCTCATGAATGTGTCTGAAGATATCCTTTCTCCAGCAGGGGCGTACCGATGAGCCTGTAGCCTGTCTCTGGGGAGGGATATGTTCGGACACGTTCACAAAAAATATTAATAGTGAACCTGCATTTGTGTTCTTCACACCAGATTTTTAACAATGTCTAGGAAATTTTTTTCAGGTCAATGAACTTGAATTGCGGTTGTATTTTTGGTAAATATAGAATAAACAAAAATATGGACAGACTTTAATTACATTTTGGCCCTAAAAATGTTGTAATTTTTGATGAATTATACAAATAAATTTCTTATTTTGATTTTCAGCTAGACATTTATATGTATTCTTCATATTCACATAGCGATGTCGCTATTCAACGGTAACTCTGTATAGATATTGCATGAAAATAAATGATTTTAAAAAAATAATTTTTCGAAATTTCTAACACACGCTTACAGACTGGAAAGAAAATCTCATTACACAGCGTCATAAAAAAACACCACTTTTAATTTTTTAATTTGATAAATTGATTTGCGCGAACATAATAAACCACTTTAAATTAATTCCGTGTAACAAGGAATTAAACCTAATGTTACGCAATATAATAAAAAGCAATAATGCGCCGGAATGTCAATTAAGTCTGAAAAACTATTCTCAAAAACATTATTCGCACAAAAAAACATAGTTTTTCGGCTTTGTGTTCTAAATTTATTACTTTTCATTAGTCCAGTATCACCAAAATACGAATGAACCTCCTTAAAGTAGAAGCTAATAAATTATGTGTTTATTAGCACCCGACCTCTAATATCGAACACACCATTTAAACCTTAATAAACCATCCGGAAACTCTAAGGGATAGATCCTAAATGTTGCCATAAAACGAAAGTAGAAAATTTAAATATATTCAATACCTTTAATTGCATTTTTGCCTTTTTGTATTTATGTTTATCAATAAATTTCAATTTTGCAATCACGGTAATTAATCTCATATACCAGATTTCTGATTACCTTATATTTCATCGTTCACGTTTCCTAGAAGAGATTTTATTGAGTTTCTGGACCGAAAAGCAACTTGTAAATCTCGTTCTTTAACAACGATATTTAGATTTCTCGTAATTTGATAATATAGTAAACATTAGAAGTTTTTGTCACAATTTCGTTGCGGTAACAGACAAGTGAAATCGCGGAATACATCCTGGAATGTATGGATGCATTGTTACACCTTAATTTTTTTAATTAATTTTTATTTATTGTCGAGTCCCGATATCTTAATTTGCTAGCGCAACATTTAAATACATTCAACGGGTATGTATATCGCTATATGTGTTTAAATTTGGTAACTGTATCACCCCCTATCATTTTCTATGCAAGCGGGTGATTGAAAATTCGACCTTCAACCTTCGTAGTATAAAGCTGGGTCTTTTTAAGTAGAGCTGATCTTTAAAAAAAAGAAAGTGATAATCACAGCTCTTCGACGTATAGTTTTGTCGCATTAAGCGGATCAAGTCTTAGAAGTGATTATATGTTTATGGAATTGCCGATTTCGTCTGTAGCAAATTTAGTAGTTTGGGAAAGTTAATTAAAACCAAACTGTAACTATAGCGACGTTCTGGTCCGATCTTCGGGAAGAATAGCCTTTCTGGCAAAGATTCTATGTAGGCACTAGGTCCCTCTATCATCTGGGGTTACCACGTTGTTAATTATCTGATTACCACCAAGCAAGACAAAAGCCGTAAATTAGTGGTGTTTTCTCTCAAGGGCGAAAATAAAAAAACCATCACCAAAGGGCATGACGTAGGGAAACAAGTAATTCGTCCTATTAGTTTTATTTTGTACTAGTTTAATTTTATTTTATATTTTGCTTTTGTGCTCGATTTCCTTTCATAATTAATTAACATAGTATTTTAGAGCTTGACTCATTGCAATTTCAATTTATCGTTATATTTAAAATTATAGTCAGTTTTGTAGATTATATACCGTATGTCCCCGGATTGAGTTTACAAGAGGAAAAAAAAATTTATTTTTGATTTTACAAAAAAGTGCTAAAGGAATAAAATTTTTTGCTTAATTTCAAATGACCAAATCTGTAATTAGAATTACGAAACTGTCAAACCCCTATTTAGAATTACAAATTTTTATTTTTTATTTTCAATCACAACAATAAAAAAATAATTAGGCTAGAAACAATAATGTTTAAAACTATTCTATTAATTCGCCACCCCTTTCAGTACACAATTCGACTCTAAGCCGCAGTTCCTTGTAACTGTTGCGAATTTCTTCAAGCGTCAAGGATGCAACAGCATCTCTAATGCGATTTTTTAATACCTCCACATTGTTAGGCAAGTTGTCCATGTAGACTAGTTGCTTTAACCGTCCCCACAAATAAAAATCTAAAATAGTTAAGTCAGGGCTTCTTGGAGGCCACAAAACAGGACCATTCCAGCCAATCCAATTATTTTCGAATTTTTGATTAAGCTAGGCAGCTACGATGCCGAACGGTAGGCCGGACAACCATCCTGTTGAAAATACATCCTCTGCCGATAAGCAAGTGGGAGTTCACTTAAACCATCTCAGAAAAAATTGCTCAACATTTCCAAATAATTATGCTGATTTACATTAGCATCAAAAAAATATGGCCCTATTATTCCATGATAAGAAACAGCACACCACACGTTTACCTTAACAAAGTATTGACGTTTTGATGCAATTCTAAAGTGAGGATTAGTATCACTCCAATAACGAACATGTTGTGACGAAGCGGTACCATTGCTAGAAAAAGTTGCTTCATCGGAAAATACAATGCTTTTGTGAAAATTTTGGTTCTCCATTATTTCATCTCCCATCCACATGCACAAATAAAGACGCTTCTCATCATCTCCCGGTTCTAACGTATGATTAAAAATTTGTTTATAGGGGTATAATTTACGTTCCTTCAAAACTCTTTGAATATGGGATTTGCTCATATTCAGTTGAAGCGCCCGTCTCCGCAATGAAAGCTTAGGATTATCTTGTACCGAATCCAAAATTAAAACTGTAGTAGCATCATCTTCATCATGTACTATTTTCTTTTTCTTTAAATTCAGAACAGAACCAGTTTCCAAAAATTTTTTCACCAATTTCCTTATACCCATACGGGAAACAGTTACTTCGGGAAATTGTGTATTAAATTCTTCAGCAATACGCAATAGCTCTTTTCCCCAATACCGTAACATTTTATTAAATATATTTTTTGTGATAACGTTAACATTTTCACCAAAACTTACAGAATTACAGTTTGAAGTTATTTTTGACAAATAAATTAGTGTATGACATTTTCAAGTCAAAGGCTTCTACCATTAAAAAATAATAGATGTACTGCGATGAAAAAAATTAAAAGAAATTTTTTTAGAACATAGATAAGTGGTACTGAAATTCTAATTACAGATTTGGTCATTTGAAATTAAGCAAAAAATTTTATTCCTTTAGCACTTTTTTGTAAAATCAAAAATAATTTTTTTTTTCCTCTTGTAAACTCAATCCGGAAACATACGGTATATTAATAACATTTAAACGTAAAAACTAACTTTTCCTGTAATTGCATTAAATTTTAAATTTCTATTCATTTTTGAACATATATAATTCTGTAATACATTTCTTTTGCTGCTAAATTTTTGCCGTACGTGAAACTAAATGTTTTTTTAGCGTGCACAGTTGCATATGGTATGAACCATAAAAACAAAGCTGTACGTTAAATGTCTGTATTCTGTAAAATATATTTGTATAAATATAAATTATATTTTATCATGTAAAATAATTATTTCAACTTATATTTGATTATAATCATTTGTGAGGTTGTTTCTGAGGCACCCTAGAAAAAGATGCGTTTATTTCATAGTTGTTAATTAGATTTTATTTTTTTACATGATCTATTTTTGATGAAAATTTAATAATACCTGTACGAGTTTGGTTGGGATTTTCTTCAATATTTTAAAGTTTTCTGTATAGATATATGAGGGCCACTGCTAAAATTCGCGGAAAATTATGAAATAAAACAAATTACGTTTTCTACTTTTTCTCAAAATACACCTTTAAGATGTATACACTTTTAAATCCTATAAAATTAATCTTCAAAACATTTTTCCATTCTGAGCGAGGTATCTTCAAAACCAGTGACTTAAATTCTTCAACAGCCTCTTCAGGCGATGAAAACCGCTTCCCACTTATTTTATCCTTGATGTTTCGGAATAAGAAGAAGTCATTAGGCGCTAAATCGGGCGAATATGGGCAATGAGTCATTAATTCGATGTTCCTGTTGGTCAAATACTCGACAGTTTGTCGTGCTGTGTGAGCTCTTGCATTGCCATGATGAACAATGACTCGTCGGTTTATGTTGTTTTCTCTGACTTCATCGATAACTTCCGGCAAACAAATTGACGTATACCAGTCAACATTAACTGTACGTCGATTCTCTAATGCAACAGTTGCAATATGACCCGTTTTTCCGAAGAAACAAGCAATCATTCTGTTCGGAACGCTTCGTGACCGTACAACTTTTGTTGGTTTAGGTTGATTTTAAAACACCCATAGAGTCGATTGCTGTTTAGTTTGGGGCTCATATAAATATATCCAGGATTCGTTACCTGTTGCAATGTTATATACAGAATTTGAACGACCACAATCAAATTTCTTTAACATTTCCTTGCACCACTTGACACGTGCCTATTTTTGCTCGTCTTTTAAACTTGGAGGGATTCAAAGACTGGAAAGTTTCCTGACATGTAAGTGATCGTGCAAAATCGTATGTATTTGTTTCGCCGCAATGCCTAAGGACGCCTCTATCTCACTGTATATCACATGTCAATCTGATAAAATCATTTCACGCACAGCATCGATTTTTTTCGCAACAACAGAGATGCATGGACGCCCTTCGCGAATATCGGCACCAAACGTTAGTCTTCCACGCTTGAATTCTACAAACCACTTCTAAACCATAGTTTTGGATGGTGCTTCATTCCCAAATGCCGAACTAAGCTTTTTCTACAACGCTTTGGTGCCGAACCGTATCGAAAATCGTAAGAAATCATGACTCGAAAATCAGGATTCAAAATTTCCATTTTTGACACAACTATTACTTTGTTAAATTCTGTTGAGACAAAACTGTTCGGTTATAAATCGAACTGTCAACTGAATTATAGGTTAAAAATTTCAAATTTTACGAATATGATAATTATGGAATGCTGGCAATTCAAGGAGCACTTGATTCCGCGAATTTTAGCAGTATCCCTCGTACAGTATGATGTGTATTTCATTAATTATTATGTTGGTCATGATTTTAAGTTAAGTTTTTCTTTTTCTTCTGTTTTGGGTTGGACGCCAGCACGTCCAGGTACTTGAGCACACTGCTCTTTGTACTATCCCCAATAGATCTCTCAGTTCCACTCTGTTAGTCTTGTGTCCTCAATAAAAGCACTATCCTCCTCAGGGGAAGTTTGAGTACACTCGAAGGATCCAAAAGATCTCTCCCGAAATATTTCTATCTGAGTTCCTTCAGTTCCTCACACGTGCATATTACATGAAGCCTAGTGTCCTCCTATTTTTCGCATCTCCTACACCAGGGCTCGCTAACCAAGCCCTTGCTGTACAGATGGTTCCTTAAAGGACAATGTCCGTTTATTAACCCGGTAATTATTTTAATTTCTTTTTGTTACTACGAATTAGGTTGGCTGAAAACTTACCGCCAAGCTCCCTTAGTAGTGTTTTGGTATGGAGTTGACCTTCCGTTAACCTCCATTTATTCTTATGTTCTTTTTGTAGCCATAACCAGATCTCTCTTTTAGCAGAATCCTTTAAGTTAAGTTGTATACCGGTGGTTCTTAAAACCCAGAACCTTTACTTTGTCTATTATATATATATATATATATATATATATATATATATATATATATATTGATAACGACCCCCTTTTTTATAATGGGCTGTGGTGAGATTATTAAATGTTAATGAGATAAAAGTGTAAGATAAAATTATGTATTTGAAAAGATTAGTCGGGCGCCTTAATTTATAAAATCTCACCCCAGATTGCGCTATCTTTATCTCAAATAGCCAACTAGTCGGAAAGCAAGAAACTATATTTAATAAAACTTTACTAAATGTGGGTGATCTCGGGCTCGTTGTGAGTTTTAGGTTGTTGCTTCCAAAAAAAGGGAATAATATTAATGTTGACGCTTAATATAATAACTCCTACAAATAGATATGAACAAATAAAAGATTCATGTAAAATTAAAAATATTATGTTTATTAAATTAAAGGAAACTGTAAAAATATAACGTATTACAAATGTGATATTAACGAAACTGCATATACGCATAAACAACAAGGTGTTACTAATGTGAAAAGAGGTTATGTGTGTTAAACTAATAAATAATATGAATATAAATGTGAATACTCTTATTACAATTATGGTGAGTACCCTTTTATTGTTATCTCTAAGATATAAATAGGTTGTTTAATTAAATATAAAGATCATGACAGGATGTGGTAGATTAGGTAAATAATTCGAGAAGATTATAAAATAAAAGTTTAAAGAATTTAATTTTTGAAAAAAAAATAAATATTATCTGAAAACCTGTTATAATAATGATGCTGATGTATGTTTGTAGATCGTCTGTGTGAATTGGGAAGATCCTCGGTGATCCAAAAATGTTCGGGTGCAGCACAAAATGATGGCGGTGTAGGTGGCTGTTTACGCGGACGCTATCGAAGATTTTCCTCGGACTTCGTCTTCGGTGCCTAATTACTCACTGCGCTCGTTTCTGGCTGTAGAATTTCAGGTATCGTTGTTGATGTACGTTAGACTATATTGTTGAAGTTCGGCGATGGATTCTTATATATATTTCTTCTGATTTTCTATCGTTTTCGGTGGAACTACGTCTGTGACGCTATATTGTTTGAAAGTTCGTTATTACCGAAAATTCTTGTAGTAATTCTCTTGACGATCGAGTTAATTAATATTCTGGATACTTTTTATCACTTTTAGTTGAATTTATAATTTAAATTTGTGTTTTATACAGGATTTCTAAGGCTTGGTCTAAAAAGATGCGTCTATTTATTTTTCAAATTCAAGGATCGAATAATTCGACAGCACTTGTCTGAATATTACCAAACACGCTATCTATTGATATCAATAATCTCGATGATTTACCCTTTTAACAATTTTATATAAAAAGAATTTGATTAATTTAGAATATCTAAATGATTTTAAAAATTATATTATAAATTACCAAGTTAGGTTAAGATAAATTTGAATGATACAAATCGCATACTGCGCATGATAAATGTAAACATAGCGAGATGTCAATTTGTAGGCGTGTCTTACTAGTGTCGATATAATACAAAGTTGCATATGGATTTGAATATGTTTTTCGCGCTAATATTTGAAAATTTGAATATGATATAATAAAATTAAATAATGAAAGGAAAATGTATATAGAAATTTAAAGAATGAAATGATCGTTATAAAAATACATATGCACTTCGATACTACTAAGACTTAATAATATTATTTATATAACCATTATATTATAACCCTTTTTCACTTTGTATGTCTTATTCTTCCTATTTTAGATGCAGCTCTATATGGATAACATGCATCACAACAATGTCCCCGTCGAAAAAATGTCGGAATGTACAAATGAGGACATTCTTTTCGCTGAAGATGATGTAGGAAATGAAAGATAACAACCTTGTTTTTCTAAACTTATTACGTGTCGTTCGAATTAAACAATTAGAAAGAAAAATAAGTTAACACCTTAATATAAAAACTTTATGAATTGTAAAAACGAAATGTTTGTTTGTGTGATGAACTTCCTTAACATTATATTAGTATACCAAAGTCTTTTTCTCTTTTTTTTTTTTAATTATCAACTATTATTCTATTGTTTCTTTGTAACTTCTGTTTATTTATTCAAGCTGTCCAAATTCAAATTATCCAGTCTAAATTAATGTTTCTTGTTTAAGTATATTTATTTGTAATTATATAAAAATAGTTTAGTTATAGTATTCATTTAATTGATGTATTTTGCGAGCTATAACATACCTTTCAATGTAATTAATAATTTTAATGACTGTATTTATTCAATTGTATATTACTGTTCCGTTAAATAATCCTGCAACATCGAAATATGGTATCTACCCTTTATGTACCCGGTTTCTTCTTCCAATAATTCATAGGTATTGTTGCCTAAGATTCTATTAATAATATAAGGTCCTTGATATGGTTTTAGCAGTTTTCCCATTATTTTATTTTTAAGATCAGTTACTCTCAATCTTTTCACTATTACCCTATCATTAAGATTATATGTCTTATATTTCTTATCAACGATATTCCTCTTTCTTTCCCATTTAATTTTCTTTGTCAATAATTTCTCTCTTACTTCTATAAGTCGTTCGTTGAAGTTGATGGCTTCTGGATCTGTCCAAGGTCTCTGCGGTGGCTGACCAGTAAAAATTGTTATGGGACAATGGTTATGAACTGTACTGGGTGTGTTATTAATGGTGTGTTCTATTTGTTGTAAATATTTAGCCCATTTATTATGATTGTCATGTAGAAGTATTCTTAAATATTTCAGAGTTTCTCGTATATATCGTTCTGTTGGATTGCCCTGTGGATAACGTATTGATGTATAGTAGGTGCGGATGTTATGCGAATGTAGAAAGTCCTTGTATCTGTCATTGTTAAAGTATGTAGCGTGATCGGATAGTATAGCTAATGGTTTTCCAAATTGGGTAAAATAATCTGTTAACGCTTGTAGTACAGTATTGGTGTCGCATTTCTGTGTAGGAATAAGTTTGATAAATTTGGAAAAGATATCACAAATCACAAGAATATTTCTATAACCTTTCGTACTTGGTATTAAGTTTGAAAGAAAATCTATAGATATCAATTCTAACTTGTCGTAAGTTACAATATTGTGGCAGATATTGGTATTCGTAAAGTTCTTGTCCTTCGCAAGTTCACATGTTCTGCAGTGTTTAATTACGCTTTTGATGATTCTCTCATCATTGATACAGTAGAATGCCTCTCTAAACAGTAACCAGCATTTTCTACCTCCTATATGCGTGTATGAATAATGTAAATATTCCGTTATCTCCCTGGTGTGTTTCTCATTTGTGACATATACGATGTTCCTACCTATCTGTTTTACTATTAAATTATCCTTAAGTGACATGCCTTTGTAAGTTCCCTTTTCCTTTAACTGTTGATGTAATTCAGTGAAATCTGGACCTGATTGTATAGATAAAAGCTTGTTAATGGAAAATATTCCCTGTCTTTGAAGTTGTACCAAATTTATGCAAATATTTTGTCGTTTCACATCCCCGTCCTGTCGTGTTAAAGCATCTGCTGTTATCATTTCCTTACCTGGTTTGTATACAATGTTAAATTCGTACTGCTGTATGAGCAACGTCCACCTGTAAATGCGACTATTATTCAGTTTGCAACTCATTATGTTAACCAGAGCTTTATGGTCCGTTTCTAGCGTAAAACTTTTTCCAATAAGGTAATATCTTAACTTTGTAAGTGCAAAAACAATAGCTAACATCTCTTTCTCCGATATTGTATATCTGGTTTCACATGCTTTGAGTGTTCGTGAAATGAAGTATATAGGTGTTTCGATGTTATCTTTGATTTGAACAAGCTCCGCTGCGATGGTTTGATGTGATGCATCAGTTCTAACTACAAACGGCAATGTAAAATCAGGGTGGTGAAGTTTTAGGTTTTCAACAAAGCTTTCTTTCAACAGATTAAAACAACTTTCATGTTCTGCGGTCCACGACCATTTCTTGCCTTTCTTCAATAGATCTAATAATGGTATGGTTCTTTCACTATAATGGGATATGAATTTGCGATAGTAATTAAGAACCCCTAAGAATCCTCGTAGTGTTTTTAGATTTTTAGGTCTTGTATAATTCTTAATTTCATCCAGGCGTGTAGGATCAAGTAAAATGTTATCTTTATTTATCACGTAGCCAAGGTAATTTATTTCGTGACGGAAAAATTGACATTTTAAAAGGTTTAATTTCATACCTTCTGTTGTTAAAGTATTTAGAATAATTTTTAGGTGCTGTAAATGTTGTTCGACACTCTCGGAAAATATTATTATATCATCAAGATAGTGTAATGCGAATTCGTCGTATTTATCCAATATTTTATGTAAAAATCTAATAAGGGCGGCGGGCGATGTTTTTAGGCCAAATGGGCACACTCTGAATTGATAAACAATACCATTCACTAGAAAACCACAGTACCTTTTTGATTCTGGTTCTAAGTTGATAAGCCAAAATGCGTTCTTAAGATCTAACTTGCTGTATATGGGCTTATTACCACATTTTGTTAATAATACATCGATATTTTGCGGCATTTCGAATTCGGGTTTAATTCTTCGGTTCAATGCTCTTGCATCTAAACATATGCGTAGAGATAAGTCTTTCTTTTGGACTATAACTATCGGATTTATAAAGTAGGTATTTGACTTCTCTATAATGCCAGTCTGTTCTAATCGTTCCAGTTCCTGACTTACTTTCTGCTGATAATGATACGGAATGGGGTAATTTTTACTAATTAGTGGGTCTTCGTTATCTATTTTAATCGGATGCTGATATCCTTTTGCAAACACTACATCATTGTTAATAAGAGTAATATTATTGTATAAAATTGCTATTAAGTCGGGTATGACAGTTGTATCTGGTATCTTAGAGTTCTCTATAAAATTATTTATATCATCATAATTATTAATTGTTTTCACTACTTGATTATCCATTCTAACTTCCATAACATCTCCTCGCTCGTGACAATCCTTCGTTCCTTGCCTAACTACCATTCTCTCTATTCCAATATTTGTATTATTAAATTCTATTATTTTTCCATCTGTTTCATTATTCCCCTCGTAATCTCTTCTATTGCACGGTTCATTATTTAATATAATATTATTTATTTCACTCGTAAGCACTTCCTTCTTATATAGGTTATAACCTTTTAACTCTTCTTCTGATAATTGTTTTTCAAATATAACTTTATTCACATCTATATTTAGTATACCATTTTCGAAATCTAAGATCATTTTGAGTTTTTTAATACTGTCAATACCTATAATACAGTCGTATTGTAGTTTATCTATAATATAGCAATGTATGATGTATTTTGATTTGTCGACTAATATTTCTGTTGATAATTGTTTTGTTACCGTCCCCATGCGTTTTCCGTTCGCTGCAATGATATCTGTCCCTTTCGTTTTTACAATGTTCTTCTCGTATCCCCGTATATTCGTAGCTTTCTCTGCCTTTAATAAAGTTATTTCCGCTCCTGTATCGATTAAGCAATATAAAAAGATATTTTCGAATTTTAATTTTACAATAGGTAATATATATATTTGGGTAGTTTGGTTGCCTGCATCTTCTACAGTAATGAATTCTTCCGGATGTTGATAGAAAGTAATATTTTCAAATTTAAAAGGTATGTTACAGTCGTCATGGGTTATTAATTTTGTGCTGATGATGGGCCTTGTGTTGGGTTGGTGTAGAGGTCCTCTGTTAAAATTGGCGTTTTTTTTAATACCTCTTCCATATTTGTTCGTATCGGCGATACAGATCGATGACGTCTGTTAATATTATTTACGTGACCACGTCCACGATTACGGATATGATTAAATCCTCTTCCTTGTTGATTAGTATTATGGTTTGTATTGTTATTGTTTGTTTGTCGATCCGTAGTGCGATTGTAATTATTGAAATAATTATTACTGTTGTATCTGGATGGCTGGTAGTTGTAGTTAGGTCTATTTGATGGATTGTTTGAATTATTATTATCCCGATCATTGTACATATTATTGTTAGAATTGTTATTATTATTATATGCTCTTGTAAAATTTTGATTTCTATTATTGTTGTTGAAATTATTATAACGTTGCGGTGGTGAGTTATTTGGGTTATTGTTCGGATTATTTGAATTTTGTGACGGATGATTGCGAGAGTTGGGATTGCGATATATGTGTTGTGGCTGAAGGTTATTCTCCGAATAATCATCTAGACGTCTCATTATGTCTATGAGAGAGTCCATATCCGTAACTCTTTGACATATGATAGCCTGTGTATCGGTGTAGATGAAATGATTTAGGAGCTGCCTGGCAATCATTGATTCTTCCATGTCATTCAGGTGTTTACACTGGTTATAGATACGGGAAGCGTATGTCTCGCGTGATACTTGTCCCAATCGATATTTGCCTGTCAACAACCGTATTCTAGCTCTGTTTTGTTGCGTTTCGTCCCAATAATTCTTCTTAAAGAGTGTAACAAATTGGTCAAGAGAATTGCAATGGTCCTCAATTCTTTGAAACCACTCCTGTGCACTGTAACGTAAAGTTACTCGTATGACCTCCATCCTCTGTTTCTCCTCAGGTATATCCTCTAAGTAGCGTAAAAGACAACTAAGATACGTCATAGGATGTACACGTGTGATATCCCCGTCGAAATGATGTAAATTTTCTATCTTTATAGAGCTGTTATTAGTGTTAATATAATTAGTTGATGTAAAATAGCCTTTTATTTTATTTTCCAATCGTTTAATGTTAGTCTGTGTAGTCGTATTATTTTCATTATTAGTTATAGTTATAGTATCTAAATTTTGTCTGACAATATTGATTTCTTGTTTATTATGATCGTTGTATTGGTTTAACGATGATTTTAATTGTTCTGTGTTATCATTGTTTAATTTGTTAAAATTGGTCAATTTTGTATTAAACAAATTATTATTTTCAGAAATCATTTTGTCTATGTTTTGTTGTATGTCTTGTGTTGTAGTTTTAAGTCTCTGTTCAGTATTATTTTGAATTTCCGTAGTTGCGGTCTCTAACTGCTTAGCCCAATGTAAATTCTGTAGATTAACGGTTTCATCAAGTTTAATTAAGTACTTGAGTTCGTTTTCTTCCATGTTTTTCTGAGCTGTAGAAATTTCTGCTATCTTACCCTCTAAATCTACTTTGAAAGCACTTAATTTGTTGTCGATGTTTGCATTATTTATTTCAAATTTTTGATTAATATTGTTCATGTTTATCTCTAATTTAGTTGTTAGATCACTATTCATGTTGCTTATGTCTGTTTTCATATTAGTTAGTTCTTGTTTTAAGTTTTCATTGTTAGTGTCTAATTTGTTTGTTAAGTCTTGTTTTAGGTTATCGTTATTTGTATCTAATTTGTTGTTCATATTTATATTGTCTTGTTTTAAGTCTTTCATTTCTAGTTTTAAATCTTGTTTCAAATTAGTCATTTGTGTCATTAGTACCTGTAACATGTTCATTACCTGGCCATTGTCTGGTGGACTTACCCCTTCAGTTGTAGACGCTTGTGTCACGGGAATGTCTCCCTGTTCAACCCTATCTTCTTCAGTACTGTCCTTAACTGCTTTGGTTCTATGACGAGTATCCATTTTGATATTTATTAAATTTATAAAGTTTAATGAATTTATATAAAGATGTATCCTTTATTTTAAAAGTATGATAATAATAATAAATAGTTGAAAAATACAAAGTGATGTTTAAAATATGAATAATAATACTCGAGACACCGTAATTTTATTAGTGAATCAAAAGTTAAATAAAATAACGTAAGCACAAGGTGATATTTTCCCTTTCACTAACCTCTAATATGTCCAAGAATCCTCCAAAGTCTGCGATGTAGTGAAATAAAGGTAACAATCTGCTGTTATAATAGGAAAAACATGTACACACAACGACAATAATAATCTACACCTTTTTGTCTATATAATATATGAAACAATTTGAAAAGTATCAATTATTTGCAATATTTAACTTTGTAGATGAGTTATCAACAAGAAGCAACAGGCCCACGTTGTCGGCGACAATTGATAACGACCCCCTTTTTTATAATGGGCTGTGGTGAGATTATTAAATGTTAATGAGATAAAAGTGTAAGATAAAATTATGTATTTGAAAAGATTAGTCGGGCGCCTTAATTTATAAAATCTCACCCCAGATTGCGCTATCTTTATCTCAAATAGCCAACTAGTCGGAAAGCAAGAAACTATATTTAATAAAACTTTACTAAATGTGGGTGATCTCGGGCTCGTTGTGAGTTTTAGGTTGTTGCTTCCAAAAAAAGGGAATAATATTAATGTTGACGCTTAATATAATAACTCCTACAAATAGATATGAACAAATAAAAGATTCATGTAAAATTAAAAATATTATGTTTATTAAATTAAAGGAAACTGTAAAAATATAACGTATTACAAATGTGATATTAACGAAACTGCATATACGCATAAACAACAAGGTGTTACTAATGTGAAAAGAGGTTATGTGTGTTAAACTAATAAATAATATGAATATAAATGTGAATACTCTTATTACAATTATGGTGAGTACCCTTTTATTGTTATCTCTAAGATATAAATAGGTTGTTTAATTAAATATAAAGATCATGACAGGATGTGGTAGATTAGGTAAATAATTCGAGAAGATTATAAAATAAAAGTTTAAAGAATTTAATTTTTGAAAAAAAAATAAATATTATCTGAAAACCTGTTATAATAATGATGCTGATGTATGTTTGTAGATCGTCTGTGTGAATTGGGAAGATCCTCGGTGATCCAAAAATGTTCGGGTGCAGCACAAAATGATGGCGGTGTAGGTGGCTGTTTACGCGGACGCTATCGAAGATTTTCCTCGGACTTCGTCTTCGGTGCCTAATTACTCACTGCGCTCGTTTCTGGCTGTAGAATTTCAGGTATCGTTGTTGATGTACGTTAGACTATATTGTTGAAGTTCGGCGATGGATTCTTATATATATTTCTTCTGATTTTCTATCGTTTTCGGTGGAACTACGTCTGTGACGCTATATTGTTTGAAAGTTCGTTATTACCGAAAATTCTTGTAGTAATTCTCTTGACGATCGAGTTAATTAATATTCTGGATACTTTTTATCACTTTTAGTTGAATTTATAATTTAAATTTGTGTTTTATACAAGATTTCTAAGGCTTGGTCTAAAAAGATGCGTCTATTTATTTTTCAAATTCAAGGATCGAATAATTCGACAGCACTTGTCTGAATATTACCAAACACGCTATCTATTGATATCAATAATCTCGATGATTTACCCTTTTAACAATTTTATATAAAAAGAATTTGATTAATTTAGAATATCTAAATGATTTTAAAAATTATATTATAAATTACCAAGTTAGGTTAAGATAAATTTGAATGATACAAATCGCATACTGCGCATGATAAATGTAAACATAGCGAGATGTCAATTTGTAGGCGTGTCTTACTAGTGTCGATATAATACAAAGTTGCATATGGATTTGAATATGTTTTTCGCGCTAATATTTGAAAATTTGAATATGATATAATAAAATTAAATAATGAAAGGAAAATGTATATAGAAATTTAAAGAATGAAATGATCGTTATAAAAATACATATGCACTTCGATACTACTAAGACTTAATAATATTATTTATATAACCATTATATTATAACCCTTTTTCACTTTGTATGTCTTATTCTTCCTATTTTAGATGCAGCTCTATATGGATAACATGCATCACAACAATATATATATATATATATATATATATATATATATATATATACCTTGCCATTATACCTTCATACCCAGAAGGAGACACAAATTGCTAGCAGCGAACAACACATATGTTCACACCTTGCTATCTATTTTTTGGAATACTAAGGCATGATTTATTATTATTACTAGAATGTATCTTTGAATAATTTAAACCATAGCAACTTAATTACTTGACATTTATATCCTGTCATTCATATTTTGTATTCTCTTGATAAAGGCGTACACAGCCGAAACATGTAGAGTTTTTTAAATACATATATTTTGAAGTAATATACAGACCTTTAATCGCCTAGTGATTAGGTTTACCATATCATACCAAGGTCACGAAGTTATTATATATATATATATATACATATATATATATATATATATATATATATATATATATATATATGTGTATGTATATATATATATATATATATATATATATCTTTGACGTGAATATACAAATTTATTGTTTTCAAGCTTTTTTGCTTTTCGCTTTTTCCTTTTAGAAATTTCTTTACAAGTTGCAGGTATCCTGTGTAGCATTTTAGTATTAGTATTTCGTAAGTATTTAGCGTTTGTTTTGTGTAGTCTGTATGCGCATGCGCCTAAGAACGCGCAATCCCTTTTCTCCGTTTTCAGATTGAAAATTTTTTCCACCACCATTTCCCCAATAACTTTCATATAAATATTCAAACTTGTATTGTACATATTCAGTATTCGATCCACCTGATGAAGCCATTGTATGGCGAAACAATATTGTAGTGTATTTACAATAAAAGAATTTTTGAAACTAGAAGTTTAATTACTTATTTCTTAACGTTATAATGAAGTTTCAACAAGTATTTCCTTCGTCAATTAACTACAATGAACTTAAATGATAAAAACACACAATGTTGTATTAGATTTACACTTTATTTAATAATATTTAATAATGACTATATAACAGCTGTTTCACCGTACAACGGTTTCTTCAGATATAACAAGCGGTACTATAAAACATTTTACTTTAACGTAAATATTTTTTATTTTATTACTTAATGGTATTCTCAGAAATTGGAAACCGAAATATTTTTACCCGCCTCTTTTAGTATAAGGGATACATATAGATAACATAAATTATATTATAAGTGACACATATCTAACAAAATATTTCAATCAAAAATAGGAAATAAGTTCAACAGAGGGGAAGAATTAAGCTGTTTTGTCATTTAATAATTTATTTGAAAATTTTTGTTTATTAATTTGCCTTGCTTCTAATAAATCGAGTTTCTTACTTTTCTTTTCTTCGTGTAGGATCTTGAAATTATTATTAAAACTATGGCTTTCTTCAATTAAATGGTTGGAGTATGCTGAATCTGTTTTCCCATTTCTAAACGAATAATAATGTTCGTATATGCGCTTTTTGAACGTCCTACCTGTTTGCCCGATATATGTTTTAGTACATGTGCCACAAGTTAGTTAATACACACCTGACTTATTATAATGTGCTGTTTTACTTTTATTGTTTTTGATGTAGTTACTAATATGGTTGTTGGTTTTATATGCAATGTTTATATTTTGTTTTCTTAAAAATTTTTCCAATGTTTTATTTTGTCTGCCTAGGTAAGTAATAATTTTAAATTTCTTGTCATGATCTTTAGTAATCGGATATATATCTTGTATTGCTTTAGTTTCTCGTTTTTCGGATATTATTTTATCTATTATATTCGGGTCATAACCATTATTGATTGCAATCTGTTTTATAATGTTGTATTCTGAACTAAAGTCTTCTATTGACATGGGTATATTTAATAGTCTATGAATCATACTATAGAATGCTGCTAATTTATATTGAATTGGGTGCATTGATTTATTATGTATTGTTGTGTCTGTGTGCGATTCTTTATGGTATATCGAGAATTTTAGCACGTTATTGCTTCTCTTAATCGTTAAATCTAAAAAGTTAATGCTATTGTTCTGTTCTTTCTCTATTGTGAACTTAATGTTTTTATGTATTGAGTTGATAAATTCTCCAAGAGTATGAAGTTGTCTATCTGTGCCTGTATAACAACTTAAGATTCATCTACGTACCTATGCCAAAATAATATGTTCTTAACTAATGCACTGTTATTAAATATAGTGGTCTCAAGGTTATCTATAAAAATATAAAAATATAATGAACTTACTGTAAATGAGAACCAATAAGTATTAAATCTCACCTTAGAAGTGAATGTAGAAATTAACGCAGCATATTAGGCGATATTTACATGTACTGTGAGATTTAATACTCATTTGTTCTCATTTACAGCAAGTTCATTATACTAACTATATATACGCGAAGTATAGAAGTGAAAAGTCATGTCTGCCCGGGATACTGTGTGTTGACAAGCTCCGATAAGAGCGAAATGCATCCACACATTCCAGGATATATATAACAACCAGAAAGGAAACTATGTTTGTCGAAATGTAGAAATTAACACAGCACATTAGACATTTACATGTAATGTGATATTAAATACTCATTTACAATAAGTTCATTATAATACACACATACATTACATGATTCGATGTAATCTCATTGGCAACGATATTAACGACTATATATATATGAAAATACTGATTTTTTCTCAAGAAATGTAAGCAGAAATGTTAAAATTTTTATAGGATCCGCGGAAAATGAAAATTTTATTAAAAACCAGAGCAGTAGATTATTATATAACTGCTACTATATGTAAACTCAACGGAAAAGGAACAGCGTTTTAACCATAATATTGACATCAAGTTTGGTAATATCCAATTGTATTTTAACGGTTATATATATATATATATATATATATATATATATATATATATATATATATATCTGAGACAAACAAAGGAAACGCACAAATTCCTTTTTATCATATTTTATCCATCAAAACTTATCTTGGCCGTCTATTTGTAGATCAAACACAATTCCGAAATTGGAATGGTAAATCTTACTCGAAATAAATACAATAGTCAACACAATCTATGAGATATGCGTGCAGAAAACGACTCTAATCTTATTTGTAGTGAATTTTATTATGTCCACCGTAAATCACGTTTGTTTGTAGTATCCTGTTTTGTATCATGGAAGGCATGTTCAAAACAACTTCTCCTTTCAATAACACAGATTATATATGTATTGGTTAGGCGTTGGAAGTAAAATAAATTTTTGATGTTTTTTCTACATAAATTCTTCTTTCTAGCGCGTAGAAAAGATGCAAGGTATATACTATGATAATATATACGAACGGTATGTAATGTTCATAAGAAATTTATTTTTATTATTGAGTGTGGTTTAAATTTATATTCCTATACAAATGGAAACATTACTTCCGCATTTCCTTTGAATCCTTTTAAAACATTCACATTACTATTTACAAAGAAGGAAAGGAAAAATACTATTTCTCAGATCTTGATTGATTCATTTTATTTGTTAATAATCGACGAAGGAGATACTTGTTGAAACTTCATTATATAGATATAATAAAATACAGTTGTATAGTTTCAAAATAATATATATGCACTACATATGTTTCACCACACTGTGGCTTCATCAGGTGGATGAATATACTAATTCAAAATATCAATTAGATCTTATATATATCAGTACAAAGTACAGAACTAATCTTATTCTAAGAGGGGGTGGACATGTATGAGTTTTAAGTTTAGTGGGGGGGAGTTATTTATGTCTAGTTGGTCATTTAAAATTATACCTAATTTATTATATTTGTTCATTTCTAAACTTTCTAACATATTAAGTTTTTTACTTTTATCTAGAACATGCAAAGTTTTAAAATTAGTGTTGAATTTGTGATTATGTTCTAGGCAATGATTGGCAAAAGTTGAGTCTGTCTTCTTGTCTCTGTGGCTTCTTTCATGTTCTTTCATTCTAATATCAAATGTCCGTCCTGTTTGTCCGACATACACTTTTTTACAATCTTCGCATGTCAACTTGTAAACCCCTGAGTTTAATCTATTGTCCGTTTTATCTTTGTTGTTTTTTATAGCGTTTTGTAAGGAATTGTTGGTTTTGAATGAAATGGTCTCTTCTTTACTTGTTTTTATTAAGTTTCCTACTTTGTTTGAAATTGTACCGATGTATGTGATAGAATTATAACTAAATGTTTTATTGTTTTTTACTGTGGGGTAAATTGAAGATATCGTTTTAGATTTCTGTAGTTTTTTTAGAATATTATTAATTAAATTTATGGTGAAACCGTTATTTAGCGCTATAACGTGTATTCTATTTAATTCTATATCGAAGTTTTCTTTACTCAATTTTATTAACGTCCCGTTGAGTAAAGAAAACTTCGAAAGAAAACAACGTGTAGTTCATGTCTTTTGTCATTCTGATTCTTAATCTGATTTATAATTTGCTTCATCGCGTCAGGATTTTGAGATATTTTCTTAGATAGTTTTTTTAAAAAAACGCTTTAAATTTTACAAAATTTCAAAGTTAGTTTTACATAAGAAAGATACTACCAAAAATATTAAGAGAACATTGAGTGCACATGTCTGAACAAGTCCTTGCCTGTTTCTTACATCAGAGCACTTAAACCACGCCCATTTTTTGCTCTGGAATCAAGCAAATTAAGAATTGATAGATATTATAATGGTTACGCTTAGGTACCCTATCCAAAAGTAACTAAAGAACAATAAATGCAAATATAATGAAGTAGAATTGAGAAATGCACAACATTAGTATTTTTTGTTTAAGAATAGTATTAATAAAGGGTTTTCCATTAGAAGCGTTCGTTCTTTGTAACGCAATAAAACAAATTGTGAGAATGATAATGATCTATTTTTATTTGTATTATAAAGTACATGTGTTAACATTATGTTTTAAAAATTATATCAGGTTAATGTCCTCCGCGGCTTTGCCTGGTTTGTTGAATCCCGGATACCCAATTTGTGATGACTTTATCACATAAAAGTGGCCCAATTTCAGCTATAACGCGCCTAGTGTTGGCCTTTAATGCGGCAACCGTCCGCGGTTTGTCAGCATAGACTTTGGATTTTAGAAAGCTCCAGAGAACAAAATACAGTGGCGTTAGGTCGCAGGATCTGGGCGGTCAATTAACGTCACCATTTCGCGATATAACAAAACCATTAAATTTCTCATGCAATAGTGTCACTGTATCACGTGATGTATGGCACGTAGCACAATCTTGCTGTAACCACACGTTTGCTAGATCGATCCCATCCAATGTAGGCCAAAAGAAATCTCTTATCATGGCCCTGTATCGCTCACCGTTGACAGTAAGTGCCGCTTCTTCTTCGTTTTCGAAAAAATATAGACCGATTATTCCGCCGGACCACAGTGCACACCATACAGTAACTTTTTCAGAATGTAGAGGGACCTGATGAATCTCCCGTGGGTTTTCGTCGCTCCAAATTCGGCAATTTTGCTTGTTAGTAGAGCCACTTAACCAGAAATGAGCCTCGTCACTAAACATTATTTTGCGCCCAAAATCAGGATCGACCTCCAGCTGCTCTAGCCCCCAATCAGCGAATGCACGCCGCTGTCTATGATCGTTGGACTTTAGTTCTTGGGTTACTTGCACTTTATAAGGGTGAAGCCCTAAGTCCTTATGCAGGATTCGCCAAGTTGTCGTCGAAGACAGGCCAAGTTCTTGAGCCCGACGCGGAATGGACTGTTGCGACTGTTGGCCAATATTTTCAAGGTATCTTGCGTTTCGCTGACGTACAGACACTTTCTGATCTGCCACAGACCCAGTTGTTTCGAATTTGTTTATTAAACGGCGAATTGTGGATTCTGCAGGACGATCGTTGACACCATAAATTGCACGGAGTGCGCGAAACGTTTGCCGGATAGAACATTGGTTTTGATAATAATTTTTAACAATTTCGACGCGTTGCTCAGTCGTGTAACGCTCCATAATAAAATTCAGAGACTAACTGAATACGGCTGTCAAAGATAGCATCTGTGTGATTATCGACTACGTCATGCGCAGTTGCCAAACATCGAGCGTTACTATTGGAAAACCCTTTATTTTATTTATTAATTTAACCTTAGTTTAGTATTATTCCCATTTGAAATTGATATTTAATAAGAAAAACAGCAAACCGTTTGCAATCTTTAGTAATTATTTATTTATGTAGAAAAATGTCACATTGTATAGTAAAATTGTAATCTGAAATTAGCTATAATGAATGATATACAGTGTGTATAAGCCAAATGGAATAAATTCATTATTTCGGTTACTGTACATATTTATAAAAAATCCCGAAATATGTAATATTTAATTTATAAATTAACATTCTTCAACGTGAAAATGCGATCCCTACCTTCAACCCCCTTCGAATGACAGGTACAACCCCCATTTTTTTAAATGGGAAGTATAGGCTTGTGATATATCGTTGTAAAGGTCTCTTTATTCTCTATTCAAAAATGTTATAATTTTCATGTTTGTTGCAACAATTAAGATAGAATAAAATAAAATCATGTTGTTATCGAAATTCGCTACAATATACTCAAAAAATAAAATTTAATGCAAAATATAAAGAAAAATTTAAAACGCCAGAAAAAAATATGAATGTCAATGAAGAAGATGCTCATTTGCGTTTATAAAGATTTAATACATACATCAAAGGCATCATTGCATTACTTACTTCCCGTTTAGCTCTTCATAATAAGAAAGTGAGTAAAAACCATACCAATGTGCTTTTTAGATGGTATCCATTAAAAATACTTTAAAAAGTTTCCGTGGCAACATTAGTTTGTTTAAAACGCCTTAGTAAATTGTTTTGTATTTAAAAGTTGTCATTTAAATTGACAGTTTGATCATTTTAGTTTGAATTTCTTAAAATACAATTCTGGGAAATGGTTAGATTAACGGAAATGCATAAAATAACAGTCATACAAATGATTGGTTACGGAGATAGAACCCGAACACAACAAGAAGTAACCCGCCTATTTCATGAGAAATTTCCTGATTTACCGCCTATAGCTCAAGGAACAATAAGTAAGATAGAGAAGCAGTTTCGAGAGTTTGGTCATGTAAGGCAGATAAAAAAACCAGCTGCCAATGCACTGAGTGAAGAAATCAAAGTAGATGTGATGCTTGAGTTTATGGAAAACCCACATACATCGAGTAGACATGCATCCACTACATTAAATGTTAGCCATACATCGATAGTAAACATATTAAAAGAAAATAAAATGCATCCCTATAAAATGATCTACTCAGGAGCTTATGGAAGACGATTTTGATAGAAGAACTTATTTTTGTGAGCGAATGATGGACATGCTGGATAACAATATTATCAATTTAGAAGACGTTGTGTTTTCTGATGAGTGCACTTTTTCTCTTAGCGGTCATGCTAATCGGCAAAATTGCCGCTACTTGTCTACGGAAAATCCTCACTGGATGAGGGAAGAACACACACAATACCCAGTAAAAGTTAATGTTTGGGCAGGTATTGTTGGAAACCATATCATTGGTCCCTTTTTCATTGAGGGCAATTTGAATGGCGATCGTTATTTGGCACTACTTCAAAATGATGTCATTCCAACTTTGGCAAATTTATATCCTGATCCAGGAAACCCTCAACTTCCAATGAATACGATATGGTTTCAGCAGGATGGAGCACCACCACATTACCAACGCAATGTCCGGCAGTACCTCGATGCAATATTTCCCAATCGGTGGATAGGAAGGCGAGGATCGATAGAATTTTATTGACAGATTTTTTTTAAATTAATTTAGGTGTAGGGTGGAATGGGGTAAGTGCGTATTTGGCCAGCGCGATCACCTGATCTGACCTTACTTGATTTTTTTTTGGGAGGATATATGAAGAGCATTGTGTACAAAACTAAACCTTTGGATTTAAATGACTTAAGAGAACGAATAACGCTTGCGATTAGGTCGATCACGCCTGATATGTTAAATAATGTTAGAAGACAGTTTTATTTAAGATTAGGATGTTGCCAAGACGTTCATGGTGAACATTTTGAACATCTACTTCATTGACATTCATTTTTTTTTGGCGTTTTAAATTTTTCTTTACATTTTGCATTAAATTTTATTTTTTGAGTATATTGTAGCGAATTTCGATAACAACATGATTTTATTTTATTCTATCTTAATTGTTGCAACAAACATGAAAATTATAACATTTTTGAATAGAGAATAAAGAGACCTTTACAACGATATATCACAAGCCTATACTTCCCATTTAAAAAAATGGGGGTTGTACCTGTCATTCGAAGGGGGTTGAAGGTAGGGATCGCATTTTCACGTTGAAGAATGTTAATTTATAAATTAAATATGACATGTTTCGGGATTTTTTATAAATATGTACAGTAACCGAAATAATGAATTTATTCCATTTGGCTTATACACACTGTATGTAAAAATGCATCAACATGAATATCTATTTACGAGTAACACATACTATTTTCTATTTAAATATTTTCTTTAAAATAATTAATTTCTGTATTAGCTTTCCTATATTTCAATTATCATTTTTTTTATTAAAACTATTTCAAATATTTAAACCATTCACAACTACGTTCATGGCAAATAGGCAACTACAGGCAGAAAAAAAGACGATCGCCATGAAAATCCTTGCATCGGGGATTATACGAAAAACGCCAAGACGAGAAGACGCGTTCGTGGACCCTACGAAACGAAAAATTAAAATAGTACAAAAATATTCATTGTGCGATTATCAAATTGGTGTAGGAAGATAGCTTTTATATCTCTACGCATTTTAAAGTTACTGTGCGGCTGGATCTCATATTGGAGCCGAGATAATGTAAGTTAAAGGAAATCTACTACCGACGCCGAGTAAACATACCAATAAAAAAATTATATTACTGCATAAAATCAACGAAATCGGAGAAAAGGTGCCGATATATCGAAGAATTATTGTTTCGAGATTAAATACGACCAAGGAAACACATTCCCGGAGATTTAAGTTAGAAAATTTGGCCGTTTACAGTCTTGGAGGGAGGTTGTTTTGCAAACAACCAACCATGAGACTACTATCAAGACCAATAGGATCGCAGCGTGGGAACAAAAAGCGCCAATCCGAACACTGCGAGTTCAGGGTCAGTTATTTTGAAAAAGAAATATAAAATTTGAACCTGTTCTTAAATTATTTATAAAATCATTTCTAAATAAAATATCTTTTAATTTTACTAAAATATAGAATACTAAAGTTATCATTTTTAAATGACTATATTATTATACAAAGATTGCTCACTTCCTATTGCTATAACTATCAAACGTCCGCATGTCGACGATTTTGACATAACTTCTTGCACTCATTTTATGACATTACTTATTTGTGCTCATGTTAATGCATTTCCCACTGTAAATACCAAAAAGGCTATTGTATAGTATACCATCACATTTGAAGATAGTTATTTACGTATTACTTGTGAGATATTTGATTTTGTTTCTGTTTGTTTACTTGTTATATGTATGTGCATTTAGTTGTTTGTTGATGATACTAACAGTTACTATTACAAAAGCTTAATTTATTATTTACCTGCCTTCTCTCGTAATAATATCAGGCTATGTGGGTATATAAAGAGCTACATATGGTCGCGTACGTATATAAATAATTCAAACAGTTTCTGTTATGTATGTGAAGAATTTACTACCTACCAGCAAAAGCGGAATATTACACCTTTTTAAAAAAAAATATTTTCAATATTTTGGCTTAACCATTGAACATCAAGACAAGCCATGGGTTTCCAGCATTTGTTGCGTACGCTGTGTCGTTACTCTGGCGGGGTTGGTCAAACAGTAAGAGAAGCACTATGCCATTTGCAAGACCTGTGATTTGGCGTGACCATTTCACTGATTGCTACTGCAATCTACTGCTTCTGCACGAAAACTTTCGGGTTTTCCAGACAGAAAAATATTAGTTATGCTAGTCTGTCCTCTGCTACTCGTGCAGTACCTCATTCGGATGCCTTGCCAGTACCAAGACCCATATGTGTTTCGAGTGAAGAATATGGTGTTAAAGAACCAGAACAAGCAAGTGTTCAGTTATCGAGCAGCGATGATGAATATTTGCTACCTGAAGAGGTCGGACCACACCTAATAAATCAGTTGGAAATAAATGATCTTACTCGAGACTTGAATTTGTCAAAAACTAAAGCAAGGACTCCAAGGATGGAAATTGTTGGCTCCAAACACATATTTCTGTAAATCGTAATCGTCAGAAAGAACAATCACAATATTTTTCAACCGACGAGGGTTTTGCATACTGCAATAATGTCAACAATATGATATTAGTATTAGGTCACCAGCACCATTCCGAAGAATGGCGCCTTTTGAACGATGCTTCGGCCTTCTTCATATAGGAAACGTTTATCCATCCATCCCCGTTGCCCACCAAATCCACTTAAAAGAAACGTATAAAAGTATAACTTTTCTTCTAGACAGAATTAACATTTCAAACAAGATGGTAACATACAACTCCATATACACCTACTTACTATCATTTCATTTACTTTTCAATTTTTTTCCAAAATCCATGGTGCCAGAATAAACTTGTTGTTATTACTATAGTTAGAACTATAAAAGAAACGAAAATTGTAGATAGTTTCCAAAGAAAAATTTTTAAAATGAAAATTTGTTGATCAGTGTTATTATTATTATTATCTCTTGTGCACGGTTTTCCACTATATAACTAGCCATATGACTATAATGAAAAAAATTATACTCAAAAGGATGGTTTAATAATAGGCACTTTCTATTCAAGACGTAAACTTTATTACACAAAGGAACCAAAGTCTACCGAGTACAAACATAAAAACGGGAAAACCAAAATAAATAAAAGAATTAGTTGTAAAATAGGCCTAATAAAGGAAAATTGCCGAAATCTGTATGATTATTGAGTAAAAGTTCTGTATTTTTATATTTCAAAATTTCGATAATTTTCATTATAATAACTCATTTAAGTTTAAATTTGTCAACATACTTTTGGTTTAGTTTTCAATACAATTCCATCCGAGGAAGACACTGCCTGTCGAAACAATTGTAATGGGATTTTACCTCAATAAAGTAGAAATTAAGTAATATTGATCTTTCATTTTTATTTCATTAATTAAGAATTTCCATCAATCTACATCAATTCAGAAAAAAAAATAACAAAATTGCTTTATTGTAAATAGAAATTTGATTAGAAAAGTCACTGTTTTAATATTTTGTGGATCCCCCATGGTTATTTGAAATATTTCGTAATCTTTTGGTCATAGAAGCGATTAAATTTCGCATGTTGTAAGTTTGTTGGAAGTGACGTCATTCGTTTTGAATTGCATTTATTAATTCGTTTCTATTTTTTTAGTCGAAAGTCATAATTGTATATACATATTTGCGGTCATATACCCCCAAATATTTTCTATTGGGTTTAAATCGACGCTTTTAGCTGGCCACGAAAGATCAATATTATTTTGATTCAAACAATTCTTTACAATATGGGCTGTATTAACAGGTGAATTATACTAAAAATGAAAAGGATTATTTTTGTTTAGTAACATAACAAAATGAAGTTGTATGTTGGAATATAAATTATGTTAAAACCTAAGTAAGAAACCTGGTTAAGTATATAAACATATCGTTAAGCATTTAAATAGCTATCAATAATATGCAATACTCCTGGTCCTTGGACTGGTATCTGGTCCCACACAGACGGAAAACCTTCCGCTACTTGTTTTCTGTATAAATTTCTCCTCAAACTTCTGATCTTTTGAACGGTAAACTCTAAGTTTTCTGTTGTATGTGGGCTGGAACACCTTTTCGTCTGAGAACACTAAACTTTTCAAAAAATCCAGTGCCTCATTTAGATATTGATTGGCAAACTGACTTCTTCTTCTTCTTTTATGTTCATCACATAACTGTGGCTTCATTGCTGCTACACTGCACCTCTTAATCGTTTCCTGGCCGTCCTTACTCATGCAGAAGAATATGTTTCTTCAGTTACTTTCGTCAAAGTAGTAAAAGGATGTTCATTTACATACTCTATTAAATTGTTGTCCATTTCTGGAGTTGACTTTTTGGGCTCCAGAACCAAGTTTCCTACGTAAGTCATGTGTTTGCAGCCATTTACGTTTTAAATTGAAAATAGTACTTTTGCCGCAATCAATTTCATTTTCTACGCGTCGCAATGTCCACCCTTCTTCCAGTTTTACAATAGCAAAACCCTTTTCAGCATTCACAAGAATATGGTTTCGCATTATCTAGTGAAATGCAAATATTACGGTGTCTATGCGGTGACAGATATTTCACTGGCAGTAATAACAGTCATGACATATTATAAATATTGAGTAAGCCACTGGATAAAGTCACATCAATACAAGAAAAGTAAACCTTGCCAAATTTAACGGCGGCGACTGTACATAAAATAAAAACAAAATGTCTGATTAACTTGTTTTCTTATAATCAAACAAAATTCCCCTTTCATCAAATTCAATATACTCGTACATACTACATTTACAATTATAATTTTCTTCTTATATATTCATGAATTGCTTATGTCTACTTTGCAAAGCCTAACAAGATTTTCTCGATTAGATTTTCATCTATAGAAACACTGCTAAAGCAAGGGCATAAATGTCATCAGGGATAGTGGAAATCTGAAAGCTCATAAATAATAATTTCACCATTTAAATAATAACGAACATCGATCGTATTGGAAGTACATAATTTGAATATAAAGTATGTAGTTTATGGCGAAAATGGAAAAATCGGAACTCTACCGCTTAAGAAATATATTAGGTTTATGCAAAAGTAAATGCGGTTTAAGCATTGTTGAAGATTGCAGATTTTATACGAGGGCTGTTCAAATTTAAACGATATTCTATCTATTAAAAATTATTACAATATTACAACAAAAGAAAATTATGTATTTTTCAATGGAGCCTCCCTGCATAATAATATACTTCCGCTTTTTGTCTAGAAGTTTTTGTAAGCATTAGACGACGAAGCGTTTGGTTTATGATTAGTAGAGACCGGACGCATCGGGCCGAAATTACGATGGACCATATAAATAGTCTATAACATCGCTAAGTACAACTCGCAGTTATTGAATAGCACTATTCATTCGATTAACCGCACATCTGTTTTTTTTGTAGTTGAATTGTGACGCAATTACTTCAATATCACAGTTAAATTCCTTTCTTCATGGGCGTAGATAGAAGCGCGAAGAGTTTTTATAATTTATTTTATTTATTAGTTTATATTTCGTAAGATAAATAAAATACGGTGAGCTAATTTCTTTTTTTCATTGTTTAACTGTTAATTTCATAGTTACTTCGCAATTTTTTTAATACATCTTGTTTAATATCGCTTCATTTAATCTACTTCTCCTAATTATATCGACGTACGTGTCCGGTGAATTTCGTTAAGTTTCAATAACTTACGCATACATTTTTAATTTTCATTTAATTAGATCTAGAACATTGTGTAAGTTACTTTTTCAGATATGATATGGAACAACATCGAGAATTACATCGTGAAACAATGGCGAGTTGGATTAAGGGTCATACTGATTGTATGTCCATTGTCAGTCATTCCGAAATTTATTGTAAAGTTCGTAAAATATCGGTAAAAAATTCCTTACGCAAATATTATGTTCCTAAGTGTTACACAAAAGTAGTAGAATGCATTAGAAGCCATCTTTCGAATCAGTAGCTATGGATAAGTGCCGACGAAACTGTCGATATATTAGGACACTATATGATAAATATTGTACAACTAAATGTTGTGCTATACGAAATCAGTAGAACGCATTAGAAGCCATCTTTCAAATCAGTACCTTTGGATAAATGCCGACGAAACTGTCGATATATTAGGACGCTGTGTGGTGGTAAATGTTGTAGCTGGTGTACTTCATCCAACTATTCCATATAACGCATATGTAATTCCAACAAAAGTTATAAATACAGTTGATGCGAAAACAGTAGCTAAAACCATTTACGAGAATATGTACCAAATGCTTCATTCGGACGACAGCTACAAAGAAAAGATACCTTTATTTGTCAGTGACAGTGCTGCATATATGTTAAAAACAGGCAGACTATCAAAGGAAATATATCCTAATATGCTGCATATTACTTGTGTAGCACATGCTCTCCACAGAATCTGTAAATGTATCAGAGACACCTTTCCGGAAGTTGATAGACTAGTATCCGCTTCTAAAAATTTTTCAGAAAAGCACCATTGAGAGCAGCTCTTTACAGGGAAAAATTTCCATCTTTTCATTGCCTCCCTCTCCAGTCATAACTAGATAAGTTACTAGTTTTTATGCAGAGAATTTCCATAATTTGCAAAATTTTGTTACATGTTTAAATGACGATGCTCGAAGTATTTTTGAGTGCATGGAATATAAATTACAAATTAAAAAAATCAGTTTCACTTTCTTCAAAAACACTTTGGAAATTTGCCAAAACTAATCACTTATTTTGAAAATCAAAATCTAAAATTAAATGATGGATTAACCACATTAGACGGGGCTTTTAATAATTTGAAAAATATTCTAAGCGACTTCGAATGTGGCCTTCGGCAAATATTAGACGCAGTTTTTAATAGAAATCCAGATTTAATAACATTGAGGCAATTGTGTATGTGAACAATGTCTCAAGATCTAACTGCTAAATACGCTGAAATAAAATAATATTTCCAGTATACACCTATAACCAGTTGCGATGTAGAAAGTACGTTTTTTATCAACAAGGACGTATTTGATTCAAAGAGAACAAATTTTACAGAAGGGAACCTTGAGAAAGTATGGCTAGTTAATAACATTAATACTCCTTTACTCAACTTAAACCACAAAGCGATGTGATACACTATTTATATGGTTCTTCGTAATTTTGGCATGATGCGTCCGGTTTCTGCTGATGAGTAATGAAGGCAAACTATGTAGTATTCCTTCAAGTTCTACAGCTAATATTAATTCATCAAAACAAAAACAAACGTTGACTTGTCCAATTATTAATTATAATAATTTTTTAATTGTCAGAATTTTAATAATTAGATATTTTATTGTACTTTTAATCTTTACCACGCATTAATCATTAAAAACTACTTCTTTCAATGGAGACTGTGGTTAAATAAAAATTTAAAAAAGGTATATAACCCCTTACCACAATTATTAGTCGTATCCTAAATACGTATTTCGACAACTAAGTTGTCATCATCAGTAGGTAAAAACTACTAATTAAAAGTCGCACATGGGGCACAGTAAAGTAAGAAAAACGCTTCCGCACAACTACTATACACTGCATCCCCGTAAAGACTGATCTGTCAGTCTTTACGGGGATGCAGTGTATAGTAGTTGTGCGGAAGCGTTTTTCTTAGTTTACTGTGCCCCATGTGCGACTTTTAATTAGTAGTTTTTACCTACTGATGATGACAACTTAGTTGTCGAAATACGTATTTAGGATACGACTAATAATTGTGGTAAGGGGTTATATACCTTTTTTAAAAATTATTAAAAACTACGTTTGTATTATTTTTTTTAATTCCTGTTAATTTGCATAATTTACACTTGTGCAAAGACATTTAGCAGGCATGAGTTATGTGCATTATACTTTCAAGAATTGTACTTTTAATTTTTCTGATAATACAATGATTGAATAAAGAATGATTTAAATGCAAATTGTTCCTGGTTTACCTTCAGTTTTGATTACTTGAGTACTTATTTGAATAGGTGAGTAGCTCAGTTTTTTAGCCCTTGTGAAAATAATTGAAGCTTTAGCAACTATCAGAAAGTTCAAAATGTCACCATTTCGTAAAGGTTTTAGAAAAAGATTATTAAATATTTCACATCACTACACTATATACAGGTTAATGAAACATTACGAAGAATTAGTACAGTTATTAATTTCTTTTTCCTGTGAATTTCTTGGTAATTTTTTTTAAATGGTAGTCCATTTTATTTATTGACATACATTAATTTTCTTGATGTTTCATTAAGCTACGATAGACAGGGTACTATTTATACAAATTGGTACAACAAACTTGCAGATTAGTTTCGATAAATGAATTACCACTCAAATGCACCCAGAGTATTCAAGAAATTATTATAAATGATCTGACTGATAAAGCAATAAAACTATCGCATGCCTATTAATTAACACGATCTTAACAGACAATAACCACCACAACTTATACAACAGGCAACTAAAAAAAGAATCCATAAAATATGCAACAGAAACTTTCTAAATAAATGTCTCATTTTTGTACTACCACACAAGTCTCGTTATTTTCTGATATTTCCTCGAACATTAATATTAGATAATTAATCAACTCACGAATCCACCTTGAACTAACGTGTGTTCATTTGAAAAGTCAATCTAGGTTACTTTGAAATTTTGATAGAATAAGACGCCTATATATTAGTATGTGTTTGTTGTTCCGTAAACGTAAATCCAAATGACATTTGATAATGTCAATCACAAATATCAGTTAGTGCATAAAATAATCGTGCGTTGATTCTGGTTTAAATAAATTGCTTCTCAGTTTTAAAACGGCTTTCACTTTAGAACATAATTTTTTTTTAGTCCAGGCTTATTAACGAAGTGGTAATAAAATTGATGGTTTATGGGTTTATTCAGTTCAAGATTGCCTGGTAGAATTTCAAGTTGAGTTTCAACATTTTGTAATAGATTATATACAATTTAAGAATACTTTGGATAGAACTTTAAAACTTTTTCCTGAAACTTGTAGTCTCTTAAGAAAATCAGGCAGCGGAGCAGTTAATAAACGTACACCTCAAGTTGTCAATCGTGTTGAAGAAATAATGGAAAATGAACCACAAACCTCTGTTCGACATTTGAGTCAACAAATAAACCTTTCTGTTGGTACAACTCACATGTTCTTAAAAAAAGATATGCAACTTTATCCATACCGTGTCACAGCAGTACAAGAATTGTTAGAAATTGATTACCCACGTAGACTACAGTTTTGTAATTGGTTTGTAAATATGAAAAATGATGGAGAACTTTCGCAAAGGGTCATCTTTACTGATGAAGCATGGTTTTATAAAACGGGATACCTAAATTCACAAAATTCAAGAATTTGGAGTAGTGAAAATTCACATGTAATTAATGAAGAATCGCTACATCCAGAGAAAATTGGTGTTTGGGCAGCGATAAGCCAAAGGCGAATCATTGGACCAATATTTTTCAGGGAACGTTAACTGCTCAAAGGTACCGTACGGAAAGTTTACAACCATTTGCCAATCAGTTGCATGATGATGAACTTCAAAATGCATATTTCCAACAAGACGGAGCATCTTGTCACTGTACTGCAGAATCTTTGGATTATTTAAGAGAATTTTTTGATGAGCGTATAATTAGTCGAAATACTGAAATTGCCTGGCCTGCACGTTCATGCGATTTAACATCTTGCGACTTCTTTTTGTGGCCTTATCTAAAAAATAACATAATTCGAACACCTATATTGAATTTGAATTATATGCTATAGAGAATCGAACAGAAATGCATGGAAATTAATAACAATCCAGTAATGTTGCAGAATATCATCAGAAATTTTGAACGGAGAATTTTAAAGTGCATTGATCTTGAAGGACAACATTTTCAACATTTGTTATAGTTTTCAATAAATACCTATTATTTGTTATTTATTTGTATGTATGAAACTGTCAAAATATACGACTTCGTAGGTTAAGTAGTAAATTTTACAAAGGTATTTTTAATAATATAAAATATTATTAAAAATCTGGTGTGAAGAACACAAATACAGGCTCACTATTAATATTTTTGTGAACGTGTCCGAACATATCACTCCCCAGAGACGTAGATACGTATTTCGCCTTTCTACAGGCTCATCGGTACGCCGCTGCTGGAGAAAGGATATCTTCAGACACATTCACAAAAAAGAACCACATCGTTGTGTTCTTCACGCCAGATTTTTAATAATATTTTATATTATTAAAAATACCTTTGTATTATACAAAACTGATGGGGTTTACCTACTCATGTATGTTTCAATTATTCTGATAGTAAATTTTAATTTACGACATACTTCAAAATGTTCTCAGTAAATCACATGCTACTAGATTGACTTTTCATATGAACACTTATTACAAGAATCTCATGCTCATAAAATAAAAGATACAAGCCCTGATAAAGTAAGTACACTATATTTATATTCCAACATTTATATTTAGTTCATTATGCATCAAAGCGTTATTATATTATATTATATTAAACCGACTGACAACCATAATATTTTATTAGTTTAATGGTTCATCATATTTTATACGCTACCCGAAACATTAAATTTATATACGCTGGCCATGAAAGGAAAATGTCGACCTATATTTTCCAACGCAGTCATGAAAAAAATTTTATTGGAAAAATTATTGACCATTAGGTACCTGGGCAATTATATTAACATGCGGTCTGACAAACATTTTGTGTATTTATTAAAGAATTAAAACATGCTGTCGAATCAAAAATATAAAAAGCTTTATTTACTTTTTAACGTTATTTATACTCTAAACTTTTTCATTGTAATTTACTGAGTAAACCATTTCACATTTCGTCACGTACAAACTAGTCAGCGAAATATAAATTAAGTGGAAAATTATAAAAAGTTATTTAACCTTTATGTGACTGGGAAAAATAACACCTTCTAATGACGACGTAGGTACCCGGGTACCCCACGTTATATATACGTTGCAGCTATACATATACGGAAGACAGTGGTGGGGAGACATAAACTGCGCTGTTATGAACAAGATTAGACATCTCTGAAAATCAGTAACCGTCCATTTTTCGAAGTGCTCGTATATAATTTGTTCGCTACAGTACATACTAAATATTTTTAGTGTTTTTGGTAATAACAAGTGCAAATTTTATTATTTTTATCAGAATGTGTGATAATACGCCTGGTCCTAGTTCGAGTTCATTTACAAAACCAAGATGGAGGAGAACCAGGTATGATATAGAAGTTAATATAATCACAAATCCTGTAAGAATAAAAGTAATAGTAATAATAAGAACGTAATGTGATATTTTATGGTTTTCAGACTGACATCAGTAGAATTACTAGCAGCAGCGGAAGAAGCATTAGAAGAAGAGCCATTTACTGCTTCGGATGAAGACGAATACATTTCGGAAATCGAATCTGAAGAATCTGATGCAGAAATAGAACCTGTAATCGAACAAGAGGAACCTTATTCAGATGAAATTAGTGATGAAGAAGAAACGCCTGCACAGCCTACTGTTTTAGTTGCTAAAGATGGAACTCATTGGACTAATACTACATTACCACAAGCGCAGACAATTAGCCGAAATATTTTGCGCGAAAAATGTGGCGCACCAAGTTTTAGTGCATTATATACTGCTAAAGAAACTTTTAAATCTATCATGTCCAATGAAATTTGTACCATAACTTTAAGGGAAACTAACAGAAAAGGTACACAAGTAGCTGGAGATTATAATGAAAAACAAGCTCAAAAGTACAAAGATTCTAAGCGGCAACCACCACCACCACGAAAGGTTTTTAAGGCATTTACTGAAGAGGAATTCGATGCATTTTTAGGAATCCTAATTGCAGCTGGTGTACATAAATCTAATAAGGAACATGTATCTGAAATGTGGAAACTTGAATCCTTACCTCTTATTCGTGCGGCTATGTCTCGTGATCGCTTCAAAATCTTTTCACGATTTATTCGTTTTGATAATCAGAATACACGTGCTGAACGATCTAAAAGTGACAAAGCTGCTCCAATTCGTGATATATGGATAATGCTAAATAGTAATTTAGAAAACAACTATAAGCCGTGACAATCAGAGCGCAATTAATTTAGCCCAATCTGATGGATATAGAGCTAGATCGAAGCATATAGATGTTCGACATCATTATATTAGAGAGCGAGTGAAAGACCATGCAGTCAACATCATGTATGTTCCAACGCAAGAAATCGTGGCCGACAGCCTTACAAAAGCTGTTCATAAAGAAAAGGTGCAATTTTGCGCTATAAGCATGGGGTTAGTTTGATGGTAATGAAACCTGACATTAATATGTTTTTTAGTTTTCATTAAGTGGGAGTGTTAGTTTTAAAATGGTTCTCTCTCGACTTAGTAGTCGGTGAATAAAAAAAACAGTATGTTGTTGTTGATCTGTAAAATGTAATAACTGTAATTTTGATATCTGATAATTAAACGATATTACTTCCAAGCGTTACTCTGTGTTAATTTTATCAATTCTAGTTTCTTTAGGATTCTCCAAAGTGATGTTCGTTTTAAAGAGGTAAACCGGCATCCCCTTTAATAGCTTCACATATTTTTGTGCAAGTTGGTAATTCATTTTTAAAGAAAAATTAATGCACGTGCCTTTTAATCGTACTTTTTGATACTTCATCTGATTTATTGCATCTCGGCAACTTCGTTTTCTTAAAGGAAAATGTGTAACTCCAGACGTTTCCTTAATAATGTCTAATATAGTATTCCTACTAATCCCTACTTCCCTTGAAGTTTGACGAACAGCAGTTGTTTTGGACATATTAGCTTTGTTCTTAAAATACACATTATAAGCCATCTGAATCTGTCCACTTTTGACATATTTTCCTTTACGATTTTTTTATGGACCCGGTAAAGCTGCGTTATCCATGCTCTAAAACGATTGCGATTAAATAAATGAATTAAATTAATGAGTGATAAAATATTTTTAGAAAATGAGGTTTTCACTTTATAATCTCTTTAAAGAACTATCTTTAACGAATATTAATAATAAATAGCACAATAAACAACTAGTAAAACACGCAATTGACTAGCACTGACAGAAATACCGGTCAGTACTGGCAGCAAAACGCTAATTTGACAGAACTAAATAAATATAATTTTGCCTGCATAAAAGCAGCCTCTATTTTAGGCAGGAACTGAAACCGAACCCGAAACTGAACCCAAACTGGTTCAAGTTTGCTGTTTATAAAGACTTTGAACCCGCACCCGTTGAACCCAAAAATTCAGCAAGGTTCGGGTTCAAAAATATAAAAAAATAGAGAAATATTTAATAGAAGAATAATAAAAAACATTACATTTCTTGCATGCAAAAAAAAAATTAAAAACAAAATCAAAATAAAATAACGACTATTTGTAGCGAACAAGTAACCAGTAACCTTCACACAAACTAGACTAAAATGAGAAATCCCCTTTTTCTGTTTGAGCTATGTACAAACGTAATATTTGTGTTAAAGAATCAGTAGGCAAACATACGGCAAATCTTGGGCGGCATATACAACGGAAGCATCCTGAACTATTCAAGAAAACTCAAAATGTATCGTCAACATCTAAATTGAGTCAGATCACCAATAAAAGAGCAAGAGCGGAGGAAAATACCCTTGAACAGTATTTAAATATTATCAAGATAAAAACCTGCAAACAAAGTTTCATTGATTCATGCGTAAAATTAGTAACCGTTAATGGCCATCCTTTCACAATCTTCGAAGATTCTGGCATGAAACAAATAATCGATCATTATGAATGCACTAAAAGTATCAGTAAATAGTCATAATATAAGTGATCTTGTTAACAACAAAGCAACGGAAATAAAAAATAAAATTAAATTGGAAATATCAAACAAAATTATTTCAATTAAAATTGATTCTGCTTCTCGTCTTGGTAGATGTATTGTAGGGATATATATTCAATATATTTTTGACGGAAAAATAAAACTACGAACTTTGGACATGCATGAGGCTCAAAATCGTCAGACAGGAGCCTACATAAAAAATCTTATCATCAGTGTTCTTGATTGTTACGACATAAAACTGCAGCAAGTATATTCAATTACATCAGATAACGGAAAAAAATATGATCAAAGCTGCTGAATTATTAAAAGACGAGTATGAAAACTTTGACATGGAAGATGAATTTGATGCAGCTGAAGCAAATGCGCTTTCTTATATTGAACTGGAAGGAGCAGAAACATTAGCACATTCACACCCAAATATTATTCATTTCAGATGTGTTGCTCATAGTTTACAGTTGTCAGTGCTCGACACAATATCTAGTCCTACTTTTAAGAAAATTCTTGATCAATGCAGAGCCATTTGCAAAAAATTGCGAACACCAGATATTTCTTCTTTAGCTAAGAAGCTAAACTTGAAAAAAGCCGTACTAGACTGTCAATCTAGATGGAATTCCAGTTATGACATGGTTGAAGCCTTATTGGAATACAGAAGTTTTTGTTTGGATTTGCTGGATGTTGAATTTACTATGACTGATAGTACTTGGAATATTTGTGAAGAATTCGTAGAAGCTTTTGCACCTGTTAAGAAAATAACGCTGAAACTACAAGAAGAACAGATGAATTTAGGCGATTTTTATAGAATCTGGCTTACTTTTAAATTGGAGCTAACAAAAGATGACAAAACAAAATCATTTTCAAAAGAATTATATTTAAATATTATAAAAAGAGAAAACAACTTTATTAACAATCCACTTTTGATTGCAGCAGTTATCTAGATAGCAGATTTTTTGTCATTCTAAGTCCCGAAGATGTTGAAAATGCTAAAAAACATATTTTGAAAACAATAAAAATTTTTGTAAAATTTACAAATGTAAAGAGAAAAAGAGAATTTTGTGAGAGAATCAATATCTTTTTCTTCAGATGATGATGAAGATATGCTCGAACAAGTTCTAAAAAAGAAGGAAAGGTTTTATAAATCAAATTCTTCAAATGTAAATGTCACCGCTTCGACTGATAATTTAGTTAAAAATGAATTTGATATATATGAAAAATATCCAAGACTGGGAAAAGAAAAAAACATTTTACTATTTTGGGAGCAACATAAAACGGAAACGCCATTATTGTATCAAGCGGCTCAGATTATATTCGCAGTACCTGCTACGCAAGTAAGCGTCGCGAGGGCCTTTTCAGCCTTGAAATTCATCTTATCCCCACAAAGAACAAATTTAAAAGAAGAAACCTTGAAAAATATATTAATTGTAAAATTAAACGAAAATTTCTTTGAAAAATAAATTTTCTACTAATAAAACACATGTAGTTTTTTTAAACTTTGAACCCGAACCCTGAACCGAACCCGAACCTGAACTTTTTATTTTGATTAACCCGAACTCGAACCTGAACCCATTTTTTTCATGGTTTCAGTCCATGATTTTAGCTAATTACAAGCTCTTATTTTAAGCCCTATCAGAAATTTTTCGTTAAAAAAAAACCTTTTTTAAAGACACACTTTTATTTTACAAATAACGTAGAAAACTTTAATTTGTTTACAAATTACGTATTACACTTAACTTTTAAATTCACTTTTAGCGTCAAATCTGACATTTACTTATCAACAGTTAACGCATACTTTATTAATTTTTAATTAAATCTCAAATCGGACACTTATTTCTGGACGGATGTTTTTGTAAATAATGTAGAATAAAGCTCTGACTTGAAAAAAATCAGTCTCGTTTAAATTTTATATACCCTCGTATTTAACTTAACATCACAGTTCAGCAGTAATCAAATATCAATCACAACAGCGCAACGATTAATTCAGCAAACCAATATGTTTTGCTGTTTACTTTTATTTCGAATGATGAATAAGGATTAAATTTTCCGCAAATATATATAATGATAAAATTACATGACGAAATATATTTTTTTTATTTACTTTTATACATACGCATATGCGTACTCAAATCTCTTCAACAAAAGCACATAAATACGAACCAAACAGTTAATAAACATTAGATAAACGAAAAATCAGATTACGAAAGTGTGTATGCATGAATCTTATCGAGAAAATTAAACAAAAGGCGGTGCGTGTTACACGCGGATTTTCATAAATATTTTTTCATAGACAGGCCCGCTTATATTTTCGCATTGATAAAACAACCACTCCATAAAATTAATTCATCCGAAATATTTATCGTGTTTGAGGATTATAGTTAATGTACACATAGTCGATTATTTCTAACATGTTTATTAACGAAATTGGCATGAAATATACGCATAATGTACGCATGTACGTGGTATTACCTAAAAGTCGATTAAATTACTTTAAAATACAACCTAACAAACGAGGCCGGTTTGACGAAAGAGTGGCTTTTCAATAAAATACTTACAGTGTAACCTCTATTTATCGGACACCTGTGGGAAATTGGAAAGTGTCCAGTGTTTAGAGATGTTCACTAAGTAAAGTTTAAATTTTTTTAAATAAGATATGGCGAACACATAAAAGACAAATCGAAAACCCATTTTCGATTTGTCGATTTTTCGATTTTCGGAATAGAAAACAAATATTTTAATATCGTCAACGATTTAAATCCCAATTTAAATCGTTGACGATATTAAAATATTTGTTTTCTATTCCGGTGTCGTAAAATGCTAATTACGATACCCCTTTGCTTGGTTACACAGTATCGTAATGTAATACTTTACCGCACTTTAATTTTTCGAAGTTGGTCGCAGATGTAATAAGTAAGTAAATCATAGAACTAAATCGTTTTAAAAGTTAGATATGGTTAGATATGAACGTTTGACAGTGATAAAAATATAAATAAAAGTTATAGAGAGAATTGTAGAGACATTTGCTAAAACTTTATTAGTACTAATTATACATAATAAAAGGCGTTCGACAGACTCTTGCTAAAGGAGTGTAACTATAAATTCGTTAACAAAGCTAGACGCTATAAATACTTCTATTGAGATTACTTATCATTGTGAGTACTGCAATTTTATTGTTATATACTTTTACTGTAACACTAGAAGATTCGTGGGCATTAATAGATATTGCAGGCAGATTCTGGGAACACACTATATTTTTTTGAATCCCTGCTGATTCACATTAGCTAATCAATCACTGTCCATTGACTCCATTGCATTAGAAGTTGATGAATTCTCTGTGATTTTAGTGGACGTATTAGATGCAGTATTCGATAGTATTTCAGTAACATCTAATTTTTTCTTGATGAAATTATCAATGTAACGTTCAGCCACAGCAAAGATTTCCATCCTCCATGGCGCTTAATTGTAATTAAATCTCCTCCACTATTAGCCAAATGTGTTACACTGGATCGTCTAAAGCAATGTCCAGTGAAGAGAGTTCAGGATTAGGTAATTTCAAGTAAGTAGCAATACTTTTTGGTACTTCTCCTATTGTATTAATACCTATTGGAATATTTACACACAAGCCATTTCTATATTGCAGGAAAAAAACGCCTATGTGTAACATGACTGGGACGAAGATGATAATATATTTTCACAAAATCAATTCTTAACCTTTAAGTTATAATAAATTGTCTAGGAACATAAGATTTATTTTTAGCACGTCAACCATTATGACATCATTTTTAAACTGGATATCATCTATAATCATGTTTGTTATTTCTTCACGACGGCAAGCTCCATTAAAGCCCATTATAAGAATGACCTAACATAATTTTAATATGACTATTATAACAAAATAATTTACAAAATTAGTAAAATGTTACTATAATTATGTTTTTATTACTTACTTTCATTGCTAAATATCTTTTATCATCGGCTTCTATTATAAATCGGCTAATGTGCTCTATTTCTAAAATCTTCGATTTAAATATGCTATTAGTTTAGAAAATTTTGAGATATCTGTATTTTTATAAATATTCAAACAACATTTTAACATCGAATATTTGGACCACAATGAAGATGCCTTTTTTTATTTTACTTTCTTTGTCAAAATAGGTAATCATAATGTTTTCTGTAATAGTCACGATGTTATTTTCTTTACGCCAAGTTATAAATTGGTTACATTCCTTTTTATAAATGTGTCGAGATTTTTGTGGTAGAAGATTTTCCAAATGGTCTTCTGCAATTTTCCGAAGCTCTGGCGGCGTGCAATTACTTATTTCGTCCATTTTGATGTTGGATAGTTCCATAAATTAGTCTAAGATTTAAATTTCAAAACACATAACAATATTTCAAATACTTGAAATGTTCAAATTATAAGTCAGTGTAACCAACGTCAAAAAAATAAAATATCTAAAATATTCGTATTGAACATGACTATTATTTTAAACATTTTTTAATATTTAAAAGGCGGAATAGAAAAAATTGTATAAAATACACGTTTTATAAGACATTTTTCCGCACTCGTTCAAACCTTGAACGCGCAAACATAATGTCTTATGAAACTTGTATCTTAATATACTATTTTAGGTAGTACATTGCAGTCCTACTTATTCGTGACGAGAAATTGTTGACGATGGATTGTCACACTTCGTGTATATATAAGAGTATGTTGTGTATGTTTGAATTAATTTTAAATTATATTTCTTCACAAATATATCTCGAATTTAAAATATGAATTCAAACTTATACATTTTCTGTGTAGATTTCGTATTTGTAAATAGAAAATCTTTCCTTTGTTATCGTACTACAACCGACCCTTCGAAATATACCTGACCGAGATCGGTTACTGAGTATCTAGTGTACGGTTACAATTCCCACGAATACATTGCATTTTAAACTCAAGTTATTTAATTTAATTACGTACTCTTCTTTATAATTATGGCATGTCGCATATCATTTTAAAGCTTTCTTCACGAAAAATATTTTTTATTTATTATTATTTAATGATATTTGTTTCATCGATATCGCAACTCTTAGCTCGCGCTTTTAATTAGTTCTTAATTCAAGACATCGTCAGCTTCATCCCCCTCTTCAAATTGGACCGTAATCCAAAAACCGTTTCCGACAACGAGTGTTCTATTACACGAAACTCATCCTTCTTCATAACCCAGCTGCCATGCCGTGCATTTCCAAGATAACTTTTATTTTATTTTAGTTGCACTCACATTCATTTAACTAATTAATTTCTTCGTCTTCCTACCAAACATGGCTCTTCATACTTGTCCAAGTATCTGTCCCGAACCACGCGGCCGACCAACACACGCCTCCACAAGTAACTCTGTATTGTTCGATGCAGAGATTATTTTATGTTAATCCCATTTTCCCATAATTCCCGTTCAATTTACGATATAATTTAAATTCCTTTTCAGGGTATTGTTTGTGTGTTAATTTTAAATTACTTATTTGCCGCTCCTTGAATATATTGCTACTTTTATTTAATCATTTTAATACCTTTTATATATCTCAATTTCTTATATAAATATTAAATAAAAACTTTAAATAAAAACACAACGTTGTTGTGTTTTATTTAGTTAATAAGTTGTAATATATATATTTCGGAACACATTATACACGTCTTGGGCCTTTGATGCAACTTCATCACACCGTTTATTATTTAAACATTTACAGCATTTACGCTCCAAAGTGCTCAAATACAATGCAACTAGAAAATACAATCCCGGGATCCCAAATCCCGGCATCTCGAGATCCCATAAATCCCGGGTCTTGGCTAATCTCGAGATTGCCAGTTTGCATTCCGTAATCCGTTGCGCCTTGACAATGACCTTACCTAGATTATATTAATGGCACTTATTACATCAAGACAAAAAATCAACCTTCGGTACGCCGTACGATAAAAGAACTACACAGGTACAGCCCAAATAATATGTAACTTAGAAGGGACTTCCCCGCCCGGCATACTTCAATATAATACTGTTAAAGTAATTCCCCAACGGGTCAACAGGGGAATCACCCGATCACCTCATATGGTATAGCATAATATTGTTGCGAGGGATTCCCCGTCGGCGATTCCCTATACGGTTAGGTGATAAATACGCTTATTAGAATTTACTTTTTTCATTTATTATTCTACCAGCGACAAGGTTACGCAGGTTACGTCATTTAAATTTAAAAGTCAATTATCTGAAAAAGTTATTTTAAATGGCGGGAGACTTTGTTCAACATAAAAAGAACGTCGTCAGCGTGGAGTTATTTTTTAGTTGCGAAAGACGGGAATAGTGCTAAATGTAAGCGATACCCTGCCATTCTCAAGACTTTGGGTGGATCGACTTAGGGATTACATACACATTTGTCATCAAAACATAACATTAAGATTTTAGCTGACGTTAATCGTTTAACAGCTTCAACAAGTCAAGATTCTGAAAATCTGAACACATCACCGCCGCCAGCTAAACGAAAGTTAGAATATCATTTTACTAAAAGTGCCGACGATAGCCTGGATGACGTTTTGGCAAGAATGATTGCATTAGATGGATTTCCATTCAGTGTATTCATAACTTCAGACGATTTGAGAAAATTGCTCTTAGCGAAATATACGGATTTACCAATATCAGCCGTCACAATTCAAAAGCGTGTTATGAATTACAGTGAAAAAATCAGAAAGCAAGTAACTGCAGAATTAAAACATTTGAAAAGTGCAGGTGAAAGATTCAGTCTATCTTTCCACGAGTGGACATCAACGTCCAATAAACGATACATGGCTGTCAACGTTCATTCATATAAAAAAAATTGGAACTTACGACTCCTATTCATGGAAGTATGGCGGCTGAAAATTGTTTTCGTATATTGAAAGAGCGTCTAAGAAAATTTGATATTTCCCTGTAAACTGCAATCGTGGCTACTGTAACCGATGGACCGAACGTTATGATAAAGGTAGGATAGCTTGTTTGAACTGAACAACAACTGTGTCTCGCGCATAGTATCAATTTGGCGGTCTGTGATGTGCTTTATAAAATAAAGAAATATTTTCAAGGCAGGCAAGACAGCCCTACCTCAAACTCAGGTGATACTATAAATGAACCAGCTGTGACTGCTGATTATATGCACGATAGCGATGATGATGACAATTGAGAAGACTTAGACTGTCCAGAATCAGGTTTAATCTTAATGTCACAAAATGAACTTGCGCGAGAACACATACCAGAGTTAACTAAAGATCAACACATATATGTGAAGATTGAACATGAAAAAGAGCTGTCAGTTCCTTTGGACTGTAAAACCGAGTGGAATAGTCTTTTAACCATGCTGGAAAGATTTTCTCTTTTAAAACCCTGCATTCAAAAAGCTCTTATAGATCTCAATTATCCAATCCGTTTAGAAGATGCTGATTTTGACTTGGTAAATAAAATTGTTGATGTGAGGACCCCAATTAAATTAACAGTAGAAGCAATCTGTCGACTAGATGCTAATTTATGCACAGCTGATGCCGCTTTAAAATTTCTTATAAAACAAAAACTAGCTAAAACTCAGCACTCGCCAATAAAATGAAAACATGTTTAGTGGAACGTATAAAGCAACGACGAAATGATGATTTAACTGGTGTGTTGAATTATTTACAAAATCCACGAAAAGATGATGAAAATCAGTTATTATCGGATTTGGAATGGCTTGACGTATTTCCAGTTCCTACACAAGCTGTAGTGAGGGCGCAAATAAAGAGTATTGTTAAAAGACTAAATTGTCGAGATGACACGGAAGAGGAAGAAAGGTCAGGATCACAAACAGATGATGAGCCAAGGCAACAAACCTCCCATCCCCAATTGACACTAAAGGAAAAGTTACTGCTAAAAATTAATAAGAGCATAGAATCCCAATTTCCTGAAGTACAAAATGAATCGGGGTTGGTAAATAGTATTAGACGCGAAATGAGAATGTTCGAAAATGGAGGAGTACGTGGATATCACTTAGAATTAGCATATAAATATCTATTGTCTATTCCTCCAACCAGTGTAGAATCTGAGCGAGCGTTTTCAGCTGCTGCTTATGTTGGCAATAAACTACGGAGCAGACTTGGAAGTCAAACAATGGATGCTTTAATATTTCTGTGATTGTATTGTCAAAATTCTAAATAGTTTTTTGTATTGTCTTTTTTGTTCCTTATTTTAGTATATTGTGTATTGTGTTGTGCAACAATATTAATAAATAATTTTTAAGAAATTACTTGTTTTTTTTCATTTGAGCCCAATTAGAAACCACATAGTCTAATCCTGGGATTAATCCCGGGATCCCGGGATTACGCTCCAAAGATCCCGTAATCACGGGATTGTAAAACATGATCGGGATTGTATTCTCTAAATCCAACATACACCCCAAATAGCGCTCTAGTAACAGGATAATTGATTGAGTAGTTTCAGACAATATGAAAAACCATGATCAAACTTGTCATGAAAGCAAATCACCTAATCTTCCTCGGTTAGGTGATTTGTCTCTGCAAAGCAAGAAAAAGTAACATCATCCCCAACGGCTTAATGGTAAACCTCCAGTAACAAGCATTAGAGCACAAAGACTTGCAAAAAGAGCCAGGGAAGCCCTAGTTAAGGAAATAATAAATTACAACAGACTTACACAGCAATGCAAGGTTATCAGATAAGAGATTAAACACATAACCAATGAGCAGGACTATGAAAATATCAACAAGCACGCAACTAAAAAAGAAACATCGGATAAAACTAGCATCACTGATAAAACCTTGTTTACTTACTGCTTGTAGTACTATACTCAGTGAAGACAGTTGTAATAAAATTGCAATAATTTCTCTGTCCAACGACACAGTAAAACGCAGAAGAATAATAAATCAAGTAATGCAAAAACTAAAGAGCTGCCCATTCTTTTCCTTGCAGTGTGATGAAACAACCGATATTTCAAAACACGCGCAGTTATTGTTTTGCTACAGATTTATTGAAGGAAAACTATTCTTCGAAGAAATATTGTTTTGAAAATCTCCTGAAATGACACTGTCACAAAGTGTTTATCAAATTTTTCAATAGTATGGATTATTCAGTGCAACAACGTGCATTTTTCGCGGAAATTTACATTAGAACTGGTTCAGTAAAAGAAGTTCGGCGTGCATTTCGACGGCAGTTTGGTGATAATAATAGGCATAATGCGCCAATACACAAAACATTTATGGCATGAGTTCGTCATTGGCGTGAAAATGGTTATGTGCAGAACATTAAAGAACTCGGACATCGAAGAACGGTTCGTACCACGATTTAAAATTTCATCCGTACAAATACCAAATGGCACAGCACCTTAGCCATAGAACTAAGGAAGCGAGGTTAAGATTATGTCAAGAATTTTTCAATCGGTATCGAATATCCATACACAATTTGTTAATGACCGACAAAGCAAATTATCGTTTGAATGGCGTTGTTAACAAACAGTATTTTAAATATTGGGGAGCTATTGTTTACAAAGAATATCCATTGTCCAAACGTCATTATAATGTATAGAATTCACGGTTGGCTCTTGGTGAAACATGATTAATAATTTACTAAATAAAACACTTGGTATATTTGTTTCACAAAATGTATTTAAAATATCTCTGACATATGTTTCGACTTATACAGTCATTCTCAAAGAGTCATGTAAACTAAGTGAAAAGAATACTCCTACCAATATTTATGGTTTATTTTTTAAAAGGTTTATTACAGCATCGATTGTGGGGGTATTTGGAAAATCCAACTGAGTGTTTGTGACCTGTCTGTTGAGATTTATGGCTTTTTTTATTCCTAAAATTTCTAAGAAGTCAAGCCTTTTACCCTTATTACAAGAATGTAAAAGTTTGAAATTATTAGTATTAAACAGATGAGAATTTTGAATACAGTGTTCCGCGAAACCCGTGATCATATTGCCATGTAGAATAGAACTTCTATGCTCTTTGATACGTTCTTTTATTTATTGGCTGATCCTGATCCTGATTGGCCAATGTATACCGCGTCACAATCACTGCAAGTTAATTCATACACCCCTGACTTATCACGCAAAAAGGAAAAGCATCAGGAAAAACAGAATTGCGTGATAAGTCAGGGGTGTATGAATTAACTTGCAGTGACGCTCTATAAAAGAACGTATCAAAGAGCATAGAAGTTCTATTCTACATGGCAATATGATCACGGGTTTCGCGGAACACTGTATTCAAAATTCTCATCTGTTTAATACTAATAATTTCAAACTTTTACATTCTTGTAATAAGGGTAAAAGGCTTGACTTCTTAGAAATTTTAGAAATAAAAAAAAGCCATAAATCTCAACAGACAGGTCACAAACACTCAGTTGGATTATTCAAATACCCCCACAATCGATGCTGTAATAAACCTTTTAAAAAATAAACCATAAATATTGGTAGGAGTATTCTTATCACTTAGTTTACATGACTCTTTGAGAATGACTGTATAAGTCGAAACATATGTCAGAGATATTTTAAATACATTTTGTGAAACAAATATACCAAGTGTTTTATTTAGTAAATTATCAAACGTCATTGTTTGGTGTGATGTTGGAACATTTGGTATCATGGCTCCTTATTTTTTCCAGTATGAAGATTTGTTTTGTAACAGTCAATTCCGACCGTTACGTAAACATGTTACAAACGTTTCTCATCCCAGAACTGATTAGACGGAGATTACTAAATGATGCTCTGTTATTCCAACAAGATATAGAAACAGCTCACACAGTCAGAAACACCATGATGATTCTGCGAGAATTTTTTAAGGATCGTATAACTTCGTGATTTGGAAATTCGTTTAGCCACCTAGGCCCCCCGACTTGGGAGTATTTGAAGACAAAGTTCCATGCAAGTCGTTCTGAACTAAAAGACCGCATTCGAGAAGAAATCACAGGAAGAGATGGAAATTTGCTTCGTCGGGTGATGCACCAATTTTGTATTTAGAATTGAAAATTATATTCAAGTTGATGCAGGGCATTTTTAAATAATGAAGAAAAGTTTTTAAGTCTATTATAAATCCAAGAGAATTACTTGTACATTAGTGTATTAAAAGATTTTTTTACTCTACTTAGAAGGATTTTATTCGAAATATTAAATGTGTAGTCTAATGTGGGCAACTCTGTACATATTAAGTTCTCAAAATATATTTCCTCAGAACTAATATTGAAAATTTAATAGATTCTGCCTTCAAACTTTATTTACATCGCATATCTACTTTTAATTTTAATGTATTATTATTTCACGCGAGATTCATCTTGCATGCAATTCGTATATTTTAACAGTAATGTTTATATTTAAAATTAGTTTGTTTCCAAAACGTTTTAACGTTATTGACTAACTTTACTAGACTTAATACACGGCAATACATAATATAATATCGAGCAACCCAGAAACATAAAAATATTAAAATTTTATCGTTACTTAATCGACGCGCCTGCTTATAAATATAATAATATTGTTACACTGCATGCGATTATGTAGTTAATTCTTTTATAAAAACCCATTAACAGTAATCGATAAGCAATTTTACGGCTGAAGTATGCAAATCTGATGAACAATAAATTGATACGGTAAGCTTGCGCTCCCAACATACGTAGCTTCGAAGTTTTTATGACATTTAGTTTATATCTATATAAACATGCAATCCATCAAATATTCCATAATAGGTGGGTGTATTATTTATTTAGTAAAATTGGAGTATAAAGGTATCATAAAAATATTAAATATTAATTTATAGACTGCGTGAACTTCCCGATTACAAACGATTATTATTTTTATTTAATAATAACTACTACTAGCACAAGGAGTGTATCGCATTCCGTGATCGTGTGGCAGTGTGTACATTGGCGAAACTAAGCGGCCAGTCAGCGTGCGTGTGTCCGAACATGAACGTTGTACTAGACTGTTACATATAGCCGGTTCAGCGCTGGCAGAACACAAACTAAACTCCGGTCATCAAATTCTATTCAAAGATGTCAAGCTTCTGTCCCGTGAATCGCATTATTTCCCTAGGAGAATCCGTGAATCTATTGAAATTTACAAACATCCCCTCAATCTCAATAGAGACGATGGCTATACGTTACATCCGACGTGGCAAACTCTACTGCACTCAACTAAGAATCATACGACGCATGCCATTGGCTCATTGTCCCCAGCCAATAGCAGGCCACCATCTGACCCGGTCCCCCCTATATAAGTTGTACCGGTCTCTGTCATAGCATTCTCACTGCGATCTTTGTTATAGCAGCATCGTAGTTGAGAGCACCGACGACGACACATCGTCAAGCGAACCCGGAAGCAATGGCCGGACGATATATTACAACCACTATTACCAACTTAGCTCTGAAACCCAGCTTTAAAAGAAGATGTACTCCGCAGCAACGTGTGGACTCGGAAACCATAGGAAGAAGATATTCAAAATCTCTTAAAAAAATCACCGCAAATATTCATCGTAGATCCCGACGAACCGACGGTAAAAATAGAAATATTAGAATCTCCCAAAGAAGAAGCAGGCCCGGTAAACCCGCCCAATATCAACCCGGAACACAATTTCACCATCGAAATCCAAAACTGTTTTACAAATCCGAAGAAAACAACGAAAAAACAGAAAACCGAACACGAAAGCACGCCAATCGAAACAAAAAACTCCTACAGTGTCCTTGAAAAAACTAACGCAGAGGAAAAGATGGAACAAGACACAAACGAACTCACTCCACAACCGTCAACTTCAAACAACAGCACTCCCAGGGTAAGTGACAAAACAAACACAACTCAAAACACAAACACTGAAACATGCGATACACAACACAAAATCGCACTTATAATAATAACAGAAAAAGACAAATGGGCACATATACGACTAATACTCAAAACACACAATATTAACACCGTACAAAACAAACTAGTGAAACCAGGAATACACATTGAACCGAAAACTGACGAAGACTACCGTACACTTAAACAAATACTCGACAAAGAACACATTCAATATTATACATTTCAATTAAGAAGCGAAAAGACACTAAAGGTAGTTATGCGAGGCATTCCTACCTTTATCACCGACACTGACATTACAGACGACTTGACTGACCAAGGCTACCCGACAATAAAAATTAAACGTATGAACGGTAAACACGGCATACCTGCACCACTAGTATTGATCGAACTGACGAGACAATACAAATCAATCTACAACATACACGACTGCTGCGGACTCGCAATTAAAATCGAACCATTAAACAAACGGACAGACATAATACAATGCGAGCTACAAATGCATGAAATGCGGAGACGAACACTCGACACACTTATGTACAACGACGAAAACAACAAAGTGTGCAAACTGCAGTGGTCCTCACCTATCCACATTCATAAACTGTCCTAACAACCCAAACAACCCTGCAAACAAAACCACACCCAAACCTAAATACATACCAGCGCCACCCCCAACAACTAATCCCTGGACACAAAAACAAAAAAACACAACACTTAACACAGTTGACGAATTAGCACTTGCCTTCGGCAATATGCTAATAACATTACACTCGACAAACGCAACAAAAGAACAGATACAATACTACGTAACGCAAACACAGACAATAATAACACTTTACAACAATAAACATTAAATACACACACAACAGAAACGCAAAAAAGCGATGATGACCAGCAAACCCACACTTATGACTTAAACGCAAAAAAGCGACGGACACACAGACTACACACACACAACACAGGACCGCACAAAAACACAACAACACACGATTAATTAATAATCAGACTCAAACACGTCAGATGGGAGATACGAAACAATGGAGTGGAAATGGAGGCAACTTCGACCACGAAACAAAATTCAAAGACTCATGAAAACTGTAATAGCATTCTTCAAGCTACTGCGAAACGACGAACATCTACGTACAGCCCTGAAGATGTCCCTTGAAACAGTGGACGAAACGTTGGCAATTACGCCTAACTCGACGCGGTTCCAACTCGGAAACCGAGATAATTATAATTAAATTAGTATTATTATTAAATTATTAGTAGAGCGTGAAAATTCGGTCGGCGCTTTATAAGGTGTGCGCCGAAAATGCAAAAGGGGTTTCAACGCCTGATATATACATGCAGATGTATGTACAGTCGGCGCCCTAGAAATCGGGGCACTGAAGTTGTTGTGTTGTAATTATAGCTGTTAGTAATCAATGATTACTTTGATGAACTTTGAATTTTGTGACACAGACATTTGTAATATTACAACGATCATAAGAAAATGGCTACGTCTATATTTGAAGATTAGTTTTATTGTAAAAGTGATCATAAAAAAACAAAATAGACAAACGATAAATATTTTTACTCGAGGGCAAATATGTATATTAAATAACACAAACAAGAAATAAATTATTAATAGACAAATTTGAAAAGCATTTAATATCTTGTTATAGCTCCATTTTTAGCAATCACTGCTTCTAATCACTGATGATGTAAAACGTTATTAGTTACTACGTATTACTTTACATAACATTTGCCAAATCTGGAATAAGAAACAGGAAAAATGTACACTATTATCACACAAGTAATCCTCATTTTGTGCAACCTATTTTATACCAACACAAATGGAGTGTTAATACTTGGAGAGGCATCATAGGAAACACCATTGTAGGCCCATTCTTCTTTAACAATACTATAATTAAATACTATAATTACATAATAATACTATAATTATATAGTAAATACTACAATTAAATAATAATAATTAAATTGTGAAATTTAAAGAAACTTCCTGTAAAATAATTTACCAATACTACTTGAAGGCCTGCCAGGTAATTTCGTGCTTTGTGGTACCAATGCCATGATGCACCCGCATATTACGGAGCTGCTGCAAGAGCGCACCTAGATAGGGTCTTTTCGAAACGTTGTTGTAAGATTAACTATAAAAATAGTTAGAAAGAGGGCAACCACGAATTACTATGGAATTGTAATCAGAGGTCATACATCACACAGATGACGTAGAGGGTACAACGTACCCATAATACGAAGTATCAAAAGAAACAACGAGGAAGCTACGACTACAAATTAATACTCGCACAAATATGTTGTGATGTCCCCTGGTCCTGATTGTGGCTTGGTTTCCGAGGCGGACTCATTAGAGGCCGAGTTTATCGATAGGACAATATATAATAACGCTAAGAAATAAGTAATTAAACTTCTAGTTTCAAAAATTCTTTTATTGTAAATACCACTAGAATATTGTTTCGCCATACAATGGCTTCATCAGGTGGATGAAATACTGAATATGTACAATACAAGTTTGAATATTTATGTGAAAATTATTGGGGAAATGGTGGTGGAAAAATAGGATAGGATAAATAACTCATTCGGGAACGATATAATAACATTTAATTTAAATAAATAACAATATCACTACAAGTTACAATAGTCACTTGCATAACAACATTACGCCAGACTGACTCCTCCGTCTCTGGTTTATATATCATCTCTACTCCTATTAACCTAGTTAATGTGACCTGGTTTACATACTTGTATACTTAATGACATGCTAACTTAAATACATAAAATACTATGTCGAAAGATGTAGTAAGTAAGGACATGTTGCGTTAAACAATTATTACATTAAATGTGTGAGAATAGGTGCCCTACTTAAATTATCACAATATAATATTATAACAATATTTATTGGAATTGTTTTCCCCTCAAAAGATATTAACAAAGATCCCATACATATAATATGAGCAGTCCCGTATAAATTAATTTAACGGGTAAGCGGTCTGTCAAATAAAAAAACTCATTTATTTCACTCTATATTTCATAACGATTAGTTACTTCTTCTGGAGTTCAATTAAGAGTTAAAATTTAGCAAAGACGCCACTAAACATGTTAAAATCAATCGTCTAAATTTAAAACATTAAATTTCACATCTTGTCAATTTAATGTTTTAAATTGATACCGAGTTTAACTGTTTTGTAATTTACAAATTTATTCTATTATGTCATTTAAGCATTCACTATATTTATTTATCGCATTTTGTTAAGAATTTAAAAACTTATTATCATTAATTAAATAATGTTCAAATATTTTGCATATTCGTGTATAACGTCTTTTGAATGACCCTTGTTAATATCAAATGTAAATAACCCCAAAACCACGTGACCTATAGATATTGAGAATTATAGGATTTAATATAGTATTTATCATACAAATACTAATACAAAGGAAATAGTAATGTAAAGAAAATTGAGAAAAAAATTTTCAATGAAGAAAAATATGTAATTTAGTGCAAATATATTCAGAAAACGTAAAAGAAACACTAATTTTTATGAACTTTCTATCGTTGCCATGGAGAATAAAAAATGGTTTAAAAGGAAAATTTTTTCACTGTTAGATAAAACACGCAACTCTAGCAAATTTAAAATATAAATTACATTTTATTAATATACCGTCATTTAATTTTTATAAACTTTGATAAAGGCATCATATGCCGAAACATGTAAAATTGTTTTAAATATACCGATAGGTCCAAATCGCAACGGGCCATAGGCAACAATATACGTATGGAACGTAATGTGATGTGGCAACGTGTGTACGATGCCTATATTGAGTGACTTTCTTAAAATTTAAATTTATTTTGCAGAATTATTGATTTTTTTACTTTTATCTTTTAGAAAACGTTATTGTTTTATTATTACTTAAAATTACTTTATATGAAAAATAGTATACCATAAAAGTGTAAACAAAGACAGTATACATTGAAACGAATATTCATTCAATTGTATTGTCATGAAATTGAATTTGTCAATCGTTGTTAAATTTGTTAGAATGAATAAATATTTATATTTATCGGAAAATACTAATACTTAAAGCAAACAAATAAGGTGTAGTGTTTTGTTATATTGATTATGCAGCTGATGCTTTCGTAATATGCTCATATTTGTATTTCTACTATTATCGTGATGTTATTATAATACAGATACCAAAATCTCACGTAATGTTTCCATCAGCCTTTTATTAACAATAAACAAGTAAAGTACAACTTCGTAGGTCGACAAACGCTCCAGTCTTCATTATCACTGTATTATACATGAACTGTAGGCTTAGTTTTTCGTAGAAATTGAAGTACGTGTCTGTTCCTTTGTAAAATTATAATAAGGGCAGGGGTTAATTTTATTCTGGTATTTTTAAAAATGCAGAGATAAGTTTGTCGACAGCATTCAGCTAATTACAATCTAAAATAAGCAACATTGTAACGTATTTTTGAATTGTGAATATCCGTAGGTAATAAAAAAAAAGGAAGTATAGTTTAATTACAACTGTAGCTTCCTCCTGGTCTGAAGGAAGTCGGTGTGTATCGACCGAAGTATAAGTTGAAATAATACAAATATGAGCATATTACGAAAGCATCAGCTGCATAATCAATATAACAAAACACTACACCTTATTTGTTTGCTTTAAGTATTAGTATTTTCCGATAAATATAAATATCTATTCATTTTAACAAATTTAACAACGATTGACAAATTCAATTTCATGACAATACAATTGAATGAATATTCGTTTCAATGTATACTGTCTTTGTTTACACTTTTATGGTATACTATTTTTCATATAAAGTAATTTTAAGTAATAAAAAAACAATAACGTTCTCTAAAAGATAAAAGTAAAAAAATCAATAATTCTGCAAAATAAATTTAAATTTTAAGAAAGTCACTCAATATAGGCATCGTACACACGTTGCCACATCGCATTACGTTCCATACGTATATTGTTGCCTATGGCCCGTTGCGAGTTGGACCTATCGGTATACATTTATATATATATATATATATATATATATATATATATATATATATATATATATCAATTGATAAATTCTTTGAGTTTTACGGCTTTTTATATGAAATATTTACAATTATTATCAAATTAGTATGTAATTGCGAAGTAAATGTAAATGTAAACATTGCTGTCTACAAATTACAAAGCAAATCATACAAAACTTTTAATTGAAAAATTTTGTCTACGTTGGGACTTGAACCCAGGTCAGGTCTATGGTTTGCCGTACCGTTGCTTTACCAATTAAGCCACGATCGACCTTGGTTCAAGCTATTTAGAAATGCATTATAAAGTAACAGTGTAAATGATTCAGATGTCAGATATTGAAAGTAGATGTCAGGTTTGAAAGCAGAAGTCAGTTTTGAAAGCAGATGTCAGTTTTGAAAGCAGATGTCAGTTATTGAAAGCAAATGTCAATTATTGAAAGCAGATGTCAGTTTTGAAAGCAGATGTGAGTTATTGAAAGCAGATGTCATATATATATATATATATATATATATATATATATATATCAAAAATTAATTCAAATTCGGGTGTGTTTTTTACCCGAATTTTAATTAATTTTTGATAATATATCACGGTCGATAATTTCTTTTCAATTAATTATATATATATATATATATATATATATATATATATATATACGAGTATATTATCAGGATAAAATAAAACAAATTTTAATGAATTTCAATATTTAATTGACACTGCAACGATCTTTTCGCTCCAACCTGAGCTTCATCAGACATATAACTAGAGCTGAGGATGTTTGCGGTACGGCAGGACCGTATGTAGTGCATCCCCACCAGCGTATAAACACGATGCAGCGAAACACTTTAGTTAGTCGTGAACTGGCAACGTGATCGTGTGTTGTCTTGAGCTCTATTTAATAAGTATGACGGACGTGCCCAAGCCAAGAAAGCGCCCATTGTATAACGACGTGAAGAAATTTATCCGAGACTTTCCCGATTTGTATTATAATGGAGCAAAAGTGGTTTGTAAATTATGCGATAAATAGTTACTTTGCTGGGACAAATACGACTGTAAAAGACATGTTGAAAGTGTACACCACAAAGACAAAAAAAATAATGTGCTGTCTAAAACGCAATTCATTTTCGATTTATTGACAATGCTACTCGTCTGCGATGTGCCAGTTCACCTGCTAGATAAAAAAGCCTTTCACGACTTTTGGAATAAATACAATACCAACAAAAAGCTACCGTCACGGAGAACGTTACTCACCTATTTACCAATTGTGCGTGAGGACATTGAAAACAGAATGAAAGCAGTAGTAAATGATAAACAGTTATGGGTATGTGTCGACGAAACGACAGATCGAAAAAAACATTCTATTGTGAATATTATAGTGCGTGTACTAGATCCTGTCAAATCAACATTTCCCATTTTATTAGCCAGTAAAAGATTGGAAGAGTGCACTAGCGAAGTAATTACGAAGGTAGTGCTCGATACGCTACAAAAATTTCAAGTTTCAACTAATCAACTCCTGATGTTTATGAGCGATGGTGCTGCGACAATGCGTTCTGTAGGCCGTTCTCTTAAAGCAGATTGTGAGAGACTTTTGCATGTGACATGTAAACTTCATGCTTTACACCTTGTGGCACAAACTATTCGGCAATGTTATCCAGAGGTGGATGCATTAATAGCAACCACAAAAAAAGTGTTTCTAAAATCTCCCAAACGAATTCGAGAGTTTCACAGTCGGTGCCTTGGTATTCCCGAACCACCAGAGCCAATCCTTACACGTTGAGGAAGTTTGTTAAAGGCGGCATTTTATTATGCCAAGTATTTCCAACAAATAAAATCTGTGGTTCTACAATTCAATCCTGCCGAAGCTGTAGCCATTAAGGAAAGCCAGAGACTCTTTCAAAACCCTTCCCTTGATGCAGATTTACAAACTATTTATAACAATCATATAGGATTGTTTAACGCAATCGAGAAATTTCAAAATACTGCATTATCGTTAGCGGAGTCACTGCAAATACTGGACGATGTACACGCCCAGCTATGCGCAGTAAATGACAACAAAAATGTTAATGTAATAGAAAAGTTCGAGAGTGTGATAAACAATGATTTTGATTTTACCAGATTAAAACAAATTAGTAATGGTGCAAGTGTAGATTCGGTTTCTATCTATAAAGATTATTTTAATTGTGCGTGTGTTACATCCGTAGATGTCGAGCGGTCTTTCTCAAAATATAAAAAAATTTATTCATCACGGCGTACATCGCTCACCGCTACAAATATGGAAACGTATCTAATGCTACAAACTTACTGCAAGTCTTATCCACTTGGCGCTATGCTATAATAATCGTAAATAAGGTAAGTGTGTTATTTATATACAGTACACATAACTGACATACCTAAGTGATATAAATAGCGAATGCATGTAAAGCAATAAAATCACGCATGCATCACCGATCGAAACAAGGTCATTATATTCGTGCGTTTAACTGAATACTATCCTGGCACACCGCAAACATCCCCAGCTCTACATATAACTAACTTATTTACAAATTTTGTAACACAAGTATACGGTAACAAACACATGTTTTATTTTAAATTTTAAATAGTTGAAGGAATGGGTACTTTTTATTACTAAAATGTCTATTCACAAAACTTTCACTACGGTTTATACAATACTGTTCTTAAGTAATAAATCTAGGGGTTTACATTATATTACAGGGAGGTAAAGAAATTCTATGGAAAAATACAATATGTGACTGTCTGAATATCAAATAAATAAATTAAGTAAGGGTGAATTATTTGTTTCTAATTGATCATTTATGATCTTGTCGGTTTTCTTTAATTTATTAATTTCAAGTGTGACTAATAAATTCAGTTTTTTGCCCTTATTTTCTAAGTGTAATATTTTAAATTCTTTGTTAAAATTGTGGTTCGTTGAATCATATGCGTCTCAACAAGCCAAGTCACATTACTCTGAATTCATTTCTGACCCGGAATTCCTTTTGAAATTGGCTTTTCTTTCTGACTTATTTGAGCATTTAAATAACTTGAATAAAAGTCTTCAAGGGCGGAATGAAAATGTCATTACAGCAAAAGACAAACTCCATGGCTTTATAAAAAAAATTGTGTTCATCATCTATAAATCAAAACAACTTTGATTCATTTTCGTCGACACAGTCTTTCATTGAAGAAGTCGGAAGCGAGATAAACATCAACTCATATATATCTGGTGTGAAAATGGTGTTAGATAATTTGAAGAAAGAATTGTGTCATTACTTCTCAGTGCAAGAGATATCGGATAAAACAGGGCAAAGACGGATCTTAAATCCGTTTTTAAATGCAGCTATAAATGAGGCAAATTTATCAACTAAGCGCAAAGAGAATCTGCTGGAATTATCTGCCGAAAATTTGGATACCTTCTGGTTAAAAAGAAAAACAGAATACCCGGAATTAATAACCGAGGCTTTGAAGTGTTTGATTCCATTTTCTACCTCGTACTTGTGCGAGTTGGCATTTTCATCAATGGCCCAAATAAAAGGTAAACTAAGAATTCGCTTAAATTTGGAAAACGATTTAATACTTAAAGTTGCAAAAACGGATCCACGATGGAGAAATTGATTGAACAAACTCAAGCGCAACCTTCACATTAAAATGAACGAGTACTCGAAGATTTTATTTTTTGTTAATGTGTTTTGTATAAATAACATAGCGAGTATCATTTTGTTAACTTTTTTTTAATATATCTACCTTTTTAAAATTTATAGAATTGTTTACTGAGTTCTCTCGACCTCTCGCGACCCCCCTACAGAGGCTTCGCGACCCCCCCCCAGGGGGTCGCGACCCACAGGTTGAAAAACACTGTATTAAAACAATCGCTGGAAGGGTGGCGATTCAATTCGCTAAAAAAAATGGGTCAAGTTTGCTGTTAGACAATGATGATGCAGGGAGCAGCTAGAATTTTACAAGGACGAAAACTGAAAATCCAGTGCGACTCATTCATTAATTATAATGGAGATTTCATTAATATTTACTAAATAAAATATTCTTTACAAACGTGTTTCTATTGAACAATTCCTGTAATTTGAATACAAGTATTATCAAAGTGCAAAATCATCAAAGTTCTAAATACAAAGGCAATACATCAAACTACAAATGACAATCCACAAACTCTGTCGCCATCTATACTTAATTAAAATTACGAATTACTACATTACAAAACAAATTATGTCATGTTCAAGTGACACGAAATTCTCCATATTTAGGAAGAAAAATAAGGTGAGATATATATTGTTTCTAACGGTGTGAGCACATTAATACATACACATGTAGTTTTAAACTTTAATTGGAAACTAACTTTTAGATTAATAAACGATGTAATTATAAAGTCTCGGGAAACTCTATACTCGTTTAGCGTTTATTAACGCTAACGCTTCATTCGAGTATTGTGGAAAGCGGCACAGAATGTGTTAAAAGTTATTTGGAATTATTGTTTAATTTACTTGAGCGATGAAATCATTTGTCATGAAGTATTTGTAAATATGCGCGAAATTAACGTCGAACAAATGATAATTACAACAATTGTAGTATACTTCGAGGGAAAATGTACGACTAAATTCTTGGAAAATAAAATACAATATATCATACGAGGTTTGGCCATAAAATAACGGGACAGATGCTACTGCAGACGAACTACGCATGCGCCAAAGTCATATGAACGACAACTGTGGAGCGTGAATCATTCTCTTTCGATTATCGCTCCTCGCGTGTCTGTAGACATAATAATCCGACAATGGCCGTGGTCGAGACGCCTTTTCACGGCAAAAACGGATGAAAATATTGAAAAAATCGGTAATCTGATCCGATCTGACCATTGTTACCTATTCGTGCAATTTCCAAAACTGTGGGAATTGACTAAGAATGCGTAAGAATGGGAGAGCCCAGCTCCACCGAGAGCTATAAAAGCGCGAATAAGCAAATCTAAATTCAAAGCTATAATGATTGTTTTTTTTTCAATATCCGTGGGATTGTGTACCTTAACTGGATTTCTGTAGGTCAAAGTGTTAATCAGAATTACTCCCTTGAGGTTCTTGCTCAACTCCATGAGAAAATCAGAAAAAATGAGTTAAAATAATGTACGAGGGTCGGACACAAAATCAGATCAGAAAAGACAAACATTAAGTTAATTTGATTTTCATATAGTTCATGAGATCATTGTACGCATTAGTGAACGTAGATGTACGTTCTTTGGTATTGAGATTATTTGTAATTTTTTTAATGGCTAAGTTTTCTAACATAATTTTGTAATAGTTGTTTTCGCAAAATAAGCAATTTACATTATGAAAATGCACATTATGTTTGAAAGTGCTAATATGGGAGGCCCCAAGGCAAATTTTTGTGGGTTTATCTTCGAATCACTGCGATGTTGAATACTGCGTTCACGCCATCTCTGGTTTGTCTGACCTATATAATATGTAGAGCATTCATTGCATTTGATTGGATACACTATATGGTTTTGTTAAAGAGATGGTAGCGAGCTCTTTAGTTTGGATAGAAATCTGCTTCCTGGAATAGCAGACGTAAAAACTATTTTGAACTGATGATTCTGGATTCTGGGTCTTAATTTTGTCAGTTAACTTGGGTATGTACAGAAGAGATATGTAGATGCATTGCTCCATGTTTGCATTATTGTTGGTTTGTTGCTTATGGATGGTGGACTATTATTTCTGCCAGGTTTCTATTGTTTATAGTTGGAAAACAGTAATCTATTGATGTGGTTTTTTGGGTAATCATTCTTAATTAGGATGTTGTGTATAGAACATCTCAAAAATGACTCCACGTTTTCCTTTGAAACGAAAACCAATAAATTAATTACTGGTCTCAAACTCAATAACTTCACTGGAGACGTTACATGGAAACAGTTGATGAGAAGGAACTCTACCACCCTTCGCATCTATGGCATCCCTAAAATACATAAACCTGATATTCCCTTGAGACCTATTGTGCCTTGGTCGTCCCATTTTTGGTAAATTTCTAATATTCCGTTATACGTTCTCAAAATTTTACCAACGACAGTCCGTGATCTTGATGCAAATAGTTAAATAAATATCAGACTTCTTCATGAGTCCTGACGCGGTCACCAAAACCAATCATCATCAGAATTTCAATACGTTCTTTTTCAGTTAATTGGACCATTATTGATATTTGGACCCTCAAAAAGTTAATTCTCATAGTTTAAGTCAAGTTCTGAATTTTAATTTCATGGCTTACTAAACACAAACGTAATTTTAAAATATCAGTTTTAATTAAATATCTCTGTCGTTGTTGAACTTAAGGGTGCGAAACATTATTATTACTGAACTCCCGGAGCAGAACTCTATTGAAATTCGTAAAAATATATAGGATGTTTCATTTAAAATAAAAAAGTTAACATCGTTTCCGGCTAATCTGGTAGTCTGGATATAAATATGCTCTTCAAATTCCCTATTTACTTCCCTCAAATTCCCTATTAACTTAAATTTGGAAATTTTTATTAAACTCTAAATAGCCCTATCAAAGGTATTCAAATGGATTCATAAATTTGGCTAACTCTGTATAGAAACGTAAGAGAGTCAAACTAGGTTTACAGAGAAATATTAATATACAAATTTACATCCAGTTCGAAAGTACGAAAGGATACGGTTGATAACAATGTGAATATAATTTCTATTCTCAAGTTAGTCTCATCAGTGATGCTTCAGTTTGTTTAGTAGAAAGATCAACGCAGTGTATACTTAGGTCTCTCGTACATATTATAAATTTAACTTTCCAATGCGGCAATTTTCCAACTAGCGTGAAACATACTTCGCACGCAGGAAACGTTGCAGAAACAATTTTAATAATTAAACAACTTCACCAAAATTACCTGGTCAATACAGGCTTTTTTCCTATACGTTAATACATTTTCTCCGCCTAATTCTAGAAGTAATTTAAAAATTTCTCCATCACGTCAGGATTTTGAAATATTAGCTTTTAAATTGTGTTCCTAAAAATATTTAAAATTTTAATGTATTTAAAATTATATTTTATTCTAACAGCTTGAATGCAAAATACTCCAAGAAATATTATACTGACAACATGTTTCGATAAATATTGTTGTACTTTAAAAATGATCCTTACACCGTTTGGGCATTTTTAATAATTTATTTAAATTAATTGCTAATTCTAAGTCATCATAGGCTATTTCAAAAATCAATATTATCATTTAATATAATTTATATACTTTAATCATAGTGTCCAGGTCATAGTGGCCAGGTCATAGTGGCCAATGACAAGGAGGACATGCAATACATGGTGAGGAAAATGATGGAAGAATATCGAAAATGGGGCTTGACAGTCAATATAAACAAAACAAAATATCTATGTATTGGCAACCAGGACGGAAATCTGGAAGTGGACAATGGTCAAGAAATAATGCAATGTCAGGAATATGAATATCTGGGCGTAACTTTCGACAACACCGGGACAGATGTGAGAGAGATCGAAAAACGTATAGTCAAAGCAAAAAAAGTGATCGGATGCCTGAATGGAATTCTATGGAGCAAGGAAATAACAAAGAATATAAAATTAACATATACGAGACTATGGTAAAGAGCAGCCTTCTATATGGAGCAGAAACCTGGAGGATTGCAGATAGACAAAGGAAGAAGGTTGAGGCGGTTGAAATGGATGCCATTAGAAGATCCATGCGAATTTCACGAAGAGAGAGAATAAGGAATGACTATATAAAGCAACAAATGGGAATAGAAGGCACGATAGTTCAAGACATCGAAAAGAAACAACTTACTTGGTACGGACACGTAGAACGAATGCAAAATAACAGGTGGCCCAAAACAATAATGCACTGGCACCCAAGAGGGAGAAGGAAACGGGGAAGACCGAAACTGGAATGGCAGAAGAGCATACAAAGATCCATGAGTGAAAGAAACCTCACACCAGAGGAGTGTGGCGATAGAAGAGGATGGAAGTTAGGTGTCGGACAACGAAGAAAAACGTTCTAAACCGGCATATATATATATATATATATATATATATATATATATATACTTTAATTGCTAATTATCGAACATCATAAGCTATTTCAAACTCTAATATCCTCATGTAACGTTTGTATGTAAAAATATTTTGAATGTCACTATAACCGTTTTTCTCCGGAGTCGTTTATTTAATGTGTTTATTTTTAATCCGGAGCATTGGATCTACTCATGCGCCAGTTAGACATCTTGAAATATTATGCGAGTCATCGTTCGTACATTTGAATTTATATTTCATTATCGTTCATTTTGGGCAATTTTAGGTAAACAGGACATCGTTATATTTTTTATTAGAATTTTAGGATCGTTTAACTCGTCGTATAACCACTTTTCAATTAATTAAAGTCTTTACATTTTTGGTTTGTTTGGAGAGCCATCTAGGCAAGACTCTCCTAAACTATTAGTTCTAGATCGCTGAAACGTTTGGCATAATTTTAATCATTGCTAAAACCCTTAATGAATCCGAATTAATTAATTAATTTTTGGTTGTGGTTTCCTCATTTGCTTTTTAATCATGTCATGATTTCCGAATTATTATCAATCTTTTATTTCAATATCCCGTATGGGGGAAGTACCTTTTTTGTTAACAATGACGTATCCATCTACTCTGCTTAAATTAAAGGACAATCATTCTTGGCGTTCTCTTCTTATTAGTCCCGCTTTGAAGTAAGTCGACGAGTGCAAAACTGGGAAGTCAATTTGAATTGATACAGTGTTATCTGTTCTGCTGAAGGCAGGCTTTGACAAATTGACAGGCTTGTTTCATATAAATTCACTAGTGTAGTGATATTTTAGTCGAGGGTATTGTTCCCCGGATTGGAAAAGTTTTACGCCCACGTGTTTGCTTCAGGTGAGTCTCAGATAAGGGGACGGCTGTAATATAATATAAGATAAGGGGACGGCTGTAATATAATATATATACGACATTGTTCTCCATTTTGTTATATTACTCTGGAATCTTCCACTTATTCTTTTTCCTTTTTCTCATTTATTTATGGCTGTTAGTGTCTGCTAATAACGGCAATACAGGCGGAATTCCGTTAGACTGGTTAGGCTGTGAATTCCGTAGGTGAAATCTACAAATCTGTTCATCAGCATAAATTAACGCACCCGCTCGTGAAACACTGTAAGTACCAGTTAAGGGAATAACTTCAGAACTCGTAACGCTCTCTAAGGCCCAATTACAAAGCAACAGTACGCACACATTAAGAAACAATAGCCAACCCTGAATACTCCAAGCCATTCACTGTGGAGGAGATAGATAAGGCACTGGTAAGGCACCTAGAATAGATGGAATCCACCCCGAATTCTTCAAAAACTGTAGAAAATACACTAGTACAACGTTGAGTAAATTCTACTAGCTAAACACATTCCAATGGAGCTAAAATGCAAGTCTGAAAACAAACAAACTCAGGAACCGACCTGACAACTTTCGTTCGATAACCCTATTAAGTTCATGTTACAAGTTTTTGAGACGAATACTATTAAACTGACTGAACCCATTTATATTGGAGCATGTTCCGGTTGAACAGACTGGATTCAGACCCCACCGTACTTGTGTTGATCAAGTGCTCAGCTTAACAATGCATATTGAAGCAGGTTTTCAAAAACAGCTGAAGACAACTGTGTCGTATGTCGGCTTCATAGTGGAGATAAGTTAATATAGTTTCCGTCAGTTGCGGTTGTTATCGCCCAATGGAAACCACTTGAAAAGTCATGAGGATGGCGATAGTTGGTTTAGCGTTCGTGATATTGACATTAATCAATGAGCGGTGCTGAATTTCTTCCATGTCGTCTTTTATGACTTTATTGCGTGTCGTGTAGTAAGGGGGTTCTTTTCATGAATTTTGTCGATCCTAGCACTAACGAGTCTATAGCGAGACAATATACAGTGCGCGCCACTGATGATTCTGTAGTAAGATGAAATACGTGTCTGGGTATCTGGAAAGATACTTTCACAAAAATATGGACTTGTATTATGTTCTCTCCCCTGATTTTTAATAATATTTTATTTTATTAAAACGGTTTTTGTTTTATACAAAATTTGGTAAGTCAAATTACTTTATCATATTCGAACTTGATTAAAATCGTTCTATCAGTAGAATAATATTTTTGGAGCACCAATTATATTTCTTTATAATCATATTTGAGTTTTCCTGTAGATAACGCACATTAGTGCTACTTACCATTTGAGGGATATATATCTTTAGGTCATATTACAGTGTCACAACGGAAACAAGTCATTTATATACATGAATAGGTTTAGAATAATTATGCACTAAAATACTAAAAAATATGTATGCAAATATGCACCAAAGACATTCAGAATATGCACTTAAATATGCACTAAAAATCAAATCAAGAAATCAAGTTTTAAAAACTAAATCGAAACTAATTTTTTATATTAAGATATTTTTATTTTTACATTTTTTTTTATTCAATTTTTTAGATTCAAAATGATTGTAATTATAGAAAAAAATACAATTACATTTAACAATAACGTGATGTAACAAATTTTCAAAAATAAATTTGCGCTTATTGTCGACTAGAATATTTCTGTACTCTGAAAAAATTCTCTCGACATCGCATGATTTGGTACAAATTGGAACAAATTCATATTGCAGTGGATTTTTCCCTGCAACATTTAGTGAAAAATATTATTTTTATAGTGTACCATTTTCTATTACAGTGTTTGATTTTATTTTATGTACACTGATTTTATTTTGAGTTGTTTTTGATTTCTGTGGTAGTTTGTCGATTTGCCACGATATTCTTTAGACACGTCTTGATATCGAAGTAAGAGAGTTGTATATTGGGAGATAAAATTTTTTTTATCTTTTATTTCAATTAAATTTCGGTTTTTGTTGTTGAATTCATTGTGTTGTGATTGCTTTAATTCATTATCGAATTTATACGAGTTTGAAAACTCATAGTTTTGATTTAATTTATTATCTTACTTGCAAGTGCTCTCAAGGTTATAAGATAAAAACCTACGTAAGTTTTAATTTACATTTATAATATTATTTCTTGACTGTATGCATTTATTGTATTATTCATTGTATGAATTTATATATATTTTAATTGTAATTGAAATATAGATGACAAAGATACTTTTTTGGGTCTAGTAAATTTTTTAAAGTTACATTCTAGAACGTTTTATTTTCAAGGTTGGTTTTTATACTTGTGGTATCGCGCAAGTCTTAGTTATTTCGGTTTCACAGATTTTATTCTGTTTATATTTGAGTTTGTTATTCTGGGTAGATAGAAAAAAATATCTTTGGAATTTATTAGTATTAATTTTGATCGGAGTCATAAGAGGATGTTTAAATTTGCTCTGCGGTCATTATCAGCAAATTAAGTTTACCTCTATGTGTTATTGTTATACACAGGTCTTTATACTTCATAAAGATTTAAATTTTTTTATTTTTTTTTTATTATAAGCTGTAAGTTGGAAACTGTGACTTTCTCTTTACCATTGTTTCTTTACCTTTGTTTGAACTTTTAATTCTGGCGCCCACATTAACTTTTGTAGAAGAGAAGTACCACGTTTTTCCTATTGGAAACCCGGAGAAGAAAAGCTGTCTCATAAAAGAAAATTTACCGATTGAGCATTAAAGTTGGACAGTGTTGTGGTGAATAGTGGTTCAGTCAACTACGAACTCACTATTCATAGCAATATGTTACATTGTCACTGGCATTTAATTGTTCATTTTTTTCATTAAAGGTTGTTTTATTTCGCAACACCTCACTGATATTCTTGAATTATTGATAACCCGTATTTTTTAACAGCACTACGTTTAATTTATTAATGAATCATTTTTTCTGGAGTTTTGTTAAACGTTTAACTACTATATTTTCTACTATTTCAATGCTGTCTTGTAAAGAAATTTCTTTAGTTTCTCCGTAGAGATTGCAGTCGAAATTAAATCTTCTCCAACATTTGTTTTTCTCAAAACACTATGTACTTCTCCAATGCACTGCGCTTCTTCAGAGTCGAATTCATCAACAATTTTCTTCTGAATTTCAAAATGTTTAGCGTTATTTACAACAGCGTCGATCCAAGTTCCCCATCTTGTAATGTTTGGCGTCCCCTGCAATTTCCCGAAACATCTGGATACGAATTGGTGCTTTAATAAGAATCTTTTTCACAGACGATATCAGCATATTAACGTCTGGATAAAGAGTACAAATTAAAATAGTTACTCGGTGTCAATCATGCGCTACACAGGTCACATGTATCATGTTTGGGTACAAAATCTGTATTCCTCCCATTGCTTGGCACATACATATCGCCTGGAAACGTGGTAAGTTAACGATACTGCTGCGCAAGACGCGCCCCGACAATTTTACTTCTCCAATATGTTTATTCAATGTATAGTGTACCATTTGATTGGATAAGCAATAGGGATAGGTCAGAGGTAGGTGTGGTATATACATACTGCTATGAACTTTTCCCCGCAAATATTTTGAAAAGTTTTATTATTTATGAATGTATTTTTATTTTGAACTTAAATATATATTTGACTTGTGCAGTTGGAGCAAGCCGGATTTGATGTGGACGATTTTGATAACTGTATTTTTTATACGAAGCCTACGTGCTTCATGTGGACTAACTAGACACAAGTGTAGAGTGAAGTAAGAAAGGTGTGTTTATTTAAAGATAAATCTTTATCTTTGTTTTAGTAATTTCGGTTTTTGTTTTTGATTTAAATTGTGTTTTGTGCTTGAGTATCGTTACCGATTTATTTACGAGTTTGTGTATCTCGTAATTTGATTTTTAGCACTTTCTTATTCACTGTGTCTCGAGTTTTTTGAATATATTTTTTACGTAAGTAATATATTTTAATAAAGATATCTTATTTTTATATTGAAAAGAGTTAAATACTGTATTTTCTAATTGTATTATTATTATCGTATTGATTTTCAGTCTTAGTTATTTGATATAAATGACAAAGAAGGTTTTTTAAAATTTCTAGTATAAAAAACTTTTCTGTAACTGTAAAATTGTAGTACGCTTGGGATATCAAGGGCATATTTTTTTCATGTGGTTGCACATGTGTTAGAGTTTGTTTCGGTCTGTCAAATAGTTTATTTTGATTTTGTTTCTTGCGGGAGAAATTAAAAAGCATCTTTGTAATTTATTAGTTTTAATTTTGATCGGAAGTCATAAAGGATTTTTTATCGCATGCTGCGGTCATTTCCATGCGATATTTTTACCTTAATAATATTGTTACATGAGGCAATATTAGTCTTTATACTTGATAAAGATTTTTTTTTAATTTTTTTTTAATTTTTGTATTAAAGATTCATTTAAAGTTTATTGTGTGTATTTTTTAAATTTGACCTTTTTTCTTTTGTGCTTATAAGTAACTCAAAGATATTATTACTATTTTTCTCAAATAAATTTTGAGTGGCACCTAAATATAATATTCATTTCATTGTGTTTTCCACTTTTCCGATTGGAACCCTGAGAGAATAGCAGTCCCATTTTGAAAATAAACCGACTGAATATCCAAGCTGGACAGATTGGTTGTGAATTGTGAATAAGAAAATTTCAAAATCACAATTCATAGCAATACGTATTGCGTATGTACTCGTATTTCTATCGTATCTATCGTCGACAACTGGGCATAGACAAGCCTGGCGTCTAGTGCTATAAACCTCTCTTCTCTCTTATCTAGTGTACTGGTGGGGTATCGTTCATCTCTTCGTTGTTAACTTACCGCCTTTCCAGGCGGTATATGGTTCAGCATCGCTACAAACTAGTAGAGTTTATGGTTCAGCATCGCTACAAACTACTAGCGTTTTTTTTCGTATAAAAATCCAGACGGCCACAATAAACTCAAAGAATCGTTTAAAAAAGCAGCGACTTTGTTCAGAGGCACTTTTAAAGTCAACAATTATGATTTATGTTTTTCTTCATTAATTCCTAATATACCAAATAGAAAATCTTTTACTTTTTCTCTTCATTTCTTCAGAGTTTTTATACAGGATGTCCTTGAAATAAAGAGACAACATGTGATAAATGGAAAGATGTAATTATATACAATATAAATATTATATATATATATATATATATATATATATATATATATATAATATTCTATATAATTACATCTTTCCATTTATCACATGTTGTCTCTTTATTTCAAGGACAGCCTGTATAACAACTCTGAACAAATGAAGAGAAAAGTAAAAGATTTTTCTATTTGGGTGTCGTTGGATGAAACAACTGTCGTAGAACAAAGATGCGTAGCAAATTTTCTATTTGGTAAATTAGGAATTAATGAAGAAAAACATAAATCGTATTTGTTGACTTTAAAAGTGCTGCCTTCTTTAAGTTTATTGTGGCCGACTGGGTTTTTATACAAAAAAAAACGCTACTAGTTTGTAGCGATGCTGAACCATATACTGTCTGGAAAGGCGGTAAGGCCAAAATATTGTGGCTCAATTACGAAGCGGACTTTTCCCCCCAAAAAAATATTTTACTTGCGCAGTTGGAGCAAGCCGTTTGTTCTGCTGTGGACGATTGTAAAACTGTATTTTTTATACGGAGCCTGCGTGCTTGCTGTATCCTCGGAGAGACAAGTGTACTCTGAGTTAAGAAACATGTGTTTATAAAAAGATTAATCTTTATCTTTTTATTAAGTAACTTCGAGTTATTTTTTGATTTCATTAGTTGTTGCTGCTTTGTTTTAATTCATTACCGCTATTTTACGAGTTTGTTGATCTCGTAATTGTTATATTTTACACTTTCTTACTCACGTGTCTTGAATATATTTTTTACGTAAGTAATATATTATTAAAGATATCTTATTTTTATATTGAATGAATTGAATATTGTATTATTATCATCGTTTTGTAATTTAGTCTTAGATATTTGATATAAATAACAAAGAAGGATTTCTAAAATTTCTAGTAAAAAAATTTCTGTAACTGTAAAATATAGTACGTTGGTATATCAAGGGCATTTTTTGTAACATGTGGTTGCACATGCGTTAGAATTTGTTTCGGTCTGTCATATCAGTTTGTTGATTTTGTTTTTCTTGGGAGAAATTAAAAAGTTTCTTTGTAATTTAGTATTTTTAATTTTGATCGGCTGTCACAAAGGGTTTTGCACGATTGCAGCTGTCATTTCCATGCGTTATTTTTACCTTTATAATATTGTTAAATGAGGCAATATTAATCTTTATACTTTATAAAGAATTTTTTTTTTTTTTTTTTGTATTAAAGTTTCAATTAAATTTTACTGTGATTATTATTTAACCTTACTTCAAGAAGATTACAAGTAACTTAAAGAAATATAATTATAAAATTTGTGTATACTCTTTTACTGGCGCCATATAAATTTGTAGAAGACACAACCACGTTTCCGATTGGAACCCTCAGAGGGAAGCAGTCCCATTTTATGGAAATAAGCCGACTGAATATCCTAGCTGGATAGATTTGTCGTGAATGGTGGTAAAATTAATACAAAACCACAGTTCATAGCATATTTTTGGCTAAACCAAGCGTGGGGCTAACAGAAAAGCAGATATAATTTTGGCAAAGCCAACGTTGGAATTAAAAGTATAGCAGTATTGGAAAGTTAATAACAGAGCACAAAAAGATGGAAGGTATCTCCGGAGTACAGCAAAGAAGTGAGCAACTGGTGGAGGCAGCGAAGAAAAGAATAGGTCCTATAAGTACCGCACATGAAGAAGGGCACGAAGGAGTAAACAGGGATAAGATTATGCTGGATATGTTAATGAAAATGCAGGTTACGATGGAAACAATGATGGAAAGAGAAAGGAAAATGGAAGAGAAAATGGATATAATGATGGATAAAATTATGGCATTAAGTAAAACTAATCAAGAAGAGGAACCCTGAGAGGAAAGCAGTCCCATTTTGAAAGTAAACCGATCGAATAGCTGGATAGATTTGTCGTGAATGGTGGTAAATTAATTATCAAAACCACAGTTCATAGCAATACGTTATCGCATTTGTTTACATACGTAACAGCTGGATGAGATGGACAATAACAAAACTATTATTTTTGTTACTGTCGGTCAACTGTAAGATATCGTCTCTGATACTTTTTATAATCGCACAGTGGCGTGACAAACATTTTTGAAATATATTTGTCATTTTTTTTCTCGCTTATCAAAGGGAATTTTGGAAAAATATTTTGAATTTATATTCTATATAACTATATCGTTCCATTTTTCATACATTGTCTTTTTATTTCAATGACACCCTGTATAACTCTATATAACTGTAGAACTGTATAACTAATTTTTTTTCTTATCGTCGATTCATCTGGAATATTTTCTTTTGTATACCTCTCCACAAAGTTGCGAAAAACAGAATTCGCAAAAGTGTATTTATACTAACAAGAACATTAAATATTTATGTGCAGTCATAGACTGTCTTAAAATAATACTTTGCTGAAGAAAGGTTCAAAATATGCACTTATACACAACAACAATTGAAATATGCACTTGCATACGCAAATGCATAATTATCCGAAGCGTTTAGATGAGAAATGATCCAATATCGGATCCCTGTATAACACAAAAAGTAACTGTCGATGAAGAAGAACTATATCATTGTAAAAGACGTAACAAATACATCTAAAGAGATATGTACAAGAAAGTCCGGCAAAGGTCACAAAAAGCGAAGACATCAAGTTTTTGTAGTAAGAGCCTATAGTCTAGCATGTCAAATGCTTTGGAAAAATTCGTGTATATAACATCGACCTATTTCCTGCCTTCGATCGCCTCACTAATGTTCTGTGTAATCTCCAAGAGGTTTGTACTAATCGATCTACCGAAGTCGAAATTAGACTTTTAAATCAAAATAAAATAGTACATTAGTCACTTAATAAAGAAAAAAAGAAAAAATTTGAAATAAAATAAAATATTTTAAACTAATACTCTTTCAATAGAATCAAATCCTTTTCTATTTTCCAATAACGAAAAGAATTTTAATGTATTTATCTCACGCATTCAACGAATAAGAGGTTTGTGTTCGAGCAACTTATTTGACGAGTCCATTTTTTTGCATAATTCACATTTACATAATTCACATTCGAACTCTCCATGCAAATGAGATTAAATTTATTGCAAAATTTGCAATCTGGACTACGTGGCGATTAACAGTGAAGCGTAAATTTAGACGACATATAAGTATTATCAGCTTTCACGTTTTTCTCCATCCTTCTTGGTCTTGTGATATTTGAATATTTATTTTCGAATTTTAAACAACCTTACTGCATTGTTCATTGCACATAATTCACTATTTTATTATACAGAGTGTCCTTGAAATAAAGAGGAAGTCTAAAAAATGGAAAGATGTAATTATATAGAATATAAATCCAAAATATTTTTCCAAAATTCCCTTTTATAAGCGAGAAAAAAATGACAACAATATTTATAAAATATTTGTCACGTCACTGCATTTGAAGAAGTGCTAACGACTATAAAGAGTAGGGGTAGCGTTTAAGTAGCGAAAGAATTGTTCCCCGATTCAGATTCGATCATTACATACGTACGTGTGCATAGAAAACGCCAATTAAGTTGGCGCGAGGAGGGGTAAGTTCGCGCAGGATTAGAAGTTGTGGTGAGATTTGTATTTAGTTTTACATCAGATTGCAAGATACCATAGGCAGCAATGTCAGATTGTGATAACGCAATGTAGTTATGTATATGCAAACACTCTCGACGAGGCCACAGCCTCCTTCTTTTTAATACAAAAGGTATCGTGTTTTACAAACACGACCTCACTCACGTGGTGATTGCATACACAAACTATATGTCAGGGTTTGTATATTCTAGAAAGAAGTACAAGGATCATCTCGGATATATAAAGACAGTAATGTAAGTGAGAGACATTCAGAATCATATTCACATTCATACTCACATCCAGATAGACAGTTACAGTCTTAGTAATAGTCAGAGCATATATACTTGTTAACCAGTTATAAGTGTTATATTAAATTATAAGATGTTACCCGAACTTTGTGTGTATCATTCTTTACGATAAGTCGCCCTACCTGCTATCCGGTGTGGCCGCCCGAACGGCCCACATTACAAGATAACTCTAACCTCTTCGAAAAAAAAAGACATAATTAAACAGATTAAAAAACATAAAACACAAAATTTGAAATAAATAATGAGATTGTAATGTATATACAGGTTTTTTAAGAATATTTTCATATTAAAAAACATAAAACACAAAATTTGATATAAATAATGAGATTGTAATGTATATACAGGTTTTTAAGAATATTTTCATAAGCATCGTAACAAAATCTGTAAGCCACGTAATTCAAAAAAGTACAAAATGCAATTCTGAAGTCGTGCGTAGCTTACGATTTGCTATAAACTCTAAGGATGTATCGTAATGAATCGTACAATGAATCCTTTTGAATTATCTGAAATACACTTCCAGCAGTTATTTCGTTTAGACAAAAGGTCTGCTACCAATTTAATTAATACTTTGGGAGCAGTTATGGACTTGCGTGGCCATATTCAACTGCATCTGAAAGTAATTATTAATATATTTATAATTTTAGAAATATGTTGTATATATCTGTCTTGAATTGTAGCTTTTAACAACATTACATTTTACAAACACAGGATCCTTTCAAAATCCAGTAGGTTGTAATTCTTGGATAGCACTAAGCCAAACATCAATATGTCGAGTATTAAATGAAATTTGTTCTGTGATAGCTGATCATTTGTTTCCTAATTATGTGCAGTTTCCAACAGCAGCAGATATGAAAAATAAAATAAAAAGAGGTTAAAAAATTAGTTGACCATATAATGTTCGAGTATATTGTAGTTTCTATGAAAAATGAGTTCGAGGAGTTGTGGGTGTAATTGACGGAACTCATGTTGAGATACCTGCTCCCCCCAGTAAATGATGTGTATAACCCACTGTATGTATATATTCACAGAAAAAAAAGATATTCTATAAATGTATAATGCTTGTAAGTAAACATTACGTGTATAAACATATATTAATATAGTGATGGGTAAAATATCACATTAAGGGCAAATTCTAAATATATTTCATTTTTAGATTGCAAATTCCAATTGCACGATAATTGGATGTAGTGCATGAAATGCAGGATCAGTGCATGATGCTGCTATATGGCAAACAAGTAATTATTAGTAATTACTTAAGAGAGCAATACGAACACGGGGATATCTTAACACATTTAATAGGTAAACAGTTACCTATATACACATATACTGAACTGTGTATTTATTTTCAATTCCAAACAGGGGATAGTGGTTATCCTCTTGAGCCGTGGCTTTTCATACCGTTTGCTAATGTACAAGAAGACACAATCGAAGCAAATTTCAATAAACATTTAAACAAAACCAGAAACGTTATAGAGAGAACAATTGGTGTGCTATAGGGCAGATTTAGGTGTCTTTCTAGACATAGGGTTTTGTTATACCATCCAACTAGAGCAGCAGACAGCAAAAATTATTTATACATGTTGTGTACTTCATAATATTGCAATAAATGCTGGAATATCAATACAAGGTCACGAAATTGAATAGAGAAAATTATGTTAATAATGGTCCAAAGTAGATAAAGAAAAAAAATCACTGTAAGCAGTAACAATGAAAAATATAGAAAAATTTTCTATTATGTTTACTACAAGTTTATTTAGAACATTTTACAACACAATTAACTATGAAAACAATTCACAATCTCATATTTCTCAAAGTTTTCAACAGAAAAATTGTGACGCTTGTCTGAAAACATCTATTTATATATTGAAAAGGTTCGCGCTTTTTATAGGAGCATATATCAAATTAGAAATACCATCTATTGTCAACTCACTATTTTCTACTGAATCACCACACAAGATTTTAGCAATGTCCTTTAGCTTTTTAAAATCCTCATTTTTTCCTATTACACTTAAAAATTTTTCATACACGGACTGTCCCACTCCTCCTTTAACATCAAAACATGACTTTCAAATTTGTTTATTATTTCAACGCTCTCGATTAGCGACATAAATTGTTTTTCCAACTCCAATATAGAAGTGGAAATAAAACTGTAATTGGCTTTAATAAACGCCAACTGTTGAGGTATTTCTTTACTCGAATACACCTTTTGGGCGTCTATCACAGATTGTGCATCCCTATCAAGATCCATAATAATTGTCTTGATTCCTTCATAATGATTTGCATGAAAAATAGCAGCCTCCAACCACGTTCCCCATCGTGTGATTACTTGTTGAGGAGGAAGCGGAACACCGAGTAGTAGTTTGTAAAACTGAACTCGTAATGGAGCCTTTAAAAATACTTTCTTAACACTACTAATTAAAGTATTTACTAAGGGAAAATGGTTTCTGACTTCTTCTGCAACACAATTTAGTCCGTGCGCCAAGCAAGTTGAGCGAATTAAATTTGGGTAAAAGATTTTCAAGTTGAAAGCTGCATTCATCATGTATGGTATAGCATCTGTCAAAAACAATGGAATTTTCTCTGTTGGAATCGATTCCGGTAAGAAGAAAATTGCCAGTTCTTCCGGTATAAACCTTGTTATTGTGAAATTATTTGCCTTTTCCAACTGTTTGGATGAAATTAAATAAGATTTTGCTGGAACCGACACGTTAAGGATACCAATCATTAAATGAACTATGTATCGGCCAATACTATCAGTAGTTTCATCTACGCATATGTAAAGATAATTGTTTGCAGCAACCTTCTTAATGCTATTGAATGTTTCTGCATAGATACAGCGAATATATTTTTTTCTTAACGTGCTCTAGCCGAGAATGTTATATTTGCTGATGTACTTTTGCAAAATTAACTTGACATTTAAATTGTTTAATTTATGTAGTGGAATATCTGCCGACACAAACATTTGATACAAATCTTCATTAAATTGTTCTTGTTCCGATTTTTTGGAAGTGGATGCCAAACATTACGGTAATGTTTGCTGACTCTTCTTCGCCATTTTCATCTTAGTTAGTTTTACAGCATGAGATGGAGTTTTCATATGTTGGTCGACTTAGAACTTTCTCTCACTTGTCATCTGCAAAAAAAATATCACATCATCGGTTGTTTCCTTATAAAATAAATGTTAGTAAATGATAAAGGAATAATTAAAAACTTAATTAATTAATTAATAAGAAGAAATAAACTTAAAATTTTACTCACAATCATGCAGCATGCTACGCAAAACACTTTTTCTCCATCCATACGCAATTCTGAATAAGGTGCAATCCATCCAGGCACAGTCGCTATTTTCGGCATTTTTGCTATTATATATCACAACTCACAAGTTTACACTTCGAAAAGCCAACGTAAAATGACGTTTAAACTAAAATTACTTTCGAATATTGGAATAAAATTCTCCGAATAGCAAAGAAGCACATATACTCCTAATTTTCTGGTAAAATGTATTTTTGTATTTATTTAGAAGTTTTAAGTTATTAGCTTTTCCTGGAATTTCGTCTCGGCCTGGATATATTAGAAGAGCATTAATAAATTCTTGAGACGCTTATCGGAAAAGTAACGGGAAGAGGCTTAATAAAATGTTATTTTTAATATAAATTAATTTTTGCTTGTTTGTTACATCCACGACATATTTTTAGTAATGCCTATAATAAATTTGATTTAGTAAATAAATAAAACTCGGATACTTAAAATATGCAAAAATGTTGAATTACTACAAAATATGCAAATAATATACAAAATGCATATATTATTCAAATTTACGCAAACTGCATATAATCCGGCCTTTAATTATAAGTATCTTTTATTTACATATTTTTAACATTTTTGTGCATATCTCGACCAAGTGATTTGCATATTTATGTCCATATTTCATATTTTTGGGCTTTCAACTTGCATATTTGGGTTTCCCTACTTATCACCATTCGAACATGTATGGGATATGATTGGTATTCGACTGGAGATATTAACCCACCCTCAAATAATCTACTTGACCTTCGTCACTAAATTCAAGAAGCCTGGGTTGACATTCCCTAGGATACCATAAACAATTTAATTTCAAGCATGCCTTAAAGAGTTAGCGAATGCATAAAAAACCGCTGTAGACCCACTAATTATATTATTAAATACCATTCTTATTTTTTAATATTTTAGTTTGAAAATGTAATAATTTCTCAAGTCGATTAAATAAACATTATGTATAAATTTTAGTCAAATTAATAAACTCCTACTTGGTGTTCGGATTTTATTGAAAGTCAGTATATTTTAGTCAAAATCAAGAAACAAAAAACCAAAGCGTACGGTAGTAGACTGTACTGCTAAATAACAAGCGCATTAAGTAACTTATGAATTATGAATAATGTATTTCAATATTCAGAATTTCGTGCACTAAAAATTGAAAACACACAAAAGTTTCTAGAGAACATAAATAGTAAAAAAAAAGTGTCGATCAAGTACAATGCGTTATAAGTTTAAATTAAATTAAATACGTTTGAATAATTTTTCCTAACTTTCAAAGCTGCTTACAATTTTATGATTTTCATCAATGATTTTTGTTGTTTTAATGTTTGGTGAATAGAGTTCTACTCGACAATTCGATTTCGTTTTAAAGAGAAAACTTTTTGAAGCATAATGGATTGTAATGGAAATATATTTTGCTTGTGTAGCTGTTAAGGATTTTATTCACAACGTTGTTTTAAAATGTTCGTTTATACTAAGGAGAATTTCGAATTTATTCTAGATTGTTACGCTATTACGCTTTTATTTAAAAATTTTTCTGGTTACGTATAATTTATTTTTATAATACCTACTTATTTTATTAATAATCACAGACGAGAACGTATTAGTCTGTAATTCTGTCGTTGTGTGCATATAGATTTTCAGAGACCGCGACTAGTTTATTTGTCCTACACAAATTAATAATTATTTGATTAGTGGTACATAATTCCCTAATGGGTGTATGATTAAAGACATCCTGTACAAAGTTAACATAAAATTGTAGTAGTTTCAATATCAAATCAAATGAATATCATGAAACAAATTATTTAATAATGTACTTGGATGATATTGAATTCTACACATCCAAAACGATACAAATAAGAGGGGTAATGAAAAATCACCGAAGAAATAAATGAAACTAGTCAATATTTTAAGGAACATGGAAGATGGCCCTTCTTTGGTGGCACTTCTCACTTCTGAGCTATCGATATAACTGGTTTCAGTGATACAGAGAAACATTCAATAATAAGGAAAAATTGTTTCAAAATAATTTATTGAAGTTAAAGTTCCTTTCTCGTTAAATCTTCTGATCAAGCGACTTATGCTGTGGGCCGCAGCGGCCCGCGGGCCGCATGCGGCCCACTGTCGATATTTATGCGGCCCCCAACGAATTTTAAAAATTGTTCGAAAAACAACAAAAGTAGGTAAAAATCCATTCAAATCAATGTTTCTTAACTTTTTATTTTATTCTAACTTTTGTAATTGTTAGTAAGATATGTATATTTAAGTACCTACTACTTTCTTGTTCAGGTTTACTACGTAGGACAGGTATGCTCCTCGTCGTTCCAAGCATATTGTTACGAGACTAGAAATCTGTCGAACCAACTAGATTACTCGAAGATTCGCGAAACACGGCGGTATTATCCCCGAACAGTGTGGAAGGTTCTCGATGTTAGGTAACTCGTATAAATACAACGCATCGCCCGCTATCGGGACAGTTAAGTTTTAACTACGGACAAGCGAACGTTATATTGTTGGAATTGTAATCTGTGAAGAATAAATATTTCGTCGTTCGAACTTGGCATCTACCTACGTAACAATATAATATCAATTTTGATATGGATAAACCAGGCCCCAGAAAAAAACGTAGTCGTAAGGTTGAAGATGAAAATCGACAGTTTCAAGATATTTGGACCGAAAAATACTTTTTTATTTCATCGCATAACAAAAGTGTCTGCTTAATATGCAAGAGTAGTGTCTCTATTCCAAAGGAATATAATGTGAAAAGGCATTATGAAACCCAGCATCATACTTTTACCAAATTAACCGGCGAAAATCGAACGCAAAAAATTTCCACTTTACAAAGGGAACTAATAGGCTAGCAAGCTATGTTTACAAAACCAATTCAAGATGCTGAAACAGCTACTGAAGTTAGCTTTGAAATATCTCGAATAATAGCGAAAACTTGTCGGCCTTTTAAAGATGGTGAGTTTGTTAAGCAGTGTTTAGATATCGCCGCAAAAAAATGTGTCCGAAAAATGCAAAGAGGTTTGACAAAATTCAACTAAATCTAATGACTGTTCAAAGAAGACTTACCACATTAACAGCTAATATAGAAGAGCAATTAGCTACGAAATCGAAAAGTTTTGAGTATTTTTCTATAGCACTGGACGAATCTACAGATATAAGTTCCACTGCTCAACTCTTAAAATTTTTACGAAGTGTAACGCAAAATTTTGAAGTGAGTGAAGAACTGATTGGTATGAGTTCTTTGACAAGTCAAACCAAGGGAAGTGACATGCTCGAAGCTCTTCTGGAAAAATGTTCTATAATGGATTTGGATTTAACGAAATTATCTGGAATTACGACTGACGGAGCACCTTCAATTGTTGGAAGTAAATCTGGGATAATAACTGTGTTAAAAGAGTATTTACAAACCAAAAACATAGATACCAAGGAATTAATGCAGTTTCATTGCATTATACATCAAGAGGCCCTCTGTTCAAAATTATTGGGATTTGAAAATGTGACGAAAGTTGTAGTACCTACTGTATCACCGACAATACACACAATTTCTGGAGGATATTGAAAGCGAATGTGGTGATCTCCTGTTTTACACTGAAGTAAGGTGGCTAAGTCGTGGGTTGTCACTAGAGCGGTTTCTTAACTTGATTGAAGAAATCAAAATATTGCTGGCGGAAAAGAAGAAGGACATCTCCGAACTCGACAACCTTGATTGGCTGTGTGACTTAGCGTTTCTTGTAGACATCACAAATCACTTGAATGTCTTAAATACGCGACTCCAAGGCAAAGATCAATTGATTTCGCAGTTATACTCTCATGTTTCGTCCTTTCAGTGCAAATTAAGTCTTTTCAGGACACAAATCAATTCAGCCAATTACAACCATTTTCTAAACTACAAAAAATTTATGGAGAAATTCAATAAAACTGATGTCAATTTCGCTTATGTTGAAAAAATTGATAATTTAATACAAACTTTTCATGATCGTTTTCTAGACTTCAAAAAGTTAAACCTCTATTAGACATTTTCAGCAATCCTTTCAACATTTCACCCGAAAATGCACCGGAATCAATACAGCTGGCATTGATAGACATGCAAAATGATGATAATTTACGAAACAAGTTTAATGAAGGTAATTTACTCAACTTTTACCGTTGCGTTGACAAAACCGCTTATAACGATTTGCGAATAAATGCATTGAAATGCGCATGCTTATTTGGATCGACGTATGTTTGTGAGCAAACGTTTTCAGTGATGAAACTTAACAAAACAAAAAATCGAAACCGTCCGGCAAATGAAAATCTGGAAGCAATTTTACGTGTGGCGACACGTAATGTGGAGCCAAACATAAACAAAATTGTTAGGTCAATGCAATGTCATGCATCAAAATAATAAAACATGAAATATTACATTGTAATGATTAGATTACATTACGATTACATAATTACAACAAACATTTTTGAATGTTCTTTTATTTTTATCATTTGTAGTAATTCATACTATTTAAAAATAAAAATATTTGTGTTAATAAGTATTCTTTGTAGTGGCCAGTCTTTGGCTTATAATTTTTCCGAGTGGCCCCTGTTCCCTATAAGTCTGTGCATCCCTGCTGTAATGCGATCTCCCTAAACATACAAGCAACATGACGCAGGGAGTATCCCTCACCCAGTAAAGTGGTTGTCCGTACTGCCTCTTTTGCCGATAAATTCCTTTGACGATTCAATTTTTATTACTTTTTAAAACTTGCTAACAACTGCCTCAACACCGATACAGTAAATTTGATATCGAAAAATACTTAATGCCGAATGTAAACTCAACCATAACTAGTGTTGCCAGATGACAGGAATTTTCCTGACATGTCCGGAACTTTAGCCTTCTGCCAGGGAAAGAGGGAATATTCGAAGTTGTCAGAATTTTTTAAGCAGAAAGAGGAAAATTAAATAAATTAAAATTAAAATATTTATTGAAGAGTTTTTTCACAAAAAATAATAATAAAAGAAACAAATCTTAACAATTAAATTAACAGTATCATTCAATCCGAGCTGGTTGGTAGATATTGTTCACATGATGTGTTCTTTAGATTGAACTGTGTCAACAGTAGAGCCTTAACAGAAGCTATAGACAGCCTGTTTCTTTCCTTAGTCCACTGCGCTCCCATTAATTAGAACATTCGCTCTACGTTCGCATTTTGTGCTTGAATTTCAAATACGAAACCGCAAATCAGTTGAGCTCTGACAGTCGCTTCAAGCTTATGGAATTTAAAATAATTTCCCATTGTGTAACGAGCACCATTTAAAAAAGTTCGGTGCTTTGCTGTCTTGCAAAACAATGATATGTAATTTTACCAAAAAGTTTAACGTCATCTAAACACACCCCAAATCCACTCAAAAACGGCAGGGAAACAACTTTCTCGTAGTCAACATCAACACCTTTCAGTACCATACAGTTAAATATCTTGAAGTCGACTAACGGCTGCAATCATTTTTTTATATAGTCAAAGTAAGTATTGTAGGCATCTTTCACATCTTTCATTAATATTTCTTTGGCATCATCGGTGCAATTCGACAGCAATTGGGAACAACTATACCTCTAGGTCTTGCCTTCAACGTTTTAGAAGTCGAATTTAATATTTCTACAATATCCATGACGGAATTATTTTCTCTTTCAATTTTTTTGATTTGTTTCTAGAAGACCGACATAAGAGAATGCACAATAAAATAACTTACTGCCAGTTCACTTTTGAAAAGGCTTTAATTATTGTGGGCACTTGCGGAGTTGTCAAGAAAAAGAAAAGAAATCGATATTTACCGGAAAGCAACCAATGTCAATAGATTCATCCGTTAACAAAAGAGAGATACGAAATAGAATTAGATTTCATTAAAAACATCGGAGGTATAATGGCTTTGACATAGAAATAATTAATAAATTAATTAGAAAAAGATTTTAAAAAGGACAATCTGTGAATCAACAAGTTTAATATCTCAACGTAACCAGAAGAAAAGTACATGTTTTTACCAAACCATCCAATTACGAAAAACATTAATAGAGTTGTTAAAGAACAAAATTTCCAAGTTGCTTTTCGGTTCGAAAATACCATCAAAGGTCTCCTAGGTAATACAGTTAATTTGAATTTGAAATCAGGCATATACAAAATTAGTTGCGACGATTGTAATTTGAAATATATAGGTCAAACTGAAAGCTCAATAATAACCCGTTTTAAAGAAGACGTATTACATATTAAATTTAATAGGCCAGAAAAATCAAACGTCGCAGATCATGCATTGGTCATGGATCACAACATCTCGGTAAAAGGGTAAAACTTGTCAAAAACATTAACAACCCCAGAGATCTCGACGCGTACGAAAGCATTCATATCGTTAAAAACAAATTTAATACGTTTAACTTGTACAATGGTCCTATCCCATACAATTCTCTTTTTTCATTCTTAGAAAATAAGGTAGAAAAGGTTGAGGGCGTAATTTTAGTTTGTTTATGCACTTTAAAGTCAGTGATTTCTGTGACATTCAATGTAATTGTTACCAAGAATTACATTGAATATCACAGAAAGTTCGCAGACTACTAGCAAGAACATTAGTAACGTTAAAAATATCTTTCATCTTTAATTTAAACAAGAATACAATAATGATGGGTTTATTTTGTCAAGGAGTTTATATTTCAGTTAAACCGTAATAATATCTGAACTTAACAGTGAGGTATTGTATGTTAATTTGAAATAAGTAAAACGAATCTACATCCAGAAGGGCTCGAATCGATCTAATACTAAAAAATATTTGCATTCGAAATCATATATACTGCAAAGGAATTTTTAATAATATAAAATATTATATTATTATGTGAAGAACACAAATACAGGTTCACTATTAATATTTTTTGTGAACGTGTCCGAACATATCCCTCATCAGAGACGCAGATACGTATTTCGCCTTTCTACAGGCTCATCGGTACGCCCCTGCTGGAGAAAGGATATCTTCAGACACATTCACAAAAAAGAACCACATCGCCACATCACAGAAATTATCCAGAGCGTAGCAGTAAATTCAGCGCTGCGTGTTGTCAGACAGCCGAAGTACCTCGCCCCGTCCACATAACCAATGCGAACCAACGACGCCCTTCTAAAGATGGCGCAGCCGTGTCTCTAGAAACTGCATTTTGTCTGTGTCTTCACTCATACTACGGACTAACCGCATGTGTAATGTATCAGAATAATTGAAACATATATGAGTGGGTAAAACCCCACCAGTTTTGTATAATACAAAGGTATTTTTAATAATATAAAATATTATCAAAAGTCCGGTATGAAGAACACAAATACAGGTTCACTATTAATATTTTATTATAAATTGATATTATAAGCTTGTATCAAAATGGGTGATGATTTAAAAAAAAGTAAAGATATTAAAGCATTGTTGTCTTACTCTGATAATTCGTTAAATGCTCTATTTATTATACTTACATTATAATACTTTACATTTTGATTTAGAAATTATGAGGAGTAAATACATTTATTATATATGTATATATACTGCTTTGTGAGAAAATAAATGCTTAAGATTAGATATTTTGTTTTATTATAATGTTGAATGAATAGGTTTTATTAAAATAATATTTTTCATTTCAATTGTAAGATATATATAATGCGTTCGCTCGCAATAAAAGTTTCGTCCCAAAACATCCCGTACTGAAACACCCCACACGATAAAATGCTCTTGAGTCCCCCAAAACGCCTATAACGATGAAATGGACACTTCTTTTGAACGGCAGTGTATACATAACTTTTGGAGATCATTGTATATGAACAGGTACAATTTTTATAAATGCTCCGTTGGAAGAGGGCCATATTGACTTTTAAATTTATTTACAATACGGTTGAGTGCCATCTTGATTTTTCAATCTTCTTCATTTTTCATTTCATTTCAGATTTTTCAATCTTTTCATCAAATGGGCATTAGTATGCCCATTTGATGGAGCGCCATTTTGGTTTTTTAATATGTATTAACGCCCTTTTGGCTGAACGCCATTTTGTTTTTTTAATTTATATTAATTAATTATTAATTTTAATTAATATTAAAATATTAATATTTTTTAAGTAATATATATAAATTTCCAACATAATTTGAAACATACTTGAGTAGGTAAACCTACCAATTTTGTATAATACAAAAGTATTTTTAATAATATATAATATTATTAAAAATGGGGTGTGAAGAACACAATACAAGTTTAAGACAGAGCGTGAAGGAATATTCAGCGCTGTCTCCATAATAATCGCTGAACCAGCCGGGTGTTCCTTATAGTCGGTAACCACCGTATCTATAAAAAACTGTATTATCGTGTCTTCACACCCCATTTTTAATAATATTATATATTATTAAAAATACTTTTGTAATATATAAATTTGTTAGTTTTTGAATTATTTTTAAACGAACCTTGTATATTTAATTTCACCTGACTTTTGTAGCGTACCTCGTATATGAACATCTTCTATCTCTCTCGCACTCGAAAAAATCCCATTTGGAGGAGGACGTCTCTGTCTTACACATTTTTCGCCCAGAACCCGCTATTCCTATCTACAAAAAATATGAATAGTGAACCTGTATTTGTGTTCTTCAGACCAGATTTTTAATAAAAATTTTTATTATTAAAAATAACTTTGTATTATACAAAACTGGTGGGGTTTTACCCACTCATGTGTGTTTCAATTATTCTGATAAATCATATATACACTTTAATTTCATAGAGACCTTAGAGTTACATCGGAGAATGCTAGAAGAAAAGAAAAATGTGAAAAAATTGGTATTCATAAAACAATTTACAGAAAGCAAAACGATTCTTTTTGATATGTATATCCATCTTTAATATATGGCATAATTTTAAATTCTGGTCGCCTTTCTAGAGCAAGATATGAAAAAGAATACTGTAAGTTTATACATTTTTGGCGAAGTTCCTTTATGCTCGGCCCAATTAGATAAATATACGAAGTTTAAACTGAATAGCAAAATCCTCACTGCAAATTGTATTTATGTAAGCGTTGGAGAGGCATATACACTGAATGCATAATTTTGCAATTACGCATTTTTTAAGGAATTTCATAAATAACAAATAGGGTAGACTGAAAATAAAACTTTGTGTTTTATTTTCACTTTATTAGTATCTAATAGTTAGGAACTGAACACGAGAGACCGATGAGTCGCCGCCCACGGGCCTACTATTGAAAATTTTTACTTTTAAAAATTGTGATTTTCAAAATAGGTGATTAGTTTTGGCAAATTTCCAAAGTGTTCCTGAATAAAATACAACTGACTTTTTTAATTTGGAATTTGTATTAGTTCGAGCATGGTCATTTAAACATGTAACGAAATTTTGTAAAATATCGAAATTCTCTACATAAAAACTAGTAGCTTCCAACCATATTCCCAATCTACTTATTACTGGAGAGGGAGGCAGTGACAAAGATGGAAGTTTTTCCCTGAAAAGAGCTACTCTCAATTGTGCTTTTCTGAAAACGTTTTTAAAAGCCGATACAAGTCTAACAACTTCCGGAAAGGTGTCTCTGATATACGAGGTGCATTCAAGTTCTAAGGCCTCCGATTTTTTTCTCCAGACTGGAAAGAGATAGAAGCATGTGCATTGTTTTAAAATGAGCGTGCGTTCGTTGTCAATACGTCACAGAGATGGCAGCACTGTACGGCAGATGGAATTGTAGCGGCAGCGTCGAGAATGAGAACTGTTTTAGATACTTAAAATGGCTACGATTTCCTTACTTGAACAGCGTGCAATCATTCGTTTTCTGAATTTGCGTGGTGTGACACCAATTGAAATTCATCGACAGTAGAAGGAGACATGTGGTGATGGAGTTATGGATGTGTCGAAAGTGCGTTCGTAGGTGCGACAGTTTAATGAAGGCAGAACATCGTGTGACAACAAACCGAAAAAACCTCGGGCTCGCACAAGCCGGTCTGACGACATGATCGAGAAAGTGGAGAGACTTGTTTTGGGGGATCGCCGAATAACAGTTGAACAGATCGCCTCCAGTGTTAGCATTTCCGTGGGTTCTGTGCACACAATCCTGCATGCTGACCTGAAAATGCGAAGAGTGCCCTCCAGGTGGGTGCCACGAATGCTGACGGACGACCACAAGGCTGCTCGTGTGGCATATTGCCAAGCAATGTTGACGCGCAACCAAGGCATGAATGGGACTTTCTTTTCGTCGATTGTGACAATGGATGAGACGTGGATGCCATTTCTCAATTCAGAAACAAAGCGCCAGTCAGCTCAATGGAAGCACACAGATTCACCGCCACTAAAAAAATTTCGGATAACCGCCAGTGCTGAAAAAATTATGGTGTCCATGTTCTGGGACAGTGAGGGCGTAATCCTTACCCATTGTGTTCCAAAGGGCACTACGGTGACAGGTGCATCCTACGAAGATGTTTTGAAGAACAAGTTCCTTCCTGCACTGCAACAAAAACGTCCGGAAAAGGCTGCGCGTGTGCTGTTTCACCAAGACAACGCACTCGCACATCGGGCTAACGTTACGCAACCGTTTCTTCGTGAAAACAACTTTGAAGTGATTTCTCATGCTCCCTACTCACCTGACCTGGCTCCTAGTGACTTTGGCTATTTCCAACAATGAAAGACACTGTCCGTGGCCGCACATTCACCAGCCGTGCTGCTATTGCTTCAGCGATTTTCGAATCCTTACCCATTGTGTTTCAAAGGGCACTACGGTGACAGGTGCATCCTACGAAGATGTTTTGAAGAACAAGTTCCTTCCTGCACTGCAACAAAAACGTCCGGGAAAGGCTGCGCGTGTGCTGTTTCCAAGACAACGCACTCGCACATCGGGCTAACGTTACGCAACAGTTTCTTCGTGAAAACAACTTTGAAGTGATTTCTCATGCTCCCTACACACCTGACCTGGCTCCTAGTGACTTTTGGCTATTTCCAACAATGAAAGACACTGTCCGTGGCCGCACATTCACCAGCCGTGCTGCTATTGCTTCAGCGATTTTCCAGTGGTCGAAACAGACTCCTAAAGAAGCCTTCGCCGCGGCCATGGAATCATGGCGTCGACGTTGTGAAAAATGTGTACGTCTGCAGGGAGATTACGTCGAGAAGTAACACCAGTTTCATAGTTTTCGGGTGAGTAGTTAGTTAGAAAAAAAATCGGAGGCTTTAGAACTTGAATGCACCTCGTATTCACAGATTCTGTGTAGAGCATATGCTACAGAAGTAATATGGAGCATATTAGAATATGCTTCCTTTAATAGTCTGCCTGTTTTTAACATATATGCAGCACTGTCACTGACAAATAAAAGTATTTTTTCTTAGTACCTGTCGTCCGAATGAAGCATTTGGTGCATATTCTCGTAACTTGTTTTAGCTACTGTTTCCGCATCTGTATTTATAACTTTTATTGCTATTAAATATGCATTATATGAAATAGTTGGATGTAGTACACTAGCTACAACATTTATCACACAGCGTCCTAATATATCGACAGTTTGGTCGGCACTTATCCATAGATACTGATTTGAAAGATGGCTTTACTGTTTTCGTGTAGCACTTAGGAACATAATATTTGCGTAAGGTGTATTCATCAGGAACATTTCGACCAGTTTAATTTTGGAGAAATGTTTTGAAGGTGGGACTGTCAAGTTTATTATATTTGCCGTCACTAAAGTTTCACAGAGTTCTTCGCTAAAATTGTCAGATTCCAACAAGTCTAATTTCTTTGTATGTGTTTGCAATGCTAAGTGACGTTTTACGTGCGCTTTCTTGGAATTTTTAAACTATATTTTACAAACTTTGCAATAAATTTCGTAATCACTGGCAATGGAGATACAATCAATATAGCTCTTAATCCAACTCGCCATAGCTTCACGATGCCATTCTCTTAAATAAATGAAAATTAAAAATGTATGCGTAAGTTATTGAAACTTAACGAAATTCACTGCGACACTTACGTCAAAATAAGTGCGAGAAGTAAATTCGCTGAATTGATTTAAACAGGATCTATTTAAAAAATTACGTAGTATGGTAATTAACAGTTAAAACAATTGAAAAGAAAACGAACTCACCGTACTTTATTTATCTTACGAAATATTAACTAATAAATAGAATCAATTATAGAAACTCCTCACGTTTCTACCTACGCCCTTAAAGAAAGGAATTTAACTGTAATATTAAACAAATGGCATTACAATTCAACTACAAAAAACAGATGTGCTGTTAACCGAATGAATAGTGCTATTCAATAACTGCGTGTTGTACTTAGCGATATTATAGACTATTTATATGGGCCATCGTAATTTCAACACCTATAACCAGCATAGTGTATAATCGCTAGAAATAAGCAATTGCTGAATGTACAATTTTATATTTGCGCAGTTTTTTAAAAAATCTTATAAATATTACACGTGAAACTTTCTAGACAATTTACTTGTCTAATCCAAGTATTACGACCTCGTTAATTTTAAACATTTATTTTTTTTGTGATCAAAATAACATTTTAGAATTTCATAATCGAACCTGGTCTATTTCAAATAATTTTAGTATCATATGCATCGGGCGGTTAAAACGGAATTTGATTATTTTCTGACTAATCGAAGGTACGCAATCCAGAAATTGTGTGTAACCTTGCCATTGACGCGTTTGCTAAACGCACAGTACACGTAATATATTTATTAATATAATCATAAAGGTCATAATAATAATAATCATAATAATAAGACGTCAACAGTAAATACGATAACCAAGACATCGCAATAACAGAAGCAGACCAAAACTACACACCCCTAAATCTATCATTTATAAACCACAAACACATTTAATATAATGTGTAAACTTACATTCAAGTGAAGAAAAATAAATAGGAAGAGAAAAAACTCCATAGCAAAACACTTAAAAAAAGGTCTAAACCCCCTTGCCACAATTAATAATCTTAAATGCGATTTCGACAACTAAGTTGTCATCTTCAGTAGGTAACTTTAATAAACACAGTGTTGAATCTAGGTCTCAGTAAACCTAACACAAAGAATCGTGCAATACTTTACAAGCCATCCACATATCACTTAATTTTAAGAAAAGCTCTCTTTTTTTCTCTTCCTCACCCACACTTTTTTTATCTACTTTTCTAAGAATCCGAAAAGACCTGACACTGGGCCTTTGTCGACATTGTACATGTTCTTTTGGTTCTTAATAATATGAATGGACTTGTAACTAGAGAATACAATCCCGGGATCCCGAATCCAGGAATCTCGGGATCCCGGCCAGGTTTTGATCCCGTAAATTCCGGGACTGTACTTGGCTAATCTCGGGATTTTTGGGATTGCCAGTTTGCATTCCGTAATAATCCGTTGCGCCTTGACAATGACCGTACCTAGATTATATTAAGGGCGCTTATTACATAAAGACAAAAAATCAATCTTAGGTACGCCGTACGATAAAACAACTACACACAACTACACAACTACACCCGATCACCTCATATGATATATCATAATATTGTTGCGAGGGATTCCCCGTCGGGGATTCCCTGTACGAAAGTATACGCTTATTAGGATTTACTTTTTTCATTTATTATTCTACCAGCGACAAGGTTACGCAGGTTAAGTCATTTAAATTTAAATGTCAATTATCTGAAAAAGTTATTTTAGATGGCGGGAGACTTTGTTCAACATACAAAAACAGTGATACGTCATCAGCGTGGTTATTTTTTAGTTGCGAAAGACGGGAATAGTGCTAAATGTAAGCGATGCCCTGCCATTCTCAAGACTTTGTGTGGATCGACTAAGGGATTACATACACATTTGTCATCAAAACATAACATTAAGATTTTAGCTGACGTTAATCGTTTAACAGCTTCAGCAAGTTAAAATTCTTGTGAAAATTGTGAAAAATTCTTCATGAAAATCTGAACACAGAACCGCCGCCAGCTAAACGAAAGTTAGAAGATTATTTTACTAAAAGTGCCGAAGATAGCCTGGATGATGTTTTGGCAAGAATGATTGCATTAGATGGATTTCCATTCAGTATATTCATAACATCAGATGATTTTGAGAAAATTGCTCTTGACGAAATACACGAATTTATAAAAATCAGCCGTCGCAATTCGAAAACGTGTTATAAATTACAGTGAAAAAATCAGAAAGCAAGTAGCTGTAGAATTAAAACATTTGAAAAGTGCAGCTTAAAGATTCAGTCTATCTTTCGACGAGTATACATCAACGTCCAATAAACGATACATAGCTGTCAACGTTCATTCATATAACAAAATTTGGAGCTTAGGACTCGTTCCTATTCATGGAAGTATGCTGAAAATTGTCTTCGTATATTGAAAGAGCGTAAGTAAATTTGGTACTTCCCTGGAAACTGATATCGTGGCTACTGTAACCGATGGACCGAACATTATGATAAAGGTGAGACAGCTTGTTTGCACTGAACAACTACTGTGTCTTGCACATGGTATCAATTTGACCGTCTATGATGTGCTTTATATAATATAGAATTATCTTCAAGACAGGCAAGACGGCCCTACCTCAGACTCAGATGAACCAGCTGTGACTATTGATTATATGAATGATAACGATGATTATGACAATTTAGAAGACTTAAACTGTCCAGAATCAGGTTTAATCTTAATGTCACAAAATGAACTTGCGCGAGAACACATACCAGAGTTAACGAAAGATGAAAACATAAATGAGCTGATAAAGAAAATCCGCAAAGTTGTAGTGTATTTCAAAAGATCACCATTGAAAAATGAAACAGTACTTCAAAAATACGTGAAGATTGAACATGAAAAAGAGCTGTCACTTCTTTTGGACTGTAAAACCAGGTGGTCAATACAAACTGATTTTATTTAAAAAAAGTTATACGATTCAATAACAGGCCTGTGGTTGTTAACGTCGCACAATAAAATGTTGTCCTAAAATAAATAAACACGTGCCATAAGGTTCTTACTTATTTCGAAAGTGCTGAACCATGAATATCATACAATAAACAAATGTTCAGATGACTGTTAACGTTGCATTTTTTAATAAAGGATTACATTACGTTTCAATTCATACAACAGCGTAAAAGTGAGTGGACACGTTTTCATTATTCAAAATGCTTTACCAATTTTCCTCTCAAGAGTATGCGGACATGCATTTTGTGTATGGCTACTGTTACGGCAGTGCACGTCAAGCAGTTATTGAATACCGACATCGGTTTCCCGATAGGCGCATTCCTCATCACAGAACGTTTCTGGAAGTACACAGACAATTTCGGGAATGCGGACTGCGTGATTACCTTTTCGACCGAGGAGTAAATTTGACACCAGACTTAGAGGAAGAAGTAGTAACTATTGTTACAAGGGATCCAACTCTCAGTGTACGTCGAACCGCTAAACAACTAGAAGTGCCATGAACGACAGTTTGGCAAATTTTAAAGCGTGAGGGCTTATATCCATATCACTATCGCAGGGGACACGGTTTGCTTAAGACAGACCACTATGCTCGTCTAGTTTATTCTACCTCGATATTAAGACAGTTACGGCTTCATTTTAATTTCTGCAGAATAATCCTCTGGACAGATGAATCTACGTTCACGAGAAGTGGTATTACAAATCTGAGAAACCTGCACAGGTGGTCATCAGAAAATTGATTGCACAAAAATCGTAATTTTGGCATGCCGAAAATCATTCGATTTTTAAGCGAAACCTAGAATTTTTCTTCAAAATTCCGCAATTTTTTTAAATTTCAATTTTTTTTCTCCGTCCTGGGTCATTGTACAGGCAATACCTTCTTGTTTAACGTGCTTTTTGTGTTTTTTTCCCAGACACTATGAAGGCCGCAATCACTGCAGCAATAGGGCAATTTTCTTTTTTTTTGGAAGACTGGAGAGATAGCTAATAACTACCAGAAAATTGAAGATTATTACTCGAAAAAAATTATAATGTTATCTTTAAATATATGTAGATATAGTCTGAAAATTTTAAAACAATCGATGTTTTCCTGAAAATCACCTATTCTTTAGGCGGTGGTAGTGCCCCTTAACGTGATAGGGACAAATGAGTTTCATATTTGGTATTAGCCGATATTAATTAAAAACAAGTGTCAGATCATAGTCAGCAGAAAAAGAAATTTTAATTGTTTGCCGCCAGCAAACACATGTAAGGCTCCGGTAATTCTGAATATGATGTAGAAGCAGTAGCTAATGAAGCGATTGTGAGTATTTTGCCGAAGAAATCAAGACCGCAATATGAAAAAGCTTACATCGATCCGGAAATAAAACTGACATTTCTAACTTAGTCGAACTTTCCACATCAGCGAATACTTTTAATAATGGTATTTCGAAGTTACAGCTTTCACTCGAATCGGGAATTATAGCGCGAAGTAGTTTTTCTTTATTTATTTTCTTTAATGTTTATAAAACTTTCTTCTTAGTTTATTCTGAAATTTAGAAATGTTCAAAATTATTTTTTTCACTAGGGCGCGAAAATTTTTTAACGGTGAAAATAACGCCTGCTTTGCGCACTGAAATGAATAAGAGAAAGGTAAAAATTAAAGACTAAAATACACTTATCCTTTATACAATGTTAGTGAAAGTATGGAACCATCTAAGTATATCTGCAACGGTTCATTCTATTTAAATAAATTGGGTATACCTTTGTAAAAAGATTAAAGTATTCTAAAAACAATATCAGATTATAACTTCGCCTGCAGCACCCTGGGGTGGATTGAGTAGCTCCAAGGGTGCTGTTGCCGGTCCCAAGCCCGGACAAAGGAGGAGGGTTGATGGGCAAGGTTAGCAGCCTACCCACAGCAAAAAAACACCTACCGCTCAAAGAACTACTGGCGCAGCCTCGGACAAAGCCGGACAGATTTTACGGAACACCGACACGGCGAGACAACGGAAAAAACGACTATGGAAATCGCAGAGACTACGAATTTGGAGCTGGAATATAACATCATGGCACACCAGGGACCAAGAAGTTATAATGGAACTGGGAAAACACAACATCGATATATGCGCATTATCGGAATTAACAAGCAAAGGCAAAGGAAATAGAAGATACCAGAACTACATACTATTCTATAGTTGGAAGGAAAAGGATCGGAGAGCACAAGCTGGAGTGGGAGTTCTGATACACGAAAGATTTGAGAACTACATCGATGAGGTGAAATACATAAATAGTAATATCATGTGCATTTCTCTTAAAACAGAAACAACAAAAACGTACTTCATAAGCATATATACACCAGATATAAACAAGCCTAGAGAGGAACAAGCCGCTTTTTTCGAGGAACTCCAGCAAATTCTGAACGAACTACCAGAAAAATCCAGGATCTTCATAATTGGAGACTTCAACTCCAGGATCGGCAATACACCCCTACCGGGTGTAATGTAAAGATTTAATGAAAACGTCATCAATAACAATGGAGAAATGCTAATAACACTATGCGCGCAAAACGAACTGCGAATTAATAATACATTCTATGCACACAAAAACCAACAAAAATATACCTTCGGCAACACAAGAGACCAAAACTCAATGATCGATTACATTATCACCAGCAGGGCAATACACCCGGGTCAAATACTAGACGTAAGGACACTCACGTCTGCAAATGTCGGGACAGAGCACGGCTTAGTCCTATGTAAATACCGCCTCAAAACTAACCTCCAAAAGAAAAAATCACCACTGTACATCCAGAAATTCAACGTGGAATCACTAAACAACACCTCAACGAAAACATTGTATCAGAGTAGACTGAAGGAAAAAATGACTACGAACCAAATGACCGAGGACGAGGATGTCGAACAAATGTGTATAAGATAAAAGCCAACATAACGGGAGGTGCCGCAGAGGCACTCGGAGTGAGGAAGGTAAACATAAATGGTATAGAAAATAGAAAGCAATGGTTTACTGACGAAGTGAAAACGCTGGCAGAGCAAAAGAAAGAAGCCTACGTCAGATATAGGAGCAGAAGAACAGCAGAGGAATACCAAAGATACAAAACGATCAGAAACAGAGTGAATGATGCCATAAAGGAAATAAAGAAGACATACTGGGAAAAATTTTCTACCGACATGACCTGTACGGAGGACAGAGAAGGATCTGGAACACACTGAGGAACAGGAAAAGAGCGGTAAACGAAGAAGTACAAATAAACATCATTGCCCCAGGAGAATGGGAAAGGTATGTAAAAGGCTTGTATGAAACGCGGACAGACGACAATGGAGAGAATGAAGACAACACCTAAACAGAACAACTCCTTGAAGAGGACAATATAACACGGGAAGATGTACATGAGGCACTAATAAAATCGAAAAATCGGAAGGCCCCCGGCCCAGACCAAATCGTAAATGAAATGCTCAAGTACGGGGGGCCTGAATTGGAAACAGCAATCACATTATTATTCCAAAAAATAATCTCGACCCAAAAAGTGCCTAATGATTGGAAAAACAACATCACAATACCGATCTACAAAAAGGGAAATAAGAACGACCCGGAAAATTACAGAATGATATCTCTCCTACCTAGCATAAGCAAGCTCTTTACAAAAATCATTGCAACAAAGATAATGAAGAGAATAGCAATAAATGAAAAACAACAAGGCTTCAGAAAAAATAGATCGACAATTGACGCAATCTTCATCCTTAGACAAATGATCGAAAAATCCCTAGAATACAACAAGCCGCTGTTTCTCTGCTTTGTTGATCTCAAAAAAGCGTTTGATAGAGTACAAATAGCCGACATCATAGATATACTCCAGCAAAACAAGACACCTGTGTCGAACATTAACATAATAAAAGACCTCAGTAAAGGTAATACAACCAAGATCAAACCACCAAAGGGACTCACAGAACAAGTACCAGTACTGACGGGCATACGCCAGGGGGATAGTCTGAGCCCAGTACTATTCAACCTCATCATGGATCAAATAATCAACGGCGTAAAAGAAGTGGATGGAGGATATAGAATGGGACAGGAATCGATGCGGATACTGTGCTACGCTGACGACGCAATCCCGATGACGGATAACGAGGACGATCTTCAGCGACTGCTATATCGGTTCCAAACAAAAGCAAAGAACTTTAACATGCAGATATCAGTGGAGAAGACAGAATCAATGGTCATAGCAAAAGAACCCACTAGATGTAAACTGGCTGTAGATGACAAACCCATCCGACAATGTATGCGATGCACGTGCCTGGGAGTCGAGATAACAAGCTTCAAAAACCTACAACAGGAAGTCAGAACACAAATGAATAAAGCCTCAAGAATTTCTGGCTACCTCATATGGAGGAATAAATACATGTCCATCGAAAGTAAAGTCCGCATATATAAAACAGCCGTAAGACCGGTGATTACATACGCAGTGGAAACCCGAGCGGACACAACAAAAACGAAGAGCATGATGAGAGCAACGGAGATGAGGACCTTAAGGAATATCAGAGGAGTAAGCTTGAGAGATCTTGTAAGAAGCAGGGATATACGAACAGACCTTAAAATTCAAGGTGCAATTTACGAGAAATAGACGAAGATACTGGCGAGACCACGTCGACCGAATGACGGGGGATCGATGGGCAAAATGGGCAAAGAACGAAAAACCGAACTCAAGGAGACCTCCAGGCCGACCTCCCAAGAGATGGTGCGAGAGCTGGACATCTGCTTCCCAAGAGGCTGGACAAAATTGAAATAGTAGAAGAAACAAGACTAAGTCTTAAGGAAAGAGAAAGAAGAAGAAGAAGAATATCAGATTTTCCATGTCACTTCCGGTTATACAGGAAATAGACGTTCAATTCGTTATTTTAAATGGAATAACCTCTATATTTTTTACATTTTTGAATAGCTTGTTAAATTCTGAATACAGCAAAACTCTACACTGCTATTGAGATCAAAAACATTACTTCCTGGAAATCAGTTTCCATTAGTAACATCATACGAAGCTGAAAAATTCGGTAACTAACTATTAGATGGCGCTATGTAAAACCAATCTTTGACGCTATTGTATAGCTTTATGTTTCAATGATATACGCGTTAAACTTCATGTTGATCTGTCAAGTAGTTTGTTGTGTACACTCGTTCAAAGCAGAGTAATTTTGTCGCTTCTTAAAAATTAACAATATCGAAATTCGCGCAGTGATTAATTACCTGTGGAAAAAGCATTCTTCGCCTAGAAAAATTCATGTTGATATAGTAAATTAGGCGAAGAAGCTCCTTGTTTTAAGACTGTTTGCAAATGGGTGAACGAATTTAAGAAAGGTCGTACGAGCGTAAATGACGAGCCCCGTTCTGGAAGTTATAAAACGGCCACTTCTGCAGAAAGTGTGCAAAAAGTTTTGAAATTTGTGGAAGCCGATCGCCCGTACACATTGCAAGATATTGCTGAGGCTACACGCATCTCCAGAGAACGGGTGTCGTACATTTTAAACTCAAAAACTCAAACGTGTGGAATGTTCTACAGCCATTTTGGAACTGTTTCGGCTAAATTCAACAGATTTTTTGCGCAAATTTGTGACGTTCGATGAAACTTGGGTACACCACAACATACCAGAACATAAACAGCAATCAAAACAGTAGATTAAACGTGGTGAACCGGCTCCAAAAAAAGACCAAAGTCAATCTATCGGCAGGAAAGGTGTTGGCTATCGTTTTCAGGGATGCGAAAGGAATCTTCTTATCGACTACCTGCCAAAGTGACAAACGATTACTGCACTATACTATTCTGAACTTTTGGATCGATTGAAGGCAGCTATCGTCGAGAAAAGACCTGGAATAAAGTATAAAAATCATTTTCTATCAAGACAATGCTCCAGTTCATACGAGCGAAATTATCAAAGAAAAATTGGCCAAATTAAAGTTCGAATCGCTTGAGCATCCCCCTTATTCGCCGGATTTAGCTCCGTCGGACTATCATTTGTTCCACAAACTGAAGAAGAAACACCTCGGCGGTGTTTTTGATTTGCTTCGGATGAGGAGCTGATAGCCGTTGGCCACTATTTTGAGGAGTACGGTGAAGGCATAAAGAAACTTGAGCATCGACTATATAAATGTTTTGATATTGAGGGAGATTATGTCGAAAAATAAAATACATTTCACTGAAATATTGTTTTTTGTTATACTTTAATTACCCAATTTTTCAGCTTTCCCTCGTCACATAACACATAAGTAACATCATTATTTATTTTAACCAAAAAAAAAACAATGCTGACTAGATTAAATGTTTAAAATTTTTCCCTTTTACTAAATTCTTCACATTCGTTCAAAAAATTTTGTAAAACTTCGCCCAACATTTGTTGTAATAAGTTTCTTATGCGTCCCTCCAACTCATTTAAATTTGCTGATCTACTTCTATACGCCTTATTTTTGAGATAACACTAAAAAAAATCGAGAGGCGTTAGATCAGGACTATGAGGTGGCCATATAATGGCACTCCTTCGCCCTATCCCATCGACCTGGAGAAACTTGACCCAAATACTGTCGCACAATTCTAGAATAATACGCAGATACCATATGGTCTTAGCAGGAATTAGTGGATTGTTTGGATTAGGATAAATCTTAGCAATAGCGGGTACAATATTATTTCTTAATAAATACAAATACCGAAGTCCATTAAGAGAATTTTGTGGCCGATTTTGGCCTTCCAGACTTAGGTTCATTTCTTAGATGATTAGTTCGTAAATAATGTATTACAGTTTTCACAGCCGCTGATTTTGTGATTCGATTACATGGATTAAGTTCATTGAACAGATTCAAAACTTCATTGTAAGAATGCTGTTTGTCTCCATAGCCTCCCTAAATTAAAATTTCAATACGTTTTTATTCGGTCAGGAACACCATAATAGACAAAACAACAATAATAAACACCACAGAGAAATAATATTAACAACAATAGTTGATTTTAAAATAAAAAGCTTTTAAAGATTGTATTGTACTAATAGGAGATTACTAGAGAAGTAATTTATTTGACAATTAAAAATGGCCTTGTTGTTTGATAGTTCGTCCATGGCTAACTTAGTACAAAGCGTAAAATTATTAATTAGTGCATTTAATGTCCAATAGACGTATGAATGTGAGGTTACAGATAATACAAATCTGCATAAAACAAATCTGTATAAATATTTTCTGTGAACGTGTCCGAATATATCCTATCCCCAGAGACGTAGATACGTATTTCGCTTTTCTACAAGCTCATCGGTACGCCCCTGCTGGAGAAAGGATATTTCCAGACACATTCACAGAAAAGAACCACCTCGCCCTATCACCGTAATTATCCAGACCGAGCGCAGAAGTAAATTCGGCGCTACCTGTTGTCAGACAGCCGAAGTACCTCGCATACCGTCCACATAATTAATGTGAAGTAACGACGCCCTTCCAAAGCTTAGCACAGCCAATCTATCTAGAAAACTGCATTTTGTTTGTGCCTTCACTCATACTACGGCTTAACCGCATGTGTAATGTATCAGAATAATTGAAACATACATGAGTAGGTAAACCCCACCAGTTTTGTATAATACAAAGGTATTTTTAATAATATAAAATATTACTAAAAATCTGGTGTGAAGAACACAAATGCAGGTTCACTATTAGTATTTTCTGTGAACGTGTCCGAATAGGGCGTCGTTACTTCACATTAATTATGTGAACGGTATGCGAGGTACTTCGGCTGTCTGACAACAGGTAGCGCCGAATTTACTTCTGCGCTCAGTCTGGATAATTACGGTGATAGGGCGAGGTGGTTCTTTTCTGTGAATGTGTCTGGAAATATCCTTTCTCCAGCAGGGGCGTACCGATGAGCTTGTAGAAAAGCGAAATACGTATCTACGTCTCTGGGGATAGGATATATTCGGACACGTTCACAGAAAATATTAATAGTGAACCTGCATTTGTGTTCTTCACACCAGATTTTTAGTAATATTTTATATTATTAAAAATACCTTTGTATTATACAAAACTGGTGGGGTTTACCTACTCATGTATGTTTCAATTATTCTGATACATTACACATGCGGTTAAGCCGTAGTATGAGTGAAGGCACAAACAAAATGCAGTTTTCTAGAGAGATTGGCTGTGCTAAGCTTTGGAAGGGCGTCGTTACTTCACATTAATTATGTGGACGGTATGCGAGGTACTTCGGCTGTCTGACAACAGGTAGCGCCGAATTTACTTCTGCGCTCGGTCTGGATAATTACGGTGATAGGGCGAGGTGGTTCTTTTCTGTGAATGTGTCTGGAAATCTGTATCTGTACGTAAGCACCTATTTTTTTTAAGCAATTGTAGAAAAAGCGTTATTTCTACATCGGTATGAAAAAAAAAGATTTTCAAATATACTGCGCAATCGCGAACAATAAAACTAAAAGCAGAATCAACGAAAGACTATCTATATAATGATTGAAATCGCTTCATTTTCTGCAATTCTGTTAAATAATATATTTGGCGATAATATGTTATTCCCTTCGTATTCTAAAGAAAAAACATGTAAAAGCAATTCTGTTCAGACCACAGCGGTTATTGCTAATGACGAAAACATTTAGAAACGTTATTTATTCTGGTAATTCTCGTATTCGTTACATTTAAGGGCGCTTTCTTGGTTTCATCGTATCTAATTAACGTAAAAAATGTTTCACTTCAATTCGGTAGAGAGAAGGTTGAGGAAAATAATAGAAGGTATACATTAAGAGGATGTAACATAATGCTAAATAAGTCAGGAAACTTTGATATAAATGAACTCGCAAATCATCATTTCCTTAATGACTTTTCGTCCTCCAAATTCTGTACTTATTTTAGAAATAGTTATTTAAGTAATAAGGGAGGTAAGTAACATTTACTAGTCGAGGACTAGTTTGCGTCCGAGGGCTTGCCCGAGGACTTGCAATAGAGTTCGAGACTGGTAAATGTTACCTCCCGAATTGCTTATAACATTTTTCCCACTCCCCAGACAATAAAATCCTCAAAAATTAAATGTAATCATGATAAACAGTAACGGTGAACAACCTCGGAATTTAATAAATTAGACACATCTGAAATTGTTTATAAACACAAATAAAACGAAATTTGACAATTCAGTTGCGTTAATTGTGGTTTAAAAATGAGTGTTCCCAATGTAGAAGACGAAGCGAAAGAGGCTTGTTTGGATTTGCTTCCGGAGAAGTCGATGAAACGCTACGAGTTAACATACAAATTGTTCAATAAATGGTGTCAAGTTAAGGATACCACCATCGTTTTGGAGTCCCTGCTGTTAGCGTATTTTCTGGAGAAATCTAAAAAATTCAAGGCTCCATCCAGTTTGTGGTGTGAATACTCGATGCTCAAGAGTCCATTATTTATAAATGAAAATATTGACATATCAAAGTATCCCAAATTACGTGCGTTTTTGAAAAGAAAAAATGATGGATACAGGCCTAAGAAGTCATGTGTGTTCACAAGGGAAGAGATAAATTTATTTCTTGAAAGCGCTCCGGATGATATGTACTTACTTATGAAGGTATGCTAAACTTTTAATTGTAATCTCTTCTAAATTGAACATTTCGGGTAGTGATGTTAATAGGAATTGCTGGAGCATGTCGCGGCCAGGAGTTATGCGAAATGAAATTGATGGATGTGAAAGAAATAAATGAAATAATTATTGTTACAATACCAGATTCGAAAAATGGAATGCCGCGTACATTTACAATTACAGCCTCTAAAGGAAATAACTATTGCTATTTGCAAATTGTCAAAAAATATATCAACATTAGATCCAAAATTGCAAATGTGTGTGCAAATGTAGGGAGATGTTATAATCAACCTGTCGCTAAAAATACAATCGCGGAAATACCTTGTAAGATAGCAAAATATCTGAATTTAGACAACCCCAAACTCTATACAGGTCATTCGTTCAGAAGAACGTCAACAACATTATTAGCGAATACTGGAGTGATGGATACAGGCCTAAGTTCTCACACTAAAGAGGCACGGGGGTTGGAAGTCTAGTAGTATTGCCGAAACCTACATAGCCGATTCTATTGCTAACAAAAAAGCGATTGCTAATAAGGTTTTATATGATAATCAGGGTAGAAATTATACTGAAGCATCTTCGGCGATGATAGTGTCAAATGAAACCACGGAATTAAGTGTTGCTGATAAAGTAGGTGATAATAACATTGAATTATCAAGAAATATAAATAAATACCCCAATTTTGTTAATAATGTTACTAATTGTACAAACTGTAATATTACCATAAATATAAATTAATAGAACACGTGTTTTGATGCACTTCTTTTCCCTAAAGGACGTAAGTAAATTACTTACGCCCCGTTGTCATAACAATCACAGTCATTTCAGTAAAACCAACTTACGTCTATAGAAACAATGTATTAATGGTATGCTTACTATAAGGGGAGTGGAAAAATAATTTTTTAATTTAATTTTAATGAGAGAAGTTTAAGGAATTTTTAGTAAAAGAGATAATAATAATAATAATAATTTTTATTATTAATTCCTAACAAGTATAGAAGAGGTCAACGATATCTATAAGATTTAAAAAATCTATAACAGCAGTAGTTGTTCTTATATGTACAGGAGTGTCAACATGCATGTTATTAGTTCAGTCAAAATATTAATTCATTTAAGAAGATAAAGTACATAAACATAATACATCGGCATAAAATAAAAACATAAATATGATATAATTTATGTTTCATAATTGAATGTCAATATTGAAAGCGTCAATTCTTCAGGTTATTTTAAGAAGAAAAGTTTATATAAACATGAGTCCGGATATACTCCCTTTCCGAGATACACGGTGTTAAACTTCTAAAAAACCGTTTTTCTTATCCTAACATTCATAACACTTCAGACAATTTTATGAAATTCGGAATATGACTTCCTACCATTAAGGGGCATTTTCCAATGTAATTTTTTTTTAATTTTCTAGCAGTGGCTTCGAGCGAAATTTGGACTGAATATGTTTGAAAAAATAATGATACGCCACTACTGTTTCTTCAAGTAAAAATTATTTTATTAATGGTGCTTCATTTTGAAACAAAAAGATCTCTTGACCTTTTTTCGTATCTTGAACTCTTTTTCAGTAATGAAATTAAGAACAATTATTGTTCCTATACTAAAAGCAGAATATTAATAGTAGTCTGTTTGTTGTCGTTTTATTAATTTTGACAGCTAAATGCATTTGCTGGCTAAAATATCTTTACAGTGTTATTTTGAAAAAAAAATCGTTAATTTTACTTGGCCGACATACATTACATCTATGGTTTGACCGATGGCAGCGCACTGAAGGCTAGACGATTGTATCAAGAGCGCTTTCGGAATAGAGTTACACCAGATAGACGAACATTTTCAAACGTACATATAAGGTTTTCTGAAACAGGTACTTTTAGGCTAACCGATCAATTAAAAGATATCCATCGTACTACAAGAACTCCAGAAATTGAAAGAAGCAGTTTTAAATTCAATTGATGAAAATTCTGAACTTAGCACTAACAAAATTGGAAATAACACATTCTAGTTTAGACAATTCTTCACAATTTTCTGTTATACTCGTATCATATTCAACTTGTCCGAGCCTTACTTCCCCGAGATTTTCGTTTGTGTCAATGGTTTTTGAAGAATATTGCGAAAAATTCAATGTTTGATTGTAAAATAATATCGACAGATGAAGCTAACTTCTCAAGAAATGTTACCAGAAATTTTTTTAACTGTGGCGTTACGTGTGGCGCACAGTTAAAAACGTTCACTTCAAACCATTTTTAACTGTGACGTTTATATCGTTCAGGTTAGCGTTGATGTTACTGTTGACGTTGATGTTCGCGGTTTTTGACGTTGATGTGGTCGTTTTTCACGCTTACGTTGACGCTCCTATCCAATCAATTCTAAGGACTTTTAACCCTGGAGTACATATTCCAAACAATGTCAATTGCAGAATTATATGCGTAGGTTCTGAGTGCGAGAAATTGTATCATTTTTAACTTTTCAATAAATGTTACAGTATTGACAAAAGCACTATATATAGTACCGAAACGTCGACATAAATTAAAATAAGAAATTCCTTGTAATATATATATATATATATATATATATATGAGTGTTTAGATAATTTCTTAGCCGTTCATTAAATATAACATTTGATAAATTATTGGAGTTTTTCGGCTTTTATATATGAAATATTTACAAATATTAAATTAGAATGTATGTAATTGCAGAGTAAGTGGGATGTAAACATTGCTGTCTACAAATTACAAAGCAAATCATACGAAATTTTTTATTTGACCATATTTTTCAAATAAAAAATTTCGTATGATTTGCTTTGTAATTTGTAGACAGCAATGTTTACATCCCCACTTACTCTGCAATTACATACATTCTAATTTAATATTTGTAAATATTTCATATAAAAAAGCCGAAAAACTCCAATAATTTATCAAATGTTATATATATATGTATATATATATTATATACAGTGTGTTTCACTTTTCATGGGGACACCTAAATAACTTTTTTATTTTGAAAGCAGTCAATATAAAATTTTATCAGTTGTGTAGGCCCCGACAACGCACCTTTTTGTATGAATAGAATTTTTATAATGTAAATATCTAGCCAACTATAATTAAAATAAAAGGTAGTGTTTCAAGTAATGTTATCATACTAGCGACTAAGATAGAGCAAAAAAGTATTAGGAAATGTTTTTGCAAATCACTCAAAAACCCTTAATACCAAATTTCGCGGAAAAAATTTCATTTTTAAATTCTTCTACATTTTTATGCTATCAGTAGTTTGTTATTGCAATAATAAGAGTGCCATGAAGCAAGAAAACTATTCACAAATTTTATTCAACATTAAAGAACAAACAAAACAAAAGCAGCAATTTAACGAACAATATTTTAAATAGTATCTTTTTCCACTAAATCACCTTGATGACGAATACATTTTTCCAATCGCCTTTTGTGGTTCAGTACAACCCGTCGTAATACTTCTGGAGAAATTTCTCGACAGGCTTGTCGGATTTTCTGACACAGTTCCTGTATACACAGCATTTTTAATAGTCCCCCAAAGAAAAAAGTCGAGTGGTGTAATGTCAGGTGATCTCGGCGGCCACTCTATTAAAGGGCTATTACGGCCTATCCATCTTAACGGAAAATTTTCGTCAAACCATGCTCGCACTATTCTTGCGTTATGAACTGGGGATCCATCTAGCTGGAAGTGTAAATCTCGCTTTATATCCAATGGTAAATCATCAAGCACGTCAATTAATTCAGTATTTAAAAAATTTAAAAACCTTTCTGCATTTAGCGTATCAAAAAGAAAAATGGCCTTTGATTTGTGTATTTAAAATTCCGCACCATACATTAACTTTCTGCGAATATTGCCTTTTACAATTGATAACCCATTTTGGGTTTTCTATTGAAACAATACCATTTGTAGTGAAGGTAGCTTCATCACTAAACATTTTTTTTTAAATTCTCTGTCATTTAGAAAATTGCCTTGGGCCCATAGACAATACTCCATTCTTCTATTTAGATCTCCTTCTTCGAGGACGTGTAAATATTTTGGCTTCTACGGTTCCAATTTGTGACGACGGAGACATCTCCAAATTTTGGAGTAAGAGATATTTAAATGTCTAGCCATATCTCGTAAACTTGCGAGAGGATTATTACGATACACTGCTAATATTACTGCATCGAAATGGTGTTCTCGATTATTCAATTCATGTTGACGTGGTTTAGCAACATCTCCAGTAGTGTTGAAAATGTTATTCAAGTATGCAGCAGTTGGATGACGAATGGGTGGACGTTCAGGATGTCTCGCGTTAAATTCTCTTGAAGCCTCTCGTGTAGAATGTAATTATCACCAACAATTCGAATAATTTCTACTTTTTGAGCAATACTTAAATGTCTATCTATTTGCAGTTACAAAAGCACGCATTTTCGAATTAGTAATTTAAAAATTTATAAAAACCATTAAAATAAAATAAAATATATTCTAAAACTAGTAAATATTCAAAGGAAAGGTACATAACTTGCATTTAAACAAGTTTCTGATCCAGAAAAGTGTTCAATTATAATAATTAGAAAATATCGGATATTGTCCATATCGAAACCCACATTGATAATCATCATTAAACTGAAAGAAATTAAAATATTAATGTTTGGGTAGAAAATAATATCAGAAGGTGTTTTTATAAACAAATTGGTATATTTTACTATTCCTGACTATTTTTCCCACCAGTAAACTACAGGCTACTATTCCAGAGAGATATACCGGAAAAATAGATCCAAAAACTAACAAATCTAACAGGTGTTTCATTAAGGTTATAAACCAGTCAAACATTATTAATTCACGTAATTTAAAATATAAAAATTGTACATGAACAAAGTTAAAAACTGACAAATTTATATAAAAAGTCAAAAATACCTTGTAGTAACATTTAATCAACTTTATTTGTATGTGTAAAGACCAGTTAATAATTATTAAATACATAGATAAATACAATAAAATTATGCAAGTTTATATACAATAGGGTAAACATACAATGTTATATGTGTTTTTAATAAGTAAGCAACCATTTACACTCATATATCTGGTGTGAAGATACATTAAAATTATTTATTAGAAACAAAGATTATTTTATTTCATGTGTATAAGTATTATAATTCTCTGTGGTCTGGTACCTGCTTTAACCAGGAGATTAAGAGGTCTTTTGCCCAATCTATTAACTTATAATCTATACCGGTGCAACGTTCAATGTAAGTATATTATCACTATTATTATTCCACTACAAATAAATTCGAATCGTCCATTCAATATATCACATTATATCATTTTGGCTTGTCCCAATCGTGGGACTGTATATTACTTCATTGTATATTATATCAATATATGTATATATGTATATATATATATATATATATATATATATATATATATATATATATATATACATATATACCGGGTATATTTTTTAACTAAAGGTAAAAGAAAGTTAAAAAGAATACTAAAATTCGTAAAAGTTGGCGTTGATGTACCCGATGAACTCGGCCGGTCATTAGCTGCGTTTGCCAGGGGTATAATGATGGCGGCTCGACTTTTAAATCCTCAAACCAGAGATTGTAACAAAAGGGGCTGGATACAACTAAATTGCAAAATTTCTCAAACGTAATCAACTTAAAACTTTTGTTACTCTGTCATGGATATGTGAAATCCTGTCAATACAACATGTATGTAACACACGAGCCGAATTAGACAAGCGACGTGGTGCTTTTGACTGGTAACAGTTCGCTAATGATCGTTCTGGACGCCTTTATCTCTTACTTTCGAGATCGCACAACGGGCTTTCTCCGAATCACAGTACTTAGGGTAATACCCAACAATAAGTTGACATAAGTCGACATAAGTAAACATAACTTAAAGGTGTCGTAAAAAATACAGGAACGTAAAGCTCTTTTCAACTGCACGAACACATCTTCATATCATATTTTTATTGGTGAAATTCATGCGCCTGAATTTAGTACGTTTGGATTTCTCGTATTTGATACAGTTCAAAATTAAATTGTTTTTTTTTTCGAAATTTAACCGTCTTCTTCTGCATGTTCTGCAAAAATAATTTATCCTTATCTACCCTGGTTCGCGTAATCTTTCAGTAAGTGTAAATGAATTTAAATAGAAATAATATTAAAGAGAGTTTATATCTTCAACAGCACGAGAATGCATAAATTTAGGTGACGCTCAGCGGATTAAAATAAATACAAAATATAAGCTAAGACATGAACTTGACGAAGTTCAGCAGAGCACAAGATATTACAACAAGCCAAAACAAAATAAAATGAACGAAGAAAAGAGCTGAATATGTATAAATTAAATATTATAGATCGTTTTGATATAAGAATAATGCTCCAGCTTTTCCCGCGGTTTCGGAAGGTATAGTGAGGTAGATATTACCGCAACACTTTTGTATCTTTTCCAAGATCGAAGGAGAGAAAGAGAGAGAGAGAAATGATTGAATTCACCGTTACGAGAGATGAAAACATTATCCTCTTTGGATACGAATACAGGAAATGTATTACTCGACTCGCCAAGACCCTAGAAAGCAAATATAATACATTGTAAACAGAAGATTATTATCCGTGAATCAAGGAAGATTTCGCTAATTAATTTTGAAAGACGAAACATCACCAAGTACGAGAAGTGCAGTCATAATAATCTCGGAGTTATAATAATTTCTGATGCGATGCAGGACAATTACCTTTCTAAAACTAGATCATTAGCTTCTAGTGCAGATTAGCTTTGCGATATAAAGATTAGTTTGAAGAGTGCTTTGGTATTCATATCAAGCAAAACGTTGAAAATAAAATCCCTTTCATTATTTAAAAGGAAAGGACACGAAGTTTTTTATCTAAAGCAAATTAGAAGATTTATAAAGAAACTAAAATAGGGCAATAACACAGGCCTGCATAAAATTTGTGATGACGTGATTTTTGTTTGTTAAGCTCGGTTTTTATATAGCAATAACTAATTAAAATACAGTTGCTCTCTACCACCCACAGATTTTTTTTGCACAAAAGAAAATGAAAAAAAAATATTAAAAGGCGTTTTAATACATTTTAAAATGAATGTACTACTTCAAATTCTAGGTATTAACCCAAAAATGATTTTCTGTTGTGGTTTTAAAGAAATTTGTTAAATAGGCTCTCATTACCTGATGTAAATCTTTTTACCTGCTAAATCCTATTTATTATGCTTTCACTTTATTAGTACTGCGAAGAAGGATTTCAAGTTTATCACTCCAAACAAAATGTATATTTTAATGTCATTTACTTCATTATAGCTCTGAGTGTCGATCAGTAAACAAGTAAAATTAATTTGTCTTTAGTGTTGTGCGTGGTATTTGATAAATACCACGCTTAAAAATATGTCTAGCCGGTGCTGCAAAAACAAACCAGATGATTTCTGTTATATTTGTGGATATTTCGTCTTGAAAAAGTTTAAGAGACCAATTGGTGAATTTGTGAAAAATGCATATTATGCTTATTTCAAAATCAAATTAGGAGATCAAGATAAAGATTGGGCACCGCACGTTGTTTGTAAGGTATGTGAAGAAGGTTTAAGACATTGGACCAAAGGGAATAGAAAAAGCCTTCCTTTTGGAATACCGATGGTTTGGAGAGAACCGCAAAATCATCATGAAGATTGCTACTTTTGTCTTTGTGATATTAAGGGGCATAATAGAAAAACTATGAAACATATTTTGTACCCAAACAATATTAAATCAGCTATCAGACCAGTTTCTCACAGTGATCATGTACCTATCCCTATATTCCCCAAAGTACTACTAGAAGATATTGAAACCTCTTCAACTTCCGGCTCCGTACAGATGTATAGTGATTTTGAACCATCAACCTCAGGTCAAAACCAACCTCAGCTATCTTCACAAGCCGAACTGAATGATTTAGTAAGAGATTTGGGACTTTCAAAAGATCTTTCTGAAGTACTGGGGTCTAGGTTGAAACAAAAAAATTTGCTTGTCCCAGAAACTACCTTTTCTTGGTATAGAAATCGTGAGGCTGGATTTGTAAAATATTTTATACAAAACGGACCACTCGTGTACTGCCAAGCAATTGCTGATATACTTACTTTCCTCGGAGCTCCTGAGTACACACCTTCTGACTGGAGACTTTTCATCGACTCTTCAAAAAGGAGCCTTAAAGCTGTTCTTTTACATAATGGCAGTGTTTTTGCTTCTGTTCCGGTCGGCCATTCTGTTCATTTAAAGGAAAACTATGAAAATTTACAGGAATTACTTTTAAGAATACAATATGAAAATCACAACTGGGAAGTGTGTGGAGATTTAAAAATTTTAGGCCTTCTCTTGGGTCAGCAGTCTGGATATACTAAATTTCCATGTTTCCTGTGCGAGTGGGATAGCAGAAATCGAAAACAGCATTGGATAAAAAGAGACTGGCCACAAAGGGTGACTTTAACACCTGGAACCAAAAATGTAATTCGCGAGAGTCTTATTGACCCTCAAAAAGTGTTACTTCCACCGCTTCACATAAAACTTGGACTTATGAAACAATTTGTTAAGGCATTAAACAAAGAAGGAAATTGTTTTAAATATTTGTGTAAAACATTTCCGACTCTGTCAGAGGCAAAATTAAAGGAGGGAATCTTTGTAGGCCCGCAGATTAGGAGCTTGGTGAAAGATCAAGAATTTGAAAATGTGATGGAAGATAAGGAAAAACTTGCATGGCATGTTTTTAACGAAGTTGTACATAAATCTCTAGGGAATTATAAAGACACAAACTATGTTGAGATCGTTGAAAATATGCTGGAAAAATTCAGGATTCTTGGTTGCAATATGAGCATAAAAATTTACTTTTTACATTTGGACTATTTCCCAGAAAACCTTGGGGACGTGAGTGAAGAGCAAGGAGAAAGATTTCATCAGGATATTAAAGAGATGAAAAAAAGATACCAAGGGCGCTGGGACACAAAAATGATAGCCGATTACTATTGGCCATTGAGAAGAGATCTTCCTTTAGCTGAATATGACAGAAAAACAACCAAACGAAGCTTTTCTGAAAAACGAAAACGTTTTTTTAAGAAGCATAAAGAATAAATAACTATTTCTATTTTTTTTAATATAATATAAAACTAGCTTATAAATGAAATAAATCGTGTTTCTTCTATATTTTTTTATTTTACTGGTTTGAAAAATAACCTTACGTGATACAAAAAAAATAAAAGCAGATTTGAAATCAGCGCTACCCAATTACTAGAAAACAGTTAAAATTTTTAAATCAACTTTCAAAGTGTTGAAAAATGCAGGCCTGTGTAATTTTTTTTAAGAAGACGAATTTTGAACATACTTGAGTGGGTAACACCTCATCATTTGTACCGGGTGAATCAACGATCTGACAAAGTAAACTTGCTCATAAATAGTGATTATTTTAAAAAATTCATTTGCTGGAGTTGATAGGGTTATTATTCTTGCATATTCTAAAAATATGTAGACTTATACAAAATACTGTGACATTTCTATGTTCGGCATTAAGTGCCAATAATTCAAGAGTGCCATGGCATAAAATAAATTAACCTGGTATGGCGTTTGCATGTCCCATGAGATACTTTTTTACAGAAATTGTTCTAGTGTATAGTGGTTGTCCGCGAAGGATCGATAAAGTGAAGGAAATTTGCGGTTAAATTCTCGTCTATTTAAAATGGTTTGAAGTAAATGTGTCATTTATTAAAAAAAGTTGTTATGTAAAGTACCAATTCTTTTTACATTACCGTTTAACCCAGGGAAGCACAGACTTATAGGGAACAGGGGCCACTCGGGAAAATTATAAGCCAAGGACGGGCCACTACAAAGAATACTTATAAACACAAATATTTTTATTTTTAAATAGTATGAATTACTACAAATGATAAAAATAAAAGAACATTCAAAAATGTTTGTTGTAATTATGTAATCGTAATGTAATCTAATCATTACAATGTAATATTTCATGTTTTATTATTTTGATGCATGACATTGCATTGACCTAACAATTTTGTTTATGTTTGGCTCCACATTACTTGTCGCCACACGTAAAATTGCTTCCAGATTTTCATTTGCCAGACGCTTTCGATTTTTTGTTTTGTTAAGTTTCATCACTGAAAACGTTTTCTCACAAATATACGTCGATCCAAATAAGCTTGCGCATTTCAATGCATTTATTCGCAACTCTTTATAAGCGGTTTTGTCAACGCAGCGATAAAAGTTGAGTAAATTACCTTCATTGAACTTGTTTCGTAAATTATCATCATTTGCATGTCTATCAATTTCAGCTGTATTGATTCCGGTGCATTTTCGGATGAAATGTTGAAAGGATTGTTGAAAATGTTTAATAGAGGTTTAACTTTTTTGAAGTCTAGAAAACGATCATGAAAACCTTGTATTAAAATATCAATTTTTTCAACATAAGCGAAATTGAGATCAGTTTGATTGAATTTCTCCATACTTTTTTTGCACTTCGGAAAATGGCTGTAATTGACTGAATTGATTTCTGTCCTGAAAAGACTCAATTTGCATTGAAAGGACAAAACATGAGAGTATAACTGCGAAATCAATTGATCTTTGTCTTGGAGTCGCGTATTTTAGACATTCAAGTGATTTGTGAAGTCTACAAGAAATGCTAAGTCACACAGCCAATCAGGCTTGTCGAGTTCGGAGTTCGGAGATATTTTGATTTCTTCAATCAAGTTAAGAAACCGCTCTAGTGACAACCCACGACTTAGCCACCTTACTTCAATGTAAAACCGGAGATCACCATATTCGCTTTCAATATCCTCGAGAAATTGTGTGAATTTTCGGTGATTGAGACCTGATTTTATAAAGTTTACGGTAGGTACTACAACTTTCATAACATTTTCAAATCCCAATAATTTTGAACAGAGGGCCTATTGATGTATAATGCAATGAAACTGCATTAATTCCTTGGTATCTATGTTTTAGTTTGTAAATACTCTTTTAACATAGTTATTATCGATTTACTTCCAACCATTGAAGGTGCGCCGTCAGTCATAATTCCAAATAATTTCGTTAAATCCAAATCCATCATAGAACATTTTTCCAGAAGAGCTTTGAGCATGTCACTCGCTTAGTTTGATTTGTCAAAGAACTCATACCAATCAGTTCTTCACTCACTTCAAAATTTTGCGTTACACCTCGTAAAAATATTAAGAGTTGAGCAGTGGAACTTATATCTGTAAATTCGTCCAGTGCTATAGAAAAATACTCAAAACTTTTCGATTTCGTAGCTAATTGCTCTTCTATATTAGCTGCTAATGTGGTAAGTCTTCTTTGAACAGTCATCCGATTTAGTTGGATTTTCTCAAACCTCTTTGCATCTTTCGGACACATTTTTTTTGCAGCGATATCTAAACACTGCTTAACAAACTCACCATCTTTAAAAGACCGACAAGTGTTCGCTATTATTCGAGATATTTCAAAACTAACTTCAGTAGCTGTTTCAGCATCTTGAATTGGTTTTGTAAACATAGCTTGCTGGCCTATTAGTTCCCTTTGTAAAGTGGAAATTTTTTGCGTTCGATTTTCGCCGGTTAATTTGGTAAAAGTATGATGCTGGGTTTCATAATGCCTTTTCACATTATATTCCTTCGGAATAAAAACACTACTCTTGCATATTAAACAGACACTTTTGTTTGTTATGCGATTAAATAAAAAATGAATTTTTCGGTCCAAATATCTTTAAACTGTCGATTTTTATCTTCAACCTTACGACTACGTTTTTTACTGGGGCCTGGTTTATCCATATCAAAATTGATATTATATTGTTACGTAGGTAGATGCCAAGTTGGAACGACGAAATATTTACTCTTCACAGATTACAATTCCAACAATATAACGTTCGCTTGTCCGTAGTTAAAACTTAACTACCCCGATAGCGGGCGATGCGTTGTATTTATACGAGTTACCTAACATCGAGAACCTACCACATTGTTCGGGGATAATACCGACGTGTTTAGCGAATCTTCGAGTAATCTAGTTGGTTCGACAGATTTCTAGTCTCGTAACAATATGCTTGGAACGACGAGGAGCATACCTGTTCTACGTACTAAACCTGAACAAGAAAGTAGTAGGTACTTAAAGATACATATCTTACTAACAATTACAAAAGTTAGAATAAAATAAAAAGTTAAGAAATATTGATTTGAATGGATTTTTACCTACTTTTGTAGTTTTGTCGAACAATTTTTAAAATTCGTTGGCGGGCCGCATAAATATCGACAGTGGGCCGCATGCGGCCCGCGGGCCGCGGTATGTGCATCGCTGGTTTAAACTAACCAGTAAGAAGGTCTAACAAAAATAGAAGAAAAAGTGAAGGTTGTCTTTAAAAAAAAAGATAATAACGTCATTGTGCAACAATCAATGATATCATCGAAAAAAAGATTCCCCAAAAGACGCCATTTTAAAAACAGAAATTGACCTAAGAAATTTGAGTACAACAATACGTTAAATACGCATTACGCACTTGCTACAAATGAAATAGATATGCATTACACGTACACATGGACATACACCTTGTATTCTCAAACATTTACTTACAAATTTTGTTCTATCTATTATAGCAAATGCGCAATCCGTGCTTAACGTCTTGATGTACTCAAATTTCTTTGGTATATTTGCCGCCATCTGGCATCGTGTTAATGGACTTACATATATACGTACACGTATACTATATGCGTATTTTTTTCCCTTCTGTACCGGCATAGCTGGACGAGAGAAAGATTTTGAGTCCGACCGATTTTCTTGAAAGCATTATAGAACGCTTTTATGAATTTTGTTCCAAGACGAAACTGTATAAGATTTCTACCAACGCCATTGTGTAAGTATTGAAAATAAAAACAAGTTCTAACCTACAAGCGGCAATTTTGAGCATCTCGTCTTAGCATGCAAAGTTTCATTTTCCTATGTAGCGTCGTTGAGTAACAGTGTCATCTATCATGAGTTCGATTTCTACGATGCATGCCAAGCATGAACGGGAGTGACCATGATATAGAGAAATGAAACAAGATAATATTCCAAAACTTTATCGATGTTCAAACTCTCCTGTATTATCTATACACTTTTGTAGACGAGTTTTCAAAGATCGAAAGCTTCACTCACTCCAGGCGTTTTTCGGAATTGAGTGAATGTATTTGTGGATGGCGAAGTCAATCTCCTCTTTTGATGAAAAGCGACGATCACGTAAATTCTTCTTAAGATTAAAAAATAGCTATAAATCGCACATTGCTAGATCCGGCCAATAAGGGGAGTACAGTGACACTAGCTTTATGCGCCTAAGCATTATCATGGTGTAACATTAAGTCTTTAATTTTGAGTTCTCGGAGATCCTCGGGCAGACAATATTGGCTGTACCATGTGGCCATGACAGTCTTTTATCCATATAACTTGGCAATTTTCACAAATCCAGTACTTCTAAAGGAAACAGCGTACATATCTATCTTTATCGCACGATGCTTTTTCAATCATCGGCTTCCTTCGTACACCAATATCCTACTCTTTTGGCGCGTATGAATGTCATAAAAAGTAATGTAGGTCTCATCACCCGTTACGATTTTAGAAATAAGTGCCCACTTCTTTTTAAACATCTCCAGCGTTTCACGAATAATTCTTACACGCTCGCCCTTCTGTGTTTCTGTTAAATTATTTGACACCCGCGTGACACAAGTTTTTTGACGTGTAATTCTTCATGCAGGATTTGCCTTGCTGCTACGGATCCAATACCAAGGGGGCCTCTATCATATTATAGGAGCATCTTCTATTTTCTTACAACATTTTACGAACACGTGACATATTTTCTGACTGCTGACCTGGGTCTACCTGTATGCTCCTCGTCATTCAAAAAAGTGCGACCACAGCGATATTCTGTAAACCATCTAAAAACCGTCCCCCGAGATGGCTGTAATAACTAAAGTAGGACACCTATTTCTACATATTCAATGTAACACTTATTTAGCGAAACATGTCCTCATTAATTGCTGCTTCTTTCAACATTCTACTTTGGTTGAATAACTAGGTTAGCATAGATAGCATTAAGTAAGTAAGTATTTTATTAAGTAAGTAGACATGATAGATATACTGAAGACAGAGGCGAACAAGTCAGTCCTGTAAATCTGATCTAATCGATGTTGTACATGTGAACACCGTAACATGTAATGTTATTGTTATGTATTTATTAAATATTGTTTTGTATTGTTTCCGAGTATATCATTTGTTTTTCTAATAAAACCCGTCTGTAATGAGTCCGCTTCGGAGATGAAGCCATAACAAGGACTAGGGGACATCACATGATGCTTCGTACCCAAAAGCCGTTTACAAGCGTCGCATACATTTTCTTCAATAGATCACACTTCAAAATCATACAGTATCATAGCCCTGAAATGCTCTCGGCTTAACTCCATGACTACATATTTAAACATCCACTACTAACACTGTACGAGGGTTGTCTCTTATATTTTACATATGGAGCTGGAATAAAATAATAGATCGCTTTTAATGGCTTTATTGTTTTTCTAAGTATTCTCCACGAAGATTTATGCACTTTTGCATGCGCTCGAACTAACTCTGCAAGCAGTTATTCCACTCGTTTGTTGGTACACAGTCAAAATTGCGTTTTTGAAAGCATTGACTGCTCTTTCTGATGACCGTAACCTTTAGCCAGTCCGTCCTTGATTTTCAGAAATGGAAAGAAATCGTTGGGACTTAGGTCGGTACTATACGGAGGATGGTCTAACAATTCGACGTTTTGTTGCGTTAAAAATTCAATTGTTTTGCGAGCTGTGTGCGAACTCGCATTGTCTTGATGGAGGGTGATTCTTCGTTATGGGTTGATTTCTCGGAGTTTGGCAATGACTGGCGACAAGCAAATGGTTGTATACCAATCGGCAGTAACAGTTCTTTAATCTCGTAGAGAAATAGTTGCTACATGACCTGCTTTCGAGACAAATGTCGCTACCAACTTCTTGAAAACACCTCAACAACAGATTTGTCGGCTTTTCTTCACCTTGGAACATCACCCAAACCGACGACTGGCGTTTATCCTCTGGCTCGTATGAGTAAATTCAAGATTCATCACCACTCACGCTGTTGTACACGTTTTTGGAGTTTCCTGCGTTGAAGCGGTATAGAGTTTTTTAACACCAATTCACCCTAGCTGTTTTCTATTCTGCGGTCAACAGATGCGGTATCCAGCGGAAAACTATTTTTTACACACAATTTTTCTTGCAAAATTTTTTGAATTGAGGTCTTTGAAATCCCCAATGTTGCCTCAATTTCGCGATATGTCACATGTCGATCTTCGTTGATGAGCTTGCGCATAGCATCGACGTTTTACTGAGTGACTGGCGTTTTTGGTACACCTGCTTCTGAATCGTCGCTAAGACTAATCCATACACGTTTGAATTCCCCATACCAACGAGACATTGTTGACTGATGTGATGCTTCATTACCGAAATCCAGAATCTAACTCGGCGAGGCATTCTTGTTGAGATAATTGTATTATGTATTAAAATTATGTAAAATTATTGCGCGAAAATGTTCACTGTTTAATTCAATTTTTCGACTAGCACTAGACGTATCGCACTGAAACTTTGGATTTAGGCTAGCTAAAGGTGGAGGTTAGTTTTTAGTACTAACATTTGATTAGTAGCGCCCTCTATGTCCCAGTATGTAAAACATAAAAGACAACCCTCGTATTTTAATCCCTAATTCGGTTTATAGCATTGTTATTGTTATTATATGTCGTTGTTACCGTAGCATAGAGATAGTCTTTACAATTTGTATTGTACGGATACCACACTATTTATATTACTGAAATTTACACTTACTTATTAGGTAGTTCTAACAAACATTTTAGTACCTGAGCGGACAATACTGCAAGGTAATTATACTCGGTAGAAGTGTGTTCTGATTCATGCATTGCTAGCTGACGTTACTTTCGTTATTAATTTGCAACAAGAGAAACGCCAGTAGTATCAAGAGTTTCGGTAACGTCACTTTTCTCTACTGCATCTAGTTGTGACAAGAGCTCCTTCTCAACTAAATAATTTAGTTTTGTTTTAGTTCGTAGTATCATTATAGACAGATATACAAGGAATAGTCGGAAAATTTCGAGGGAAGCTATGCAGAAAACGTTTAAATATGCAAATAAACGGTTCATTTATCAAACTAGCGTTGCCAGATACCCGAAATATCTCGAACGTCCCTCGTATACATTTAAATCAATTATTATTTTGCAAATATGAATAAACTATTAGGATAGGAGGATCTGTGCTTCCTTCATTTAATCACTACACAGGGTATATCCATTACAGTATACTGAGCCTTGAAATAATTTAATAATAAGCTACCGATAAATAATTCGGAACCGTTAGGACCATCAGGTCATAACAACATTGTTACATTTTATTAACAATATAAGTTACTGGCCATTAGCACTAGGCTAAGCACTGGCTTATCATGCCAAAGGTCCCGAGATCGGATCCGGGACTGAATTCGCCGTTTTCCTTCTCGCTTAATAAGATAAATGCCGACAGCTAAACTGTTGGCAAATGCCAAGGTATGAATTATTATTATTACTAAAATATTTAAGGAGATTTATCAGGGGCGTATATAATTAAAAACCAAGCAATAGCACGATAGCATTGTTTAGTTTAATTAATAATTATTAAAAAAGTCAATTCGCGAGTCTGTGGACCTCGTTAAAAACAAATGAATACTTTATGTTTGAAGTGTACAACGAAAATGTATTGCCCTATACTATATCACTTGCCTAAAATAGAGCTTAATTAATTACTTCCCGGAGATAGAATCCATCAAGAGCTTGGAATCCTGAAAGCCGGTATTATAAGCCATTTTGCCACAAAGAGATCCGGTAGATTTATCGTCATATGAGGATTGCTCGATTATACATTATCGACGTACTATTTTTGTTTTTTATTTGTATTTTTTTTGTAAATTTTTCCGCTTTTATTCTCTAGAGAGCTATATTATTGAGGTAAAATTTAAAATAAATAGAAGATATGGAACGTAGATCCATTTATAAGAACGGATTAGACAAAACTAAAAAATAATTACAAAATTTTTTTTTAATAATACAAAAATATTATTCAAATCGAGTGTGGAGAACACAATACAAGCTTATATTTGTGTGAAAATATCTTTCCAGATATGCAAACACGGTTTTCATCTTACTATAGATGTACTCTGCATCGGTCACAACCGATACACAGGCTTCACCGTATTAGACTACCAGTTTTGATATGCGATATAAATCTAAATGAAGTATGTCATTATCAAAGAGCGGACTCGATCGATTGATGATGCATAGCCCAAGGCGTCTGCCTTGTATTTGCAATATACGATCCGTGAGTTTCGAACAATTTGATACGTATGGCTAGCTGCATAAGTAGCACATACTTATATATGCAGTTAATATATATATATATATATATATATATATATATATAACAATTGATAAATTATTGGAGTTTTTCGGCTTTTATATGAAATATTTACAAATACCAAATTAGAATGTATGTAATTGCAGAGTAAGTGGGGATGTAAACATTGCTGTCTACAAATTACAAAGCAAATCATACGAATTTTTTTTATTTGAAGAATATGGTCTACGTTGGGACTCGAACCCAAGTCTACAGCTTGCCGGGCTGTCACTTTTACCACTAAGCCACAATAGACCCAGGTTCCGCACAACTACTATACACTGCAACCCTGTAAAGACCCAGTCTTTACAGGGTTGCAGTGTATAGTAGTTGTGCGGAAGCGTTTTTCTTTACTTTACTGTGCCCATGTGCGACTTTTAATTAGTAGTTTTTACCTACTGATGATGACAACTTAGTTGTCGAAATACGTATTTAGGATACGACTAATAATTGTGGTAAGGGGTTATATACCTTTTTTAAATTCAGTCTTTACAGGGTTGCAGTGTATAGTAGTTATGCGGAAGCGTTTTTCTTTACTTTACTGTGCCCATGTGCGACTTTTAATTAGTAGTTTTTACCTACTGATGATGACAACTTAGTTGTCGAAATACGTATTTAGGATACGACTAATAATTGTGGTAAGGGGTTATATACCTTTTTTAAATTTTTATTTAACCACAGTCTCCATTGCAAGAATTGTCAGCAAATCATTGTTTCTTTGTTAAAATAAATAAATTTGTTAAAATCCCGAGTTTAAAGGACTTGTTTTTGCAAATTAGCTATTTTATGGCTAATGAAAAATGTTACTAATAAAAACAAATTTCCAGGAAGTAATGTTCTTGATCTCAATAGCAATGTGGAGGTTTACTGTATCTAGAATTTAACAAGGCATTCATAAATTTAAAAATATACTCGGTGCTATATTTAAAATAACAAATTGAATGTCTATTTTCGGTATAATCAGGAGTAACACAGCAAATCTAATATTATTTTTAGAAGCCTTGAATCTTTTTACAAAGGTATACGCAATTTTATTTAAAATGAATCAACCGTTGCGGAGGTACTTAAGGGTTCCATACTTTTTACTAACACTGTATATGTATATTAGAGTAAAAATTTTGTATTTTTACATAAATAAAATATATGCAGTTATAATTTACTGTTTTTTTATCTCATAAAACATAGGATTTTTTTAAAATTATGGCTGAAGTTTGCCCCGAAAGTTTTCAGGCATATCTGAGTTAGCATAATCCGACATTGAACACTAGTAAATGAGAGAGTTATACCGCATGTGTCACATATCATTAGGCATAGGGAATACGTATGAGTACATACGATGTATATGGAAAAGCCGATCCAATGCCGGCGAAGACCGCGACGGCCGGCAACGATTGTCTCCGATTGTTTCGCAAATACAAGTTAGCAGTAATCATTTGACCATCGACATAGGTACTTCTAATGCGTTCTAATATAACATTTACGAATTGCAAGGATTTTCTTTTCTTATTTCTTTCAGTAGATGCAGGAAATTTTTAAGCTGCAGTGCGTCGCATAAACAAAAGCGTAATTCTAATAAAATTAAAGAATAATCCTAATAAAATAAATAAAAAAGGATTCTAAAAATTATAATAAATTATACAAGAGGTTTAAAAATTCCTCCTTGCACAGCAAGACATTGTCCTAGGCGGTCGTATAAATTAGCTCTTACATTTGCTAACATGTCGGCAGTTAATGAATTCGCAGCCTCAGTTATTTTTTCTCTCAAGGCAACTAGATTTTCTGCTCTACCAGCTTCATGAGTATAAACGATATTTTTTAGATATCCCCACAAAAAGAAATCATTTGGAGATAGATCAGGAGATCGCGGGGGCCATTTAATGTTTCCTGCTCCAGTAATAAGACGGTCAGGAAAAGTATTTCCTAGAAATTCCTTTACCCGCACTGCATTATGTGCTGGGCAGCCATCATGTTGAAACTAAACGATTTCCTGATTTATTCCAATGTTTTGAATGGCGGGAAGTATTTGATTTTTCAGTAATTCGAGATACTTGCCAGCATTTAATATACCATCAATAAAATAGGGGCCTATAGAATGGTCACCCCAAACGTTTAGTTTTTGAGGATACTGAGTGCGATTTGCAAAATGCCGGTGTTGATTTTCCGAAGCCCTCTATCGAAGAACAGAGGGATTGTGCTTTCCGTGTAATGGAAAAGTTGATTCATCGGTGAAGAGAATATTTTTAGCGAAATTTTCATCTCGATGTATCTTTTCCATAACGTCTTGACAAAACTCCATTCTCCGGAAATTGTCCTCGGGAAATATTTCTTGAGTTTTCGAATATTTGAAACATTTTAAACCATTTCGTTTCCAAATACGTGAAATAGTTATGTTACTTGTTATGTTACCCAATTCCTCGGTAGCACTTCTAGTAGATCTCGTGTTATCAATTTCCACAATACTACAAATTAATACATCCCGCCGTTCTCCTACCTCAATTTTTTGTGGTGATACCTCTCTTGGTTTGCATTTCGTACAGTTATTGAGACAGAAACAAGTTCTAAATTTATTTATAATATTATAAATTGCTTGTCTGCAAGGTACAGAACGGTCTGTAAAAGTCAGCGCAAACAAATGCATGCACTCCATTGCAGACTTGCCAGCATAAAACCATTTTACTAACTGAAGCTTTTCAGTGGGTGTATAAAGAGCCATTATACATTAATTTTATTGTACGCTTCCAAACTGTAACGGCTGCAGCTAGACTGAATGCAAAATTTTCAGTCAATCGGTATCGGAGACAATCGTCAGTCGTCGCGGTCTTCGCTGGCATTGGTCTGGCTTTCTCATGTACGTATACATTGTATGTACTCATACGTTGATTCTCTATGCCTAACGATATACCTAACGTTATATATATATATATATATATATATATATATATATATATATACCTATACGTTAATTGGGTAATTAGAAAAGTTATATATAGTTCCATAAGAGTCTTTACTCTTTTTAAAGGTGCGAATAGACTATAAAATTAGAAAACACTTCCTTATTTGTACAAAAACGGGAATTTTGTTTAATAATATCAAAAATATTATTAAATAATGTTCCGGTTTTGTGCAAATAAGTGATTTTCTCAAGCTAGTATGTTTCAAATTGTTTTTATTATCAAAATATTGGATATTGCAATCGACTGATTCCAATTTTAAAACCGGTACATCATATCCCTGAAGTAATATACTGGCAGAAGTTAAATTTACCTTGTGTCACTTACCGAGGCGTCGTAACGTAAATATTTAAAAATCGGTTCATTATTTTTGCTTCCAGAGCACTTTCAAATTTCACATTTTTGCATTTTCATTTTGCAAAAATGAGCAAGTAGAATACGGTTAACGTTCTCTGTAACGCCTGTCTGTATACAATTTTCCCAAAATTAAAATTTATAATCGATCCAGGCACATATATCTACGTCTACACTTTGCATACGAGAATATATGTATACCCATGTCGGACATTAATTCACCCACACGCAGACGCTATAGAAGTGTTAATCTTCTGAAAAGACGCGAAACTACCAAGCACCAGAGATAAATGCATTACAACGCGTGTTGATTTTTTTAATAAGACCCCATAAAATAAAAAATACGAAACATTTGGCGATTGCTAAATTAAAAAATAAAAATTTACCGACAAAGAAAGGATTTCTTATTAACTCATCTACCCTAAATTATGATATACGTTTTTGCAAAAGCGTTCTATCAGTAAAGAACTGCCAAGATAATCATGATTAGATCTGGCTAATAGCGCCAGGAGGCAGTGGCGTAGATTCGACAATAAGTGATGGGACAGCGATGGTGATAGAATCTTCAGTATTACTTTGACTCTGTACGAGATTTGTTGTATATACTTGTATCCTGGCGCAAGTACTACTTCTCGTAGTTTTACGTTTGTTTGAAAAATGTCGCAGTTACATACGTCGCGAAAACGACCAATGTCGGACACTGTTAAAAACTTTATAGCACAAATTCCGGACTTATATTATGATGGCGAAAAAATTCAATTTAATATCCCTTTAATGTATTGGTCCAAAACGGATTGCCAACGTCAAGTCAATAGCAAACACGATTCTTCGATAAGAAATGAAAAATTTTAATTTAATTTATGTGTTACCTTTATTTTATGCAATCTAAAGTGTTTTCGACAAAGATTCCAATTTTTTCATATTAAGACAAATTCGTTAAGGCGTATCTAAAGGTCCATTAAGTTGTTTCAAAGATTATTTTAAATATGCAGATATAACATCACTATAACGGTTGTTTTTGACATTAAAAACATTTATTCCACGCGTCGTACTAGCTCAACTGAAAGAACTGTAGAAACATATTTAATGATTGAAATATTTAACAGATGTTATCCACTTCGTGATTTCTCTGTATACTCCAGTGTCTCTAACTATTATGCATTCCAATTAAGAAAGGACCAGACGGCCCGGCAATCTGAGTATAATTTACACAGGAATTTCAAAAAAGTAGATAATTTGTTTGTGAGGTTATATGCCTACTAACCTATATAAAAGATTATTTCTTGACGTTTGTTTATTAACATATTTATTATTAAGAAAGCTTAGACTTTAATAATTTTATTCAAGCAAGAAGCGGCAAATCTAATACCAAAGCAAGGTATTAGACTTATATAAAATATTTCAATCAATATCTTATAATCTGTTATTTATTGTTTGAAGGTGTTGCATCTACAATAAATTTGTGCGTAAATACAGTGAGAATGTGTTAAAATTACTACAGGAGAAATATTTACATATTTCTTTGATTTTATTAGAGAACAAAGCTTTTATGTAAATGTGAAACTAATAAATTTAAAGGATTGATGGTGACAGTGTATTATAATATCATAATATTTGTGTATCGTTTAGCTTAAAAAATATAGCATTTTACAAAATACAGTTATTTTAATAGTATCTATAATAAGAGAGCAATAAAGAAATTCATTTACCTGCACATCGTTTCACATAATTTGGATAAAAAATTTTATACATCTGAAAAGGGTATTTAAAAATATTTTCATTTTACAAAAATAAGTAAGTACATATTAAAAAAGGGAAAACAGCAGTTTAGCACCAAAAAATAGGTAACACGTAAGCATTTTTCTAGTTTCAGTATTTGGTTAAACATGTGTTCGTTCCTTTATTCCAAGTTATGGCTGATTAATACTTACTTTTTTGCTTATGTATGAGATAAATTGCTACTATCGTACAATGATTTTTTTGGCTTTTAACAGAAATTTGGTTTGATTAAGGTTTCAGATTTCAATGTAATTGAAAAAAATAATAATAAATAAAAAGAGAAATTGCTTTGATGGGAAACTCCGTGTGTTCAGTAAGAACAATTTTTTTTCGTAAATGTCTGAACACAATGAGTATAAAACCCTCATTTATTAGCATAATGTACATTAAATCTTTTACCTACGCTTACATAATTACATTAAAAAAATTACATAATCATTTCCTACTTAAAAATTTCATTAATATTCTGCGATTATCACAATATCTGGTAGTTACTTGAGATTCAGGACGTCGAACAATTTCTGAGGACGTGAAACAATTTATAATCTCATGAATTTATATGTTAAACATTATTATATAATTATATTTGATTTACATTTTATTCACAATATTCACTATATTTACCAAGCTATACAATTTATAAATATAATAAAATTATATCTAACACATTACACACACACACGAATCTAAATCAAGAACATCACACATACATAACTAAACTTAACACACCACAGTTCATTATGTCGCATGTTGTTCACGAATATATCTATTGAAAATTACACATCTTCAAGATCAGAACCTGAATCTAATGAAAATTCGAGGATGACCCAGTAGTTACAGTAAAAGTCAAATTTTCCAATACATTTTCAAGAATATTATTTAAATCATACATCTTGTTTCCTTCTGTTATAAAGTGGTGAATGCTATTTTTCCATGCGCCAGTAACAAAAGATGCTCCTTTGTTAGTTACTATGGTGACATGTTAGATTTGTTAAAAATTGTTTTGAAAGATGTCATACAAGTTTGAAATGCGAAAGTCTATATATAATTTAGTTGAACCAAAATATTGGACTGTCAACCATTTACCGCACAAATAAGGATGTGAAGAAGGTATGCCAGGCATGAATTTACCGAAAAGTGGACGATCTCCAGTTTTGGCCCCACATGAAGTAAACAGACAAATCCAATCTGCTCAAGATAGAGTTGGGACGTCTACGCGCACTTTAGGCCGTAAATTTGGAATTGCGCATAGGACTGTTGGCAGAATTTTGACTAAAAATGGATTAGAATATCGAAAAAGAAGGAAGTGTCCCAAATACCTAGAGAGAATCCCCAGATGCTACCGAACATTAAGTCGTCAACATTTTATTGGCAACAGAGTTATTGTTTTAGACGATGAGAAATATTTCACATTACCCAATTCGGAAATAAAGAGTAACGATGGTTTTTACACGTCCAATATTGCAAATTGTCCTGACGTTGTAAAATTCAAACCTAAAGCGAAATTTGCCGACAAGATTATGGTCTGGTGCGCTATTTCTCAAGCAGGAATTTCAAGACCTTACGTTGGGAGAGTTAGAGATGAAACTGTTAATGCAAACTTCTATATTCGCAAATGTCTATCCAAATTGATAAATTTCATTAATGGCCATCATCTTTATGATGATATAATATTCTGTCCCGATCTGACATCATGCCATTATGCTAGAATCACTCAGAACTGGTTAACTGAACATAACGTGAATTATGTACCTAAAGAAGACAATCCCCAAACGTACCCCAGGCGCGCCTCATTGAGGAATTTTGGACACTACTGAGCAGGAAAGTTTATGACAAGAGTTGGGAAGCCCAAAATGAAGCACAGTTACGTGCCAGAATATTTCAGAAGATCCGAGAAGTAAATATAAACGTCGTCCAGAGAATGATGGGAAGAATTCTACCAAAATTGCGCGCCATTGAGGACCATGGGCAGTTTTGTGAATTTGGTTTTTGTATGACGCAATAGTGTAATAATTTCCCAATGTTTATGTTTTAATGAAATTTTTACTACTAATCGATTTTTGCCTTTGATTTTTTTTTCAAAACTTATGTACCATACGTTATAAGATGCAAGTTTATTATAATTTGGATAAAAATAACCATAATAGACCCCCATAGTCAATTATTGATTATTATCTCTTCCACTCATAAGAACCATTCGTTCTTGGTTGCCATTATCTTACCCCATCGGTTCATTCGAACAAGATGGGTGGCATAGTTATCTATCATTCATTTATTTTTATATGAATATTGATTATAGTAGATACTTACCAGTACTTTCAGGGTGTGAACTTATGTGTTGTCCGCTGCTGGCAGCTTGCTTTTCTCTCTGGGTGTGTAGTTTTGTGTTTGTGCGAGCGAGCAAGTGTAGGGGTGTTGTATTTTAGCGCGCTCGTGCATGTGTTTAGTGTCCGGTCGCGCTAATTTTGAGAGATCGGATTATTATTATTATTATTATTTTTGTTGATGTGTGCGCTCCTTTCGGGAGAAAGGGAAAAAGTTGATACACGGCCGCGAGGCAAGCATATCAACATCAATCCTGCTTGATATGGATGGTATTTGCAAGTAAGCTTGGTAGAGGTATTCATTCATTTCATTTGTCCATCTCAACCGCTTACTCTTACTGGTCCCTTCGGTGGGCTGACCGGTATGGCCAGTAACACTTTCAGGGATTGGAACTTCGACAATGCGCTGGGTTGGTCTTAGGAAGCAGGATAGATGGTGTTAGTGATCGACCAGAGGTCGGAATGGGGCGGTCCCCTTTTTCAGCCTAATGGCTGCCTCTGCCGTGGCTATTGCAAGGATCTATGTCCTTGGGCGCTGGGAACGCCACCTTCCCTACGCCATTTTATTATTATTATATTATTTATTATATTATTTCCTTCATTCACAAGAACATTCAATTTGTCTTTGGTTGCCAGTGTGTAAACCCATCGGTTCGTGAGAACAAGATGGCTGGCATATCTATCATATATTATTATTATTGTTGTTTATTATTTCTTATTTCCAGGTATTTTTCCGTAACCTAACTATGCAGCTCTCCTCCATATGGCTTCTTAGTAAGCAGATAATAACACCTCCCACCATGTATGGGGGGGTTCATTTTCACGGCCCATGGGGTTCGGCGCTTTAGTTGTTATGTTGACGAAGTGGGTTGAGATGAAGGTATCTCAACAACATCCTCGCCTGCGTTCTTTGTTTCTACTGAAGATTGCCATGTTTGTGTTTCATTTCCAATTCGCTGTTTCGGTCTTTGCTGGTTAATCCTACCTGGATCCTGCTCCTCCGACCCACCACAGTATCCTTTTCATCCAGTGTTTGGAGCAAGTGTACCTCATTGGGGCTGCTAACCCAACCCAACGGTTAGCTCAGGAACCCGTGGGGTCGCTAGTCCCCAGTAACCTATCTCTAGGCTACCCTGTGCGGGTTTTATATTATTATTATTATTATTACTTAGAAATAGAATATAATTAACTGAAAAAGTATTAATTACAATAGCAATAACAATATAAATTAATGTGAAGAAACAAATATATTACATTATCCAACATAAAAATTTCACAGAGTTTAATATTCAAAAAAAGATAATATAACTCAATGCTGATCCTCTGTTACTATTCTATTCAAATTAACTCCCTTCGAAATCGAACAAAACAAAACTGAACACGAGTGCCGGGTGTTGAAATGGATCTCCATCTGTATACTATGGTAATTTCTCAAAACATATGCTATCATCATATCAAAGTAAGTACTAAGAGTAAAATGCAGGCTCACGTTCAATTGAGCTGAATGTTTGAACAAAAGTAAATTGAGGTTCAGTGGGAGGGTTAGAGAAAACGCGTTGTATTGGAATAAAAATCGTGTGAACAAATTCAAATGGAACACATTCAGCTGGTTATTGCAGGGCAAAAATCAGTTTGTATTCACTTAAAAGTATAACTGGAGGACGGCTCTGTTTAATAGAACGAATAAAAAGTAACGAGCTACCGAGGTTTCCGAAAGTATGACAGATTAAAAAAAAAGGATATTAAGTTTTTTTTTTCTTGAATATGTAAAATTTTGAAATCTATATTAAATCTATGATTAATTTCTAAACAATGATTTGCGAAAGTTGAATATGTTTTCTTTTCTTTATGACTTCTCTCGTGTTCTTTCATCCTAATTTTGAACGTTCTCCCGGTTTGTCCTATGTATACCTTATTACAATCTTCACATGTTAACTTATATACACCAAAGTTTAATTCTTTGTCTATTTTATCTTTATTTTTAATAATGTTCCGTATAGTATTGTCTGTTTTAAATCATATATGTTCGTTATTAAGTTTTTTAATGAAAGTACCATTTTTTTCCGAATTTTTTCCTAAGTAAGTGATTGAATTGTAGGAACTATTTATATTGTTTTTTTTTTATTTTGGGTAAACTAAAGAAAGGGTTTTAGATTTTTGTTGACTATTCAGGATGTTATTGATAATATTTATAGAGTAACCATTGTTTAATGCTATTGTGTACATCCTGTTTAGTTCGAGGTCGAAATTACTTTTACTCATAGGTACGTTAATTAATCTATACACCATTGATTGGTATGCTGATAGTGTTTGTGTTATAGGATGAAATGAATTAGCGTGTATTGTGGTGTCTGTATGTGTTGGTTTTTGGTATATAGCGAACTCATGTTTATTGGCTTTGTGTGTTATGGTTAAGTCTAGAAAATTAATACTTTTATATATTTCTGTTGTGTTTCTATAATTATGTAAAATTTTTAATTGTCTACCTGAACCATTAAAGCAAATTAATATGTCGAGTTACGCTTTAATTTTCTTTTTAATATCGATTTATAGTCTTCATTATTTACTGACTAGTCCCGGTATCTTATATTAAATACCTTCATTCGGATACTTGTTCGGCTGTTTATAGTTAACTTAGGTAACTATATCACCCCTTCCGCTTACACGCGGTTGCGATTCGAGAACTAGCAGACAAACCTTGGTAGTGGTAAGTCGTTTAAAAATTACGAGTGTACATCTTCTTAATGGAAGTAAATTCACGGCACTTTGAACTTTAGTTAACTCATCGTTCATAAACGGATCATGTCAAAGGGTGAATTCTAATTTTTGGAATAGCCAATTGCCGTTTGCGCGTAAACGGAAAAAGGAATATCTTCCGGCTGAAGAATTCACGAACACTGCAGCCTATACGTCAATGGCAATTTATGGTCGTTTAATTCCCCGAATAGCGATCGACCTGAGGAATTAATTACCACCTTCAACGGACAGGTACAGGATATCAAGCAATTCGTATTATTAGAGTTTTTGTGTAATTTAAATTTCGTCTTATAATTTTTTACATATATTGCTTTCATATTTTGCCGTAATCAATTTAACTTATTTTAGCATAACTTAAATTCATTTTTGTAATACAAAGGTATTTTTAATAATATAAAATATTACTAAAAATCTGGTGTGAAGAACACAAATGCAGGTTCACTATTAATATTTTCTGTGAACGTGTCCGAATATATATTCACAGAAAATATTAATAGTGAACCTGCATTTGTGTTCTTCACACCAGATTTTTAGTAATATTTTATATTATTAAAAATACCTTTGTATTATACAAAACTGGTGGGGTTTACCTACTCATGTATGTTTCAATTATTCTGATTCATTACACATGCGGTTAAGCCGTAGTATGAGTGAAGGCACAAACAAAATGCAGTTTTCTAGAGAGATTGGCTGTGCTAACCTTTGAAAGGGCGTCGTTACTTCACATTAATTATGTGGACGGTATGCGAGGTACTTCGGCTGTCTGACAACAGGTAGCGCCGAATTTACTTCTGCGCTCGGTCTGGATAATTACGGTGATAGGGCGAGGTGGTTCTTTTCTGTGAATGTGTCTGGAAATATCCTTTCTCCAGCAGGGGCGTACCGATGAGCTTGTAGAAATGCGAAATACGTATCTACGTCTCTGGGGATAGGATATATTCGGACACGTTCACAGAACATATTAATAGTGAACCTGCATTTGTGTTCTTCACACCAGATTTTTAGTAATATTTTATATTATTAAAAATACATTTGTATTATACAAAACTGGTGGGGTTTACCTACTCATGTATGTTTCAATTATTGTGATACATTACACATGCGGTTAAGCCGTAGTATGAGTGAAGGCACAAACAAAATGCAGTTTTCTAGAGAGATTGGCTGTGCTAACCTTTGGAAGGGCGTCGTTACTTCACATTAATTATGTGGACGGTATGCGAGGTACTTCGGCTGTCTGACAACAGGTAGCGCCGAATTTACTTCTGCGCTCGGTCTGGATAATTACGGTGATAGGGCGAGGTGGTTCTTTTCTGTGAATGTGTCTGGAAATATCCTTTCTCCAGCAGGCGCGTACCGATGAGCTTGTAGAAAAGCGAAATACGTATCTACGTCTCTGGGGATAGGATATATTCGGACACGTTCACAGAAAATATTAATAGTGAACCTGCATTTGTGTTCTTCACATCAGATTTTTAGTAATATTTTATATTATTAAAAATACCTTTGTATTATACAAAACTGGTGGGGTTTACCTACTCACTGTATGTTTCAATTATTCTGATACATTACACATGCGGTTAAGCCGTAGTATGAGTGAAGGCACAAACAAAATGCGGTTTTCTAGAGAGATTGGCTGTGCTAACCTTTGGAAGGGCGTCGTTACTTCACATTAATTATGTGAACGGTATGCGAGGTACTTCGGCTGTCTGACAACAGGTAGCGCCGAATTTACTTCTGCGCTCGGTCTGGATAATTACGGTGATAGGGCGAGGTGGTTATTTTCTGCGAATTGTCTGGAAATATCCTTTCTCCAGCAGGGGCGTACCGATGAGCTTGTAGAAAAGCGAAATACGTATCTACGTCTCTGGGGATAGGATATATTCGGACACGTTCACAGAAAATATTAATAGTAAACCTGCATTTGTGTTCTTCACACCAGATTTTTAGTAATATTTTATATTATTAAAAATACCTTTGTATTATACAAAACTGGTGGGGTTTACCTACTCATGTATGTTTCAATTATTCTGATACATTTTTGTAATATTAATATTTTTTCAAATTATTCTTTCCTATATTGGAAATTAAAATCTAAATTTTGTAGCATGTTCTGATATCGACATATTTCATAGTAATTTCTTCTGCGGTCACAATTGTTTTTGCCGTGTCGTACGTAACCACAGATGTTCGTTTTTTCATACATTCTGGTGTCGATAAATGACGACGCATTTTGTAATTTCATCATTTTGAATTGAGAATTTAAATCATTTGTATTTGTGAATAAGATATTTTTGACTATCGCTATTTCTGAATATAAAATTATTGTGAATTTATCTCTAATGATACCTTTAGAAAAAGATCTGCGGGAATCAACTATATAATTAACTTAAGTAATTATTTTTCATTTTCTATTAACAGTATTATTACGTTCAATTTGTGAGATATTATGTTTACCGTACCGTGTTCACCTTTTTGCGATATCGAGTTTTGAATTTTGTATAAAGTTATATATACAGGCTGATTCATTTTCGGCCCTCACCATGGGGATCTCTCTTATTATTGGAGATAGAGTATATGTTAAAATTTGGCAAAGTTGTTAAATTTTGTGTTTGCTATAAATCCGTAAAGAAAATAGACCTGTGACAAATGACCTTCGTTATTTAAAAAAAAAACGCGAAAACCCCATTTTCTTCTTTTACCTGTAGCACCGACATTTGGCCTTGTACAGAAAAAATAAAAACACATCCGTGTGGCCATTTCTAAACCTCTATCCAGTGGTGTACTCTAAATTTTTATAAGACGTATCGTTTCTTTCTGGCCATCATCAACTATCTAATTTCTTATAGGCGCCATATTGGATTTAGACATCTTCAGAAAGTGTTTTTTTTTCTGATTTCAACCATGTACCACATGCTGACTAAAGTTTTTGACATTAGGTTTTATTTGAAAGAATAAATTATAAGATTAAATAAGCTAGCCATGGAATTTCAATCTGTCAAACATTTCATTTATTGTTCATTAATAATACAAAAATGTCATACACTAACGAAGAGAAACGAGATATGATAAGTATTTTTTATTCTTCGAAACGAAATTCAACAGTAGCGAGTACAAGATAACAAAAACATTAATAAAAATACATAGAAAAGTAAACAATAAACAATTACAGTAAATGTTCAATTATCTGGCCATCTTCGGTAATGCACAATTGGGCACGCCTTCATGTTTCGGCAATGATGCCTTTGTCAAGGGAATAAAAAATATTTTTTATTCCCTTGACAAAGGCATCATTGCCGAAACATGTAAAGTTGTTTTAAATATATATACTTTGAAGTAATGAACCAGACCTTTAATCCCCGACTTATTAAGTTTACCTTATATATATATATATATATATATATATATATATATATATATATATATATATATATTTACCTGAACATACGTACAGTCGTTATAATTATACAGGGTGAAGATTACAATATTTAATATTTCTTTATTTGATTTTAGTCAATGCTTAAATATAATACATCCATTTACTTAATTATATCATAATCATTTATTTTCCTTTGATCGTGAATATACGAATTATTTATTCATAAGTTTTTTCTTTGCCTTGGCACTCCCCGTAGCAATTTCGTTTTCAGGTATACTGGGCAGCAATTTTGGAGTTAGAACGTAGGCACTTAGTAAGTCTAGATATATAGCGTGATTTTGAGTAGTTGTATGTGCATGTGCCGAAGATAGCGCAATCTCTTTTCTCAGTTTTCAGTCTGAGCTTCCGTACGCAAAACTGAGTGGCGCTACCCTCTAACTTTTATTTTAGTCACCCACACCCATCTCTACTAACTAAGGGCATACATAATAAATAGAAGTTCCTTTACATTGTGCGATACGACTACAGATTTATTTGCTCTCGACCATCTTCAGACGCCTTCGCTGATCTTGTCTCCCTAGTAGATAGTAGTCGTCAACATACCTAAACCAATACACGCAATTATTAAACAAAGTACACATCCTTTGTTAAAAATTTGTAAAATAACAGTCATTAAATCATTATGCCTAGGTGCCGTTTACGAAACAATTACAGTCATTTAAGTAAATTCGAAAGGGGGCACATTGTTATGGCATACGGGAAGGTGGTTTTTCAATAAAACGAATTTCCGACGGCATAGGAGGCAGTGTATCAACAGTGTTACAATGTTTGTCCAGGTGGTCTGAAGCAGGAATCTGTAACTGTCGTCATGAATCCGGACGACATCAAGCAACTACAGCACGGGAAGATCGTTATGTAAGAATTGAGGCCTTACAAAACAGAGTTTTTACAACCCGGTCGTTTGAAAATGTTTGGTTGGGGGCTTTAGAACAAAAAATCTGTATGGCAACGATATATCGCAGAATATGCGCTTTTGGGCTTCGTTCGTATGCTCGGATTGAGTGGTGTAACGCCAGATCAAATTGAAATAGTGAATGTAATCGTGTTGTGTTCTCTGACGAGTCCCGATTCTGTCTGTTGGTTCACGATGGTCGCAGAAGAGTAAGACGATTTCACGGAGAATGCGGAAATTTAGAATTTGCTGTGGAACAACATACGGCCCTTACACTAGAGGTAATGATATGAAGTGCTTACACCGGAGGTAATGATATATAGTGCTATAACATGCGGTAGCAGGTCACGTCTAGTGGTTACATATGAAACGTACTGCAGCGTGTTGCTCTGTCATATCTACGAAGGTTAATTCAACCCATTTTCCATCAAAACATCGCACGTCCTCATACAGTAAGGGTTACTACAAGATTCTTACAAGAAAATAACGTGACCCTGTTATCATAGCCTTCCCGCTCCCCAGACTTGTCACCAATCAAATGGGATATGATTGGTACTCAACTGAGTGATTTACCCCAATCACCAAATAGCCTAAATGACCTTCTTCGCCGAATTCAAGAAGCCTGAGATAACATTCCCCAGGATACCATAAATCATTTAATTTCACGCATGAATCGAAGAGTTTTAGAACGCATAATAGAATCACGACGGACCCACTCATTATTAAATAACATTGATATTTTCTAATATTTAGTCTGCAAATGTAATAATTTCTTAAGTTAAACAATTGCTAAACAAACATTACGTATAAAGGATATTAAAATTGATCAAATTGGGTGTTCGGATTTTATTGAAAGTCAGTACATATTAAAGGTGTACTTATTGTATTCTCTGCTAATTATCCAGGGCTTAATTTACTTTTTTAATTAAACAAGTACTTCTAGGACCTAAAGTCGGTCTAGTGAACTAACAGAAGATCTGGTGCTATTGTATACTTAATATCGAGATTTAAAGGTTTGTTTTTATACTATAAATAATATATTAACAATCAAAAATATACAGGTGATGAAAATAGAGCTTTATTTCTGCCCGAAAATAGTACACACAAAATAATGACAAATGAAAAAAAATTGTGATAAAAGTTGTAAAGTAACAGAAATGTAGATATTGCTTTCTATATTTTACGACGCTAATTATTCGAATTTTTTATTTGAAAGAATTCGCCCTTAAACAGGGTTCGAACCCATGTCCGTAGTTTGCCGGACCATTGCTCTACCACTAAACTATTAAGCACTGTGGTTCCGAATACTTCGGGAAGCCTTAAGTTAAGAATTTTTTCAATTAAAAAATTCGAATAATTAGCGTCGTAAGCTGTAGAAAGCAATATTTACATTTACATTACCTCACGAAAATGCAATTAATTTACAAGTGCCGACTACAAGCAAAAATTAACATCTCGTTACGTTTTAAATTTCTTTACATATTTACTTAACGTTTTATCGCTCGGTATACTCGATTCGGTTTAAAATCATTTTAATTTTCTTGAGTACGTTGTCGACATCTGTGTAATTTTATTTCTATGGTATATTCGCCCCTCCCAACCTCTGGTAATGTTTAGATGCAGGTGGAGTGATTCGTTAATTTCGATTGCTCTTTTGAGGGTAATAAGAGTGACCTAATTATGCGTGAAAAGTCGCATTTTTAGCGGATAAGAACGCAGAGCATTAACCGTTTGGAATTGCCGAATACCGTTTACGAATAAATGTCGGAAATGGGGGGAAACCCCTTCGTTACTTGATTTTCTTTCATTGGAAATTCTGAGACGTAACTACGGACCATCAGCCCTACGGAAGTAGTAATCCAAGCCCCGGATACCTTTATCTCACCAACTAATCTAATACCGACGAATCACCGTTAATTACCGTCATCCACTGGCCTCTGCGATCCCGAACATGGACTCCTACATTTTCTTGGTATCAATTTTGACTGTTAAATGTCTGTTTTAAAAGAATCATATATTCACTAACTTTCGAGATTCATTTTTTTTATATTTGTTAATATTAGAATCTTTATAGCGTTTCATAAATTAATATTATACTCGAATTTTTTTTTTGTAATAATTACTTTAATCTAGATTCTATTTGATTGCAATTTAATTTGCTTTGGTAATTTATAACATCTAATTTTTAACGTAATAGTTTTCTATTCATTTACCCCTTATATATAAAATTATTTTTCTTCAAAATATTCTAAATTTATTTTGTAACGTGAGAATTTCTTCTCTGTATTTTTTTTGTGCCAATATCTGGGCTTGGTCGTGGCTTGTATAAACAAGAAAAGCCCGTCTGCAATTCGTGCAGGTGTAGTTATTGCGATTTAAAATTTATTTGATTTAAAACTATATTGTTATAAAATTTTAAAATTAACTGAGATATACGTAATAACAATTATTTGTTATTGCTAGAATTACTATTTTTAGGGAGACTAATTTGTTTCTTTAATTAATTTGTATTCTAGACAATTGAAGTTTTACTTTTTTTGTTTCGAATTAGGATTTTTAATATTTACTTCTTATTCACATTATTGTAGTATATTTTTCATTCATTCACCCTTTATTCTTTTTTTATTTACTGTCCAGATTACTCATTTTGTCATATATACTGTGTAATCTTTATAAAGGGTGTATGTTTTATTACAAACGGCGGCTTTGCTGGTTATGCTGGATGTATGTGTCGTGCTAGCAATAATGAAATTATTTGATAATAATATAACTACTGGTGAAGTTTCGTCAAAGGGCCAGGACGTGCGTGATATTGGTTAAATAAATAAATATACTACAACTTGCTTACTAAATCAAACACAGGAGCGTTCTCCTTAAAGTTTGTTTATATTTACATAAGAAGAAATTGAAATTCGTATATTTAAAAGTAATTAAACAAAAGCAATATATACACGAGGAGCGGTAAATAAGTAATTGAGAATTAACACAAAATACACTGAAAACGAACGTTAAATTGAGTAGTAAATTAAATGTTAATTAATTACGATTAATATAAAATAATCTCTGCATCGAACAATACAGCGTTACCTTTGATTGGCGGAGATGGTCACGTGGCCTTCGAAGATATACCTGGTCAAGTATATGTAGAGCGATGTTTGGCCGGAGGAATAAGAAATTAATTAGTTTAAATTAATGTGAATTAATATGGATTCGCTTAACAGAACAATATATATAGATCAAAACAGATTACCTTAGAAGCGAAAGACACCGGGCGGCGTGGCATCGTGTACTTGAACAGCACGACGAGTCGTTTAACTTACGAAGGTTCTAAAGAGAAGATATCTGATAGTTTGTGTCGATAGAACACTGGTTTTAGAAAACGGTCTGTTTTATGACCTAAGTCGATATCTTGAATAAAAATTACTAAGAAGCGCGACCTGAAGAGGTGTTCTATCGATGGCATCAATATTATTAAAATATCCCTTGTGAGTTAAGCTTCCTAATGATATGAAACACAACATATAAAGGAGGATATATGTAATTAAATTAAAACAATTTCAAATGAAATGTATATAGAAATTCCACAGTAACGTTAGGTCAGGTAGAAAACCAAGGGTCTCGGTTAAGGATATAACAAAAGAAATGCTTTCTCTTTGCAAGCGAGTATGTACAGAAAAATGTCTTAAGTTAAGTATTTTAAATCGATATATGCTCAATGACATGGAAACTGCAACACCAAGAAGTGGTGCGAATTTTTTGACCAAACTTGGTAGAAACGTATAACTAGTCAAACGTAATAATTGATTAAAATTTTGTTGCGATATATCAAGTGGTCATGGCACTTCTGACACTTCATTCAGTTTTCGCTGACGTTAATGTGTGGTGTATTATTGTTTGTTTCAAATTTATTTCAACGGTTTTGTCTTATTATACCTTTGTTTAACGTGTTTAGAGAGTTTTATTATGCCTAGAGTGCGGCAACGTGGAAATTATCGCCAATTAAGCGAATTCGACAGAGGTCGAATTGTTGGTTTGCGAGAAGGTGGTTTTTCATACAGGGAAATTGCAAATCGCCTTAACCGGAACCAATCCACCATTATGCGCTGTTATCAATCATGGACTAGGGAGGGTCAGGAAAGACGCCGAAGAGAAACCGAAGGCCGAAGAAGAACTAATGGGATACAGGACCGCCGCCTTCGCCTAATGGCACTAAGAGACAGGTTCTCCAGTACCAGATCAATTGCTGACGTGTGGTTAGGTAATCAAGGTCGTCCAGTAACCCTTCGAACCGTTTATCGCCGAATTAGGGGTTTCGGCTTACAATCTTATCGTCCACATCTTGTGTTACCACTTACGGCTCAACACCGACAGCAACGTTTGGAGTGGTGTAGATTGCGAATGCATTGGATCGTGGAGTGGCATAAGGTGGTGTTTAGTGATGAATCTCGATTTTGTCTAGGGATGCATGATGGCCGTATGAGGGTCAGACAAAGACGTGGGGAACGTAGTGATATTCAGTTTTCCGTTGAAAGGCATGTGCATCGAGCAGTGGGTGTTATGGTATGGGGTGCTATAGCATATGGGAGTAGGTCTCAGTTGGTGTTCATCCAAGCCACCATGAACGCCCAGCGTTACATTGATGAAGTGGTAGAACCCCATATTCTTCCATATCTTCAAATGCTCGAAGACCCACTTTTCCAGGAGGATAATGCCCCTCCCCACGTAGCGAGAATTTCTATAAATCGCTTCGAAGAGGCTCATGTCAATATCTTGCCATGGCCACCCAAATCCCCCGACCTCTCGCCAATAGAACATGTGTGGGACATTATGGGACGAAAACTTATGAATTTAGCCAATCCCCCGCAGACAATAATAGCTCTCCGGCATGAATTACAGGTTGCTTGGGACTCCATACCCCAAGAGGATATCGACGACCTAGTCGAATCAATGCCACGAAGAGTGAGGGAGTGTGTAACTAATAGGGGCGGCTCGACACATTATTAATAAAAATAATGTTAAATTGTTAGTCTTTTGTTTTTTTTCTTTGAAATTTTAATCAATTATTGCCTTTGAATAGTTATACGTTTCTACCAAGTTTGGTCAAAAAATTCGCACCCCTTCTTGGTGTTGCAGTTTCCATGTCATACAGTATATTTGAAGAAGAAACATATTATTTAAAAATAAATTAAAATATTTTTATATGCGGAGCGTAACAGTTTATATTTGTATAAATTTTTGAACAAATTTATGTCCTGTTTATTTTAAATTATGATATATGTGTTAATACACGAATTAACTATTTCCGAGCCTTTTCTTTAACTTCGTTTATTTTGTTTTATTTTCGCTTTAGCAAGTTGGTGTCTGTATATTTATTTGCAGGTACCCTGTGCAGCATTTTGCCGTATCGTCTTTGTATTTAGCGTATGTATTCTTCTAGTTTGTATGCGCATGCGCCTAAGACGCGCAATCCCTTTTCTCCGTTTTCAGACTGAGCTTCTGTAAGCAAAAACGGAGTGGCACTACCTTCTATCCTTTATTTTAGTCACCCACGCCCGTCTCCACTAACTAAAGGCATACATAATAAATATAAGCTCCCAGACTATTGTGCGACACGACTATGGATTTTGTTTTTGACCATCTTCAGATGCCATCGCTGCGCCTGTGCGCGCCGTAGGTAGCAATCTGTTTCCTTAATGTAACTTAATGCTTTGCGATGTATTTGGAACCACAGTCCTTAATAGTTAAGTAGCAGAGCAATGGTCCGGCAAACCATAGGCGAGGGTTCGCATCCTGCTTAAGGGCGAATTTTTAAAATTAAAAAATTCGAATAATTAGCCTCGTAAAATGTAGAAATCAATATTTACATTCACATTACTTCGCCAAAATGCAATTAATTTGCAAGTGACAGAGATATTCATATTTTCTTGTGTCTATATTTGGTGGTACTGTTGGACACTTAATAAACTATTATTATTATTATTATTATGAGGCGTCATTACGTATAATTCTCAAACAATGCCAAATTTTAGTTTATGTTTAGAGACAAATTTGAATGTAATTATATATATATATATATATATATATATATATATATAATAACTTCGTGACCTTGGTATGATATGGTAAACCTAATCAGTAAGCGATTAAAGGTCTGTATATTACTTCAAAATATATGTATTTAAAAAACTCTACATGTTTCGGCTGTGTACGCCTTTATCAAGAGAATACAAAATATATATTCATATTTTGTATTCTCTTGATAAAGGCGTACACAGCCGAAACATGTAGAGTTTTTTAAATACATATATTTTGAAGTAATATACAGACCTTTAATCGCCTACTGATTAGGTTTACTATATATATATATATATATATATATATATATATATATATATATATATATATATATATGTCAAATTAATGCAATTCCTTGGGCTAAAAGTCCAAGTAGAACGTTATTTGGATTCTGAAACCACGTACATCTGCATATTTCACACTTGATAGCGCAATATGTAAATAGGATTTCCTGGAAATTGCTTGAAATACCGATAACGCAAGGGCGCAGTTTAAATTTGCAAACTTCGTGTTATTAAAGCGGAAAACACGTGTCAGTTCGGATTTGTTTTAGCGAATCAGGAATAAGATTCACGTTGGCTGCCATTCTACAAAATTTATGTTCCCACCCGGTTAAAAACCATTGCAAAACAATGCAACATTCTCGGCACGAAAGAGTATTTTTATTTGCGGAGAGATCGAGATTGGCAAGTTTGAGAATAATATAATGAAAAATGGTTCGCCGCTATGGAAAAGTTTTATGGTAGTATCTTTCGTGATTACAGTATCTTCAACGATAAAACTATTGGATTTAATTAAGAGAGTTCGATGTTCTATTCCGAAAGATATTTTCTGTTATTATTGGAACATTTGATAATGATTTTCAATAATAATATTTGAACTGGAATATAGCCCTTCGCGATCATAATTAATTATGTATACAGCAGTGTACAAAATAATAGTAACGAAATTGTATTACACTCGGTGTGTAGGTGTAAATATTTAATTACACGAGGGATGTCTCCAAAGTTCTGGTAATTATGTTCTGATTAAATTACGCAGAACTTATAGGCAATGATATTGGTGATAGACAATTCTTGACATGTTTATGCAGCAATCACTGCAATATCGTTCAGTCTGATTCTGGTATTCGACCGATATAGACGCATTTTCGTAGCACTGTTTGTGTCACCGTAGAAGACGCGCTAAATTTCAAAGAACAAAATAATTTTCTTTTTGTGGAAAAAGGGTGTAAAAACTTCAGAAATTATTAAACGTCTCCAAGAAGTATTTGATGAGTCTGCAAAAAAACATTAAAAAAGTACTGTATATCGGTGGATCGATTGTTTTAAAAGTGGTAGAACATCATTAGAAGACGATCCACGCAGTGGTTGCCCGAGCACGTCGGTATATAAAAGAAACATTACTGCCGTGGCGAATCTACTAAAAGACGACTGACGAATGAGTGTTTCCCAAATTAGTGTACGCTTAGAAATAGGTACACGACAAGTTCATAAGATCTTACGTGATTGTTTGGGGGTAAGCAAGGTTTCAGTCCGCTGGGTGCCAAGGCTGTTGGAAGCGGAACAGAAACTCAATAGGTCTGACACTTGTCGTCAACTTCAAGAGCTATTAGCCCGTTTCTGATGAATTTTGGCAACGGATAATAACCACTGACGAAAATTTCAATCCTGAAACTAAAAGTCAATCCAAAGAATGGCGTAAACCCGAAGAAGGGCCTCCACTTAAGGCGCGTGCTGTGTCCGTCTGTTGGAAAGGTAATGCTTACTGTATTCTGGGATTATTTTTATAAATTATCTGGCGATAGGTATTACAATTACAGTGTACTCTCTCCTTACGGACGCCTCTCTTAAGCGGACACCTCCCATAAACGGACACTTTTTGCAGTACCAAAAGATTACTTATGGATTTTTAAATTTTTTCTCTCTTGAACGGACAACCCTCCCATAACCGGACGCGGACACTTTTTTCCCACACCAAAGTGATTTTAGTTCCCCATAACCGGACAGCTTACAACACTGTAACACTGTTTTTCCGTTTACTCTTCTTCATATTCGTACAGATGTTGCTTATTGAATAAATAATACGTGTATGTACAAAGGGGAATTCCCTAAATACGCACAGCTTGTTGTTTTGAATGTAGTACGTAAATACATAGTACATTTATAGATTCTTATTGTATACATACTTGAATCGCTATGCCTAAAGCAGTGTTGACTATTAATGACAAAGTTAATGTCATTGAAATTCCAAAAAATGAGAAACTTAGTGTACGCGAGTTAGCAAAGAAATGTAAGATCAGTAAAACTCAAGCCTATAATTGTTGGTCAAATCATTTAAATACGTTGACCTTATTTTTCTTAAATCGTATGACCTATTCCTAGAATTTATCTTAAACGCATGATTTTATGTGCGTATATTTTAGTTTCACATATTATTCACTCCATTTGTCTACATTTTAATTTATTTAATTCATTTACTATACTGGGTGAGTCTTTTACTCATGTCCAAGTCATTACTTGGCTTCCAATATTAATGTACTTATTAACTTAGTCGATAATAGATAGAATTATTTATTTGTATTCATTAAATTCTAGCCAAGATAGAATAGGTAGAGCAAAATTGGCGTAACAACTATTTTGACATTCCGGTGTACCATTTCTTTTGTTTGTTGTTTATGGGTTATTAATCCTCTATTGTTATAGTTTTACATTTGTTGTTTTATTGGTATAATCATAACGACACACGTAGATACCTATGATTTAATCAATTTACCATCGGCAGTGCCTATGTTTACTGTAACGACCACTGTAGGAAAGGGGAAAAATTCGCTATAGTCCAAGTCCGTCGAATAGGATGGATGATTAATCTCAACAACTCCCTCTTTCGCGAAAAATGCCCCTACAATTAGTGAAGAATGTAATGGTGCATTGTTATATAACAAAAACCAACTACCCTTTTCTCGATATTGTGGTCGCATTCGAGAAATGCGGTTTAGTAATTGTTGCGGCTCGAAGAACAAAATGATCCGGCTCGAAGGACCAAATTGTGTTCGGGGTCGAAGGCCAAAATATGGGAGATGTTTGGCTCGTTAAAGCAAATGTTTGCGATGAATCCGGTTTCTAGCGGTGATGCTTTAACCCTAATTACTAGAACTACAATCCCGTTGCTTGCTTCATCGTGCGCAGATTGTAAGGCTGTATATACTTCACTTTTTAATATTCAGTGACTGTTTGTTAAATGAATAAACGTACTTTCATCTAGATATATGTAATTACACTATATACATTTATTTTTGGATTTACAGAGCATAAAACTGCTGCTGGGACTGGTATCTCTTGTTAAAATATGATTATTATGTTGATGTTTATGTAAGACTGTGTGTCTTTTTGTTGATGCAAGACTGAAGATGTCCTGCTCCTACACGATAATGTTGCCGTCCACAAGAGTCGTGTTGTACTGGCTTCCTTACATAAAGTGGACTTCGATACTTTGAATCACCCATCCTACCGCTCCGAGTAATCTTTACCTGTTATCAAAAATTAAAGAAAGACTGCGTTAGAAGAAATTTACGAACGGTGAAGAAGAACGCAGTTTCGACGTATTTTTCAGGCAAAACTAAAACCTTTTTTTATGAAGACATACACAAGCCAGCTGAAAGATCTGAAAAATGTATTTGCGTTGCAGGTGAATTTATTGAAAAAGAAAAATAATTTTGTATTTTTATTTTCTCTCCTTTTCCTAAATTCCGCGAACATAAATTATCAAAAGACCTTTTTACTACTAGGAAAATAAATTACTCTGTAGGTCTTGAAGCAGCTAAAATATCATACTCTCCGATCTTTCATTCAATAATGTGCTAGGCGATGTTCGCATGGGGGAATTCGGTAGATATTCGTCTTAGAGAAAACAGCAGTAAGCGTAATAAATAAACCACCGTATAAAGAGCCCTATTTCACCAAAAATATTATCATGTCGTTTCTCTCTGTGTTTATCTACTGTACGCTGATTTACATTTACACATCAAAGTAAATGTAAAAAACATGGAAAATGACACAATTATAACACAAGATTGATCGGAGACTGTTTCATAGGTTAAACAAATGTAAAATAAATGGATTGCAACTAAACATATAAAATGAACTTCCTACAAAGCTGAAAGTCATGTCCAGCAACATATTTAAATGGACAATTAAGATACCAATACAAAAATGTTACTATTCTGTTGAGGGGTATCTGGTGGGTGACGTTATTTAAAACAAAAATATGTTGGCTCTTCTTGATTACTTTGCTCTGACTTCTTTGTAATATCTGTGGGTATATTTCATTTTATTTTATTACTGTACTAATTTATATGATGTGTCAATAATTCTGAAAAATTAAAAATTGCTGAAAAGCCACGTCCATTAACGGAACGTACAGACGCGTTTCGCTCTTATCAATGCACGGTATCTCGAAGACGGATATGGCTTTTCACTTCTATACTTTGTGTACATATAGTTAACATTCTGAACTTACTGCAAATGAGAATTAATGAATATTAAATCTCATTTTTACATGTAAATGTCGCCTTATGTGATGCGTTAATAACTACAATCCGACAAACTAAGTTTGTACCAGTATGTACAACACAACTCGTCGCGACTCCGACCTTCCTGGTAATTAGGATAATTAAAAATTGCTGAGAAGCCACGTCCATCAACGGAACGTACAGACGCGTTTCGCTCTTATTGGAGCTTATCAATGTTAACTATATATGCACAAAGTATAGAAGTGAAAAACCATATCCGTCTTCGAGATACCGTGCATTGATAAGCTCCAATAAGAGCGAAATGCGTCTGTACGCTCCGTTGATGGACGTGGCTTTTCAGCAATTTTTAATTATCCTCATTACCAGGAAGGTCGGAGTCGCGACGAGGTGTATTCTACATACTGGTACAAACTTAGTTTGTCGAATTGTAGTTATTAACGCATCACATAAGGCGACATTTACATGTAAAAATGAGATTTAATATTCATTAATTCTCATTTGCAGTAAGTTCAGAATTTAGAATAGTAAAAGAAGAAGTTGGACGATACATTGTACTTGTGTAACACTAACTTTTTAAGATTATGCACAATAAAAAAAAATGTCAAATTTTACGAAAATTATACTTTCATATTTCAGTTACGCCACCTAGTAATGATTTCTAAAAACTTTCCCAACAACCTACGTATAGACATTTCTTTTATAATTTCGTAATTACATTGGTGAACAAGTTTCCATTTTTTGAAATTTTTCTTTAGAAATTACGTACTATTTTCGCTTCTTTTATAGTTCTAACAATTGTAATAACAACAAATATATTCTGGCACGTTAAGTTTTGGAAAAAAATATTGAAAAGTAAATGAAATAATATTAATTAGGCATGTATAGCAAGCGTGAAATAAGATGGCGAGAGGAGGGGGTGCGCAGAAGCCGTGTTTATGAACGTCCACGTTATATATTTTACTCTAATAAATTATTAAATTATTAAGTGATAAATATGTAGTTTACGTCACCTATGGTATCTTGCAAATTGATGTAAAACTAAATACAAATCTCCCCAATACTTCTAATCCTGTGCGAACTTACCCCTCCTCTCGACTTATCTGGCGTTTGCTATACATTATATGGAGCTGTATGGTATCGTCCTGTTTAAAATGTCTTCTTTTTTACTTTTCTTCTATACTGTACTTCGGCACTTTCTGATATCAATATCCAACAATAATCTGCAAGCATTACACTGTTCCACTTTCCCTGATAACGTTTTTCAATAACAGAAATGAGTAGATAAGCTATACAGGTTCTAGCACAAAATCACATCTATTTTCTTGTGGAGATTCATTTTTCATATCTTGTAGGAAACTGTGGTGGGGGAAGGTAAGCTGGGGTGACGGATCTGCGGTTGCTAATTTGCTTGGTAATTTTTTAAAACCGGAACTAGTTCTAGATCATTTTCATCGATCAGGAAATGTTGAATTAAGACCTATAATATACTATAGCTCGTGAAACAGATTGATTATCGTATTAATCCAAATTAATCCGCGGTTCTGATTAACAGAATTTGCATAATTAGTTAGCTGAAGTCGAAAACCTGTCAACATTTGATACAGCTTCAACAGCTCTGAAACGGATCTGATGCAGCTTTAACAACTTCTGAACAGCTTCGAAACGCTTCGAAAGCTAACTGTTCAGACCCGTTTCGAAACTGTTCAGCCCCGTTGACCTGTCTGTAAAACAGGCATGTCAATCAATTTACCAAGCAAATTAGAAACCGCAGATCCGTCGAACTAGCCCCCATCATACATGCTCACCCCAGCTTACCTTCCCCCACCACAATTCCTTACAAAAAATGCAAAATGAACCTCCATAAGAAAATACATGGGATTTTGCGCTAGAAGCTGTATAGCTTATCTACTGGAATGTCTTGATGAAACATTTCGCCGTGTTCATCACCCGCGTCGCCGAGGTTCGGAAAGAAATTCAGATGCGAGTGCAAAAAATGTTTTTTAAGGCTGATGTTATAGCCGAATTTATGGTAAGTTCTAAGAAATTCATTAAAAAGTATTATAGAATTGTTTCCTAGAAAATTGTGGGTCACATTTTTAAAAGCATTCCAAGAATCACTTAAGATTTCTTAAAATTTGTTATCTTGTTGTAGAAGTTTAATTTGGGGTCCTACAAAAGTTTTGCATATGAGATTTTGGGAAATTTTGGTTTAAGGTACTGAAATCCACGGTCATCTTTATGCATTGTTTTCACGAAATTTTTCATTAATCCTAATTTTATGTATAATGACGGTAGAAGTATTTTATCAGGTTCAACGAATGACTTATGAAGTATATTATTTTGTCCAGGAAGATACTAAGCGCTGACTGGCCACTTTTTAACAATATAGTGGGAATTTCTTGATTGACTGTTCCACTCACAAAGAAAACAGCATTTCTTTGTACACCCTAGCTGTAAACCCGGTAGAATTGCTACAATTTTAAGGTATACGCTGATATACCCTTTGTACATTTGGTAACTAATTCTGTCTAGAAGAAAAGTCATTTTCATACGTTTCTTTTAAGTGGATTGCGTGGCCAATGGGGATAGATTGATAAACGTTTCGTATATAAGGAGGGACAGTTTTCAAACTCAAATTCGAAGCATCGATGAAAAGACGCCATTCTTCGGGATGGTGTTGGTGACCTAATGCCAATATCAAATCGTCTACATTATTGCAGTATGAAAGACCATCGTCGGTTGAGGAATACTGTGATAGTTCTTTCTGACGATTACGATATACAGAAATACGTGCGCCGGAGCTAACAGTTTCCATCCTTGGAGCCTAGGTCCTAGTATTTCTGCTTTAGTTTCTGACAAATTAAAGTCTCGAATAAGACCATTTAATTCTAACCGTTTTATTAGGTGTGGTTCGTCCTTTTCAGATGGCAAATATTCATCATCTCTGGTCGATAACTTGACACTTGCTTCTTCTGGTTCTGTAATATAATATTCTTCACTCGAAACATTTATGGATCTTGGTACTGGCAAGGATTCCGAATGAGGCACTGGACGAGTAGCAGAGGGCAAATTATACTAATATTTTTCTTATTTTTGTTGGAAAACCCGAAAGTTTGCATGCGGCAAAAGCAGTTAGTCGAATGATCAGTTTGTTTGTGACAAATCATAGATCTTGCAAATGGCATAGCGCTTTTCTTACCATTTGACCAGCCCATTAGAGAAACAGCATAGCGTGCGGAGCAAGTCCTGGGAGCCCATGGCTTGTCTTGGTGTTCAATGGTTAAGCCAAAATAGTGAAAATATAACTTGTCTATTAAAGGTGTAATATTCCGCTTATGCTGGTGGGTAGTGAATTCTCCACATACATAACAGAAACTGTTTGGATTATTTACACACATACGCGACGTTATGAAATATAAGACGTTCAACTATCACAAACCGACTTACATTGAATCGAAAGAGCCGTGTGTAGCTCTTTATATACCCACATTGCCAGATATCTACCAATTCTTAATTTGTTTAAATCCAGGCCAAAAGCGGGCGTGGTTAAAATGCTCTAACGTAAGAAACATATAAGGACATGTTTAGACATGTCCACTCAATGTTCGACAGAACAATATTTTTAGTGTTATCCTTCTTATATAAAAGTAACTTTGAAATTTTGTAAAATTTAATGCGTTTCTTGAAGAAACCATTTAAGAAGATATCTAAAAATCCTGACGTGATGAAGCGAATTTTAAATTAGATTCAGAATCAGCATGACAAAAGACATAAGCTACACATATTTGTATATAAGAAAATCAAATTGTGTTGACCAGTGTTATGCTTCTAACTTATCGTTTAAATATTATTAAATTTGTCTTGTAAATATTCTTTTAATCTCTATATTAGAAAATCCTACCATTTCTAAAATATTTAAATTTCTTAGTACATAATGCCATAGTCAATTTATTACTTCCTAAATCACTTATAAGACTAATTAAGCGGCCGATATCGCGGTGGTAAATCACTGGCTTATCTCGTCGGAGGTACCGGGTCGGACCCAGAAGATTCCGAGAAGATTTTAGTCTTTTTCCTTCTCATTTAAGGTGAATACCGGTAGCCAAATATCTTCAGTCGCCCCACGGGCGCAGGCGTAATTATAACTCATGGCCTGCCAACGTCCCCTGTAATTGGCGTTAAGCCGTTGGGGGATGCTAAGTCATAAATTATTGTATAAAATATCTTGCTATATAGTACTTTTTATTTGGAATTTACCTGGCTGCATGGAACAAAAGTTCGAACGATTTTACAAAACAAAATAAAAAGGCATAGTACAATGTCACGATTTTATATAAAAAAATTAATTATTAATTTATTATAAATAACCGTATATAGCAGATTAACCCCACATTTTTAGTTATAAAAATTATAACGAGAATGCTTGATAATTTAATAAATTATTTGATATGATGTAAATTTGAAATGTTAGCCCAGATTTAAAATTAAAAATCAATTTTATCAGTAGTGACCTCTATTATTTATGCACCAGACTCACGGTAGGGTTTTGAAACATATTTCCTATCTCATAAAGGAAGTCAATGAGCATTTCGCCCCTGTAATAAAAAGAAACAGTTCCACGAATATTTCTTGCAAAAAGACGTGTCCGAGGTAGTGCTTTTCCAGATTACTACCTCTCCATGCTTATCTGCTTCGATCCCATAGTGAAATGATACAGTCACGTCTTATCACAGGTGCTAATGTGACTTAAAAATAAGCCCTCCCGAATCGACGTTCTGTCAAAAGTGTTCGACATACGGAAAGACGATTTGATTTCTGATCTTCTGTAACCAGGCAAAGATCACAACTTCCCGACAATTTTTGGTAACTGTATGACTGTCGCTTTCATAGATACTACCCCCAAGACTGCTGTTTATTCTTTTGTTCGACATGACAGTGATTCTCTCTCAACTACCAGATATGTAGGGGGCAGTGTTATGATATTACTTATGACGTTATTGATGTTACTCTATTTGACACGGTATCACCTTTAATTGATTTATTGATCACCAAGATTTCTGTAGAGGTTCAGAACTATTACTACTTACTTCTGGTTTATATTTCTCCAGACTTAGGTTTCAATCCTGCGGGTGGTCATTGTTGGAGATTTCAATTTGCCTAACTTTACATCTGAGTTTGATTTTCATGATCCAAAACTAAATTTATTTTTATCTTCTATGGAATCCTCAGATCTGCGTCAATTTAATGATATTCTTAATACAAATAATAGAACACTTGACTTAATGCTATCTAACTTTGGTTATGACGTTGAAATTTCAGACGATTCCTTACCACTTAATGCCGAAGATATTCATCGTCTTGCTCTGAACATCATTATACCTAATTTAAAGCCTTCTAAACAAACTATTTTCTCTTCCAACAGCAATTTTAGATACAATTTTCGCTATGATAATTACCATAAGCTCCACTTTGATTATTCTACAACGGTTCGTCCTTTTTTCGAAAACTATAGCAATGTTAATACTGCTGTTCAGGATTTTATAGCAAAATCTTGGACTGCTCTGTTCCTAAATCTCGTTTAAATAAATTATTATTATTATTAAAAACCCAAGGAGAACAATTCATGACATTTGTAACATGCGACGTATTGCTGCGATGTCAAGCATTGAGCAAAAGCGGCTCCGCGTTTATGTGTACACAGACACCTGGAAGAAGCTGCCGAAAGGAATTCGAACTTCAGTAGATACCAGGGTCATTACTGGCGGCTAATCATGGATGTACATGTATGATCCCGAAACAAAGCAGTAGTCGTAGCAGTGGATGACCCCATCGTCACCACAACCGAAGAAAGCATGCTAAATTAGAAGCAACATCAAGCCGATGTTGATTTGCTTCTTTGACGCTGATGGCATCGTGCACAAAGAATGTCTCCCACCAGGTTAACAAGTTAATTTACGATTTTATTGCGATGTTCTTCGACGACTAAGAGAAAACATTCGACGCAAGCGGCCTGCCAAGCGACGCAACAATTCATGGATTCACCACGACAATACACCAACCTACACGTCACTTATTGTGCGTCAGTTTCTACTATCAACGAAGACAGCAGTTCTACCCCACCCACCTTACTCCCCAAATCTTACCCCTTGTGACTTCTTCCTGTTTTCGAACTTGAAAGCTCAAACGGCGCTGTATTAAGACAATAGAGGAGACCTGGGCCATATCATAGGTAGCGTTGAACACGTTAGCACGCGCGAAGACTTGCTTCAAATCATGGACAAATCGCTGGGATCGGCGCATTCACGCGGAAAGAGAGTACTTTGAAGGGGATGATAGTGAATAAGTTGTAAGCACAATTTATTGTTTTTTTCATATTCCAGGAATTTCTGGGTAGCACCTCATATGTATTTTATTTACGATTTAACCTTAATGTGGTGCTCATATTAACTATAATTATTAATCAGACGCTCATTAGTATTTCAATTAGAACCTCACGCCATTTCCACTGGCACGGAGTTCGGGCCTGGCTAGTTAAATCGTCTATTTAACACCAACCCTCCCACACAGGTAAGCCTTTGTACCGCATAAGTATTTCCGCATTCTATCTTAAAACATAATTAGTCAGTTTACCGAGATCTATTTATTATTATTATTTACCGATACTTCTCGGTATCACTACTTCTTACTCAGAACCGATGAATTTCCCTTCTTATAACATCTCCAGCGAAAACGTATTGTCAATTGCTTTCCCTAATGAACGGTTTGATCCGCTCTCGTATTTATCAAATGTATTAATTTTCTACACTGTAGCAATTAACGCGTGAATAAAGGTTAATACTCGTTATTCCACCACCTAGAACTATAATAAATGTTTCGATTAACCTATGAAGAGATTTTTCGATTTACTTTCTCAATTACATTTATAATTAACGAATATGACATTTATTTTATCATTTGTTATATAGATTTTGTACATTTCATGTACGCCAACTTTAATCTAATCTGCTCTTTCAATTTTTATATGATTGTTATCCTATATACTGCAATTACTGTTGAACAAATATATATTTTCGTTATTATTTAATTTGATTGTGACGTATTTCCTATTTATAACCAACTTATTAGTTTAATATGTACTGTAATTCCCCTAAAACCTATTTTTTTCATTAATAGACTGCAATTATCTAAAATTAATACTTAATTATTTAAAATTAAAAATTTTAAATAAAGTAAATAACATGTAATTAATAAACTACATAATTTTCAATCGATTATATTATTACTTCCTTCATTCTCAATAATTTTCTGTCAACAATTTGAAGCTATTGAGGATGTGGAATTCTTCCAACTAAATAGAAAATCTAATGACAGCAAACTGTGAAAATAATGAGGATAAATAAGAATATCTCCATCTATTTCCTTGTGCTTTCGTTAGATCTGTATTAATTTACTTATTTTATATATATCTTGATAAAATATAATCCTCTTTAGATTTGCCAGACTTAAATATTTTTATGGTTTCATTAAAAAAAAAAAAAAATGTTTGAAATTTCAGCTACACTTTTCTATGATGTGGACTTATAAATCTTTAGTTTTCGATCGTATCCATCGAAAGTTTTCTGTTACCCGGTGATGACATTCCCGGGGAATATACTAGATTACCGGTTCTCAACCTTTTTTTTTCCTTTGGGGCACACCAAAATATGTTTCAAACTTTCTAGAGGCCCCTACATGTAATTTATTACCTAGTTGCAAAAAGAACAAACACATAAAGTACTGTAATAACTAAAGCAGGACACCTATTTCTACATATTCAATGTTACACTTATTTAACGAAACATGTCCTCATTAATTGCTACATTTTCGCGTTCTAGTTTAGTTGAATAACTAGGTTAGCATAACATTAAGTAAGTAGACATATAACAAGTGTTCATTTGAAAAGTCAATCTAGTAGCATGTGATTTACTGAGAACATTTTGAAGTATGTCGTAAATTAAAATTTACTACTTAACCTACGAAGTCGTATATTTTGACAGTTTCATACATACAAATAAATAACAAATAATAGGTATTTATTGAAAACTATAACAAATGTTGAAAATGTTGTTCTTCAAGATCAATGCACTTTAAAATCCTCCGTTCAAAATTTCTTTATTTAAATCAGAATCGACGCACGATTATTTTATGCACTAACTGAATTTGTGATTGACATTATCAAATGTCATTTGGATTTACGTTTACGGAACAACAAACACATACTAATATATTTGCGTCTTATTCTATCAAAATTTCAAAGTAATCTAGATTGACTTTTCAAATGAACACCCGAAACATGTAGGGTTGTTTTAAATATATATATTTTAAAGTAAAACCAGACCTTAAATCGCCAAAAAATTGAAAAAATTGAATTGAAAGAATTGACTGAACATACAAAGGTCACGAAATAATTATCTATATATATATATATATATACAGGGTGTCCAGAAACTCTCCTGACAAACGAAGAACGGAGTTTCCTCAGATAATTTTAAGACAATTAAACCCAAATTCACCTAGTCCGAAAATGGCAGTGCTTGCACCTTTGTAAAATGAAAAGGATATAAATTTTCTTTGTGTAAGATATTTCCTACGGAAGATTTTGAAATTGTGGGGTACATGGCAGATAGTCTTCGAACGCTAATTTCTGGATTTTCCTCAACTTCCATTAAAATAACATCTTCATGTTCTGCTGTTACATCATTATGTCTCCCTGTTTCATTATTTTTTGGGACCACTGAACCTGTTTCTCTTAATCGTTGATGAAGAGCTGTAAATGTTGAGTGAGTGGGATGCTGACGATTGGGAAATTTTTCAGCGTATCTACGTTGCGCCGCTCGAGCGTTACACCTCATTTCGCCATAAACTAAATGCATATCGGCGTATTCCTCATTAGTAAAAACCATTATTTTTTAAATTGAAATTGTTGTTTTTGAATAACACAAAGTAAAAAATGAAAAGATAAACTTCGCGAACTGACAACAATTTGACAATGAAAAACGTAGGTTTTACTTCTGTTGGCAGTTCAGAGCTAACTATTGCAAAAAATAAAAAATTGAACTTTAATGAAGAAAAAACGAAAAATTTACAAATCGATTTTTCTAGAAAACGGTGTATCCTACCGACTTAAAGTAAGAGTACCTTTTAGTACTGGAATACCTGAAAATTTAATAATCTAGTGTCACAAATGCTTAAAAGTTAAAGACAAAAAAGTTATGCCTTAAAATAACCGTTGACCTACCCAAAACGGACGCCTATGACCGGTACTAGAAATTCGCAATTGATGGAATCAATTCATCTCTGGAGGATAAATAAGCATACCAGTTTTTGTTTTTCTAAATGGAAGCGTTCTGGAGGAATTTAAAAAAAAATAAATACAAGGCGCCATCTTCAAAGAACTCTAGCTCCCTTAGGAAGCATTTTCGGACTAGGTGAATTTGGGTTTAATTGTCTTAAAATTATCAGAGGAATCTCCGGTCTTCGTTTGTCAGGAGAGTTTCTGGACACCCTGTATATATATATATATATATATATATATATGTATATGTACTGAAGACAGAGGAGAATGAGTCAGTCTTGTAAATCTGATCTATTGTACGTGTCTGTCGTAACATGTAATGTTGTTGTTATGTATTTATTAAATGTTATTTTATATCGTTTCCGAGTGTATTATTTATTTTACCAATAAAACCAGCCTCTAATAAATCCGCCTCGGAGATGCAGCCATGACACATCTCATGGCGATCCTTCCAGCCACTTCCGACATCATATGGCAATCCTGCCAGCCACTTCTGACAGTCTAACCGTAGTAAGTGGAATCCGGAACGAACCCCAAACGCGTGGTAAGCTGAAAAACTAAACAGCACGAGGAACTGCTCGACGAAAGAAGAGGTCGCCATAACAGACAACGATATAGACGCTGCAAAGAGCGTGAAGCGAAGGATGACAAATACTTTTTTTTTATTACGGAACGACAATGAGATACAAATTTTAAAATTTATTACGAAAGACTTTTAAGTAGATCAACGTAAAAACAAAAGAAACTTAGATTCTTAAGCACGACCATAAAAAATAACCATTAACATCAGAAATATATAAAGTAATAAAACTTAAAACTAGTAAGATACGTGTCCCTGTTTTCCTCGTCAGGGGCAATCAACCACTTCCAGCCAGTAGTCGCAAAGTCGCAAAGTATTTGGATATCCCTATTTGAAAGTCAGATAGGTGTCCCATTATGTGTTCCTTTATCTGACTTTCATTCTCTGTATTCAGCTAACTTAATGAGATAGCCGTAGTTGGAAAAGCAGTTAAATCATTCTCTCCTACGGCCGAGATCCAAAGAGCGAATTTTTTCGAAAATGCGCTGAATTTATCACTTTATGATATGATAGTTGAAAATATACGAAAGGTATGCCAGCTCAGCATTCATAAAGATTTGTTTCATTTGTATTACATTGCTTCACTAGCTTGACTGATGACGCCTAGATGGCAGAAACATATGTATTAAGCAGAAGTAAATGCTGAAAATACGAGGTGTATTGTCCATGTGTACAGTTACAGATATGTAAATTTTTTACATGTCTGTTTCATATTGTAACTTATGCTGAAAGGTCAGTGCCTTCATCTAACTGTAGAGCAAATTGCGTGTTTGTTAAGTTTTCTATAACATTACTTTGTAACTTATCTATTAAGTAATTACTGAAATCTGTAATTACTTAATTAATATTATTTTTAAAATCATTTTTGAGATCACGCAAATCCAAAATTGTATGTTACAGTCAGTTTATTTGAAGCAGACAATACTCAAACGAATAGTATACGTTTACCGCAAATTACACTGCACGTGTTCTCCGGTTTGTATCAGGAGTGGGCGTCATTTCATAACACGTTCTCATCTTTACATTTTAATGCGTCAATACCGCATGTGTAAAAGTTTTATTACTTAAAGTCAGCGTTAAAAGGAGATTGCTAGTGAAATATTGCAATCGCTTTCACTTTCTAATAAAAATTACATCATTGCTTAGGACATGTTTAAATATAGATACGATAATAAACAAACCTTATTAAAAATCGGGTGTGAAGAACACAATACAAATTCATTTATTTGTAAAGGCATCTCTCCATTATCAATGGGCTGTGCTGAATGTGTTTCTACCCTCTGTCTTAATAATTTTTGTGAGATAGCGAAATTGTTGTATTTGTAAATGCGTCTCTCCAGTAGGGGCGTACCGATGATTCTGTGGAAAGATGAAATACGTATCTACGGAAAGATGCCTTTACAAATATATGAACTTCTATTGTGTTCTCCACACTCGTTTTTTAATAATATTCTATTTTATTAAAATGACTTTTTGTTTTATACAAAATTATATACTCAAGTATGTTTCAAATTATTTTGTTATATACGCATTCGATTCGTCCGACAAGGAGTGAAGGCGCCTTATTTCAGTGTCTATAGATATGGTTGTTTGCGTCAATGGAAACGCTTAGTTCCGCATTTGTTATTGAAGCAGTGTTTAGTTGCTTCGACGTTTTGTTAATGGACTGCGCTATTGTTCTACGCTCTCTTAATAATTTTTGTGAGATAGCGAAGTAGTTGTGTTTGTGAATGCATCTCTCCAGCAGGGGCGTACCATTGATTCTGTAAAAAGATGAAATATGTGTCTACGCCTCTAGAGAAATACCTTTACAAATATATGAACTTGTATTTTTGTTCTTCACACCCGATTTTTAATAATATTTTATATTGTGATGTGAGTCAGGCGAGCGGATCACGCGCCGCATACATAATCAAGTCTCGCGTACCTCCTAGAAAAGAGCTTCTGAAAGGCCTTCTAATAAGCTATACAACTATATGAGAATCGTTCGGAAGGGAGGCCATTCATTCAACGAATAATCGCCGTCGTGTGATATTATATAAATGTAAATAAATACTCATATAAATGCATATTATGAAATAAATCCTCTTAATATTAGTTATTAGTTTTTAAATTGTTATTAGTGAGTTTTGTTGTTAATATAGTGTGTGTTTAAATTACCGTTAATTTTATTTAAAAGAATCCAGAAACACAAATATTTTACAATGTTATTAAAAAGACTTTTTGTTTTATACATATATGGTGAGGTTTTACCCACTTAAGTATGTTTCAAATTATTTTGTTAATAAAAAACCTGTTGAAAAGTCTTTCTTCGGAGACTGTGGTTAAGTAAAAACGCAAAAAAAGGTATAAAACCCCTTACAATAATCAATAATCGTATCCTAAATACAACTAAGTTCTCATCAACAGTTGGTAAAACCACTAATCAAAGAGTTGCACATGGGCACAGTAAAGCACAACTTTACGCGGCGTCCGCGTATACACTGACTTTAAAGTGAATACACAAACTAAAATTTCATCTACCTACCCTTCTTAAGAAAACGACATCACCATGTGTTTATTCTCAAGGCCCTACAACCTTTTATACCTCATTTCTAAGAATGAAGAAAGGCAACTGTATGGGATAGAACCGTCATCCGAGTTAAACGTATTAAATTTGTTTTTAACGATATGAACGCTTTCGTATGGGTCGAGATCTCTGGGATTGTTGATGTTTTTGACAAGTTTTAACCCTTTTACCGAGACGTTGTGATCCATGTCAAATGCATGGTTTGCGACGCTCGATTTTTCTGGTCTATTAAATTTAAAATGTGATACGTGTTCTTTAAAACGTTTTATTATTGAGCGTTTCGTTTGACCTATATATATTTCAAATTATAATCGTCGCAATTAATTTCGTATATACCTGATTTCAAATTCAAATTAACTTTATCTTTGGTATTACCTAGGAGACTTTTGAAGGTGTTTTCGGACCGAAAAGCAACTTGAAGACCTTGTTCATTAATACAGTTGTCAAAGAGCATAGTTTTACCTACTGATGATGGCAGCTTAGTTGTCGAAATACGTATTTAGGATACAATTATTAATTGTGGGTTTTATACCTTTTTTGAGAAAAAATCTATTGTGCAAAAATACATTAAAGCCATCTTTAATCTGCCTATAATGACAAAAGAAAATCTAGATCAATTACGACATATTCAAGACGGAATGTTAAAGAACACAAGAGCATCCAAGTCCATAGAACAGCGACGTGTCCCCAACACCAATGCTTGTTGAAATGGGTGTGTTTTATTTAACATTAGGTCTAATGCTTTAGTCTCTATCTTGAATACCACTTTTTATTTTATATTTGAAATAGGGGTTTTGCTTTCATTTGCGAAATTGGCTTGACTGGTCATTCGCCTTTTTTGGTTAGTGTATTAAAATAAATATGGATGGCATATGTAGTGTATTAAAAGTTATATAAAACTTTAAATCCAATTTTTTAATCTACATTTAAATGGAGTTTCAACGCGAATCCTCTTCGTTAATCAATTATTGGTAACAGCTTTGACGTGAATCAAAAAACAGTAGCTTATGTTACATTCGTATAAAATTGCAGCGACAACGATACATGAATATCTGAACACAACGGCACAAATAATCCTTGAAACTTTTTTTCTGTTACCGGAACGAACGGTTAACGTCAGATAATCCACCCCAGATTAGGATACCCTATATTGCTACACATTGGAATAAAGTACGGTATAAACCGTGTAAAGAATGATTTGATTAGTTTTTGCAGGTTTAGTAAATGATCTTTACATGAGTGTGTTTTATTTAACATTAGGTCTAATGCTTTAGTCTCTGTCTTGTATACCACTTTTTATTTTATATTTGAAATAGGGGTTTTGCTTTCATTTGCAAAATTGGCTTGACTGGTCATTCGCCTTTTTTGGTTAGTGTATTTAAATAAATATGGATGGTCTATGCTTAGAATTGCTAATAAATCAATATTAGCTGATATCACAAGTGAGATTTATACAAAATCATAGCTGAAACAAACTTTACAAAACCTATATTACAAATACACTGCGCAACACTTACTTATTTCTGTTCTACAGTATCCGCCAGATTAACAGTACCGAAACTTAGGGTGCTATGGAGTTGCTTACATAATATGCATTTGTCATTATTGACTTAATTGTCATTGGTTGACGTATCAATGTCAGTCACGCTGCGGTTGAATTTGAATTGAAAATGGTTCTAACGACTGCAGAAAAAGTGTTCTTGGTAGAACATTATTTTCGCTCAAACGAAAATGGTCGCAATGAAGGTATAGCAACAAAAATGCAGTTTTCTGTTGGTAAACCTGTACAACGTGTTTTTGAGCAAGTTGTGCATTCACCGCAAAGAAGCCTTGTAGGAACTGAATATAAACTCAACATTAGTGAAACATCTACACGTCAGCTGTTCAAATCAATTGGTGGTTATCCATGCCGTATTCAAGTTGGACAACGACTAAATACTGCGGACAAACGTGCAAGGGATATTTACTGTGGTCGCATATTGAGCTTAATTTACGAGGACTCCGAATTCTTGAAAAATATATAGTTTTCAGACGAGAGTCACGTTCATCTTAGCGTCTGTATTAATCGACAAACAACTTGATTCCTTTGATTAGAACATCTTGATGTTATTGTAGAGAAACCACTCCAAAGTGTCCAATTTACCATTTGGTGCGCGGTTTCTGGTTGTGGGATAATTGCTCCATTTTTCATTGAAACTGGTAATCAAAATTCACTTACTGTCAACCAAGACCGTTACAGAGAGTACATTATTGTACCATTTATGAGAGATTTACAAAACTTATGCCGTGCACGAAGTCTTTTGGTGAGAGAGAAAATGAGAAATTTGATAATTTAGGGAAACTTTATGGCAGTTGCTAACGTCTGCGTATGTTTAGAATCCAATTCAAATTTTTTAATTTAGTTGCCTATGATTGACTTTAATTAACTTGACATTTCACTCTTCATAATAAAATAGTTGTTATTATATTGTAAATATAATTACCATATAATATAGTTATTTATACACCAATATTATGTTGCTCTGAGGTCGACGTTAATTCAGCCCGAGGGCCTCTGGCCCGAGGGATGAATGTCGACCGAGGGCAGTATAATTGCCATAACGCCAGTGGTTCATACAAGATTTTATTTTTCACCAAAAATAGGAATATTCAAATTACATGAGAAAAGTTCCGAGATTTCTGTCAACTGTCATGCTGTTGACAGTCGTTATGCATCTAATATGTTGAGGCCGATGCATCGTTCGAGACCCTAAAAATGCATGGGAAATTTAAAAGTGCATCTGTAACAGAAGGATACATAGAGGAAAGTGTTTCTTCCAAGAATAGAGTAGGGTAGGGTCCCCACCCTACCCTACCCTGTTACCCCTACAGTGTAACAGAAAAGTAATTAAGTGATTCAAAAATGTTAATCTTTTTTGCACGACCATTTCTTTGGTATTTATACAGTGAGCAATGTTGTGTCATCATAATTTAATTAGAAAAAATTCTAAGATATTTTTGAAAACTATTTATTTTTATACTTTGCAGATATCGGGTATTTGTTACACTGTACCCCCGACCTGGGGTAGAATGTAACGAAGTTGGATACATTATGACAATGGAATAAAGATTGAACATACTAACAGTGCCCAAAAGGTAAAAAATTTTTTTTAATCTAAATTATATTTTCTCTATATATTCCTTGCGAACGAGTAACAGTTTGCTTGACGTTTTGTCTTATCGTGGTATTAGGTTGTGGCAACGTCACTTCTATATCTTCCACTGGCACAATTGCCAAATCCGGCTCCAGCGGAAAATAAAACTTATTCATCTTTCCATGTTTACGTAAATAGCTAATGTCATATTCATCGTTCTGATTGTCAGTTAGTAATTTACCAACAAAATATTTCACTTGCTTTCCAGGAAATTTGACTATAACAAAATCATCTTTCTTCGGAGTCCTGAAGCAGGGCAATGGAAAGTTCTCAATTGAATCTACCGATAAAATTGACTTGTCGCTAACATCTGAATCATTTTCCTCGTCCAAATCTCTTTCAGAATTAAAAAAAGAACCTTTGCAACCTTCTCTAAACCGTTTCTATTCTTCTTGGTAACATTTTTACATTTAGGGATTGGTTTCCTAGCTTTTCTCCTTTCTCTTTCTCGAACTATTTCTTCAAGTTCCTGTTTAACCGGTGTATCAGTTGCAATACAACTTTTTCCTTTTCTCTTCCCTTTTTTCGAAATAAGCCTTGGTACGGCTTTTGGATAATCTCTGCATTCGAGTGGACTCTTTAAAATTATATTTTCTAAATTTTCTGTTACAATTATGCGTTTATTTCTATCACTGTTTCCATTCGAATAACTTGTTTGGATGTTGAGCATCTGCAAGGTTCCTTCAGAATCTTGTTGTAATTGTGAAGTGGAAGGTTGGAGTTACATAAGACGATTAGTAATTTCACTTGACATAAATTCATCATCTGTGAAAACGTTCCTGTTAAAAGGAAAAATACCGGTCCTCCTGAATCCAGACTTTATGTTTACTGGAGTCATTGCTTTTTCAAAAGCTTCATGCATTAGTTCCGCAATGTTATAAATGGAAACCGGTGTACCGGGATGGCGCATCATCCATGAATCTAATGCTGCATTGTAATATGTTTGCAGAGGGCCAAACACAGATACGTCCAAGGGTTTGTGACTCGGTGGGGTGGTATCGTGAGCAGGGTAACACCGTTGTTTTTAGCGATACTTAGAGCTTGAGGAGCTAAATGACTGTCACGATTGTCCAATATTATAAGAGATGGATTATCTTTTGAGGAAGCAGTACTGATTTCACTAACGAGTACTACTGCATGATGACACCTTACGTGTGTGTCGGAAAAATAGAATAATGCAGTTAATGTTTTGAAACCAGACAGAAATATTATCACTGTTATACTCTACCCCGTTTTACACTGTACCCCACCCGACCCTACCCGGCATGATATTAAATTCTGTTACAGTATCAAATAAATCCTTGTTGGCTTGTCAAAGTAACTAGTGGAGATGTTTTCTTTCAACTTTCAACTTTCACAAACTTGGAAAGCTTCGGATCAAATAATTTTTCAGGACATTTCGAAAACTGTATTTTTAATTTTGCTAAATAATGCTAAAAATTTGATTATTTCTTTAGAAATTGTTGGAAATAAACAACTATTAAGTTTTAAGTACTTTAAATGACAGTTGTTGACACTTTGAAGTTTTCATGTTGTCAATGTTTAGATACTCTTAATTTTATTAAAAAATGCTAAAGTTTTGCTTCTTTCTTTAGACTTTGTTAAAAACTAAAGTTATTAGTTCGGTAAAATGTATATCCTTTCTTCTCAAGCCTTATTTATACTCACATAACATTAAAAAATGTGAATAAATTACTGGGCGTTGTAGGTCATATTGCCCGGTTATTACGACCACGGGCGATATGACCGAGTTTATGGTAACCGTATCCAAGATGAAATGAACAAATAATACAATATGATCATTTATATTTACCCTCTAGCAAGCCATGAAATTATTTCTTGAAAATATCGTGTTGGTAGTGACAAATAAAATACATCTGTCATTATGTGTATGTTCTGATAAATAAAACTCATCTGTCATTAATGTATTTATTAATTGACACTTAAAAATGTTTGCAATAAATCATAATGTTTTTCTGATCGAATCATACTTTAGGAATGGTGTAAAATTAGAAAATGGAGAATGGTCGTACTCCTTGCAGCCTTGTATAGAAGAATTTCGGTCAGAATTTCCAAATTTTCCAACAACATATGACAGTTTGCGGCAATTAATTCAAAAGTCAGTGGTTAAATTCCGTGAAACAGGGTATGTGTCTCGAAAACCAGGTGCTGGTAGACCACTAAAGCGGACAGTTGAAAATATAGCAGATGTTGGGGGCGAATAAATCAATCACCTAAGAAATCGATTCGTAAGCTTTCACAACAAACACAACTGTCATATGGGACCTGCCAGAGAATCCTTAAAAAAGACTTACAAAAATTTCCATACAAATTTCATTGCGTGCAAGAGCTTTTACCAATCGATCATGTAACCAGAGTAAATTACTTTCAGTGGTTCTTAGGTACGATTAATAACGATGACGTTCTTGACAAATCCTTCTGGTCCGATGAAGCATGGTTTCATTTATCAGGATATATAAATAAACAAACAATGCGCATCTGGTCTAGTGAAAATTCTTGAAACACCCTTGCATTCACAAAAAAATAGGCGTTTGGCTTGCTCTTTCTCGTAGACGGATTATTGGTCCAATATTCTTTAATAATACGATAAATGCAGAACGATATCGTAATAATTTATTGCTACCATTTGTTAATCAATTACATGATGATGAGCTCCGCGAGGGATATTTCCAGCAAGATAATGCAACAGCCCATAAGACAAGAGAAACGATGGAATTATTGCATGAATTCTTTGATAATCGAATAGTAGACTTTCCACCACGATCTCCGGATTTAACAATTATGGACTATTTCATTTATCCACATCTAAAAAATAGAGTATTTACGAATCGTCCACATACAATTGAAGAACTTACTAATGCTATCCGAAATGTCTGTGAGGAAATTACACTACATAATTTAAGGAATGCCTTCAATAATATGAGACGAAGAGTTGCGCTATGCATAGAAAATGAAGGAGCTCACTTTGAACATTTATTGTAGCTGTTTTTATTATTAAACTTTTTATTTTTTCAACTGAAACGTTTGTATGTAATTATTTGTCAAAATGACAAAACCTAATCTGTCATCAGTATAAAATAACCTATATCACACACACGCTGCAAAATAAGTTAACTTAAATTATGGTACCAACTTAAGTTTAAAAAAGAAAAATGTCATTGCCTTCTAGAGGGTAGAAATATATGATCATATGGTACTTAAGTGAAAAATAATAGTTATTTACGATACAAGTGTTAAAAGTGCGGTTTTATTTCAAGAGTAAAAGAAGTTTGCGACACGAGCGTTAGCGAGTGTCGCAATTTACGAGTGAAATAAAATAGCATTTTGAACATGTGTATCGTACAATATTTTTTCTACAAACACAATTTTTATTATAAAATATAATGAAACTCCACTGACCAAATTTGACAGTTCATGAATACGTTTTGACACAACTGGACGCAACCGTTAAATTACGTGAAATTAATTTGTCACAATTTGTACAAAAGATGAGTTCGTGTATTAATAAAGAAAATGAAGTAATACCGAGTCCAATAATTGAAGCCGCTGATAAAGCGACATTAGATTTGTTGCCCTCAAAATCTAGGCAACAATATGAAATTGCGTACAAAAGGTTTATGGAATGGTGCAGATGCAATAATGTGATAGGTAAATTTTGCGAAAATGTTCTACTAGCATATTTTAAAGAAAGGTCTAAAATTTGGAAATCTTCTACTCTTTGGTCACATTTTTCGATTATAAAACTTTGGCTAAATATAAAAGACAACCATGATATTAGTAAATATTATAAACTTATTGCATTTTTGAAACGGAAAGGAGAAGGTTACCAACCAAGAAAATCAAAAATATTGACAAGACAAGAATTGATAGATTTATTTCTGAAGCATCAGATGAAAAATAAATGCTGTTCAAAGTAGCTGTTGTTATGGGTATATTTGACGCTTGTCGCCGGGAAGAGTTATGCCGTATGACTGTGGATGACATTGAAGATAGAGGAAATGTGTTAGTAGTTACTATGCCAGATACTAAAACCAATACTCAAAGAATATTTACCGTTATTGGCTCATATATAAACTTGTATCGCAAATACAAAGCATTACGTCCATCTAATATAAAACATCGACGTTTATTTATTAAATACGCTAGTAATAAATGCACAAGTCAAGCGGTTGGAATAAATTCGTTTGGCAAGATGCCTGCAATTATCGCAATGTTTTTGAAATTGCCGAATCCAGAATCTTATACGGGACATTGCTTCCGACGTTCATCTGCTACTTTGCTAGCAGATTCTGGTGCAAGCTTATGCTCAATTAAGCGACATGGAGGCTGGAAAAGTTCCACCGTTGCTGAAGATTACCTAGAGGATTCTCTAGAAAATAAAAACAAAATTACTCACTCCATCTTTCCAGATCTATCTAATAATTCTATTGCAAATGATAATTTAAATCACGATATTTTAGTTCCTATGAACTATTTGTCTGCAAATAATAATTCTGCAAGTACAGCAACACATGGAATAAATATCTCCAATTGCACAAACTGTACATTTAATATTAATTGTCCAAAGAATATGTAATTTTCATTGTAATAAAAATCATTTGATATGTACGGAATTTTCTCTTGTCATTTTTGACAAACTGTCATTTACTTTTAACACAAGTGTTAAAAGTGGCCTTTTTAACACGCTACGCAATAAAATCGCATTTTTAAGTGAAGTTAGCCGTGTGTGTCAAAATGTCAACTTTTAACGGTGTTTGTTGAAAATAGTTATTTACGATACAAGTGTTAAAAATGCGATTTTATTTCACGAGTAAAAGTTTGCGACACGAGCGTTAGCGAGTGTCGCAATTTACGAGTAAAATAAAATAGCATTTTTAACATGTGTATCGTACAATATTTTTTCTACAAACACAATTTTTATTATAAAATATAATGAAAATCCACGGACCAAATTTGACAGATCATGAATACGTTTTGACACAACTGGACGCAACCATTAAATAACGTCAAATTAATTTGTCACAATTCATACAAAAGATAAGTTCGTGTTTAAGTTCGTGTAAAGAAAATGAAGTAATAGCGAGAATAATAATTCTGAAAGTACTGCAACACAGGAAATAAATATCTCGAATTACACAAACTGTACATTTAATATTAATTATCCAAGAAATATGTAATTTTCATTTAGTAATAAAAATCACTTTAATATATGTTGTCATTTTTGACAAACTGTCATGTCAATTTACTTTTAACACTAGTGTTAAAAGTACTACTTTTAACACGCTACGCTATAATATCGCATTTTTAATTATAGTTAGCCGTGTCAAAATGTTAACTTTTAACGGTGTTTGTAGAAAAAAGTGTTTATTAGGTTGTCAGTTGAATCATAACCTTAAATTATCACTATAACAACAGACTTATAGACGTAGTGTGACCGACTTAAAACTGAATCCGCTAAATGTTCCAAATTTTTAATAATTGCAAAAATACAATTATGCACAAAGTAAATTATTCAAGGAAAATAGCCAATACTAGTAGAAGGCCTCCACTTCTACTATTAAATAACACTGAACTTGTCGTGATGAATAGCACATTTGCAATGGCCTCTTCAATTTCATACTGTAGTTCTTTCAAATGTGAGCTTTTTATATAACAAAACTAATAAAAACTCTGATTTAATATTTATAATAACAAGTTTTAGATATAACCAACGAAAGTAACTTTCAAATCTGCGCTTTTAATACAATTTCTCAAAAAGCTTGACACTTTTCTTTTTAGTTTTGCTCAGCTATCATCAGTTTTGTTAAGTAGCTTTATTTAGAACTGTATTGATATTAAAGAGAAAATCATTTAACGAATCTTTCTTCAATTTTCTAAAAATTTTCTGGGTTCCCCTCGTATAACAAAACTATTAAGAGAATCTCTGACTTCAATCTCATTGAAAAAATCAATTTCTTAGGCAAATAGACCACGAAAAGGATTAATATTTTAAGAAACTCCGTCAATCTTTAAAAATAAATATCCAGTATTTTTAGCCTTTTGCATATACTTATCAGAATTTTCAACACTTTCCCAATATTGTAAGCTTTACTTTAACTAACAAATTTTAGATATAGGCAGCGATAGTATCTTCTTTCAAATCTTCGCTTTTAATATAATAAAACTAATAAAAACTCTGACTTAATATTTCACTGGAATCATTACTTTTCTAGACAAGACGACCACTAGAGAAGACTAGTATTTTAAGACGCTATTTCAATCCTTAAAAATAAATATCCGGTATTTTTAGTATTTTGCATATGCTCATCAAAATTCTCAACACTCTTCGAATATTTTAAACTTTATTTTACTAACAAATTTTAGGTACAACCAACGAAAGTATCTTTTTTACAATCTACCCATTTAATACAATAATTCTCAAGAAAAATTTATTTTCTAGATACTTTAAAGAACTCCGTCCTTAAATAAATAAATATTCCTAATTCTCAATGTTTTTTACAATTTTCATCATAATTCTCGACAACCACCGGATAACATAAGTTTTACCTTCTTAATAAATTTTATATATAGCGGCCGAACAAGTATCTATCTGAACTTTTAATAAAGCAAAACTTAAAAAAATCCTTACCGACTCTTTCCCCTAAAAGTTTCAATACGAGTTTTATGAAAATTCCTCTTTCACTTCTTCGTTTTAATTGTTAAACTCGAACCGTTCCAGAAGCGCATATCGGAAAAGTTCAACGTGTATTAAATAATTTCCGCACCCGCGTCAAACTAACCGAACTTTCACGGTAAAGTTCCGCTGTTAGTTGCAAGAGAAAGCGCGCCGGTTACTGATAATAAAAGTCCCAGCGTCGGGACGGCAAACGATGAAAGCGTTCCCACATCCCCCACCACTTGAAAACATTTCATTCAGTAGCAGAGCAATTTGTAGGTATTGTTAAACTTCGATGAAAGTGAATGGAGTGTCACATAAGAAACATTTTGGATGGTAATAGTTATGTGGCATTCATCTCATGATTTCAATAGTTTCTAAAATTAAATTATCGCGGAAATTTTTCTGGGTTTAGAATAATTTTACAAACATATTGCATTGAACTAAAAGTACCTGCTAGGAATTTTAGAATCGGAAATCTAAAGTTTAAATTCATCTTTATGCATAGTTATAAAAAACTTTTTCGTAAAAAAATCGTATTGAATGTACCTTTTACCTTTTTTAACGATTTTATTTAACAATATTTATACCATCAGAATAATTGAAACATACATGAGTAGGTAAACCCCACCAGTTTTGTATAATACAAAGGTATTTTTAATAATATAAAATATTATTAAAAAAAGAAAATATTAATAGTGAACCTGCATTTGTGTTCTTCACACCAGATTTTTAATAATATTTTATATTATTAAAAATACCTTTGTATTATATTTATACCATATTCAGTGATGGGCAAATATGTAGAACTATGTACATTTCAATTAATACTGGTAGCCGTAACTTTGTGGTAATACATTTTGAAAATAATAAAATAAAATAAAACCATAACTTTGTTATACCACTTTATTCACATGTAATAGTGACCGCGGCTTCGACATACAATGTCATTATCAAACTGCAAAAGTTACAGGCCTACATAGATCTTATAAATGACACAAAAATATATGGGGGTGGTTTATGATGTTATTTAAAATTACTACTATATACTTAACTATTATATACAACATTGGAAAAGAGGTGTATATATAAGATCCAACTGGTCGTTAAGAACAATATCTATTGTGTTGTTTCCGCTTTTAAAAAAAAATAATAAATCAGGAGTGTACAAATTATATTGTAATGATTGTAAAAGTGTATATATAGGTCAGACTAGTCGAAGTTTTATTAAACGGGTAAAAGAACACATGAGGTCATATAAACTAACTAACGAAGACAAATTCAACATACGCAAACCATCTTATTACAGAAAGGCATACATTTGGTCATCATAAAATATTGCATTTGGCCGAGAAAGGTCGTAAATTAAATCTTTTAGAGTCACTTGAAATTTTTAAAAGCGGAAACAACACAATAGATATTGTTCTTAACGACCAGTTGGATCTTATATATACACCTCTTCTCCAATGTTGTATATAATAGTTAAGTATATAGTAGTAATTTTAATAACATCATAAACCACCCCCATATATTTTTGTGTCATTTATGAGATCTATGTAGGGCTGTAACTTTTGCAGATTGATAATGACATTGTATGTCGAAACCGCGGTCACTATTACATGTGAATAAAGTGGTATAGCAAAGTTATTGTTTTATTTTATTTTATTATTTTCAATATGTACATTTCTGTTAAATTAATAATCCTCCTTGACAACACGATTTCAACAAAGCTAAAAAACTCTTTAACAAAGCCATATCACAAGTATAACAATATTAAATAATAATAACACAATTTAAAATGATAACTTTTATAGGCTCTTCAAGCATAAAAATTAGTAAAGATTTAAGAAAATTAGACATTAATACAGCACATAGAACCAACAACAATTTATCGAAACGTATAAAAAACAACAAGGATTTAACAAATAACAATAAAAACTCAGGAGTCTATAACTTAACTTGCGGTAGTTGCCCCATTACGTATATCGGACAGATCAAAGAACATTTTTCTTCCTTTAGAAATAATAAAAGTTATCCGTCGTTAATTCGTCGCATATTAATTTAGCAAACCATAACAAAAAATTTAAAATAGAAAATAAGGGCAAAAGCTTAATTTATTAATCACTTGAAATTAATAAATTAAAGAAAACTGGTGATATACTCAATGATCAATTAGAAATTGATAATTCACCGTTACTTACTTTATTTATCTAATTATTCAGTCATATATTGTATTTTTTCCAAAGTGTTGCTCTACCTCTCTTTAACATAATATAGACCTTAGTTTTATCACTTTATAAGCTGTATTGTAACGAGCCATCCAAAAAATTCATAATTTATTATTTAACATTGAAACTATAAGTTTGTATCAAATTTTTCAAAACTCTTATTAAGAAAATTAAATTTATTTAAAAAATGGTATTCAACATAGAACAAAAAGCAAAAATTATCGAATGTTACTTCCGTATAGGTGTGAAAGTAAATGGCGAGTGGCAGTATTCAATTACGGAATGCATGGCTGATTTTAGTGAAGAACATCCTGAATTAGTGTTTGACTACAATGATTTTTACAATGTATTGACAAATAGCGTAAAGTTATTCAGAGAGATTGGTAGCGTCGGTCGAAAAACTGGAAGTGGACGGCCATCTAAACGTACAGCTGATAATATTGAAGCCCTTCGGCATATTATTGATGAATATCCAAAAACATCCATTTCAGTAGTGTCCCAACAAACAAATTTATCTTATGGTACGTGCCAATTCATTCTTAAAATTCTTACATTGTCATTCATACAAGCTGCAATGTTTTCTTGAACTTTATCCAGTGGATTAGTTAAGACGAGTGGAATTTTGTCAATGGTTTCAAAATAATCTACACAATCAGGATATCCTTAACACAGTTTTTCTCTCGGATGAGGCCTGGTTTTATCTTTCTGGATATGTTAATTCACAGAATATGAGGTGTTGGTCCTCCGAAAATCCTCATTTTTTTGTTGAAAAATATTGCATCCCCAAAAAGTTGGTGTTTGGGTTGGAATATGTCGAAGAAGATTGGTGGGTCCCATTTTTTTTGAAGGTACACTTACTGCTGCACGATATCGCAATGAGATACTCGGCTCATTCATAAATCAACTGGATGATGAGGAATTACAAAATGGGTATTTCCAACAAGATGGTGCAACAGCACATACGACCAGAGACATACTTAAATATCTCAGAGAATTTTTTGATAACAGAATAATAAGCAGGAACACTAAAATCCCATATCCAACTAGGTCTTGCAATCTAAACATATGTGATTTTTTCGTATGACCATACATCAAAAATTCGATTTATTCAACGCCAATTCATAATCTGGAACAACTGAGAATTCGCATAACAGAAAAGTGTGAAGAGATCAACAACTCACCGCAAATTCTGCATAAAGTTTTTGCTGGATTGTGGAGAAGAGTTGATTTGTGTTTAGATGTAAATGGACAACATTTTCAACAACTTCTGTAGCTATATGTAAATTTTGAATATGATTTCGATATTAAATAAATTATTTGTTTTCTTTTTTGTTGTAATATCATTTCAAAGCCATAACCTTTTTTTACAATGAAACCAAATGAAACTGTCAAGCATCAAGTAATGTGTCATTATTAGAACTGAGGATGTTTGCGGTATAACCATGGTTAAACCGCAAACATCCTCAGCTCTAGTCATTATGTATAAGTGGCTAAAGTACAAACCCAATTTCACAGTCTACTCCAATTATGAATTTTTTCGATTGCTCGTTATAAACAGTTGCTCAATATTTTTGTAACGTTTTCGTTCATAAACATTTACGTAATAAAGACTACCCATCCCTTCTACTATCCAAATATGTGTTTGTTACGGTATATTTATCTAAAGAAATGTTAGGTTCATTAGTTATATGTAGGAACCGGGCACGAGAGGCCGATGACGCTCACGGGTGTACGTTGAAAATTTGTATTTTTAAAGAGTTTTCAATTTTATTTATATAATTGGAAAACAAACAGGTGGTATTATATAAAACACGAAATACATTTTTACATTTTGTAGTTCAAGTTGATTAAAGTACTATTAATATTAACTAGCATACTTTCTCAAGATTCTCTTCTGTAAAATATCTTCTCTTTGAATAAAATACATCCTTGTAGATAGAAAACGTCCTTTCTACACCGCAACTGGTTATAGGTGCATACTGGAAATATTCTTTTATTTCAGCATATTTAGCAGTTAGATTTTGAGACATTGTACCCATACACAAATTGCCGCAATGTTATTAAATCTGGGGTTCTATTAAAAACTGCGTTAAACTTTTGCCGAAGGCCACATCCGAAGTTACTAGGAATATTTTTCAAATTATTAATTGCTACATCTAATGTGGTTAATCCATCATTTAATTTGAGATTTTGATATTCAAAATAAGTGATTAGTTTTGGCAAATTTCCAAAGTGTTCCTGAAGAAAATAGGACTGATTGTTTAAATTTGGAATTTGTATTAGTTCCTTGCACTCAGAAATACTTCGAGCATCGTCATTTAAACATGTAACGATATTTTGTAAACTATCGAATTCTCTACATAAAAACAAATAGCTTCCAGCCATGTTCCCCATTTAGTTATTACTGGAGAAGGAAGCAGTGACAAAGATGGACGTTCTTCCCTGTAAAGAGCTACTCTAATGGTGCTCTTTTGAAAACTTTTTAAAATCGGATACGAGTCTATCAACTTCCGGAAAGGTGTCTCTGGTATATTCACAGATTCTATAGAGAGTATGTGCTACACAGTATGCAGCATATTAGGATATGTTTCCTTTAACAGCCTGCCTATTTTTAACATATATTCAGCACTGTCACTGACAAATAAAAGTATTTTTTCTTTGTACCTGTCGTCCGAATTAAGTATTTTTTGAATATTCTCGTTAATGGTTTTAGCAACTGTTTCCGCATCAACTGTATTTATAACTTTTGTTGCTATTACATATGCGTTATATGGAATAGTTGGATGTAATGTGATGTTGCCTGGTCCTACGGGCTACATCGTTATGTAGGTTCGTGGAAGCGTGTATGAATTAAATAATACGCGTACGAAGTTGGTTTAACATTTGTATACTTAGTTAATACTTATAACAAGATAACAATACTATTTACATAATCAATATAGGCAGTAGCCGAAAGAGAGTTCTATAACGTACTCGCAAGTCGTACTGACTGTCTAACTAAGACTGATCTCTCTTCTTTAATCGAATGTCTTATAAAAATTGAAAGATCCTTCTTTCGGACATCTACTACTTAAAACATCAACAAGATTTGCAAGTGTGCAACTATGATTCATAACCTTGTGTATGCAATTAGATGGACCGAGGTCGTGTTATTCTAATACAATATAATGAGACCGGGGCCGCACCTTGAGAAAGTAGTACATACACATATTACTTTAATCAAGTTATCACAGTAATACATCAGCCACAACATTGACCATACAGCGTCCTAATATATCGACAGTTTCGTCGGCACTTATCCATAGGTACTGATTTGAAAGATGGCTTCTAATGCGTTCTACTGATTTCATGTAGCACTTAGAAACATAATATTTTCGTAATGTGAATTCATCAGGAATTCTACCAGTATATTTTTGGAGAAATGTTTCGAAGGTGGGATAGTCAAATTTATTTAATGGAATATTTGCCGCCATTAAAGTTTCACAGAGATCTTCATTAAAATTGTCAGATTCCAACGGGTCTAATTTCTGTGTATGTGTTTGCGATTTTAAAAGACGTTTTACGTGCAATTTCTTGGAATTTTTTAACGATATTTTACAGACTTTGAAATAAATTTCGGAATCACTGGCAATGGACATACAACCCATATGACCCATAATCCAACTCGCTATTTTTTCACGATACCATTCTCGACGTTGTTCACATCATATCTGAAAAAGTAACTTAAACAATGTTCTAGATCCAAATAAATAAAAATTAAAAATGTATGCGTAAATTATTGAAACTATAGAAACAAAAATTACGAAATATGAATTACATATATCATAATTTACAGTTAAAACAATGAAAAAAAGGAACTAATTCACCGTACTTTGTGTATCTTACGAAATATTAACTAATAAATAAAATAAATTATAGAAACTCCTCACGCCCTTGAAGAAAGGAATTTAACTTTAATGTTAAAGTAATTTCGTCACAATTCAACGACAAAAAGCAGGTGTGCGGTAAACCGAATGAATAGTGCTATTCAATAACTACGTGTTGTGCTTAGCAATGATATAGACTATTGATATGGTCCATCGTAAATTCGGTCTGATGCGTCCGGTCCCTAGTTATATGTCTGAAGAAGCTCCTGTTTAAGTGAAACCATCGTAACTTCGTGAAGTAAAGAGTAGTAAAATTTATTAAAATTTGTTTTATTTTATTCCGATAATAGTTGCAATGGAATTTCATCAAGTAAAGGCTGAAACACTTCTATATATTAAATAATTGCTGGTGGTCAGTAACGGTTGAATTAAATGACAGAGAAAGAATACAAATATTAATGATGATCGGTTTTGTGATACGACAAGGAGTCATTAGGAAGTATGTAGCCTTTTTAATACTACGCATCCCAATCGGCAGCCAATTTCGAGTTCTATTGTTACCAAAACTTTAAGAAGGTACAACATAAATGGCGGTATTCGCAATTTGCATAGAATTAAAGAGTTAAAGCGCAAGATATTGCCATATCTGTAGAGGAAAATCCCCATTTATCTACAAACGAGCTAACGCAATTAGGCGATATTAGGCGTCGTTCAGTAGGAAGAATTCTTAAAAAAGAAAAATATCATCCTTATAAAATTTACCTCGTTCAAGAACTCTCTGATCATGGTTTCAACAGATGGCAAGATGACATTTGTAATAGCGATAACAAATTTAAATAATATTGTATTTTCGGGTAAAGCAACCTTTTATTTGAATTCATAAACATAACTGTCAGTATTGAGCACAGATTAATCCTCACTGGATACAAAAGGCGCATATGCAACGCCCTAGAAAGCTTAACGTTTGACCTTTTCTTATAGAAGAAACTCTAAATAGTCAAACTTTTAAATAATCAGATAATTCCCGCATTGGAGGAAAATTGCAAACAAAACATCTGTTTGAGCAGGAGGGCGCACCCCCCTCACTATTCAGTTGTTGTTCGAGTTCTATTAGATCGAACATTTGTCCATAAATGGATTGGAAGGAGAGGATTACTTGTTATGGGGCTATCTACCCGACCTAGAAATTTGCAAGATTTGACTGAAAGAATTAATGAAGAGATACGAAGCATTTCACCAGACATCATAGCGAGGGTTACCAGAGAATTTACAGACATATTGGCTTACTCTCAGGAAGTAGGTGGCGCCCATTTTGAATTAGTAAATTAAGTTCAACTTTTAATTAATAAATAAAAAATACTTTAGACTCCAAATGTTATAATTTATTGCAATTGTGTTAACGAGTAAAATCCCATAATGTAAAAAAATTAAATTTAAAAAAGTGTAATAACGCTATGCAGTTATGTATATGCAAACACTCTCAATGAGGCCACAGCCTCGTAATACAAATGTAACGTGTTTTACAAATACGACCTCGCTAACGCGTGGTGTTTGCATTCACAAACTGTATGTCAGGGTTTGTAGTATATTCCATAAGTAGTACGAGGATCATCGGGGATATATATAACGAGAGTAATGTAAGTGACAGACATTCACATTCACACATTCAGTCTTATTCAGAGACAGATTCTTATTCAGAATCATGTCCACTTTCATACTCTCTTTCTGATAGACAGTAACAGTCTTAATGATAGTTAGTTCATAATGTATATAATTGTTATCCAGTTTATAAGTGTTATATATTAAATTATATGTTACCCGAACTTTGTGTATTATTTAACGGGACAACGATATCTGCGTGAAGACCCACCGTCATCACATGGCGTCCTGCCACGAACTTGCACAAACGGCCTAACATCACATGGCGATTCTGCCTTAGGGCTTAAGGCCCCACCGTTATCACATGCCGATCCTCCAGGCACTTAGGGCTTAAGACCCACGTTATCACATAGCGATCCTGACCAGCCCTTTAGGGCACAGGTTATCACATGGCGATCCTACCTATCCACACCACTAGACGGCCCTACCAGCCATCTAAGGCTGAAAAAAGACCAAGTGGAAATTCGGAACGGACCAGGAAAAAAAAACCTACAGCTTAGCAGGTCAAAACCAAGAAAATGGGCAAGTACGCAACAAGGAACGGAGGAAATCATCCCCAAGAGCGAACAGAAGCTCCACACGGAAAGAAGAAACGCAGGTATTCCTTTAGAGTAAATTTAAAGACAAATATTCAGTGTAAAAAAGTGAATGAATAATGCAAGACTTTCGCATACTTAAAATGTTTATTATTAGTTTAATGCGGATACACGATATCGTAACATGTGTATCATTTATTTCTGCTACGCAAACATATTGTAGCATAATAATGTATTCTGTACTTAAAGGTCAGGTTTATTTAAAAACTCATTTGTACAATGTAATTTAAGAATGTTACATTTCGGCCGTACACTTCGCAATTTTGTTATTAACGCAGAAGTTTAAATATATTTTTTGTTTAGAAGGCGCATATATATATATATATATATATATATATATATATATATATACATATATAAAACGCAAAAATATGGTATATTTTTTTTCATAAGTTCAATTACGTTCAGAGTATATATAAAAAATGCATGCGTCGTACTTTTTAATAAGCGCCATACAAGAAGGTTATATTTCAGATAGTTTACAAACAAACGTATAAACAATAACTTGTATATTTAAACTAACCGCGAGTGAATAAACAACGATTTAAAATATGTATGTATCGACAAGACAGTTTAGGAATCCACGAAGTCAAGGTCACTGATAGAATGCAACACAATGTTTATTTTATAAACGACGATACGTAGGAAATATTGTTGACATATTCAAAAAAAGTTTCTCGCTAACAAAAGAAAATAATATCGAATTAATAAAAGAAACCAATATACGAGGAGTAGTATATTAATTTTATTGGTAAAAATTCCGAAATTTTTGTAACAAATGCCTTAGAAGTTGATTCCAATGCCATAATGGTTAGTAACGGGACGATTCGATAGCATCCTAATCACGTCTGGAGCCCTATAAGACGACAGAGACCTATCGATTGTACCTTTACGACACCAACAACAGTGCAACCTACAGGACAGATCATCCTAGAGTTGTGGAACTGGCGAAAACGTTAACCAACCGAATCAGACGAACTTCTAAAATAGGAAAAAGGCAAAGAAGACTCCAATTCGCCCCTAGGTCGTGACGAAGCAAGCATGCGCTTCCAGGAAGTGATCCTACACGACAAAAAACGCTCTCAGAATTTTTTTAGAGATTACAGTTATAACAAAAGTGTGTTTTGTTAACTGGTCTCAAGTTTTTCTAGATTGAAGAAAAGGCTTACAGCATAAGGGCATTTCCGCTGCACGAGCTCCCTTACTGTGGTCAGAATAAGCTTCAAAAGATAGTTCTGCGCAGGAACATGACAGACACGAAATATGTGCTGTCCAGGGAAATACACGAAAGAGTGATTTCCAGAATAATTTTTTCCATGGAGGAAAATAGATAGAAAAACGGAGAGTCGATTTATTTTAAAGTATGGTTGGAAAGGGAGCATAAGAATTGGGAGCAAACGATCATGCACAAGAATTTAAACCAAAAGATCAAGCATGAGGAATCGGAAAACAAGAACCAAACGCGAAAAACAAGAAAGACAAGAATGACAAACTGCGAAACAAGGCAATTATTCTTTATAAGTTGCTCATATTATAGAAATAAAATATAAAAAGCGAACAGACTAACAAGATTGAGACAGTGTACAAATTACAAAGGCCCAATCAATTAACGTTTATTATCAATTAATTATTATTATCAATTAATTATTATTATCAATTAATTATATTTTTTAATCTTCACCAATGTAAAACTGACCGTGAAGCATTATCTTTTAGAATGTAAAATTATCCATTTAAAGTTTGACAATCTATATTGTATATTTATTATTACAGTTTTTATTAGGATATTTATCATTTTAAGATTTATATTATACATCTATTCGTTAAATATTTATTATTATTGTATATAGATTAAGACTATCCATCATTTTACCGTGTAGAATTTTAGTTATCATAAGTTTTAGCAAATTTATTATTTAAGTATTACCATTGTAAATGTATAATCCCAAACAGTGTTCACCATAGTGTAAAATAGGAATAAGAAAGGTAAAGATTTTAATGAAAGAAAAACAAACACCTCAGCGTTATTTTTCTTAACCCCAAGAAGGGTGGTGTAATAACGCTATGCAGTTATGTATATGCAAACACTATCAATGAGGCCACAGCCTCGTAATACAAATGTAACGTGTTTTACAAATACGACCTCGCTAACGCGTGGTGTTTGCATACACAAACTGTATGTCAGGGTTTGTAGTATATTCCATAAGTAGTACGAGGATCATCGGGGATATATATAACGAGAGTAATGTAAGTGACAGACATTCACATTCACACATTCAGTCTTATTCAGAGACAGATTCTTATTCAGAATCATGTCCACTTTCATACTCTCTTTCTGATAGACAGTAACAGTCTTAATGATAGTTAGTTCATAATGTATATAATTGTTATCCAGTTTATAAGTGTTATATATTAAATTATATGTTACCCGAACTTTGTGTATTATTTAACGGGACAACGATATCTGCGTGAAGACCCACCGTCATCACATGGCGTCCTGCCACGAACTTGCACAAACGGCCTAACATCACATGGCGATTCTGCCTTAGGGCTTAAGGCCCCACCGTTATCACATGCCGATCCTCCAGGCACTTAGGGCTTAAGACCCACGTTATCACATAGCGATCCTGACCAGCCCTTTAGGGCACAGGTTATCACAAAAGTATAACTTCAGAAAATGAATACTGGTAGCCGTAACTTTGTGGTAATTCATTTTGAAAATAATAAAATAAAATAAAACAATAACTTTGTTATACCACTTTATTCACATGTAATAGTGATAGCGGTTTCGACATACGTCATTATCAACTAAAGAAAAAACAGTTACAAGTGGCCCTTAGTTTAGTATATCCTAAAGATAGTGCTAATTTGAAACAATTTGTTTCGTTAACCTACTTCGGTAAAATAATCGAGCAAATTGGAAATATAATTTCAAAAAATAATAGTAATGTTAGTATAGCTTACAACCCATATGTAAAAACAAGTAATTTCATTTTTAACGCAAAACCTAAAACAGATATCAATAATAAATCAGGAGTGTACAAATTATATTGTAATGATTGTAAAAGTGTATGTATAGGTCAGACTGGTCGAAGTTTTATTATACGGGTAAAAGAAAACATTAGGTCATATAAACTAAAGAAGACAGATTCAACATTCGCAAACCATCTTATTACTGAAAGGCATACATTTGGTCATCATAAAATATTGCATTTGGCCGAGAAAGGTCGTAAATTAAATCTTTTAGAATCACTTGAAATTTTTAAAAGCGGAAACAACACAATAGATATTGTTCTTAACAACCAGTTGAATCTTATATATACACCTCTTTTCCAATGTTGTATATAATAGTTAAGTATATAGTAGTAATTTTAAATAACATCATAAACCACCCCCATATATTTTTGTGTCATTTATAAGATCTATGTAGGCCTGTAACTTTTGCAGTTTGATAATGACATTGTATTTCGAAACCGCGGTCACTATTACATGTAAATAAAGTGGTATAACAAAGTTATTGTTTTATTTTAGAGTATAACTTCAGTAGGTTACATTTTTTTAACACTCTGTATATTTAAAAAGTACTTCAAGTGACCGCTCCTCATCTCTAATTTTCGTGTCTAAAATTTTAATTTAACAGATGTTTTCATGGATCCACAGATCTGCCCATCACTGCTTCGATAGGTATTCGCATCTCAGATCATTTTGAATTGATTCTATACATAGGATAACAAATCGTAGCTACAAAAATTAAACTCTATTTGATACTTCGATCATCATTTACGTGCCAGTCCAAGAATGTTTCGCTGCACCCTCGCATTTAGATGTTTGAAATGTCATTGGCAACTGATCATTTTTGTATTATATTTATTCGAAATTTAGAAAAAAAATATTGCCAATGTATAACCGTATATAGGTTCCATTCCCATCGATTCTCAAATTATAGAGACCCTTTTTTTATTTAGACGGTGTTCTCTTTTCATCTTCCCTTTCTAACTGTGCCGCAAATAGATTCCACACGCCCACATTCTCGTATGTGTACATCTATCCGTCTGCATCAATCAAATATATAGCAATTACATATACGCACTATCCATTAAGAACATAATCTCATTTGGAAGCTTAACACTCACAGCTTTTAATCCACCATTACCTAGTCCAGTGTGCTTTTTATAAGCTCATATGAATCAAATGGGAATATTGTGTACATACGTGTTTGATAACACAGGCCAGCATAAAATTTGTGATGACGTGATTTTTGTTTGTTAAGTTAAGTTTTTATATAGCAATAACTAATTAAAATACAGTTGGTCTCTACCACCCACAGATTTTTTTTTGTACAAAAGAAAAGAAAAAAATATAACAAAATCTTATAATAGGCGTTTTAATACATTTGAAAATTAATGTACTACTTCAAATTCTAGGTATTAACCCAAAAATGATTTTCTGTTGTGGTTTTAAAGAAATTTGTTAAATAGGCTCTCATTACCTGATGTAAATCTTTTATTACATCTATTAATTTTGGACAAGATTTCCGGGAATTTTTACCTGCTAAATCCTATTTATTATGCTTTCACTTTATTAGTACTGGGAAGAAGGATTTCAAGTTTATCACTCCAAACAAAATGTATATTTTAATGTCATTTACTTCATTATAGCTCTGAGTGTCGATCAGTAAACAAGTAAAATTAATTTGTCTTTAGTGTTGTGCGTGGTATTTCATAAATAAACATTGCTTAAAAATATGTCTAGCCGGTGTTGCAAAAGCAAACCAGATGATTTCTGTTATATTTGTGGATATTTCGTCTTGAAAAAGTTTAAGGGACCAATTGATGAATTTGTGAAAAATGCATATTATGCTTATTTCAAAATCAAATTAGGAGATCAAGATAAAGATTGGGCACGTTGTTTGTAAGGTATGTGAAGAAGGTTTAAGACATTGGACTAAAGGAAATAGAAAAAGCCTTCCTTTTGGAATACCGATGATTTGGAGAGAACCGCAAAATCATCATGAAGACTGCTACTTTTGTCTTTGTGATATTAAGGGGCATAATAGAAAAAGTTTGAAACATATTTTGTACCCAAACAATATTAAATCAACTATCAGACCAGTTCCTCACAGTGATCATGTACCTATACCTATACTCCCCAAAGTACTACAAGAAGATATTGAAACCTCTTCAACTTCCGGCTCCGTACAGATGGATAGTGATTTTGAACCATCAACCTCAGGTCAAAACCAACCACACTTATTTTCACAAGCTGAACTGAATGATTTAGTAAGAGATTTGGGACTTTCAAAAGATCTTCCTGAAGTACTGGGGTCTAGGTTGAAACAAAAAGATTTGCTTGCCCCAGAAACTACCTTCTCTTGGTATAGAAATCGTGAGGCTGGATTTGTAAAATATTTAGCACAAAACGGACCACTCGTGTACTGCCAAACAATTGCTGATCTACTTACTTTCCTCGGAGCTCCTGAGTATACACCTTCTGACTGGAGACTTTTCATCGACTCTTCAAAAAGGAGCCTTAAAGCTGTTCTTTTACATAATGGCAGTGTTTTTGCTTCTGTTCCGGTCGGCCATTCTGTTCATTTAAAGGAAAATTATGAAAATTTACAGGAATTACTTTTAAGAATACAATATGAAAATCACAACTGGGTAGTGTGTGGAGATTTAAAAATTTTTGGCCTTCTCTTGGGTCAGCAGTCTGGATATACTAAATTTCCATGTTTCCTGTGCGAGTGGGATAGCAGAAGTCGAGAACAGCATTGGATAAAAAGAGACTGGCCACAAAGGGTGACTTTAACACCTGGAACCAAAAATGTAATTCGCGAAAGTCTTATTGACCCTCAAAAAGTGTTACTTTCACCGCTTCACATAAAACTTGGACTTATGAAACAATTTGTTAAGGCATTAAACAAAGAAGGAAATTGTTTTAAATATTTGTGTAAAACATTTCCGACTCTGTCAGAGGCAAAATTAAAGGAGGGAATCTTTGTAGGCCCGCAGATTAGGAGCTTGGTGAAAGATCAAGAATTTGAAAATGTAATGGAAGATAAGGAAAAACATGCATGGCATGCTTTTAACGAAGTTGTACATAAATTTCTAGGGAATTATAAAGACACAAACTATGTTGAGATCGTTGAAAATATGCTGGAAAAATTCAGGATTCTTGGTTGCAATATGAGCATAAAAATTCACTTTTACATTCCCATTTGGACTATTTCCCAGAAAACCTTGGAGACGTGAGTGAAGAGCAAGGAGAAAGATTTCACCAGAATATTAAAGAGATGGAAAAAAGTTACCAAGGGCGCTGGGACACAAAAATGATGGCCGATTACTGTTGGACATTAAGAAGAGATCTTCCTTTAGCTGAATATGACAGAAAAACAACCAAACGAAGCTTTTCTGAAAAACGAAAACTTTTTTTAAGAAGCATAAAGAATAAATAACTATTTCTAATAGTTTCTATGTGTATATTTTTGTATTTTTTTTAATATAATATAAAACTTGCTTATAAATGAAATAAATCGTGTTTTTTCTATATTTTTTGATTTTACTGGTTTGATAAATAACCTTACGTGATACAAAAAAAATAAAAGCAAATTTGAAATCAGCGCTACCCAATTACCAGAAAACAGTTAAAATTTTTAAATCAACTTTCAAAGTGTTGAAAAATGCAGGCCTGTGTAATTAATACACTTTATTTTAAGATTATTGCAAATGTTATACCTAATTTACATATACTATTCAATACAACGCTACATTTTTAACTTGAAACTTTCAAATAATTCGAAATATAAGCAGTTCACGAAAAAATGTTCAGATAATTCAATGAAGAAAATACATTAGTGCTAGAGTTAGTAATTGTGAAATCTTAAATAGGAACCCATATATTTTATTACAGACTCGAATTCCAGGAATTCTAGGATTTGTTTGAAACATTTTCTTCAATTCATGATAGATGGCGCTGGTAATTGACGAAATTCAATAGTTTCAATTTCTCGAACTGAGAACCTATGCATACGATTCTGCAATACATGTGCAATAAAAAAATACGTTTTCTTTACAAATAATCTAATTTCATTTTACAAATTTCAAATAACTGGGAAAATGTCACCTCTAGAAATGTAAATTGCTGGTGAATAAATTACTTTTGGCACAACCCAACAACAACGACGTGTACGTAGTACCACCTTTTGGTGCTTGATTACAATAAAGCCCGATTTTTTTCGTAACGTGTTGTTCTCCGACGGCATCATTCACAAACCACGGAACGGTTAATCGACGCAATGCACACTTGTGTTGAAAAACCCCACCGGCTTCGCCAAATTGAACCCTAGTGTCCTTGGACTGTCAACGTGTGGTGTAGAATAATTGGAAACAAAGTCATTGGCCACCACATTATTGAAGGCCAATAGCATGGTAAAATGTACCAAGACATTTTGGAAAATGAACTGCCTACACTACTTAAAGACGTTAGCTTAGAAGTGCGACAGAACATGTGGCTTCAACATGATGCAGCACACAGCAAACTATTCGGTGGTAGCACGTGAAGTACTTGATCGTAATTTCATTGGTCGCTGGATCGGTAGAGCTGGTTCAGTAAATTGGCCTGCTAGACCACCAGATCTTATTTCGCCATATTTCTCTTTATGGGGCTATCTCAAATGCAAAGTATACAATCAAGCACCAACAACACGTGCAGGTATGATTGAACGAAACAGAAATGCTGGTACCGAAATTCAAGAAGATATACTTCTCAGTTGTCTACACTCATTTGAAATGCGGATCAATAAGTGCATTGAAACCGAAGGCCATCATTTTGAGCACTTACTTTAAGTGAAAGATTATGAGTCGAGGGGAATCTAGCACTCTGATAATTGAGAGACGAAGGGACTTACATAAATGAAGCACCCTAATACGTGAGAGGCAAGAAAACTCAGGTTAATCAAGCTCCCTAAGGTGGGTACTACGTATACGTCGTTCGTTGTTGTTGGCTTACTTAATTTTGGGGTTGTAGATGTATAACTCGATGTTAACCCAAAAGCAATGGCGTCTCTATCGCACAGGATTTTCAAATTACTTCTGGTACCACACTGGTACTCAAATTCCCATGGCTAATAAATTTAACGGCGATTTCCAATAATCGCAGCTACGACAGCTAATGATAGCAACAAACGACAGTTGTTGATGATAGTAATAAACGACAGTTGCCCTAAGAGAGTATTTATGCGATATTAAAAGAGGAATGCGAATACAACGAATATGAACAACGCATGCAGCAATAATGACGCTTACTTCGAGATATTATGAGGGCACAATAGATATCGACATGGACGAAGGCCCAAATCCTAATATAAATATATTAGTGTCAATCAGACGACGGGTGAAGCCACAAAATCCATCTAATTAAATGCTTATTCGATAATTTTCGAAACTTAACATAAAGGGCGGCAACACACAACACATTCTGTTCAGAGCCAACGCGCCATATAACATAACGCTTGCACGACACGCCATATGCATACCAAACGAAGTCGCGTCGGGTCTTCAATCAATCATCTCGCCGGTAGGCGATCGCGCTATACACATACATATTGCTGTAGACTTTCAAATATAATTTATTTAAATGAATCGTTGTGTGAGCAGTTACACAAGCATAATTTTGTTGAGACTCTGTATAATCTTTGGGTATCTCAGAGTTGTCTTTTTGGTTCTACACAATTAGGCCCAGCGTCTAAAGTAAATGCAAAGAATAATACAACAAGAAGTACTCGTTTAAATATTTTATTGTTTGTTTGTATTTTTACATCTCATTTTTGTTGTAATTAAAATATCTCATTCTTAACCTATATCGTAACCTATCAATTCAACTTGAATATATAAATATTCTTTTGTGAATCACACACGGATAAGATTCTGATTCAAAGTGAATCTCGCAAACAAAAATTCTTGAGGATTTCACTCGCAAAAGGGGGTATTTGCCTTCCAAATGCTGAGATTAGTACTCAAAGCCTATTTCTGTCATAAATGTGGATCTCTGGTCTTTACTGATAACTTTCTACAAAGCAAGTGTGCTATTCAGCACCTGCATAAGTGGAAACTAGTCCCTACAGAATAGGACGCTTATCCTCATACTGTATAAATATTTTCACGCCTGTTGCTGAATGTTTCAAATTTCAGATTTATAAACAGCTCAGATATTTCGAGAATATTTTGGGAATACTACTTCCTCTTCATCAAACCCGGATATCTGGCCTAAGATACACTTTAATCGTGTATTTATGACTAATTAATTATTTAAAACAATGATCCACATGCACCTTTATTAATTTAATTAACTCTATACTGTATCACGAAGTGATACAGTAAAATTTTCACCATTTTGATAGTAAATTTTCACAATTAAAATTCTTTTTTCAAGAGTGTAGCGTTCCATGGTTAAAATTTCCCAACTTTTTACTAAATAAATGTCAAAGGATGACAGCACAATTCTTGAAATTTCATCATTTGACAGCCAAATTAATTCCTAACCTCAAATTTGCCCACCCGTTACTTCAATTCTATCGTATATAAAATTTTACTTACTCAAAGTTAAATCGGGTATACAAAAGTTTTTGAACTCCTCCTGGCATATTATTAAATTTTTATAATAATATTGAAAACAATAATAATAACTATATAAATGATTAAAAAGAAATTAAACTTTTATTTAGTCCTAACTAAATTGAATGACAACAGGCTTAAAATTTTAGAGATTATTGACTATATCCAAAATAAAATTTTTGAAATGAAAGTAAATAAATGAAAGAAAATAAGTCAGTGAATCTTTGTGAACGTCGAAGTTATATTGATGAATCTCCTCATTTTGCAGTGATTTTCGCTTTTACACCCAGCGTTTCTTTCTTCTTAGAATTCTGTTCCTACTCCATATTATTTATTTTTGTTTTCCCTAATTTTCATATTTATTTAATATTTTCGCCCATGTGTGTGTGTATCGATCGTGGGTAATTTTAATTTTTCCATCTCTATACCTTGTCTCCCTATTTATATATTTTTTCTTTTTGTTGTAATTTTAATATTTGTTAATTTTATTGTGGAATAGTGAACTTTTAGTCTTGTCCTTCCTGGAATAGCTTCGCTTTCGCATTCAATCTAGCGAGTCTTTACGCGGAATCCATATCTACGTAGGGTCTTCGTTTTCCCATATTTTCTTTCTCTTTCTCTTTCTTCCCTTGGGTTTGTTCATGTGGTGTCGTCCTGTCCTTTGCTTTCACTCGTCCTTTCTTTCGATGTGTCCATTGAGCATGCACCTCTGATATGCTCTTGTTTACGTTGTTTTGTTTACATCGTAATATTACTGCATTAATTGCTTTATCTGTATTTTACAATATTTGTTTACTTCTTGTTACTGATATTCTTGTTGTTTTAGATTTTTACTGGTCCAGATTTCCCGCTTGTATGGCTTATATAATTAATTTTTCTTATTTTAAAATTACATTGGATGTCTTATGTCAATGCCTCCATTTTGGCAATATTATATTTAAAAAAATATAATGAGTTAAATATGGTTACTAACATTAGTACTGCACAAAGAAAAGATTCTTTTATATCCTTTTTATAATCTTACTGGTGCGTATAGCATGTTTTATTAATTTACTTACATTCTAAGCGTTTAATAATCAAGTTAACCTTAAATTTTATTGACATAACGTTGAGTGTTTACATATCAATTCTTGAAATTATACATTAAAATTTTCAATACTAATGTCCATTCCAAATAGGAATAAACTGTTGGGAAAGATGGGGCTTAAAATAAGAGCTTGTGATTGGCTAAAATAGAGGCCGCTTTTATGCAAGCAAAATTACGTTTATTTAGTTCTGTCAAATTAGCGTTTTACTGTCAATACTGACCGGTATTTCTGTCTGTGCTAGTCAATTGCATGTTTTACTAGTTGTTTATTGTGGTATTTATTATTAATATTCGTTAAAGATAGTTCTTTATAGAGATTATAAAGTGAAAACATAATTTTCTAAAAATATTTTATCACTCATTAATTTATTTCATGTATTTAATCGCCATCGTTTTAGAACATGGATCACGCAACTTTACCAGGTCCATCAAAAAATCGTAAAGGAAAATACGTCAAAAGTGGACAGAGGCAGATGGCTTACAATGTATATTTTAAGAACAAAGCTAATATGTCCAAAACAGCTGCTGTTCGTCAAACTTTAAGGGAAGTAGGGATTGGTAGGAATATTATGTTTGACATTGTTAAGGAAATTGAAATGTCTGGAGTTACACATTCTCCTTTAAGAAAACGAAGTTGCCGAGATGCTTACAATAAACAATAAAAATATGGAAAGATACAACTGTACTTAATCCAAGGCAAGCATTTGTTGAAGGTCTTTCTACTGGTTTAAAAGATCCATCTGGCAAAGGAAAGCGACTAATTGTGCTTCACATTGGCAGCGAAACTGGTTTTATAAATGGGGGTTTGTTATTATTTGAATCCAAGAATACTGCAGATTACCATGAAGATATGAATAGTGAGGTGTTCATCGCATGGATGCAAAATATATTACCTTCTCTTGAGCCCAATAGTGTTATAGTAATGGAGAATGCGCCTTATCATTCTACTAAAACAGAAAAGTCGCCTACTTTATCATGGAAAAAGGAGGCACTCGTTGAATGGCTTTTAACCAAAGGAATTTTAGCTGATAATTATATGCTAAAGATTGAATTGTTTGAACTTGTAAAAAATTACACATCCTGTCATTCAGTTTCATACGTGGTCGATGAAGTAGCTAGAGAAAGTGGCCGTACAGTTTTACGTTTACCTCCATATCACTGTAATCTTAACCCCATTGAACTTATATGTGCTCAAGTCAAGCATCATGTTGCGGCCAATAATAAGACATTTAAATTGGACGAAGTAAGAAATTTATTATTAGAAGGATTAGACATGGTTGATGCTGACGCATGGAAAAATAGCATTCATCACGTTATTACAGAAGAAAACAAAATGTATGATTTAGATAATATTGTTGAAAATGTATTAGAAAATTTGACTTTTACTGTAAATACTGGGTCATTTTCAGAATTTTCATTAGATTCAGTTTCTGATCTTGAAGATGAGTAGTTTTCAATATATATATTCGTGAACAATATGCAACATAATGAACTGTGGTGTGTTAAATTTAGTTATGTGTGTGTGATGTTCTTGATTTAGATTCGTGTGTGTGTGTGATGTGTTAGATATAATTTTTTTATACTTATAAATTGTATAGTTTGGTAAATATAGTGAATAAAATATAAACCAAATATAATGATATAATAATGTTTAACATATACATTCATGAGAGAAGTAAGTTGTTTCAGGTCCTCAGAAATTGTTCGACGTCCTGGGTCTCAAGTAACTACAGATATTGTGATAATCGCGGAATATTAATGAAATTTCTAAGTAGGAAATGATTACATAACTTTTTTAATGTAATTATGTAAATGTAGGCAAAACATTTAATGTATATTATGCTAATAAACGAGGGTTTTACACTCATTGTGTTCAGACATTTACGAAAAAAATAGTTTTTAATGAACACACGGAGTTTGCCATCAAAGCAATTTCTCTTTTTATTTATTCTTTTTTTTCAATTACATTGAAATCTGAAACTGTAATCAAACCATATTTCTGCTAAAAGCAAAAAAAAAACATTGTACGATAGTAGCAATTTATCCCATACATAAACAAAAAAGTAAGTATTAATCAGCCATAACTTGAAATAAAGGAACGAACACATGTTTAACCAAATACTGAAACTGGAAAAATGCTTATGTTTTACCTATCTTTTGGAGCAAAACTGCTGTTTTACCCTTTTTAATATGTACTTACTTATTTTTGTAAAATGAAAATATTTTTAAATACCTTTTTTAGATGTATAAAATTTTTTATCCAAATTATGTGAAATGATGTGCAGGTAAATGAATTTCCTTATTGCTCTCTCATTATAGATACTATTAAAATAACTGTATTTTGTAAAATGTTATATTTTTTAAGCTAAACGATACACAAATATTATGATAATTATAATACACTGTCACCATCAATACTTTAAATTTATTAGTTTCACATTTACACAAAAATTTTGTTCTCTAATAAAATAAAAGAAAGATGTAAATATTTCTCATGTAGTAATTTGAACACATTCTCACTAAATTTACGCAAAAAATTTCTTGTAGATGCAACACCTTCAAATAATAAATAACAGATTATAAGATATTGATTGAAATATTTTATATAAGTCTAATACCTTGCATTGGTATATATTTGCCGCTTTTTGCTTGAATAAAACTATTAAAGTCTAAGCTTTCTTAATAACAAATATGTTAATAAACAAACGTCAAAAATAATATTTTATATAAGTTAGTAGGTATATAACGTCGCATACAAATTATCTATTTTTTTGAAATTCCTGTGTAAATTATACTCAGGTTGCCGCGCCATCTGGTCCTTTCGTAATTGAAATGCATTATACATTAATATATGATATACGAGGTACATTTAAAATACACAACCTCGGTTGATTTGTTTTTAATTTGTTTTTGCTTATCCAGTTATGTTTTATTTATTTATGCATTATTAAATCTAATTTTTTATTTTCACGCTCGGTCAATTTCACATGTGCAACCCACGCATTTTATATTCATACGGGGGTAATTAAAATAATACCACGTTACCAGGAATTGACAAAGATTGCGTATGCAAATTTTACATAAGAATTTAAGCATCCAGAAAGTCTATGCGTAAATAGCCCCAAAAATTCTCATCGTCGAACAAAAAGAAACTCGTAAAAATATTGTGACTATTATCTGTTCCCCAAGGTCAAATATGGATTAAAAGGAACAAAATTTCTGACCGTTGAAGCTGTGAAGGAAAAAGCGACACGCGTCATGGAATGAGCTCACAGAAGAAGACTTGCATAATGGAAAATTCGAATGGGGAGGTGTAGGGATTGAAGAGGGTCGCATATTGAAGGGGATAGTAGTTTAATATGTATAAATTTAAAATAAAAAGCTTTACAGCAGTCCCGTTATTTTATAGCCATATATATCAGTAACTTTTAACTAAAAAAACGACGTAAAATCGAAAAATTAAAAGCTATTTAAAAATAATAGTAAGAAGACTTTATTATCTAATTGACGAAAATTTTGAAGTAAAAAAATAGAAAAAAAGAAAGTTAAAATTCAAATATGAATCAAATTCTTACACATACTGTAAAAATAACTGAAAATAATCAAATTAAATTAAATTCTAATCTATTCATTTCTATAAAAGTTAATATACTTTTAAAGAAATACAAAGACAGTGTATACTTATTGAAAGAAAAATCAAAAATAAACTTGCAAAGTCACCTAAAAAGCATTCGAAGTATTTTTATCTACAATAAAACGCTCCAACAATAAAGGGTCTTTTAAGAGAATGAGATCCAGAGTCGTGGGTTTTATTCAATTTCGTTCTGGAGAAAGCAACAAGGGAATTGTCAGACATGCATTTAGCATACTCTTGTATATTTATTTATTTTGTATTTAATCTTACAGAATAACTTTATATATTTTAGATCATTCACTATCTATTTATGAATATAATTATTTTATTACATTCATAAATCGTCGACGAAAGTTATTTACTTGTTTCTATCCCCACTACTCACACAAAGACGTTGTTGGAAACCTCATATATCAATCTAGCCTTGTATTATTCACATATATATAAAGATACTGTTATACAAGTGGCTATTATATACCTGACTGATTTAAATAACGTGCCATATTGGATACACGCATTTCAGTAGATGGCCCTGTAGTAGTTGTTTAAAGCACATAAAATATCTAAATAAAATAAATGTACATTTCGTGTGCTCTGCACACATCATCAGTAGTACTGTTTGTAGTCGTACTGTTGAATGCTATGTACTTTGATTTTCAAAAAGGGTTCCTTGCAACTAATCCTAGCGTCAAATGTAACAAGGAGAGAAATAATACAATAGCTGAATAGAAACATGTTAAGTTTACTATTTATTATTCACAATTTGCAAAAATATACATTAATTTTTAAATGCGTCAAATATAGTCAATTATATTTTTATTACTCAATAAAACATGGTATGTAAATCTTTATATCTAGTCAGAATATACTCATATCTATATACAGTGGAACTTCTCTAACTCGAACCTCCAAGGGACAGGGAATAAAAGTCGAGTTAGGGAAATGTCGAGTTACGGAAAATTACGTAAAATTTGAATCTTAAAGTTTATTTATATGTATTATACATTTAATACTACATATTAGTAACTTAGAAAATTCGTTAAAACGTCAAAAAAGCTGCATCAAATTTTTATTGAAAAAAATCAGTAATTTTTCTTTGAGTTACACTGGTCCATTTTTCATTCGTTATAAAATCTTCTAGTAAATTTAAGGAACCATGCAATGCATATGGCACATTCTCCCTAGATGAAACAAATCTTCTTAAGTTTTCGATGGCAGAAAACGCTTCGTTGAGTGTAGGTATGCCAGTTGTATCAGTCTGGTTTTCATTAGTATCTTCGTCTTCATCTGCATCTAAGACAGTATTAAAATTTGGCATCTTGGAACATAGGAAACATGGATGGGTAAACTTACCTATTTCATTAGGAGCAAGGTGCTGTATTACAGTATTATACTTTCTAAAATGTCCTCATCACTTGGGAAATCCATTGTTGACACATCATGATCAACATCAATATACTCCTCAAATTCAACATCATTTGTGTTTATTGCAGTTCTGTATAAGACCCACCAATTTTTTAATTCAGACAGTGGAAGGATATCATCTTCAACCCAGAGGTTAGCATCCTGCACTAAATCATCTTTACCAAAGCCCGCCTTTCTGAAGCAATTTGCAATTGTTTGCGTCTTTACGTCGTTATTCCATGCTTTGTTTAGATCTTTAATTGCATCAAGTAAAGAAACATTTGAAGTAAATGTTGGCTCTTCCAAATGAGCCAAAATTTTCATAATAATCCGTTTTCTGTAATGTTGCTTTAGATTTTTTTATAATTCCCTGGTCCATCGGTTGTAAGATTGAGGTTAGATTAGGTGGAAAATACTCCAATTTAATATTCTTCAGCTTTCCTGCTACGGTTTTGGAGTGCGCCGGACAGTTGTCAACGAACAGCAAAACTTTTCTCGTCTGGACTGCAAACTGCTTATCAAGCTTTAATAACCACTTTTCATAAATCTCACTTGTCATCCACGCTTTTCTGTTATATTCGTAATCCACTTCCAGTGACTTTATACTTTAAAAAGTCGAGAAATAGAAAGTCGAGTTAGGGAGACAAAAATACTGTAGAATAATATTCAAACTTCATTGTTCGCCAAAAATATTCGACTTACGGAATAAGTCGAATTTTAGAAGTTAGAGTTAGAGAAGTTCCACTGTATATATAAAAATGTGACTATGAAGCTCTTTATTAGATTTCAATAAATCTTCCAAAATACAGCTGTGTATTACTTCGGATCAGTATTTTTATTTAAAATAGATAAATTGTAAACAAAATAATACAAATCTGTATAAAAACAAATTTGTATCTGTATATACATGGACACACAGCACGTATTTACCAGCGTTTGCTTCAACCACCAGACGCATGCGTTTCTGTCTGACGACTTTATCAATGATGGGTTTACGAAGACAAACGACTTTAGGTACACTTCGCGGTCATGTAGCAAATTTCGCTCTATCAGATGACACCAGATAACCTCATGACATCTGACGGACAAAACCAACCACGCCGATGCAAAGTGTTTCTTCTCGAATAGCTACGCTATTACAGGAAAAGAGTCATGAGGTTATCTGGTGTCATCTGATAGGGCGAAATTTGCTACATGACATGTATATACAGATACAAATTTGTTTTTATACAGATTTGTATTATTTTGTATCAAAGCTTGATGTGAATTGTGTCATTGATATTGCTAATTTGTTTTTGATAAATTGTAAAGTTTATGGATTTTGTAGTTTTATAAAGTGATAATATTACAAAAGAGCGAAATGTGTTATTTACACACAATTAATTTTATTAAATATTTCAAATATTTAATGATTGCGAATTCAAAGATATCGTTTAAATGTTCGTGAGATCTTCTCTACTTACAAAATGAAAGATATCTGTGTTATATCTTCTGTTTTAAAACAGAAATCGAAATTATACACGATCAAATCAATGTCCACATAAAACAAATAATCTTCTAAATTTATTTTTAATGAACTTCAAAGTCTTGAATGTCTTTATTACATTATTTACCTGTCAATTCATTATTATACAGGTTATAGAATTCCGCATAATATTGATCCATTCTTTATTTTCTTAAAATAAAATATATATTGATTAATTGAAACTAAATAGGACAATTCTTTTCTTTGAAATTAAAAATATAAAAATTCTAATGATGAATTAAATTCAATATCATTTACACGGCAAATTTTTATTAGCGACCACCGCTTTTAGACGATATTTCGGTAAGTGTCCTTTTCTTAAGAAATTTCCTATACATACAACCTTTCACGTCAATCCTTTTTCAAATACATTTTGTAAGTTATAATTGAAGGCCGGATTATATGCAGTTTGCATTAATTTGCATATTAGCATAATATATGCATTTTGTATATTATTTACTAAAAATATGTCGTGGATGTAACACACAAACAAAAATTAAACAGCCCTCTTTAAATTAAAAATAGCATTTTATTTAGCCTTTTACCGTTACTTTTCCGATAAGCGTCTCCAGATGCTCTTCTCATACATCCAGGCCGAGACAAAATTCCAGGAAATGCTAATATCTTAACTTCTAAATAAATACAAAAATACATTTTACCAGAAAATTAGGAATAGATGTTTCTTTGCTTTCCGGAGAAATTTATTCACATATTCGAAAGTAATTTTATTTTAAATGTCTTCTACGTTGGCTTTTCGAAGTGTAAACTTGTGACTTGTGATATATAATAACAAAAATGAAGAAAATAGCGACTGTGCCTGGATGGATTGCACCTTATTCAGAATTGCATATGGATGGAGAAAAAGTGTTTTGCGTAGCATGCTACAAGATTGCGAGTAAAATTTATTATTATTAATTACTTAATTAAGTTTTTAATTATTTCTTTATCTTTTACTAACATTTATTTTATAAGAAAACAACTGATGATGTTATATTTTTTTTTGCAGATTACATGTGAGAGAAAGTTCCAAGTGTCGACCAACATATTAAAATTCCATCTCATGCTGCAAAACTAACAAAGATGAAATTGGCGAAGAAGAGTCAGCAAACATTACCGCAATGTTTGCCATCAACTTCCAAAAAATCGGAACAAGAACAATTTAATGAAGATTGGTGTCAAATATTTGTGTCAGCAGTCAGCAGATATTCCACTACGCAAATTACACAATTTAAATGTCAAGTTATTTTTGCAAAAGTACATCAGCAAATATAACATTCCCGACGAGAGCACGTTAAGAAAAAATTGTATTCGCTATATATATGCAGAAACACTGAATAGCATTAAGAAGGTTGTTGCAAACAATTATCTTTATATATGCGTAGATGAAACTACTAATGGTGTGGGCCGATACATAGTTCATTTAATGATTGGTATCCTTAACGTATCGGTTCTAGCAAAATCTTACTTAATTTCATCCAAACAGTTCGAAAAGGCAAATAATTTGGCAATAACAAGGTTTATACAAAGAACTGGCAACTTTCTTCTTACCATAATCGATTCCTACAGAGAAAATTCTATTGTTTTTGACGGATGCTGCACCATACATGGTGAAGGCAGCTTTCAATTTGAAAATCTTTTGCCCAAATTTAATTCACACAATTTGCTTGGCGCACGGATTGAATCGTGTTGCAGAAGAAGTCAGAAACCAGTTTCCCTTAGTAAATACGTTAATTAGTAGTGTTAAGAAAGTATTTTTAAAGGCCCCATTACGAGTTAAGTTTTACAAACATCTACCCGGTGTTCCGCTTCCTCCTCAACCAGTAATCACACGATGGGGAACGTGGTTGGACGCTGCTATTTTTCATGCGAATAATTATGAAGGAATAAAGACAATTATTATGGATCATGATAGGGATGCACAATCTGTGATAGACGCCCAAAAGGTGTATTCGAGTAAAGAAATACCACAACAGTTGGCGTTTATTAAAGCCAATTGCAGTTTTATTTCTACTTCTATATTGCAGTTGGACAAACAATTTATGTCGCTAATCGAGAGCGTTGAAATAATAAACAAATTTGAAAAGTCATGTTTTGATGTTACAGGAGGAGTGGGACAGTCCGTGTATGAAAATTTTTTAAGTGTAATAGCAAAAATAAGGGTTTTAAGAAGCTAAAGGACATTGCTAAAATCTTGTGTGGTGATTCAGTAGAAAACATTGAGTTGACAATAGATGATATTTCTAATTTGAAATATGCTTCTCTAACAAGCGTCGACGTAAAACGAACCTTTTCAATATAATATAAATACATGTTTTCAGTCAAGTGTAATGTGGGGCCTTATGCCCTAAGGCAGAATCGCCTTAAGTCAGGATCGCCATATAATGTCCTATGCCCTAAGGGGCTGGCAAGGAACGCCATGTAATGTGGGCCGTTTGTGCAGCCACATTGTTATGCAGGTCCGAGGCAGGGTGAAGAATCAAATAATACAAGTACGGAGTTAGGTTCTCATACTATAATTAATTAACACTTAAAACATAGTTAACAGACGTATTTACAAAGATATATACATAAAGATTATATCAACTAAGACAGGGGTAGAACGGGGTACTATGACGTATCCACAGTTCGTACCACTGACTTGTTGTGACTATCCCTCTAACTTAATCTATCACCTTTATATACCAAAGAAGATCCTTGTGTCACTTACAAGTTGTTCTAGAAGCCTGTGTATAACCCTGATGCATAGCCTTGCGTACGTAGTAAATACGGAGTAAGGCCGTGTTTATATAATACATTAATGTTAATGTATTAAAGCCGAGGCTATCGCCTTGCCAAAGTGTTACACATGTGCATGGCCATGTATTAAGTTATTACACAAGCTTCACAATTTTTCTGTTGAAAACTTTGAGAAATATGTGATTGTAAATTGGTTTCATAGTTAATTATGTTGTAAAATATTCTAATAAGCTTGTAGTGAACATAATAGAATTTTTTTTTCTACAGTATTCCATTTTCTAACATTCCCCGTATTTTTTTACCTGCATATTTTTCATAAGGAAGTGCATATTTAGGCTAAAACGTCTGCATATTTATGCGCATATTTTCAATTTTTTTTTGCATATAATCCGGATTTTAGTTAAAATACTCTTTTAGATGTATATTTTTAATCCATGTCAGCCATACGCTAAATAAATAAATAACCATTCGACAATAGCTACGTTTAACTTCCTACATGGTCGGTTTCCGCCATCTTGCACTTGTGGTTACGAAAGCGCAGACCTCAATTATATATTTTTCGATTGTCGGAACCACGTATATTGTATTACGGAATTCTTGCGTTAAGTTTGGGAAAAGTTATATTATATAGACGAATATTGTAATATTATTATGTACAAAGAGTAAATCAGTTTACGATTTATTAATAAAAGTTCTAATTAAAATAGGTTTTATCATATTTAAGGCGTAATTGTGGTGTACTTCCATCCTCTTACTTTCTTTGTGGCTAGACACCACGACGAGTGTCCGAATTCTTGTACGTCTAATATGTTAATCTTCCCGATAGGCTCGAAGACATGATGTGTGTCCCTGTTTTTCCTGTTTGGCGCCACAATTTCTGTCCTAGAATTGTCTATTTTATATTCATTAACTGAGACTTAATGAGCTGTAATCCTACAGGCGCCAAAAAAAAAGCACGCACGTTTACTTTTCGACCATCGTAAAGAAAACAATTGCCCGTTAGCCGGCGAATTACGCAGTGAAGTGTTAATCAGCATTTCACTCATAACGGGTTGGCCATTTAATGTTGCGGTTTTAAAAATCGCGCTATTCCCTTGTACATATAGAAATTAATATAATATATATTTTTTACACTAGAGGGCCAAGCGCGGTTTACAATAAATATATGAAAAATTTGCCTTGTCAGTTTTCAAGATGGCGTTGTACCAACGGAAGCGCGTGTGGAATTAATAAAATATTATTATAGAAATGGGGAATCTTTTGCAGCTACGGCAAGACACTTGCGTACTCTATTCGGGAGAAATAACGCACCAACGGAAAACACTATTAAAAGGTAAGGAAAAAAAGATAAATTTAGTAACAGAGTATTCGTTAGTAACAAAGTATTCGTTATCGTGTTTCCATGTCTACTAATCCGACAATATCTTAGGATTGTAGTGAAATTTGAAGCAACAGCATCTGCGGCAGACGAAAGATCAACTGTTAGAGAACGTCAAAAGACCATCCGGGTACCGGAAACCATAGAACGAGTACGGGAGCACTTTACAGCTCAACCTTCAACATCGACCTCAAGAGCATCTCAAGAACTTGAAATACCCCGTACAACACTAAGGCGGATCCTAAAGCAAGATCTAAAGATGAAAGCATACAAAATCCAGATCGATCAGCCGTTGAGACCGTTTGATATGGAGCGACGCTACAATTTTGCGAACGAAATCATCGAACGCATTGAAAATGGCAGCATGTCATTGGAACGAGTGTGGTGGTCGGATGAGTCACATTTCGATGTATCCGGTTATGTGAATAAGCAAAATTGGAGACATTGGGGGACAGAAAATCCACATCTAGCAATTGTTCGTCCTCTTCACCCTCGACGCTTGACTGTATGGTGTGCTATCTCGTCGGCAGGAATTATCGGTCCCGTGATTGTCAATGGAACCGTTACTTCACAAAAATATTGTGAAATGCTTAATGAGTCTTTTATTCCCGTGGCGCATGAATTAAATATGGTGGAGAATGCATGGTTTATGCAAGACGGGGCACGTCCGCATCGCACGGAAGAAGTTTTCAACATTCTTGAAGAGCATTTCGGTAACAGAATCATTGGTCTTGACGCTCAACAGTTTACAGGCGGAGGGATAACATGGCCACCATATAGTCCAGACCTCAATCCTTGCGATTTCTACCTGTGGGGATCATTAAAAGATACGGTATATCGCGATGGTATAGACACCTGGATGACCTTGAAATGGCAATACGGCAGCGAATAGAAGCGATACCGTACTCCACACTTCAGGCAGTTTGTGGAGAACTTGAGAAGAGGCTGCGAAATGTAATCGTTGCTCGAGGCTCTCACTTCGAAAGCCTGATTTATTAAACCGCAGATCTTGTTGTTTAATTGCACAAATAAATCATTTTTTTAAATTAATGTTTTGTATGTTTAATATGACTTCAAAAACCGCAACCTTAAATGGCCAACCCTGTAGGTATTATACGATACCAATGTATACACCGTGTCCGTAAAGTAGGGAATATGGCGAATGGGACTGCTACAAGTGATTTTATGAAAAAATCCTGAAACGCGTCGATTTTGTTTTTTAAAAATGCACATTTTCATGCCATAATCATTTTTCTACATTCATTTGTTTTTGAGCGATGACGTTATCTTTTGCTTTTTGGGGAACAGCCCCTAGTTTTGTTCGCGATTTTAAGAGGCTCTTCGATTGTCTGGGTGACAGCATAAAATGTTTGATATCTTGCATAAGGGGATTAACGAGAAATAATTCATTAAAAGTTTAGGTACAATTTTATTGAGGATCATTAAAGAAACTGAAATTGGAACTAAATTAACATTCAAACATTTATTAACCAATAAATAAACAAAGATATTAAAATTTCGCCGCCAAAACTACAGCAGTTGTTCAGAGTTTTGCAATGATCAAATTCGCTAATAGCATTTGCTGTCATTTCTGGTGTGGTAGCCCTTATCTCTATTCGAATGCGATCTTTTAAGCTTTCAAGATCTCTCGGCCTATTTAGGTAAACTCTATCTTTAAGGTAGCCCCAAAGAAAAAAGTCTAGCAGAGTTAAATCCAGCGAGCGAGCTGGCCATTATATTACACCTCTTCTACCTATCCATCGATTAGCAAAAGCGTCATTCAGAAAATGGCGGACATTAATTCCGAAATGAGGTGGCGCCCCATCCTGCTGGAGCCATATACTGTTTTGGGGTATATCTGGATCTGCTTCATTTGGATATAAAACAGCTAACACAGGAACTAGTTCAAATCTTAAAAAATTTAAATAAATATTTGCATTCAAAGTATTTTCAAAGAAATACAGTCCCGGAATTCGATTTTGAATAATTCCAGCCCAAACACTGATTTTCAGAAGGGGGTGGGTTTGTCCTTCCAGATACCATTTAGGATTGTTTGAGGGTCAGTAGCGTGTATTTTACCTGTTGATTATACCATTCAAACGCTGCCTCATCAGTGAAGAGGATATTTTGATGATTTGATGATAATTCATCATGAAAATGCAAGCGTTCACACAGCACGACAAACCGTCGAGTTTTTTACCAACAGGAATATCGAATTAATGACTCATAACCATATTCGAACGATTTAGCGCCCAATGATTTCTTCTTATTCCGAAACATCAAAAATAAAATGCGTGGAAAGCGGTTTTCATCGCCTAAAGAGGCTGTTGAAGAATTTAAATCACTGGTTTTGGAGATACCTCGCTTAGAATGGAAAAAGTGTTTAGAAGATTGGTTTTATAGGATGAAAAAGTGTATACATCTTCAAGGGGAGTATTTTTTGAAACAGTAAAGCGATTTACATGGCGTAATTTGTTTTATTTCACAATTTTCCGCAAATTTTAGCAGAAATCTGTAAACGGCGAAAATTACGCAAATCTTCTAGATTGTTTGATAACTCGTATCGCTGAAAAGCGTCCAGGAATAAAAGTGCTTTTTCACCGTGATAATGCACATGTACATTCCAGTCTTACAAAACAAAAATTGAAAAATTAAGGTTTGAATTAGTACCGCACTATATTTGCCAGACCTAACACCTGTTAACTTTCATATATTTCCTAAATTAAAAGATTTTCTCGTAGTTAAAAAATACTGCTCAAATGAAGAGCCAATTTTAATAGTGAACGATTATTTGGCAGGGTTATAAGAAAATTACTTTCGAGACGGAGTAAAGAAACTTGAACACAGATGGACGAAATATATTTAATGAATGATTATGTAGAATGTGTTTATTTAAATTGTTCATTAGTTTCTATACAATCGCGCGAATTAATCAACCCATCCCCGTAGTTCGTTATCATGTTTTTGTGCGAGTCAATGACCCTCAGTTAGTGCCGCTTTGAAAGCCGAAAGGTATTTAATTGTTAATTCTTCAAGTCCATTTGTCCTTTTGTGTCACTCAATATGGCAAAAGCGCACAAGTGTAATATATACTAGAATATTATAGAAATAATACTAGAAATTCGTTTAACTATGTTCAGTGCGAAAGATACTGTAATGTGGGTTATGCAACGCCACCACCCACCGTACGCACGTTCGAAGGCCCTTCTCGAATCAGTCGCTAGAGGATTCTAGAAGCGGAGATGTATTAGCCTATATAAACCCTCGAAAACGGAGGGAGATAATTATTCAACGAGTAATCAGAGTTGATATTGTTATTAAAATATAAATAAATATTGATATATAAATATTATAAAATAAATACTGTTATTATTAGTTACAAAATGTTATTTAGTGTGTTTTATTATTAATATACAGTGTAAACTCCATGTAACGTTACTCGATTTAACGACAAACTCCCTAAAGCGTCGAAATCACTTGGCTTTGATTGGTTTAGCTTGCCTTCCATACAATGATACACTCTATATAGCATTACACCCACTCTCAATAACGACAACAATTAATAATAAAAAGTAGCTTTTAAGTTTCGATAACCACTAAATAAACACGTTACTAATATAAACTCGTAATTCTCGGGCAAGTGGTTTTTTCATTGATCGAACAAAGAACTTCAGTTCAAGCAAATATCAAATGTTTACATTTCAATTCGGATCCAGCCGTCGGAAATGCGACAGTACTTGAGGCCAATTATAATAGTCGCATTGATAGACATTCATATATGAAAAAGTACACTAAATTATATTCTTAGTTGCTCACAAACTTTCAAACTGTAAACATGGCTAGTAAAAGAAAATCACTGTGTATTGACGAAAAAGTTTTACTGATACGCGCAATAGAAACGGGAGAGAAGATAAGTGATGTTGGCAGACGCTTTGGATTTAGTCGCTCTACCGTGTCCACAATATGGAAAAATAAAGAAAAAATTCTCCAAGCAAAAAACGAGGAGAAATCTTCCAAAAAATTAAAGAAGCCTAAATACGAAGATTTGGATCAAGCTATACTACCATGGTTTCACCGACAGCGCCAGAATCATATGCCTATCTCGGGGCCGATCGTGAAAGCTAAGGCGTAGAATTTTGCTGAAGAACTTGGTTTAACTTCTTTCAAAGCATCAGAAGGATGGCTCGGAAAATTCAAGCAACGTCATAATATCAACTATGGTAAAATAAGTGGAGAAGCACGAAGTGTTGATACAAATGTTACTCATGGTTGGATTAATACAGTGTGGTCAAAATTGACAGAAAAATACGCCCCAAGTGACATTTTCAATGCTGATGAAGTAGGAATTTTCTATAAGTAGATAAAACTCTGAAATTTAAAGGGGAAAAGTGTGTGGGAGGAAAGCTCTCCAAGGAACGTATTACGGTGCTTGTGGCTGCTAATATGGATGGTACAGAAAAAAAAAGCTTATGGTAATAGGCAAATCGAAAAATCCGCGCAGTTTCAAGAACATTAAAAAATTGCCAGTGACGTATAAAGCTAATAAATCAGCTTGGATGACCAGTCAATTTTTTAGGAAGAAGTGGGATGCAGAATTAAAGGGACGAAAAATTTTACTTTTTGTTGACAACTGCCCTGCCCACCCGTTTATATCAAACCTTCAAAACATAGAGTTGGCATTTCTTCTTCCAAATACGACTAGTGTCTTACAGCCAATGGACCAAAGTGTGATTAAAAGCCTCAAGGGTCACTACAGAAGGAAATTATTGATGGAGCTAGTCGAATCTGAGGGTAAAACTTCTATTAATATGCTGCTAGCAGTCAATTTTTTATCTAAAGCCTGGGAAAATGTGACATCCACAATTATACAGCACTCTTTTCGACATGCTGGACTTTGTACCAATTCTACGAGTGATGAGGTGGAAACAGAACCTGAGTTTGATAGCGACGATGACCTTCCATTAACTGAGTGGATTCAACAGTTCAACATGGCAGGAAATTTTACGGATAATCTTCAAACCTACATAGAAGTAGACGACTGCCTGTTTGCAATGGCTTCACTCACAGACAAAGAAATTTTGGATTCAGTGAGAGAAACTGAGATTCAAGAACAAGGAGATGAAGAAGATGAGACGCATGAGCCTGAGCCTTCGCCGAGCATTAAGGAAGCTTTGAAAGCAGCTAAATTATTGGAAAAGTACTTCCTTTATCATCAAGATACCTCAATATCGCAAGATATGAATAAAATAAGTAAAAAAATACAACAAGATTACTGGTGCAGCAAAAGACGTCAGACAAAAATAACAAAGTATACGCAATAGCGTTCCAATAAGATTGTTTTTTATTAGTCTGAAATAAACTTTTTCTTTTTATAATTCTGATTTTTCTTCTCTCAATTTAACGACGACTCTCTATAACGCCATAAATGCACAGTCCCTTCAGTGTCGTTATATAGAGTTTACACTGTAGTATATTTAAATTACTGTTAGTTTTATTTAAACAAACCCGACAGACGACTATTTTACAATACGTTTATTTAAACATGGGTTTATTTAGATAGGTATTCATTACATTTTGTGTTACTAACATTTCAGATGTATTATTATTACCATTCGCACAGAAATACGCCACAAATTTAAAATGCTTATTTTTCCCCCATCTACACTACGAATAATATATTTAAAATGCAATGTCTAGCTCTCATTAACAAGCAGGGAGGTGCTTTGTTACACGATATCGCAGAAAAAGATTTTTAATGAAGCGGAGGTTAAAGACACCTTTGAAACCTTAATTAACTCTATAGAGTTAGCAGAAACGTGTTTGAACTAATGGTAATTATTTTTATCAATGAAAACTTGTTTTTTGGAATCTAAATATAGTAATACCTCGATAATCCGAAGTAATTAGAACGGTAATAATTCGAAGTATCGAAAAATTCGAATTATTGAATAGTTATTTTTATAAAGGGGTTCTATGTTTTATTTTATTTGTAAATTAAGCACTTATTTTACATTTTAAGCATTCTTAAGCATTCAAAGGGAAATTATTTAGATTGCCATACAGAAGGTACATGAAACTCTTTAAATCTATTTCAAAACTTAAACTTTATCGCAAAAGCATTCTAGAATCTATAGAGCGTTTCACGCCCATGATGAAGTACAGGCCATATGGAGATAGCGTACATAGTTGCCAAGTCGCGAACTCATTCCTACCAACATACCTATATTGCTGTTAATCAGGCCTGCTGTCAATAGTATTGTATTGACATAACCTTAATTGTATTTATAATGACCAAAATTTTAAAATTATTATTCTTAGTTTGCATCTGTTTATAATATATTCGATGCCAAGAAAAAGTAAATAAGAGTGAAATATCATTCTAGTTAATGTATATGAAAAGTAAATCATTAATATCATTATATTAATATACTACTTAAAATTGTATGTTTAAGTTATAATTTGGTTTAACCAACACACCATTCGTATACTCAAGGTTTGTTTTGAATTAAAACAATTATTTTATATATATTGGTTTCCTTTATTATAAAAAATAGTTTGATTTGTCTATTAGAATACAAGCAATAATCATAAAAAGTTTTTTGTGTAGACCATAAATACCATAAATCTTAAACACCTAATTTTTTATTTCAATTAAAACTTGACTGCTGTAGTAACATTAGTTATATGTTTGTCCGAGAAGAATCCCTATTATTTTTAGTGATATCTTGATATCTCGCAGATACTTGTCTCCATCTTATAATATCATCTCGTTCAATGAGTATGCTTTTCCGTTTTACAGTTTGAAATTCAAAACCAATATCTTTCAAAAGTCTATATAATGTTGATCGTGTAAAAGTAGGGAGATCATTGTCATTGTTGATGGTAGCAAGAACTGTATTCACAGTGGGTGGTATGTTTTGCATGAAAAATGTATGAACTTGTTGTCGTACAAGTGCGTGTATATTTTCATCATAACGGTGTAGACGAGCATTTACTTGTACCCCTTTTCTCTTCTGCTTGTTTTTTTTTGGGACTCAACAACGGCCCTCTTTCTTGTTCCTTTCTCATGTTGTATATGCTGTGTACTGAACAATGTAGTGCTTCACTTGCTTCAGCAGCAGCAGCATGCTTTTTTCTTCGACTAAAACATTCACCCCTTCGTGATTTTTTCTCTCCAGGCTCCATTACTGAAGTTTAGAATCTGTAACGGTAATGTTTTTATTTACGAGCACCTTTCCTTCACATTCCAACTTACCACAAACTTTTGTAAACAACAACGGGAGAATATAATAAATATTTATAAAATTGGAAATATTTATGTTTGAACTCTATATCCTAAATCTACTTATATTTAAATTAAAAAAATATCTGAAATTAAATAATTATGAAAGTATATTAAATGTATCCTCAACAGTAACAATACCGATCTAAAGAACTAACTCAATGTCATGTGTTTCTGCATGGCGTAATTTTATGCAAGCTGCAACTTGCAGAAACTGTTAACACTGCACTTCGGATAAACAAATCATAAAAATTCAAAATCACAAAGTGCATCATATATTTTAAAGCGCTATTCGAATTACCGAATAATTTGGTTGATTGCAGTTTTGGACTATTAAGGTATTACTGTAGTTTATAATGTTGCTGGTCAAGTTCGATTTTTGTAGACTTTGTAAATTAAATTTCAGTTTTGAAATAGCTCAGAATATTGATTTTTAAACGGTATAAACATATGTTTGTGTGCGCTAGAAACGCAGATGCAAATATTACTACCCAAAGAGAAACGGATTCGTTCTAGTGAAAAGAAAATCACTTCTCTCCAATCTTTTGGGAACCCTATGAAAAATGATGCTATTATAACAGTTCCTCCACAGAATAAGCCAGTGAAGTGGCAATATTTCTCATCGGAAAAAAAATTTCATCAAAACGAACAAATAAAATAAGCATATACATGTTCTGTTTATTCCGGAACAAAGTTGATAAAAAATTTATAAACGCTTTTGCTTTTGGTCTAAAAAAAATTCCATTTTTACTAGGAGTGAGTATTATAATTCCCATTGATTAAAGAAATTGTTTATAGTTGATATAACAAATTGTGGATGTTCTTGCGCTCTCTCTATTAATAAAAAATTGTAAATTGAAAATTATAAGTTAAATTTCGTAAGTCGTTGAAATTTATAAAAATTTATTTGTTCGTAGTTTTTGACATTTCAGTACAATATAGATTATAACTATAACACTTCAGGATTATTAGCGATCTTACTCCACGTGTATCCGGCTACATGATAGCTAATGAATGAAACTACAGAATCAGCGTCTGTAATATAATAATGAATCTATTGAGTCAGTGTCTATAACTTATATTTACAAATCGAATAATAATAATAATAAACTGTTAACACTTCGCATATATCATTTAATCCCATTTAAAATTGCGTTATTTAAAAATAAATCAAATTTAACCCACATATGCATGAAAACTTTCGGAGCAAACTTCCGCCGTAATTTTAAAAATCTCTTATGTTTATAATTAAAGCTGTGAATTATATGCACACGGAAACTGTATTATATGCGCGTATATGTTTCCAAAATTCAATGAAAATATGCGGAACTTTTATTAAAATATGCAAAAATAATTAAAGTTTAAGTGATAGTTACACAACTAAATTATTGTCAAAATATTAAATAATGTCAATATAACTTTAGAGGTACCATAAATATGTACTATATCAATATTTTATTCGAAATTTTACAAAATACATGTATAATAATCAGAAAGCGGACTGAAGCGATTGAATGACCAATTGCCCCGATAAAACGTTATGGCGGTTTCGCGTATTGCTACTGAATTTGTACATATCTTCTGTTTCGCGGACGATAAACTCGCATTCTGCCATTATTACATGACTGAGAACTTTTTTCATCAGTAAAGATCACATTTCTCCAGTAACCATTGTCCCTCTTTAAGAAATTATTGGCAAATTCTATCCGGCTTTGTTTGGACGCTTCTGTTAAAAACGGTTTTCTGACAGCAGCGTAATTGCTTAAGCCAGCTTTTTTAATTCTTCTTGGCGCTGTTCGAACACTTCCTGGAAAGTTAGTTCTCTCCGAGTAGCTACAGCTGTCGTAAATGGATATGTTATTTTATCTCACATAGTGAACCAAAGCCTCATCCTGTTCAAGATTTGAGACAACATGACCTCCCGATCCTCCTAAACGTTTCACTCTTTCCGCCTCTAACCATCTCCGTCTTATTTTTAAAATACATGTACTAACCATTTTCTAACTTGGATAATATTGCTCCCTTTTAAAAATCAGTAACAAAATTTCTTGTCATTTTACTGACGTTATTTTGCCACAAGAACGACAACTAATAAATGTTATTAAGCAGTTAAGAAGTCTATGTACTTAACCCTGGGACTACTAGGAAAAGGGCCTATCGCTACTTGCCACGAGGGTCCATTGGACCCGTATTACTATATGCTGGGTTTGAGCTAATATTCGGCGACTATTTTGAATTCAATATAGCGTAAGCATTATTATATTTGACTTTTATTTTATTCAACATAAGAAAAGACCATTACAATAAACCGAAGCAGTAATAATAATAAGATGTAAAATAAAATATATAAATGACTTACATAAAAGTAAAAGTGGGTTAAACACATTTCTTACATATAACTACTGAGTGTTCACCGCATACATTGGTTTTAAAACGTGCACAAGTTGTTCTTGTTTTTCTGTCTTTTGAAGATGGACAAGCATCACATCTCTTCTTCTTTCTTGTAATCTCAGAACTAGTAGATGCTTCAGCTTCTTCTTCCGCTTCTGGCTTTTCGTGATCCTTGTATTCTCCTTTTCTAGCTCAATTAGAAAGTTTCTTCTCTTTTTCAAATCAAATGTTGAATTAGGTTTCAAGAGCTTCCATAGTATGTATGCGTTCATGGCGCTGATGTTTATCATGTTATAAAAAATTACAAGAGGCCATCTCTTCGTCATATTTTTCACGGTGTATGATCGTGTCATTTTGTCCATGTTGTCTACGACACCTTTTGTTTTCTTGTAGTCCAGGATTACCTGAGGTTTCATTTTTTGGCCATTATCAACATTTTTCTCACTGTGCAGGATACTCACCAACGTTACAAGCTCGTGTGTCTTTGGGCAATACGAAATAATCATCGCATCGTCTGTAAAACCAAACTGTGTGCGATTTTTGTGATCAACAAATGAAGATGGCAATTCAGGCTTTTTTTTTACGGATCGTACCCACTTATGTTATGTTTTTTGATAACAAATACTTTGAAAGATTGTACGAAGTAAAGAAATTGTGGCAGGTGACATTCCTTCCAGTGTTTGCAATTTCTTCTACTAAACATTTGGCAACCTTTTCGCCTTGATTCTTGTCTCTTTCCTCTCCCTGCTTTCCAGGATAAATTTCCAGTTTGCATGCATAGGGTTGTTACACTATCACAAATGACCCAAAATTTTATTCCATGTCATCCAGGTTTTGATGGAATATATTGTCTAAAGGGACATCTGCCTCTGAAAGTTACAAGCTGTTCATCAACCGTCATACAGCAATTTTGGTACATACGCATCTCGCTTGCACTAATTTGGTACATACGCATCTCGCAAATAATTATTCCATAACTCAAAGCATTCCCGTATTGGTGATATTTCGTCGTTACTCCTTTTTCTTCGTCTTTCCGCTGCATCGTCGTATCTAAGTATACGAAGTATATTTTGAAATCTATTCAAGCGATAATAGTTCCAAAGATTTTTCGACCATTATTTTGCTCCAATATTGTGTTACGTCCTCATTATTAGATTTGTATACACCTATTAGTATAAAAACTGCAATAACTTTCTTCGATTCTTGAACATCCATTTTTATCAAATTTTTGCCGAAAACAATCCCTCCTTCTTCATTCGTCCACTTTAGAATAATTTCAAGAGAAGGTTTACGAAAATGAATCAAAAAAAAGAAGCAGGTGTATCGATCTCGCGATTTCCAGAACGTGTCGGGCCTGAACGTTCTCGTAAAATATTGTATCGTGGTTGTCTTCCGCAATGAGGTAAAATAGGATCTTGATACCAAACAACTTGTTTGTTCTTTGACATAAAAGAATTAGCTCCAGTCGGATTTCTGTTGTGGTCATCATCGCTGCTCTCAGCAGATTCTTCGCTATCTGATTCTTCTGCTGTGCTTGTATCACCTCCCAGTGGCGGCTCGTGCTAAAAATTTTAAGGTGTTCTGCAAGTTTTACAAAAAAATTTACCTTGCACGGGCAGTAAGAGGTTGTCTCCCATCGATCTTATCGTGCTTTCTTCGCCTTCCGCACTGAAGTAATGGATTTCTGGAACGATTGTCAATTGTCACACAAAAAAATAAGAGTCTCTAATATTATTGTTTTTACGTTAAACTCGCCGCACCGTAAAAATAGTCGCGAAAATATTAAATACCGATAGGTCCAACTCGCAACGGGCCATAGGCAACAATATACGTATGGAACGTAATGCGGTGTGGCAACGTGTGTACGATGCCTATATTGAGTGACTTTCTTAAAATTTAAATTTATTTTGCAGAATTATTGATTTTTTTACTTTTATCTTTTAGAAAACGTTATTGTTTGTTTATTACTTAAAATTACTTTATATGAAAAATAGTATACCATAAAAGTGTAAACAAAGACAGTATACATTGAAACGAATATTCATTCAATTGTATTGTCATGAAATTGAATTTGTCAATCGTTGTTAAATTTGTTAGAATGAATAGATATTTATATTTATCGGAAAATACTAATACTTAAAGCAAACAAATAAGGTGTAGTGTTTTGTTATAGGAATGTATAATATCCATTTCTTCCTGCATATTGATTATGCAGCTGATGCTTTCGTAATATGCTCATATTTGTATTATTTCAACTTATACTTCGGTCGATACATACCAACTTCCTTCAAACCAGGAGGAAGCTACAGTTGTAATTAAACTATACTTCCTTTTTTTTTATTACCTACGGATATTCACAATTCCAAAATACGTTACAATGTTGCTTATTTTAGATTGTAATTAGCTGAATGCTGTCGCAAAACTGATCTCTGCATTTTTAAAAATGCCAGAATAAAATTAACCCCTGCCCTTATTATAATTTTACAAAGGAACAGACACGTACTTCAATTTCTACGAAAAACTAAGCCTACAGTTCATGTATAATACAGTGATAATGAAGACTGGAGCGTTTGTCGACCTACGAAGTTGTACTTTACTTGTTTATTGTTAATAAAAGGCTGATGGAAATATTACGTGAGATTTTGGTATCTGTATTATAATAACATCACGATAATAGTAGAAATACAAATATGAGCATATTACGAAAGCATCAGCTGCATAATCAATATGCAGGAAGAAATGGATATTATACATTCCTCATTCCTATAACAAAACACTACACCTTATTTGTTTGCTTTAAGTATTAGTATTTTCCGATAAATATAAATATCTATTCATTCTAACAAATTTAACAACGATTGACAAATTCAATTTCATGACAATACAATTGAATGAATATTCGTTTCAATGTATACTGTCTTTGTTTACACTGTTATGGTATACTATTTTTCATATAAAGTAATTTTAAGTAATAAAAAAACAATAACGTTTTCTAAAAGATAAAAGTAAAAAAATCAATAATTCTGCAAAATAAATTTAAATTTTAAAAAAGTCACTCAATATAGGCATCGTACACACGTTGCCCACCGCATTACGATCCATACGTATATTGTTGCCTATGGCCCGTTGCGAGTTGGACCTATCGTATACCGAATCATATCGCCTTCCGCGCTGGAATAAATGTACTGCATTTCGCTGCATTTAATGCAGCGACCAGGCCTGCTAAAATGACGCATTGGTTTTAGACACTCGCGGGGGTAGCGGGGTGCGCGCGGGTGTTTGACAGAGCTCTGAGCGCACGCTCGTGTGGACCAGATAAGGAACAAGTGAGCGATCGCGCGAATTAGGTTGGTTATTCCACTGGTCGCCTATTGAATATTATTTGGAATTTCGGAAGCGAATATCTCGGCTTCTACTTGTCGGATTTTGATGATTGAGGTGTCAAATTGTAGGGTTTGATGTCCTCTACAGGTGATGTAGAAAAATATGCAAATTTTTTGATATACAGGGGGAGAATTTTCATAACAATATGTTACGCTTTTATAAACATCAGAAATGTCGGAAAAATTATGTAAAAGAAAACTAGTTATAACTAATACAGGTTCGCCCGCCCAATTTTTTGGGAGCTCTGCAGCACTGCAGCGCTTATGCGCTAGCCGCCACTGTCACCTCCATCGATGAAGCCTTCGACTGCATCTACCTCTCCATCGTCTTCTGAAGCTTCATATCCGCTTTTGTATTCAACGTCACTCATTTCGGCTACTATCGCCTCTAGCTGTTGTTGTGTAAGTTATTCCTTATTTCTGCGATCCATTTTCCGTAATGAGTAAAACGCAAAGTCGAAAATAGCCGCAATGAAAGATTCAGAAATAACTACCTGACAATTGATAAAAAATTATGCTAAAATATCAAATCGCACATCACAATTGAACAAAATATAAATTTTCTCTTATTCACAGTAACAAAGTAACACCACAGATTCGGCAAGCACTAATGCATTGTTCACGACGTGCGGCTATAAATATGCTGAAACACGTAAAGTACCCAAAATCCACATGATAAAGGGATTTCCCCTTTCTGTATACATCGGGGAATGCCAAGAAAGGTTTATCAGCAGCGGGGAAGTCCGGAATTTATAATCGAACCACTATCATTGTAAAACACACTCGTGTAAACGAGTAAACGACATGGCAAATCGCGAAAATATTTTTATACTGCCAAAACCATTCTTTCTAAAACAACTTTTGTCAAAATTTTAAAGCTACACTCGTACTTAAAGAGTCTATTAATACCAGTAAATTAGCCCAACCATAAGTACGATAAAACGATGGTTAGAAATCGTTTCGGGTCCATTGGACCCACTGGTTAAACTCAGTTTATTATAAACACAAATAGCTGGAAACTAGTCCGTTTCCGCGATTATATAATGCACATCTTCATTTACCAAGATTATTCAATGTTTCAGTTTATATCAGATAGTACTAAATCTAATAAGCAATTATTATTTCTTAAAATATTAGCGATTTGAATATTTGCAAAATTTACAATTCGCAAAAAAAATTACTCTCTGTAACATACCTATAATCGATTAACTTTCCCTAAACTTAAAACCAATAATTTCACTTTTCAAAGACATCAACACTTCAAGGTTATATCGAACAATTGTTTCATTGGACAATACAATTCAAACAGTTTAATTATAAGATTTTATACACTACGTTCACTCGGTAATCCTACGTTTACTAAACTGATGGTAAGTATAAAAAACAAGCAGTATTGTCTTAAGTATTGTTAATTTATGCAATTAGATATTATATAATTATTTGTTTAGGATAGTGTCTTGAAATTTCAATTATGAAAACATTCTCAAAGTAAATTTTGTGTAAACAAATAATTCCGAGAAAAAAAGCATACTTCAAATTCTAAAATTGATTTCGTTATAATGCAATGTAATACTGCGTCTTTTTTCTTTATTTGTAATATTTTTAAACTATCTACGAAAGCGGTATGAAAAATTTAATTATTTATTTATTTATCCAACAGCATCATAATTCCATTTACAGGATCAAATCACAATAAAATTGTAAATCCTACATATAGCAACAAGTACTATTAGCAAAAAAAAAGTATTATAAATACTAACTCTTCCTAAATATAAAAAATATAAAGAATATAAAGAAACAGAAAACAATACATAAGATTAAAGCTAATAATATATATGAATATAAACAAATGTCTGCCCATGTGATTAAAAGTAATAAAAACAAATAAAAAGAACAACAAGAATATCCAGCAATTAAGTCAAGACAAATACAGGCCGGCCCAAAATGACCGAAGGGGTTTGAGTTATACTTCTGAGTATAACTTCTTATTTAAGACATAATTATTAATTTCTTTAAATTTTAAATACAGTATATTAATGGAGAATATTTTTAATTTAATTATGAAAAATTATATCTCGCAAGTGGTGGCCATTTTCTGCTTCGCATATTCGTGCTCTTTCCAAAACATTTTCCACAACCTTTCGCAAAACTTCAGGTGTTATGTTGTTGATTTCGTCGCGTATATTATTTTTTAATTGCTGTATGGTTCGAGGCTTATTAATATAGACTTTTCCTTTCAAATAACCCCAAAGGAAACAGTCTGAATAGGTTAAATCCGGTGAACGCGGAGGCCAATTAAAATCGCTTGTACGGGAAATAATTCGTTCACCAAAGATGTCGCGTAAAAAAGCCATTGTGTCCCTCGCAGTGTGCGCTGTGGCTCCATCCTGTTGGAACCATACTTGCGGATGGTTTTCCACGGCTGGCCTTAAAAAATTTTCCAACATTGTCCGATATCTAACACCAGTGATGGAAACGGCGACACCGTGTTCATTTTCAAAAAAATATGGGCCAATTATCCTTTCCGACGAAACACCGCAGCAAACGGTACACTTAAGTGGGTGTAATTCTCGCTGTTGAACTACTCTTGGATTTTCCGTAGCCCATATCCTGCAGTTTTGCCTATTAACGAACCCATTTAATTGGAAATGGGCTTCGTCGCTCATAATTAAATTATGAATAAAATCATGATTTTCTTCTGCTTTTTGACGAAAATAAATTGCATAATCAAGTCGTTGCTGGTAATCTGTCGGTTTCAATTGTTGGACAAGCTGAATTTTGTATGGAAACATTCTTATTGTATGCAAAATTCTCTGCAGCGACCCTCTTGAGAGGCCAAGTTGTGTCGAACGTCTCCTGGTTGATGTTTCTCCATCTTCCCGAATACTCTCGTGTACCCGTTCAATATTGTCATCCGTGTGCACCGTTCGTCGTCTGCCGGCACCAGGAAGGTTCCTTACTGCCTCTTGTTCTCGAAAATTTGCAACCAGACGGTTTATTGTTGACTCTGAGGGTCCAACCCGCACATTAAAATAACGACGATATGCACGCTGAGTCAAAACAATGGATCGTTGATTTGAGAAATAAAGTTCAACGATTTTGGCACGTTGTTCAATTGTGTACTGTTCCATTTTAAATTCTCCAAGTCTTCTTTACAAAATACTGAAAACAAAAAAAAAATATATAATAAAAAAGTTATAAGGAATTAAAACCTCTTCGGTCATTTTGGGCCACCCTGTACTATAACGAATATTTATTGCAGGTGTCTGCTCATGTCGTGGACAGGAAACCTGACCAACGCATTAGTTCGAGGAAAAGTAAGATAAAAAGTACGGGAAGGACGTGTGAAGAATGGTGGAACAAGAAAATTAAAGAAAGAAAATATCGTTGTACAGTCAACTTCATTCTGAAGAAGCCTAAGACTAGCTACAAAACGTCGAAAGGAGAGAGAAGGTACGTCGAAGCAAGAAAGGAATAGAGTGTTATCAAAGCCCCTATGGGGATAGACACCGCCCACCTTAAACCACATGTACTTAAAAAATCATCGCTGAACTTGCTGAAGACGCTTGATAAAATGGATACCATATCAAACTGGCTTATTCCAAACGTGATCACACCAATATGTTAAATAAAGAAGTCAATACACTCACGTTAGAAAATTCACCACAATTACGAATAATAAATCCAAGAGTTTGTGTAACCTGCTTATACACACATGCTGATATGCTCATTAAAGATCAGGGTAACGTCCAAATCTTTAACAGATTCAACACGTGATAAATTCATATCTCCAAGTTGGTAATTGAAGTTTAAAACATGTAGCCTTTTCATGAAAGATAAAATCTCAACGGAGAGTTCAAAGGTAAATTGTTATTTTTTCACCAAGTCTGTATGCTAACCAGATCGGCCTGTAGTTGAGTCAGAGGCTCGAGAAAACAACATCAAGTCATCGGCAAAGAAAAGGTTATTAGACTCGATCTGGTCTGAAAGATATTAATGAAAATAATAAAAAGAAGTGGACCCAAGTTAGAGCCATGCGGAACTCCAGAAGTGGCAATATACGATGATGAAAAATATCCGTTGTAGAATACACGTTGAAGCCTTTTATGTAGGTATGAAGTTCAAAAGTCAACTAGCGGTTCACTAAATCCAAAACTTGGCAATTTAACTGCCAAGATAGCATGATCCACGCGATCAAATGCCTCGGCAAAGTCGGTATATACGACATCAACCTGTGTTCCGCAGTCAAACGCATCAGCAACGTATTGAGAAAACACCACAAGGTTAGAAATTACCGCAAGGTATGATATTACATTTTAATAATGTGAGACAATTATATTGCCTCGGTCGACATTCATCCCTCGGGCCAGAGGCCCTCGGGCTGAATTAACGTCGACCTCAGAGAAATATAATATGCCGACAAGTTTTCGCTATTATTCGAGATATTTCAAAGCTAACTTCAGTAGCTGTTTCAGCATCTTGAATTGGTTTTGTAAACATAGCTTGCTGGCCTATTAGTTCTCTTTGTAAAGTGGAAATTATTTGCGTTCAATTTTCGCCGATTAATTTAGTAAAAGTATGATGCTGGGCTTTATAATGCCTTTTCACATTGTATTCCTTCGGAATAGAAACGCTACTCTTGCATATTAAACAGACACTTTTGTTATGCGATGAAATAAAAAAGTATTTTTCGGTCCAAATATCTTGAAACTGTCGATTTTCATCATCAACCTTACGACTACGTTTTTTACTGGGGCCTGGTTTATCCATATCAAAATTGATATATTGTTACGTAGGTAGATGCCAAGTTCGAACGACGAAATATTTATTCTTCACAAATATTCAAACAATATAACGTTCGCTTGTCCGTAGTTAAAACTTAACTGCGTTCCTAACATCGAGAACCTACCACCGATAATACCGACGTGTTTCGCGAATCTTCGAGTAATCTAGTTGGTTCGACAGATTTCTAGTCTCGTAACAATATGCTTGGAACGACGAGGAGCATACCTGTCCTACGTAGTAAACCTGAACAAGAAAGTAGTAGGTACTTAAAGATACATATCTTACTAACAATTACAAAAGTTAGAATAAAATAAAAAGTTAAGAAATATTGATTTGAATGGATTTTTACCTACTTTTGTAGTTTTTCGAACAATTTTTAAAATTCGTTGGCGGGCCGCATAAATATCGACAGTGGGCTGCATGCGGTCCGCGGGCCACGGTATGTGCATCGCTGGTTTATATGGTATCGTCCTGTCCTTTGTTTTCATTCGGACGCCTGTCAGATATTCACGTTGTCATTATTGAGCATGCGTCTCTGATATGTTTTTGTTTGTATCGTAACGTTACTTCATTAATAACTTTTTTCTTCAAACGGTCTAAAATATGATCATTTTATTACTGAATACATACCTTAGAAATAATTCATTTTTTTACTAGTAAAAAAATGGGCTCATTTCTTTACTAGTAAAGAAATGTAACCGACCAATCATAACTCCTTAAAGTGACTAAACGATTATTTGATAACTCTCAAATATTTACAAAATGGGCGAAGAAAAATTTCAATGTACACCATCAAAATTAATAAAAATCGCCAATCAAGCTGCTGCAACTCAAATCCCAACCAAATCTCGGAAAGTGTATGAAAATGCGTATGGAAAATTTCTTAAGTGGACTAGCGAACACAACAACTGCAACTAAAACGTTTTGTTGGCATATTTTGCAAGTTTATTGAAAAATTTGAAAACTCCATATTATGGGCACAATATTTAATCATTAAAGCAAAACTAAACTTAACACATAATGTAAATATTGGAAAATATAACAAATTGACAGCATTTTTAAAGCGCCAAGGCGAAGGTTATAAACCAAAAAAAAATCTAAGGTACTGTGTAAAGGGGAAATTTACAATTTCTTACTTAATGCTCCGAACAGAGAATATTTAGTTGCCAAGATACGTATAAATGTCGCAATATAACGTTCTTTTACTATAATCGGAGACTTTTACATGAATATGTACAAAGAGTATGCTCTTCGTCCAAATGCCACAAACTTGACCAGATTTTTTATTAAATATCAAAATGGGAAATGTCACAATGTTGTAATTGGTATACACAAAATATCAAGCGTAGCTAAAGAAATTGCTTCCTACTTCAGCTACACTCCTTGTGGATAACGGTGGATATATTACTTGTTTAAAAAGAAATGGATGATAGTGTTGCTGAAGGTTACCTAGACGAATCTATATCAAATAAAAAAACTACAGCAATGGGAATATTGAATCCATCGGATTACAGCTCCCATACCACGAATCAGTCACCTGGTTTTAGTACCACTGAAAATAGAGTTGAGGCAACTACTACTACTACTACTATCAACACTGAAAGTAGAGCCGAAGCAACTACTTCTATCAACACCGACATTGAAATAAGCAATAGTGACTTCAATATACAAAATTATTCTGTTCATAGTTGTACTTTTAATATTACTAGAAATAAATAAAAGTTTACACAAAGTACTTTGACAGTTGTTTGACAGATATATAAAACCTATTTTTAAGCGACTATAATGCATGATATATTTAAATGTGTAGCTCACAAGAATGGTAAAAATTATTTGAAGAAAAAATAGTATACATCACACCGAGTAGAAAGCTTTTTGTGTCTCGCCCAGTTTGCACTGTCTCGGCTATCGCCTCGACAGCAAACTTCTAGGCTAGACACAAAAATGACAGCTTTCTACTCCTAGTAATGCAATATAACGGGTGTTCAGAAACATTCGAAGTCAAGTGGGCTCTGTTCAAAAAATCGTATATCTTTACTTAAGTATCTGATTTGTAATAATTATTAAATGTCAACTGTTGTCTGTCAAAAATTGTCAGGATCTATTATCGAAGATACTAATTTATATTTTTTAATTTTGAAAATGGTATTTACTAACGTGCACAAAGCATTCATGGTTGAAGCATATTTTCGAAATGATCAAAAGATCGATGGCCAGTGGAAGTATTCAATTCAAGCTTGTTTGGAAGAATTTCGAGATGAATTTCCCAACCTTGCTTTTGATTATAATACTTTTCAGTGTACACTAATCAGAAGTGTTCCAGTTTTTCGACAAACTGGTAGTTTGGGACGCCAAAAGGGTGGTGGGCGACCAAAAGTCCGGACAGAAGAAGTGATTGGGAATGTTAGAGAAATAATGACTGATGCCCCTAAAACTTCAGTAAGAACTCTTGCTCAACAAACCGGGTTGTCAGTTGGTTCTTGCCATAAAGTTTTAAAAGAAGATTTACAGTTATTCCCATATCGTATAACTTGTTTGCAAGAAATCCTCGATATTGATTATCCGCGACGAGTAGTATTTTGCGAATGGTTTACAAATAATTTTAATGATGATGTCCTAGACAAAACTTTCTTTTCAGACGAAGCATGGTTTCATGTTAGTGGATATGTTAACTCGCAAAACATGAAAATGTGGAGTGATACAAAGCCCAATAATTTTTATGTTGAAGCTCCTTTACATCCTCAGAAAGTTGGTGTTTGGTGCGCTATAAGTAGAAGAAGGATTATTGGTCCAATTTTTTTAATGGTACCTTGACTGCAGAAAGATATCGACAGGCAATACTATTGCCTTTCTTTAATCAACTTCGTGATGATGAACTAGCTTTGGGATACTTTCAACAAGATGGTGCCAGAGCTCACTCAGCGGGGGAAACAATGAATATGTTACAAGAAGTGTTTGGAAATCGTTTAATTAGTTTGAACAGCGATCATGAATTCCCTCCAAGATCTTGTGATCTTACACCGTGTGATTACTATTTATGGCCTTTTTTAAAAAATTCAATTTATCAAGTACCAGTGCAAGATTATATAGATCTCCAAGACAGAATTACAAATAAAATTAGTGAAATTAGAAATAGTCCCATACTGCAAAATGTATTTAGTAGCATTCGGAGGAGGTGCATAAAATGCTTGGAAGAAGGTGGTGGACATTTTCAACATCTTCTATCGTATAATTATGGTCATTATTATTGGTAATTTATACAACTACAATTTATGATATTTATTATAAGGTTGTAATCTAAGGACTCTACAAACAATTTATTTGTTTCAAATTTATTTTAAGCCATTTCTTACAATAATTTATTGAATGTTAATATATTAAACTAGTACGATAATTAGATACTATTATCACTATAAGATGAATAAAACCTTTACTTGTAAAGTTATTTCCTCTTAATTCTGCATTGTCTTTTTACATGTTACTACAGATTAGATGAGCTTTATTACACAAGAGTGAATAGCATATTAATTGGATTATGTAATTTTTTCCAGTTATCGCATGAAGAGGTGCTATTGTTCAGCAAGAATTCTCTAAAATATCAAAATACTTAATTTGAAATTTGCAAATTAATTACTGTTACCTTCTAAAATCATTATTTGACTAGTTTATATTAATTAATTAATTAACATATTAAAGTAATATATTTCGACATAAACTGACATTTGCGGGTATGATAACCTATAAAATATTATTAATTATTAATAATATTATTAATATTATTAATCTATATCAAACATGACTTCATATTTTCAAGGACTACTTTGACTTCGAATGTTTCTGAACACCCGTTACTATTATTATTTACGTTTAATGCTGTTTGTTTTATTCATTTACTTGCATGCTAAACATTTAGTAATCTAATTAACCGAAAATTTACTGATATAATTTTCTTTGTTTACATATAAATGCTTGGAAATATTCATTTAAAATTTTAATACTACATTGATATATTATATACGAGGTGCATTTAAAATACACAACCTCGGTTGATTTCTTTTAATTTTGTTTTCGCTTCTCCAGTTATGTTCAATTAATTTCTACGTTATTAATTCTATTTATATTTCTTTTACTTTCAAAACATTACTTGTGGTACAGTATATTAGTCTACTTTTATCCTACATATTTTCTCTTTTCCTTATCAAGTGAATTTCATATCAAAACGTTATTAAAGAAATACAATTTTAAAGTGTAAAGATACACAATACTATTTTTGATATCAGATTGTAACAATTTTTGACAAACATTCGACATTTATATTAAACTTTATATAATATAAATCAATAGACTTAAGTTCGGACATTCGATTTTTTATCCAAAACCGACTTGACGCCTGACTTTTCGGAACACCCGTTATAAAATTCCAGGTCTGATTTGTCGTACAGAAAATTAAACACGACATATTAGAATATCTTGTATGTATAACGTGCTTGGTTGGACGTTTACGTCAATTTAAGCAAATATGCAGCAATGCAGCAATTCGTCATCCCGACAAGCTTTACTAGAGCCGGTCGATTTCCCAATTGTGGACAATTTAACTGAATATACATTGCTCCAAAATTGAAGTGGATAATTTGTAAATATTTGCAATATATTTGTGTATATTTGCAACAAATTCTGGATTTAAATCAAAATGCGTATTTATTTTGTGTTTAATTTATTATTTGATTCTTTTACGCACGTTTAATATACAGAAAGTGTTAAAAATAAAACAAGAATACTGAAGAGTTAGCAAAGTATAGCAATCAATACTAAAATACATACTAAAATTATAATTTTTATTGTAGATTTAGCTTAATAGTACTTCTAATATCGAGTTGATATCCTAGTTTAATTAATATCATCTAGCTTCTTCGTAATGCACTCATTCTATTCGGCGTAAAGTCAATTAAATTATTAATGAAAGGCTGAGGGATGTTTTGCCAAATGTCTCGCAAAACTTTGGCAAACTTCTGTAATGTCCGGGGTGGTTGTTGTAAGCGTCGTAATTGTTTTTGACATTTCAGTCCAGACATGTTCAATACGTTCGTATAGTAAATACCTCACAGACAGTCACTGGATGCAAACAAACCGTCTGTACATGTAAATCTGCATATATTAAACGTGAAAATTCTTTTGTTTGTTAAAGTCTGGCGTATTTAACGTATGTAAACGTTATTATCTGTCTTCTGTATGAGGTATGGTTGTATATTTCGGGAATAGAGAATAGAAACTAAAATTAATCATCGTATATGGCTTTATTGTTTTTCAAAATATTCTCCATTAAGATAATAGACTTTTGCATGCGCTTGAATCAATTTTCGAAGCACTTTTTCCACTCTGATCGAGGTACCTCCAAAACATGCCTTTTGATAGCCTCAAACGCTACTTCAATCATCGAAAAACGTTGACCTCGTAATTTATTAATGTGAAACATCTAAAGGCGCGCCACGGGGGTAAACTCGGCTCTTGAATGCCATCACGCGACAACCACTCAAACTGTGCTCCTCTCTCTTCTGCCCTCTATAGGGAGAAAGGACACGATCGCCGATCTATCTACCAGATAAGCACTCGATTCGTGTCCTTTCTCCCTCCAGAAAAAAACGTCATTTGCGGGAACAATCGGGTGGTGTCATGTTATTCCCAGCCCGTCGGGTACACCATCTAAATAAAGGAAGAACAACTAAAATAAGCGAAAAGAAAAAATACAACAGAGAAAGCCCATACATCCGAATTATGCGTTCGATGGCGATGAAAATTAAAACGATGATTGTTTAACGTGTTACCAGTTTTTTTTTCTTTTCCAACACTTTAAATCCTCCCAGGGAGATATCGCATTTAGCGAATAATTTAGATATGCTTGATCGATTAAAATCCCTTACGGGGCCGTAATTACAATGATTACAATACGGCTACATCGATCGATATCCGTGTTGGGTAAAGAACGTAACTTCGTTCAGAGATCGATAGCTAACAACCAAGTGTCTAGAGCGAGTCTCGTCCTTTTCTTAACAACGAAAAAAAAGCGAGCACTAAAGGTCAAGGAAAAAAGAAAAAAACTTGAAAGAAATTGATATAAATTTAAAAGAACGAATAACGATACCTATACAGGAGGTTCGTTGGAAATGGAACGAAATATATTGAAGATATTATTAATTAAATTACAAAATAAAGCAATAAAACGTTGAGCGTTACGGACACGTAACAATTCCCTAACACTCCCTATATAAAAAAAAAGAAGTTTACTTTTTTTTTTTGAAGATTTTTTTTTGTTTTTTACTGATTTTATGGATTTTATTTTAAATACAGGAGCCCTTTTTATTGAGGGTGAAGTAGGCCCAAACTAACCAACTGAGACCAAGCCGAGAGTACACCTTTCCGGACGGAAAAAAGTAAAGAGGAAAATAGAAGAAGAGTATAGAAAAGCTTGAGTAAGAAAATAGAAAGGATGGAAAAGTGAAGCAGGTATACAGGAGAAGAAAGCTAGGTGAAGGGAACCGAGAGGTGCGGCAATGCGGAAACGGCAAGGCCCTCATGCTCTCAATTCGTGGGTGGGAAAAAGACAGACAGGAAGAAAAGAAATCCGGAAACGCAACCCACGACACGGCAACAGCGCAAGCGAACCCCGACTCAGCAGGTGCAGCCTTTAACTACCAAAAAAACAAAAATAATCCGATCAATGTCCTGAACAAAAAGAACTGACGTTAAGCAACCACAAAACTGCCGGACTCAGCGAGACCAGGCAAAGACAAGCTTAAGGAGAAACCTACAAGGTCCAAAGTAAGATAAAGGTCAAAATCGAGAAAAAGTCAAATCCGGTAAATAAAGGTATCGAAGGCGTAAACGCCAAGTAACCCACCAAGTTCCTGCTTGGCATAAGAACTCAAACAAAACTCGAGATAAGATATACTCAAGAGAAAGAAAAGAGAGAACGGTAACGGTAAGGTAACGAGCTATACCTTATCTCAAAGTAAATGTCAAAGGATAGATATTCCAAAACATACGGCAAGGAAAGAAAAATCAAAATGATTCAAAATAAAATAAAATTATCTCACAAGAGTCCCAGCAATGAGAAACTCCCAAACAAAAGTAACATCCTCGAAAAGGAAAAGAAAACGAAGTTCCAAAAAAACTAAACGAAAAAGGGATGAGATACTATTCGTCGACGATATCAGGACGAAGGAACGAACTAAATAAGACTCCTTTTAGTCGCCTCTTACGACATGGCAGATGTACCAGACTGAGTATTCGTCTGGCCCCCAGGCAGGGCAAAAAACAGTGTTCAAGATGGAAGGAAACAAACAAACAAACGGACTCCGTTTAGTCGCCTTCTACGACATGGTGGATTACACCAGACTGGGTATTCGTGAGCCCCCAGACAGGCCGAAACAACATATTCAAGATGGAAGGAACAAAACTAAACAACCGGACTCCGTTTAGTCGCCTTCTACGACATGGTGGATTACACCAGACTGGGTATTCTTCTGACACCCCCCCCCCCCCCGGGTTCAGGATGGTAAGAACAAACTGAACATCACTCCTTTTTGTCGCCTCTTACGATAAAAAGGACTCGATTCGTTACTATTGTCTCTTGTCATTTGTAAATTTTCTTGATTTATTTCGCATATATATTTTTATTATTATTAATTAATAGATCGTCGTTAAATAGTTCCAGGTGTTTTCCTAACGAAAACCCTGTGTGGCCTGACCTTTTTTGTAGGTCATTTTCTTTAAACCTTTTACGTTCGCTTCACGAACTTTTTTTTTAGCCGTTTCAATATAACCTTGCGTTTATGCATAAATATAATTTTGAATTCTTTAATTATATGCCTACAGATTGGTTTTGCTAAATGATTTAAATACTGTAATTATAGGCACTACGTATTTTTGCTAATTAATTATGAATACTTTAATTATATGCCTACAGATTATTTTTGCTAATTGATTTAAATACTGTAATTATAGGCACTACGTATTTTTGCTAATTAATTTTGAATACTTAATGATATGCCTGCAGATTATCTTTTGTTAATTGATTTGAATACTGTAATTATAGACATTACATATTTTTTCTATTTTGCGTTCGAAATGAACTCATTATGAAACCCAAAACAGTATCGAAATGAGCTTCATTTCGATACGCTTTTTTTCATTTTTCAATGTTGGCGTTGTTCGAATACAGAAATAAATATCATTGCTGTCATTTGATTTTAAGAATTTATCTACATTTGACGGATATGATATATGTCCGTATTTTACACAAACAATCAGTACCGCGCCAAACTCGGTGGCGCCTGTGTGCAAAAATTTCCGTCGCGCCCATAAAAATTCTCTATTATTAATTTCATACATACGGTTAAGGGGTTGAGTAAGTGTGCAATTTACTAAATAAAGGTATTATTAATTGTAAATGGGAGATCCTAAAAATTCTATTTTTTATTTGTTATGCCTAATACGGTTTAGGGTCGCCTTTAGGTGCTTATCGAATTTTGGCGTTTTTTGGCGCCCCTTTGCACCAAGCGCCTGTGTGCGCCGCACACATTGCACACGTGGACGGCGCGGCCCTGCAAACAATGTATGTTGTATAAAATTGACAACAACATATATATATGTTTCTATGTCACTCATGTTTATATTTTTAAATGAAATATCAAGTAATGTTAACGAAAATTAATAAATAATATGTAATATAATATACTTCGCGGATAGCAAGATTTAAATTTGAAAATGTCAAGTATCAATGTGACCAACTGCATGCTATATATATATATATAAATTAAGCTCTGAACTTTCAAATTAAATAATTCCAATTTAAGCAATTTATTAATGTAAAAAACGCAAAATAGAAAAAATAGTATAAAAAACTCGTTTCATAAGGCCTTTTGCCGCACTCGCTCTTTAGGAAACTCGCCGCTATCGCGGCTCGTTTTCTAAACTGATCTCGTGCGGCAAAATGGTGCCTTATGAAACTTGTTTTTTAATATACTATTTGCTAACTAATTTGGAATACTTTCATTATATGCCTTGCAGGTTTTTGTTAACTTTTTTGAACACTTTAATCGTTTGTATTTCATATTTTGCTAATTGATTAGCATACTTTCATTATATGCATTACATATTTCGCTAAATCGTATTTGAATTTAAAAACTTCCTAGTTTAAGATCGATTTATTTCAACGAATTGTTGAACTTGTAATACATTGTGAACCAATAAGAAAGAAAGAATACGTACTGTTTTTTTAGGGCGTACTAAGGCCATCAGCCACACTGTAATTATTTTCTTTATCGATTTATTTGAAATTAGACGTCGTTCTTAATTAAAACTTTTCTTACTTTTAACTGGCCTTCAGCCGCAAAATAAAATTCACTATTTAAAATTTAAAGTTTTGTTTGGTTGGAAACAACGAATTTTCTTTTTTTTCTCCCTAGTCTCTCGATTCTCGAGAGTGGAACAAATCTCGGACTCGGAACCGGACTTCTGCCCCACGCTGCTTGCCTTCCTTTTTTATAAACTTTTTTACCTCTTGCTTACCTCTGGGTCTCCCCACCCCTGGGCTGAGGCCGCCTCAGAAGCCGGGTGGGCCGTTGGACGTTGGCAAGAACGGGCAGGGGCAGTTTTAGTGGTCCGAGACCGGGTCTGCTCCGGGGAGCGTTTTCTGTTTTTTTTTTTTATATTCTAAGCTCGACGTAGCGATCGTAGCACATTGCGGAAATTGTGTATGGGGACAATGCCTCAAAATCTAACTGCTAAATACGCTGAAATAAAAGAATATGTCAGTATGCACCTATAACCAGTTGCGATGTAGAATGGACGTTTCCTATCTAAAAGGATCTATTTCATTCAGAGAGAACAAATTTTACAGAAGAGAACCTTGAGAAAGTATTGCTAGTTAATATTAATACTCCTTTACTCAACTGGTACCACAACATAAACAAATAAAAATGTATTTCGTAATTTATACATCACCACCTTTGTTTCCCAATTATATAAATAAAATTAAAAACTCTTTAAGAAATACAAATTTTCACAATTACGCCCGTAGGCGATGAGTTATGAACCTCTCGTGTCCGGTCCCTAATTATTAGGTATTTATTTCAGACTCCTTCAAGCTTAGGAACGTATACATATTTTAAAAAAAATAATTGAGAAAACGTATCACAATCAAGCCAAATTCATTACCAGCATATTAAAATTCAGTGCCGAATGTACGAAAAGCGCCTTTAACAATGTGTTCGTCCTTGCTCTAGGAATATGAAGTAATTAATTGCGTTGACCTTGATTCCAAACCTACCTTATCAATAACAACATTCCACATAAATAGAGCGCTCGTGGTCTTTCGTCATATCCCTCAAGTAACTCGTAATTAATTCCACGCACGGAATAGTGTCCATCACACTTAATGGAAAGGTATTTCAAAAATTTACGCCGGATTCATTCCAAGAGATCAATCTGAGTACCGCAGAAGGGATACCAGGCTACGAATGCATATTCGAGCTTAGAAATAACGTGAGCGAAGAAAAGAGTCTTAAAAGTCTATTCTTAAACATTCTTTTAAATGATAAACAAACACTATGTTTTATTCTTTTATTTCTTGTTTCAATATGAAAATTACCAAGTACCTTTTTGCATAAAAATATTATTTCCCTACACCGTATAACTTGCGTTATAATTACTTACAATATACTTTACAAAAGCAAAACGAAACAAATAATGTATCCTAGTGCTTATTTAATTTATTCGCAAGAAAACGAATTTAATGGAATGTCATGAAAGTTTAAATTTCGACGTAAGTCTAGACATTCTATCACTTTTATTATAATGGAATAAATGACAGAGTCTTTAAGACTATAAAAACAAAATGAATTTAGAAAAACAAGCACTTACTTAATTGCAATTTTGCTGTTCTAATGGAATTCCATTTATTTTGAAACAAGCTTATTGATTAGTAAATTTTATACATTTACTAAACGATAATTTAAAAATGTTAAATATGATCATATTTCTTAATTCCTTGTAAAATTATATTTTTCTTTTGAATTTTATCCGTCATGTGACTACCATAAGGATTTTTATTATTATAAAAGCTGTCTCGATAAGAACTTCGAAATTTTTATTGATTTGTAAAGAGCAAATGTTGACATTAGACATGAAATAAAATGATCATCACAGCTCTGTTGGCTGATATATTATTCGCAGTTACGACGAAATTTCGGAATAAGTTTTCCAGTAAAGACCGTTGAATTTCATGAATGCTGCGTTCAATTTTTTACTTGAGTTGTTGAAGCATTTCAGAGTGGTTAACATAAACTCTACTTTTCAAATAACCCTAGAGGAAGAAGTCAAAAGAGGTTAAATCGCAACTTCTCAACAGCCAGTTTTAGACTCCAAAACGAAAGATGACACTACCTGGAAACTATATTTGCAATAATGTCATTGTTTCGCGTGCAGTGTGGCTGGTTACGCCATCTTTTTGAATCCCCATGTCATTCACTTCCATTCCATCTAATTCCTGCTAGAAAAGTTTGCCAACATGCCACGATAATGAACACCATTGACAGTGACGGATGCACCTGGATCATTTTCAAAAAAGTACGTTCCGATAATCCCTTCTGCCCACATAACACTGTCACTTTTTGAGCAAGTTTCTACATAAGATGTGAATTTTCTGTTCCCCTGATCCGAGAATGCTGTTTGTTAATGTAGCCGTTGAGGTGTCATTTATGTGCCTCGTCACTATAGATGATTTTGTTGTGAAATGTTTCGTTAACTTGCTGTTGTTCCATGATCCAGTTGTCGAAGTTTCTGGCTGTGTATGGTCGGTTGAATATTGAATATTATAAAAAAAAATTAAACTAAATGAAAATATTAGTACAGTAGAGTCTCACAAATTAGAACCACTTTGTGCACCGGGCAGTTCGAATTTCTGAAAAGTTCGAATTTCTGGACTTTTTTTTTACACAAAATGATAAAATTATAATAAAACTAGTTATGTAAGCTTTATTTTAACACAAAACAGTTTTTATTTATTAACATTTAATTAATTGAACATATTAAATTCATAGAAAAACTTTTAAAAAGTTTTTTAATTATAATTATTAGGTATTTAATTGGTTTTTAACATAAAATCAGTAATACTTGTTTGTTTTTTTTTATTTATTTAAACTGGATACAACGATATCGTTACGGATGTCCAAAAGGTTAGACATGTGTTTACTGGAAAATATATCACTGGTTTTGCACCATTTTATAATATTATTGATGCCTTCAAGGACTTTTAAATAAGGAATAGCTGGCGTTATGTCGATAATATCGACGTCGCTGCTATCTGAAGCCTCCTCATCGCTATCTCTGCATCAGATCCGTCAGTAAACACATCTTCATTCCATTCCTCGATTTCATTTACATTCACGGAATTGTTTGGCATAATTTCATTCAAAAGATCAAGATTTATTTGAAGAACTTCATTGCAATCCTGATTTCGTTGAGCCAATTGTGCTGGTGGCAAATCATCATCGCTGCCGTAATCGCCTGAGTACCAATTTAATAATTTGGACCAAGAATTTTTTAACACTGTCTGTTATACCTCATCCCATGCTTGTTTCAACAATATTATTGCATCTCGGATTGAATGCCGTTTCAAAAGCTTATCAATATCACCACCATCACCAATTAATTGAGATAGCAACTTACTTCTGTAAATAAGTTTTGTCATTTTAATAGGATTTTGATCCATTGGCTGCACAGCTGCTGTTACATTTGGCGGCAAGAAATATGCAATTATATTACCATCCTCACTTTGAAGTTTATCAATTGGTGCATGAGCGGAGCAGTTATCTACAAGCAGAAGAGCTTTTGGGGCCAAACTATTGTCTTCAGAAAATCGGATGACCTGTAGAACAAAAAAAAAATTAAAAAATATGGAACTTAATATATGCATTGGTTAAACATACTTCTTTGATAAATATCTTGTGAAACCAATCATGAAAAATCCGGGAAGTCATCCACGCATTTTTCGAAAAGCCATAATGAAGTGGGTTATCAAATCCTCTGAAGCTTCTTGGCTTTTTAGCTTTTCCAATAACCAATGGTTTTAATTTGTGTGAGCCATCAGAATTTGCGCCTAGTAAAATTGAAACGCGTTCTTTTTGAATTTTAAATCCTTGGGCACTTTTTTCACAAGCAGCGACAAATGTTTTATCTGGAAGGCAACGGTAAAATAATCCGCTTTCATCAGCATTATAGATTTGTGTTTTCAATAACCCCATTTCCGCGACTTTTGCACGAAATCTGTGTAGAAATGGAGTGACATCACTCGAAAGTATTTCACCACCAATTTTTAAAAACCGTATTCCATGACGGGTTTTAAATTTGGAAAACCATCCATCACTTGCAGTAAATGCGTTTTCATCTTTATCGGGGTACACCTCACTAAAAATTGACTTAGCTTTTGCTTTTAATACGGGTCCTGCCACTGTGTTCTTCTTTTCACGTTGATTTAAAAACCACTTATAAAGACGCTTTTCCATTTCCTCATATTCTACCTTATGTAAAGATTTTTTTCTTGCTTCCTGATAGGTGCTGGTAACTGCATCCATTACTTCTGGTTTTGTTGATTTTATGTAGCTGATGGAAGATTTTGTCACATTAAAATCATGCGCTAAACGATTTCCACTCACGCCTTCATTAAGTCTTTTTAATATTTTAACCTTAGTATCCAAAGATAAGGTATTCTTTTTAAGTTTGTTTGGCATTTTTTTTTAACTTTCACACGTATAAACACTTCACTTTGACCATCAGTCATCAACTGACCCAAATTTGTACAAGCATATCAAATTTCACACGCATATGACCGAATTGTACACACCACTCGGTGATTCCCCGTTTTATTTTTACTTTAATGAGCGAAAAAAAATAATTTGTAGTGAAAATACAAACAAAATAAAAAAACTTCCAGAAATTAGAACCCCCTGTTCTAATTTTAGAGCGTTTAATTTGGTTTTTCGCCTATTTAGTTCAAAATCAAAAAAAAAAAAATATTTTCTAGTGGAAATAAAAACCAAAAAAAAAACACTTCCAGAAATTAGAACCACAGGTTCTAATTTCAGAGCGTCAAATACATTGAAATGGCCGGTTCTAATTTCTGGACGGTTCGAATTTGTGAGATTCTACTGTATAAGCAAAAATTAATTTAATGAATTTATATTTTAAAATTTAAATCTTCACACTGTATAAGTACCGACTGTATAATCCGGCATCAAACTTATAAAAAAATATCTCTACAACCACAACTAAGTATCGCAAAAATAAAGTGTAACACAGTACGGTAAATATATTTTTAAGGAAAAAAAAAACAGTTGAAAATAAATAGAAAATTAACTTCAATTACAGAATAAATGATTAAATCCCGTCATTTTTTTTTTTACAGTACCTACCATAGATTCAAACTTACAAAAATTTTATAACGAAAAAGAGGTAGTAAAAATATCTTTACACCTTCTTTGCAAGGTATATATTTTCATTAAATTGAAAGTAATTTTGTTCTATACATATTGCTATGAATAGTGGTTTGTTGAATTATAGCGCCACCATCCACAACTAGTTTACCCAACTAGGTTACTCAGCCGCAGTGGCGGCTGGCGCATAAGCGCTGCAGTGCTGCAGAGCTCCCAAAAAATTGGGCGGGCGAACCTGTATTAGTTATAACTAGTTTTCTTTTACATAATTTTTCCGACATTTCTGATGTTTATAAAAGCGTAACATATTGTTATGAAAATTCTCCCCCTGTATATCAAAAAATTTGCATATTTTTCTACATCACCTGTAGAGGACATCAAACACTACAATTTGACACCTCAATCATCAAAATCCGACAAGTAGAAGCCGAGATATTCGCTTCCGAAATTCCAAATAATATTCAATAGGCGACCAGTGGAATAACCAACCTAATTCGCGCGATCGCTCACTTGTTCCATATCTGGTCCACACGAGCGTGCGCTCAGAGCTCTGTCAAACACCCGCGCGCGCCCCGCTACCCCCGCGAGTGTCTAAAACCAATGCGTCATTTTAGCAGGCCTGGTCGCTGCATTAAATGCAGCGAAATGCAGTGCATTTATTCCAGCGCGGAAGGCGATATGATTCAGTATACGATAGGTCCAACTCGCAACGGGCCATAGGCAACAATATACGTATGGAACGTAATGCGGTGGGCAACGTGTGTACGATGCCTATATTGAGTGACTTTCTTAAAATTTAAATTTATTTTGCAGAATTATTGATTTTTTTACTTTTATCTTTTAGAAAACGTTATTGTTTTTTTATTACTTAAAATTACTTTTATATGAAAAATAGTATACCATAAAATTGTAAACAAAGACAGTATACATTGAAACGAATATTCATTCAATTGTATTGTCATGAAATTGAATTTGTCAATCGTTGTTAAATTTGTTAGAATGAATAGATATTTATTATATTTATCGGAAAATACTAATACAGTACTAATACTTAAAGCAAACAAATAAGGTGTAGTGTTTTGTTATAGGAATGAGGAATGTATAAAATCCATTTCTTCCTGCATATTGATTATGCAGCTGATGCTTTCGTAATATGCTCATATTTGTATTTCTACTATTATCGTGATGTTATTATAATACAGATACCAAAATCTCACGTAATATTTCCATCAGCCTTTTATTAACAATAAACAAGTAAAGTACAACTTCGTAGGTCGACAAACGCTCCAGTCTTCATTATAACTGTATTATACATGAACTGTAGGCTTAGTTTTTCGTAGAAATTGAAGTACGTGTCTGTTCATTCGGTTAATTTTATTCTGGCATTTTTTAAAATGCAGAGATCTGTTTTGCGACAGCATTCAGCTAATTACAATCTAAAATAAGCAACATTGTAACGTATTTTGGAATTGTGAATATCCGTAGGTAATAAAAAAAAGGAAGTATAGTTTAATTACAACTGTAGCTTCCTCCTGGTTTGAAGGAAGTCGGTATGTATCGACCGAAGTATAAGTTGAAATAATACAAATATGAGCATATTACGAAAGCATCAGCTGCATAATCAATATGCAGGAAGAAATGGATATTATACATTCCTATAACAAAACACTACACCTTATTTGTTTGCTTTAAGTATTAGTATTTTCCGATAAATATAAATATCTATTCATTCTAACAAATTTAACAACGATTGACAAATTCAATTTCATGACAATACAATTGAATGAATATTCGTTTCAATGTATACTGTCTTTGTTTACACTTTTATGGTATACTATTTTTCATATAAAGTAATTTTAAGTAATAAAAAAACAATAACGTTTTCTAAAAGATAAAAGTAAAAAAATCAATAATTCTGCAAAATAAATTTAAATTTTAAGAAAGTCACTCAATATAGGCATCGTACACACGTTTCCACACCGCATTACGTTCCATACGTATATTGTTGCCTATGGCCCGTTGCGAGTTGGACGTATCGGTATTTAATATTTTCGCGACTATTTTTACGGTGCGGCGAGTTTAACGTAAAAACAATAATATTAGAGACTCTTATTTTTTTGTGTGACAATTGACAATCGTTCCAGAAATCCATTACTTCAGTGCGGAAGGCGAAGAAAGCACGATAAGATGGATAGGAGACAACCTCTTACTGCCCGTGCTAGGTAAATTTTTTTGTAAAACTTGCAGAACACCTTAAAATTTTTAGCACGAGCCGCCACTGCTCAGCCGGTGGATTTCCAAAACTTGAGACTTCTTACTTCTCGGGTTCCAATCGGAAAGACGTGCAACTGCTACTACGAAATATACTAGGCGCCAATGAAATGTTCACACAAGTTTTTTTTTTATTATATAAGTTACTTATATTTTTAATAAATGAGCAGTAAAGTTATAGCAAGAATAAAAACACAGGATAAAATTTAAACTGAATCTATAATACAAAAAAAAATCAAAAAAAAAAAACTATCTCTATAAAGTATAAAGATTGTGTATTTTACAATAATACAACGAGGTAAAAATATCCACTGTATACCGCCTAATTCTGAGCAAACGCAACGATGCGAATGTATGAATATTCCTCCCGCTTCGAATACAAATCCCCTGAACGCGTTTAGCCAATTACAAAACAGTCTGTCGCGCAACGATTTGACAATTAATGTCACAAATTAGTGTCACCACCGTCACCCTATACGGAGTCTCTTAAGCGTTTGAATAGTGATAATGCCGCGTTATACACTAGAAGAGAAAGCCGAAATGATGAAATGGTACCACGCTGATAATTCTTATCAAAGAATATGTGACTTATTTGCCGGAGTTCCTAATGATACGTTCATTTTAGTATGCGCTGCAATAGAACTAAATTCAAATTTGACACATAGCGATATTTCCAACGATTTAGGCATATACTGCTCTTCCGTTAACCGCATACTAAAATTAAATGGTTTTCGTAATTATAAATATTCCAAACATCATCAATTATTTTACGGTGATGAGTTTAAACGGATGAATTTCCGTTATTATAGAATTAATTTCTCATAATGAACAATTTATTTTATTATCTGTAAGAATAAATTTTTCTTTACATTACTAGAATTTAATTTAGTTTTTATTTATTTCTGAAGTTTATTTAGTTTACTATGAATAGTTTTTGTTACCTTTATTATTAAAATTTAATTTATTAAATCTCTTGATGCCTTATTTGCAATTTTCTTAACCGCTTATTAATAATTTTATTACGCTTTGTGACCATCGTCAGTATAACGTATTGCAATTTATTTATTATAAAATCATTACAATAACACAGGACTAAACAATTTATAGTCCATTAATAGTAATTTGGTAATCAGATAATTTTTCTTACGCGGCTCCATAATATGTAAGTATGTATGACATATGACATCGATGTTGACACGCCTACAGCATTCAGGGGAATTATATTTGGAGCGGGAGAAATATTCATACATTCGCATCGTTGCGTTTGCTCAGAATTAGGCGGTATTTGACCGCTAAGTGGATTAAAAAACTTCCTGTTAATTCCGAACAAACTTATCTAAAATAATAAAGTTTATTTTTAATTCCTCCCCAGAGAACCACACTGTATAAAATATATTGACACACGATCAAAATTTTTACACATGCACAAAGCTAACATGTGGTAAAAAACAACCTTGAATCCCGTCGAATAAATTTTCACAGTTATATTTTTTTAACATAGAAATTTAAAAATACTCTTTATTATTTATTTCTACTATATATATATATATATATATATATATATATATATATATATATATATATATATAAATATATTTCTACTATATATATATACTACTATAACCGTATTGTATCCATAGTGTTGTGCATAGACATTTAAATAATAAAGAGTACCCATTCCTTCAACCATTCAAAACAAAACATGTGTTTGTTACGGTACATATTGTAGTGGTTTTTTCCCCGAAGAATAATTTTAAAAACAATTATTATTTATGTACAATTTATTTACAGGTTTATATTTAGTAATTTGCAATATTTTATATATAATTTGTATTGGCGTATATTTTATATTCAGACTGTATATTGTTCGAAGATTGAATTGATTTACGTCGTGGTCTTTTACCGGACGTGATATCGTTCAAAGTATGTAGCTTGATTTATTTTTGATTTAGGGACGAAGGTTATCTTTTCCCACCAGAGATTGATGTTCATTCAGATGAGTTGCACGTGTTAATATTAAATAAGGACTTTCTCTTTATTTAAAAAGGTTTATAGTTTCGCTTTATGTTAGTTGTGGTTTATTGATGTGCTTAAAGTAATTATCGTGTTATTACGAGTATTTTAACTTGTAATTTTTGTTGAAATATGCAAAAATCTCTCATTAAGTTTTTTTTTTGTGCGCTACGGTTACATTAATTAATGTAAGGAGGTTTTTTGTAATTTAATTTCATTTGATATTATTCTTGATGACAAATTTCATGATTTTGAGCTCATTAGTTAAGTATATAAATATATTTAGTAGAAGAAGAGCAAGGAAAATTTTCATAGTTTTTATGAAGGGTTTTTTTCTTTATTCAGGTATAAGACATTTATTGAAATAAGGTTTTGGAGGGAAAATTCATATTCATGTTGAAGTGCGCATGATTGGTTTTCAGACACGCGTAGTTGCAGTTTGTATCTGTTTGACGTTTGGTTTTAGGGGTTAACGTAAACAATTTAAAAAATGAAAGTTTTCTATGCTATTTAATTAGGTTATTTTGTTCGCGATTAATTGGAGGTTTTCATTACGTGCGTGTCATTTATCTCGTAATCTTTTTCCTCCTGCTTTTTGTGTTTGTTTGCAATTAGCGATCTTAATACAGGGTGGCGCGGGGGAACGGGGAATTTTGAACGTTACAGTTGTCAGCACTATAGAGCCGGCAGTTGTTCGTAACGTCGCACAATTGTTGTGAACGCATTGCCATTTAGTAATCATGGATCGTTGGACTGGTGCGGAACGTGCAGTAGCTGTGAGAGCGTTTTATAAAAATGGTGATAGTGCGACTGCCGCGCAGAGAATATTTCGACAGCATTACCAGCTTGGACGTCATGGACGTGTCCCATCTGCGCATGCGATTACAACGTGGGTGCGTAATTTTGAAGAAACAGGATCTGCCTTGGAAAAGAAAGCTCCAGGTGGCATTCGAACGGTACGTACCCCAGAGAACATTGAAGCTGTTAGAGCTGCAATCGAGAGAAGTCCTCGCCGCTCCGTTCGACAGCATGCATCTACGCTAGGGATTAAGCGACGAAGCTTACAAAGAATACTGCACGAATTACATTTCCATCCCTATAAGTTGCATATTGTGCAACAATTATGGAGTTTAATAGGCAGATATTGGCTAAAATTAACGAGAACGCGAATTTCATTGGTAACATATGGATATCAGACGAAGCACATTTCCACCTAAACGGTATCGTAAACAAACAGAATTTTCGTTATTGGGCCCAGGACAATCCTTGTGAGTTACACCAGCGACAACTACATAGCGACAAGGTAACAATATGGTGTACTGTATCATGTCATGGTGTTATCGGCCCTTATTTTTTTACAAGTGAGAATGGTAGTGCAGCGACAGTAACATCCGCTCGATATGTTGAAATGCTTCAAACATTCTTTACACCGAGACTGTACGAGCTTAATCTTAACATCGAAGACATGTGGTTCCAGCAGGACGGAGCCACGTCACACACTGCTCGACATTCGATGGCAGCAGTTCGTCAATTGTTTGGAAGACGCATTATTTCACGTAACGGTGAGATTGAATGGCCTGCGAGATCCCCTGATCTTAGTGTGTGCGACTTCTTCCTGTGGGGGTATCTTAAAGGCAAGGTGTACCGTACACGTCCTGCAACAATCCATGAACTGAAGGAGAACATTCAACAAGAAATCACTGCCATTCCCCAAGATTTGCTACACCGCGCATTCCTGAGTTTTCATAACAGGCTGTTAGAGTGTGAACGCCGAATGGGAAGACATCTTTCCGATGTCATCTTTAAAAAGTAAAGAGACACTTTTGAACATTTTGATTGTAAAAAACATAAATGGCATGCTGCATACATGCACTTTCGTTAATAAATTACTAGTTTTATGAATTTATTCGTGGACATGGCGTTATTTCAAAATTTCCCGTTCCCCTGTGCCACCCTGTATTTAATTCAGATAATTTTTTTTTAATTTTTTTTAATAAATATTTTTTGCAAAGTGTTTGTTTTAATGCTTGTATATTTTTGTTTTTCCGTCCACGTTCTTAAATGAACCTGAGACGTTAGAGAACTCTGTTAAAAGAAATAAGCTCTCCGTAAGACGACCTGGACTCATAGTGGTGCATTGTGGACTATCTTCAACGAGATCTAACAATACACAGCAATATGTGTAAAAATATATCCATAAGTTAGTTACATGTCTGACGAAGCTCAGGTTGGAACGAAACGATCGTTACTGTGTAAAGTAAAAAGTAGTGAAATTTATTAAAATTTGTTTTATTTTATCCCGATAATAGTTATAATGGAATTTCATCAAGTAAAGGCTGAAACATCCTATATTATAAATTCTATAGTTTCTTCAAAAATTTTACAAAAAGGGAACAACCTAGTTTTAAAACAATTAACTGTTACTGACCCCGAATGTTCATCTTCAGAATATGACACTCCTACGCCATCAATAATAATAATAATCTTTATTATCCAACAGCAAGCAATTTACAGGATAATAATTAACGATAATTATAAACGGTTGCTATCTACAATAGTATATTACAGTCTTTTTCTTTTGGTTTTCCCCTTTTGTCAATTGTGTTTCACAATTTGTCAAATGACTTTCCCAATTCCTGTCATATTGATTTATATGTCAAATTAAATTCTTTTTTTGTCAAATCTCTTTCACTTTATATCAATTATTTTTCCCATGTATGTAAATTATATGTTTTGCTTAATAACTACTTACCAAGCTGTGCATCATTTTCATTTAGTTATTGACGTACCCTTGAAAATAAAGTATACATTTGAAATTTTAAGTTATCTAATTTATTCTTGTGTAATGTACATAGAAATTGATACATACATGTATGCAAAACATTTTCAAATATCACAAATATGCACAGTACAAACTATCGAAATATATAAATGAAGAAACAATTAATTTAATATTTCATTTTGTTCTAAACAATCACCCAGATATGTTTCCATATGCTGAACATAATGAAGACAATTATCTGCAGTTATTTGTTCAGAAGCATTGTGTATTGCTGCATATAATTCATCCTCATTTGTCGGCTGAGTTCTCTTTATTATGTGTTTCCATTGATTAAATAATTCCTCTATCGGATTTAAAAATGGACTGTAAGCAGGTAAAAAAACTTCAAAATGCTCATGACTTCTAATGAGATTGACAACTTCTTCATTTGTATGAAATCTAACATTATCCATAACAAAAAAGGCGCCTTGTATGTTATCATTATGTAAATGATTAATTAGAGTTGTAATAAATTCACAGAAATGAACTGTATTGAATGGTCTATCTTGGATTTGGAACAAATATAGTGAATTTACATTCATTGCTGCAGCCACAGAATAATTACGCCCTCTTAGTTGAGCTTTTATTTTCGTTGCTCGAGTATTTTTAACTGATCTTCCATATGAAGTTCGAGAATTAACTTGAATTCCATATTCATCAATGAAAAAAATCTTTTCCCTTTCGAACATGATTCTATTGTATCGGATAGCATATTCAAAGCGAGTCTGTATGATTTGTGGTGTATTTCTTCTTTCGGGAACGAAAGAGATTCTCTTCAACGAATAATGCAAAGTTTTTAGTGCTCTGTTTATCGTCGATAGCGATATTTGATGAAGTGGCCACTGCGTCAAACATCTTTCTTTTAACTGACGAAGTGATAAACTGCAATCTTCATCAATCCAATTGCAAATTTCATTTATCTGTAACACAGATATTTTTTTTGGTCGGTGACCAGCACTTCTTTTATGAATATTAGCGGTTCTCCGGTATGTAGAATAAATCTTTCTTACAGTATTGGGTAAAATTCCAAATTGCTCTCCAATATTATTTGCCGTGAGCCCATTGTTCATAGAACGAATTATTAAAGCTCTTAAATCATTACTTATTTTACTATTAATTCGACGATTCTCCATAATAGATGAATATAAAATGATTAACACAATTCGTGAAAGTCAATTGGCATATAGTGAAACACATTTGACAAATAAGGAAATTATTTGACACATCGCCGCCATATTATAATAAATGGGAAAGTCATTTGACAAATTGTGAAACACAATTGACAAAAGGGGAGAACCAAAAGAAAAAGACTGTATAATCTGTATATACAGTAGAATCCGCTTATAATGGATTTCAGGGGACTAAGCAAAACAGTCCATTATAGGCGAGTGTTCATCTCATCAGAATAATTACTACATAATAAAATTTATGTATTTCCACGTTTTTATTAAAAAAAGATAATTCTATAGGATATACATATCTCTATATAAGATAACTCTGACCTACATAATTTGTATATAATACATGAGGACGAAAATACAAACAAAAAACTTATTGTAATATGTACATGTATGTTACATACATAGTAGTAGGTATCTATGTATGTACACACATGTTTGTGTACATATTTAACATTACATGTTTCGAAAAAAGTTGGTCAGTTTTGTTTGAATCCACGGTTTGTCCAGATAATATTTATTTAGAATAAGTTCAACTTTATTTAGTATTGATATAGTGTCAGTGTTATTCTCTTTTTGCTGAAAATAACGCTGCAATTTTCTAATAGAAGTTATTGCGTCTTCAGTTGTTATCGCAGTTTCCTCCCCTTCTAGTCCTTCATCATCTTCCATGTGTTCTTCCTCCTGTGGTTCCTCCATTGCTTGCTGAACTAAATCAACATCCGATAATTGTTCCGTAACTTCTAAATTTTCATCAATGCTCACATATTCGTCAAACTTGCTTAGAACCATTAGGTTACTGACGTTGACCAGTTCACTCAAGGGTATATCATCTTCTGCATCGAAATCCATTGCTTCAGGATTATAATTTACTAGACCAGCATAACGATAGCAGTTCCTAATTGTTTCTGAAGAAACACTTTCTTCAGCTTCAGTAGATTTCTTCAGCTTCATGGTCGTACAAATATCTGCTTGGGTCATTCCTTTCTCAATTTCACTTATTATCGTAAACTTTTCATGCATTGTAAAGGCACATTTTTTGCCTTTTTCAGACATTTTCACGACCAAATCTTTGCAGCGAGGCACACTTGTCAATCCCCTAACATACACTGCAAGAGCGACATTACTTCGCGCGTCTCAGCTTCTGTTCGATTGCGTAATATAATTCGGGAAAGTACCCAATCGCTCCGCTGGTAATGGACATAATAACGAATTTAGGTTCATTATAAGCGAAAGTCTATTATAAGCGAGTTCATTTCAACCGAGGATTTTACACGTGTTTGTGCCGGGACTTTAAATAAGTGTACATTATAGCAGGGCTTCCATTATAAGCGAGTTCATTATAGTGGATTCCACTGTATACATAAATTAAAAATACATATTTAAAAATAAAAAAAAGTGCGCATTTGGTCGGCAAAGAGTACGGATGTGTTTTATCGAGTGTTCGGCGATAAGAAATCCCGCATACGGATCTTGTCACGAGTGTAACGGAAAGTTTATGCGATTAATAAATAAACACTTCTAAAAACGTAAATAAAAAAAAAGGAAAGAAAGAAGTTGCCGGCTATTACTACAAAACATAACGGTGAGTAAAAAGTGCAATAGAAGAATAGTTTTATTTGGCGTGGGTGAGAAATAAAATACAACAAATATAATTTTAAGTCAAAGTAATTTAAAATAAAATAAAGTGGCTGGTAGGTACAGTGGCCTCCAAAGAGTTCATCTGGGTCACTGCATCCGGCGCTGGTCTCGATATTATTAACAGAATCAGAGCAACATGTCAGACACAGACGAATCTGCTGACTCTAAGAGGAGAAGAGAGGAGAGTCCAGGTATTTTCCAGAGACCCAAGAAAATTAGAACGCCAAGCTAGGCCCCGAAAAATGATGATAATGTATCGGAACTTAAAGATATGATATCAACAATGATGAAAGAAATGAGGTCCAACCAAAGGGAGGTTAAAGAAAAGATTGATGAGAATAATTTAGAAATAAATTCAAGAAACTAATGAGAAATGGGAAAAAAAGTTTAAACAATTGGAAAAGCGTTTAACGGAAACGGAAAGGAAGTTAGAACTCTATGAAAAGGAAAAACGCAGAAACAATTTGGTGCTATCGGGTATGCAAGTGGACCAAGGCTTGAAGGGAGGGAAACTAACACAACAAGTAAACAAGAAAGTAATTGAAATGATGGAAATGGAATGTAAAATACAGACGGCTAGAAATATTGGACAAACACGAATATTGATACAAATGAGCAATTTTGACGAGAAAATGAATATATTGAGGAGGAAAAATATACTAAAAGGGAAAAGCATCTACATTGATAGTGATTTGACACCACAGGAAAGTGAAGTACAATACAAACTGAGACAGATAGCTAGAGCAAAAAGAAGCCACGGAGAGAGTCAAGATCGGACCCCTTAAACTTATAATTAATGGGAAGGAAATGGTATGGGATATGACAGAGCAACAATTAAAAGAGAAGGACACAAATGTACAGAACCCAAAAAGCTAATGATAAACGAAGGACAGGATGTCAGGTTAACGACACGGCGGGAAAATGGACATTACGAGATGGATAAAGAAGATAAAGAGGCCAACACAAGGAAAAAGGCATCGATTAAGGAAACGGTAAATTATGAGGAAGTATTGTTTATTGGTACCTGGAACGTGCGAGGTTTAGCAGGCAAGGAATTCGAGCTGGTAAAGGAAATAAAAGAAATCATGATGGATGTACTAGCAATAACAGAGACAAAAAAGAAAGGGAAAAGATTGTATAGATCTCGGAAATGAGCATATACTGATCTATAGTGGTGTACCGGGTGCGCCAAGTTTTATGTCCACCCCACTTTTTGACCTTTAATATTACAGGAAAGGAACGCAATTTATACAGTATACATAGTGGATATTAGCCTTTCGAGAGTGCATATTAGTTTTTCAATATTGTTTGTAGAAGGCCGTAAAATGAAAAAAAACTGCATTTACATTAGATTTACAAATTTTATTCGCCACGTTATGATGGCCATTTCAACTTCTAGAACTTAAGATTCTAATCAGAATTGAAAAATATTAATTAGATTTCAAGAAATCGTGGTTTTACACGTTGGATACACATTTTAAAATTCAATTTTTTTATTCACATCAAATGTTCAAAATGCCTTCCTTCCTGTTCGATGCATCGTCGAAGTCTCCTTTTAAAATGTTCTAACACAGTATCAGCACGGTTTAAATGATTAATTTCCTCAAACGCCAACCTGATTCTTTCCCTCATATTTTCCATTGTTGTTGGTTCTTCTCTGAAGACCATTTGTTTTATAGTTCCCCACAAATAGAAATCAGGCGGCGTTAGATCTGGAGACCGTGCTGGCCAACTGATGGGGCCACCCCTACCTATCCACCTCTCTCCAAATTGCTGATCCAATTGCGCCCTTGCAATTTGGCTGAAATGGGGAGGTGCTCCATCTTGTTGGAACCACATACCTTAAATCAGCAGAAAATAGAGTAAAATATTTTTGAAATTATTTAATAGTTTGGTTACTTACGTTGTCTTACGTCCAGAGGTACGTATTTCCTCTAACAATTGTCCAAAATTTTCTTGCAAAAAATTAGCATACGTGTTCCCATTTAGATGCCCATTAAAAAAAAGGGACCCACTAATTTATTATTAATCACCCCTCCCCAAGCATTAATGGACCAGTAATTCTGCGTGACTCTTTCTCGCATCCAATGGGGATTTTCTACTGCCCAATAGTGCATGTTATGTCTGTTAACCTGTCCATTATTCTTAAAGGTACACTCATCAGTGAAAAGGACGTAATCAAAAAAGTGTGCATTCTGTCTTAATTGCTCTTCAGCCCACTGACAAAAATTTACCCTATTTTCATAATCTTGACCGTGCAATTCTTGGTGCAGTTCTATGTGATAGGGGTGATAGGCGTATTTCTTTAAGATGCGATGCACACTTGTCGCACTAATGTTGGTTTGTTGACTTAAATCGCGAATGCTTATATGATGATTATTTTCTACCGTATTAAGAACTCGTGCTTGATTTAATTCATTAGTAATAGGTAGATTGTTGTAAATTTTCTTTTTGTGCGTCACAGTTCCGGTCTCTCGTAATTGCTCAAATAGCCTGATAAAAAATTTTCGGTGTGGATGTTCCAGATCGGGAAATCTTTCCGCATACACACGTGCATTTTTTAGCATTTTGAAGCATTTTCTCTCCAAATACCATGAGCATTTCAGCTTTTTTAGCGACTGAATATTGGAAAGGCATGATTAATATAGGAGGTCGAACCACTAAACAAAAATAAGGTAGTTGTTTTAATGTATCTAATAACTGTTTCCTCAACTTACCTTCTTAAATATCTGCTCCTATAAAGCGAAAAAAACCCGTAATAACCTAAAAAATTATTAAAAATTAATTAAATTTCAGGATAAGAAGCTTCATAAACATTCAATTTAGTATGTGGAATGTGGCCACCCTCACGTAATTAGAACTTTCGATTTTAGGGGTGGACATAAAACTTGGCGCACCCGGTACAATAAAATGAATGGGTTGAGTAGAGATGCGTAATAAATAAAAAATTTGAAAACAGAGTAAGTTCATGGGATCAAATATCAGACAGATTTCTAGTAGTAAACTGGACGAATCCAAATAAAGAATATTACAACATAGTAATTACATACGCCCCTGGGGAAAATGAGAAGAAGGACATCAAAGACATATACTATGATAAGTTTCCAGAAATAATACAGAGCCTGAAAGGGAAGATTATAATACTGGGTGATCTGAATACCATAGTTGGTAATAACCCCAGTGATGAAAATTCAGCTATAGGACGCTATGGTGAAAATATGATTAATAACAATGGTGAAAGATTGATTGCCTTCTATGAGAATAATAACATGCTAATCTCAAACACCTTCTTCAGCCACAAGTCAATTCACAAATTTACTAGGGAACAACCAACAAAGAAAGAAAAATCGATAATTGATTATGTAATTATTGAGAGACCATATAGAGATGCTGTCAATGATGTAAGGGTCATGAGAGGCCCTGAGTTAAATACGGACCACTATATGTTAAGAGCAATATTAAGGACCTATAAAAGTATCCGTTTATGTAAACAGAAAGAACATAATATAACTCAAGTTAGGATTAACTTTTATAAACTAAGGGAGGCTGAGCACCAAAGTAACTACAAACAAATCCTAGAGAGAAAATTTTATGAATGGGAGAACACGAAAAGGAGAACATCGTTAGACACAATGTGGAATAAATTTAAAGTCATCACATTAGGCGCAGCTGAGGAAGTCTGTGGAAAATCCATAATAAGGCCGCGACACAATCAAACAGCTTGGTGGACAGAAGAAATTAAGAACGAAGTTAAACTGAAGAAAAAGGTATGGGCAAGATATTTGAGAACAAAAGAGGAGGCGGACTATAAACAATATAAAAGACAAAGGAAGAAAGTAAAAGAATTGATCCAAAAAGCTAAGAAGGAAGAATGGGAGGAATTCGGAGAAAAGATGGAGAGAAACAGACACTAAAACCAAAGTATGTTTTATAGAGTACTTAAAAGGGTAAGGAAAGACAATAAATCACCTATGTCAAGGGGACTTTACGATAAAGATAAGAACCTTGTGTATGAGGATACCAGAAAAATGGAAATTTGAAAAGATCATTTTGGAAAAGCTCTGGGGGAAATAGATATAGACGTAAACGGATCAGGTATAACATTAGGAAATGTTGTACAAGAAGAACTGGATCCACATGACGACATAACGGAGGCGGAAGTCACCTTAGCACAGTAAAATTAAGTTAAGGAAAGCTGCGGGATATGACAACTTAGCTCCGGAGACAATTAAATTCTTGCCAGATAAAGGAAGGGAGATCCTAAACGAAAATAGTGAATATGGCCTTCAAAACAAAAGAAGTACCCTATGATTGGACAGTAGCCATACTGCTACCAATTTATAAGAAAGGTGACCCTAGAAGCTGCGAAAATTAAAGAGGAATTTCGTTATTATGTGTCGCAAGTAAAGTCTTTGAAAGAGTACTTGAAAATAGATTGAGAAGGTACGTCGAAGGGGAAATAGAAGACGAGTATCCATGCAGAGGTACGCAAGATCAAATTTTTACCATCCGACAGATAATTGGAAAGACGTTGGCATACGGGAGAAAGACGTATCTGGCGTTCATCGATTTAGAAAGTGCTTTTGATAAGATAAGTAGGAATGCTATTTGGAAAGCAATGGAGAGCAGAAATATAGCAAGTAATGTCATAGACGGAGTTAAAAGTTTGTACAGACAGACTCTAAATATAATTAAACAAAATAACAACAAACCAGAGATCTTTGGAAGTAAGAGAGGAATGCGACAGGGTAGCGTCCTGGGCCCCCTTCTTTTTGTTTTGGCAATGGATGATATTATGAAGGAATGCCACTTAAAGTTTCTAATTCACGCCTCAACAGCTCAGTGGTCGAGCAATGGTCCTGCAAGCCAGAGGTCGTGGGTTCGATTCCAACTTGAGGGCGAATTTTTTCTATGAAAAATTCGAATAAAATAGCGTCGTAAAGTGTAGAAAGAATATTTACAATTACATTACTTCGCGAAAACGCAATTAATTTGAACGATGTATTTATTTCGATATATCGAAACATCGATGTTTAGCTTTCTATGCATCGATCACATTTTGATTTCTTTTTGCCATCCCTACCCATACGTCGGTTTTAACTCGCCAGTTTTTCACTGGAACAAAATATAAAATTAATAGAACATCCGCCGTACTCACCTGATTTAGCAATATGTGACTTTTGGCTTTTATTGGGGCTTAAACGCAATTTGCGGTGTGGAAGGTTTTCGTCTGAAGAAGAGATTGATACCGCAGTTTGACGCTTATTTTGAAGGTATTCCTAAAGATTAATTGGGAGCTTTTAAACAATGGAAAGAACGAATGAACAAGTGTATCATTGCTGAAGGGAATTGAGCATATTTAAAATAAAATCCTAGAACATATTAAACATGTTTGTTATTCTCAATAATTTCAGTTTGTCCCTCGTACGAACCAACAAAGTCATAAATGCACGGTAACTCCCTTTTTCTCGTTTTTAAGCTGGATTATGTTTGCCAACGTTTCTAAAGGAATCGTACGACCGTCTTCACTGACTCGACTGGGTTTGGCTCGACTCGTTGATTCTGTATTTGGCTACATCTCGCTCACCAAGGTCTTCACTGACTAGTCTGGGTTTGGCTCGGCTCGTTGGTTCCGTATTTGGCTACAACAGCTCGCTCACCAACGTAAGTCCTAGAAGCGCTACTAAGTTTTGTAAAATTTGAGAGCCAGTTTGTGTTAATCATTTATTGTTATGTTTACCGGTACCAGTTTATTTCAAATTAAAAGGATCGTTCTAAGTTATGATTACTTTAATTAATTAATTAATTAAAGTATGCACAACTTAAAACGCTCTTTTATTTATTAATTAATTAATTAAATATTATTATTAATTAATTAATCAATTAAATTAAATTTAATTCATTAATTAACTTATTAAAGCATTGAAAGTTAGTGCCTTTATATGAAATGATTTTCTTTTGGAAACGTCTCAATGAACGGACACAATGTGAATAAGGTAAAATAATACAAATTTAAGTGTTTTAATATTATTTTTTATTGCGCCTTCCAATTTCTTACAAAAGAAATAAATATTCACATAGATAGTAATTATTATAGATTTAAAAACTGCAATTTCCTATAACCTCTGGACTTGTTCATATCTTACATTTAATAGGGGACTTAAAAGAAATATTAACAACTTATAACTTAAAACGAAATGTATCAAGTTTAATATCTCTTTCTCTCTATAATAAAAAAAAATACCAAAATCATCAATACTTTTTTTTGTGATTCGCGGGTACTATATAAATAAGAAATAATTATTATTATTCATTACTTTAACTTTAAAACATCATTCAAAGAACTTTAAAAAATCTAATATGCATTAAGCGAATAGAAAACAAAACTAAATCGTCTATTATAGATTTCGAGTTTTCAGTCAATGTCGATAAGATATTAAACTTAAAATTATTACTGTATATAAGACAAAAAAAAAATGAGTGGGACTGTATTAAAAATACATGAATCGATCAGATGTATATTGCTTATTATTGTACTTTTGTTCTAATAAATAAATTAGAGAAAAATTACAAAATTGACCTACAAGTTTCCTTCCATGTTTAATTTGGTTGACCCAGCATTGTGTTATATTTTTCATGAATTTTCTACTATCCATGGGCTTCCGACAATCCAAGTATCATTTAGAAAATATGAAAAAGTCTGATTTCTGAAACAATTTCGAATAAACAATAATTTTCAGCATAAATTTTGTTCTTATTTTAAGATGTTTAGGAAGTGATTTATGATTAACTAAGTGATAAATAGAAAATATCTATATTTAGAATACTAGATTAAAAATGACAAGAATTAGTTCGTGTTGAAGAAGGTAATCTACAAATCAATGAAAGAAATCAAAGAAAACTCACATAATTCAATGACAGTCAAAAAATCTACAATTTCCAAAGCAATCTACAAAACACTGCACTAGTCCAAATGTACGTTTATTAAATTTAATTTTTTTCTCAATATTTTTATTATCTAACCCCATGAAAAAAGTACATATTCATATTCAGAATATTAATAAAGATTCCGAATTTTCTAAAAGAAAATATTTTTTATATTTAAAAAATTTTTTTTTGCTGTCATATGTAATTATCATGAAAAAAAAACGCAAATGATTGAAGCCAATACAAAATAACTTGTCAAAAAACTTTTGTTGACAACATTTTGTTCTAAAGTTTATATTTACGGAATTATTAGACTGATGCGTTACTTCTGCCCAACCCCGTATATATATATATATATATATATATATATATATATATATATATATATATATATATATATATTTAGTGTTAATAAGAATTAGATTTCTTATTTATTTTGTTTTTTGTTTCTAGTCACTTAACAAGACAAGTTTGAGAAAACAATATTGTTTTATCACATTTAATATTAGTGTACAAGTATTTTTTTAAATGTAAAAATATAATATACCCTTTTTTAGATGTGACTTTTATAGTTTATTTTGTAACTATAGATGTATTAAAAATTCACTTTTTTTGTTTTTAAAAGCCTGATAATTATAGTGAGTTGCGCTTTCTACCTGTTTAGAGCGCACCTGGACCGAATTCAGTTCAAGGTAGCATTTGCATCAGACAAGGTGATTCAAAGAAACGGGAAATTTTGAAAACTAAATCATTTTATGAAAATAAATTTAAATATATACAAAACATGCGTACGACCGGTGATGACATATGGTGCGGAGACGAGAGCGGAAACAACGATAACAAAGAGGATACTAAGAACAACCGAAATGAAGACTCTAAGAACGATAACAGGATACACATTACATGATAGGCAAAGAAATACAGATATAAGGGAGAAGTGTCAAACGGATGAGGTAGTCAGATGGATACGGAAAAGAAGAAGAGAATGGAACCACCATGTCAGCCGAATGACTCCCGACAGAATGGCCAGAATAGTACGAAACAACATACCTCACGGAAGAAGACCCATAGGACGACCACCAAAACGCTGGCGAGACAGCTGGCAATCAAATTCACAAGAACTGCCGCCACAAAGAAACCGGAACTAAACAGGCGATACGCCTATTGAAAGAAGAAGAAGAAGAAGAAGAAGAAGAAATTTAAAAAAATTATTTATGTAATTTAATAGTGTAAAAATGATCACATTTTAGAATACATACTGTACGATTTATTTTTTGAACATGACATCTTTCAGGTGAGCTCTTTCTCTACGCAAACATCCCTGCAGTCGCTTCGTTACATTGTTCATGGTTTGACGTAGCGTCTCAACTGGAATTTTGGCAATTTCTCTTCGGATGTTGGCTTTCAATTCTTCAATTGTAGCAGGTCGACTAAAGAACACTTTGGCTTTAAGGTAAGTCCACAAAAAGAAATCACATCACAAAAATCAATGGCCGTCCAGATCCCATGATCTTTCGGCTTGTGATTTCTTACCCTAAAATAAAGTGTTCTTTAATCAACCTGCTACGATTGAAGAATTGAAAGCCAACATCCTAAGAGAAATTTCCCAAATTCTTGTTGGGATGCTACGTCAAACCATGAATAATGTAACGAAGCGACTGCAGGAACGTTTGCGTAGAGAAGGGGAGCTCACCTGAAAGATGTCATCTTCAAAAAATAAATTGTATAGTATGTATTCTAAAAATTTTTACTATTAAATGATGATTTATTTTCACGAAATTATTTAATTTTCCCGTTTCTTTGATTCACCTTGTATAAGCGTTTGAGTGGAATAAAGATAGGTATCCCCTCCTCGTCTAACAGTCGATCCTCATTCTCAAAGTGTAACGTGCGTTCCAGTATAACTATACAGTTCAATGATATCAAGTGGGTATTTTGATAATTTTATATTTGTTAGACCGAAGTTTCTAACAATGATGTGAACACATTCTTATCGTGAAAATCCTATAACCTTCATACAGACGCATAATACAGGACGTCTTATCAAAAACGCACTGCGCTATAGCTCTGGTAATTATAATCGGATACGAATGAAGAATGTAAGAAAAACGAGAAAAAATGGCATTAAAAATACTGCAAACTGCCCTAAACAATAGCTTTAATGTCAAACGACAAGTCAATTTTTTACTTTTATATAAACGTATATTTTTAGTTTAATATGAGCTTTTCTTTGTGCGTCGAATGATATGCAATAAGTGCACTTTTGCTAAAAATTTACTATAGAAAATTTAAAAAATATTTGTCTGCATTTTTGACGTTAAAGCCACTGTTTAGGAAAATCAAAATTCGGGGTAATTTGCAGTATTTTTAAAGCCATTTTTATTTCACTCAAATCCATAGCAAACTACAACCGGCTAGTGGATTTTCTGAAACAAAATTCAAGAAGATATGTCCCGAAAAAATCTAAAATTTTAACACGCGAAGACATTTTTCAAGGAAGCTTCAAGCGATACCTATCTTCCGGAACAGGTATTCATAGATTAGTCGGTGTTGGTTTATATTTAATTATGTTTGATATAGGTTGGGCATCTTTGGAGGATTAAGAAGAGATGGGCTTGTAAAGTTCACGGTAGATGATATAGATGATAGAGGAGCAGTTGTACAGATAAACATTGAAAAGACGAAGACTGGCGGTGCAAAATATTTTACTATTGTGGAGGAAAGTGAAATACCCTGGAGTTATATAGGAAATATGCAGTATTGCGTCCGAAAGGACTAAAGAAGCGGCGCTTTTTCTTGTGTTATCGAAATGGGCGATGTACGACTCAACCAGTTGGTAAAAACACTTTTGGTGATGTACCTTCAAAAGTCGCAAATTTATTTCACTCAAATCCATAGCAAACTACAACCGGCTAGTGGATTTTCTGAAACAAAATTCAAGAAGATATGTCCCGAAAAAATCTAAAATTTTAACACGCGAAGACATTTTTCAAGGAAGCTTCAAGCGATACCTATCTTCCGGAACAGGTATTCATAGATTAGTCGGTGTTGGTTCATATTTAATTATGTTTGATATAGGTTGGGCATCTTTGGAGGATTAAGAAGAGATGGGCTTGTTAAAGTTCACGGTAGATGATATAGATGATAGAGGAGCAGTTGTACAGATAAACATTGAAAAGACGAAGACTGGCGGTGCAAAATATTTTACTATTGTGGAGGAAAGTGAAATACCCTGGAGTTATATAGGAAATATGCAGTATTGCGTCCGAAAGGACTAAAGAAGCGGTGCTTTTTCTTGTGTTATCGAAATGGGCGATGTACGACTCAACCAGTTGGTAAAAACACTTTTGGTGATGTACCTTCAAAAGTCGCAAATTTTCTGGGTTATCCTAATGTTAATGAGTACACGGAACATTGTCTACGTCGTGCATCAGCAACTCTATTAGTGGATGCTGGTGGTGATACGTGGACATTGAAAAGACATGAAAAATGGAAGAATGATACAATTGCAGGATATATTGAAGACAATATGGCGTCTAAGAACACGATATCGCGAATGATTGCTGGAGGTGACAAATGTGAAGTAAATAAGGTGCGCTCATTTAGTGAAAACGTAAATTTACGAAATTTATCACATCAAGGAGGTGATTTAGTGGAACATTTTCTGATTGTCTTTAATTTTAAGGATTTGAAATACTAAATGAAAACGTACATATTAATTTAGCATTAAAATATTCAGATTGTTGTATTTTTTACTTATTATGCCCTAAGGCGAAATGAATGGAGTTATATCGCCTGGAAACGCGGTAAATTAACGGCGGAGAGGTGAACGATACCTCCACCAGTACACTAGATAAGAAAGAAGGGAGGTTTATAGCACCATGCGCCAGGCGTGTCTGTGCCCAGTCGTCGACGATAGATACGATAGTAATACGAGTATATACGCAATACGTGTGTGTACACCACACCTACTTCTGACCTATTCCCATTGCTTATCTAATGAAATTGTACACTATACATTGAATAAACATATCGGAGAAGTAAAATTGGCGGAGACGCGTCTTGCGCAGCAATGTCGTTAACTTACCAAGTTTCCAGACGGTATATCACATATATGTATATATAAACAACCAATTATAGACAAGTGAAAAATAAAATAAATTTTTATTGAAGCTCTTGTCTTTTGTTCCCATGCCTAGCCCGGGAAGCCCATGTGAATAAAGACGCTAAAATCATCGAATTGCTGATACGAGTTTACAATATACGCAGTACAATAAAACCCTAGAGTTGATATTCACTGATATTAACGTTCAGACATTCAATTTTATATGTGAAGCTCAAGCAGTGATTTGAGTCACTGATACTCTTAAAGTATTTTTATTTATCACTGTTTTTTTTTAATATCAGTTACTGAATCACTGGTACCGAAAATATCGCTCATCTCTACAAGAAGGTACTAAAATTTAGGTGAAATTTATCCCATCTTTTCATATTATATTTATTTCTCACGCATTTGGAGATTCTTTTTTTTAATAATTACACCCATGTATTTTCAATACAGTCAAAATTTGTTTAGAATATTTAAAAACATTTCTCCGATATAAGTATATAGCCATATCACGTACAAAAATAAATGAAACAAATTATCAGTTCACACACAGGATCAGTCCAGAGTCACAGAATTTGTTTAATATTTATATCTAATAAAATATGTACAAAATATTATCGACTTACATGCAAGATGTTCGTTAAAATTGACGCAGAACGTTCATCAGTTCTAATTTCAACGAAAACCTCTATATACGCGAATACCCAGTTTCCAGATCGGACCTGTTAAAGGATTTTTTGAAATGACATCTGTCAAAATGGCTCCGTTTACTTTTCTAGATAAAAAAAAATGCAAATAGAGATGATAGTTTGATTAAGAATATTGTAAATGTTTCAACTGGCTTCTTATATTAAATTGTGATAACCCAATTAAGCAATGTAGTGTACCGTTTATCTAAGTCAAGGCGCGGGCTCGTGTTTAATTCATGTTATATCCAAACATGACCTCGACATAACTTACATACACAAGCATTCGCAAGATACGTTACACACTTTCAACACTCTTGTTTATTTAGAGTAAGGACATATAGTCGAAAAGGAGATCACTCTAACATATATAAGACATCCCATCCGGAGTCTTATCGGGGTCAGTAGAGACACAGTAGAGAGTCAAGACAGACACAGTTGAGACACAGTCGAGAGTACAGTCTTAGCAGAGTAACAATACTCAGACGGTACGAATGAGTTAGAGTCTCTTTTCGACTATCGTCTACATTGTTAATTATGTAATTACCATCTTGTTAAATAGTTATAAGTGTTGGTTTATTAAACTATGTTAAACCTAACATACTTGTGCATTATTTAACGCTACAACGATATCTGCGTGAAGACTCACACCGATGTGGCCCTCAGGGCCGGGCTCACATCACATGGCGGTCCTTGCCAGCCCCTAAAGGCATAGGACATCACGTGGCGATCCTCCAGCCACATAGGACCTTTTTACATGGCGACCCTGCCTGCCGCTTAAAGCCGTAAGTGTACTTTACACAGCCACTCACTTAAGGCTAAAGAAAGTAAGTGGAAAGACCGGAACGAGCCGTCAAGCGTATATGGCAAATTGGTAAACCACTAAGAAAATGTACTACGCGATGGAAGAAGGCATCTCCATCCCCTGCCAAGGAGCAAGCGGAAGGCCGACTTCAACTACCACTTCAGGAGAAGAAGCAGGTATTTCTTTTAGTAAAGACAATTACAGTGTGTGAAAGTAATGCATAGACACTTTATATGTATGTGTATATTTCGAATTATTAAAATGTTTCCTTGTACGTGTCGTAAGAATAATATTAGTTTGTTTATGTGCAGCAAATTCTGCATACGCTAACAGAATATAAAGAGCGTAACATTGTTATTTTTTGTTGCTTAAGGTCAAGTTTATTTGAAAACTAGTATGTATAATTGTAAAAGCATTTAATTATGGCCGAGAAATTCAAATTTAAACCTGTCGAAAGTTTGTTAGTTAAATACGCGAGAACGTAGAATTTCATACATTTTTTTTAAAGAAAGTCGCCTGCCTAAACGGGAAAAATATGTTATATATTTTCATAAGTTCAATTACGTTCAAAGTATATACAAAATGCATACGTGTTATTTTTTTAATAGGCGCCACACATGAGTGTTGTATTTCATATTGTTTATTGAACGAACAGATAAACAATAACATGTGTATTTAAAGTAGTCGCGAATAAATAAACATCGAATTAAAATATGTATGTACTTACAAATCAGTTTAGAAATCCTCAATGCCAAGTTCATAAAACTGCAAGACAGCATTTATTTCTAAATGATTAATTACACTTCGTAAAATTGAACGTATTGTTAACGCATTCAAAAAAGTTTTCGCAAACAAAGAGAATTAATATTAAATTAGAGATCCAATATACGAGGAGTATTATATTAATTTTATATTACAAGAATTCCAAATTTTTTTTTACAAATGCCTGATCACTAACGGAAGTTTGATTCCAATGATGGAAAGGTTAAGTAACGGGACAACCTATAGCATCCTAATCACGTCAGGAGCTCAATAGGACAATAAGGACATATAGTCGCATATAGACACATATAGACACATAGGACCTTTTTACAAAATCCTATTTATAATAAACATGAAACATCGTTGGATAATATACTTATTATTACATAATCATGCTACGAAGTTTTTTGCCTTACCGCAAAAACATTTTCACAATAAGATGAGTAGGGTTGACAAATGTAACGAAAATAAAAGTTTATTAATTATGTAATATAGCCAACCATAAAGGATGTGTCCAAATTTCCAAAAATTATTATCTACCTAAATAATACACTGCTAATAACAAGTTAACATAATCTGTGGTAGTTATGAGTCGAGAGGCAAATATTGCGCTGTGTGTCACGTGCGTAGTATCTCGAGTCTCAATCCTCAGTAATAATTTGATCGCCGACTTGGAACATTTGTCGGGTGCACTGCGTATACGATGTGTCCGAGATAAAGAGGGCCACTATGGGGATCTCGGAAACCTTAAGAGATACAGATTTGGTTAAATGGGAGAAAAGTTGCGTAATCAAAAATCTAAGAAATTGGCGTTTAGATTTTCCTGAAAATTTTTCTAGTTTTTGAGAAATTTTGAAAAAATTGAATTTTTCGATTTTACAAACTATTTTTTTCTGGCGTTAATATTTAACCTAGAGCAAAACCAATGACACTTATCCACAGCAACTTTTAATGCTGTTTAAGGTGGTGTTGTTAGTTTTTAAATCCAACGTTTCGTCTGTGTGGAACCATCATAAACTTAATTTTTTTAAATACCGCCCTGATGTGTTTATAACGAGCGATCATTAAAATTTTCACTCGTAGCTGGCCGTGTATATAAAAATATTATATCGTAGCTTTAGTCATTAAGATGTTATTTCAAACATCTGTCAGTGTCAAATATATATTTTAAAGTTTCATCAAAAGAAAAAGTAATGGCCTTTAATGATATGCATAAAGCGTTTATGATAGAATGTAACTTCCTGACATCTCAAAAAATTGATGGTATTTGGCAGCATTCAATAGAAAATTGCCTTGCGGAGTTTGAAGAGATATCCAAATACTGTTCCTAGCTATAAAACTTTCCGTGATTCGCTAATGCATTGTGTAAATCTTTTTTGTCAAACAGGCAGTATTTTAAGGAAAAAAGGAAGCGGTCCTCCTCTCAAGAGAAGTCGCGGCGTAATTGAAAATGTCAGACAAATTATTAACGAATCTCCTCAAACATCTATTCGCAGAGTTTCGCAACAAGTTGGGCTTTCGTATGGAACATGTCAAAAAATTTAAAAAAAAAGGACTTGCACATGTATCCATATAAATTAACTTCTGTACAAAATCTATTACCTACGGATTATGAAAAAAGAACACAATTTTGCCAATGGTTTATTCAAACAATGACTTTTTTCACCGATGAAGCTTGGTTTTATTTGAAAGGTTATTTTAATTCGCAAAATATGCGTATGTGGTCCAGTGAAAATCCTCATTTCTACAGAAGTTCCTCTACATCCAGAAAAAATAGGCGTATGGGTAGGTATGAGTCGTCACCGATTAATAGGACCAATATTCTTTGAGGGCACGATAACATCGGAGAAATATCGTAACGAAATTCTCAGTGTTTTTACTAATCAATTGACTAATGATGAACTCCAGGTCGGATATTTTCAACAGGATGGGGCTACATCTCACGTTACACTTGAAAATATTCAGTTTTTGCAACAATTTTATGGCGATAGGATAATAAGTAGAAATACCACGATTCCATATCCACCACGATCGTGTGATTTAACAGTCATGGATTTTTTTGTGTGGCCATATATAAAGAATATTATTTATGAAACACCAATTAATAATCTACAAGAGTTAAGACATAAAATCATAGAAAAATGTGAACACATCAATAACTCACCGCAAATACTGATCAATGTTTTCAATGCTCTACGAAATAGAGTGCCATTATGCTTGGTGGAGAATGGTCAACATTTTACACATTTTTTATAATATTTTATTACTTTATATAAAAATTATAAATATATTTAATATAAAAGTCAGCATTTCAAATTATTTTTTAACAATCATGACGTTTGAAATTATAATGACAGATCTCCTCTAACTTAATAACTTAAGTTAGGACATACTTTTTGTGTACATGGCTTACTTGAGCGAAAATTTTAATGATCACTCGTTATTAGATTCTGAAAACCCTTTTTATTGCGAATTCAACGACCTATCATACTTTATCATTTAATTGCAGTTTCGTCATTTTTTCGATTTTTTTGCGTTTTCCAAATGTATGATACGCCATTATCACCAAGACGAAAGCAAACTTTGTAAAGCAAATGTGGTACTGTTGTATTTGGATTGACAGTTGCGTTAGTTTTTTGACACATTAGTTTGGTGTTTAATTTTTTGTGCAATAATTTAATTTTTTTTCTATTAATTATGTTTTCTAACAAAGAACAGTTTGACATGGTGTCATGTTTCATTTCATCCAACCAAAATTGTTCTGTTACAGAGCGTATGTATTTGCAGAAGTATCCTGAAAGAAGGCAGCCAAATAAAAGGACTTTTAGAAAATTAGTAGCAAACCTTAAAGCATATGGTTCTTTTAGAAAACCTGTAGTTTCCCGACGAAAAACGGGCAACGAGGAAACCGTACAAAAATGTTCTGTTGGCCGTCACTGTTATACAATGGTATACCAATGTTTTGTTCAATCCGCCGGACTGATGTACCGGGACCCGTACATCAGTCCGGCGGATTGAACAAAACATTGGTATACCAAAATCAATGACGCATTGTATTTAAAAAAAAACAATGATTACATCCGTACAAGTACAAAATTTGTCCAAGGACTTAGACCAGGTGATTTAGAACGACGTCTCTCATTCTGTGAATGGTACACAAGAAAAGAAAGAAGAAGAAAAGAAAGAAGGGAAGAAAAGAAGAAGAGAAGAGAATATGAATTTTCCTTCAAAAATTCATATAATATACATATATATACAGTGTGTTTCACTTTTCATGGGGACACCTAAATAACTTATTTATTTTAAAAGCAATTGATATAAATTTTTTATCAGTTGTGTAGGCCATAACAATGCACCTTTTTGTGTGAATAGAGTTTTTATAAAGCCAATATCTAGCCAACTATAATTAAAATAAAAAGTACTGTTTCAAGTAAAGTCATGCTAGCGATTAAGATAGAGCAAAAAAGTATTAGGAAAAGTTTTTACAAATCACTCAAGAACCCCTAATACCAAATTTCGCGGAAAAACTTTCATTTTTAAATTCTTCTACATTTTTATGCTATCAGTAGATAATAATTTGTTATTGCAATAGTAAGAGTGCCATGAAGCAAGAAAATAGCAACTGAAGTAAACTGTTGTGAATTGATGTTTGAACTGACAAATTATTCTTTTGTTTCATGGCACTCTTATTATTGCAATAACAAACTATTATCTACTGATAGCATAAAAATGTAGAAGAATTTAAAAATGAAAATTTTTCCGCGAAATTTGGTATTAGGGGTTCTTGAGTGATTTGTAAAAACTTTTCCTAATACTTTTTTGCTCTATCTTAATCGCTAGCATGACTTTACTTGAAACAGTACTTTTTATTTTAATTATAGTTGGCTAGATATTGGCTTTATAAAAACTCTATTCACACAAAAAGGTGCATTGTTATGGCCTACACAACTGATAAAAATTTTATATTGATCGCTTTCAAAATAAAAAAGTTATTTAGGTGTCCCCATGAAAAGTGAAACACACTGTGTATATATATGTATATATATGTATATATATATATATATGTATATATATATATATGTATATATATATATGTATATATATATATATATATATATATATATATATATATATATACAGTGTGTGTATATATATATATATATATATATATACAGTGTGTATATATATAAATTCATATCAAATAATATAGTCTGATGAGAGTATGATTACGAATAATGGCATTTTCAATAGACGAAATGTCCATTATTGGTCTGGAACCAATCCACGTTTAAACAAAACGTCAAGGCATCAACGCCGTTTTGGTTTTAATATGTGTGCCGGTATTTTCGGTACAACGATTGTAGGACCGTTTATTTACCACCATACCTTAACATCAGCACGTTATCTACATTTGCTGCAAAACGATTTAGAGGATGCTCTCGATAGCATGCCCCTAGCAATGATTCATAACTATTGGATACAGCAAGATGATGCACCTGCACATAATTCTAGAGCCGTTCGGATATATGATGAGATTTCCATAGAAAATCATTAGCACGCATTCGGAAACACCCTGGCCAGTGCGTTCACCAGATATAACTCCGCTTGATTTCTTCGTATGGGGATTCATTAAGAATCATGTTTATCAGCAAAATTTTGCAATAGATGAAGAACTGAGGGGGTTAGTTCTGGAAGCATTTCCCAATATTAATCCACAAATGGTTATTAGGGTGTTAAACTTGAAAAGATCCAGTGAATTCCAAATGAATAGTACCTACTGTAAAGAACGGAGACGACATAATTATGATGTGGGGTTGCATGTCGGCACAAGGCACTTTGAGATATTTATGTGCTAGGGCAGTACGAACTAAGCCGAGGCCTACGTCTACGTCCACCTGATTTATCAATAGTGTCTATAACGCTTGCTCTTCGCGAATGAGTTCCCCGGAATACATTAGCAAGCGATTACGAGGCATAGTCGGGTAGCAACAAATACAAAATGTTTAAGCTGCTAGGAAGATTCAATGTTAATTACCCGTCGATCTGATTACGTACGATTTTAGATAAGTTATTGATTTTAATTGCACAGACCTAGACAAAGAACTAGGAGATTTTAGTATTTATGTGTTGTAAAACGAGTATATTGTAACTCTCTTTTATGCATTTTTTTTATTAGTACTTGTTACAGATTTATAGGCGACGCCTAGCATAATTTTTACATCTAAGACCTGGTAAACCCCAAATGCATAGTACCTAGTATAAAGCACGGCGACGATATAATTATGATGAATGGTTGCATGTCGGCACGAGGCAGTTGAAAAATATTTATTTACGTGGGCAGAACGAACAAAGTCGACATTTATGAAGACTCGCTGGTCGCGATTTAGATACATTAGCAAATTTAACAAAGTATTTGCATTTTGTTATTCGCCCGTTACAAGCAAAACGCCGACGTCATGTAGCAACAAAAATGGCATGTTCTAATTGCTACGAGGATTCAATGTTAATTAACCGTCGGTCTATGCTGACTATAGGCGATAGGAGTTACTGATTTCAATAACAAAGAGCATTCCTTAATAATATTGTCTGTTTTATTATGCTCTCAAGGGTATAAAATAGACTTCTAATATACATATTTTTTGTCGTAAAAGACTAGTTCCATTGAGATGTATGACAGTATGTGTACTATTAAAAAAACAGTTATAATAATACACACTGCGTCTGTTCGTATGCACTATCAGATGTATACTGAACATAACGCATCGTATTATACAATGATAGTCCGCTGCCTGTTTGCATGTTAAGACTTGTTAGAAGTGTACTACATATAGTACATTATACATATATGGGTTAAACATATTCTATTTACTGATGAATCGGCATTTTATTTACTCGGGCATGATACATTTTGCTAATTAAAGCTTAATCAAACCGCATTCGCGCATATAACGTAGGGAGAGATATGCGTTCGGCCAACTTCGTATCAAGTATAAGTTCTTATTTAAGGCCCCGCTTAACGTATAGGGCGTTCATAAGAAATTTGCCGCAACAGACTTAGTTATTGATTACGTAGAAAATGGCAAATGACATCTGGGATGAGAAGAAAAATGCTTCTCTACCTCTAGATTGTGAACTAAGCAATATAACGCTCCTATAATTAACAACGTTTAAATTTGCATTTTTACTAAATCTTTGAAACAATAACTGTAATGTAAAACTATAAACTTAATCCTCTGCACTTGGAATGTCAACAGAACTAATATGAGCATTTATTCTGTAAATTCGGAATGTCAGTACGCCTGGCATGCGCATAATTTTCGGGAAGTTATAATGGCGTACTGGCATTCCAACTTGCTTTTGAATAAAATGTAATTTTGATAATATGTTGGTTGCCTGTATTAAATGTGAAAAAAAATATTAGAAAAAATTTTATTAAAAGGAAAATTTTTTAGAAAAGTGTTAATTATTAAAGTTATTAATTATTATAATAGGTGCCCGTAACAGAGCAGATCTGTTAAGACTACACTAAGAGGGTAATGTGGCTAGCGCTATGAATCGACTGTCTAGCATTACTAAACCTGGACAAACGAAAGAATATAAGGATAAATGTGTTTATCTCATAGATGGAATTTCTGTACAATACTGCTCTATTGGGCCGTCATTGATAAATATCCCGGCTCAGATTACGTGTCCGAATACATATTGATATATCACAACACAATAAATGCATTCAATTTAAAAGCGGTATTTTAAAGAAATTTTGTTTGAAACAGAAATAAGAAAAACACCTAACCACAATATATATCAATAAATACTATATACGTATTTCGGCAACTAAGTTGCCATCTTCAGTAGAATAACCTTAAAACTGAAAAATGTTAAACGTAGCGTTTTTTGGCTAAGGTAAACCTTAGAAGATATGCTCTTCACCAAATCGCCAGTGGGGTAACACTAAATTCCTAACATCGAAATAACACTTATATACTACTAAACCTATCGTGAAATTTAGAGAACCGTGAAGCGTGAATACATGAAGCGTAAAACATAAGCGCATATTTTTTACGCTTCATGTATTCACGCTTCACGGTTCCCTAAATTTCACGCTAGGTTTAAGTAGTATATAAGTGTTTATTTCGATGTTAGGAATTTAGTGTTATCCCACTGGCGATTTGGTGAAGAGCATATCTTCTAAGGTTTACCTTAGCCAAAAACGCTACGTTTAACATTTTTCAGTTTTTAAGGTTATTCTATTGAAGATGGCAACTTAGTTGCCGAAATACGTATATAGTATTTATTGATATATATTGTGGTTAGGGTGTTTTTCTTATTTCTGTTTCAGATTACAAGCCACAGTCTCCACCAATTTCGGAAATTTTGTTTGTAGGGAAAATGTATATTTGTTTGGATTGTTACCTATACAACAGGTAACAGACATAATGTAGTTTTCCTTTACTTTCTCCAGTTATTACCCCAGAAAAAACGCTTCCGAAGTTAGAAGTGACCCGGAAGCCTTCAATTTGTAGCCTATAGTCACTTACCTACTAGGCTACTGCGGCTTTAATTATGTGAATTAGTAAAGAGAATTGTGAAAATATTCTTCAGGTGCAAAGGATTAATACGATTGCATTACTTGAGAATTATATTCAAAAATATGCAAAATTCCCCCAGCTCTAAGGTAAGGTATTACGATTACAACACACGAAGTACAAAAAATTAAGTATCATGTTATTATTATAATTTGAAATCAAGTTGACAGTCTCCACATAAGCAGACACTGTTGGAAACTTGAAAATTGTTTCTCTTTAAATGATCTTTCGTATTGTTAAATTTCGGAAAATTTCCTCAAGTAACGACCGTGTTTTCACGACATTCTAATTATACAACTTCTTATGAGAATCTAAAAAGGTATCGCCAAATTGACAGATGTCATTTTATGACATTTTAAATTCCACCACACAAGGTTTTACAAAAATATCCAGTCAACAAAACAATAAAAAGGTACGATTCACAAACTGAAGCACCGGGTATACGCATATGTGTAATAAAACATTTGTTTTTATCTCTGTTATCACAATACTCTCCCTTATCTCAAAAGACACATACTAACATACACATTTGTTTGTTTGTTCCTCTTTTATACATACGAAAATGATTAATTACTATAACGCTATTATCATACTGCATAATTTATACAAAACAAAGTCACAATTTAAAAAAAAACAGGTAATAAAAAACAGCCTCTAAGAAATACAAGAAATACTTTATATATAAAGCAATGGCCTCGTTTTAAAGACAACATTACAATATTATTTATTTTCCTTAATTATCAATTATTATCGTTTCTTTTTTTTTTGTTGTCATTATTGTTTTCTTATTGTAATTAAGAGATGTTGAACGAAACCTACCGATTTGACGACAGCAATTCGTTCTGCGATGTGTCGACAGTTGTATTGGTACAACCTGTCACTATAGAACTCTCCATGGTAGACTTTGATCGCGACAAAGTTGACTGAGATGCAGACACTGTCGCTTGTGTGTGATGGCGTTCGATCGCAGACGGCAAAGCAGCCGGCTGACTCTCGGACATCTGGTGGAAATGATGTTTTAATGATGTGGTTTCGAGATTTCGGGCTGCTTCCAAGCTGAAGGGCTTAACGCTAACTCGGTAGAATTTTGTGCCGATAGGAACTTTGTAACGATTCTGGGCCTGCAAAATTAGTAATTAGACCAATTAATTTATCCAAATAGAAAAAGAATAAATCAACCAACATTAATACATAATACAATGAATATCTAACAAAGCAAGTTTTTCTTAAATTTCGCAGAGCATCTTTGAACCCTGCGTACTTTAAAAATACTACATAAATTTTCCGTGGCAATGCCATTGCAAGTGGATTTGATCGATAAGCACCTTTCTAGTTTGCAACCACAGTATTCACTGACGGCTGCATTCTGAATTTTGATCATATTGTAAGTATAGGAGCAAGTAAATTTAACTCGCTTAAAGAATTTTTTTTTAAGTTTAGCGACCGGTTCTTAACCTCCTAAGCACTTATGCCGTATACACGGTGTCCAGAAACTCTCCTGACAAACGAAGACCGGAGATTCCTCTGATAATTTTAAGACAATTAAACCCAAATTCACCTAGTCCGAAAATGCTTCCTACGGGAGTTCTTTGAAGATGGCGCCTTGTATTTATTTTTTTTTAAATTCCTCCAGAACGCTTCTATTTAGAAAAACAAAAACTGGTATGCTTATTTATCCTCCAGAGATGAATCGATTCCATCAATTGCGAATTTCTAGTACCGGTCATAGGCGTCCGTTTTGGGTAGGTCAACGGTTATTTTAAGGCATAACTTTTTTGTCTTTAACTTTTAAGCATTTGTGACACTAGATTATTTAATTTTCAGGTATTCCAGTACTAAAATGTACTCTTACTTTAAGTCGGTAGGATACACCGTTTTCTAGAAAAATCGATTTGTAAATTTTTCGTTTTTTCTTCATTAAAGTTCAATTTATTATGTACCTACTTATTTTTAGCGACGAAGTTGGCTTGGACTATCAAGGCATGGATGAAAATTAATTTAATAAATTAAAAACAAATTATTTATTACAATGGAACGAAACTAACAAAAAAAGAACAAGTATCAAAGGTAGATTGTTACAAAAGTTGCTCGATGTGATGACCATTAGTCTCTATGCATAAGTTTACCCTTTTGCTTAGAGAACCCCGAATTCTTGCAAAAATTCCAAAGTTATTTCTAAATTCGTTGCAAGCATCTTGTATCCTTAGCCAGAGTTGTGCGCGATTTTGTATCGGAACGGAATAAACAAATGCTTTTATGTATCCCCAAACACAATAATCGCAAGGATTCAAATCCGGCGACCTTGCTGGCCAAGCAACTGGACCGCCTCTTCCAATCCAATGGTCTTCGTAGTTATTATCTAGAAAGTCTCGTACATTCCTGCTAAAGTGGGCCGGACAGCCGTCCTGTAGAAACCATAAGTTTTGAAGAATATTTAAACGCACCTCATCTAACAAATCAGGTAAAATATTTTGCAGGAAATGTAAGTAATCAGCACCATTTAAACGAGCAGATAATTCCACAGGTCCAAGTAGATAATCGTCAACTACTCCTATCCAGACGTTTATGCTAAACCTATGCCGATGCTTAAATTCTTGAACAACGTGGGGATTGTCACCAACGTACGAATAATAATGTGCATTATGTACATTAAAAATTCCATTTTTTGAGAATGTAGCTTCGTCACCAAACAAAATGTTCCTGAAGAAATCTTCATCTTGATTTTTCTGATTTTGTAACCATCTAGCGAATTCTACGCGAGCAGGAAAATCTCCTTCTAGCAGTGCTTGCACCTTTGTAAAATGAAAAGGATATAAATTTTCTTTGTGTAAGATATTTCCTACGGAAGATTTTGAAATTGTGGGGTACATGGCAGAGAGTCTTCGAACGCTAATTTCTGGATTTTCCTCAACTTCGATTAAAATAACATCTTCATGTTCTGCTGTTACATCATTATGTCTCCCTGTTTCATTATTTTTTGGGACCACTGAACCTGTTTCTCTTAATCGTTGATGAAGAGCTGTAAATGTTGAGTGAGTGGGGTGCTGACAATTGGGAAATTTTTCAGCGTATCTACGTTGCGCCGCTCGAGCGTTACACCTCATTTCGCCATAAACTAAATGCATATCGGCGTATTCCTCATTAGTAAAAACCATTTTTTTTTTAATTGAAAAACGTAGGTTTTACTTCTGTTGGCAGTTCAGAGCTAACTATTGCAAAAAATAAAAAATTGAACTTTAATGAAGAAAAAACGAAAAATTTACAAATCGATTTTTCTAGAAAACGGTGTATCCTACCGACTTAAAGTAAGAGTACCTTTTAGTACTGGAATACCTGAAAATTTAATAATCTAGTGTCACAAATGCTTAAAAGTTAAAGACAAAAAAGTTATGCCTTAAAATAACCGTGGACCTACCCAAAACGGACGCCTATGACCGGTACTAGAAATTCGCAATTGATGGAATCGATTCATCTCTGGAGGATAAATAAGCATACCAGTTTTTGTTTTTCTAAATAGAAGCGTTCTGGAGGAATTTAAAAAAAAATAAATACAAGGCGCCATCTTCGAAGAACTCTAGCTCCCTTAGGAAGCATTTTCGGACTAAGTGAATTTGGGTTTAATTGTCTTAAAATTATCTGAGGAAACTCCGGTCTTCGTTTGTCAGGAGAGTTTCTGGACACCCTGTATAATCGCCATTACGAAAGTCGCTGCTAAGTGGGAATGATGATATTATGACGTATTCACCAGAAATTGAAGTGATTCAATGGCCAAGACGATTCTGTCATCATTTATTTATTGCATTATTAGCTTTGATCTAGAACATGTTTTAACTGGTTTGAGCATTTTCTTTTAGAATAAGCAGTTCATGCGGAAATCTCAAAAATATCACGGGGTTATGTTTGTTCAGTAGATGGTGACGGTATGAATACGTGTTTCGGTTCTAGGCGGACTTATCGATTTCGAAAATGAATAAAAATTGTGTAAAATGTTGTTTTCGGAGACTTATAACTGACCTCTTGGAAACAGCATTCGGCGATAAATGTCTGAGCCGATCAAATGTTTTTTTTTTAATCTGGTTAACAGATTTAAAAATTTCAGAGACTCATTCGGTAATGACCTCTGATCTGGTAGACCTTGCTCTTCAAAAACCAACAAAGACATCGCAAAATTCGCCATTATAGTGCGGTCTAAGCGTCGATTTACAACTAGAGAAATGGCTGATGAGCTGAAGTTTTTACACGGTTCAGTCAATTTTAACTGAAGATTTGAATATGCGTCGAATGTCTCCGGAACTTATTTCGAAACTGCTTTCTGCAGACAAGCAGAAAGAACACCGACTTGAAGTGTCCCCAAGAACTGTTTAATCGGGCCGAAAATGAGCCAGATTTGTTAAATAGAATTATTACTAGCGACGAATTATGGGTTTATACCCAGAGTATAACCCAGAAACAAAGGCACAACTATCGCAGTGGAAGTGGAGGCCAAGTTCGCCGTGGCCGAAAAAAAAGCTCTTCAAAGTCTGTCGAATGTGAAGACAATGTTGACTTTTTTCGATTCTACGGGTATTGTACATCATTTATATACCCCTGGAGAGGGCAGGTATACAGTCAATCAGGTATACTATAAAAGGGCCCTTGAGAGTTTGCGCGAAAATCTGCGCTCTGGCGAGACGAGAATTAGATTCTCCACGACGATAACGTACCGGCTAATTGTGCGTTCTCAATAATGGAATTTTTGAGAAAATTCAATATTCCTGTGCAAGCCATCTATTCTTCTGAACTAGCCCCTGCTGGCTTCTATCTCCTAAATTGAAAACTTCGCTGAAAGGGAAGCTATTTGACTCCATTAAAGACATCCAAGTAAATACGGAGAATGTTCTTAACACCGTTAAGGTAGAGAAATTCCAAGAATGCTTTCAAAAGTGGAAGCACCGTTGAAGTGGATGTGAATAGTATAGCTATGCCAGTTCTAGCCCAAAATCGAATTATTTTCTTATGGATTTTCATTTTGCATTTTTTAGGGGTGATTTGTGGTGGGGGAAAGGACAAGTTAGAGTGAGTTAGGTGATAGAAGATGGGAAAACGGAGAAACCTGTCTGTTTCACCTATCTATGTGTTTCCAGACAGACCTATCTGTGAAACAGACCCTGATCTATCTATGAAACAGGCCCTGGTTTGTCTGTGAAGCAGACTGGTTTGTCGTGAAGCAGACTGGTTTGTCTGTGAAGCAGACAGATCTGTGTGAAACAGACAGGTCTGTCCGTTTCACCATCGTAAGTCTTCTATCACCTAACTCACCCCAGCTTACCTTCCCCTACCACAACTCGCTCCCAAAAATGCAAAACAACATTCATATAATGCATGGGATTTTGGGCTAGAACCGGTATAGCTATACTACTGGTGTGTTCAGTCAGCAGGGCACTACTTTGGATGAAATCCGTCGCAATAACCTGTATGTACTGCCATTTTAAAATTACAACCTCTGTCTTAAAACTTTCCAATCACAAGTCATAAGGAAAATTCCACCGTAGTCAAAACCAAAAAACTTTGCAAACGATATATGAGAAGATACCACATTGGCTTTGCATCCTATAATACAAAAGATCTTTAAAAAACTGACACTTACCTTTCTGGCATGGCAGTATTCTTTGTTCGTAACTTGACCCACGCAATACGGCTTGTGTTCTTCGGTTTCGTCTTTCTTTAAGCCTAGCAATTCCAAACAATCGGAATGCAGGAAATATAGCGTACTGCTCTCCTGTAAAATCTTATAATTTTCATGACCCGGTTCCCAAAGCACCAGCACGATGTCGCCCACCACGCAAGAATTCAAACTAAACTTGCCCGATTTTATCAAAGAGATCTGACTTTTGGTTAGTTTATCTTGGTGTCTAACAGGACTGGTAGCGGCATCTATTCGCCCTGTAAAAAAAAAACGGACGTAAATCATATTCGACTACCGCGATTAAACACAAAATTACCTTCAAATAACCCAACTGAAGCCACCATTTCATCTGTTTTCTTAGTTTCGGTAATAGAATCATTCTCACTTTGACCTTCTTTCAACATTCCAAGTTCTAACTTCAATGAACTTAATTGACGTTCCTTCTCCTGATTCTCTGTAATAAGTAGCTGCTTTTCTTCGTCTTTTTCTTTGGTTATTCTTGATATTGTATCCTTGAGCACGCTCTCCCATTTATTCCTCTCTTCAATGATAGCAGTTTCCACGGCTTCGGCCCGTTTATTTTTAAAATCTTCCCTGAATTGATCCAATTTATCTTGGTTAACTTCGGTCGGACTCTGATCCATCATCAACTTAAACCTAGAACGTAAAGTTTCCATTTCGGTTTTGTGTTGGCGGTTAATAGTCTCTGCTATGTCCTTAGCCATCTTGTTCTTTTCCTCTTCGAATTTTTTGATGCTTTCGGACAGTTCCGCCGATTCTTTATCCCTGGCCACTTTGAGTTTCTCCACTTCATCTTTTAAATTTGAATTCTCCTCCAGACAATGTTCTATTTTCTCTTCTAGATTAGTATTTTCATCACGAAGGCACTTTAATTCCTCTATTTTAACTTCTAAGTCTGTCTTATACCTTGCTAATTCCTCGTTTTCTTGCAAACACCTCTCTAGATTCAAATCGCTCAATGATTTCGTTAAACATCCATAGTTCTTTACGATTTCTTCTTGCTCCTTCAATGAAAAATCCTTTAACGAAGTCAATTCCGCTTTTAAATTCGGCAATGCTTGCGATATAAGTTCCGATAACTTATTCAGTACGGTTTTCAATTTATCGTACTCCGTTCTTGATGTTTGCAAGTTGTCCTAAAATAATGTCGTCGTTAAGTGACATAATCGACTCCAAAACAACCATTTCTTAATTCAAGGAAACGCGAATATACAATGAAATAAATCAAATAAATACAAAACAAGAACTAAGTATAAAAATGATAAAGGAAAATCGTCATGCTTAACTAAAACGTACTGTATATGTTTGTATGAATGGATTTTGATGTAAGGGTTGGATAGGATGAGGAATATTCAGGCCACCAACTACAAATCAGAAACTCATCTAGTTAAGTTACCTGCTGTTCTTGAAGAGCAAAATACGTCGGGTTCTACTTTATTTAAATACTGTATAAAGATATAATAATATACAAACAATTATGCACTCACAAAACATCGAAATAATACAGGTAAATACTTCAAACAAACGCAAGAATAAAGAAAAGCAAATCATACGAAAAATCACATCTTAGAAAGAACATACAAAATTCTTTCGTGTAAATTAATACTTGCTCAATGTCGGGTGTCTGTTATTGTTTGAAGCTGACAGACAGTATGTATCGAATTTTGGTCTACATATACCACTGCACCTGATTTCGATCGCAACAATTAGCATTAGCATCCCATGTGCTAATCACTTTTCACGTAAATACAAGTGTCCCGTATCGTTATGTTCAAATTTTAGAAGTGTAAAGTAGACTTCATTTCAAGTAACAAAAACGCAAAACTTGTATATCCATTTTTATTTGTTTCAAAGTTACAGATCTATGAATGTGATTGTCAAATCATGAAAAAAAATGTAATCCTAAAGTCAATACAAACTGATTTTATTTAAAAAAAGTTATACGATTCAATAACAAGCCTGTGATTGTTAACGTCATAATAAAATGTTATCCTAAAATAAATAAACACGTGTCATAGTGCATACAGTAATTTCTTGGAGATCTACAAAAAAGAGTACTGGAAATTGATTTATGATAAAGAAGGTTCTTACTTATTTCGTAAGTGCTGAACGATGAATATCATACAATAAACAAATGTTCAGATGACTGTTAACGTTGCATTTTTTAATAAAGGATTACATTACGTTTCAGTTCATACAACAGCTTATTAGTGAATAGAAACGTTTTCTTTATTCAAAATGCCTTACCGATTTTCTTCTCAAGAGTATGCGGAAATGCATTTTGTGTATGGCTACTGTAACGGTAGTTCACGTCAAGCAATTATTGAATGCCGACATCGGTTTCCCGATAGGCGCATTCCTCATTACAGAACGTTTCTGGAAGTACACAGACAATTTCGTGAATGCGGACTACGTGATTGTCTTTTCGACCGAGAAGTAAATTTGCCACCAAACTTAGAGGAAGAAGCAGTAGCTCTTGTTACAAGGGATACAACTATCAGTGTACGTCGAATCGCCAGACAACTAGGAGTGCCACGAACGGCAGTATGGCGAATTTTAAAACGTGAGGGCTTATATCCATGTCACTATCGCAGGGGACACGGTTTGCTTGAGGCAGACCACTATGCTCGTCTAGTTTATTCTACCTGGATATTAAGGCAGTCACGGCTTCATTTTAATTTCTGCAGAACAGTCCTCTGGACAGATTAATTTACGTTCACGAGAAGTGGTGTTACAAATCTGAGAAACCTGCACAGGTGGTCATCAGAAAATCCCAAAGCTATACGCCCATCTAAATTTCAACATGAATTTTCTATAAACGTTTGGGCGGCCCTAATCGATGACTTGTTGATTGGTCCTGTCGTTCTTCCTGGGAGGTTAAATGCGAACAATTACCTTCAATTTCTTATTAACGAACTGCCAGGTCTTCTAGAGGATGTCCCACTGAATGTTCGACTAGACATGTGGTTTCACATGGATGGGGCACCACCACATTTCGGAATTGCTGTCCGAAATTAGGTTAACGTCAATTATCCAAGATGGATTGGTCGAGGTGGTCGTTGCATGGCCATCCAGATCACCCGATCTTAATGACTGCTTGACTTTTATTTATGGGGGTTCATGAAAACTTTAGTCTACGCGCAAGTTTCGAACACAAGAGAAGAGTTGTTGGATCGTATTCACCTGGCTGCCGAGCAAATCCGACAAAACAAGTATGAAATTCGGATAAGTACTTCTTCTGTTGGCTTACGGGCACAAGCCTGCATTCAACAAGGAGGTGGACATTTCGAAAATATTATTAATTGAACTTTTTTAAATAAAATCAGTTTTTATTGACTTTAGGATTACATTTTTTTTCATGATCTGACAATCACATTCATAGATCTGTAACTTTGAAACAAATAAAAATGGATATACAAATTTTGCGTTTTGTTACTTGAAATGAAGTCTACTTTACACTCCTAAAATTTGAACATAACGATACGGGACACTTGTATAAAAATTGTTTGATAAAATCAAATAACCTTACTTTTGGAAATGTTTATTGCCAATATTAGATAATTACAATTATTTCAGAAAATAGCATAGATTGTGCTGCGTTCCAAAATTGCACAAGGTAAATACGTTTATGTTTAAATACAGATGTGAACAACTTGCGGCTAAAACAATTTTTTTAAACGCAAACAGCTTTGTGTTTAAAAGCTAAACTAAAATACACCATGTGTATAAAAATGTCGCAAAAGCTACACGCAATGACATTCTTGATTCGATTCCGAACAAAAAAATCTTAATGTTAAAATGTCGTATCATGCTTCGTATGTGTTCAGGAACCATTTGAAAGAAACATACATTTGGCAACACTGTAACCGCATTCTATTGTATGTGTAGGTATAGTGAAAACATTTAGAGAATAGCACATACCTCATAATGCGCTATGAACATATTCGAGTTGGGCGTGTTCATTATATCCCATCTGATCCAGTTACTGATCCGATTACGATTAAGTTATATTTGGGTTTATGTTTTATTGTTGCTTCTTTGAATATAGTAAAGTATCGTTATTTAAATAATTGTCTTTATCAAGACACTTGAACACATTTGTATATTATTCGATCACTAAGTTTAAAGAGTTGTAACGAAGTTTGCTCACAAACTTAAGATTATTAGCGAATGTTTGCACTTTTTTAATTCAATCAGAATTAAGAGAGCAAAATAAATAGTCTTCAGTTTGGAGAGCGGTGTATATTTGTGTAAATACATTTATTAAGAATGTTATGTAATTGTGCTTGTACGCTTGCTTCGTGTGAACACGAAAATATACGACCCCTTCTTAATGTTCACGCCGGCGTGGATATATTCCACTAAATATTCGTAGAAGAATATTCCAATAAGCATCGTTTTTATTTAATATTTTCTATACAAAATGCCCAAAACTTCACAGTAAAGGCAATTATTCAGCCAGTCAATCCGAAGCTTCCTGACTAATACTAGAGATACCCCGACCTTTCCTCCAACCTTAGTTCGACACTGATATGATTTTAGCGAAGAATTCAGAAACCGTCTCTCATTGATATTAGTTAAGTAGATGAGTTATATTGCATTAAATAAAGCTGAATAATTCAAAAGTAGATGAGTTTATTGTCAAAAATAAAGGCAAAAAAGCAACCTGTTTCGTATTACAGAAATCCTCGAATAGTAGCTCCAGTAACAGAGATAACTATTTAGATATTTCGAATTACTATCAACCCGTATTAGATTTATTATTCGTTATATTATAAATTCCTAAATTATTGGTAATTATTATATTCCCAGAAATATTCTTTAATCAGAATACCCGACTATCTAGTAATTAAAAAGCAGTAAAGTTATAATCCCAGAGATATTCTGATGCCCATGATGCTCCCGACCGAGCGAGCCATTAATAATAATAAATTATAGAGTAATAGCTCGGATTCAAACATTATAGAGAATGTATGGGGTTTGCTAATGAAGAATATTCAACAACACGTTCGACCTAGAAATAAACACAAACTATTGAAAATCGTGAACACAGCATGGGAAGAAATATCAAACGATTATATTGAGGCTTTATGAATCTATACCACATAGACTGGAGTTAGTTATTGCTGGAAATAAAGCTATAACGAAATATGAATATAAAATGAAAGTTGGTGTACCTAATTATAAATATTTCCATTGTAGAGATGTTATTAACCATTTTAAAATATTTAGTAAAGTTACAATAAGTACGTAGGAAGTTTTGATGAAAATGCAACAATCTAAACTCAGATATATGTCATTAACTGCCATTTAAAGATAGACACTATTTAAATAACTGTCCCAGTTTCCGTGCTCGCAACTGTACGTCTTTCGCATTGTATTGTAAACCATTTTTAAATTTATTCAAACTTGATCTTCAAACTTGCTTTCAGCAGTTCTAACACATTAATTGATAACAGTCAATGTCACTGTCAAAATAGTATTCAAAACCGTTAAGTTATAATATCCAGCTTAAGTTCAGACATATATTTTTCGTTTCAAGAGCTATATTCGCCCTAGAAACATTATGATATCACGGTACAATATTTATGGCGTTAGTTATAGAATAGTGTAGGTTGGTCGAAGTAACCTCTAGATAGCGGATGGTCACAATAATGTTCATGAACTTTGGCTAAATCTACCTGAATACTTGTCCATAAATACTTGTTGACCGTGTAAAATACAAACAGCATCATTCGGATCTAGTAGCTCTATTATACTTTTAACGTCGTTAAAATGCATGTGATAATAGGATACTGCTTCTATGTGCCGCAGCGCGTTAGAACAAGTTCTGGTGGCAGTGGCACATGTGGCAGTTTTTCACGAAATAAATTCTTGCACGCAAGTGCCCTCACAAAAACTTTCTTGACAAAAGATATCAATTTATCTGCATTCGGGTAGTATTTACTGACTTCCTCTAATACTCGATGAATAGCATGTGCGAAACATGTGATATGCGTCATACTATGTATGTTTGTTGTAAGAGCCGACCACCCGTCTTCATATACGCAGCTCCATCTGTTAGAAATAATACCACTTTTTCTTTATTTATATCGTGCTTTTCACCCCATCGAAGTTACGTTACGCGAAATAGTTGTTTCGATTCTCTTAGATGCAAGTAGATATGGTAGACATTACCGCGTCGCTGTTGCATCACATATTTACGCAATAAAATTCAGTTAAGTCCCTCCTGGAATGTACCCCTAACTGCCGATTCCTAATAATGAGGTTATGTATACTTTTCCATTTTGTTTGAAATAGTGTTATATAATATACGAGGGTGGATCAATAAATACCCGTGTTAGGAAAGAAGACGCAAGTTTCTCACAAATTTTTTATTTATTTTTCAACGTAATCACCTTTTAGTACAATACACTTTTCCCAACGTTTCTGCCATTTCTTTAACCCCTCAAAAAATACGATTTGTCAAACTCGGCAAAATACGCTTCTGTCTCGACAATAACCTCCTCGTTTGAGCTGAATCTTTTTCCCCCGAGCCACGTTTTCATGTTGGGGAACAGAAAGAAGTCGCAGGGAGCCAAGTCAGGCGAGTACGGTGGGTGCGGCAGCAATTCGTAGTGCAGTTCATGCAACTTTGCCGCGACAATTCTGGATGAATGTGCTGGTGCATTATCGTGGTGAAACAGCACTTTTTTCTTAGCCAAATGGGGCTGTGTCTCCTTCAATTTTATATCGAATCGGTCCAATAATTCACTGTAGTACTGCCCCGTGACCGTTCTTCCTTTCTGCAAAATGTTCATGAGGATTATTCCGTTGGAATCCCAAAAAATCGTGGCCATGACCTTTCCGGCCGATGGGACCGTCTTCGCCTTCTTCGGAGCAGATTCACCCCGAAAAATCCATTGTTTTGACTGTCGCTTGGACTCTGGCGTATAATAATGGATCCAGGTTTCATCAACGGTGACGACTCGACGCAAAAACTCCTGCGAATTTCTCTTAAAGAGGTCCAAACACTGCTTCCACATTGACAACAGTATCCGCTTGTTGTCCACCGTAAGCAATCGCGGCACCCATCGGGCCGACACCTTTCTCACCGATAACTTATCGTTGTAAAATATTAATTGCCGTTCCGTACGACACGCCTACGGCCTCTGCTACTTCGCGCACTTTCGTTCGGCGATCAGCGAGAATCATGTCGTGGACCTTTTCAACGATTTCCTCGGTAACCACGTCTGCCGGGCGGCCTGGGCGCTCCTCATCAAAAGCAGATGTACGACCACGTTTAAATTCGTTGAACCAATATCTTACGGTTGTCATAGATGGTGAAGGGTCCCCATAGACAGCATCCAACTTCGCTTTTATTTCTTCACATGTTTTTCCATCCAAAAATAAAAAGCGAATTACGGATCGATATTGCTCTTTTTCCATTTTATCGAGAGAAACACGAAACACGTGTGATACAACTGGCTGCCAAATAAAAACTAACCTATGAATCAGTCTGAAATTTATTATGGTGTTGTCTGACAGATGGTAGTACACGACGGTAATGCCAACTTCCCTCAGCAGCGCCACCTGTCTTCAAACACGGGTACTTACTGATCTTCCCTCGTATATAATAAAATAAGAACTAACGAAATATTTGTCGCATTTTATTCACCATTTTGCCAATAATATTGTTTGTGTATTAACATGTTTCTAGTAAATTCGACAGGCTTTTTTTTTCTGAAGCTGACGAAAGAAAATTAATAGGCAGATTCATGACATTTTTAAATAACCTCGAATTTAATATCCAATGTAACAATGCAAATTTGAAAAATTTATTTTAGGAATTATGAAAGTAACTAATTGTAAATATAATTAAAAATTAATTGATACAAGAATAAAGAATGAACGAAAAAACTAAACGGAAAACATGCACGTACGACTATGGCAAAAGATGTCAAACACTGTTTAATCTCAGATTAAACATCATTTAATCTAAATAAAATAGTGTAATTTATATTTTATAAATATCACACCGTATATGTTACGCATTATAATTTAGTATTATTAATCTAAATAAGATAGTTACGTATTATATTTGGCAATCAAATAATTCACATAGACAAGTCAGATATTTAAAATAAATCAGTTCAATATTCATCGCATAAATATGATGAAGTGCAAGAATTGTGAGGTCATCAAAATTTATAAGCATATGTGTAAACACCGTAATTAAAGTAAGCTATATCAGCGATACCACAACAAAGATGAAATGTACTCGATATTCAATTACGCTTAATTAATGTAAGTAAAATTAAAATGTTTAGAACTGTTGGAATTAAATTGTATATATACCATAATTTTTGTTAAATAAAGCATTAAGGAATTTTCTGTTCTCTAATTTAATTTAATTTTAATTTAGTAATTGACAATAACTATAATTCTCAGTATGCCAAATACTAAGCAAAGAAATTTACAAAACTTGAAAACGTCAGCTTCAATCAATAACTGACACCCGATACTCGTGAACTTTTATTATAAAGCAATTGTGCAAAGAATATTTAGCTTCTAGGCATTTTCTTTTAATTACTGATAAAGTTGAATTTGAAAGAAAAATAGATATTTCTAAATTAAAAAGAAAACAACATAAAAATAATGCTTTCCCAAAAATCTAAACACCAAAGAACACCATTTAATGACAAAATCTTATTATGAATTAATTAATACTATGTGAGCTAAAACGACTGAAATAGTTGGTAGCACTTTTCTAATGTTTTTTATTTTAAGATTTAATTAAGGTTTGAATCACATTAATTTGACGTTTGAAACTTTGTATTTAATGTGAATGCCAATGCGCCTTGCTTATAAATGTTACAGTGAAGTAGTTGCCAGATCACCACCAACCCTAAAACCTTAACACTAAAATCAATGCTGCCAACTATTTCAGTCATTTGGTTCACATAGTATTAATGTTTAGTAATATAAAAATTAAATACATATCTGTAAATGTATACACACAACGCATATTTATTTCGCGTCAATGAAACTTATACATTCAGTACAGGCACATGTTTCGAACTCATCATTTTTCTCGTCAGTGTATGAGGAGAAGTAGCACACCAAATGCTTGCGTTGCTGCTAGTATTTGCACAATTTTATACGTCGCATGTCATGAGAAAGTGTCTCATACATCTGACGGTCAAGAGGAGCACGCCGGCAACAGTATCCATGAGTTGCTGCTCATGGAAACTGTGCGTGCCCCTCTGAGCCGCCAGATGTCTTGAGATACTTTCTCGTGACATGTAGCGTAGAAGATTGTGCACATTTTATAGCAGCAACCAAAGCATTTGGTGCGCTTCTTCTCCTCGTACAGTGAGTAGAACTAAGATGAGTTCTAAACACGTGTCTATACGTAGAAGTCACCAATGTAAAATAATTATGCGTTGTGTATATCCCTGTGTACATATACAGATATATCTTCTAAGATTTTTGCATTACTGTATTTACACTTGATATTGAGGAATATTAATGTTTCCTAATAATTACAATAAGCGCTCAAATTTAAATTGTAATTCAAATCACAGAAGTGCAATAAAAAAAACAAAAGAGATATATCAGATTGATACATAAATTCGTGGCATTTTTTTTCTAGGACGAGAGCGCCCTTGCAAAAAAAAATTGTTAGGCACATGTCAAAACTTATTTTAATGTCGTATTAGTTTTGGAGTTTGTGCAAAGATTGTATTGATTACTGAAAAAATATCCGAATTGGTGGAGACTATGACTTGAAATCTGAAACAGACAGAAACAAGAAAAATTCCTAACCACAATACAAACCAATAAAATATATATACATACACGCATTTCGACAACTAAGTTGTCATCTTGAGTAAAACAATTTGAAAAAGAAAAATAGTGTTAAACGTAGCGTCCTTGGTTAAGGTACAACCTTTGCAGATATGCCCTTTACCAAAACGCCAGTGGGATAACACTAAATTCCTTTTAATGTTAGGAAATGTTCTACTGAGGACGGCAACTTAGTTGCCAAAATACGTATATAGAATTTATTGATTTAAATTGTGTTTAGAGATTTTTCTTGTTTCTGTTCGATTGAAAAAATAGAACGTCAAATAGAAAAAAAGGCATTTCTGAAATATTCTTTTCTTCGAATTCGACAGAGAAGCTAATGCATTGGAAGCCGCTAGAACAATTTGTGCCATTTACGGAGAAAACGTACAAGGATAGTTTGACAGAAGATTAGACTTGTCCATCAGTGTTTGTTTATGAAAAAAGTTGGTATATTTTCGACTAGATTATGCTTTTACGAGGGTGGTTTGACAATTAACTTGATTCACACACTAATAGAGGGCGCAAATGTAATCTGTATATGTTGTCATAAAGTGTCATTCCTATGAGTTAATATTCTCTGGTCTTAAGTCATTCTGACAGTAACTCGTTGTTTGACAGTTACTTAAACAGAAGTGTTTCGAGCAATAGCGAAAAATGGATAAAGTTGGAATTCGTGGTGTGATTCAATTCTTTTATCTGGAAAGGAAAACAGCGAAGGAGATTCATGAGAGAATTTCACCTACATTGGGTGACTCATGGCCTTCTTATGAGTGTGTTCGACTTTGGGTAAATCAGTTTAAGAGTGCATTAAAGCATTAAAGATGCACCACGTCCTGGAGCCCCGAAATCAGCTGTGACACCCGAAATTATCGATAAAGTTCATGATTTGATTTCAGCCGATAGACGAGTGAAAGTGCGCGAGTTAGCGGAAGCCACAGGCATCTCAACTGAGCGAGTTCACCTCGTTTTGCATAAAGAATTGCACATGCAAAAACTGTTCGCAAGATGGGTGCCGCGTTTACTCACTCAAGAGCAAAAGCGAATTCGCATGCAAATATCTGCCGACAATTTTCAAGTATTTCAGAAGAATGTAGTTGAGTTTTTTCGCCGTTTTGTGACAATGGACGAAACTTGGATACACCACTATATCCCGGAAACTAAACAGCAGTCGAAACAATGGATTGCCCGTGGCGAATCGGCTCCGAAAAAAGCGAAATGTGTTCCATCCGCTGGAAAGGTCATGGCGTCAGTTTTTTGGGACGCAAAGGGAATTCTCCTAATTGAGTACCTTGAAAAGGCAAGAACCATTACCGGAGAATACTATGCATCACTTTTGGACCGATTAAAGGCGGCAATAACAGAGAAACGCCCGGAAATGGCCAAGAAAAAGGTGTTTCACCATGACAATGCCCCCGTGCATTCAAGTCTTGTCGCTCAGCAAAAATTGGCCGAGCTACGATTTCAACTGCTTCCACATCCTGCGTATTCGCCAGATCTAGCTCCTTCGGACTACCATCTATTCCCGAAACTAAAAACTTTTCTGGCAGGACGAAAGTTTTAATTCTAATGAAGATGTCATACAGAAAGTAAACCAGTATTTTGAAAGCATGGAAGCAATTCATTTCCGTGAAGGAATTGCGAAGCTGGAGAAACGTTGGGGCAAGTGCGTTGAACTTCGAGGGGACTATGTCGAAAAATAAAGTACGTTGCAAAACTCAAATTGTTTTCTTTCATAGCAAACCAAGTTAATTGTCGAACCACCCTCGTACAAGGAGCTATTTAGATTTTAACTATCATCTATTTAACTAAATTATTATAAATTAACTAATTTAACTCAATCATAGCTGTGGCGCTCCAAACCCCGTTTCAAACTAATAGACTCTCAGTTTCAGAGCAGCAACAGTAATAGCACCCTTGAAGATGTCCCTTGCAACAGTGGACGAAACATCAGCCAAGAAGGAAGCAGTGCCAAAGACGCGGTCCCATCCCGAAATCCCAAAAGCAATCACGTTTCCATAAAGTTTTAAATAAACTTAGGTGTTCAAATTGCTATTTTCTTTTAACATTTTAATAAAATCATTGTATCACGAGGTGCACTAACAAATTGGGCAGAGATAATATTGCATATCTTATTTAACGTACAGACAGCTTGCGTACGATTGCAAACGAATATTTGAATACGTTGGTACTGAGAAAAACTTCCAGAATCGTTAAAGAATAGTTTAAGAAGTAATACACTGATTTTTTTAGCAAATGTAAAATTAATACGCAGAAAACAATCTAAAACTATGTACCTCATACACATATAACTGCTTTCAATTACGTGAGCATGGGATCGTTATCGTAAAAAAAAATTAAAGAAAAAAAACTAAAATAAATATAAGAATGGAAACTTCTAAGAAAAACAAAACCAAAGTGGAAAAGTTGAAACCTAGAGCATCTACACAAAGGTACAGTATGTATTTTAGGGTGCAACAACGTCAATTTTGTTTACGATACCTGGAGCAGGGCAACAACGTTATTCGCCGTGTCGAGCTGCTTGGCGAACTCGCCTTGACAATGGCCGCCCCCTGCCGCTTCCATGCTCAAACTCGACGGCAAACTTTCGTCAATGTAATATTCGTCAGTCACAAATTCAGCGCCGACCTGTTGGTGGACCTGAACCGGGGAAGTGGGTGACAGCTGTTCGTTCAAGTGCACATCTCTAGAACTCGAGGGCGTATGAGGAGATGCGGACTTCGAACAGAGAGCGTTAACAAAGCCACTACTTTCCCCATCACCATCAGCTTCACCGCAAACTGTGATCCCAACGTTGCAATTTTGAATATGCATCTGTTGTTCTTGCCGCTGTCGTTGCTGTTGCTGCTGATGGTGATGAGAATTGTAACAGCTTTCCATGGTGACGGGTAGGTTTTTCAAACTGGAAAAGTCATCCATAGAATCTAGGGATGGATTTTTGATATTAGTGAAACTGTCGGTAGTGTTACTCTGACTGCCGCTGTAACTGAAGGTGCGCTGCCCGTGGGCGGAAATGTTAAAAGGAGATGTGGAAGTGTCGGCAGGGACTTGTGATGTCACGGATGAGTGTTGAAATTTTTGGAAAACACGCGGGGGCTTTTTGGGAGGCAATTGCCCTCTCTCACCGACCTCCGTTAATGTAGCGGCATCTTGCGTTTTTGTCCGTGGCGATGGTATGTCCTTGTCGAACTGGATATCCAGAGGACTCTGGCATACTTTTTCGAATTCTTCAGTGTCAGTCTCAGATTCACAGCCCCTGAAATATTACAATTTAGACATAAGAGTAATATCCACTAATCTTTTAATGTTTGACAACATAATTTGAAACATACTTGAGTGGGTAAAACCTCACTACATTTGTATAATACCAAAGTATTTTTAATAATATAAAAAAATATTATTAAAAATGGGGTGTGAAGAACACAATACAAGTTCATTTATGTATTTTTGAATGTATCTTCTCCAAAGACGTAGATACGTATTTCACATTTCTACATGATTCTCAATACGCCCCTGTTGGAGAAGACACATTCAAACAAACTTAACTACGTTACTATCTAGCACACCCCATTTTTAATATTTTTTTATATTATTAAAAATACTTTGGTATTTTAATGTTTGCTTGAATTTTAAGTGTGGTGTCAAGTTAAACACCATTTCATATGCTTTTAAAGGTTTATACTATGTAACGATTGACTCTTGACTGTTTATTGTGGCGATTGACCAAAAGTATATTAGAGATTTAATTACCTTTCAGGACCTTAGAATATTACATTCACTTTTCGATGAGGTCAAGATAAACAATTTAAAGAGCTTTAGTAACTTTAGCTAATTGAGTATTATAACGTTTCAGGAATCATTGCTGAAAGTGTGTTCAGAAATCCAAAAACAATACATAATACAATACTTTGAGGATGTATAATAGCTCCGACAAGGTATGAAACTTTTGTTGGATTGAGAGATTCTGTCTGCCTCGAAATAAATTAGATATACTCCGTTAGCTAGCATAACCTCAAAAAACAGTAAGCCGGCAAGCAGCACAGTTATTATCTCAAACCGTTCCACTTACATAGAAACTCAAAGAGTGTTAAGAGAAGCATATATTAAATTTCTTCTTAAATATATCAAATTGAAAATCAAACCAGAAATCAAAGCATACATAAGATTGAGAAGAGTTATAATGAAGCTTGCATATTCTGCACAACTTGAAACATAGTGATGAGTCATCCGCAATACGTCAGGCGACAGTCTGGCGATAACATCATGCGCCGAACATACTCGGCTGTCGCCGGAAAAGTCTAGAAGCTCCGAATTATTCTCCAAGGTGTATAGACCTGTATAAGATCTCGAAATGGAGAGATCAATAATCGCCGTCGGGTTGATATCGTGATATAAATGTGAAATAAAGATTGAAATAAATACTGTTATTTTTAGTTATTAAGTGTATTTAGAGTTTTATTATTAATATAGCGTTTTAAATTACCGTTAGATTTAACTACAGATTTTTCGTATATTTTAGCTATTACTCAATAATATCAGGGCTTGAATATTGCAACATGATCTGGAATCCATATACAGAATTTCATTCGAACCGTATCGAGAGAATTCAGCGAAAATTTGTCAATTACATATTATTCAAATTAAATACAGATAGATCTTTCTATAATTACTTAGAATGTTTAAATGATGTAATTTTTCAATTATTAATTTCACGCCTAAAATTAATTACGAAGGATGTACAGTATTTATTATCCCTAGCCATAGTAGGCGTTGAAATATAATTTCCATAACAACGCAACATATTTGTTATTTATCTGTCAAACGAAGTATCTAAGTTGGTTTTTGTAGCTTTATAAATTAAGAAGTTATATTAGGGTGAGTAGACATTTCGCATAGATTTAAAAAATGGAGAAAAATCAACTCCATGCTGTTATTAAATATCTGCAAAAGAAAGATCCAAGTAGTAGAGAACTAGTCTAGAGAGTTTCGATGCGGTAGAACAACTTATGAACATGCCAAAGTGCTGGTCGGCCTCAAATTGTTTGCACAGAAGAAAATGTTGATCGTGTGACTTGATCAGACAAAAACGTAGGTTAACTACTAGACGTCTAGCAGAGATAACAGACATTTCAAATTGTACAATTTAAATCATAATAAACGACTATTTGGGACTTCATAAGATCCCTGCACGGGCTTCATAAGGTCTCTGCTCGGGCGCCAAAATTCGGGGCACCCGAATGTTGACGCCCGAACAAAAGCAAGAGAGAATCATTACTTCAGAAACGAATTTGGCGTTGTTTAAGAGTAATCCGAAAAGTTTTCTGGCTCGCTTTGTTACTGTTGATAAAACATAGGTTCAACACTTCGATCCCGAGTCTAAACTTTAGGATCGCCAACGCTTTACAAGGATCTCCACCACCAATTTAGGGTTCAACGCTCAGCAGGTAGAATTATAGCTACAATTTTTAGGATCCTAAAGGAGTACTATTAATTGATTACCTGGAACATGGGCACACAATCACGAGCCAGTATTATGCAAATTTAGTAAATAAACTTTGTGACTGTATTAAAGAAAAAAGAAGAGGAAAGCTATCTCGTGGAATTCTCTTTATCAGGATAACGCCCCGGGGTATAAAAGCCTTGTTTCCTTGCAAGAAATTCACGACGCTGGTTTCGAACTGATGGGCACAGCCACCATATTCACCTGACTTAGCACCTAGTAATTTTTATTTATTTCTGAACCACATTTGAGAGGGACGATGACGTTATGACGGCAGTTAGAGAATTCTTCTGACCCGGACTTTTTTGGAAAAAGTGCCTCTATGCTAGAACATAGGTGGAAAAAGTGTCTTCAAATGCAGGGTAATTATACAGAAAAATAACGTGTTGTATATGCCAGGGATAATAAATACTGTACATCCATTGTATCTCAAGTTGAGCTTTGAGTATTTAAATAATTTGGTTAATTGTCCTGTTCTCTTATCCCTGTTTCGGATTCGTGTATCAAGGTTGGGATCCCGAAACGAAGAGTTATTCCCATTACCGTTTCATCGCACGGTTTATGGCTTCAATCCCCCTATGAATGGCGTGTTGAGGGCATTAAATTCACTTCCAGTGGACTTAGACCCATTTACTTTAACTTTTGTAAAATTTTTTAAAATAATTAATTCAATTAATATCAGTATTTATATTATATAACTTTGTTTCTGTTGTGTTTTCATTAGTTATGCCGAGTTTAGATTTGTGTACTAGCTTAGTTTAGTTTTGTAGTTTTTATTTAGATTAGATTAGTGATCGATATTTGTTTGACCTATTTTAAACGTTCTGTTCTGTTGGTCTAAATCTTAATACATAAAACAAAGTCGGGTTAGTTACACCATTTATAACTCAAGAGCGGCTGAACCGATTTTAATGATCTCTGATTTGTGGAATTCGTATCCGCCCTGAATAGCAGAATAACTATTAAAATATCGGGAAAATTAACGGAAAAAAATTATACAGAAAATTAATTTTTAAATAAATTAGGTTAGGAACTCCACCATCTTCCCCAATTGACAGCTTACGTCACGCACGCTTATAGCTTATTTGCAATAATTGATGTCAAATCAGTGACATAAAAGTGCAATTTTTGTTTGTTTCATGTTGTCTATGATTTGTTTTGAAAAAAGCATATAAAGGTTACCGGTCGATTTGTTTGTTTTGTGCGACTATTATTAATAAATCTTATTGTGCGAGTATTATTATTAACGATGCCGCGACCCAGAAAATCTAATCTTTCCCAACAAAGCCGTAATGCAATTAGGCTTCGGAACATTGCGAATCAATCCACTGAAGAAGAACGAGAAATCGCACAAGAAGAGCGCCGCGTTAGTATGGCCCGATTTCGTGCTTGTCAAACACAAGAGCAAAGAGAGGCAGCCCGTGAAACGGTTTGGTTGGCAATGGGAAATCGTCGAGCTTATCACACAGATCAACAACGAGATAATCTTCGACGCGCACTGCTTCAAGTTGATTTGAATCGAGAAGCGTTTCTATACGATTGCACAATTGATTACAGCTCGCACCCTTTCATTCGCATTGGTCCAATGGACGTTGTTTGCGAGCATTGTGGCGCATTGAAGTTTGCTGGAGAAACGCCTGGATTGTGCTGCCTTAATGGCAAAGTGAAATTGCCATGATTGACTTCGCCACCTGAGCCATTGGTCCGTGGCGAAACACCAGAATCACGACATTTTCTAGCGAACACTCAAAAATACAATGACTGTTTTCAAATGACTTCATTTGGAGCAGATTATCCTAACCGATATGCCCTTTGAGTATAAACGAATTCATTTCCGATTCGCCATGACGATTAACAAATTACAAGGCCAATCCTTGAATGTTTGTGGTCTGAATCTAGAAAATCCATGTTTTTCTCATGGTCAATTGTACGTGGCATGGTCACGTGTTGGCAAACCATCCGCTTTATTTCTTCTTGCGCCAGATAACAAAACGAAAAATGTCGTATATCACAAGATCCTTCATTGAAGAGAATCAACCCGAGTGCAATCCATTCAGCAAAATACATAGCTTCAATAAAGCAAATGTCTTGCTGACACGCCATTGAAATACTTGATTTATTGAATTTTTATTTTCTTTATATATATTTTCCTAATAAACTATTGAACTTAATAAATTTTTGTATTCATTTTATTAAGTTAATAAAATCCTAAATTAAGTTTAGCTAAAAGTTAAATTTAACTTAAATTAACTTAAATTTAAATTAACATTTATTGACTGTTAGGCGGTACGAAGTTCGCCGGGTCAGCTAGTAAATAAATGAAATTAAAAATATCTCACCTGTCAAGATCTTTAAGATGCGGTAAACTAGGTGCAATCAAGCAAGACTCATTCTCACCAGTTTTCAACAAAATCTGTTCGTTGTTAGCCGAGAGCCTCATATCCTCAACTGCCTGCACCAACTCGTCTACACCTCCTAGGTTCTCTTCCTTGTCGAATTTTGCATCCAATTTGGAATCGAAAAACTTCAAAATGATCGACAAGTCAGGTATCGTTAAATTATCAGTCATTTCCGGCAAAGCTTCCCTCAACATGAGCATGTCGTCCATAGTTATGTTAGGCAAACTGGAATCGAATACAGAGGGCGCTTGCGTGGCGAAAGTAGGAGGTAGATCTTCCATACCGGGAAAGAGGGAATTCAGAAAGTGGCCTTCGAATTGCGAATGGAAATCTTTCCGCCGCGTGACTTCATTATTGTGAATTGTCAATAAATGGCACGCTAATTCTGATGCCCACTGCAAACAAGCAAACGTTTTATTATCTACAAACACATTTTAAAATAAATAAATTGAAACATACCACTAGAAAAGCTTGGGAAAACGTTTTTCTTCTAACGACTTCCGCCACAGCTGTTAAGTATACTCCCGGTGCTAAGTGTATTTGTTGCAATACTTCTAAGTGCTTACGTAATCGCTTCAAATTCTCATGGTAAATAAATAATCTATGACTAGTTTCTAAGATTGTATTTTCCACAAACATAACCCATTTAAGTCGATAATACAGGTTGCCGATTAATTCTTCTTTGGCGTTGGTGCACCTCCGTCGAATATCACACAATTGCTTGTGGTTCTTCGTCATGACCAACAATTGTTTTCGATGTGAGGCACACAAATCCGGAAGAACAGACTTATCACCTAAGTTTCCAGCTCTATTTTGATTCTGCAAAAAGGTTAAGTAAACATTTTTAAAGGTGTACCAAATTTAAATGCACATATTCGCTTCGATTTTAATCTACCTGTAGTAACGATTGCGCTAAATCTCCTTGCTCTTGGACGTATCGCTTAGCTTCAATCATCAATTGCTCTAGTCCAAAAAGTCGATCACCTATGCCTTTAACTTCTTTCATATCGGGCTTGCCGGCGTGAACCAGTGCGGCTTGAATTTCCATACGGATAGTATTATAAACGTTGTCATCGAACTGTAAAATATGATGTAATGTTTGTAAAAATATGTATGGTATCTTATAACAACAAAACAAATTGGCACACTTGCATTCATTTTCTGATTAGAGTGTGGCGTGTTAAATATGGCGCGACAGAAATTGTAACACTTAGTACGACTGGATATTTTTTTTGGCAACTTTAGCAAAAGTTTTGTACAATTAACATATAATTTTAATAACACTTACAGATTATAAAATAAGTCCGTTGGTAGGTTGGAAGATAAGTCTAAGATATCTAGATTAACCGCAAAATCCGTGAATACGAGGGTGGATCAATAAATACCCGTGTTAGGAAAGAAGACGCAAGTTTTTCACAATTTTTTTTTTATTTTTCAACGTAATCACCTTTTAGTACAATACACTTTTCCCAACGTTTCTGCCATTTCTTTAACCCCTCCAAAAAATACGATTTGTCAAACTCTGCAAAATACGCTTCTGTCTCGAAAATAACCTCCTCGTTTGAGCTGAATCTTTTTCCCCCGAGCCACGTTTTCATGTTGGGGAACAGAAAGAAGTCGCAGGGAGCCAAGTCAGGCGAGTACGGTGGGTGCGGCAGCAATTCGTAGTGCAGTTCATGCAACTTTGCCGCGACAATTCTGGATGAATGTGCTGGTGCATTATCGTGGTGAAACAGCACTTTTTTCTTAGCCAAATGGGGCCGTGTCTCCTTCAATTTTATATCGAATCGGTCCAATAATTCACTGTAGTACTGCCCCGTGACCGTTCTTCCTTTCTGCAAAAAGTCCATGAGGATTATTCCGTTGGAATCCCAAAAAATCGTGGCCATGACCTTTCCGGCCGATAGGACCGTCTTTGCCTTCTTCGGAGCAGATTCACCCCGAAAAATCCATTGTTTTGACTGTCGCTTGGACTCTGGCGTATAATAATGGATCCAGTTTTCATCAACGGTGACGACTCGTCGCAAAAACTCCTGCGAATTTCTCTTAAAGAGGTCCAAACACTGCTTCGACATTGACAACCGTATCCGCTTGTTGCCCACCGTAAGCAATCGCGGCGCCCATCGGGCCGACACCTTTCTCACCGATAACTTATCATGTAAAATATTAATTGCCGTTCCGTACGACACGCCTACGGCCTCTGCTACTTCACGCACTTTCGTTCGGCGATCAGCGAGAATCATGTCGTGGACCTTTTCAACGATTTCCTCGGTAACCACGTCTGCCGGGCGGCCTGGGCGCTCCTCCTCAAAAACAGATGTACGACCACGTTTAAATTCGTTGATCTACTAGAAGTGCTGCCGAGGAATTGGGTACAAGTAACACAACTATTTCACGTATTTGGAAACGTAATGGTTTAAAATGTTTCAAATATTCGAAAACTCAAGAAATATTTCCCGAGGACAATTTCCGGAGAATGGAGTTTTGTCAAGACGTTATGGAAAAGATACATCTAGATGAAAATTTGGTTAAAAATATTCTCTTCACCGATGTATCAACTTTTCCATTACACGGAAAGCACAATCCCTCTGTTCTTAGATATTGGGCTTCGGAAAATCAACACCGGCATTTTGCAAATCGCACTCAGTATCCTCAAAAACTAAACGTTTGGGCAGGTATTTTAGGTGACCATTCTATAGGCCCCTATTTTATTGATGGTATATTAAATGCCGACAAGTATCTCGAATTACTGAAAAATCAAATACCTCCCGCCATTCAAAACATTGGAATAAATCAGGAAATCGTTTGGTTTCAACATGATGGCTGTCCAGCACATAATGCAGTGAGGGTAAAGGAATTTCTAGGAAATACTTTTCCTGACCGTCTTATTTCTGGAGCAGGAAACATTAAATGGCCCCCGCGATCTCCTGATCTATCTCCAAATGATTTCTTTTTGTGAGGATATCTAAAAAATATTGTTTATACTCATGAAGCTGGTAGAGCAGAAAATTTAGTTGCCTTGAGAGAAGAAATAAGTGAGGCTGCGAATTCATTAACTGCCGACATGTTAGCAAATGTAAGAGCTAATTTCTACGACCGCCTAGGACAATGTCTTGCTGTGCAAGGAGGAATTTTTGAACCTCTTGTTATAATTTATTATAATTTTTAGAATCCTTTTTTATTTATTTTATTAGGATTATTCTTTAATTTTATTAGAATTACGCTTTTGTTTATGCGACGCACCGCAGCTTAAAAATTTCCTGCATCTACTGAAAGAAATAAGAAAAGCAAATCCCTTGCAATTCGTAAATGTTATTTTAGAACGCATTACAAGTACCTATGTCGATGGTCAAATGATTACTGCTAACTTGTATTTGCGAAACAATCGGAGACAATCGTTGCCGGCCGTCGCAGTCTTCGCCGGCATTGGATCGGCTTTTCCATATACATATACATCGTATATACTCAAACGTATTCCCTATCCCTAATGATATTTGACACATGCGGTATAATTATAAATAGAGTGGACCAATTCGGAGCGAAAGCAGAGGCGTGACTAACGAATTGGTTCCCGCATGCGAAACATTATTAATATCTAGAGATATACTATCACGAACGGTGTTGTTATTATGTTAGATACAAAAAAAATGTAAGACGGTTTTTCTAGATTATGAAACGTTCTCGATGATACGTATAAAAAATAAAATCTAAAATATGTAATTAGATGATTAAAAAAAAATTCTCCGGCTTATGCGTTTTCCGTGACTTGAAAATCTGGAGAAGCGCGATGAAATATTGTTAACATAAGGTGCGTCTCCAAAGTTATTTCTCATCATTGTACACAAATCAAATAAGAACACTTCGTATTTTGTATCGGCACCAGTGTCTCTATCTTTATGTCTTGCGCTATGCACGTGGCGTTGCAAATTTGATTTTTTTAAATGGTTTATATATATATATTGCACACTAAACATTTTACATTTACCCCATTGTAAGATAAACTAGGATGGTTCTCAATAAACCTATTGACTAACTTTGATGATAGCGGTTTTTTTACTGTACGCTCCTTCAACATTATTAAATACACAGAATACACTTTCCTGCTGCTATTATACGTGGACACACGATGACCGTGAACAACATACTAAGTAATCGTATGTGCGATGGGGCACGCGGGAACTAATTCGTTAGTCCCGCCTCTGCTTTCGCTACGAATTGGTCCACTCTAATTATAAACACGTAAATGAGAAGATGTGACATATGAGGTTTTCCAAAGACGTTGACGACTTGCAAATAGTCTATATTTGATGAACTACGTAAACAAAATGACAGAAACAATAAAGTTGACGCTGACGTTCGACGAACACTTTATTCCGTTTTGCAAAAACCCTATTCATACGGTTGATTTTCATCATCAGATAATTCAGATACCCCTGAAACTAATGCTACCGAAGACACTGATGAAACCGATAAATCTGACGTTATCATAATTCAAGTTATTAAAAATACAAAATATAAACTTTTAAAAATAAGGTTATGTTTATTTGAAGCACAGTGGAGCAAACAGCTGATCGCATTTAACCAATGAATAACATTTAATACCACGATTTTCTAAGGTGTAAATTAATTAGTAGATTTACTTGCTTAGTTTCCTTATTTGCAATTTATAATACCCAATCTATAGAATAAGTGTTGCAATTTCTCCGTCACATATAAATATAAAATAATAATAAATTACTTAAACAATTATCGCGCCAGAAATAACTACTATATTCTGAAAGGGAAGAGAAAAGTATATTTGTATGTACATATAGTAATCTTAAGAGTAATGATCTAAGTACCTTTTGTCATTATCATTCTTATCTTATCCATAATTTTAGCAACACTTGGACACACACTCGTGTATTTTCAAATGTTTAATAAAAGACACTCATGCATGTTATTTCACACCTACGAACTATACTTGGAAATGAATTGTCAAACATCGATCAAATTACAAACGTATCAATATAGTATGTGTACTATTAGTATAATAATACCTGTTGTAAACCTCTTAAACACAACTCGTACAACTGATCCATCGAACTTTTATTATCAGAGGCCGATATCCATTCCAACAATGTAATATTACTTTTAGTCTCTTCCAAATTTTCCGAGACACTTTCACTTCTGACGGACAATCCAGCGGAAAGTGTCTCCTGCAAAAGCTTCTCGTTCTCCAGCAGAACTGGCAACAATGGAATACGCGATAAAATCCGCAGATCCTCCTGGAAACTAAATCAAATTTTACATTTTGGGAATGTAGTCTAACACACAAACATTGGATAAACGGATACCTTTGTAAAAATTTTAAGTACGATTGGTGTTCATTCATATAATCACTGAACTGTTTCTCACATAGATCGGCCCGTTTTCTGAATTCCATCGTGATGTCGTCTAAGTTCGCCACGACCGCCGCCCAACCCTGCTGCTGAAGATGTTGATCGTGCACCAATTTCTTGCATATTTTCGCCTGCTCCTTCGCTAGTTCGTAGAAGTGCTGAGCGAGCTGCGTTCTATGTACAACGGTGGAATAATCTGGTGGCAAATCTTTTGTAGCTTCTTCGACTTTTTCGAGGAACTCTAAAAATATGTTGTTTGTTATTGGTTATTAGATTACACTGTTTATGAAAACGTATTCTCCAAAATTTGTGAGTAACTTCATCTTAATTATATGTACATGTAACAGGTTATGAGAGCTTATGAATTTGTAACAGGGCATATTCATTACGGCAAGAGCTTTTCAGTAAGTACACTAGATGGCGCGCAAAGTTATTTCTAAGTACTATCCAAGTACTCAGCCTGGAGCTGAGGCTGGAAAATACCAAACCCGGAATCATCATTTCATGTTATTACTAAACTAATTTCACGATAGGAATGCGGACACGTCATAAACAAAAACACCAAGCTGACAAATATAAAATAAACAAAATGCGAAAGTGATTCTAAAAGTACCAAACGAACTGACGTTCTACCACATCAGTCTCGCCGCCTCATTGACTTTCCCATACCTTCACGCTCGTATGATGCAAACAGCAAGCCACTGCGGCTGTTCACCGTTTATTTGTGCGACTTTAAAATGTGTGACAAAATTAACGATCCCACCAAGTGTAAGGTTCGTAGTAATATTCTTTTTGAATGCCAAAAGTCCGCCCAATCTCAATTTACAGACAATTAGCCGAGGTTTATGGCAATGTGATGAATAGAGAACAGACACGCTTACCACTCAGTGCAGTACTGGCGAAAGGCTGTATTTCTAAAATATTTAATTTTATTTATATAATTGGAAAACGAACGGGTGGTGATCTATTAAAATTACGAAATACATATGTATTTGTTGAAAAGTTGTATTTTTAAAGTTTTTAATTTTATTTCTATAATTGGAACATTTTTATTTGTTCATTTTGTCGTTCAAGTTGAGTAAAGGAGTATTAATATTGACTAGCAATAGTTTCTCAAGGTTTTCTTCTGTCAATTTTGTTCTCTTTGAATTAAGTACATCCTTATAAATAGAAAACGTCCTTTCTACATCGCAACTGGTTATAGGTGCATATTGGAAATATTCTTTTATTTCTTCATATTTAGCAGTTAGATTTTGTGGAATTGTCTCCATACATAATTGCTGCAATGTAATTAAATCTGGATTTCTATTAAGAATTGCTTCAAACTTTTGCCGAAGGCCACATCCGAAGTCACTTGGAATACTTTTCAAATTATTAACAGCCACATCTAATGTGGTTAATCCGTCATTTAATTTGAGATTTCGATTTTCAAAATAAGTGATTAGTTTTGGCAATTTTCCAAAGTGGTCGTGAAGAAGGTACAACTGATTTTTTAAATTTGGGATTTGTGTGAGCTCCTTGCACCACCAATACTTCTAGCATCCTCCTTTAGCAGTGTTACGAAATGTTTTAGACTATCGAAATTATCAGCATAATAACTAGTAGCTTCCAGACATGTTCCCCATCTAGTTATTACTGGAGTGGGAGGCAGTGACAGAGATGGAAATTTTTCCCTGAAAAGAGCTACTCTCAATGGTGCTTTTCTGTAAACTTTTTTAAAAGCTGATACAAGTCTATCAACTTCCGGAAAAGTGTCTCTGATATATTCACAGATTCTGTGGAGAGCATGTGCTACACAAGTAATGTGCAGCATATTAGGATATGTTTTCTTCAATAGTCTGCCTGTTTTTAACATATACGCAGCACTATCACTGACAAATAAAAGTATTTTTTCTTTGTACGTGGCGTCCGAATGAAGCATTTTTTGCATATTCTCCTTAATGGTTCCAGCAACTGTTTCCGCATCAACTCTATTTATAACACTTGTTGCTATTACATATGAGTTATAGGGAATAGTTGGATGTAGTACACCAGCTACAACATTTACCACACAGCGTGCTAACATATCCACCGTTTCGTCGGCGCTTATCCATATGTATTGATTTAAAAGATGGCTTCTAATGCGTTCTACTATTCTCGTATAGCACCTAGAAACATAATATTTGCGTAAAGTTGATTCATCAGGAACATTTCGACCAGTATATTTTTGAAGAAATATTTTTAAAGTGGGATTGCTAAGTTTATTTAATGGAATATTAGCCGCCATAAAAGTTTTACAGAGTTCAGATGTATTTGCGATCCTAAGCGACGAATTTTTGACGATATTTTACGGATTTTGTAATAAATTTCCGAATCAGTATGACCGTCAACCCAACTCTCCATTGTTTTACGAGCCCGTTCTCGACGTTCTTCCATATCATATCTGAAAAAGTAACTTAAACAATGCTCTAGATCTAAATAAATGAAAACTAACAATGTGTGCGTAAGTTATTGAAACTGAACGAAATTCAATGTACACTTACGTCGAAATAATTGGTAGAATAGATTCAATCAAACGATATTAAACAGGATCTATCACAAAAATTACGATGTAAATAACAGTTAGAACTACGAAAACAAGAAACTAACTCACAGCACTTTATTTATCTTACGAAATATAAACTAATAAATAAAATACATTATAAAAACCCCGCTTCTATCTACGGTCATGAAAACACTTTAAAAAGCACGATATTCTTCTAATATAATAGCTGGCTTGTTCATTGTTATCGCTGAGAGCCCAGGTGTCCGAGTAAGTCAAACAAATACTTCATTGAATTACGCCGGGATGTACTCAGCGACGTTATACACAATTCCAATTGCCGATTGCGTTTTATGGAAAGTGCGTCCGTTCTCTAGATGAATTAAGCATCGCTTCGAAAATGACCATCATGTTTAATGGTAGACGGACGAATATTCATAATGAAGAATCTCGTGCCGACTTTCGGTGTTGTGACTATTAAACTCAAGTCAAGAATTAAGGGAAAAAATTCAAGAACAGTTCTTTATGAAATTGTTGGTGATGATTTGGTGCCAGTAGTTTGTGCCAGGTGGGATTTCCTCGAATTTTGACAAATGAACACCTAATATAATTGATTGAGGTCTCGCTAGGCACTTGGTGAAACATATTAAATGATAAAGGTAAAGAAAATACACACTTGGTTATTTGTTTCACTGCAATTTTATTTACAAAATACGGACAAATTTGTTTCGAACTTCACAGTTCATTCTCAACTGAACAAGAAAGGTTTACTTAAAATATGAATAGATAATTTGAAAAGTGGGAGTAACACTGTGAAACATAAACGTGAGTTATGTATTATGGGGGTTTTCCTAGTAATTAACGAGAAACAGCCTTAATAATAGGGAGATTACAAACTCTGTTTGTTCATTTACTATATTTAATGATTTGTTTATTGCTTTAGATATTTCCATTATTTCCAAAAAGTCTAATCGTTTACTTTTATTTGCAGAGTGTAAAATTTCAAAATTATTTATTGAAATTTAGAACCCCCCCCCCCCCCAATTAGAACCAAGTAATTATCGTTTAATTAATTACATAGGAAAGACCACGAATAAAATTAATAATAGATTAGTTAATTTAGGCATAAAAACTATAATAGTCAATAAATTAAATTTAGGTAAACTTTGGACAAATAATAAGGATACAATTCAAAAAGCAGATAAATGTGGCGTGTATAAATTAAATTGTTTAGACTGTGACGCTTTCTACATAGGTCAAACTGGAAGATCAGGTATATCCGAGCATTGTATAAATGAAGAACACAGGGTATCAATAAATAATTTTGAAATTTTACACTCTGCAAATAAAAGTAAACGATTAGACTTTTTGGAAATAATGGAAATATCTAAAGCAATAAACAAATCATTAAATATAGTAAATGAACAAACAGAGTTTGTAATCTCCCCTATTATTAAGGCTGTTTCTCGTTAATTACTAGGAAAACCCCCATAATACATAACTCACGTTTATGTTTCACAGTGTTACTCCCACTTTTCAAATTATCTATTCATATTTTAAGTAAACCTTTCTTGTTCAGTTGAGAATGAACTGTGAAGTTCGAAACAAATTTGTCCGTATTTTGTAAATAAAATTGCAGTGAAACAAATAACCAAGTGTGTATTTTCTTTACCTTTATCAAATGAACACCTGCAAAAACGAATAGAACCTGCACTTTTTTTAGTCAGTACGAAACGCCAAGAAGTTTTTGAACCATATTATTGGTGATGAGTCCGAGATTTTGTATAAAACTTCAGAAACAAAACGCCAGTTAATGGAGTAGCAACATCCCATTCAAAACCAAATAAGTCTAAGAAATTATGGCCACCAAAAACGTGTTTTGGCATCAAACGGGCGTCCTACTCTTCGATTACATGCCTAGAGGGGAGACGACAAATGCAATAGCCTACTGTCAGATCCTTCACCGACTACGCCGCGCCATTCTAAACGTGGATTATTGTCCAACGGCATTGTGCTTCCTCGCGATAACGCACCCTTGCATACTGCTACGTTGACGAAGAACTTGCTTCAGCTGTTTAGGTGGAAAGTTTTTGAACATTCGCCTTATAGGCTTGGCCGCGAGGGATTATTTTTCCCTCAAATTGAAGGAATTTTTGAGGCGGAAACCATTATGGAATTGGCAACGAACTGCAAGTTAGTGACTGGTTCAACAACTTGGCGGCAACTGAATATGTATGCAAAAGGCATTGTAAAACTGGTGAAACGCTTCGACAAATCTTTAAATTTGAACGGCGGCTACGTATAAAAACAGATATCAAATAAAGTAAGTTTTGTTTCGTTACTAGAGACGGGATGCATAGGGCCGAAAATACGATGGACCTATAACATCGCTAAGTACAACACGCAGTTATTGAATAGCATTATTGATTCGGTTAACCGCATATGTTTTTTGTCGTTGAATTGTGACGCAATTACTTCTAAATAACAGTTAAATTCCTTTCTTCATGAGTGTAGATAGCGTGAGGAGTTTTTAAAAATTATTTTATTTATTAGTTTATATTTCGTAAGATAAATAAAGTACGGTGAGTTAAGTTTTTTTTCATTGTTTTAACTGTTAATTACCTAAGTATAGCAAGCACCAGATTAGAAGTATTGGGGAGATTTGTATTTAGTTTTACATCAATTTGCAAGTTACCATAGGTGACGTAAACTACACATCTATCTTAATCTTTAATAAATTAATAATTTATTAGAGTAAAATATATAACGTGGACGTTTATAAAAATTGCTTCTGCGCACCTCCTCTTTTCGTCATCTTATTTGGCGCTTGTTATACTTCGTAATTTTTGTAATAGATCCTGTTTAATATCGTTTCATCGAATCTACTTCTTCCAATTATTTCGACGTAAGTGTCCAGTGAATTTCGTTAAGTTTCAATAACTTACGTATACATTTTTAATTTTCATTTATTTAGATCTAGAACATTGTTTAAGTTACTTTTTCAGATATGATATAGAACAACGTCGAGAATCGCATCGTAAAACAATGGCGAGTTGAATTAAGGGTAATACTGATTGTATATCCATTGCCATGATTCAATTAGCATCGCAAACACATACACAGAAATTAGACCCGTTGGAATCTGACAATTTAAACGAAGAACTTTCTGAAACTTTAATGGCAGCAAATATTCCATTAAATAAACTTAACAATCCCACCTTCAAAACATTTCTCCAAAAATATACTGGTCGAAATATTCCTGATGAATCCACCTTACGCAAATATTATGTTCCTAAGTGCTACACGCAAGCAGGAGAATGCATTAGAAGCCATCTTTCAAATCAGTACCTATGGATAAATGCCGACGAAACTGTCGATATATTAGGACGCTGTGTGGTAAATGTTGTAGCTGGTGTACTACATCCAACTATTCCATATAATGCATATGCAATAGCAACAAAAGTTATAAATATAGTTGATGCGGAAACAGTTGCTAAAACCATTAACGAGAATATTCAAAATATACTTCATTAGGGCGACAGGTACAAAGAAAAAGTACTTTTATTTGTAAGTGACAGTGCTGCATATATGTTAAAAACAGGCCGACTATTAAGGAAACCATATCCTAATATGCTGCATATTACGTGTGTAGCACATGCTCTCCAAAGAACCTGTGTAAAGTCCCTAGATATATAAAGTACCGCGATTCATGAAGCCTGTATATTTGTAATTTTGGAGCCAAAATGGCGGGCAGTTAAATATAGTAATTTGACATTGTTTGATATTTTTATTTTGAAATTATAAAATTTAAATATAATGCCTTCGTGTTGTATAAAATCGTGTAAAAATAGGTCTGAAAAAGGTTTTCGTCTATTTAGAATTCCTTCTGAAAGAAAAAGAAGACAGATTTGGCTTAATTTTATAAACAGAGGCAATTTACCACATCGATCGTTATTTGCGAGGTTGGTTTATTTCGTCTACTTAATGTCATATGAAATTGCTCATTTTTGAATATCTTAGGTGCACTTCGGTGAAGGGCAGTTCGAACAAAATCGTAGTGATAATCGAAAATTACTTAGGAACAATGCAGTGCCTACGTTATTTCCATCAACTGAAGCGGTAAATAATAATCAACATCTTGAACAACATTCTGATGAAAATGTAAATACAAGCAATATGGATGGCTATATTGACACTAATAATGACTCACCAATTTCATCACTAAATGAATATAGCACAAATGATACAATCGAAGAACTGAAAAAGAAAATTAAGACATTACAGCAAGAGAATCGAAGATTGACATGTAAACTGGAAAAGAAAAATGAAAATTTACAAAAGGTTTTTTTTTAATGAAGATCAGTTAAAATATCTACAGTTAGGTACACACAAAGGTTTCAGTTGGTCTGATAACACTATGAATAAGGGAATACAGTTATATTTAAGTTGTGGCACTAAAGGTTATGAGGAAATGAGAAAACAAAACTTACCATATCCCAGTATCAGAACACTACAAGAACGTTTACAATCTTTCAAATTTCAACCAGGGATTATAGAAGATATATTTCATCTTCTTGAAGCAAAAGTAAGTAATTACTGAAATTATTTTATTTCGTTATACGTATTTTCAAAAGATTAAAAATTTTACAGCCGAAGAAAAACATGCAACCCTTGTAGTAGATGAAATGGCAATTAAACCAGGTCTTCAATATGATAGTTCCCTTGCATCTATTATTGGTCGTCCAATAATGCTGCTTTCTGGTAAAAGAGACAGTAGTGAAGAATATGCCTCTCATGCATTAGTGTTTTTATTAACAGGAGTATCTTCTCGGTGGAAGCAAATGGTTTGCTATGAGTTTACTGCATCTTCTTACTCAGCTATTGAAATGCAAGAGAAGATAACAACAATTATAAAAAAAGCAATGTCTATAGGTATAATAATTAAGGCAGTTATAACAGATATGGGTCCCCAGAATCGTAGCATGTGGAAGTTATTTCATATTACTGCTGGCAGACACTCCAAAATAATGAACTATACTCCTCATCCATGTAATCCAAATGAAAAGCTATATTTTACTCCAGACCCAGTGCATGTTTTTAAAAATGTTAGTTCCTCATTAACAGATGGACACACAATGATCCTTGATGAGTCAATTGTAAGTAAATATCAGCTTGCATCAAATTTTATTTCGATGGAAGCCATACAACAAGTTTATAAACTAGATCAAATGGATACTTTGAAACTTTGTCCAAAATTAAAAGAAAATGTACTACATCCATCACATTTTGAAAAAATGAATGTTTACTTGAGTTCAACATTATTAAGTTCAGATATTGTTGCAGCAATATCATATTACATAAACCAGAATATGATTGGCAGGGAACATGAAACAACAGCATGGTTTCTAAAACTCATGCACAAATGGTTCAAATATATGACTGGTCGCTTTTATAAATATGCTCTTTCTAAAAATGATGAAGAAGAGTACATGTCTGTTTTATCTTTTCTATCTTTCTTCATCGATATTATAAGAAATATTACTGTACGTAATGTATGGAAGCCATATCAAACTGGACTATTATTAGCAACAGAAACTGCTAGGGATTTTCAAAGAGAATATTTGGAAAATTATGGTTTTAAATACATATTGCTGAGTAGGTTAACACAAGATTCGCTTGAGAATGTATTCTCTTTGATTAGAAATCGTCAACCTACACCAGATGCTAGAGATTTTAAAAAATCATTAAGGCTGGTCTCTATTTCCCAGTATCAAACAAATTTGAAGAAAACAAATTATTTTCAAAGTGACTGTATAAACTTAGTTCAATATTGCCAATCAGCACCTAAACCAGCAATTTTGGAAAACGCTGCAAGGAGAGAAAATGATGACGAAGATGGATGGTTGCAAAATAACAAACACATAGAAGCCATTTACATTTTTCAATTAACACAAACTAATTTAGACCCACATTTGCAAGCTTCGCTATATTATTTAGCAGGAACACTTATTCATAAAATATCTAAAACCCTTAAGTGCGACTGCATTAAGAATTTAATAACTAATAAAGATTGCAAAACTATAGCTAGTATAAGTATGTTTACAAAGTTAAAAGAATTTAAAGAAAATATCTTAGTGTATCCGTGTTTAGCATTTTATGTATATATATTTTTATCAATGTGAATTAATGTTTAGGCAGAAAGAAAACCATATACTAGGAAATGTTATTAATGTTGACGATTTTGCTAATATGTGTTTTACTCACATAAAATTAGACATAGTACTTCCTAATTGCCATAATATATTATCGCGGTTAACAAAATTATTTATAAAATGCCGAATGTATTTCTCTCTAAGAGACAAATCAAATATTAAATTAAGGGAAGTAAAGAGCAGTCGTAGTGTTGTAATGCGTAGCTTAATACAAAATGTTAAATAAACACTTGTTATATGTTTAATTGCTATGAATTATAATTATAATTTTAGTGATTACAAAATTTCGAATGTGTTTATTAAAGAAACAAATTACATGTAAAATTAAAGGAGAAAAAAATTATAATAAATACTTGTATGTATGTTTTATTCTTATTAATTATATTATTCACAGTTAATCTATTTTTTGTTTCGTCTACAATAATAAATTCCTCCATAAAAATCTTAATACAGTAATAAAAATTTGAAGTTTCTGATGTGTTATTTTTCTTTCCTAATTTCCCGGTTAATTTGGAGCCAAAATGGCGGCAAATCGCGGTACTTTATATATCTAGGGACTTTAAACCTGTGAATATATCAGAGACACCTTTCCAAAAGTTGATAGACTTGTATCCGCTTTTAAAAAAGTTTTCAGAAATGATGGTTTAATGACATTAGATGTGGCTATTAATAATTTTAAAAGTATTCGAAGTGACTTCGGATGTGGCCTTCGGCAAAAGTTAGACGCAGTGTTTAATAGAAATCCAGATTTAATAAAATTGCGGCAATTGTGTATGGGGACAATGCCACATCTAACTGCAAAATACGCGGAAATAAAAGAATATTTCCAGTACGCACCTATAACCAGTTGCGATGTAGAAAGGACGGTTTCTATTTACAAGGATGTATTTCATTCAAAGAGAACACATTTTACAGAAGAGAACCTTGAGAAAGTATTGCTAGTTAATATTAATACTCCTTTACTCAACTTGAACTACAAAATGAACAAATAAAAATGTATTTCGTATTTTGTAGCCGTACATATACCCGTTTTATTATTATAAGTATAATTATATAAATAAAATTTAAAACTTTAAAAATACAAATGTTCAATAGTACGCTCGTGGGCGATGAGTCATCAACCTCTCGCATCCGGTCTCTAATTATTACATTGGCTTCTTTTTTGTTTTTCTTACGAGGAAAGTAAACAAATAGAAGTTTGCATTATCCGTTATATACTTATCTATCGGATAAATAACTATAACTTGTTGAAAAAAATTCAAATGTATTATATCTATCTAATACATTTATCATGAGGAGATCGAACAAGGACTTTACCTAGAAGTAAAGAAAACGGGCATCAGTCTTTGAATAATGGGGATAACCTGTTTTGTTTTTCTAGGAAAAAGAATCCCTTATAATTGCTACCCTTCAAAAGTAATGTATATACTGTAAAATAGCTGGTGTTACAGTATTCACGCCAGATGTTTTTGTAAATTTCTATTCTGCTATTAGGCGAAGCAGGTACAAGTTAGGACAAAGATCGACTATTTAAAAAAACAATAGGAACCATCTTAGTAAACTGATTTATTATCGCAATATCACTGACAGTAATGCAATATTACAATGAAGCAACATGTAAAATGTGTCGGTGTAAATTCCTTATCATATATAGACATAACTATTAAATATTAAAACATATATATTTATATAAACGTTTTCCTATCATTGAAAAAGAAATGAACTCTTATCTAAATATGAATTAATTTGTAATAGTTTATAAATCCAAAACCGATACAAGGAATTATAATTTTATCTTTTAATAAACATGCCTACTTGATCCGCTAAAATGATTATGTTATATAATAATTTCGCTATATATTTTTAAAGTCATAAGCTACTTAATTTATATAGCCTACACGTGTCATTTATTTACCATTTCAGAAAAATATCTTACATATAAACTCAATTTTTATCTGGTCTTCCATGTTGGAAGGTCATATATTACAAATATATACAATGTAATGTTCAGGCATTAAATGCGCAAAAAAGAAACGAATATTTTAGAAGTAGGAAGTTTCACTTGTAACACTAGTACCTGCTCCTTTAGAGAGGCTTAAATTTTAATGACAGGGTCGCACCGCCTCCAGTCATAATATGTTCAGTTGCTAAGGCGTTCTTAGAAATTTTGCACAAAGCTTCCTTAACATTTCGTTATTTTTAATTATTACTATAGGAAAGGCGTATATAACAAGTGGTCATTAATTTCGTTAATAAAATATTTGTTTTCTTTTTGAACCGTTTGGTTAACAATTGTTGCTTCTTAGCTTGTCATTAGTTTGTCGAATCAATTTGCTAAAGTCAAAATAATCGAAATGGAAACTAACTACAGCAAAAAATTAATAAAGGAAATGTTTAAAAGCACCCAAATGCAATAAATCGTAGAGAAGATAGAATATAGCCCGTAAGTCCTGACTATAAATGATTCAAGCGAATATTTAATTTGGCGACTGAGAAATTGGCTTGCCTGGTCAGTTTGGATTATAATATTATATATAAATATGGATGGCATATTGTTAGAATTGCTAGTAAATCAATAATAACTCACATCAGGAGTGAGATTTATATAAAACGAATTTTACAAACCAATATTACAAATAATACAATTATGTACAATTTACGATTTCACACCTTAGTTCTATATATGGAGAAAGAGGTTTCTGGAGCTACTGAGGGTATATTTTGATGCAGACGCGAATTTTTATAAAAATATATTTTTTAATGGCCCTTCATTGTTGTAAATCATTCGTCATATTCTTCTCTTAGTTACCTATATAAACAGTATGAAGGAGCGTCCTATAGTGACCCGATGATATACGGAATCAGCTCTTCTAAGCGTGGTCCGATATATCGCGCACCATACGAGGGACACCTTTTATATTTTTACAATCGACCACTAGATGGTGCTTTAAACATATGTAATCACCATATTCTTAAAGTTTGACATTTGTCAATGAGAAATCCGCGATAGCTTAGAAATTGAGTCAGTAGTTTGTTGACAGTGACAGTTGACAGTGACACATATTGAGAATAATGAATAATATTACCTCTCATAAATTGGTATGTTAATGAGTGCATTACTAAATAGAAGTAGAAAAAGTATTTTTTTCAACTTTGTCTAAAAAATATGGATATAGTATATTACATACCGATGCGGAAAGTGGTTCATTACTGTCGAGAGATTAGTAAGTTCACCGAGACGCGCAACATCGAGGTGAACTTAATCTTGAGACGGGAATGAATCTTCGCGCCGAGGTTTGTATACTATTTTACTTACGATCGGTTAGTAATTAATAGAGCAGACCAATTTCCGTGCGCGCCATGAGCGCCGATATGGGAGTGTAATTCGTAATATATTAGAATATGCGATAGAATAGGGACGCAACATGAGCTTGTTACCGATATAAGTATAGAAGTAGAGACATTTATTCTATCTGAAATAATTAAATATACATTTGGTTTTCTGCTATTAAAGTAATATGCATAAACACACGAAAAATAAGAATAGTACATATTATAGCAGCGTTGTATGTACCTATAAATAAAATGGAAAATGTATGAAACATTTAATTTTTGAGCCATCGTATATTAAATCCGGGAAATCCATAATAAACATATTCACTTCGTCTGACAACGGTCGTTTTCTCGATTTATGTGTCGACGACATTTTATTACGTATGTTTACACTTACATGCAGTCTAAACAAGTACCAAACACATACTGAATGCTTTTTATTAGTTCTGATGCATACAATCATCCTCACATCGGCGCACATGGCGCGCACGGAAATTGGTCTGCTCTAGTAATTAATTATTATATAAACTATTAAATCACTAAATTTCGAAAATATAATAGTATTAAATTTCATGACATTTTGATAAATGCTTTTGATAGGTATAGCAATCGCCAATTAAGTTGGCGCGAGGAGGGGGTGCGCTGAAGCCGTTTTTAAAAACGTCCTCCCCCACTACTCAACTAATTGTCAGAATACATTTGTCATTGACGTTTGACGGAACATAATGTCTTTGCTAGGGGATCATAAAGTGATACACGCTCAGAGGTTAGAATTATCTGACATTTGATGTAAAACCAAATATAAATCTCCCCACTACTTCTAATCCTGCGCGAACTTACCCCTCCACGCGCCAACTTAATTGGCGTTTGCTATACTGTTGCTAAGCAACGTAACAATTAATAGTGATATTAATATTAATTCCAAAAGCGAATAAATTTTGTACTAAAACGTTGTCTTGTTATTTACTTATTAAAGATTTGTGAATATTTTTATTAAAATTTGATTTACTTATTTAAATGAGACTGACGTTTCATAAATACTGAAATGACATTACCTAGCCGGAACTAGCCGGTAAAGTGTTATTACCTACCTCGGTATGTAATAGCGCATTTTCTAACCGGTTTGAAATGTTCAGTTTACTAACCGATCGTGAATAAAGTAATTTATTACAATCCATTCTTTTAAAATTATTACAAATATATCAACTTAACTGTGATAGTAAGACATCAAACATATAACCACGTTCATTTGACACACGTAGATTTCCACAACCATATCTACCTTAATTCTTATTTCATATGTGACACACCCTATGTGTACAAACAAATTACGTCGAAATGATCAGTTTAAGTTCTAACGAGATAACGATCCGAAAGCATACAGTTTAAGTGGTAAAAGATTGAATCTCGCAAAATACGTCCGAGGTATTAAAACCGGGGTCGTGCTTACAAATCCCCGATAGCAACCCCATTGAATATCTAGGGTCGGAATTGAAGCGGAATCTGCAGATTTGTATCATCAACAATAAAAATTTATGAAAGCGGTTTGACTGACGAGCGGAACACAATAAGTCCTAATATGACAGACAGAAGTTAATACAGACTATTCCTTAAAGATTAGCATCTATTCGAAGATATGAATAAGCATGCAACTATATTCCTTTTATTTTTATCTAGTCAGACGAATACTTTTCCGTATTTGTTTTCTACATTGCAATAGCTATAAATTTGTTATTTAAAAGCTTTATTTATTGTTGTAATATACTAATGAACTCTTGCTAATGGTACAGACGGTTCTTGGTGGAACATTGAATTTATAAACTTAACCCTGCTGTTAGATTTAAAAAAGATATACGAATCCTAGATTAAAAGACCATTTGGTCCATACTACATGTTTCAGTAAAAGTAAAAATTTAATCCAATATAATTATGTAATTTGATTGAAACCTCGTTAATATATTTAATTAATATTATTGTGTATCGTGCCATGTGGCGTCCTCCAACATAATCACAATACAACTGATAAGTACAAATTTAGATATGGGATTCCCCTTTTTGCATTTTGCTATGAAAACACATGCCAATTTTACACTGCTTTGTTCAGTTTGTATTTTGCTTTCTAAATATCCACACGCATTTTTCATACTGTATAACGAAATGGCAAAACGACGTTACTTGAACGAAGATGATATTCGTGAAGTACTCAATTCAAAAAGTGACCTAGATATTTCAGATTCGAATATTGACTGTAATTCAGAAAATAACGAAACTAGTCATTTTGAAACAGAAAGTGAACCGGATTAGCTGTGAATCCCTTGTATATTGCTAAAAACAAAATGGTATGAAGTGCCACTCCATTACCTCAACCCATCAAAACTGCTGCTAAGAATATTATCTCAGCACAACCAGGGCCAACTAGATTTGTAGTGCCTAGATGCAGTGATATGATGTCAGCATTTTTATGTTTCTTTCCGCCTCCAATAGAAAGAATCATTATCGAAAATACTAACAATTACGGCAGAGTCAAATTTAGTGACAGATGGGCCGATATTGATGATGACTTATTGAGAGCGTATATCAGACATCAAATGCTACATTTGCGGCAAGTTTATTTGCAAAACCAACAGAAAAATATTTTGTTCAGCATGTACTGAAGAAAACTATCAATAAAATCAAATTTGTTGTAGAAAAAGCTTTGTGTTTTGATTTCAATCAAATAAAAATGTAAACTGGACCAAATAGTTCCCAATCCAAGATAAGTAAATTTTCATTTTTTTCAGTCCGGCTTAATGTCAAGACACTTTGTGGATATTAAATTTTGTTAATAAGAAAAGACGTGAGCTGAAATCTCAAAGCAATATACAGTATGACTGAAGTTTCGTTTTGTTTTTTTGGGGGATATATTCTAAAAAATATAACAAATAAAACAGTAAAAATTTTTTCTAATAAAAGTTGTCTAGAAACGCCAAAAAAAATTATATATACAGTATGACTGAAGTTTCATTTTGTTTTTTTTTTTGAGGATATATTCTAAAAAATATAACAAATAAAATAGTAAAAAAATTTTCTAATAAATGATTCATTCATTTCAAGTAACAAAAACGCAAAACTTATATATCCATTTTTATTTGTTTCAAAGTTACAGATCTATGAATGTGATTGTCAGATCATGAAAAAAAATGTAATCCTAAAGTCAATACAAACTGATTTTATTTAAAAAAAGTTATATGATTCAATAACAGACCTGTAATCGTTAACGTCGTACAATAAAATGTTATCCTAAAATAAATGAAAGCGTGTCGTACAGTGCATACAGTAATTTCTTGGAGATCTACAAAAAAGAGTACCAGAAATTGATTTATGATAAAGAAGGTTCTTACTTATTTCGCAAGTGCTGAACCATGATTATCATACAATAAGCAAATGTTCAGATGACTGTTAACGTTGCATTTTTTAATAAAGGATTACATTACGTTTCAGTTCATACCACAGCTTATTAGTGAGTGAACACGTTTTCTTTATTCAAAATGCCTTACCGATTTTCTTCTCAAGAGTATGCTGACATGCATTTTATGTATGGCTACTGTAACGGCAGTTCACGTCAAGCAGTTATTGAATGCCGACATCGGTTTCCCGGTAGGCGCATTCCTCATTACAGAACGTTTCTGGAACTACAAAGACAATTTCGGGAATGTGGGCTGCTTGATTATCTTTTCGACCGAGGAGTAAATTTGCCAGCAGACTTAGAGGAAGAAGCAGTAGCTATTGTTACAAGAGATCCAACTCTCAGTGTACGTCGAATCGCTAGACAACTAGGAGTGCCACGAACGACAGTTTGGTGAATTTTAAAACGTGAGGGCCTCTATCCATATCACTATCGCAGGGGACACGGTTTGCTTGAGGCAGACCACTATGCTCGTCTAGTTTATTCTACCTGGATATTAAGACAGTCACGGCTTCATTTTAATTTCTACAGAACAGTCCTCTGGACATATGAATCTACGTTCACGAGAAGTGGTGTTACAAATCTGAGAAACCTGCACAGGTGGTCATCAGAAAATCCCCTATAGCTAAGCTACACGCCCATCTAAATTTCAACATGAATTTTCTATTAACATTTGGGCGGCCCTAATCGATAACTTGTTGATTGGTCCTGTCGTTCTTCCGGGGAGGTTAAATGCGGACAATTACCTTCAATTTCTTATTGACGACCTGCCGACCTGCTGACGAACTGCCAGGTCTTTTAGAGGATGACCCACTGAATGTTCGACGAGACTTGTGGTTTCACATGGATGGGGCACCACCACATTTCGGAATTGCGTCCGAAATTGGGTTAACGTAAATTATCCAAAATGAATTGGTCGAGGTGGTCCTGCTGCACGGCCACCCAGATCACCCGATCTTAATCCCCTTGACTTTTATTTATAGGGGTACATGAAAAATTTAGTCTACGCGCAAGTTTCGAACACAAGAGAAGAGTTGTTGTTGAGTATCCACCTGGCTGCCGAGTAAATCCGACAAAACAAGTATGAAATTCGGATAAGTACTTCTTCTGTTGGCTTACGGGCACAAGCCTGCATTCAACAAGGAGGTGGACATTTCGAAAATATTATTAATTAAACTGTTTTAAATAAAATCAGTTTTTATTGACTTTAGGATTACATTTTTTTTCATGATCTGACAATCACATTCATAGATCTGTAACTTTGAAACAAATAAAAATGGATATACAAGTTTTGCGTTTTTGTTACTTGAAATGAAGTCCACTTTACACTCCTAAAATTTGAACATAACGATACGGGACACTTTGTATATCACTTCCTTGGTTAGTAGTAAATTGTGGCATGTGCTTATTTTTTCTTTTAATTAAATTTAATAATAAAAATACACATTCAGCACTTACACAGTTTAATACATAACATATTTTACAAAGTTGGAAATAATTTTTCATCAAGAACATTTTCGCAACTATTTAATTCTTTTATTAATTCTTTCAAACCTAAATATTTCTTAAAAGTATGTTTTAGCAATTCAGATAACATTCTTTATTCTGCTTAAATATTTTCAAATGGTCATGAGAACGCTTAATACCTGTTAATAGTTAAACATAAACATTAGTTTGGGGACTTTACCCTTTTGAAATTATAATAATGAGTTACAAAAACTGACACCTTTGTTCATGTATATGTCTCCTGAGCGGGTAGAAAATTCTATATTTTGACGAGTTCTTTTAGAGGATTCTTAAAAAAGTATTTTTATTATGTCTTAATCGTAGAAATGTACTAAATATGGGCAAATTTACTCCAAAATGTACTTATGTACTACGATAGCTAAAATGTACTAAATTTAGTACTAAAATTGTACTAAAACGGCAACACTGCAACACGCAATCCCTAAAAGTCTGAGCACCCCTGACCTAGTGCGACAACTCAAAAGAACCAAATATTTTGAGACTAAGAAATAAGCCGTTAGAGAAAAGCAGAGCAGAGTGCAGTGTAGAGTCACATCAGTTAGGTGTACTAAACGTGTTAAAAACTAGAATAGACCGTTGGGAATATTCAGATTTAAGTAACTCAAGTAATTTACGGTATATTTAAAAATGCTTAATCTAAGATTAGGTGCATTGTTCACTTAAAAAAAAAGTATTCATCTTATTCGTATGATCCTTTGACTTTCTTATAAAATCATCCGGAAAACATTTTGTATTAACATTACAAATTTTAATTTAGGTGCTAATTTTATGGTCGGGGACGCCGGAGAATAAACATTTCTAAAAAAAGACGCTAATGAAGGCGTAAAAATAGAGAATTATAATATTTATCAGACAAATCAGTATGCATAGATAAGATAACAATTCATATTTGTTGTTAACAATAACGCAACCACATTAATTGAAGGTTGTGGCGGTATAGTTTAAACCAGTATGGAAACAAACAAGATAGAAAGGATGTATAATATTTATGTCTGATTGAATGCCTTTTTATTTGCTTCCTTTCTTTCTTCTTTTTTACTCGTCTGCTACAGAAAAAATATTATTTTAGTAACTGCATGATTACGGTGTTAAGACACAAATAAATTCTGATAATTTTTTCTCGATAAAATTAATTATAGTTGCTTATAACAATTAATTTTTATTAAGCTGTTGGAATGAGTATACAGTCACAAACAAGCTTTTTTGCAATTAAAAAATTTGGCAAAAAAAAAGGGTACAAAAACTAACTACGGTAGTAATCATTTTTTTAAATAAACGAACATCCAATTCATTGAAAATTTCAGGTGTGAATGGTAATTCTACTGTTTAAAAATGATTAGGCAAAAATAAAAATGATCATTAATATATTTAACAACATAATTTTAGACATATGTACTTGAGTAAGTAAAACCTACCAATTTTGTATAATACAAAAGTATTTTTAATAATAATATATATATATATATATATATATATATATATATATATATATATAAATATAATAACTTCGTGACCTTGGTATGATATGGTAAACCTAATCAGTAGGCGATTAAAGGTCTGTATATTACTTCAAAATATATGTATTTAAAAAACTCTACATGTTTCGGCTGTATACGCCTTTTTCAAGAGAATACAAAATATGAATGACAGGATATAAATGTCAAGTAATTACTTGACATTTATATCCTGTCATTCATATTTTGTATTCTCTTGAAAAAGGCGTATACAGCCGAAACATGTAGAGTTTTTTAAATACATATATTTTGAAGTAATATACAGACCTTTAATCGCCTACTGATTAGGTTTACCATATATATATATATATATATATATATATATATGATAATTTTGATGTTCTCGCGGTTGTATGATGAAATGATGGTTTCTCGGGTTCTTGGCCGCGTGTGAGATGTGTCCTGAGAAGGATTGTTGTCTCGACGTTTCGACGGGATCGCACTCGTCATTTTCTAGAGTTGTTCTTTCACTTGACGCTGAAGAGTAACTGTTACTCTTCAGCGTCAAGTGAAAGAACAACTCTAGAAAATGACGAGTGCGATCCCGTCGAAACATCGAGACAACAATCCTTCTCAGGACACATCTCACACGCGGCCAAGAACCCGAGAAACCATCATTTCATATATATATATATATATATATATATATATATATATATATTAACAACAGCCGAGAATATATATATATATAATATTATTAAAAATACTTTTGTATTATCCAAAATTGGTAGGTTTTACTTACTCAAGTATGTTTCAAATTATGTTGTTATACAGGGTGTCCAGAAACTCTCCTAACAAACGAAGACCGGAGTTTCCTCAGATAATTTTAAGACAATTAAACCCAAATTCACCTAGTCCGAAAATGCTTCCTAAGGGAACTAGAGTTCTTTGAAGATGGCGCCTTGTATTTATTTTTTTTTAAATTCCTCCAGAACGCTTCTATTTAGAAAAACAAAAACTAGTATGCTTATTTATCCTCCAGAGATGAATCGATTCCATCAATTGCGAATTTCTAGTACCGGTCATAGGCGTCCGTTTTGGGTAGGTCAACGGTTATTTTAAGGCATAACTTTTTTGTTTTTAACTTTTAAGCATTTGTGACACTAGATTATTAAATTTTCAGGTATTTCAGTACTAAAAGGTACTCTTACTTTAAGTCGGTATGATACACTGTTTTCTAGAAAAATCGATTTATAAATTTTTCGTTTTTTCTTCATTAAAGTTCAATATTTTATTTTTTGCAATAGTTAGCTCTGAACTGCCAACAGAAGTAAAACCTACGTTTTTCATTGTCAAATTGTTGTCAGTTCGCGAAGTTTATCTTTTCATTTTTTACTTTGTGTTATTCAAACACAACGATTTCAATTTTTAAAAAAATGGTTTTTACTCATGAGGAATACGCCGATATGCATTTAGTTTATGGTGAAATGAGGTGTAACGCTCGAGCGGCGCAACGTAGATACGCTGAAAAATTTCCCAATCGTCAGCATCCCACTCACTCAACATTTACAGCTCTTCATCAACGATTAAGAGAAACAGGTTCAGTGGTCCCAAAAAACAATGAAACAGGGAAACATAATGATGTAACAGCAGAACATGAAGATGTTATTTTAATGGAAGTTGAGGAAAATCCAGAAATTAGCGTTGGAAGACTATCTGCCATGTACCCCACAATTTCAAAATCTTCCGTAGGAAATATCTTACACAAAGAAAATTTATATCCTTTTCATTTTACAAAGGTGCAAGCACTGCTAGAAGGAGATTTTCCTGCTCGCGTAGAATTCGCTAGATGGTTACAAAATCAGCAAAATCAAGATGAAGATTTCTTCAGGAACATTTTGTTTGGTGACGAAGCTACATTCTCAAAAAATGGAATTTTTAATGTACATAATGCACATTATTATTCGTACGTTGGTGACAATCCCCACGTTGTTCAAGAATTTAAGCATCAGCATAGGTTTAGCATAAACGTCTGGATAGGAGTAGTTGACGATTATCTACTTGGACCTGTGGAATTACCTGCTCGTTTAAATGGTGCTGATTACTTACATTTCCTGCAAAATATTTTACCTGATTTGTTAGATGAGGTGCGTTTAAATATTCGGCAAAACTTATGGTTTCTACAGGACGGCTGTCCGGCCCACTTTAGCAGGAATGTACGAGACTTTCTAGATAATAACTACGAAGACCATTGGATTGGAAGAGGCGGTCCAGTTGCTTGGCCAGCAAGGTCGCCGGATTTGAATCCTTGCGATTATTGTGTTTGGGGATACATAAAAGCATTTGTTTATTCCGTTCCGATACAAAATCGCGCACAACTCTGGCTAAGGATACAAGATGCTTGCAACGAATTTAGAAATAACTTTGGAATTTTTGCAAGAATTCGGCGTTCTCTAAGCAAAAGGGTAAACTTATGCATAGAGACTAATGGTCATCACATCGAGCAACTTTTGTAATAATCTACCTTTGATACTTGTTCTTTTTTTGTTAGTTTCGTTCAATTGTAATAAATAATTTGTTTTTAATTTATTAAATTAATTTTCATCCATGCCTTGATAGTCCAAGCCAACTTCGTCGCTAAAAATAAGTAGGTACATAATAAATTGAACTTTAATGAAGAAAAAACGAAAAATTTACAAATCGATTTTTCTAGAAAACGGTGTATCCTACCGACTTAAAGTAAGAGTACATTTTAGTACTGGAATACCTGAAAATTTAATAATCTAGTGTCACAAATGCTTGAAAGTTAAAGACAAAAAAGTTATGCCTTAAAATAACCGTTGACCTACCCAAAACGGACGCCTATGACCGGTACTAGAAATTCGCAATTAATGGAATCGATTCATCTCTGGAGGATAAATAAGCATACCAGTTTTTGTTTTTCTAAATAGAAGCGTTCTGGAGGAATTTAAAAAAAAATAAATACAAGGCGCCTTCTTCAAAGAACTCTAGATCCCTTAGGAAGCATTTTCGGACTAGGTGAATTTGGGTTCATCTGTCTTAAAATTATCAGAGGAATCTCCGGTCTTCGTTTGTCAGGAGAGTTTCTGGACACCCTGTATACGTATTCGGTTTACGCCGACATGTAGTGAAGACACGATAATACAGTTTTTTTATAGATACGGTGGTTACCGACTATAAGGAACACCACGGCTAGTTCTGCGATTATTATATAGACAGCGTTGCGAGATAGCAAGGTAGTTATGTTTGTTGAATGTGTCTCTTCTCCAACAGGGGCGTATTGATAATCATGTAGAAATGTGAAATACGTATCTAGGTCTTTGAAGAGGATACATTCAAAAATACATATGAACTTGTATTGTGTTCTTCACATCCCATTTTTAATAATATTATATATATATATATATTATTAAAAATACTTTTGTATTAATATATTTATTACCTTTCCAAACAAAATGGCATACAAAGACTAGCATGTCTAAGTGTCACAATGGCCATGAGAACAACTCCTACCGCTGCTCTGTAGGCGATACTAAATTTACCACCCCTAGATATCAGTATACAAAGAGAAGTAAAGTCAGTAGCCTTCAGACTAATACAAGGCCAATCTACTATAAACCAAATTCACGGCACTGACCCATCACATGTTAATAAAAGAACTCAAGATATATTCCATTACAGGGAAATCAAGTGATTTCATGATTCAGTAAATTCAACATTTGATAAGAAATATAAAACATCCATACCAGATAGAGAAGAGTGTATTTAAATAAAGACAAAAAGTCCGTTAAGATGATACTAGATCTATTAACTATCATAAGTTCAACATATGAATAAATACCGCAATTCTCGGTCGACTCACAGAGGCGTGAACGAGCGAAAGGTTCAGATTCACCTTGCCAGCACTTCGGGGGTACTATATGTATGTAGTTCAGTACATGAACAGCTATCATAGTGTGAAGTTGTTTGTAGACGTATTTACGAGTACACGCGTAGGTGTAATTCGAAGGATAAGCTTTTTTGTAAATAACGTGCCCTTTTATTTCAATAAAGTCAACGCAGTGATGCCGTTGCTTACCTACCTAAGTGGCGGTCTTTACATATCAATAATATGGGCTAAACAGTAGAAGCGATAAGTAGATTCTATCTTTTCTCCCAAGAGGAAGAGAAAGCCGGGTTGGCCAGTTTGTGTTGTAGTTTTGATGTGGATATTGGTTTAACAAGGTTGCTACAATCGAAACTCCCGTCAAATACTAAATTCGCACTGTGATCCGTTTTCTCCAAACTGAATGCAACAATGCAGCAGAAATTCATAGAAGATTGCGTGCTGTATATGCGAAGAACATTATGCAAAACATAGTGCAGTGCGAAAATGGTGTAGGATTTTTCGGGAAGGACGAACCAATGTCCTTGATGAAAGAGGTCGGGGAAGGAATTTCTAAGCTCTCTGCTGATTTTCAAACTTATCAATAAAATCTTTGACATTGTTACAATACAACTCGACTACTACAAATTTCGTGCACCGTGAGTTCCCAGCATCTCACAGACGTTCAAGAACTGCAGTGATTGAGTTCTGGACTAACGTTTTTGCAGTACTAAAGTAAGAAATGGGAAGCTATTTTTCGAAAGATTGTAAACGGAGGACGAAACGTGGATTGTTTCCTAACACCTTGACAAAAAAGCAATGCATACGATCTCTCTCAACAATCCAAAGTTCAATCAAACCCTGTCCAAGAGAAAGCTTATGTGTACTGCCTTTTTGAAACTGTAAAGGAACCTGCAACCTGAGACCACAATTACTGCAGCGATATACGGTGAAACTCTTAAACGTCTACGAAAATAAATAAAAGAGAGGCATGTTATCAAGAATTGTCCTTCATGATAATGCACGTCCTCGTGCAGTAGCACAAACAAAGGAACTGCTCAAGAATTTCGGATGGAAACTGTTGGATCACCTGTCGTACAGCCCTGCATTGGCGCCAAATGATTTCAACTTCTTTCGTCAGAATGAAAGTGTGGTTGGAAAAGCAGCAGTTCAGTACTAATGAGCTGAAAACCTGTGTGCAAAATTGGCTGAGAGCCCAAGCGGCAACATGGTGTGAAGAGGATATACAGAAACTGATTCCCCACTACGACAAATGCCTTCATGTCGGTGGCGACTGCATGTAACTATTGTGTATTAAAACTTTTCTTATTGCCCCTATTTGTTTTTGCTAACAGCTAACTGAAAGGCCTCGTATAGTGCATTTAGAAATATAAGAAACTAAGTTTTAATGTGTTTACAATTGTTGTTACACCCCCTGTGGTGATAATCCTCTCATCGCCACAGGGGGTACAACATCATTTTTAAACACAATCAAAGTTAGTTTCTTATAATTCTGAATGCACTAATGCATTCACTATACATTAAATGGTAAAGAGTGAAATACATTTATTTTAATATTTTAATCGATTCGAAGATAGTTAATTTTTCCCGTTTCATTATACGAAATCTTCAATAATATATGTAATTAAAGAATAGATGAAAGATTTAAAAACAAGAAAAAACCTCTTGTGAACTTGTAATTTCTATCGTTCTCGTGTTTATTTCATAGTTTTGTTTTCCTATAGACGTATACCTATACATCTTGTAAAAATTAATATTTAAATTAGTGGAAAATGTTAACAATTGAATAAAGTATTTCACACGCACGAAGCTTCAACAATAAATAAAAAATTTATTGTAAAAAATAATAGCTAATTATATTAAAAATATTTGGATGGATTTAATGTTTCTCCATAATCCCTAAACATACTATTAAGAACCTACTGACGAAACTATGTAATTTGTATTCGAACCCAATCTAAACGAAATATAAAGCTAATCTAAAAGACAGTAACTATTCTTTTCTTATTTTTAAACAAATGTAACTCCATCTAATTTATAACGTGTGTTCAATTGAAAAGTCAATCTAGGTTACTTTGAAATTTTGATAGAATAAGACGCAAATATATTAGTATGTGTTTGTTGTTCCGTAAACGTAAATCCAAATGACATTTGATAATGTCAATCACAAATATCAGTTAGTGCATAAAGTAATCGTGCGTCGATTCTGGTTTAAATAAATTGCTTCTCAGTTTTAAAATGGCTTTCACTTTAGAACATAAATTTTTCTTAGTCCAGGCTTATTTTCGATGTGGTAATAAAATTGATGGTTTATGGGTTTATTCAGTTCAAGATTGCATGATAGAACTTCAAGTTGAGTTTCCTCATTTTGTAATAGATTATATACAATTTAAGAATACTTTGGATAGAACTTTAAAACTTTTTTCTGAAACTGGTAGTCTCTTAAGAAAATCAGGCAGCGGAGCAGTTAAGAAACGTACACCTCAGGTTGTCAATCGCGTTGAAGAAATAATGGAAAATGAACCACAAACATCTGTTCGACATTTGAGTCAACAAATAAACCTTCCTGTTGGTACAACTCACAAGTTATTAAAAAAAGATATGCAACTTTATCCATACCGTGTCACAGCAGTACAAGAATTGTTAGAAATTGATTACCCACGTAGACTACAGTTTTGTAATTGGTTTGTAAATATGAACAATAATGGAGAGCTTTCGCAAAGAGTCATCTTTACTGATGAAGCATGGTTTTATAAAACGGGATACCTAAATTCACAAAATACAAGAATTTGGAGTAATGAAAATCCACATGTAATTAATGAAGAATCACTACATCCAGAGAAAATTGGTGTTTGGGCAGCGATAAGCCAAAGGCGAATCATTGGACCAATATTTTTTCAGGAAACGTTAAATGCTCAAAGGTACCGTACGGAAATTTTACAACCATTTGTCAATCAGTTGCATGATGATGAACTTCAAAATGCATATTTCCAACAAAACGGAGCACCTTGTCACTGTACTGCAGAATCTTTGGATTATTTAAGAGAATTTTTTGATGAGCGTATAATTAGTCGAAATACTGAAATTGCCTGGCCTGCACGTTCATGCGATTTAACACCTTGCAACTTCTTTTTGTGGCCTTATCTAAAAAAATAACATATTTCGAACACCTATATTGAATTTGAATGATATGCTACAGAGAATCGAACAGAAATGCATGAAAATTAATAACAATCTAGTTATGTTGCAGAATATCATCAGAAATTTTGAACGGAGGATTTTAAAGTGCATTGATCTTGAAGGACAACATTTTCAACATTTGTTATACTTTTCAATAAATACCTATTATTTGTTATTTATTTGTATGTATGAAACTGTCAAAATATACGACTTCGTAGGTTAAGTAGTAAATTATAATTGAATCGATTCTGCCTTTACTTGATGTAAATCCATATCAAATGATAAAAACACACACAATGTTGTATTAGATTTACACTTTATTTAATAATATTTAATAATATATAACAGCTGTTTCACCGTACAACGGTTTCTTCAGATATAACAAGCGGTACTGTAAAACATTTTACTTAAACGTATATATTTTTTATTTTATGACTTAATGGTATTCTCAGAAATTGGAAACCGAAATATTTTTACCCGCCTCTTTTAGTATAAGGGATACATAGATAACATAAATTATATTATAAGTGACACATAACTAACAAAACATTTCAATCAAAAATAGGAAATAAATTCAAGAGGGAAGGAATTAAGCTCTGTTTTGTCAAGTGTGTCAAATGTTTTGTTAGTTATGTGCCACTTATAATATAATTTATGTTATCTATGTATCCCTTATACTAAAAGAGGCGGGTAAAAATATTTCGGTTTCCAATTTCTGAGAATACCATTACGTCATAAAATAAAAAAATATATACGTTTAAGTAAAATGTTTTACAGTACCGCTTGTTATATCTGAAGAAACCGTTGTACGGTGAAACAGCTGTTATATATTATTAAATATTATTAAATAAAGTGTAAATCTAATACAACATTGTGTGTGTTTTTATCATTTAAATTATAATTTACGACATACCTACTTCAAAATGTTCTCAGTAAATCACATGCTACTAGATTGACTTTTCAAATGAACACTTGTTATACATATTTTAGAAACATACAACGACCTTGAAGTACAACACCGTACACACAAAAAGAATATCGACATCCAAAGACCCCCGGATTTCGATGAGCCTTTCAATCTGAATGTTACTGAAATCTCAAATAATTTGTCCTCGTCAAACTACTAATAGTTTCTGGTCAAGATCGATTTGCTTGTTCAACCTCCTATGTCTCCTAAGAATGTATAATTTAAAAAATAATTATAAGAATATATCAGCATAGATAATGGAATGCCACATTTTAAATTACAATAACATAAACCCCCTAAAATGTAAAAAAATGCATTTTGAATTGAATATTAACTTGAAACTTTAAACTTCTGATGTTTAAAAAAACACGTGTAAATTCCTAGCCACATCAGAATTTACACGTGTTTTTTTAACAGTCTGTTAAGACAGTCTGCTTAATTTTAACAACAATTTCATCATAAAAGAACACGATGTCACTGTTATTTACGCATCTAATTTTATGATCAACTGCTTTTTAACATGAAATTTATCTTATATTTTTATAACACATTTTCGTGTTATTACATATAATTTTAACAGATTAATAAAAAAATAAAAACAAAATAATATTAAATTAAAAAAATTAGAAATTTAAAACAAGAAATGGAAATAACAAAAAACATTTTTTGCTCTCCACACAAAATAAACATGATTCATGTTATTTATCTCTAGATAAACCAGTAATAATTTTTACCTAAGCAGGTGAATATAAAAAATACATTATAATATTTAATCTTTGACAAAAGCTTCTGGAAATGTGATAATAAAATAAGAAAGAGATCTATAATTATTTTATTTTGCCGTATTCAATGTCTTATTTGTGTCACAAAGAACTTTAAATATTTTGAATTCTATAAATACATGTGCAAACTTATATTTTTATTTTAAAAATTGTAAGAAGAAACTTGTAACTATTTTGACAACATACCATAAAGAAATTAATTTGCAATAACAATCTTTAACTAATTATAAACAATTTTAAACATTAATTAATTCCTACCTGCATCAGATTCATATTCAACATTTGCAGAAGGACGTGTTGTTGATTCTATAACAGATTTACTAAACAGAAATATCGGATTTGTATCTGTTCCTGCAGAATATGAGCAAACCCGAGATTCTGGGTCTAAAGATTCACCTCCACTGACTAACAACACCTGTTTATCACACGGTATGTTACAAGTCTTCTGAATATATTCCTTTAAATGTTGCACACTATATCAAAAACACAAAACTAGTATCAATATACCAAAAAGAGCATCTGCTTTTTTGCTCACCTTTCCAATGCAAGGTTCATTTCGAAAGTCATCATTGTTCCAGTATCAACATGGAACACGTACAACATCTTAATAAATTATATTTACAATATATAACTAACATAGAAGACAAATTGGTTACCTAAAAGGAAATGACAATTACAGATGATACTTAAGGAAGGTTGTTTTCTCTACTGATAACATTGTTAGACTATTGCAGATTTAATTCACTGTTTTGAAAATATGGGTCAATGCACATTTTATTTGTTGCCAGTAATATTTTTAGTACTACTGACGACAATCATGCCAAAATTATTGTCATGTGTGTGTGTCATTTTCATTATTCAAAAATATGCATGTATATGTGCAAATAGCCAGATAATTAATTAATAACACAATGAAAAGCAAAATTATTGCGCCTTTACAGATGGCCAATTGCGTAAACAAAGGAATTTCTATAAACTACGAACAAAAAATTAATATGACATACTATTTATTTGAACTATCCAGTGATTTTCTTGTTCATAATTTTCTGACATTTTCTCAGCTGATGTTGACAATATTCATGATTACGCTGTTTACGTTTGAGGACATAGTAATTACACATTGAAATACTGAAAGCACTATAATACAAAATTGCGAACCGAAATCATTAACACATAATACACTTTCAATCGGCACTATCGTCGAATTGTTTTGCAAACATTAACGGAAAAACAATTCATTAAACTCAAGGCTATTTACAACTCTTCCCCTCCCAAGACATGCAACCACTACATGTTCAATTCCGCCCTACTCCTCACAACTATTTGTTTCAGGTGTTGTGAATAATTCTATTTATGTTCTACAGATGTCTGCAGCTTACAGAATTCTTCGAAAATTGATCATGGTTCTAATTTATACTATTGTGCTAATGCTTTTGAATCACAGATGTCACCATCGTACCATTTCCAATAAACTTTTTTTGAAACTAGATATTCATAATATTATTATTAAAAAATACAAAATATATGAATAACGACACCCAGATATAATTTGCCCGTTACCACTATACATTTTAATTCTATATCAGAATGAAAATTCTTTCAATGGAGACTGTGGTTAAATAATAATTTAAAAAAGGTATATAACCCCTTACCACAATTATTAGTCGTATCCTAAATACGTATTTCGACAACTAAGTTGTCATCATCAGTAGGTAAAAACTACTAATTAAAGTCACACGGGGCACAATAAAGTAAAGTAAGATAAACGCTTCCGCACAACTACTATACACTGCAACCCTGTAAAGACTGTAAAGCCAGTCTTTACAGGGTTGCAGTGTATAGTAGTTGTGCGGAAGCGTTTATCTTACTTTACTTTATTGTGCCCCGTGTGACTTTAATTAGTAGTTTTTACCTACTGATGATGACAACTTAGTTGTCGAAATACGTATTTAGGATACGACTAATAATTGTGGTAAGGGGTTATATACCTTTTTTAAACTATATCAGAATACTATATCCAAAAAATATAAAGGAAAATTATAAAATGCTCATTTCACCCTATTATAGAATGGAATTTCCTAAGGAAAATAAACTACTACAGTATTACGTAAACTAAATTTGGGTATTATGAAACATATGATCAAATAGAATACCTAATCAAATATTTTAATGTACTATAGAGCTTATGCTACTTGACAAAAGATGGCAGCACTTTGCAACAAAATTTAAATTAAATATTTATTTATAACGAGTGTTCAGAAACATTCGAAGTCAAAGTAGTCCTTGAAAATATGAAGTCATGTCTGAGATGGATTGATTTTTGACAGACGACAGTTGACATTTAAGAATTATTACAAATCAGATATAGCAAGTGCCAATTAAGTTGGCGCGAGGAGGGGGTGCGCAGAAGCCGTTTTTAAAAGCGTCCACCCCAACTACTCAAGTGATTGTCAGAATACATTTGTCATTGACGTTTGACGGAACATAATGTCTTTGCTAAGGAATCATAAAGTGACACATGCTCAGAGGTTAGAATTATCTGACATTTGATGTAAAACCAAATACAAATCTCCCCACTACTTTTAATCCTGCGCGAACTTACCCCTGCTCGCGCCAACTTAATTGGCGTTTGCTATACTTAAGTAAAGATAGACGATTTTTTGTTCAGAGCCTACTTGACTTTGAATGTTTCTGAACACCCGTTATAATAGAAATAAATTATACTTTACTAAAACACAATAAAAATATTATTGAATAAAACACCTAGAACATTTCAGGGGTTATTTTTTTGTCACTATTTATGTTAAACAAAGATTTCGGAGGCAGCAAATTATTTGATAAGCAACGTCGTGATTTATTCAGTATTCCTAATACCCAAATCTGAATTAGCGAACTTTGTAATTCAAAGTGGCACAGACTTGTCCTCAAAACACAAACAAAGGAAGGCTATCATAAAGAAATTCCCAAAGCTAAATCTGGCTATAATATTATTGTTTTCAGTTCTCGTCCTTGCATTTTAAACATTTGTCTTTATACAATTCTTTGGACGCTTATGAATTTTTCAATAAATAAGCTTTAGGAGTTAGGAGTTACAGTTCAGACCAAAAAATCTCAATACTTATTTATCTGTTGTTTCTCCAACTTATTACTTGTTCTTACTATATTAAATAATACAATTATAATGATGAGTAAATTAATAATTATAGTTATAATTGGGTATTATAAAACATATCATCAAATAAAATAAGTAATGGGATAATTCAGAGTTTATGCTATATGACAAGAGATGGCAGCACTGCCCAACGAAATTTAAATTAGATATTTATTTTTGTATATTATAGCAAAAATGAATTAAACTTTACTAAAACACAATAAAAATACTATTAAATAAAACGCCTCGAGCATTTTATCAGTTATGTTTTTGTTCCTTGTTTTGCAAGGTTATATTAAACTTATGCAGCATTAACCCAACATTCACTATATGATTAATAAGTTTTCTGTATACCCCAATGTTCTGAGTTAAAATTTTCTTTTCCTGGCTTTATTTCTTTTTTGTATTATATCCAAGTTTGCTTATTTGATATAATTAAATTTTTTCTTTTTTATGTTTATATATCTTTTATAATCTATGGTTTTTTCACATAATGCAATATTACTCAGTTTGTGATTTAAACATAAATATTATTTATTATAAATATTAAAAATTCGGGCATATGGCTCCATGAAATAATAAGCAAATATAAAGCACCGAATATATAAATACTACCTAAAGAATTAAAAACATGATCATTACTCCTGATAACAAAGGTGTGGGTTTGAACTAACCCGTATTTTTTGGATGAATTTAGGTACTTGAAAAAATTATCAAACCCCATTCCACATTAATTTTAATATCCCAAATACGTACTTCGACAACTAACTTGTCATTCTCAATGAGAAAATGTATACCTGGGCACTTTGTAAAGTGTCAACGATTTTTTGTGCCCAATGGCCAACATTGCTATTTTGTCTTAGTGAATATGACAACTTCTTTGTCAAAACATGTAATTAGGCTATGAATATTAATGCGATAGGGAATTTTTTTTTTAAATTTCTATTTACTTAACGCATTCAATTCATTATCCAAGCTACTACTAAATGAAATACTAATCATTACAAACTTATCGATTGGATTATAAGATATCAATTATTATTGCTCAACTATTTTAGTAATTCTACATTCTAGATGAATTAAATTGTATTTAAGGGTTTCTATTTTAAATTTCGAAAAAAAATTCAAATTTACAAAATATATAAATAAAATCTATACAAAATTGTACAAAAATTGAGAAATCAAAAATATGGAAATCGTTTATTTTCTTTTAAAGAAAAATTAACAAAACAGAAGTATTATTATTTATAGCTCAATAAAAATATCATTAATTAATGATTGGATACATTTGGCGATAACAATAATTAAACTGATAAAAAAAGTATTTATTCATAATGATGCTTGTATAAGTCTTTACAAGATGAACAAAGATGATTTTAAATAAAAAAAAGAAAACTAATAAATACACCTTAAAAGATTTCAGTTCACTTATTATGCACTACTACTGAACTAAGTGTATTAATAGCATAATAAGAACCGAAATCCTTGTCCATTGTATACAAAATAACACCAGTTGTCCCATACCTTTATTCTTAACTCCTTCACGACGATATTAGACTATATATCATTCTGCAACAGATAGACCAAAATTTAATTATGGATTTCGGTTCTTACTGTATACATAAATATAAAGAACTATGTACAAAAAACGAAAATCTTATAAAGTGACAAAATTCCAACAGGAAGTCATTAATTTGAACAAGTTATACATACACGATACATAAAATAAAATAAACACTAAAATCATAGTGTGTGCAAAATTATTTAGAAGCTATACAAGATCAGAATATCACGTTACATGTTCATGAGCTCTTTCCAATGCTATTACATACCCATATAAATAATAGAAGAATGATAGTAAATAAAATGCTAATTTAATCCAGCCTTCACGTTGACATCTTGTTAAGACATCAGAATTCATAATGCTCGTAGGGTCATACAAGCCTGGCCCTGACATTACAGGTCTCGTTCGATACCTATTTATATGATACGCAATCAGTGGAATATTTATACACAAAGCGAACCATTCTCCTGCAGCCGCAAATAGGATGTTAAAAAATAAATGCAGAATATATTCGGGCAGTACTAGCTAAAATTTAAACAAAATGATAAAATTTTGTCAAGTAATGCTTCAATATACTTACTGGGTTTAAACTGTTACACTGATCAATGGGATTTTTATAATCTGTTTTGAGTTCGTCAAAAGCAATGACGTGAAATAGCGAAAAGAATATTAAAAATGCGTCTACAATTAAAGCTATTATATACGATAGTGCGGAAAAATTGAACGCCATGATATTTTATAAACCAAGATTGAGAAATCAAACAAATGTCAAGTGTCTACTTGTCGGTAAATATTTTAGGTTATAAATTTGTCAGAATGAAATAAAAAATTTGATAGTTTCTTATTTGGAGTAGAGATGTCTCCTAAAAAATTGTCTTTTACCATAACCTACAAATATCTGGAGAAATGAATTATGAAAGAGACCGTTATAAAATAAATAATAAACCACAAATGATTTTTTTATGGAAGTTACACTTTTGCCACATACACTAGCGTGTACAAGTTTAATGTTTTAGACAGGAGGTGTATTAGAAAATGAAATGTATTGCAGTTGCAATACAATAATCACACTTAACGTAATATCTGAGAATAACTATTATGTATCATGATATTTTACACACATTTAGATTAGATAAATTAGCAGGATTTGCTCTTCTTTCGAATAATTCTTGTTTTAATTTTCCAAGCTGAAGAAGTGCGGTACTAGAGTTTTGATGTCGCCAATTGCAAATAGTGTTACGTTATACTAAATTGATGCAAGGGGGTTTCTTTTCATCACCATTTACTGTTGAGCACAAAAAAATAATCGCAGGAACCCAAATCGAAAAATAAAGGTGAGTAGCCAAAAAAATCGGTAACATTGATCTTTTGTGGAATCTCGTGGAATTGTAAAAAGCAATGAGTATTGTTTTGAGTTTCGACTTATTCTTTATATGAGTTTTTTTTGTAAATTCCTTCATTGGTAACCTCCATTGACCATTTTGACACTTGGTTTCTGCATTGCATTAAAAATACGTGGTTGTTATAAATCGCAATCACTTAATAAGTTTTCGTGTGTTAAAATATCTCTAATAATGTATGCAATGCAGAATACTTATCCGAATTTCATACTTGTTTTGTCGGATTTGCTTGACAGCCAGGTGAATACGATCTTCTCTTGTGTTCGAAACTTGCGCGATTAAATTTATCATGTACCCCATAAATAAAAGTCAAGGGGATTAAGTTCGAGTGACCACCTCGACCAATCCATCTTGGATAATTGACGGTCAATTTCGGACAGCAATTCCGAAATGTGGTGGTGCCCCATCCATGTGAAACCACATGTCTAGTCGAACATTCAATGGGACATCCTCTAAACGACCTGGCAATTCGTCAATAAGAAATTGAAGGTAATTGTCCGCATTTAGCCTCCCAGGAAGAACGACAGGATCAATCAACAAGTCATCAATTAGGACCGCCCAAACGTTAATAGAAAATTCATGTTGAAATTTAGATGGGCGTATAGTTTTGAGATTTTCTGATGACCACTTGTGCAGGTTTCTCACCACTTCTCGTGAACGTAGATTCATCTGTCCAGAGGACTGTTCTGCAGAAATTAAAATGAGGCCGTGACTGTCTTAATATCCAGGTAGAATAAACTAGACGAACATAGTGGTCTGCCTCAAGCAAACCGTGTCCCCTGCGATAGTGACATGGATATAAGCCCTCACGTTTTAAAATTCGCCATACTGTCGTTCGTGGCACTCCTAGTTGTCTAGCGATTCGACGTACACTGAGAGTTGGATCCCTTTAACAATAGCTACTGCTTCTTCCTCTAAGTCTGCTGGCAAATTTAGTCCTAGGTCGAAAAGGTAATCACGCAGTCCGCATTCCCGAAATTGTCTGTGTACTTCCAGAAACGTTCTGTAATGAGGAATGCGCCTATCGGGAAACCGATGTCGGTATTCAATAACTGCTTGACGTGCACTGCCGTTACAGTAGCCATACACAAAATGCATGTCCGCATACTCTTGAGAAGAAAATCGGTAAGGCATTTTGAATAAAGAAAACGTGTTTAATCACTAATAAGCTGTTGTATGAACTGAAACGTAATGTAATCCTTTATTAAAAAAATGCAACTTTAACAGTCATCTGAACATTTGTTTATTGTATGATATTCATGGCTCAGCACTTACGAAATAAGTAAGAACCTTGATTATCATAAATGAATTTCCAGTATTCTTTTTTGTACGACACTACGACACGTGTTTATTTATTTTAGAATAACATTTTATTATGCGGCGTTAACAATCACAGGCCGAATTGAATCGTATTTTTTTTTAAATAAAATCATTTTGTATTGACTTCAGGATTACATTTTTTTTCATGATCTGACAATCACATTCATAGATCTGTAACATTGAAACAAATAAAAATGGATATACAACTTTTGCGTTTTTGTTACTTGAAATGAAGTCTACTTTACACTCCTAAAATTTGAACATAACGATACGGGACACTTGTATAGTGTGAGTGTAATTTTAATTTTAATATGACAAAATAGGTATGTATGACTTGTAATTGCCTGTCATAATTGTTTCAATAAAATTTTCTTCTTAGTTTATTCTGAATTTTAGAAATGTCAGAAATTCTTTTTTTTCACTAGGGCGCGGAATTTTTTTTAACTGTAAAAAAAATGCTTGTTTTGCGCACTGAAATTAATGCGTAAAAAAAGACATTTTTACGCTGGACTAAAGATGTTATTGAAACAGTGTAATACCTGTATTCAAAAGCAAGGAAAAACTATATGCAAAAATTAATTTTTATTGAAGCTCTAGTCTTTTTTCATGCATAGTCCGGGAAAATAAAAATGTCTCCTCGTAACTACAAAGGACGTATTGAAACACAGTCATCAAATCTTTTAATCCGATAATAGGGTGCGAACAATAAAGGCAGTAAAACAATCAAGCTGATTAAAATATTTTTTAATCTAATTAATGATTTATTGATGTATGTAGTAGCTTCAACAGAACGCCCACTATTCGGATCTATAACATTCAAATACAATCACTGCACTTCCTACAAGTGCTTCAGTCTAACTTATTAGGCACAGTGTTAAAAAACAGACGGCATACCCATCATGCTATGTTCAAAACTATACCGCCATAATATATAAACATTATTCACAGTTTTTTTTTCTCATTTTATCTTTTTTTTACAACGCATACATTTTTCTTCTAATACCTTTACAATACTTTATACAACATTTACAAAATACTAAATAAAATATTAATTTAAATATACAATAAGTGCATAAATTATTTAATGAAAGAAATTACAAATTACTTATTTTATTCATAAATTGATACGATATGAAACAATAATTTAATAAATACATTTTAAACACCGGCAATATTAATTATAAATATTTTTGTTTATAATAGGAACCAGTGTATTACCAAATTGTTTTAACCAATTAATATTTAAAATGATCATTTATCTGCATTTCATTGGTTAAAACAAGTTCAGTGTGAATTCCAATACGAGAAATTATAATTTAAAGAAAACGGTACCCTGCTGTAATAATCAATAAATTTATTTAAATTAGGAAATTTAAAAATTCTTTTAAATCACTTTTTCTAATATTAACATAACTAAATTACAATTTTATCCATACTCCACACAAACCTAAATATTAAGTTTTACAATATTAAACGTGTATTACAAAAATTAACGAAGCAAAAATTAAAATAAATGGTTTTGTATACATTTAAAAAAATAGATACAAGTTTCCTATTCTTCACTTTTCTGAAAATTTTTTATAAGTAAATTGATCAAGGATTATTAAAATATAATAATATACGAGGTGTTGCAATTTAATTCCCTGATCGACGTTCTTGTAGTCGAGGACCAAAAATAAAACAGCTTGTAATAGTTCAAAGTCTCACCAATAGATGCCGGTCAAGCGAAGATAAAACAGCTGTTAGTTTCTGAACAGGACGCTAGCGGGCACATCGTGTTTCTGTCAATCGTAATAAAGCAACGAGTAAATATTAAATTTTACTGTAAAGTAGGTAAAACTGAAACAGAAACATACGAGATGTTGAAATCTGTGTACGGTAATAACACCTTAAGTAACCACTGTTTACTACTGTGTTTGAGTGGTTTACGCGACTTAAAGATAAACGTGAGAGTGTACAGATGTTGAAATCTGTGCACGGGAATAACACCTTAAGTAACCACTGTTTACTACTGTATTTGAGTGGTTTAAGTGATTTAAAGATAGACGTGAGAGTGTACAAGGTGACGTTGGAACTGGACGTCTGTCGAAATGTGGATACGATTGCAAAAGTGTGTGAACTGGTGGCATGAGATCGACGAATAATCCTTCGAATGATGGCAGAAGAGTTAAGCATGAATAAGAAGACGATTCGACATGAATATTTTACACTATCTTACAGATCTTACAGATGAACAAAAACAGAATTGTCGTAACGATGCAAATTTTCTTGTTTGCATTAACACTGGTGATGAATCATGGGTGTTTAAGTACGATCCTGAGACGAAGCCAGAGCACGCAGTGGGTTGGAAAATATAACCAAGATCCAAAAAGTTTCGTTTGCAAAAATCCAAAATCAAAACAATGTTTTTTACGTTTGTCGAAAGTCAGGGTGTAATCCATAAAAAACTTTTACCGGAATGACAATCAGGTACTGGTACATTACTACGCCGTTCACGATTGGAAGACGTGCACGTCATTAACAATATTTTCGGAATTACCACCACAAAAACAATAAATGAAGTATAATATTTATATATCAACATCATTGTAAATGCATATTTATGTTGGTGCGAATGTCCACTGTTGACACGTATCGATCTGTCATATTTTACGTGTTTGTTTACTCTTGGTTTGAAATCCCGAGAGCGTTTTGCAGCTAATGTAAGTGACTTGTTGAATCCACAATTGCAAACTATGAAGCAGAACGCGATAATGATGGACCGTTGCTGCCTTTATTATTAGTATTATTACTATAATTTCATATTACATATTGCAAAATTTTAGGAGTAAGCGTGACATCTATCAGCAGAATTTACTCGGAAATATAAAAAGGACGCGCAATTTGCAGCCACAAACGGAAACATGACAAAAAAAAAGAAAGAAGATGTAAAGAAATAGTAAGATATTTAAAAAAATTTACTATATTATAAATGTGGTATAATTATAGAACAACATATTACTCGTAACATCTTGAAATATGATACTTGTTGAAAGGGATATTTTTATGGGTGGTAAAACATCTTTATGGAAAGTGTTGCGGAACATTGAGTTCCATTATAAAAAGGAGGATCCAAGTGGAGCGCTAGTGGAATTACTAAAACGAGTAACTTATTTTTAAGTTGTTTTATAATAGTACATGGTATCTTTCATTTTCTTTCAACATATACCGCCTAATTCTGAGCAAACGCAACGATGCGAATGAATATTCTCCCGCTTCGAATACAAATCCCCTGAACGCGTTTAGCCAATCACAAAACAGTCTGTCGCGCAACGATTTGACAATTAATGTCACAAATTAGTGTCACCACTGTCACCCTATACGGAGTCTCTTAAGCGTTTGAATAGTGATAATGACGCGTTATACACTAGAAGAGAAAGCCGAAATGATAAAATGGTACCACGCTGATAATTCTTATCAAAGAATATGTGACTTATTTGCCGGAGTTCCTAATGATACGTTCATTTTAGTATGCGCTGCAATAGAACTAAATTCAAATTTGACACATAGCGATATTTCCAACGATTTAGGCATATGCTGCTCTTCCGTTAACCGCATACTAAAATTAAATGGTTTTCGTAATTATAAATATTCCAAACATCATCAATTATTTTACGGTGACGAGTTTAAACGGATGAATTTCCGTTATTATATAATTACTTTCTCATCTGTAAGAGTAAAATTTTCTTTACATTACTAGAATTTAATTTAGTTTTTATTTATTTCTGAGGTTTATTTAGTTAACTATGAATAGTTTTTGTTACCTTTATTATTAAAATTTAATTTATAAAATCTCTTGATGCCTTATTTGCAATTTTCTTAACCGCTTATTAATAATTTTATTACGCTTTGTGTGACCATCGTCAGTATAACGTATTGCAATTTACTCATTACCATAACACAGGACTAAACAATTTATAGTCCTTTAATAGTAATTTGGTAATCAGATAATTTTTCTTATGCTCCATAATATGTAATAATATGTAATATATAATAATATGCGGCTCTATAATATGTAAGTATGTATGACATATGACATCGATGTTGACACGCCTACAGCATTCAGGGGAATGGTATTCGAAGCGGGAGAAATATTCTTACATTCGGATCGTTGCGTTTGCTCAGAATTAGGCGGTATACTGATGTAACACAATGCCTTTTTGGTATTCTATTTATTATTAAATACGTATAAAGTTTTCATGTGTTTTTATTGTTTGATTACCTTGTAACGAGCCATCAAAAAAATTCATAATTGGAGTAGACTGTGAAATTGGGTTGGTACTTTAGCCACTTCGAAGTGACTCACTTCCACATAATGACACATTACTTGATGCTTGACAGTTTCATTGTAAAAAAAAGGTTATGGCATTGAAATGATACTACAACAAAAAAGAAAACAAATACTTTATTTAATATCGAAATCATAATCAAAATTTACATATACCTACAGAAGTTGTTGAAAATGTTGTCCATTTACATTTAAATAATAGTATATTGTTTACCGAGTAAGAAAAGCCTAACATTCCTGGACGACTGTGAAGATTGCTAAGTCAAGGCGCAAGCCGAGACTTAGCAACACAGAGTCCAGGAATGTGGCTTTTCCTACGAGGTAAACATACTATTTTTCCGCAAATCGTTTAAAATTCGACAGATATTAATTAATTTTGAAAAAATCGCGAATAATTTTATTCACAAATAAATGGTGTTTTGAAATTCGTAATATAATTGGTTGCGTTACTATGGAAACGTATTAATGTTGAATTGTCAAACTTGACGCATATAAATTTAACTGCTGGTGTTTTCGATAGCAAAACAGTGTAAAATGATAAGTTATGATGAATTTTCCATATCTGGGACTCAGGCGCGGCTCGTGATAACGTATTTTGGTTTGCAGTACAATGATACGAGTGCCTCGTGTGTTTTCGGTGTTTACTAAGCAAACGTTACAGTTAGTACACGAGAATACACGAAGCACTTGGATCATTGTACTGCAAACCAAAATACGGCATCACGAGCCGCGCCTGCTGGGACTCCTCCAGAGCTGGTTGAGGTAGTGAATACTGCTTCATTAGAATTATTGCCAAAGAAATCAAGAGAAAAGTACGAATATGTATAAGAAAAAGTCAACATTTCCTAACAGTTAGGAAATGTTGACTTTTTCTTTAAGAAATTTTGTCAGGAATGTCAAAATTTCCTAACGATTTGCGGAAAATTAAATTTTCTTAATAAGAGTTTTGGAAAAATTTGACACAAACTTATAGTTTCAATGTTAAATAATAAATGTCATTATGTGGAAGTGGCTAAAGTACCAACCCAATTTCACAGTCTACTCCAATGAATTTTTCGATGGCTCGTTAAGAGAATTAATAAGTTTGGCTATTTATAAATTATAACCTAAATAATGCAAGTTTGACATAAGCGTTTAATACCCTAACCTAAAATGTAATCAAATCGATTTTCCCAATGGATTTTGCAAATGATTTTGCAGCATTGTTTTGACATCATTAATGAAGTGCACGTCTTCGAATTGTGAACGGCGCATACCTTGAAGTGATGTATGGATTACTGAAGCGCATATCGAGTGCGACAATATCAAGAAAAGGGTAATTGATTCTTGTTACATGCACCGTCACATTTTTCACTAATTGTAAAGCCATTTTTCGCGAAAAAAAGGAGTTATTCAGATTAATTATCCATCCTATTCACCGAACCTGGACCGGTGGATTTTTTCCTCTTTCCTATAGTGAAAATTGTCGACAAAGGGAATCGACTTCAAGACATAAAAGATATTCAGAAAATGTAACCGCCAAATTAAACACCATTTCATCGGATGCATTTGTTGTAGTTTCGAAAACTCTTAGCACGTTGCAGTAAGTGTATTAATGGAAATTACTTTGAATAAATATAAAACATCTTTTCTATTACTTCAATTGCGTTCTTGTATTTTGTACCAATCCGGGAATTAAATTGGCACACCACTTAGGCCGCAAATTCAACTGTTTACAATATAGTAACAAAGCCTGTTAAAGATTGATTATTTCACTTGATACTGTGAATGTTCCGGCCAGTAACCCGGGCTTAGTGCAAGGGGTTTAGCAGGTAATAAATGTAAATAAACACTTACCTTTTTAAGCAGCGTTTTCAGTATGCAGATGCGCAAAGTGGATAATATCGGTTAAATATTTGCAATCGTATAAACGAGATGTATACTCGGTGTAGAAAAAACGGTAGCTCAATTAACAGTTCCCTGACTATAACATCTGCTAAACCCCTTCCACTTATTCGAAGCATACGCTACTGACCGAACGTTCGCAAGGCCAACTCTATTGATTATGCATACATATATACAGTATGGTACAAAAGCAATGCTTCTTTTGTTTTCTAGTATTTAACCCGTTTTTTTTTTTTATATAAAACTGTCAAAGTTTAAACATTTAAGGCACGCAGACAAACTCATTTTGGTACAAAATATTATTTAAATACAAGATTAAACTGCTTGAATTAGAGATACAAGTTTATCAAAACAATTACAGTTTGTAAAAGATTTGAGTTAAAAATTGCATTTCTACATTGCATTTTTAAGCAATTTATAAATTATTTAGGTGAAATAATTGTTGATAAAATTAAAATACACAAACTATGAGTAAAATGAATTATTTATTTTTGGCAATTTATATGGATCTACTAATACAGTGAAGGCCCGCAAATCCGAATGGCCTTGTAATCCGCACAAAATCAAAATAAGCAGATTTGACATTAGGTGCTTTGTAATCCGGACCGATCCTTGACCTAATCGCAAACTAATTTTTCGGTTACAGTTTTGCGTGTTATTGAATAACATTGGGATTACCGGTAGGCAATTGTGGAACAAAAAGTAATTCCTTATTCAGTTTTGATTATCATGGCACCGAAACGGGCGCATAAAACTTTTAACTTTCTCCGAGCAAAAAGGACATATTGCAAAAGCTGAATAGTGGTGTAAGTGAGAAAGCACTCGCTGAGAGATACGGTGTTGGTACATTCACAATTTCTGATGTGAAAAATAATGAGAATTTTCTTCTTATTCTTTAAAATAATGGCGTTAGTATTTTGCTTTGTTTTGAACAGAATATTCAGGGTGATGATGGGTTGTTCTATTTATAGTTACATTTCTGAATGTTAATCAACTTCAACAAGAATGAAAAATCTGTGAGAGCCAGAATATCCAGAAATGGAGAATGAACTGTACAAATGGTTTCAGTTACAGCGTGAAAGACATGCCACTATCACAACCAATATTTTAAGAGAAAAAGCGCTTGCAATTTACCCCATATGTTACAATGGCAATTCCGTTGCAAGCAGAGGGTGGGTGAGCAAGTTTATAAAATGATGTGGAGTTCGTCGTTTAAATGTGGTTGGAGAGAAACTATCCAGTGATTCATCTGTCGTGAAATCGTGTTTGCAAAAATTCGCTAGAAAATGAACGAGATGGAGCTCCTACAAAGACAAATATACAATGCAGATTATTCTGAAAACGTCTACCTAATCGAACATTGGTGCATGCCAAAGAAGCAACTGCCCTAGGACGAAAAACTTTGAAAGAGAAAGTAACATTTCTAGCATGTACAAATGGCGATGGTGCGCATAAAGTCAAAATGATGGTCACTGGCAAAGCAAGAAATCCCAGGGCTTTTACGAAATGTCCTAAACTTCCAGTAGAATATGCCTCAACAAAAAACGCCTGGATGACTTCTACCCTATTCGTTAAATGGTTTCACGGAAAATTCGTTGTACAAGTAATATCAATGGACAAGCTATACTGTTCGTTAGTCGACAATGCTCGAAACCACGCATCGGAGACGCAACTAACCAGTGATGATGAACAAATCATATCAATGTTCCTGCCACCGAACTGTACACCTCTTATACAACCCATGGACCAACAAACATTTGACCAAGATGCATAATCGAAAAAGCTTTTTAGTCCAGGTTTTATCTTCGGAGGAGGAAGACATTTCAAGATATTAAATTTGAAAGAAAACGTATTTTTGCTTGGCAGTGCTTAGGATAAATTGTCAGCTGACGCAATAGAGATGTATTGGAGAAAAATCTTTTGCCATTCAGATGATAATGATTTAATAAACAGTGCTGAAAATCAGAATATGAATTTGATATTAGTGTCAGTAGCTGCATACAATGGGCGGAGGAAAACAAAGTCGACTTAAATAGTATGCGCAATGGAAACGAAGCAGGGAAGTATTCTTCAGACGAAAATATCAGATTTTTTAAAATAAATTTTTACTTTGAGTGCGATTTTTTTAGCTTTACTTATAAAACCTGTATTAAAAGCTAGTGCTGTTTAGCTTTTATGGAAACAGAATCTAATTTTTTTTTTTTTGCTTAATTCTTTTATTTAATAATTTCAATAATGCTCCAGTAATCCGGATCCAGCCAACTTTAATTGACTCGGATTTGCGGGTCTTCACTGTATGTTATTAGCATGCGATACGTATTTTCAAGACGTAAGAATAGATTTATATTACATAATTAAAAAACTAGGTTAGGAACCGCAACAAAAATCAACAAAAATTAAAATATCTAAAATACAAATAAAGGAAAATAAGAACTTGTCTGTGTTGCAATCTACCAAGAAGCCGTTAATTCAACGAGGATAGCGTGAGGTTGTTACAAATTGCAACAATAATACTATTAGTGAATTATTTTATTCTAAAAATATTACAAATTTCTTAGGCATAATAAGATTACTAGTCGTACTTATATTATTTTAGCTACCACTAAGCTGCCACAAATCAACCACAATTATTGAAAAGAGAAAAAAAAAACAAATTACAAAATCTGGCAAATTATTTTTATTAAGTACTATTTAAAGCATCAAGAAGTTCAATAATCAAGCAATTTTGGTCATACGAGGTGTGGCAATTAAGTTCCGGGAATTTAGTTATAACTCGGGAACTGGCGACACTGTATCGTTCGTAAACATACGCCTTGAAAGAGGGTTGCAGTCGATGTTTCGATAGCACCTTTGGTTTGTTTTTCGAAAGTAACTTTTTTAGTGGCGTCGTGAAAATGAGTGACACATCGCACCCCGGCAAGAACAGTGACATAACTCAAAAATGCAGCATTTGAGAAAATTGAACTAAAAGAATTCTAGAAGACTTATATTGAAATAATATAAGCTTCTTTTATAATTTAGGCAAGTATTTTTGGCGGTAAATTTTATTATTTCTATAGAATAGTAACATGAATCTGTAGCTCTGGTCTCGTCGAAGTGAGATGTTTTCAGGTAAATATAAGTGAGGGTTTTGACTTATGTTACTTTTCTTGTCAGGGTGCGACATTATAAGCAACTTGTTGTGATCCAATGTTTATCGAAATCTGGCGGAAAACCCTCGAAAATCATTCGAAAATTGAAGGCGGTGTACGAAGACGAGTGCATGTTGAAAACGCGCGTGTATGAATGGGCGAAGCGGTTTAAGGAGGGGCATGAATCTGTAGATGACGATCCGCGCGAAAGAGCTCCCGCCACCTCCCGTACCGATGCGAATATCGCTCGTCTGCTCGCGCTGATCACGTCTGACCGGCGCGTAAACATTCGTGAGTTGTCTGACGAGTTAAACATCAACAAAAAAAAACCGTTCGCAAGATGTTACATGAGAATTTGGACATGCGAAAGATTTGCGCAAAGATGGTGCCAAAACTTTTCACCCATCAACAGAAACACATACGAAAAACGATGTGCGAGGATTTGTTGTCCCGCATTCAGAACGACGGCAGAAATTGGACGAGTCGTGTAGCCACTGGAGATGAAACCTGGATATTTAAGTATGACCCCGAGACCCGTAAACAAAGTCAGCAGTGGGTGGCAAAAGGTGGGGCGCGGTCCACGAAAACGTCCAAGCCGCGACTGAATGCAATGTTGATTTCGATATTCGCAGTATCAATCATCGTGAATATGTTCCTGCCGGCTAGATAGTGACTGGATAATGTTAGCGTCCTAGAGCAACTGCGGACACGCATTTTCCGTGTGAGGCCCGAACTCGCCGCGAACGGCGGCATCTTGCATCACGACAACGCGCCTATCCATTCCTCGTTCATTATGCAAGAGTTTTTAGCAAAAAAATGCATTCCAACGTTGCCGTACCCACCCTATAACCCCTATATCGCCCCCTGCGACTTTTTCTTATTCCCCAAGATGAAGTCCCACCTCAAGGCATCATAGCGGCGTACAGGTCAAGGAAGCTGTAACCGCGGTGCTGAAAAGGTTAACTTCGGAGGATTACCAAGGATGCTTCCAATCGTGGGAGCAACGTTGAAATCGTTGGGTTGAGTTAGAGGGAGACTATTATGAAGGTCGATAATAAAATTTTACTCGTAACTTAATTTGTTTGTTTTATTGAAAATTCCCGGACCGTAATTGTCACACCTCGTAAGAAATATGTCTGTATAATTTCGGAACTTTATGAGATTGGGATTCTCATTCCTGTGAAACCTACAAAATTTTTACTAATATAACTTGATTCGTAAGATCCTAAAAATATAAGCGAATTAGAACAAATAAACTCTTTGTATAGAAAGAATTAAAAAAATATGGAGTATATTACAAAACTAACAAGGCAAGGTTCCCAACTCAAAAAATGCAATTACAAAATTAATCTTTGCCAACTAGTCCACCTTACAACATGCCCGAACATTTTCTTTTGTGTTGAAAAACATTTTAAGGGGACGAAAATCTTTCAAAAGTTTACCGACTTTAAGTTTTTAGCATGTATCTCGGTAATAAAAATATATAAAATATTAATATTATATTTCGAAGTATGTATTTAATTTCTGATGCTCTGTATTAGTACGCAAAACTTGCCCTACATTGTAATTTAAATATCAAAAGTTTACCCACAAAAGTTTTAAAATTCAGTTCGAATTTATTCACGTTCTAAAATATTTGAAATACCGTCTTCAGAAAAATTTGAAAATGGCGGTGAAGAAACTATATACAGTATGGTTTATGTTCATTCTATATTCTTTAGCAACATTGCAGTTCCACTATTCTTTCATACGTTTTATTTGTTTGAATTTAACATTAAATATGCTTCTTTGTCTTCTTTCGATTAGACAAATACCAATATTATTATCCTGAAAATGTTCTAAATTTGACAGATTTGACAGAAAGGACTTCAACTTGACAATATATGCAATAACTGAAAAACTGCTTACTATTGCGCTTGTGCATTGAAATAGGAAAAATTGCCACTATGGCACATTCTAAAAAGGAAGAGACACGTGTAATTAATTTTACAATATCATTACTTGGAAAGGCATCATTTAAGGCTGCTCTCATATTGTCGTTAAAAAAGATAAATGAACAATATTCCAAGCCACCCCAATAAAATTGTATTTTGCTACTGTTTCAGTAAATTATTAGTTTTTTACACTACAAACACGTTATGGATCTCCTGAAAGAGAAAGAAAAAAGTTCGTTTCAGAACAGCAATAATTTAGCGCGAAATATTGTTACTATCGGTATAACAGTATTGGATCAAAACTGACAGAAATTAATAAAATGAGATGATCTGAACATGTTATTTTAAACATAGACTACAATATACGCCGACATATTTAAATATGTTTCAATTCAGAGGAAACAAATTAATAAGAATTGAAACAAAGTTAATTCAAGTTCGGTTATGTGAAAACCGAAAATTGAACCGAGGCAATTAATGCAAGAACGTTATGATAAAACATAGATAGTGACTTCATCACTAGTCAATTCAATATGTTCCTAAAAGAACATTTAATATTTCATTACATTGACATTTTAATGCAATTATTGGCAAAACATTATGCATTTTTGACAAGGTGTTTACTAATGAAACAAAGGAAAAGGTTATGTTTGCATCTCTTTCAATTCCCCTTTTGCTTTTTTAAGTAATTTTTCTGAATTTCATGGAAAATTCACTATAGATTTAACAATCACAATAACAGATTATTGTTAATGCCTAAATGTGATTAAATACATATTTTAATGTGTAGAGTTGGCACTGCGATCGTTCGGTCAGTAGCGCGCTATTCGAAAAAGTGTAAGAGGTTTAGCAGGTAATAAATGTAAATACACCATTTTAAACAGCGTTTTCAGTACGCAGATACACAAAGTGAATGCGATCGGTTCAATTTTTGCAATCGTACAAATGAGGTATATACTCAACCGCGAGCGATAACCGACTGACGGTCCCCCCGACTATAACATCTGCTAAACCCCTCCAACTTTTCGAAGCACACGTAATTTAAGATGTTCGTTCTTAAAAGAAAATTTTATTCAAAATAAGCTTAAAGATCACACTTTATTAACAAAGAAAAAAAACATTCCAAAGATAATCATCGAGTATATGTTTGGAAAAACTTAATTTTTTCAAAAAAAAAACAGTGTTTACTGTTGAAATAATGAAAAAGGATTCGATCTGCATCTTGACTTAACTTCAAGTGAGTTTTTATTTCCATATTTTTCTTACTTAAGTCTTGTGTACCAGCTGATCTATGGAAGAGTTCCACAATATTGCCATACTTTTTCGCTTACGATTTATTCCTTGTTTGATAATTTAAAATTCGGCTTCCTAATCATATGTGAAAACACTTTGCATTTTTAGAACAAATTTCATTTATTTATAGCCATAATTTACTCAATAATCTCTAATATAATATTGCACGTTAGGAAATTAGAGATAAATCAGTGCATTTAACGGTGTTTCATCGAGATTAATTAAATTATAGAGAGATTAATAAATTTCACTCTTGTAATAAGGGTAAAAGGCTTGACTTCTTAGAAATTTTAGAAATAAAAAAAGCCATAAATCTCAACAGACAGGTCACAAACACGCAATTGGATTTTTCAAATATCCCCACAATCGATGCTGTAATAAAACTTTTAAAAAAATAAGCCATAAATATAGGTAGGAGTATTCTTTTCACTTAGTTTACATGACTCTTTGAGAATGACTGTATAAGTCGAAACATATGTCAGATATATTTTAAATACATTTTGTGAAACAAATATACCAAGTGTTTTATTTAGTAAATTATTAAAGAAAATCATAAAATAGCCATACGTATAGTTATGAAGCCGTATTTTGAATTACCTCTTAATATAATTAATAAAAAAGGATGAAATAACCAAAGATTGAATATGGCAACACTGTGTAGCATTGGTATTCGGCGCTCTTGATCAAAAAGCGCGCTACAATCTTAAACATCAACAATGTAGAGCTCCATTTAACTCTCGGAATAAACTTACTATTTAAAGTAACATGGAATAAATGAAACGGCTAACTAATAATGAAGTTAGCTGCGATGATCACACACTAGTCTTGTAGTACCTCTTGTTAGCAAGCTAATACATACCATGTGTTTACTTAAATGTAAAATACATTATTGATTTTAATTTTTCCAATAGAGCGCGTCACTTATCTTTTTCTTTTACTCTCAAAATAAATATTGCAATTAATAAAATATGATAAGTAAAACGACTATACCGTACGGAAATGTGGTGGAAGAACGGCGGAGAGGTAAACGATACCCCACCAGTACGCCAGGCGTGTGTGTTGAAATACGAGTAAATACGCAATACGTATACCACACCTACTTGTGACCTATCAATAGATGTGTCTGTCTTGAAATACGAGTACATAGGCAATACGTACATGTTACCACACCTACTTATCCAATCACATGCTACACTATACATTGAATAAACATATCGGAGAAGTTAAGTTCACGGGTACGCGTCTTGTGCAGCAGTGTCGTTTAGTCACCACATTTCTACACGGTATACTACTTATTGCTAATGAAGATAGCTACAATGATCACATGTTAGTCTTCAAGTACATTTTGTTAACTACTAAGTACTATTGAGTGCAAAGAAGAGTGTACGATTGATTTTCCTAGATTAAATTGTTCTCGCACTGTTCTATTGTTTACTAATTTCATGCATTTAAGTGTCAAATTAAAATAACAATTCTTTCTCATACATACTTGTCAACTAACTAGGTAATAGTGGTATCAACAATAAACTAACCAAAATTGTAATGTGACAAGTATACTTTACACTAGTTTACACTTTACACTAAAAAAACGTAAAAATGCCATAAAAATCGTCTACTTTTTTGTATTCAATAGTACATACCATGAAATATAGGAACCATTGCTTATACAACCAGAATCTTCGAGTTAACTAATCAGCTTTCACATAAAGAGCAAAGTCTAAAAAGAAAATATCCCAAAAAGTGTCATAAAATTGTAAATGCATTTCAACTGAACCATGTATATATTATGTAAGCTCCTTATTGCATGGTATGGTTAACGTAAAGATTTTAGTACAGTTGCGGCCAATAAAAAGTGGGACAACTTTTATCACAGATTTTTTACCAATTTTAGCTGCTTGATTGTGTTATTAGTATTGTCATATTGCAACATTGAACATTTGACATTTGTCACACAATTCCAAATTAGAAATAATACGTCAAAGTAGTTATTATGCCACATAAGAGAAGTGAGCCACAAAAAAAGTTTTCAGAGTATGCCATGGATTAAGTCAGTTATGCCTTAGATTGATTAAGTGATCTAACCTATATTTCGTACTATGTATTAGCAATAGGTTATATCGTAACTTGTCAATTTGACTTATGATTATTTACAAATGACACTTCGTCAATTCTCTAAGCTCAGACGGGACTTGCATGTCCATCTCAGACGTTCATGGCCTACCTAGGATACAAATTTTGTGGCTCGCATGATATAAATGCACTGACGAAAGGTGGATTTTAAGAGGATGGCGAAACCATGGAACAATTAATATAAATCCAGACTGAAGACGTCGGAGAAAGTCAGCTGCTGAATAAGACGCTACTTTGATTAATAATTAAGAGCAAATTCATTTTCAACTGTAGTTGAGGCTGTCAGCAACTCATTTTGCAGCATCATTTTGTACGATCTGAATTAAAATGTCACGCAGCAGCAACGAAAATATTAAGCAACAGACTTAAAGAATGGAGAATGGGGTTTGCCTTAGAACATACATAGTTCATGATGAACAATTTTTGAATCGTGTAATTTTTAAAGATGGAAAAGGGTTATCCAATCTTCAAATAGTGGCAATATTCGTGTCTATATCGCCCTGCGAATACAACGAAAATTACGCAAATTTTACAAATAGAAGTGGTCGTGTTTCTGTAAATATCTGGACGTGGACATCGGTGCAGTGACCTTGAATTCTATGCCATATTGGCGAAACATTTAATAGTGAAGCATTATCAGAATTTTAGAAAATGTTATCCTTCCTTCTGTTGGGAATTTTTTCCCTAACAATAATTTTATCTTCCAACAAGATAATTGCCCAGTGCATAACTCCCGTGTAGTGACCGAATTGTATTGGGCACAAAATATTAATCTTCTTAACTGGTGTAGTAAAAGCCCAGACTTGAATCCTGTAGATAACCTTTGGGTGGTGTTAGTCAAACAAATTCGAAAGGAAATGCAAGACTAAGAAACGTTGAAGGTTTGTTGGAAGTTATAAATAACGCAGGGCAACAACAAAAAAAATTATGCAGTATGAGCTTGTGTAAATCAATTTCGATACACTATGATTATGAAGTACTCATCGTATAAGTAGTTTGTTTGAATTGACTCCGGTTCTCGTGATAAACCGTGCAATCAAAAGTATAGTATATGTTAAGAAAATCACTCGTTAAATTCTCCGCTACGTTGAGCAACGCTACTGAGACTTCGTTAATGGAATCATAGATGGCGCGCATCTTTATGAACATTCGAAAAGATACTCATATGTTGATGCTCACATGTTCATACTCTACTTTCGTTTAGTTTATTTTCACCAGCCGAAGGCGATTCACGTGCCACATCAACTTCTTTACCTATTTTATTTTATTGGTCGTTATTGTTACGAAAAAAAATATTTTCTTGACACAAGATTTTTATTAATAATTCCGACCATTTCGGCTACAATGTGGTAAATATTGTCAAAAGAACCAACGAAGAAATATAAATGATTTTGTAAAACAAGCTTACCAAGCATATTTTAGAAAACTTGGCCAACAGGGCAAATGTTGGGTCCCACACAAAGTTTGTAAAACTTGCGTGGAGTCACTTCGATATTTAACTCAAAGAGGACGAAAAAGACTTCCATTTGGAATACCGATGACATGGACTGAGCCAAGAAACAACCTTGATGATTGCTATTTCTGTGTTACAAATGTAAAAGGTATAAACCGATACAAAAAACCCAAGCATATTTTGGAAAACAATTTGGCCAACAAGGCAAATGTTGGGTCGCACACAAAGTTTGTAAAACTTGCGTGGAGTCACTTCGATATTGAACTCAAGGAGGACGAAAAAGGCTTCCATTTGGAATACCGATGACATGGACTGAGCCAAGAAACAACCTTGACGATTGCTATTTCTGTGTTACAGATGTAAAAGGGTATAAACCGATACAAAAAGCGCTCTTGGGTTTATACAAACATACAATCCGCTAAGGCACCAACACTACATAGAGAAGATTTGCCAATTTACTGCCTTATCAGAGGTTCACTGTATGATGTTGAAATGTTAGATGCTCAGAGTGAATTTGAAAGGTGTAGTCAGTACACACATCAGGGCTTTTCTCAGAGTGAGTTAAACGACTTGATTTTAAATTTAAATTTATCGAAGAAATCAGCTGAGCTTCTTGCGCCAAGACTTAAAAAAAAAGGTTGCCTTCAGCCTGGCGTATCAATAACATCTTATCGAACTAAAGAGCGCCATATTCTTCCATATTTTACTGAGACAAATGATATGGCATTTTGTAACAATATTTCTGGGCTTTTAAATTTAATGGGTCTTCCAGTATATAAACCAAAAGATTGAGGACTCTTTATAGATAGCTCAAAAAAAGTTTGAAATGTCTGTTACTGCATAATGGAAATAAATTAGCTTCGATCCCGATAGGTCATTCAAGTAGAATATCAAAATATTAAACTTGTTTTAGAGAAAATTTCGTTTGTTCAAAGTGGTCGGTGTATGTATATTTGAAAATGGTAAATTTTTTATTGGGCCACGCTAAAATATCCACGTTTTCTGTCTGTGGGACAGTCGTGCGAAAAATAAACCCTGGGGTAGGAAAGACTGGCCATCGAGCGTAGGAAAAGCTAACATCGTTCATGAACCATTGATAAGTCGAGAAAAAATCATTCTTCCGCCACAACATATTACACTTGGGCTTATGAAACAGTTTGTGAAAGCTTTAGATAAGAATGGCGGTTGCTTCAAATATACGAGGGAAGATCAGTAAGTACCCGTGTTTGAAGACAGGTGGCGCTGCTGAGGGAAGTTGGCATTACCGTCGTGTACTACCATCTGTCAGACAACACCATAATAAATTTCAGACTGATTCATAGGTTAGTTTTTATTTGGCAGCCAGTTGTATCACACGTGTTTCGTGTTTCTCGATAAAATGGAAAAAGAGCAATATCGATCCGTAATTCGCTTATTATTTTTGGATGGAAAAACATGCGAAGAAATAAAAGCGAAGTTGGATGCTGTCTATGGGGACCCTTCACCATCTATGACAACCATAAGATATTGGTTCAACGAATTTAAACGTGGTCGTACATCTGTTTTTGATGAGGAGCGTCCAGGCCGCCCGGCAGACGTGGTTACCGAGGAAATCGTTGAAAAGGTCCACGACATGATTCTCGCTGATCGCCGAACAAAAGTGCGCGAAGTAGCAGAGGCCGTAGGCGTGTCGTACGGAACGGCAATTAATATTTTACATGATAAGTTATCGGTGAGAAAGGTGTCGGCCCGATGGGTGCCGCGATTGCTTACGGTGGACAACAAGCGGATACGGTTGTCAATGTCGAAGCAGTGTTTGGACCTCTTTAAGAGAAATTCGCAGGAGTTTTTGCGTCGAGTCGTCACCGTTGATGAAACCTGGATCCATTATTATACGCCAGAGTCCAAGCGACAGTCAAAACAATGGATTTTTCGGGGTGAATCTGCTCCGAAGAAGGCAAAGACGGTCCAATCGGCCGGAAAGGTCATGGCCACGATTTTTTGGGATTCCATCGGAATAATCCTCATGCACTTTTTGCAGAAATGAAGAACGGTCACGGGGCAGTACTACAGTGAATTATTGGACCGATTCGATATAAAATTGAAGGAGACACGGCCCCATTTGGCTAAGAAAAAAGTGCTGTTTCACCACGATAATGCACCAGCACATTCATCCAGAATTGTCGCGGCAAAGTTACATGAACTGCATTACGAATTGCTGCCGCACCCACCGTACTCGCCTGACTTGGCTCCCTGCGACTTCCTTCTGTTCCCCAACATGAAGACGTGGCTCGGGGGAAAAAGATTCAGCTCAAACGAGGAGGTTATCGTCGAGACAGAAGCGTATTTTGCAGAGTTTGACAAATCGTATTTTTTGGAGGGGTTAAAGAAATGGCAGAAACGTTGGGAAAAGTGTATTGTACTAAAAGGTGATTACGTTGAAAAATAAATAAAAAATTTGTGAAAAACTTGCGTCTTCTTTCCTAACACGGGTATTTATTGATCCACCCTCGTATTTGCTAATCATTTACTGCCCTCAGTACAGAAAAATTAAAAGCAGGCATCTTTAATGGACCACAAATCCGTATTCTTATAAACAACGACGATTTCATAAATCACATGACTCAGGTTGAACTGGAAGCATGGACAAGCTTTGTATCACTTGTCAAAATTTTTTTGGGATATTATAAAACTGAAAAATATTCCAAAATCTTGACAAAATGCTTAAAAGTTTTGAAAAACTGGGAACTAATATGAGTATCAAATTACATCATTTGCATAGTTATTTAGATAAATTTCCTGACAATCTGGGTGACTACAGTGAAGAACAAGGGGAACGGTTCCATCGGGACATCAAGATAATGGAGGAAAGATATTTATTAAGGCCGGTGGGATTGCCATATGATGGCAGACTACTCCTGGACCTTACAAACGGACTGTCCTGGTCAAAAATACAATGGACAGATACAAAACATTTTTTTTAATTCATATTTGTGGTTTTGAGTTTTTAACTATTAATTTGATTGTTTATCAGATATAATTTATAGCGTTAATTTCAAGTATAGATTGCCTTTATCTCAAAAAGTGGAGTCAATTTGACAAAATATTATTTTCGTATTTAGTAGACCAGAATTACCTAAGATTAATAAATCCCATGCCGCAGAATCAATGTTGCCCTGTATAATGCTTCGGAAAAAATAAATGAAGAATATTGTTCCACATTATATGGATCTATACCTAGAAGATTAGGAGAAGTCATAGAGCATAATGACGGGGGTTACTAAATATTAATTGTTTTTTTTTATTGCAAATTATGTTATATAGTAGCGTTTGTTATTTATTATGAATATTATTTACTTTAGTGTTATTACTATTTAACCCTTAAAGGGCTTGTGATACCATTTGGTAACAGTGGTCTGATGGTATTCTGCCGTGATAATAAGTTGTAACTGAGTTATTAGCAAACAGATGGCACATAATTGTACGAGAGTTGTCCGTAAATTCAAGTCTCCAACGAATTCCCGTTGCGACGGAGCGAGCTAGCTTAAATCTGACAAAAGCGCCGTGTTCCTTGCTCCCCTACGACTATTCTGGCCGGTCCTCACCTCGCTGCGACGCTCAGATTTGGCTTAGCAGCGGTTAACGATGGAAGGGAAAATCGACGCTCCCGCCGTCCGTGTGAATTGCGTTCAGTGATTAGATTTCTGTGGTTTAACGGGTCTCCACCTATTTAAATCCATCGCCAGTTAACCGATGTGTATGGAGAAAAGTGCATGAACATAAAAAATGTGCGGAAATGGTGTAGGGAGTTCGCAGAAGGTCGTACAAACGTGCACGACGAGGCCGGCCGCGGGCGTTCATCAGTTTCGGACGAGACAGTGACGAAAGTTGAGGAACTTATGCTTGCGGATCGGCGTGTGACTATGCGAGAGATTGCCGAACTGATAGCGAACGTCTCTAAGACTACCGTAAACAAGATTTTGACGGACATTTTGAAGGTGGGTACCGTGGTTGCTCACCGATGAACACAAAAAGAAGCGCATGGAAAGTGCTCGCGAGTTTCTGCGCCGGTACCGGGAAGAGGATGAGGAATTTTTGGATTCAATTGTAACCGGGGACGAGACTTGGGTCCACTACTTTACACCAGAAGTTCAAGCAAACGCTGTCAGCGGGGAAGGTGATAGCTTCGGTATTCTGGAACAGAAAAAGCGTTCTGCTGGTCGACTACCTGGAAAGAGGCACAACAATTGACGCGATAAGGTACTGCGAGACACTAACAAAGCTACGCCGGGCTATACAGAACAAAAGGAGGGGTCGGCTATCAAAGGGAGTTCGTTTGCTCCATGACAACTCCCGCCCTCACGTTGCCCGCACCACGACGGACCTCATCGCTAAACTCAGGTAGGAAATCCTTGACCATACTCCATACAGCCCTGATTTGGCGCCCAGTAACTACTATTAGTTCCCCAAGTTGAAAGAACACTTGGGGGGAACGATATTCTCCATCGACGAAGAGCTGAAGCCAGCTGTCGATTTATTCCTGCGCGAGTCGGCGGGAGAGTGGTACGACACGGCTATGAAAAAGCTCCTGGAGCGACTGCAACGTGCATTGATCGTGACGGGGACTACGTAGAAAAATAGTTAAAAGTTCAATCTTTCCGAATATGTACTTGTTTTTGCAATAAAATGATGTTTACTATGTGAAAAAAAAATTGGAGATCTTAATTTACGGACAACCCTCGTACCTTGAAAACATTCTACTAAAGGTTAGTGTACTTGCTGAAAGCTTAGTTACCCTGTCCTTTTTGCCATTTTGTTTCATATTCTAGTGTTATTTTTTGAAGCCAAAGCATGGATATCCGCTTTACGTAAGTGTTCTTTTTTCTTTCTACGACTGATTATATAAGCTTTTTAATTGTGAGATTATTGATAGTGTACATTATTAAGTGTAGTTATTTTATGGTTATGACAGGTGTTTGTATCAGGCTAAAAGTTGACCGTTACCGTATGGTAACACTAGGACTTGCTCGTGCGATCAGTGTTATAAATGAAATTTTGTTGCAGAGGTTTGACATTGCAAGAAGCTCTTGAAATGGCAAATGCAGATAATGAAGATCCAATAACAGACATTCTTATAACACCGCCCGATTCTCATGAGCTAACTGACGAGGATTCAGGCGATGAAACTGAGGTAGTGCCAGATCATTTCACAGAAAGGCAGTTACGTGCAGAAGCTGAGGTTAAACGAGTTACCGTCCAAAACAATGATTGTGGGTTCACGAGCGAGGATCACAATATTCAAGATGCAGATCAAAGAGACACCTGTACTGACAAAGACCTTACCTACGACTTCCTTGGTAATAATCATATTCAGTGGCTAAAGGGCGATATAATCGAATCACAAAAGATATTTACTGTTGGAGATTACAGTGCTTATAAAGATAAATCTGCTTCAGAACTGTTCGATTTATTTGTTAGTGAATCCGTGTTTTTATTACTAGAAGATGAAACAAGAAGATATGCATTGGCTCGAAATTTCTCTAACCCTAACATTACCAAGGGAGAATTGAAATGCTTTCTGGCAATACTAGTGATAGGTGGATACACTGAGCGTCCAGGTTGGAAGGCGATATGCGAAATAATGCTATTTATAATGCGATGCGACGGGATCGATTCTTTGAAATAATGCGATTTTTGCATTTCCACAATAATAAAATCAACCCTGCTGATAAACTTTGGAAATTAAGACCACTGATCAACAAAATCCAATCTGCTTTTTCCAGTCATTTCGTGCCAAAGAAGCATATCGATTATGATGAATCGATGATCAAATATTACGGGCATCACGAATGCAAACAGTTTATTAGGGGAAAACCAATTCGTTTTGGATATAAGGTGTGGAATATGAACCCAAAAGGAGGATATCTTGTGTCTTTTGAAATTTACCAAGGAAAACGCGTTGCTGGCAATCCTGAAAAAGAATGACACTTTGGAAAAGCATCTGCCCCTTTCGTTACAATGATTGAAGGCTTACCGCAACTGCAGCTTCCATATAAATTTTATATTGATAATGTGTTTTCCAGCATTCCTCTCTATGACTTTCTCCAGCAAAATGGCTACGGTGTCACAGGCACATTTCCGGGACAATAGGATCCCCAAGAACTGTCCTCTGAAGGCGAAAGTACAAATGGAAAATTTGGCAAAGTTACGATACTTGTATTGCAAAAGACGTGGACATCTTGTTTGTCCGGTGTGTGGACAATAACGTAGTCACTGTTGCTTCCACTAACTTTGTCTAATCTTTGCCTTTATCAAACGTAAAACGCTATTTCCAGCAAAATAAGAAAACGATACAAGTTCCTAGACCACATCTTCTACGGCAATACAATAACTTCATTGGTGGGACAGACCAAATAGACCAGAATATTGGCAGATATCGAATTTTTATCAGGGGCAAGAAGTAGTATTGGTGTATTTTCACATGACTTGTAGATGCTGCAATTAACAACGCTTGGATTTTGAAAAGAAAATCTATACATTCTGATCAATTGTCTTTCCAATTTTCATGTGCATAAATATGGCATGGAACCCAAGTCAGCTGGCAGACCTTCAATTTCCAAAGACAGTGTTTCTTGTAACCGAGTAGATGATCTTGTTCGATATGACGGACAGAATCTGCTCACAAGTGTTCCTGGTAGGGAGACGCCACTGTGCGGAAGATTGTACCTCTGTAGTACGTACAGTGAAGTGAACCAGAACCTGTATGTGGAACCGCTAAGGATTCCGCTAAAAGGGCGATCTGGTTATGGCTAGAAAGAGAACATAAAAAGAAATGGAGGTTAACGGAAGGTCAACTTCATACCAAAACACTACTAAGGGGAACTGGACGAAAGGTTTTCAGCCAACCTAATTCGTAGTAACAAAAAAAAATTAAAATAATTACCGGCTTAATAGCCGGATATTGTCCTTTAAGGAAGCATCTGTACGGGCTTGGTTAGCGAGCCCTGGTGTAGGAGATGTGAAAAACAGGAGGAAACTAGCCTTCATGTAATATGCACGTGAGGAACTGAAGAACTCAGACAGAAATATTTCGGGAGAGATCTATAGGATCCTACGAGTGTACTCAAACTTCCCCTTGAGAAGGATAGTGGCTTATATCGAGGACGAGACTAACAGAGTGGAACTGAGAGATCTATTGGGGATAGTACAAAGAGCAGTGTGCCTGGACGTGCTGGCGTCCAACCCAAACAGAAGAAGACAGTGAAATCAAGTCGGGATGTGTATAGACTGTAATGTTATATTCTATACTAAGACATACTAAATATTTTATAATAATTCAATAAAATTGATATTATTTTATGTCAGAAGAGGAAGTCCTAGCGTTACCATATGGTAACAGCAGTTTTTTGTTGTTTTCAGTAAAAATATGAATAAACTTTCAATTTTCATACCGATTATATAATTTTCTCATAATTATTCAATTTCACATGTATTTTCAAGGGTTAAATATGTGACAAAACTATCCCTTTGATACAGGAAACGAAAATGTTACATTTACACTAATCAACAACTGCCCCATTTTTTTTGGGCCGCAACTGTACATAATCCAGCTAAATAAATTTGCAACAAAATAAGTCTCATAACCAGTTTTCCAAATCACTGCACGTTACATAGTAATATTTTCAGAAAAGTGATAATAAATTTATAATAACATTATTACAACACAACATTCAGATTTATTATTATTAAGAAAATTGAAACATATCTAATTTAGAATATTCAATTTCGATATTTAAAATTCTTTTGTTGCGTTATTCAATATTTTTAATTTCAGTAAATTATCTGCTTTATTACATAAAATTTTGTAATCGATTCATCCAAATTGTGTTTTAACATTTTTTTAAAATAAAGAGTAGATAATAATCTGCTAAAGATCATGTATATTTAATTTTGGAATTCACGATAACAATCAACATAAAGAATACTTAAATTATCTTGTTTTCTTTATTACAAATATTCAAAAGTCATTTAGAAAATATCAACTTGAACATAGCATTATTGGTTGGTAGCCTATAATTAAACTATATATCAATCATTTCAACAAATATTTTTCTTTTTGTTCTAAATAGACTGCACAGTCCTTCAATATTCCTCATCATCGAATTCGAAAAATTACAAAATTGGAAAACATTTGTAAAACTGCAACATATATATCATTATTTTATCATTATTTATTATTATATAAACAAGCAAGTGTTCATTATTTCTTTAACTAAACAGTCAGCCAATTTGTTGTAAGTCCTTTAGTTCTTAAAAGTTGAAGTGATTAAACACAATCGCACAGAGCTTCTTAAGTTCCTTTCGTTCTTATTTAAATGTTGTCGAAACATGATAATTCCACTGATGTTTTCTTCGTTGCCTGTCTATATCACTCGAGTTCCCACACTGATTAGGTTATGTATGGATATATTCATTTATTTAATTGTCCGGGAAAATTAACACTTTATTATTATTAATTATTTAAAATTCGAACTATTTTGATTTGAAAAATCGTTCATTCTATTTTGTTCCGGTTATACTCTTTTTTTTTTACCGCAACTTCTTCGATCTTATTATATTTTATACAATCTAATTTTTAAAAAGTTCACTTTGTATGTAAAAAATTGTTTTAAAATAAAATGGTAGCACTGCACAAACATTTTCTTCTTTTTTTTAAATTTTCGTTTTGATTGCGTCTAGCCCGATCCGAAGAGTGGGCTGCTATATTACAACTATAATTACTATGTGATCCATATACCAGAATTATTTTTTTAAATAATTATTTTATAAAGTTTTAAAACCTCTTTTCATTTTGTTTATTTAATTCCCACACAGTAAAATTATTAAACGATAATTTCCTTTTTTAAATTTATTTATTAACTCCATCCTCATCATATATTCTGAAATGTAGGTAGCTTCCTTTAAGAAAAAAAAATAATAAAATAATACACCACGTAGACCCAAAAACAAAAAAGAGACTGCAGTATCCGAAGACACCTTAAATAGTTCTTACGTTTCCTTTTCAAATTCTATCATCACCAACTTTGTTTGTCTTTTATGCTTAATGACATCAAGAGCACAGTGTAGTAATAACCGAAAATTATTTGAAAAACAAAAAAAAAACAAAAATAAATCGGAAGAATAAATATCTGGTAATCAATCGTTCAAACAAGCAAGAGAGGAAATTATTCAAGCAAAATATTAGAAAATTTCAATAAAATCATTTTCAACTTTATATATATATGTATATGTATATATAAAAATTAATATGGGTGTTCTTGTCGCTTGCTTTGTTCTTTTTTTGCTAAACTATAGACACATGCAACCCAGAGTACGAAATAACTAATTTAGAAGTCTATGAGTGATGAATAATAAGCTATATAACAGATTATGCTACGATAGGGGTAGCAGTATTATGAACAGGTGCACACTTTAATAGAAGAGATACGATGGATGTTTCTTTTATTTTATTTTTTTTTAGTTTTAGTTCCGTCCTCCGCGACCACCGCGTCCCCTGTTACTATCGCTCCTTTCCTGCAACAAAGAAAATAAAATTCGTTTAGTGATTAATAAAATAGTTTATACAAGTGTAGAAAAATTTTTAAATTTAACAAATATAAAATAAACATTTATTTTTTTCTGTGTTCATAATTAGAGTTGTCAGATTTTCCCCACATTCCAGGATCCCCGTCAGTATAATTTAATACAGGTAATTACCGGCAAACGCAGGTCTTTGACTTGCGTAGTACATGGACAATATTGAGTGGTGGGAGTTGCACATAGTGGCACTGCGACGGGGAAAGTATGCAATTCAAGTTCTAGCCATGGGGGTTTTTATCTATAATAGACGGTCTTTAGATAAAACTTTAGTTCTCTCACATATAACAGATGTCGCATCTAGAAGTTCACACTAACAAGAAAGATACCTTTTTAACCAACTAATCCAATATACGTTTCTTCATCGTTTGTTAATACCCGTTAATACCGCCAATGTGGTATAATATAGACAGTAATTGCAAAGTTTGGTGAATGTGAAGTGTGTAAACAAAATTTTGTATCCGATGCATCTTCAGTACCAGAACATTCCCTTGCAACACTTAGAGCATATAGTACTTGAAGTTTAATATATTGCAGCAAAAACTTTTTTCAAGCTTGATATGTATATACAAGTGTCCCGTATCGTTATGTTCAAATTTTAGGAGTGTAAACTAGACTTCATTTCAAGTAACAAAAACGGAAAACTTGTATATCCATTTTTATTTGTTTCAAAGTTACAGATCTATGAATGTGATTGTCAGATCATGAAAAAAAATGTAATCCTAAAGTCAATACAAACTGATTTTATTTAAAAAAGTTCAATTAATAATATTTTCGAAATGTCCACCTCCTTGTTGAATGCAGGCTTATGCCCGTAAGCCAACACAAGAAGTACTTATCCAAATTTCATACTAGTTTTGTCCGATTTGCTCAGCAGCCAGGTGAATACGATCGAACAACTCTTCTCTTGTGTTCGAAACTTGCGCGTAGACTAAATTTTTCATGTACCCCCATAAATAACAATCAAGGGGATTAAGATCGGGTGATCTGGGTGGCCATGCAACAGGACCACCTCGACCAATCCATCTTGGATAATTGACGTTAACCCAATTTCGGACAGCAATTCCGAAATGTGGTGGTGCCTCATCTATGTGAAACCACATGTCTCGTCGAACATTCAGTGGGGCGCCCCCTAAAAGACCTTGCAGTTCGTCAATAAGAAATTGAAGGTAATTGTCCGCATTTAACCTCCCAGGAAGAACGACAGGACCAATCAACAAGGCATCGATTAGGGCCGCCCAAACGTTAATTCATGTTGAAATTTAGATGGGTGTATAGCTTTGAGATTTTCTGATGACCACCTGTGCAGGTTTCTCAGATTTGTAACACCACTTGTCGTGAACGTAGATTCATCTGTCCAGAGGACTGTTCTGCAGAAATTAAAATCAAGCCGTGACTGTCTTAATATCCATGTAGAATAAACTAGACGAGCATAGTGGTCTGCCTCAAGCAAACCGTGTCCCCTGCGATAGTGACATGAATATAAGCCCTCACGTTTTAAAATTCGCCAAACTGTCGTTCGTGGCACTCCTAGTTGTCTAGCGATTCGACGTACACTGAGAGTTGGATCCCTTTAACAATAGCTACTGCTTCTTCCTCTAAGTCTGCTGACAAATTTACTCCTCGGTCGAAAAGATAATCACGCAGTCCGCATTCCAGAAATTGTCTGTGTACTTTCAGAAACGTTCTGTAATGAGGAATGCGCCTATCAAGAAACCGATGTCGGTATTCAATAACTGCTTGACGTGCACTGCCGTTACAGTAGCCATACACAAAATGCATAAACGACGAAACCGTTTGTCATTATGAGCAATGATGCTCATTTTCATTTGAGCGGTGCTGTAAACAAACAGAACTTGCGATTTTGGTATCCAGCAAATCCACAAATCGTGAGTGAGACATCTACATAGCTTACGTGTGTAAAATAAGGACCGATACTAACCGCACACCACACATGTGCGGTTAGTGAAGTAGAGATCATCGGTCCTTATTTTTTTGAGGACGCCGATGGTAATGCAGTTATGGTGAATGCACAATGGTACGTGGAAATGTTGGAAGATTATTTATTGCCTGAACTGCATCGTCGCTGTAATGTATGGTTTCAGCAAGATGGGGCAACAGCCCATACTGCTCGCATTTCTATGGACATTCTCAGACGAACATTTCCTGGAAGAGTAATCTCTTGTTTTGGTGATGTCACCTGGCTCTCCCGTTCGCCGGATCTTGCCATTCCAGATTTTGTTCTATGGAGACATTTAAAATCTCAAGTTTACATTAACAAGCCGCGCACTATATCGGAACTTAAAGAATCTATTCGTCAAGAAATCAACGGCATCCCTAGGAAAATTCAGTGCGAAGCTTCAAGGAACTTCTTCAACATTGTGTTCAAGCAAAAGGAGGCCATCTTACAGATGTAATTTTCAAACATTAGTTCCTTGTGTGTTCAAATTGCATACCTTAGGCAATATATTGCTAATAATACATAAAAATTTCGTTCATAATTGCCTGAGTCCTCGTTATTTAAAAAACATGCGTTTCCCGGTAATCACCCTGTGTATACGTACGAACGTTTTCAAAACGCATCCGGTTTTATAAAGAACACGTGTTCGTAATAAATTAAAACTCAGCATTTTTATTAGTATACCGTATGGAACTGTGATGAGAAAACGGCGGAGAGGTAAACTATACTCCACCAGTACACTAGATAAGAGAGACGGAAGGTATATTGCACCAAGCGCCAGGCGTGTCTGTGTTGAAATGCAAGTACATACCACACTTAATTCTGACCTATCAATAGGCATGTCTGTGTTGAAATACGAGTACATACATGTGTATACCACACCTACTTCTGACGTAATATTATTGCTTATCCAACCATACATATATGTACACCACACCTACATCTGACCCATCCTTATGCTGACCTAGGTTTATTCAATCAAATGCTACACTATACATTCAATAAGCATATCGGGGAAGTAAAGCGGCGGGGACGCGTCTTGCGCAGCAGTGTCGTTTTCTTACCTCGTTTATACACGGTATACAGTCCGATAAGATTTAAGTATGAACAAATAAATTACTTATTGTGGAAGGAAAGAAAGATTGCGAATTTTAAGATAAGCAGGTTCATTGTATGTAATGTATAAGGTCGTGTATGCCGGCTTTACAAAACGCGATATATATTGAAAATATTTGTACACATTAACTTGTACTGAGTAGGACTCTGGAATGTGGGGAATAATAACAGCTCTATTCATAATATAATGAAACTGTTTCTAACCGACTTCCAAAAAGGAGGTTATCAATTCGTTGTGTATATTTTTTTAATATTTGTTCACATATAAACTACTTTGACTGACCGATTTTAATGATTCTGGTTGATGATGGTCTTACATCATTGATAGCCAGTACTGGGCTAGTACAGGATGGCGCAAAATGATCTTTATGATTTGAATTCTTGTAACTTGTAACTAGAATGTAATATGGAAAAATACACTGCTGAACAACGAATAAAAATCATCGAATTTTATTTTGAAAACTAACGGTCAATTGTTTTCACACAGCGTGCATAGTCAATATTTCAATATGCTGACAGCAGCCACAATTCCAACAATATATCGTTTGCTTGAATATTTTCGGCAAGGTGGGTCAGTAAGGCACCTCCCCAGTACAGGAAGACCTGGGTTCAAAAAATGAAAATATCCAACCTGTACTGGAGATTGTGCAAGATAGTACAGAAACATCAACAAGGAGACGCTCGGCTCAACTCGAGCTAGCGCGGAGTTTCCTTCAGAAAATTTTAGCCACATTTCACATGTTCTCTTAAAAGGTCCAGCTTGTACAAGAATTGAAGTCAACAGACTACGAGCAACAGATGGATTATGTCATTTCGTTGCTTGAAAAATAAGACCGGAATCACGATTTCATTAACAAATTGATGATAATGGGCGATGAAGCCCATTTCCAATTACATAAATGGTTTTGTTAACAAGCAAAACGGCTACGGGGAATTCAAGGGCAGTTTATCAGCGACAATTACACCCATTCAAATGCGCTGTTTAGTGTGGGATATCGTCCGAAAGGATCATTGGGCCATATTTCTCGAAAATGGAGCCGGTCATACAGTTATCATTAATACTGCTTAATACCGGGATAAGCTGGAAAACTTGGTGAAGCCAGCTGTGGAAAGTCACTCCTAACTGTGGCTTCAACAAGATGGAACTACAGCGCGCACTGCAAGGGACACTACCCCTTTGTTAAGAGACATCTTTGGCGAACGCATTATTTCGCACAATAGTGACTTCAACTGGCCATCGCGTTCACCAGACGATACTTTGAGCGTATTTGAAAGAGCGAGTGTACGTCAGTGGCGGCTGGTCAGGGTCGGCAATGTCGACCCTGACTTTTTCACTTCTAATTTTAAAGTTTACCCTTAAAAAATGATTATATTCTTTAATGATTTCCTGTTTTTCTCACTTTAACTGACCATTTGCGTCTCTGAAGAACTATATCCTAATATGCTGCATATTACTTGTGCAACACATGCTCTCCACAGAATCTGTGAATATATCACCTTTCCAGAAGTTGAGAGAAAGTTTTCAGAAAAGCACCATTGAGAGTAGCTCTTTACAGGGAAAAACTTCCATTTTTGTCACTGCCTCCCTCTCCAGTAATAACTAGATAGGGAATATGGTTGGAAGCAATGTTTTTATGCAAAGAATTTCGATAGTTTACAAAATTTCCTTACATGTTTAAATGACGATGCTCAAAGTACAGTTGTACGTTGTACTTTATTCAGGAACACTTTGGAAATTTGCCAAAACTAATCACTTACTGAAAATCAAAATCTCATATTAAATGATGGATAAACCACATTAGATGTGGCTATTAATAATTTCAAAAATATTCCAAGTGACTTCGGATGTGGCCTTCGGCAAAAGTTAGACGCAGTTTTATAGAAATCCAGATTTAATAACATTGCAGCAATTGTGTATGGAGACAATGCCTCAAAATCTAACTGCTAAATAAGCTGAAATAAAATATTTCCAGTATGCACCTATAACCAGTTGCGATGTAGAGGACGTTTTCTATCTACAAGGATGTATTTCATTCAAAGAGAACAAATTTTACATAAGAGAACCTTAGGAAAGTATTGCTAGTTAATATTAATACTCCCTTACTCAACTTGAACTACATAATGAACAAATAAAAATGTATTTCGTATTTTATAGATCACCACCCGTTTATTTTTCAATTAACAGTTGAAACGAAGAAAAAAAGAAACTAACTCACCGTACTTTATTTATCTTACGAAATATAAGCTAATAAATAAAATAAATTATTAAAAGTCCTCACCCTTCTACCAACGTCCATGAAGAAAGGAATTTAACTTTAATATTGAAGTAATTGCGTCAGAATTCAACGACAAAATACAGATGTGCGGTTAACCGAATAAATAGTGCTGTTCAATACTGTGTGTGTGTGTTGTACTTAGCGATGTTATAGACTATTTATATGGTCCATCGTAATTTCGGCCTGATACTTCCGGTCTTTATAAATAAGTAATGTTTCACCTAGTACCAACTGCAAATTCAGTTCAGATTATTAAATTTAATTATTGGTCGAACAATAATCGTTACCACAACAAATTGCTGGCAACATTTGTAAACTGGCAACATTTGTAAAAAATGTAAGAAAAAATTATATTGCTAGTCACAAAATAACAAATGTCAAAATGACATTAGATAAATAGTTAGTTATAAATAGAGCTGAGGATCTTTGCGGTACGGCAGGACCGCATGTAGTGCATCCCCACATTTAACTATTTATCTAAATATTCTCTGAAATGATTTGCCGGATCTCATAAATTAATAGAGTGATATTTTAGTATGCACTGGATATTGTTATTATACAAAATCATTGCCATTTGTATTTATGGATCATAAATAATAATACGCATGTATTTGTATTTGGTTGTGAATTCAATTTAAACTTAAAACGAATCGTAATATTTTAACGACTAGCCGTCCTTACAATACATGCATTCGAGACAAAGTGTGCAACTCTACGAATAACTTCCATAATTGATCGAAAATGGACATTTTGGAGCTGAAGTAAAGCCCCTATTCTTAGAAAATTTTATTACTGTCGTTAAGAACTATTATTATAAACAACAAAGGCCTTTTATTAGTGTTGAAGTTTTAGTTTCATTGAATTTCCATGTTGTAAGTAGTCAATTGTAAAGTGTTCATTCACAATATTCTAAAACAAGGTGTAAATTTAACTAAAATCCAGAAAAACACATTCTGATAATATATTACTAGATTAGAAGCTGTGTTTATTACTATTTATTATATTATTTTTATAACCAAATGCAATAAAAGCTACGAAAACAAAAGAAACCTCGATTTATTAAAATCTTGTCACACAGCCTTTCAAAGCCTGGCAGCACATATTTTGCATATATTTTATATATACTACCTACTTGAACTAGGTGAATGAAGTTAGAAGTTATAAGTTATAACTTCTAACTTCATTCACCTAGTTCAAGTAGGTAGCATATATAAAATATATGCAAAATATGTGCTGCCAGGCTTTGAAAGGCTGTGTGACAAGAATTTAATAAATCGAAGTTTCTTTTGTTTTCGTAGCTTTTATTGCATTTGGTTATAAAAATAATATAATAAATAGTAATAAACACAGCTTCTAATCTAGTAATATATTATCAGAATGTGTTTTTCTGGATTTTAGTTAAATTTACACCTTGTTTTAGAATATTGTGAATGAACACTTTACAATTGACTACTTACAACATGGAAATTCAATGAAACAAAAACTTCAACACTAATAAAAGGCCTTTGTTGTTTATAATAATAGTTCTTAGCGACAGTAATAAAATTTTCTAAGAATAGGGGCTTTACTTCAGCTCCAAAATGTCCATTTTCGATCAATTATGGAAGTTATTCGTAGAGTTGCACACTTTGTCTCGAATGCATGTATTGTAAGGACGGCTTGTCGTTAAAATATTACGATTCGTTTTAAGTTTAAATTGAATTCACAACCAAATACAAATACATGCGTATTATTATTTATGATCCATAAATACAAATGGCTATTATGATTTTGTATAATAACAATATCCAGTGCATACTAAAATATCACTCTATTAATTTATGAGATCCAGCAAATCATTTCAGAGAATATTTAGATAAATAGTTAAATGTGGGGATGCACTACATACGGTCCTGCCGTACCGCAAATATCCTCAGCTCTAATTATGACTTATGGTTATGACAAATGCAGGGTGCATATTATGTATTTTTCTCAATTACAACGGTATCTAACGACACAAAGACGATTATTAAAAATATTTGTCTTTTTTTAAGTAAAAGCAGATTGCTAAATATAACCTTGTGCCTGAGATATTACCTTCAAAACTTGTCCTGACTAATCCTATATTTATTGTTTTGTAACAGATGTTTTATGATGCAAAAAGGAGGTGTTACGTAACTAACTTAAACTTCCTGCATTTGTAAATATTTACCTTATTAGCCTTTATTTGGAAATTTCTAGGAGAGGTGTTTTAATAGTATATTCATTATTAAATAAAAAAATGCCTGGACAACGAGTTTTAAGTAGAATAAATTTTATTATCCCTGACAAGACAAGGACTAGAATAAACAATTACAAAAAAAAATAATAATAAATGGATAAATTCATTTGTACGAAAAACGACCAAAAAGTTCCTAACAACGCAAAACAACAAAGAGAAGAAAGATATTCGAAGCGGTTATCTTTAAAGAATCGCATAAAAAACAATCTGCTGAATTATGTAACCTGTGTCTCGGACAAAATATACAAGCTGATTCAAATTAAGTGCGCACTATTGCTATCTCTGTTATTATTGATTCTAGAAAGTAGGTTAAATTAGCAAAGTATTAGTGTTTTTAACATTGATTAGCATGCAGTTCATGAAAAAAAAATTGAATAACGCATTTTCGAGAAATTTTGAAATTTATAATTTTTTTAAATGGAACAGCCTGAATATTTTTTAAAATTATGAATGCTAATGTTCTTCGTAATATAAAAGTTTCAATACACATTGTCCTAAAACGAATAATAAAGTAGTTATAGCAGTTTCTATTTCCTTCTAAATGTTATGGCAGGTGAGGTAAATTACCGCGCAGAGAAATAGAAGATACTGCTTGTTAGCAGACTAATGTTCCCTCCACAAACAGCTCGGTTTGTTATTGCGCATCTAAAGTTCAGCTGTCACGAGTGCATCGTCGTGATGTACCTAATTGTTACAAAATCACAAATTGATATAAAACATAAATGATTGATATGAAATTTTGCACACAAAAAGAAATAATTCAACCAAAAATTATACAATATGATTAAATATTTCTACCATCTAGAAGGCCATGAAATTGTTTTTCTTTAAACTGAAGTTGGCGGTATAAGTTTAAAAATGTGTTAAGTGTAGGTCGTGCAGTTTAGGTTGTACCGTTGACAGATTAGTGTCAATAAACCAAATAACAAGTGTTCATTTGAAAAGTCAATCTAGTAGCATGTGATTTACTGAGAACAATTTGAAGTATGTCGTAAATTAAAATTTACTACTACGATGTCGTATATTTTGACAGTTTCATACATACAAATAAATAACAAATAATAGGTATTTATTGAAAACTATAACAAATGTTGAAAATGTTGTCCTTCAAGATCAATGCACTTTAAAATCCTCCGTTCAAAATTTCTGATGATATTCTGCAACATTACTGGATTGTTATTAATTTCCATGCATTTCTGTTCGTTTCTCTGTAGCATATCATTCAAATTCAATGTAGGTGTTCGAAATATGTTATTTTTTAGACAGTGCCACAAAAAGAAGTCGCAAGGTGTTAAATCGCATGAACGTGCAGGCCAAGCAATTTCAGTATTTCGAGTAATTATACGCTCACCAAAAAATTCTCTTAAATAATCCAAAGATTATGCAGTACAGTGACAAGGTGCTCCGTCTTGTTGGAAATATGCATTTTGTAGTTCATCATCATGCAACTGATTGACAAATGGTTGTAAAATTTCCGTACGGTACCTTTGAGCAGTTAACGTTCCCTGAAAAAATATTGGTCCAATGATTCGCCTTTGGCTTATCGCTGTCCAAACACCAATTTTCTCTGGATGTAGCGATTCTTCATTAATTACATGTGGATTTTCACTACTCCAAATTCTTGTATTTTGTGAATTTAGGTATCCCGTTTTATAAAACCATGCTTCATCAGTAAAGATGACTCTTTGCGAAAGTTCTCCATTATTGTTCATATTTACAAACCAATTACAAAACTGTAGTCTACGTGGGTAATCAATTTCTAACAATTCTTGTACTGCTGTGACACGGTATGGATAAAGTTGCATATCTTTTTTTAATAACTTGTGAGTTGTACCAACAGAAAGGTTTATTTGTTGAGTCAAATGTCGAACAGATGTTTGTGGTTCATTTTCCATTATTTCTTCAACACGATTGACAACTTGAGGTGTACGTTTCTTAATTGCTCCGCTGCCTGATTTTCTTAAGAGACTACCAGTTTCAGAAAAAAGTTTTAAAGTTCTATCCAAAGTATTCTTAAATTGTATATAATCTATTACAAAATGTGGAAACTCAACTTGAAATTCTACCATGCAATCTTGAACTGAATAAACCCATAAACCACCAATTTTATTACCACTTCGAAAATAAGCCTGGACTAAAAAAATTTTATATTCTAAAGTGAAAGCCATTTTAAAACTGAGAAGCAATTTATTTAAACCAGAATCGACGCACGATTATTTTATGCACTAACTGATATTTGTGATTGACATTATCAAATGTCATTTGGATTTACGTTTACGGAACAACAAACACATACTAATATATTTGCGTCTTATTCTATCAAAATTTCAAAGTAACCTAGATTGACTTTTCTAATGAACACTTGTTACAGTATACATGACAAATGTTCTTATTTGTCACTACCAACATGATATTTTGAATGAATAATTTCATGGCTAACTAACGGGTGTTCAGAAACATTCGAAGTCAAGTGGACAAAAAATCGTATATCTTTACTTAAGTATCTGATTTGTAATAATTATTACATGTCAACTGTTGTCTGTCAAAAATTGTCAGAATCTAATATCGAAGATACTATTTTATATTTTTTAATTTTGAAAATGGTATTTACTAACGTACACAAAGCATTCATGGTTGAAGCATATTTTCGAAATGGTCAAAAGATCGATGGCCAGAGGAAGTATTCAATTCAAGCTTGTTTGAAAGAATTTAGAGATAAATTTCCCAACCTTGCTTTTGATTATAATACTTTTCAGTGTACACTAATCAGAATTGTTCCAGTTCTTCGACAAACTGGTGGTGTGGGACGCCAAGAGGGTGGTGGGCGACCAAAAGTCCGGACAGAAGAAGTGATTGCGAATGTTAGAGAAATAATGAGAGAAATAAAACTTCAGTAAGAACTCTTGCTCAACAAACCGGGTTGTCAGTTGGTCCTTGCCATAAAGTTTTAAAAGAAGATTTACAGTTATTCCCATATCGTATAACTTGTTTGCAAGAAATCCTCGATATTGATTATCCGCGACGAGTAGTATTTTGCGAATGGTTTACAAATAATTTTAATGATGATGTCCTAGACAAAACTTTCTTTTCAGACGAAGCATGGTTTCATGTTAGTGGATATGTTAACTCGCAAAACATGAGAATGTGGAGTGATACAAAGCCCAATAATTTTTATGTTGAAGCTCCTTTACATCCTCAGAAAGTTGGTGTTTGGTGCGCTATAAGTAGAAGAAGGATTATTGGTCCATTTTTTTTTAATGGTACCTTGACTGCAGAAAGATATCGACAGGAAATACTATTGCCTTTCTTTAATCAACTTCGCGATGATGAACTAGCTTTGGGATACTTTCAACAAGATGGTGCTAGAGCTCACACAGCGGGGGAAACAATGAATATGTTACAAGAAGTGTTTGGAAATCGTTTAATTAGTTTGAACAGCGATCATGAATTTCCTCCAAGATCTTGTGATCTTACACCGTGTGATTACTATTTATGGCCTTTTTTAAAAAATTCAATTTATCAAGTACCAGTGCAAGATTATATAGATCTCCAAGACAGAATTATAAATAAAATTAGTGAAATTAGAAATAGTCCCATACTGCAAAATGTATTTAGTAGCATTCGGAGGAGGTGCGTAAAATGCTTGGAAGAAGGTGGTGGACATTTTCAACATCTTTTATAATTATGGTCATTATTGTTGGTAATTTATACAACTACAATTTATGATATTTATTATAAGGATGTAATCTAAGGACTCTACAAACAATTTATTTGTTTCAAATTTATTTTAAGCCATTTCTTACAATAATTTGTTGAATGTTAATATATTAAACTAGTACGATAACTAGATACTATTGTCACTATAAGATGAATAAAACCTTTACTTGTAAAGTTTTTTCCTCTTAATTCTGCATTGTCTTTTTACATGTTACTACAGATTAGATGAGCTTTATTACACAAGAATGAACAGCATATTAATTGGATTATGTAATTTTTTCCAGTTATCGCATGAAGAGGTGCTTTTGTTCAGCAAGAATTCTCTAAAATATCAAAATATTTAATTTGAAATTTTTAAATTAATTACTGTTACTTCTAAAATCATTACTTGACTAGTTTATATTAATTAATAAGGCATATTAAAGTAATATATTTCGACATAAACTGACATTTGCGTGTATGATAACCTATAAAATTGCATTAAGTAAATGTATCAATCAAAAGTATCAATCTATATCAGACATGACTTCATATTTTCAAGGACTACTTTGACTTCGAATGTTTCTGAACACCCGTTATAAGGTAAATTTATTTGATCATACGAGGCGTTTTCGGAAATTAAACCCCGGCATTGGGGTTGCAACACGGTTAGCAAAAATGCGTTCGTTAATTCAGTCGAGTAGAAACAACCGTGTCCTAAAATCGAAAGAGTAACCGGGTTGAAGAACCCGGTTCGATTTTCACAACCCTGGCAAGTGAGTAGGGCTGCTTTTACTCCCTCTCCGGTCATAACCTGACAAAGCGTTAGGGTCAAAATACAAAAGTGGTCTTTTCACACGAAACAAATTTAAAATGAATTTGGAAAATTTGGCGAGGTGCAACATATGTGATTTTATTTCCCGAGAGAATTATGTGGAAAAAGATATACAAACTGCACATATTCAAGAAGTGGCTTTCCGTGAATCCGTTATATGAACGTTAAAAAACAACACCTGGGTACTGCCAACAACTGCTTATGTCTTCGCCAATAACAAACAGTGTAATTAAAATAAAAACTTAAATGCTAGCGATTCGCTTGGTAGATATTAGTATACATACATAAAGGTGATCCAAATTGAACTTTAGGATTTGTTTTCTAAATAAAACACAAAATATTAAAAAAATATAATTTGACTGCTATCAGCGTAAAGTACAGAGTTACAGTTAGGTATGCAATATGACGTCGGCTAACTGCTTTCAATGACTCCGATGATATGATACCACTTTTATAGAAAAGTTTCCCATGTTTTATCTCAAGATGAAGACTTCTTAAATAGAATTGTAACTGGGGACGAAACTTGGGTACACTACTGGGACCCATCCCACGAAGCAAAAGTCCATTCAATGGATTCAAAGGACTCTCCACCGCCCAAGAAGGCTCTTAATTTAGTATATGCCAAAAGAGACTACAATAATGAGAAATGTCTACAAAGACACAATTAAGGACACGGCTATACGTGAAAAAGACCCCACAATATTGGCCAGAAAACTCTGCTTCTGCACGACAACTGCATGGTGCATAAAGCACGAATTATTCAAGCAGTAATCAATGAATGCGGCTTTGAAGAATTACAACATCCACCCCACAATCCCGACTTCCCATCTCTTTTGAGTAATATCTTGTTACTATTATCTCTTTCCAAAACTCAAAAACACTTAAGAGAGCATCGATTTTTATCGAATGACGAAATAAAAAACGCTCTGGAATCGTATTTTGCAGAATTACCAAAAGTTGAAGGCATAATGTTATTAAAGAAACGTTAGAATAAGTGCTAGTGTTAATGGTTAAAAAATATTTTTGTTTTCTAACTCGTTTCTTTCATAGCTAGATAGATAACATAAAAAACTCCCCTCGTCCCTACTACAGGGTGACTTACGGGAAACTGACGTTTTTAAAATAGATAATATAAAGGCGTTAATGGTGGGAGGAAGAAGGTGGAGGGGTCATACGCGTCGGCATGACTTACCGTTTCAGTTACAATGGAGCAGTGGACAATACAGCACCGCATATTCGCGTACGATACTTTTGTCAAAAATGGCGAATCAGTTATCGTAACACAACGAATTTTCCGCCGGCATTTCAATATCCGCCGGAATAGCGCGGTTCCAAGCCGCAATACAATCCTGAAATGGGTGCAAACGTTGAGAACAACACGGAATATTGCAAAGAAGAAGCCGCCAGGCCCTGCAAAAACAGCGAGAACGCCCGAAAACATCGACGCAGTGAGAGAGGCAATGAACAGGAGCCCAAGTCGATCTGCACGGCGACATGCACATGAGTTGCAGTTTTAAGCCGTGATTCTGTGAGAAGAATTTTGCGTTTGGATTTGAAATTTCACCCATATAAAATGCAGGTTGTTCAGAAGCTCAACGAGAGGGACTATGTTGAACGCGAAGACTTCGCCGTACGTATGCAAGTGTTGTTTGAGGAAAACCCAATAGTGACAATGAGCGATGAAGCTCATTTTAGCTTGGATGGCTCAGTAAATAAACAAAACTTTCGTTACTGGGCCCCACAAAAACCTCGCATTACCCGTGAAAGGCCTCTTCACTCCGCGCGTGTGACCGTATGGTGCGCGGTTGCGGCTTTTGGTGTTATTGGACCGTATTTTTTTGATGAGAATGGCGTTACGGTGACCGTGAATTCGGAGCGTTACATTCACATGTTAAATACGTTTTTTCTACCTGAACTACGAAGACAGATAAACCTCAGAAATGTTTATTTTCAGCAGGATGGTGCCACAGCACACACTGCAAATGCATCAATGGAAGTTTTGAGAAACATGTTTCCTGGGCGCCTCATTTCTCGTTTCGGTGACGTGTCGTGGCCCCCAAGATCGCCGGACTTGTCGTCTTGTGACTTTTTCTTCTGGGGGTACTTGAAAGAACGGGTTTATGTTCACAAACCCCGTACTTTAATTGCGTTGCAAGATATCATTACAGAAGAGGTGCATGCGATTGACCAAGAGCTTTTGGCACGAGTTGTGAATGAATTTTGGCAGAGACTTGAAATCTGTATTCAAGCGGACGGCCGTCACTTGAGTTGTATTATTTTCCATAAGTGACAATGTTACATTAAATGGTAAATATTAATCTTTCGTTTTGTAAAAATAAACTTCTTCTTTATTGAAAAACAATTGAGTAATGTTCATTTGAAAACCGTCAGTATTTACTAACGTACACAAAGCATTCATGGTTGAAGCATATTTTCGAAATGGTCAAAAGATCGATGGCCAGAGGAAGTATTCAATTCAAGCTTGTTTGAAAGAATTTCGAGATGAATTTCCCAACCTTGCTTTTGATTATAATACTTTTCAGTGTACACTAATCAGAATTGTTCCAGTTCTTCGACAAACTGGTGGTGTGGGACGCCAAGAGGGTGGTGGGCGACCAAAAGTCCGGACAGAAGAAGAGATTGCGAATGAATTTTGGCAGAGACTTGAAATCTGTATTCAAGCGGACGGCCGTCACTTGAGTTGTATTATTTTCCATAAGTGACAATGTTACATTAAATGGTAAATATTAATCTTTCGTTTTGTAAAAATAAACTTCTTCTTTATTGAAAAACAATTGAGTAATGTTCATTTGAAAACCGTCAGTTTCCCGTAAGTCACCCTGTACAAAAATGTAGACTTCCAACGATAACGAATCCAAACGCCACGCAATTCAAATTCTACAGATCAATTTAGATCACCTTCATAATTATAATTACAATAAACGATACAATTTGATTTAAATGAACATTCTTGTACAAATGCTTAAATATAGTAAGGTGGTAAGATTATTTTAAATAAATCTCGAATTCAGTTTCCTTTGCTTGTATTTCTTAACAAAATTGTTCTTACCTTATGATGACCGCCATGATGGTCACTACTTCGGTGGGCCTGCCTATGCCCGTCTTTTTCACCGTCACGTTCATGGTTACGACCTCTGTGGTCGCCGCGATCCCTATGCTCGCGACCACCATGTCCCTCGTGATTAGTCTTGATCACTTCCGGTTGCTTACGATTGTCCTCCTCCTCTTGCCTCTTCTCGTAATGCACAAAATCATCGAAAATAGATGTTGAATGCCTGTATGAATGCATTATTCTCAGTACTTGCAGCCCCCTAGCATGCGGCACTTCCTGCGCGTCCCTAGAGTTCGTCACTGGTTTATTCTCGTTGTTTTCAAGTCGAATGTGACGCAATTGAACGTTCGGAACGTCTTTCACGTAAATCCAGCGCACTTTAAACTGTCCCTTCCACTTGTCTTGCGACCAGACAGAGCTATTCGAGTTGTAGTCCACTGCAGACACCATCTGTGCCATACCGCAAAAATGACCAGAACCGTTCACAGAAAAGAACAGAAAAATCGCACCATTATTTTCACGTTCGCGAAAGGCCGTGTCCAACCGTTTATTGCCATGCTCCGTACTACACCAGATCTCATATTTGATGCTTCTATGTATATCGTCCTCTGAATACGATTTAATGACGAAGAACCGCGCGTTCGGAGCCGTCAAATCGAACTCAGTCGGATTGTAATTGTTTTTACCGCGCAATTCATCTAATACTGGATGAGATGGTGTTGGCGCAGCAGTAGGTGCCATTATAACTGGCACAGGACCACCGGGCATCATACTTTGCACCTGCGCACCCGTTGGCATATTGACGGTAGGCGGCAAATGTGGAGGCAGCATCGTTGGTGGTTGATACGACTGCATCGGATGCTGTGGATGTTGCGGGCCGGGCCTGGGAGCTGCTGGTGGTGCCCTGTTGGTCGGTGGATTCCATGCCTGGCGGACTGGTAAACTGGGCGTTATCGTCTTAGGAACGGTATTGTTAACAATCGGAAGTTGCGGCGGAGTATTTTTTGTGTCCCATGTTCCAATGTCCATGTTGTGTTTACCAGGAACTATGGGACCTGGAGGCATTCCAGGACCTTTCTTTTTCAAACCCTGATTCGGAACCGTCAGTTGGGGTTTGGCAGGTTGACTGGCGATACTCGCCCATGTTGTCTTTTTCTGTTGACTTAATGAGTCTTTTGAATCACCAGATGGCGTTTTCAAATCTATAAACCAAAAAATAAATCAAAAGAAGCTAGAGCAATAAAATGAACATAGTTAAATAACTATTAGAAAGAATTCAAAATTAATTAAATACTGGAAAAACTACCTTTTCAAATAATTATTCGCCTGCCTTAACATTATAGTGAATTAAGTGTTTCTAATGAAATATCAAACAATTTCAACGTATGTTGTTATTTAATGCCTTGTATATTAAAATATTCGCTAGATTTATTTTAATATTCTCACATGCTAGACCAGCTCTTGTACAAAATTACTGAGAAGAATTGTCTTAGTAAACTATTGTTTTCAGGTAGTAAGTAGAAATAAAGTTTCTCTTTATTTCTAAGAGTTCAAATATTTACATGATGAGCTTATAAAGTTGAAGTATTTTTCAGATTTATTTAGAGCCCTAAATTGCGTTAAATAAAGAAAAGTAATCAATTGGAATGTGTAAGTTTCATTTAAATCGCACGTTGAGAAATCAAATCGGTTTTCCATGGAATTAAATTCAAACAAATATAAAATTTATAGCGAAAATTAGGGTTAGATTGTATTGACGTGAAGATCGATGTATATTCGAAGATGTTTAACTTACGAACAAAACCTTAGGATATTCGTAATTCGCCCTTATTGCCCGGTTGTCGCATACCATTTCCATATATCACACTTTAAGCAGTTATTACTAGAGCAGGGAAATTGCGCCACGCATCGATTGTCCACGTTCGACATGAATTTGTAAAGCGCCACAATCTTCAGTATAGCTTCACTCTGGTACCAGAGCTGATATATGTGGAACGTGCTCTGTATTAATTCGTACATGTAGGCTGTCGTAACTACTACTTTATTGTTGTACGTTAACTCTAAAAATGTCGCAGTTATGTACTACGCGAAAACGACAAATGTCATATAGTTAAAAACTTTATTGCAGATATGCCGGATTTAATTTATGATAGCGTAAAAATCCCACGTGTAGTTTGTAACTTACCTCTAATGTGTTGGTCCAATAGGGACCGTCAACGTCACGTCAGCAGTGCACAGCATTCTTATAAAAAAAAGTGCCGAGCAATCCAATGAAACATTTCAATTTGATTTATATGTTGCCCTTATTACATGTAATCTACCGTTTACTTTACTAGACAACTAACCATTTGTCTCCTTGTGAAATAAATACGCGTATTATATATTTCCAAGTCGGAAAATGTTACAAAATTTACGGCCATCTGTGGTTATGTGTGGACGAAACAAGACACCGCAATAAACATTGTGTGGTTAATGTAATGGTACGTACAATGGAACCACATCAACCGTCATCTTCTATCTTACTTGCTTCCAAAAGAGTTGAAAATTGTACATTTATTCCGCATGTCGTACTAGCTTGGGCTAAAAAATCTGTGGAAACATGATTATTGCCAGTTTTGTGGAAACTTAATTGGAATATTTAACAGATGTTATCTCGTTTGTGACTTCACGGAAGACTCTTAAAACGGTGAGGGTTTGAGCACGATTTATAATTTACTTCCTACTATGTATTTATTTTATGTCAACTTTTAAGCGTTCGCCTCTGGCGCATGGCACAATTTCACCGCTCTAGTTATTACCTCTTACTTAAGTAATCAAATGTTGACACTTTTCCGACTAATAAGAACTCAAAACTTAATACAAAAATTTTAAAAAAACTAGAAGGAAAAACATTATACCTATTATGGTGTTAAGATCTAAATGCGTCTTATTTAATGTGTAGCCAATTTCAAAATTTATTCCTTAAATAAGACCGTTTTTTTAAGGTAACTACATTCATGTTTGAATACAGATGTCGCTAAAATGTATATTTTTATGTATACTTTTCTATTTTAGTTTCTATTGTTATGTGAGTCATCCGCAACTATGTCAGGCGATGACATCATGCGCCGAACAAGCCAGCCGTAGCCCGGAAAAGTCTAGAAGCGGAGATCCGGATTGCTCCCAAACGCGCTACAGAACTATATATATATACAGTATGACTGAAGTTTCCTTTTGTTTTTTTTTGAGGATATATTCCAAAAAATTCAACAAATAAAATAGTAAATTTTTTTTCTAATAAAAGTTGTCTAGTAACGCAAAAAAAAAAAATTTATAACAGCTCAATGTTTTCAAGTTTCACTGTACAAATTTCATACATAATAGGTCAGTAACCGCTGAGTGGCCGTAACGATATTAAACTGTCTCAGGGTCAAGTTTAATATGTGACTGCAGTTTACTTGGAACATGTGTTAGAATGAAATGCCCTTGTATACTTAGTGACGTCAACCAAAACAATGCGTGCAATGTTTCGCAGATAAAGTATTAGTTCAACTGTATTTTTCGTAGTAATAAGACGTTCGTTTTACTTTATTGCTAGTTGAAAAATATTTTTGTAAGAACATAAAATGACATACCAATTTACCAATAGTGAGTTAGTTGATATTATTTTGATTTACGGTGAATGTCAACAGAATAGTCATGCAGCGCGTCGTAGATATACTGAATTATTTCCGAATCGACATTTGCCGTCGGCACCTACGTTTATAGCAGTTGTTCAACGGGCTCGCGATACCGGAGAATTACAACTTCGACGCCGAGATACTGGTCCAGGACGTGCTGAAAACGTTTTAGCTGCTGAAGAAGAGATTTTGGAGGCAATAGAAAATGATCCAACGTTACACGACACCTTGCTAATCGGTTTAACGTATCACAGTTTGTTGTTTGGCGAACCTTAAGAGAAGCTCAACTTTATCCTTTTCACTACCGACGAGTGCAAACATTAAACCCTCGTGATTATCCGGCTCGGGTACAATTTTGTGAATGGTTGCTTCAAAGAAATCGCGAGAACGAAAATTTTTTATTTAATATTCTCTTTACAGACGAAGCTACTTTTACACGTGAAGGGACTTATAATCTGCATCAGTGGGCAATAGACAATCCTCGTGCGGTCCTTCGTGTGCATAATCAACAGCGATTTTCGCTAAATTTATGGGCAGGAATAATAGATAACTTTATCGTCGGCCCGTTTATTCTCCCTGCTCGTGTTAATGGCCAAACTTATTTAGAATTCTTACAACATAATTTACAACCGCTGTTAGAAGATGACCCCCTTAATATTAGATATCGGATGTGGCTTCAACATGATGATGCTCCGGCACATTTTACACACACTGTTCGTAGACATTTAAATACTGTGTATCAAGATCATTGGATTGGACGCGGGGGTACTATCGCATGGCCACCGCGTTCTCCTGACTTAAATCCGCTGGACTTTTTCTTCTGGGGCTATTTAAAACAACTAGTGTATATGAATGAAATAGATACCATCGATGAATTGCAAAATCGTGTGAAAGTACTATAATACGGGAGCAAAATGTCCTTCAACGTGTCAACGAAGCACTCATTCGACGTTTGGAGTTGTGTGTGCGAGTCGGTGGGGGAAACTTCGAACACCTGTTGTAGACATGTAAAGTACGTATTAACTATCCTATAAATATCGTTTTTGTTACTATTATTAATTTATATTTTTATTTTAAATTTTTAAATTAAAAAATGTTATTGTTTTTAAGTTTGTTTTATGTTATTTAAGTTAACAAAAGGAAACTTCAGTCATACTGTACATATATATATAGTAAACCTAATCAGTAGGCGATTAAAGGTCTGTATATTACTTCAAAATATATGTATTTAAAAAAACTTTACATGTTTCGGCTGTGTACGCCTTTATCAAGAGAATACAAAAAAAAAAAATTTTTTTGTATTCTCTTGATAAAGGCGTACACAGCCGAAACATGTAGAGTTTTTTTAAATACATATATTTTGAAGTAATATACAGACCTTTAATCGCCTGATTAGGTTTACCATATCATACCAAGGTCACGAAGTTATTATATATATATAGTAAATTCAATCAGTTGGCGATTTAAAGTCTGGCTTTACTTTAAAGTAAAAAATATATAGCTCGCCAGAGAAAAGTAGGCAACCAGCGACCGGCGACAAATTTTGTTGTATATATAAATGTGAAATAAATATTAGTTCTTAAGTGTTTTTAGTATATATTTATTATTAATATAGTGTTTTTTTTATTTAAACAAACCAGAAAGACAAACATTTTTACAACGTTAATAATTTAATAACTAACAAAATATGTGTCGCATTTTATACACCACTGTTTTGCCAAAAATACTGTTTGTGTATTAACATGTTACTACTAATTTTAACAAGTCGATGATGACTGTAACAAAGCACATGCTAAAGTTTAGCTTGATTGATATTTTTTTTTCTGAACCTGAAGAAAATTAATAGACAGATGCATGTATTTTTCAAACATAACCTGGAATTTAAGATTCAGTGTTACTTACGTAAATTTCAAATATTTATTTTTTAAGTTATGAAAATAACTCATTGTGAATAATGAAAAATTAGTTGATACAACAATGAATACCTACTGAACAAAAAGATTATAATAAAAGCTAATGGAAAATAGGCACGTACAACTAAGGCAAAAGATGTCAAAACACCAATTGACAATAACTAATGGGTCTTTCAAATTGAGCGCCTTATTTTAAAAATAAATAAAACATAGATGGCGCACTAAATTCGTCTGGGTATTTTGACATTTACGAAGTGTGATGTATGACATTTATAAAAAGGCCTTCTTACACGATACAACGCGTTCAAATTGTAGAATTATTGTATGAAAATCAGCATTCTCTGAAAAATGATTTTAGAAAAGTACGTGAATTTTATAGTTTACATGATCGCCCATCTGAAAGAACTATTGGTCGAAATATTAGAAAATTTTAAGAGACCAGTTCGGTGGAAGATCTAAAAAGAGAAAGATGCAGCCGTAGTGCTCGTTCACAAGAGCATATTAATTTGATTCGTGAAAGTGTTGCTGAAGCACCTGAAATGTCCATTAGTCGACGTTCACAACAAGTTGGACTCAACAGCTTGGCGTATTTTACGAAAGGCTTTAGCTTAAAGGCATATTAGGTTCAAATAACACAGGAACTAAAGCCATTGGACCAAGCAAAACGTCGTGCATTCGTCAGTTGGATTAAAGAACAACCAGATGACTTTTCACCTGATCAAGCACATTTTGAAATTGGTGGTTCTGTTAACAAACAAAATTGTCGAATTTGGGGTGAGGAAAATCCACGAGTTATTCATGAAAGACCTTTGCATCCTCAACGAGTCACTGTTTGGTGTGCATTATGGTCAGGTGGTATAATTGGACCAGATTTCTTTCAAAATGCTGCTGGTGATGCTGTAACAGGGAATGGTGTTCGATATGGTGAGATGCTAACTGAATTTTTGTGACCTGAACTGAATGATATTGATCTAGAGAATAGATGGTTTCAACAGAATGGTGCAACAACTCATTTTGCTAATGAAACAATTGGTTTATTAAGACAAAAATTACCTGGAAGAATTATTTCAAGAAATGGTGATGTTAATTGGCTACCAAGATCATGTTGATCGGAAACCGTTGGACTATTTTCTTTGGGGTTACGTAAAAATCCAGGTCTATAAGAACAAACCATAATCGATTCCTGAACTAAAGGATGAAATTATTCGTGTCATTGGTGAAATAGAGCCTCGATTATGTCGAAATGTAATAGAAAATTATATCAAAAGAGTGAACAGGTGTGAAGCAACAAGAGGTGGTCAATTGTCAGATATTATTTTTCGTGTATAAATGTCAACTAATACTACTAGGCGCTCAATTTAAAACACCCTTTATGATTCTAAGTATGCCAAATACTAAGCAAAGAAATTATCAAAATTTGACAAACGTCAGCTTCAATCAATAAGGGACACTCGATATACCCCCTCGCAATAATAAAGTAAAAACTACATTTTACAACTGTATTAATTTAGCCGCATTTCACAAAAAGGCTTCATTTTCACGATATTGTTTAAACATGAGTTTTCTTACGAATATCCTAACCACATACAAATAATAAACCAAATTTTAACAGTCTGTTATAGTCATTTTTTATTCATATATCACATCACATACATTTTCTATAATCGGAAGGCAAACAGCTAAACGTAGGTTCAAATGATCAAGATTCGTACTTTTATCTGTGATAAATGTAGGAAAAAACATATTATGAGCAACAAAAGTAACATTTTCCATCTCAATGTACAAATTAATCGCGGTTAAGAAATTAAAAAAAGCATACCTAAGTTCTGCATTGCCTGTTCGACAATTTTGATTGTCGAATCTGGCATCGCCGGCGTGTACATATTCGCATCTCTGTAATAATCGTCGTACTTTCTCTGGCTGCTCCAGGTACTGTAATCTCCATTGCTTGGAAAATAATTGAAAGAAGATGGCTGCCCAAACGGTGTAGCAGTAGAAAATGTCGTTGACGGCCCGAACATTCCTAATAAATATAATTATTCATTTTTAATATAAAATCCCTGCAAAATATTTGTTTATCATAGATCTTTTAATACCCTTATCTTTCAAATTGTATATCTTCCGGTTTATATTTTGATAAAATTTAAAAAAAAATCAGTGTATTTTCATAAAAATAAAGAAGTTACTATAAGAATATCTTGTATTTGTTTAGTATACGGAGTCATAGCAGTCGGAATAAAATTGACTAAAAGGCAAAACATTATTTGAACTTATGCAACAATCTTCATAGTTCAGAGATTACAAGAAACACAATACCTAATGATAAAGAAAAGTATAACAGAAACAAACAAAAAAAATGTAAGTACATTAAAGGAATTAACAGCGATTTGCTTCAGAAAATTTAAGAAATATATCATAATCTTGTGTGGGAGATAGTTAAAGTTAAGACACATAATACAGGGTTGGGCAGAAAGGACGGACGTTTTTCAAAATATCATAAAACTTAATACTGGTAGCCGTAACTTTGTGGTAATTCATTTTGAAAATAATAAAATAAAATAAAACTATAACTTTGTTTTACCACTTTATTAAGTTTATACCACTTTATAAAGTGGTAAAACAAAGTTATAGTTTTATTTTATTTTATTATTTTCATAAAACTGATACTTTTTACTTAAAAAAAATTATTGACAGATTTGAATTCCTAATGACAACATTTAATCAAATTAAATGTTAAACAGCATCATGCATGTGGTGTCCGTTGCAAACACTCTTTCCAACATCGCTCTGTCACTTTGGGCGACTTCTGCGCGAATAGCTTTTTTAGTTCTTCAATGTACGGGTTTTGCGTCCGTATGTACGTGTCTTGAAGTGACCCCCACAAGAAAAAATCGCATAAGGACAAATCAGGGGACCAAGGAGACCAGTGGATGTCACCAAACCTGGAAATGAGGCGATATGGAAAGAAAGGACGAATAACTTCCATTGTTTCTTCGTAATTCAAGCAAAAAGAAATTGTGTATCATCTCGATATAGCGCTCCGACAGCAATCCCATTATCGTCGTCGAAAAAATACTAGCCGATTACTCCAGTTTTGCTCACAGCGCACCAAACTGTTACTTTGGGGTTGTGCAGAGGTCTTTCGTGCAGTTCTCTCGGATTTTCGGAAACCCAATTAACGACACTTCCGCTCATTCACCATGTCATCGATATGAAAATGAGCTGCATCACTCATGAACGAAATGAGGTTGTCATTTTTCTCAAGAATTTCTTCCATCTGACGTGCAAAGTTCAGTCACTGTGCGTAATCTCCTGATTTCAACTTTTCCACAATGGCCAATTTGTAGGGGTGTAAATGCAGGGCTAAATGCGAAATACGCCTTACCGAACGATTACTGAGGGCAAGCTCAGAAAAATGTTTCTTAGCATATAGACTAGGACTGCGCAGCAAGCTTTGCCTGACTCTTTCCACATTTTCTGGAGTACTCGGCGATTTTTTGTTCAGTAGAGTACCTCGTGTACGAAGTGCGGGAACAGTCCGATTTCTGTGCACGTTGAAATGGCGACAAAACTCACGCTGAACTGCCGTGAACTCGTTATTCTTTACAAAACCGTCGTATGCAAAAACGCGGTGCTCGATCGTCCAAGACGCCATGGCCTCAACTGACAATTGTTTACACAAAATGTTAAGATCTCACGAATCGAGCGCCATCTGTTGCACAGACGCAGTGCTGAGTACCAGCCTTTTCAAAAACGTTCATCCTTTCTGCGTAACGTTGCATAAATTGGTGATTTGACTGGACAGTTGGTATACTACTGATGCATCGCGTTCCAGGATGATGGACTGCTAAGTTCAAATGTTATATAAGAAATAGTGAATCGATACGATTATTAAGAAGTTCATATATACAAATTCAACTGGCCGATATACGCCTAAATCGAATGTAGATTCAGTCGCCATAACAGCGTAGTTTATATCTCTATCTGGGTAACTGCCATCTCACCGGAACCATAGACATTTGCCAAATTTACACTGTACCATCTTAATAAAGAGACCAAATAATCGAGGCGTACTCAAGACACAATCTGACTAAAGCAGTATATAATCAACGCTCTTAGATTTGTAAAAGATCAGCAGTTACGGACGATAAAGCTTAACGCTTTTTTTGCAGATTACAAATTCGCAAACTTCAATTCGTTATCAAACGTTACTCCTAGGTCTTTAATTTTTTTATCTGGATGCAAGTTAACGGAATTAAGTTAATTAAAAACATTTGAAGACTGTGTCTGGGCAAAGGTAAATACTTGGCACTTAGCCACATTTAGAAAAAGGTTGGTACTATTATCCCAACTGGAGATACTTAAAAGATCCTAATGTTGAAGATATGAAAAATTTTCAAATCGTGAGCAAAAAGTAGTTATTCGCTAGAAATAACATTGGTAATGTCGTAATATCGAAAGTTTGTGGCGCTAAATTCGAACCCTGTGGTACTCTAAATGTGACAGTGTACTTGTTGGAAGAGTATCCATTGTAAAAACTAAGTTTTTTCGAGGTCGTTATCCTCTTCAGTTTGCCTTAAATTTTGAGGAAGTGAAAATCCAATCAACATTTCTACCCTCTCGGTGAGGAAGGGTAACAGTAAAGCCATGAAACATTTTACACACACCATATATACTTTAATCAGTCCTGAGGTCTTTCAGAATTGGGCCACTATACAATTACCGCAAAAAAAAAATTGTATGAGAAATGTATCGTCACGACGAAGAACGGATGAAAACCAATTTTGTATGTTTTACGCAATTTATCAACGACTTCTGGTAAAGAAATTGTTGCATATCAATCATCACTAACAATTCTTTGATATTTCAAGGCGACAGTAAACAAATAAGCAGTCATTTAGAAAAACGCAGTAATTTTTTGTAACAGCGAGAACGAATAACTTTTGTTGATTTAGGCATATCTTGCAACACTCAAATAGTTTACGTTTAGTTTCAGGCTTGTAGAAATAAATTGTTTTCATTGAAAACTGAGAGGACCCCTACGCGTCATCACCTTGGAAGGTCGGTCGATATTATTGTTATTGTGAGAGCTAGTGTCGCAGAACATCTCAATACCTCTAGTCGGCATTAGACATTAATCGCAGCACCTTCCAACGAATTTTGACGAGGGATTTGAACCTCTATGCCTATAAGATCCAATTGGCTCAAGAATCGAAACCAACCGACCACCTGCAGCGCAGAAAATTCGTCAACTGGATCACGGAACAACAGCAAGTTAACGAAGCATTCCACAATAAAATCATCTTTATGTGTGCTATGTGCGTAGGACGGATTATCGGACCGTACTTTTCTGTAAATGATCGTCCCGTAACTGTTAATGGCGTTCGCTATCGTGGCATGTTGGCAAACTTTTTTTATCGGAAATCGGATGGAATGGAAGTAAATAACATGTAGATTCAACGGGATGGTGCAACCTACCATACTGCACGTAAAACAATGACATGGCAAAGTTCTCAAGTTCTGACATTTCTCGTTTTGGAGACCGACACTGACCTCCGAGAAGTTGCGACTTATCCCCTCTGGACTTCTTCCCCTGTTATTTGAAAAGTAGAGTTATTGTGAACCACCCTGAACTCAAGGAAAAAATCTAATGCAACATTCATTGAAATTCAGTCGCCTTTACTTGAAAACTTTTCGAAAATTTCGTCGAAAGGGCACATACCTGTCAACGGAGCCGCTGTGGCCATTTGACTGACATTTTATTTCATGTCTAATGTCAACATATACTCTTTACAAATCAATAAAAATTTCCAAGAATTTCATTACTAAATATGTTACCTTTTTAAATTTAAAATTCAAGTTATTGGTCATTGCATAAGAAAGACTAACTTTCCTTGTTGGTCATTGCATAAGAAAAAGATTCACTATTTTTTCAATGCTTTATTTCTGCTTCTTGAGTGTCTATTTCGTGAGTATTACTCTTAAATATTGAAATGTTTGTGCCATGAGTATTTATTTTTATTTATGTATGTTCGTTTCTCATAATCATGATCTTTGTCTTCTTTTTATTTAATTTCAAGCCATTTTCTTCCAGTTCCTTATTCCATATATTGTTATGTTGTAGATCTCTTTCGCTTTTGGCAATTACGTCATCTGCGAAGACTCCAAGATTTTTACTTTTTTGCAAGTCGAAATATCTCACACAAAATATCTTACTTTGCTTAGGGCAATGGTTTTCACTTTTAATCAGTCAATTACCTTCGAAGTTATGGGGGAATTGCCCAATTATTCGCATAGGTACGTATTTGTTCGAATACATCTCCGTAAATTATCTACTACTAATAATAATAATAGTATTTATCTTATTTATACCGTGTATAAACGAGTTAAGAAAACGACGCTGCTGCCAAGACACGTCCCCGCCGCTTTACTTCTCCGATATGTTTGTTGAATGTATAGTGTAGCATTTGATTAGATAATTATAGGTCAGCATAAGGATAGGTCAGATGTAGGTGTGGTATACACGTAACGTATTGCGTATGTACTTATGTTTCTGTCGTATCTATCGTCGACGACTGAGCACAGACACGCCTGGTGCTATAACCGTCCCTTCTCTCGTATCTAGTATACTGGTGGGGTATCGTTTACCTCCCCGTCGTTCTCTCACCCCAGTTCCACACGGTATTTACTTTCTGATCTGTTATTCATAAGATATAGAATGAACATATATACGAGGGCAGTTTGACGAAAAAGTGACATTTAAAAGGTTGGAAACACTTTCGCTACAGTGATTATGTTGCTGACTTCCGTCATGTTTCTGATATCTTGTTAAAATTTCAAAAAAAAAGATTGCGATTTATACTCATTTAAAGAAAACTGTGTAAATATGCAGAAAAAATTATTTCGAGTCTTAATTAAACATTTTTTACGTGGAAAAACAATTAAAGAAACCGAGGAAAAATTGCGTAAATATTATAGTGAATGTTCTCCGTGTCATGTAATGGTTTGTAAGTGGTTTGCTGCTTTTAAAAGTAGCCATATGAGTACGAATGATGCGGAACGTCCCAGGCTGTCATTCACTGTAACTACTCCAGAAATTGCTAATAAAGTCTGTTTCGTCATAAAACGATATTTATTATATTGTATATATTTATATGTTAAATATAAGTAAATTTAGCATAAAAAAATTAAAGTATAACATTTCAAATTTTATAAATATTCAACGTGCATTTTCATGTGTATACCACTATATAACGTACTTTTATTAACATATTCAAAATTGTAATATTTTCCTTAGTTTGCAAGAATTTAGATTTACTAATCTGTTTATTACCTGCTTTATACATTTCGACCGTTTCTTTATTGCCTTAGGTAATTAGTGATCGATTTCCATAGACCCTAATATGGTCACTCATTGTTTAATTTAATATACATAATAGGCTCACGATTTTCAAATATGTATGTACCAAAATATCTATTATTGATGAAGGGATCAGATGGAAATACATTAAGAAGATTTCTGACACCCTATTAATACGTATTTGGGAATTCTATTTTCTATTATTATATTTATTTATTAGTAAGATCTTTAATACTAGAGTAAACATTGGGTATTGTTTGCACGTAGATACAATTTCCAAGAAGTAATATTGTAGGTAACATAACAATGACGCCAAACATTAGCACATTTTAGTTATGTATAGGTATATTTTCTATCTTTCTATCTACTTGTACACAACACTCTCATTCTGTATACAATATTAACATTCTTAACGCAACACAGTACAGAACAAGACATACAGTCTGAACAAACAGTAAAGAATTAAGTTTAAGTTAACATTAGTGCTACATTGCGAGATTTATCTTATGAAATTAGGTTTGAGTGTTTTTTTTGTAAAATAAATAGAACAGTCAGAAAACACACCAACTTTCAATATAACTGCCACCAACCAAAATAAATAACTAGCTTATACGGAAGTTACGCCCCGTGAATGGTGGGTTAAACAAAAAATTATACATAGTCTATGCCCTTGTAGGTATCAATTGTCGCGATTGAAAGTACGTGAGATAGCTAATGAAGTAAACATTTCAACCAAACGAGTATGCAATATTTTGCATGAACATTTAAGTATCAAAAAGTTATCCGCGAGATGGGTGCCGCATTTGCTTCATGCTGATCAAATGCCTGCTCGCATCCAAATAAAAGGATACTGTTTAGTTATTTTCAAACGTAATCCACGGTAATACTTCCGTCGATATGTTACAGTAGATGAAACTTGGGTACATCAATATAGTCCAGAAACGAAAATACAGTCGAAACTATGGATTTCTCCCGGGAACATGCCTACAAGAAAGCAAAAACCGTTTTTTCGACCAATAAGATTATGACCACAGTTTTTTTCGATTCCAAAGTATTATCTTCATTGATTAGGTATTTGAAAAGGGGAAAAACGACAATTAGCCAATAATATGCTGATTTGCTGACACGTCTTGATGCAGAACTGAATAAAAATCGACCGCATCTGTTGAAGACAAAGATGTTGTTCCATCACGATAATACGCCTTCTCGTATGCCCGCTGTTGCTACAACAAAATTTGTCAAATTACGTTACGAATTACTGCATCGTCCGCCATATTCGCCAGATCTAACCCTAACCCAATGATTTCTTTCTATTTCCAAATTTACAAAAAAAAATGTCTCGGTGGAAAGCGATTTCGGACAAATGCAGAGGTGATATTCGGGACAAATGCATATTTTACTGAGTTGCCGAAAGATTACGTTTTGGATGGTTTGAAAAAATTGAAAACTCGCTGGGTTAATTGTGTAAACTTCCAAGATTATTTTGAAAAATAAAATTGATTTTTTACCCTAAAATATGATAAAATTCGATACCCAACCTAATGGGTGTCTCAACAAGAGCGCCGGATTCAAATTTGCCGCCATTTTGTTAATACGAGTTCTACGGTGATTTTTATTTGTTGACCACACGATTTAAGAATATGGAGAATTATTCAAACGAACAACGTTTAATTATTGTAAAAACACATTACAAAAATGGTGCAAGTTTTGCGAAAACAATTCGCCAATTACGTCAAGTTTACGGTCGCAATAATGCGCCAAATGAATCGACAGTGAGGCGTTTAATTATAAAATTTGAGACCAAATTTACGCTGATGGATTAGAAGATCATTGTTCGTCGTCGTCCTTGTCGGTCACTCGAAAATATAGCCAAAGTAAGGGAATCTGTGGCCGAGAATCCAGGAACTTCCATTCGGCATTGTGGTCAAGAATTAAACATTTCCAGAAGCACTATGCAACGAAGGTTCAATTGGTGCAAGAAATCAAGCCAAGGTACCATGCGCAGGGCCATGAATTTGCTGATTGGGTGTTGGAACATCTTCAAATTAATGCGGATTTTTTGAATAAAATAATTTTTTCAGATGAGGCACATTTTCAACTCGACGGATACGTAAATAAGCAAAACTGTCGGATTTGGGGTGCTGAAAATCTTCGTGTGATACTCAAACAACCAATGCATCCACCGCGAGTAACTGTTTGGTGTGCATTTTGGGCTGGCGGAGTGATTGGGCCGTATTTCTTTGAAAATGCGCTAACTGTTAATGGTGTGCAGTATCGCGAAATGTTAACGGAGTTTTTGTGACCCGAATTGGATGTAATTGATGTGGAGGACATGTTTTTCCAACAAGACGGTGCGAACTGCCACACAGCACGTGAAACAATGGTGTTACTGCAGCCCAAGTTTCCAGGCCGTGTCATTTCTCGATTTGGCGATCAACATTGGCCACCAAAATCGTGCGATCTAAACACCGATGGATTTTTTTCTTTGGGGCTATGTGAAGGAAAAGGTTTATGCGAATAAGCCTGAAACAGTTGAACATCTTAAAGAGGAAATACGGCGCGTTATTGGTGAACTACAGCCACATTTATGCGAAAACGTTATTCAAAATTTCAACAAAAGAATAACCCTGTGCCAGAGGTTCCGTGGTGGTCATTTGCCTAATGTTGTATTTTACGTTTAATCGGAATTATTTTTCTTTATGTTGAAATAAAAATGTTTGCTTAATTCAAAAAATAAATGTGTTTTTCTTTAAAATTAAATCCGGGGCTCTTGTTGGGACACCCATTACTTCGATCCGAATATTTATGCGATTGATAGTGTAACAATATAATATTAATTTAATAAAGCCAGTACTTCTAAATTGACAATATATTTTTTCCAAGGTTTCTCTAAAAGGTTTTCACAGTAGGTGTTTAACGACTTGCATTAATGTGTGGGAATCGAGTTATTGACCGCTTATATACACTTTAAAAATGTATAGGTAGATATAATTGAAACAAACAACATTATTCCGGCTGTAGATTACAAATCAATAAGTTAGTGTTATCTAAATAACTGTTTTCCTCTAATAACAAAACACAATATTTCCATTTTCAGTTTTTTTTTTCTACAGAGGCAGCGCGGTTTGTTTAAAAGCGAACCTTCAATTACATTATTGCTTTCATAATATTCCTTTGTTATTGAATTAGACTATCTTTAAAAAAAAAACACTGCATGTATAATTAACGTATTAACAATCGCGTTAGTTCTAATGAAACACAATCTTTTGCTTGATAAAATAAACAACATAAACGCGTTTATCTGCTTAAAAGTATTCGTTTGTTGAATAATTCGTATACAAAAATCTCACACGTACCGTCCATCGAGTATGAATCGTGTGGATAGCCGCTCAAGAATGTCATTGGATCTGTTCCATTGGACCACGTTCCATCGCCTACCCCATAAGCTTGATAAGGATATGTTCCGCCACTGCCATAATAACCTAAAATGTTATAAATACTTATTAATATTTTCATATCGCGTATTTTTTTTTAATTTAAAACATTAGAAATACATATATATCTTTACTTATCTATATCAGTTAAGATATTTATCTAATTCCAATGAATTATATAACCTATTAAAGCATCAGTAACAAGAAAATAGAAAATAAGTATTTCCTGTATATATAAATCTTATTTACAATAACAAAATCACCTTGTTCGTCAGAGCAAAACATTACAAACTACTTTTTTTTAATTAAATTTTAAAATCACCATATGGTGAGAATATTCAGCTAGCTACAATAATTACAATAAACCAAAAGTGTAAATAGAAAATATAATTTTAAATAGTAAAAGTATTTATGTAATAGTCAATACTTTTACTTTTCCAACATTAGTATAAACATTCATATTTCCAGACCAACATTGCTAACCCTTAAATTAAAACTTCTATATATAAACATAAGGGATATTTTTGTGTTCAATTTAGGACAGAGTACGTAGTATTTCTTTGTTCTATTCATAAGTGTTTCAACGATTAATCACAAAATTCGTATATTATAAACAAACCTGCAGCTGTGTAAAGATCTGTGGCAGTAGAAATTGGTACTGATGCACCATATGCGGTATGTGCTGCAGAATTTTGTTGCTGAGATCTCCATGGTTCAAATTCTTCAGAGCCTGTTGCTCCTTCTCCTGCACCTAACTGCTCTTTAGGGCCATTGGACACTAAGAGTATATAAATAATAGGTAAAATAGTGATGTTTGTTCGCGAAAGGACTATTCTACAGTTATAGCGGGCTAATTAAGTCAAATTAGACCATATTATCACGTCTATCAATGTGTATAAACGAATTATTCAATTAAAAGCAAGTGACAACACAAACCTTGATTTCCCTGTCCTTTCATCCGCTGTATCATAACCAGCACATGGAATAAAACAAATTATATTATAAGATTAAATACTACACAAAATTTATTGTGGTTTAAACATAATTTAACAGTAAACTGTCAAAAAATGAAATGTTGATTTTACCTGATCTGACACGCCTGCTGACATTGACTAATTTTTCACTTGTTTTTTTCACAGTACAAAGTCACTTACCACTAACGCACTATTGCACTAAAACACTTGTGGTCTTTATAAATTACACTTACACTCTTAGGATAACAGTATATTGTAAATAAGATATTTTTTCAGAATAGTCAATTGTCCAACAATGGCGTTCTATACCCGCGGCCTTTGCGCATGACGATTGCGCATATTATTTAGTTTATTTTCTTAATTACGTGTGGCAGGCTTGTTCGGCCGGAAATGGCTACTTTTCAAATTTATTTTGATAGAAATTATAAAAAAATTACGGAGGTATTTCATAAATTATTGCAAAAATACTTTCTTTTAAGTTTATTACGTTAGTTGAATACTTCCTACCTGGAACGTAAAACGTACTTCTACGATTGTTTTGATAAATACTCATTTTGGACAACCGCTACTACGACTGTTCACGTATGAATGAAATGGAATTTACATTCATAACAAAGTATTTGAATCATTTGTGATTATAATACTATTCAGTATTCATAAATATTTAATTGCTTAAATGATGAACTGTTTGTATGAAAAAGTAATGGTAATGCATGATATACTATCTGCAAATATGTTAGAAATGTATATACAGGATGATAAAAAAGATCAAAATTATTATGTCAATTTAATATAACTATAACTGCAGAAAAATAAGAGTTTGTCTACACAATTCCGATTGAAAATGGTTCATGTAAAGCGTGCATTTTTGAACGATTCAAACTCTATGCCAAGTTTACTTTGTGTAGGTAAGTATTGAAAGAAAATCAATTTTATTAAAAAAAAACTTGAAAGACAAGTATATTCCAAAAATATAGAATATACCTGGACTAAATCAATATTGCACTATTATTTTACCTGTACTATTCATATATCTATACTGGGATATTAAAAATGATTTAGGTTAGGATAATGAATCACTTTATGGCTAACTCGTTAATTAAATATTTGAGTAATATGAAGAATATATTTATATCTCCCTTTAGTAAAGATAATATTCAAGATACATGTAAATCAATATCAAGAATATTTAATTAGATACTATTATAATAATGAAGATTATAACAGTTCTATTACTTCCTAAAGATTTTAATGCAAATTTTTGTTAAAACATATCAGTTTCTTGTAGACAGTATTCACGTACATTGTTACGAATCAGAGCGCTAGCATTTTTATTATATTTGAGCATTATACAAGAGCTAATTTTTTCGCCACCAACAAAATATGTTTTAAATCATTTATAATGCCAAGCTTTCCGGAATTTGGATTTAAATGTTCTTTAAGAAAATCTATTCTAATTATCATAGATAAATTGAAAATTTCCTATTTTTGCAGCAGAAATACCGTCCCATATCATCACATATTCACTTCTGTGTTTGACAATTCTTTTTATTTGTTGATTTTTCATTGATTCGTTCTTTCACTCCAAAAAAATGTTTCCTTTTGAATTAGAAAGTTTTACCTCATCAGAGAATTAAATTGATTCCCTGAAACTGAAACCTTTACTTTCGTGTTATAACGCAAACCAATTTGTTTATTCTTCTGGCTTTTTCCAAGCTATTCTTCCACGTAAAACAGAATATCTTAATGTCGTCCGGATAACTTATGAATCTACCCCAATGGTGGCCAACCCGCGGCACGCGTGCCACAGTGTGGCACGCCTGACCCTCTAGAGTTGCACGCCAAAGTTTTCACAAATAAAAAAAATACAATATAATTAAACTAAAAAAGCAATACACACTATACTAAAGGCACTCGGACTAACTCTGAACTTTAACACCGCTGCGGAGTATGCACACGGCACCAATAAGGCGGCGCCTGCGTACGCAATTTTACGGCCGCGTGGCTGATGAAATGTTATGTTTTATTTTCAGTGATCAGTCTTTGTTTGTGGGGAGTCGGGAGTCAGGGCGTGTTTTTTGCGACAAATCACTGTTTATAGTTTATAGTAAAATGGCTTCAACATTAAAAAGGAGGTACAAAGATGATATTGCCGTGCGTGATTTTAATATCGCAAGGGAAGAACAGTTTCTTTTTACGAATCAAAACAGTTCCAAGCCGGTATGCTTAATTTGCAGTGCTTCTGTGGCTGTTCCGAAGAAATTTAATTTGGAGCGACATTTCAAACAAATGCATGGTAATTTTAATTCCAAATACCCCGTTGGCTCAAAACTACGAACTGATTTCATAAGTAAGAAGAAACAATCCTTAGCAGGACAGCAATCATTTTTTGATAAAAGGAGCGACGAGACGGAGTCGATGGTAAGAGCCTCATATGAAATTTCCCTTTTATTAGCTAAAAATAAGAAGCCGTATTCTGATGGCCAAGAAATAATAAAACCGAGTTTAGCAATATTGGCTAAGCATGCGGGTGATGCTAAAATCAGCAAGATGGTGGACCAAATAGCTTTATCTCGAAATACGGTGATGCGACGGATAGATGATATGGCTACTTCCGTTAATGAAGAAATTACCTCTGGAGTGGCGTCTTGCGAATACTTTTCTTTGGCTTTGGATGAGAGTTGCGATGTAACCGACAATGCTCAATTAAGTATATTCGTTCGGTATGTAAATGATAATTTTGACGTGACAGAAGAACTTCTGGATCTGCGACAACTATATACCACCAGGGGAGAAGATATTTTCAATGAAATAAAAAGTGTTGCCGAGATCAAAAATTTGGATTGGGCAAAACTTGATAGCATTTGTACAGATGGGGCACCGGCAATGATGGGGAAGATAAAAGGAGCTGTGGCTTTGCTTGAAAATTATTTGGGAAGAGACATCTTTAACTTTGGACTTTTCTTCAGTTATGAACCCGGTAGTGCGCTGTGTTAATAAAATTCGAGCGCGAGCATTAAATCGGAGACAATTTCGATGCCTCTTTCCTGAAGAAATTGAAGAAAATGGTGAACTTCTTCTTCATTGTGATGTGCGTTGGCTTTCTAAAGGCAGTGGTTCTTAATAGGTTTTGGAATCTTAGAGAGACTGTTTTAAAGTTCCTAGAAGACAACAATGAACTCCCCAGTGAGTGCTCACTTCTAAAAAACGAAGATTGGTTGTGGAATCTTGCGTTCCTGACGGACATTATGGGCCATTTAAATAATTTGAATTTACGACTTCAGGGCAAAAATTGTATTTTTCCGACGTTATTTTCACACATTTCCTCTTTTGTTGCCAAACTAGCGCTTTTTCACAATGATTTCGAACAAGAAAGATTAACTCATTTTTCTCACATGCAGGAACTTTCAACAAAATTTGATGAAATGCCCAAATATGATCTATTTAAGAATTTCATAAACGTCTTGCGCAATTCATTTGATAACAGATTTCGTGACTTTCAAAAAGATAAAATGAATATTGAGCTTATTGTAAACCCGTTTAGCATTTCTTTCCAGGAAATCAAAGAATATTCTGCGGAAATTCAAACTGAGATAATTGATTTGCAAAATCACTCAGTTTTAAAAGAAAAATACAAAGAAATTATGTCAACCGCGACAACCAATCAAGATTATATTGGGTTTTGGAAATTTGTACCTGCTTTTTCCAAAATTTCCAATTTTCCAAAATTACACGATTTGGCCCTTAGGTACTGCTGCCGGTTTGGATCAACGTACGTATGCGAACAGACATTTTCGATTATGAATATTATTAAAAATAAATATCGCTCGACGTTAACAGACAGTCATTTAAAACACCTTATTTTGCTTGCGTCTTCAAAGATTTCTCCCGATATAGATGCTATTCTAAAAAATATTCAGATACAGAAACCACATTGAAGACTTTTAATTTTATTTAAATCTAACTTTTTTTTATTTTCCGAAAATGTGAAGATTTTTTGGTGTTTGCTTTTTTTGTAACCTAAAGTAGAGATTTTATTTTATATTGATCTGCATACTGAAAATATACCTAGTAGTAATTAAGTAAGTTGGCTTTTATTTTTATTAAGCATAAAATTGGAAAACATTATTTCTACAATAAAAATGAGTGGCACACACAAAATTTTTATAGACAAAAGTGGCACAGCTTACAAAAAGGTTGGCCACCACTGATCTACCCCAATCTATCTTTTTACCTAGAACACGTTCCGCTATTAATGTTGACTTTGAGCCATTTAACATTGGTTTGCTTCTTCATTAAAAATTAATTTAAACTCTTTCTTGTTTATTTACCACACATTTTTTGCAAATACATTGTTCAATAATGTTGGATGATTGTAAATGGATTTGAATATGTTTGCTATCTCTCGGCGATTCTTTTTGTCTTCGTAGTAAAGAATCACCAATAATTCTTCCAATATTGTCTATTAGTCAATGTTGTGAATAGTGAATTGCTTACTCGGCAGTACAAATTTATAGAGACGGAAATTATTTAAGCATGTAAGACTTTTCCCTAACTGTAACTACCAACCCAATGAAGCTATGGGCCACCTTATTTGGGTAAACGACATAAAATTGTAGAGCTGTAGCAAGCGAAGCCCTCATATTCAGTGAAAATAGATAAATCAATTGAATGTTGCGTTTACCTTACTACAGGTTTGCGATTTGTGTTGTCTATATGCAAAAAATGTCTCATTATTTCAGTGGGTTGCTGTACAAAGCGGACTACAAACAGGCTGGGGAAAAACTATTGCATCAGTGGCGGCTCGTGCTAATAATTTTAAGGTGTTCTGCAAGTTTTACAAAAAAATTTACCTTGCACGGGCAGTAAGAGGTTGTCTCCCATCGATCTTATCGTGCTTTCTTCGCATTCCGCACTGAAGTAATGGATTTCTGGAACGATTGTCAATTGTCACACAAAAAAATAAGAGTCACTAAGCACTACTTTACTAACAAATTATTTCTTATAAATTAAATCTATTCTACGTTCTTTTCGATTTGCAAATTTTGTTATCACTTTGTCATTAAAATTGTCTATTTCGGAAATAAACTTTTTTTCGATAGATAGCATGGAAAGAGATGTTAAACGATCTTCGGTCATTGAATTTCTGAGAAACGTCTTAATTCGATTTAGTGTTGAAAAGCATCGTTCGGCCTCTGATGTTGTTATGGGAGTTGTTATTACAATTTCTAATAATTTTCTAGTCTCCTTCAACGTATCTCCCAGATTGTTTTTTATTAAAAATTTTAGAAGAGGTAGTGCGCCTTTTAAAGATCTACAATCAGTTCTTGAGTAAATAACAGACAATTCAGTCCGTAATCTTTCTTTATCAAGGGTGGGATAATAGGAGCATGCGGAAGTGAGTTTGTCCTCAGGAAATTTACTGCAATACTCTCCAAAGCATTCAAAAAAAAAAGGGATGCCACTACTAGATGCTCTTTAAAATGAAATCGATTAATTAAATTGAAGACCACCTCCATAATACACAGAGTTTATATAAATTGTCAACAATACACAAAAACAGAAGCACGCGCACTCTAATATTATTGTTTTTACGTTAAACTCGTCGCGGCCGCACCGTAAAAAACACGCGAAAATATTAAATACATATACCGAATCATATCGACCTCCGTGCTGGACTAAATGCAGCGAACATGCCTGGTAAAATCACGCATTGGTTTTAGACAGCCGCGGGGGTAGCGGGGTGCGCGCGGGTGTTTGAAAGAGCTCTGAGAGCACGTTCGTGTGGACCAGATAAGGAACAAGTGAGCGATCGCGCGAATTAGGTTGGTTATTCCACTGGTCGCCTATTGTATATTATTAGATAATAACCGGCGTTAGTGTTGGAATTTCGGAAGCGAATATCTCGGCTTCTACTGATCGGATTTTGATGATTGAGGTGTCAAATTGTAGGGTTTGATGTCCTCTACAGGATGATGTAGAAAAATATGCAAATTTTTTGATATACAGGGGGAGAATTTTCACAACAATATGTTACGCTTTTATAAACATCAGAAATGTCGGAAAAATTATGTAAAAGAAAACTAGTTATAACTAATACAGGTTCGCCCGCCCAATTTTTTGGGAGCTCTGCAGCACTGCAGCGCTTATGCGCCAGCCGCCACTGTATTGCATATCGCTTGTAACTTTTGAATGAGCAATTTAATTAAAAAATTTCTTATACAAAAGATGGTTCATATAATATTTGCCATCAATTGGTAGCATTAATTTTTTTGTTTTGCGTTCAGCGTTTTAATGCGAGGCCAACTATTTTTTTTTTCTTAAATAGTGTCATGTATTTTTTTTTACATATTTAAAAGGCATTTTTCTCGTGAATATAATGGTATGCTATTTATAGGAGGTTGTATATGAGAATTTTCAAAAAAAATGGTCAAAAACTTTTATGATTCCTAGTGACAGCTCAATTGTCTTGATTTAATAAATTATTCTACTTTTAAATGTCAAATGATATAATATAAAAAAATTGACAATCACGCGTCATTCGATAAAATTTTGATATTTATTCGGTTGTAAAACGTTAATTTATGTAAAACGTTAATTTATGTAAAAAATGGAAAAATTATCACAAAAACAACGAATTGAAGTTTTGATTATGGTTGGTTACAGTAGTAGGAAACGTGATTTAACAAGTGTTCATTTGAAAAGTCAATCTATACTCTATTTTTAAAGTAGAGAGACAAATTTCTGAACAGACCACTTTGACAGTGAAATCTCATTGGTTGAAAGCAAGGCCAAATTGTATGTGATTTACTGAAAACATTTTGAAGTATGTCGTAAATTAAAATTTACTACTTAACCTACGAAGTCGTATATTTTGACAGTTTCATACATACAAATAAATAACAAATAATAGGTATTTATTGAAAACTATAACAAATGTTAAAAATGTTGTCCTTCAAGATCAATGCACTTTAAAATCCTCCGTTCAAAATTTATTTATTTAAATCAGAATCGACGCACGATTATTTTATGCACTAACTGATATTTGTGATTGACATTATCAAATGTCATTTGGATTTACGTTTACGGAACAACAAACACATACTAATATATTTGCGTCTTATTCTATCAAAATTTCAAAGTAACCTAGATTGACTTTTCAAATGAACACCCGTTATTTAATAATAAGTATCCTGAGAGGATATTGATTCACCAAACAAACTGTAAGTCGTATTGCAAAACGGTTTCATGAGATGGGTACCGTTAAACACGCTCCAAAAACCGGCCGACCAAGAACAATAACTGACGGCGATAAGGCTCTGAACGTATTATTAAATGTTGCGGATAATCCCAAAATTTCAACCCGAACTCTAGTTTCAACTAATGATATGTACTCCACCTAATTATGGAGCAGTAGTAAAAGAGTACTTAAATGAGGTATTTCTTGGCAGGTGGATTGGTAGAAGAGGTCCTATCGAATAGCCTGCTAGGTTTCCAGATTTCAATCCTTTGGATTTTTTTATGTGAGGCCATGTAAAAACTGAATTTTACCGAAATCGACCCAATAATCTCGAAGATTTACAGCTGAGAATTCAGACTGAATCAATAAGCTTTCACCAATTGCAGTCCAAAATGTTTTGCAGGGGTATAGAAACCGACTAGGTCATTGTTTGGCAGTAAATGGTGCCGATTTTGAGCACTTAAACAATTAATTTTGTCAAGTTCCTTTTTCCTAGTTTTTAAATTAACTCATCGTTTTTGTTTATACGAATTACAATAACACTTCATTTTAACGTTTTTTTTTTTGTTCATTTCATTCAAATTTTATAATTTGACAATAGTAAAGATTTTAGACCACTTTCTTGAAAATTTTCTTATGCAATTCCCTCATTATATTCACAAAAAAAGTCGTAAATATGCAAAAAAAATCATGACGCTTTTTAAGAAAAAAAAGTTAGTTGGTCTTGCATTAAAATAGTGAACTCAAAAAAATAGGAATGCTACCAAGAGATACCGAATATTATATGAACCATCTTTTGTATAAGAAATTTTTTAATTAAATTGCTCATTCAAAAGTTGCAAGCGATATACAGTACTTTTTTCCTGTATATTCTGTTCTCTGTATATGCACTTTCGTAATGAAATTTCATAAGGTTTTACAACAAATATAGTACAGCAAAATCTTAGATGTTTAATCAAATCAAAGCAGCAGTAATTGCAGTGTCAGACGCCATCGTCGCCACGACGGCAAATTCGAACCAACGTCAAGTCGATACTGATCTGCTTTTTTGACGCTGATAGCACCATGCACAAAGAATTTCTCCCACCAGGTGAAACAGTTAATGGACGATTTTATTGCGATGTTCTTCGGAGACTAAGAGAAAATATTCGACCCAAGCGACCTGCCAAGTGGCGCAACAATTCGTGGATCCTATACCAAGACAATGTATCAACCCATACGTCAATTGTTGTATGGCCGTATCAAGCCTGAACGAAAACGGCAGTACTACCTCAACCTCCCTATTTCCCAGATCTAGCTCCTTATGATTTCTTCCCGTGTCCCAAGTTGAAACTGAAGTTTAAGGGACGCCATTTCGAGACGATTGAGATCTAGACACAATCACAGGCATTGTTGAACAGGTTAACACGCGAAGATTGCCGGCACTGCCTCCAATCATGGACAAGTCGCTGAGATCAGTGTATTCATGTGAAAAGAAAGTACTTTAGAGGGAATGGTAGTAAATAAATTGCATAAACTATTTATTGTTTTCTTCATATTCATCATTAGAGAACGGACACGCTTACCACATGACGCAAAGCCCAGTGCAGTACTAGCGAAAGGCTGTATTTCTAAAATATTTAATTTTATTTATATAATTGGAAAACGAACGGGTGGTGATCTATAAAATTACGAAATACATATTTATTTGTTGAAAAGTTGTATTTATAAAGTTTTTAATTTTATTTATATAATTGGAAAACATACACTATCTATCTATCTAAAATTACGAAATACATATTTATTAATTAATTTTATTTATATAATTAGAAAACAAATGGGTGGTGATCTATAAAATTACGAAATACATATGTATTTGTTGAAAAGTTGTATTTTTAAAGTTTTTAATTTTATTTCTATAATTGGAACATTTTTATTTGTTCATTTTGTCGTTCAAGTTGAGTAAAGGAGTATTAATATTGACTAGCAATAGTTTCTCAAGGTTTTCTTCTGTCAATTTTGTTTTCTTTGAATTAAGTACATCCTTATAAATAGAAAACGTCCTTTCTACATCGCAACTGGTTGTAGGTGCATACTGGAAATATTCTTTTATTTCTTCATATTTAGCCGTTAGATTTTGTGGAATTGTCTCCATACATAATTGCTGCTGCAATGTAACTAATCTGGATTTCTATTAAGAATTGCTTCAAACTTTTGCCGAAGGCCACATCCGAAGTCACTTGGAATACTTTTCAAATTATTAACAACCACATCTAATGTGGTTAATCCGTCATTTAATTTGAGATTTCGATTTTCAAAATAAGTGATTAGTTTTGGCCATTTTCCAAAGTGCTCGTGAAGAAAGTACAACTGATTTTTTTAATTTGGGATTTGTGTGAGCTCCTTGGACTCACCAATACTTCTAGCATCCTCCTTTAGCAGTGTTAGAAAATGTTTTGACTATCGAAATTCTCAGCATAATAACTAGTAGCTTCCAGTCATGTTCCCCATCTAGTTATTACTGGAGTGGGAGGCAGTGACAGAGATGGAAATTTTTCCCTGAAAAGAGCTACTCCCAATGGTGCTTTCCTGAAAACTTTTTTAAAAGCTGATACAAGTCTATCAACTTCCGGAAAAGTGTCTCTGATATATTCACAGATTCTGTGGAGAGCATGTTGCTACACAAGTAATATGCAGCATATTATATGTTTTCTTCAATAGTCTGCCTGTTTTTAACATATATGTACGCAGCACTATCACTGACAAATAAAAGTATTTTTTCTTTGTACGTGGCGTGCGAATGAAGCATTTTTTGCATATTCTCCTTAATGGTTTCAGCAACTGTTTCCGCATCAACTCTATTTATAACACTTGTTGCTATTACATATGAGTTATAGGGAATAGTTGGATGTAGTACACCAGCTACAACATTTACCACACAGCGTCCTAACATATCCACCGTTTCGTCGGCGCTTATCCATATGTATTGATTTAAAAGATGGCTTCTAATGCCTTCTACTGTTCTCGTATAGCACCTAGAAACATAATATTTGCGTAAAGTTAATTCATCAGGAACATTTCGACCAGTATATTTTTTCAGAAATGTCTTCAAAATTGGATTGTTCAATTTAAATAATGGAATGAATATTAGCTGCCATAAAAGTTTCACAAAGTTCTTCGTTAAAATTGTCAGATTCCAACGGGTTCAACTTTTTTTCGTGCTTTAACGATCCTACGTGACGTTTTACGGTTGATTTATTGCAATTTTTCAATAACGTTTCACACACTTCACAATAAATTTCGGAATCACTGGCAATGTACATACAATCAGTATGGCCCTCAATCCAACTCGCCATTGTTTCACGATGCCATTCTCGACGCTCTTCCATTGTCTCAAAAAGTAAGAATATTCTAGATCCAAATAAACGAAATTAAATAACGAAATTTTATGCACACTTACGTGAAAATAATTGGAAGATGTTGCTTAAATGAAAAGAAAAGGAATGTACGTGCTATTACTCTTACGAAATACGATAAACTTATTTATTTTATCTACGTACTCGACACCACCAAAAACACTATATTCTCCGACTACAATAGCTGGGTTGTCCATTGATATCGCTGCGAGACCAGGTGGCCGAGTAAGTCAAACATATACTTCATTGAATTACGCCGGGATGTACTGAGCGACGTTATACACAATTCCAATTGCCGATGGCGTTTTGTGGAAATTGCATCCGTTCTCTATTCATCATAATTAATAAAAGCCACCGGTGAACAAACAAATCCGTAAATATGCTGTCTTGCGTTCCTTTTGCTTACTTTACCTCGCCTATGTTAGATGGCGCTCTACTACATGTAATTTATTTCATCGTATTCCATACATTGTTGTCTACTTTGTGTCTACCACCACAAAATGAAGGAATCTGTACATTATTCTTTTTTTACCATTTTGTATTGTCTACAAAAATTATATTTATTATATTTGAAAATTCGGAAGAAAGCTATACGTAATATTTTTATACCCTACATATATTTCAATAAAAAAAACTACAACATTATTTAATTTTTATTGGTTTTATGGCTTGTAACAAACTTAAACTACCATGCTGTAGATATTTATCGGATAAAAAGGGAATGTAAAACGCTCTAAAAAATCTATGAGACTTTTCAACATTCAAAAATTGAAAAGACTTCAAGACTTTCCAATCGTCTTTCTTGTACATGTAGATGGGTTCCAAATTCGTCTCTTTGCCCAGATTCAAATCAATCATGAAATGACATTTTGATATGTCGAAATATAAACTCGGCACTTCTCTGTTTTGGTCGTTAAAATGCGGATGAATAATTTTTGTGCCGTTTTCGCTCTGCGAATATGGCGCTGGTAACATGCCGTCGAATTCCGATTTGACAAATTTTATGTTCCAATTCTTGTTGGGTAGAAAAAAGGAGTTCGGAAACCTGTGCCAGTCTTTTCCAAAGCAAACGTTAATCGCGGCGTTTTCTGAGATTCGGCCTTCGGTCGGATAGCCATTAAGTTCCATAAAAATATCCAAAGGTGCATGATAGTTCGTATATAAGGAGTATATTCTGGAAATCCCTAAAACAGTAATTTTTTAATTATATATTTGAATTATTAATTTAATAAATTTAAACGCTAATATTATCAAGATTCCACTACGACATTGTAGAAAGAATCTTATAGACGAATTTGAAGGATATTATTGTTCACCGTAAAGCTTTTATGCTGCTAAATAAGCTGTATTTAAGTAATTTAAGAAAAATACATTCAAGTGAAAATATATATGCACAAGTTCATCACATATTGTTAAAAGATAATTTTTTAATTCTATTTTAAATTATATTCTTCAAAATACACTGACAGAAAAAAGGACGAGAACACCCTGTATAATCTGAACGTGTCAAGATAAATGCGTAGATTTAGCGGAGCATTAAGGTTTCCTCTAGACGAGTTTTGACTTTTCTATCGCTGCATTTTTTACGGAGTGCCTCCGACAGCTGCAATATGTTGTCTCCATGGAGACCGATGCAGAGAAAGAGAAACCGGTTATTATTAGTGTGGTGGAAGCGGGTAGTAGTAGTCGTACTTTGTGCGTGATGGAAGGCCGTTCGCGTTATCTGAGTGAGTTTGAGCGAGGAATGGTTGTGGGGATGCACATGACAGGAGTATCCTTCCGTGATATTGCGCGCCGTCTCGAGCGGTCATTATCGACAGTGCAGCGGGCATGACAAGCATGGATTGAGCAAGAACGTACGCGCCTTCAGCCGCGAGCAGGACGGCCCCGCACGAGCACAGCACGCGAGGATGGTGCCCTTGCAGCCGTTTGACCAGCAGGAAGGGAAAGCGTACTCACTACGCGAACTGTACGGGGGGCTTTTACTAGAAAGTGGACTGCGAGCGCGCTGTCCGTTGCAGCGGATTCCACTGACTAGCGAGCACCGCCGTACACGGCGCCAGTGGGTGGAGGCTAGACATCAATGGGTTGTCGAGTGGATGCACATTTTGTTTTCCGACGAATCAAGATTCGAATTGACCACCGGTGCCGCGCGAATTTTGGTTCATCGGAGCCGTGGTGAGCGTCACCTCGAGGAGTGCATCCAACCACGCCTTATCCACCGCCAGCTGGGCATTATGGTATGGGGTGCTAGTACACATCGCGTAATATTTAGAATTTAAAATATTTAATTCAAACTTAGCCATTTTGTGTATATTTTTATTGTAAGAGAATACCTTTTCTTTTGTACGGCTCTGGTCAAAACGGCCCTCACAAGAATTATGTATCGAACGGTAATTCCAGGCATTCTTCAACGTTCTTTCCAAATTTCAGAGAATTATATACTTTTTGTTTTAAATTTAGTTATTAATTCTGTGCAACTTATCTTCTAACTATTTTTTTCCTAATTAAAAGTTGGTTTATAATCAAGCTATTTTCTCTACATATCGACATAATTTTAATAGCAACAATTAAAATGCCTGTTGTGAACTTCTTCATAATTATATAATGTCGCATATCATTGTAAAGCTTTTTTCACAAGGAATATTTTAATAATATTTATTTCATCGACATCGCAACTCTTTAGCTCGCGTCTTTAATTAGTTCTTGATTCTAAAACATCGCAAACATCGATTTACCCTCTCTTAACTCTGAGTCGTAAACCTACCCTTGTCCCAACCACCAGTGTTCTCTTACACAAATCATTCTCTTCTGTTCTCATCTGTCATAAGATACACATCTCTCAAGATATGCTCTGTAAGCATCCAAGTGCCGTTCGGCCTTACCTTGCACATGTCCTATCGCGACATGCTCGTAACACAAAGCTACCCCATGCCATTAACACCGTTTTTTCGTAATAACTCACTCCAGACGTACTTGTCCAAGTACCACGTGCCCACGTTTCAAAGGTAATTAATTGTATTGTTCGATACAAAGATTATTTTGTTTTACTTACATTCATATTAATTTAATTAATTAACTTTCTTTGAAGTGTGTAATTTTTGTCCGTTAATTTTTAGATGCTTATTCGACGTAACTGGCATATATAGCTTTTTGTTTAATCACTTTAGTGCATTTTAAATTGCTCAATTTTTTTCTTGTAAATATTAAATAAAAACTTTAAGGACAACGTTTTTTCTTTTTATTTAAGAAGTTGTAATATATTTCAGCATATACGATACACGTCCTGGATGATGCATCATCACCACCACCATTTATTTATTTAAATTTTTCCCCTTATTATTAGCACACGTTAGCGTTCTTGAAAACAGTATGAATGTTCGGAAACCGAACAACGTTTTTTGGTTAGGCCTTTTCATAGACTAGATCTTTAAATTTCAATTATTGTTTCATTTTATTAGATCTATTTGTTTTTATCCGCGTATTAATGTTTAAGCTTAACGAGGGTTGTCCGGTCTAATTTTCCTATGTATAAAGGGTGCGACAGTAGAATATGACGGTTGTTACGGTGCTAATATGGAATACCAGGTCTGAAAAGAAATAAAGTAAATTGAATGGAAAAATGTAGGTATAATAAATGGCACTTTGTTACAGCATAATTATTTTTTTTAAATAACATTTTTTAAGTGACCTCCTCGACAGAGAATACATTCTTACAAACTTACAGGAAAATTATTCATCACTCGCTGCAAGACCGGCATCAATTGGTAGAATTTTATTGCAAATATTTTATTTCAATGCCTGAATAGTGTGCGGCTTATCAAAGTACACTTTGGATTTGAGGTATCTCCACAAATAGTCCGCGGCCGTTAGATCAGGGGATCTAGCTAGCTAGCTATCATGCCCGGGAAACACGGTTTGCAAAACTTCATTGTTTCAGGAGCAGTATGCGCTGTGGCACCATATTTCGTCATTAATTTTGAAAGGCATTTCTAATGTTTTCAGCATATCATGATATTGTTCTCCGTTGACAGTTATTATTCCCATTGGGTCCATTATTTCAAAAGCACTTAAACGGCTTAAACGTAACTCTCTCAGCGTGTATAAGTTGTTAGTGCATTTGCATAGGATGTCGTCACTCCAATATCTGTAGTTTTGTTTATTTACGTACCCGTGTAAGTAAAAATGTGCATCATCTGAGATTACTAATCGATTAAAAACATCGGGATTATTATTCATATATCTATGAATTGCCTGGAAAATCGAACGTTTCTATCGATTTCGAAAATACGATGCATAAACTTAGTTTTATGTGGATGGAATTTAATGTCAAAATGCAGCATACAAACTATCTTCAAGCCCACACATCAAATTCGAAACTTACTTCGTTCAGCCAAAGATCCCAGAGATCCACTCTTATCAGTCGGAGTATATAGAATACCCTGCTCCTGCGGCGCTGTGTACATCAGAACCTCTCCATGCAATATCAATCCCCGTCTCGTCGAACACAAAAAGAACTGTCCTTAGGGCAATTGGAGAAATCGGCAATTGCAGAATACGCCTTGTAATTACAAAATTTCAACATCCGCTTCCGTCAAATCGAGATCCGGTTTACCACGTCATCGTATTTTGCCCGTTTGCAACCCGAAGCCATAATGATTTATAAACCTAAGGACAATTTCAATAGAACGGAAGAGGTTCGAGCTCTCAATAAAATCTGGTACGCGGCTCTATGACGCACGCAAGTTAAGCGCAACATACACAACCGCTGTTGAAACAAGCGGCACCCTCGACCCCTACTCCCGCGGTCAGATAGAACACAACCACTCCTGAAAACCGACTCACCTCCGATACTATAAATAGTGACACCCATCCCGGTCACAATATCACTAAACGACGAGAATTCAAGAAAAGTACTTCGCCCTTGCCGCTGATATTGTTCACCGTAGCTGTGAGCGAAACGTAAGGAAGAAATTCCTTTGGACCACTGCTCTACAATCCGGAATCGAACAATGATAGAACCTCGTTTATTCCTAAATGTAATGCTACTAAATGCCATTCTCTTCTTTTGTTACGAATTCGGTTTTGCACTTTTCATCTCATTCCAATTTTAGATATAAAACTAATACCTTTCTTAAAGTTCACGGACCATCCTTGAACACTAAATAGATTTATAACATCCACTCCAAAAACACTACATAAAATTTCCGTCGCAACTGATACATCGTTTGCCTTTTATAAATGTCTCAAATACTTACTTTGGGTGTCCGCATCAAATATTAAAATTTTCAAAATGTAACGATGGTAGCTGCCTTGTAATTGGTCAGAACTAAGTCTGTCCGCATATAAAGGATGTTTCAATAAGAGCGCAAGATTTCAGTGTTCAATAAAACATGGTTTTCTGTAGCAAAGTATTGAAATATATATTGATTTAGAAAATATACATTTGGGAATTATGTATGAAACAAAATATCTTGTAAAGGCCGCCACGGCTTTGCTGGCATATGCGTACCCTTTTGACGAAATTTTCAATAACGTTATTGAATACACGTGGTGGTATTTCATTGATACAGCGTCTAATTTCGGCTTTCAATGCTTCGATGGTTGCAGGCTTATTGGCATAAACCTGTGACTTCAGATAACCCCACAGCCAGAAGTCTAAAGGCGTTAAATCGCAAGAGCGTGGAGGCCAATTCTGGTCACCAAATCGGGAAATGACACGACCAGGAGCAAACTCGTGCAAGATCGTCAATGTTTCACGGGCGGTATGACATGTGGCACCGTCCTGCTGAAACCACATGTCGTCAAGATCAATAGCTTCCAAATGAGGCACAAGAAACTGTGTTATCATAGCACGGTAACGTTCGCCATTCACCGTTACTGCATTACCTTCTTCGTTTTCGAAGAAAAACGGTCCAATTATTCCTCCAGACCATAATGCACACCATACAGTGACCCGTTGTGGATGTATTGCTTTCTGATGAATCATTCGTGGATTTTCTAAGCCCCAAATGCGACAGTTTTGCCTATTAACGAAGCCATCGAGGTGAAAATGGGCCTCATCACTGAAAATGATTTTGTTTGCAAAATCAGCAGGTTGCTCTAGGATCCAATTGGTGAATTCTCTTCGCTGTTCATGGTCTACTGGCAAAAGTTTTTGAGTCAGTTGGATTTTGTAGGCATGCAGCTGTAAATCTTTAGTGAGAATTCGCTGAAGAGTGCCTGTTGAAATGTCCAATTCTTGTGCCCGATGGCGAATTAACGTCTCTGGCCTTTCTGTCACACTCTCGCGAACTGCCGTGATGTTTTGTTCTGAACGACCTCTACGAGCTCGTATCGTGTGTTTCACATCACTAACCGAACCGGTACTTTCGAATTTTTCGATTATTCGTTTAACCGTAGATGAATTAGGCACATTATTTCGACCGAACATTGGACGCACTTTACGAATAGTGGCAATTAAACTTTCACCATTTTCATAATAAGTTTTGACAATCAGGACGCGTTTTTCTACCGTGTAATGCTCCATGTTTACTAACTCCCATCTGTCAACTTTCGATCTGCCACGTCATAATCATGCGACATTATGACTGTCAAACATGGCGCGCAATTCAAATCTTGCGCTCTTATTGAAACACCCATTACAACTCTCTAATATTGTGGCCTCGCAAAATATGATCTGAGTCCTAAAACGCACCGCAATCACAAGCGGCATTCGCGCCATCGTCCAGCATTCCCCATGTCCTCCTTCCCATGGTTTCACCCGTTCTTAGTGGGTTTAATGTTTTCCATTCACCATATGGGAGACCATATCCAGCTGCTAGATTCTCTTTTAAGTTGACATTTGACTCGGTTATTTCCGCTTCCCATCTCCTACGACCATTAGATGCTAAGGAACCTGTCTTTGCTTGCAAGAAGGTATTGCAGAATTAACCTGTCTCGCAGGTTGATTGCCATATAGTGGATGATGAGTCAGTTTCTTGTTTAGTTTTTTCACCAGCTCGTCACCTCTCTTTTAATGTATGGAAGGGTGATCCCGAGAATAAAATATAACTTTTCGATTAGCGTATCTCAAATGAATTTAAGCGCCAGATATCTTTCTGGTTTGGTAACATAGAAGTCACGAAAGTAATTTTAATCCCAGCACAATCATTTCTTAAACTGATTGTGCTAAAAAGTGATATGATTCTATCCTAAACTTCGTAATATATAAAGTGCATCACATTTGTAATTACCTGATTTTTATCCCAAAAATAACCTTTTTAAAAGTGATGATAAAGTCTTTAAAACAAAAAAATTCAAGACGGTAAAACTTATGGAAGCATGCCGAGTTATCGAAGCATAGTGCGTCAGTTACCAGGTGTTACCACCTATTTCTCTCGGGATTTAACATTTCAAGAGCGACACGTTCGGGTCTCAGTTCTAGACTAAGTTTAAAAGAGTTCGGACCGATTGATTAAATTAATCGTTTATCATGAATTTAACTTTGGAGGAAAAGCAATCTATAATACAATGGCATCACTGTGGCAGCACATTGAATGAAAGAAGTGGCTTATTTATGACAGCATTTGAATGCGAAGTACCATCTAGTTCTATTCGTTATTTGATAAACCATTTCGAAAAATATGGTTGTTTACAGTCGTGCAAGAAATGTTGATATCGCGACTCTATCGATTCTTTTTTTTTTTTAAGAAGCAATTTATATTTTTCATTTCTGCTTATGTTTCTACCATACATCTTTTTTATATTTGAATCGTTTTATTGATATACCCTGTCCGTATTGTCTTGGCTTATGCAAACGTGTTCTGGAAGCGCAGACTTATTCTTATTGTCGGGGAATCCCAGCATAGTGCGTCAGTTACCAGGCGTGAGGCATGACTTGCTTACTAGTAGGCGAGGTCTTGAACTTATTACATGCGCGATTTTTAAGATATTTTCTGACACACAGTATATCTAAAATAAATGTTCACACACCTAATATAGTAGAGATGAAAAGAGTCGATATCATAATAAAAGAAGTTGTATCTAAATAATGTGTTCCTTGTGGTATAGCTTTAACATAACTCCATATACGAAAGAATAATTTCTGGATAATATCAAGTGTTACGCTGCCACATAAACAAATCAAAGGATATATCGGAAATAAAAACCTAAAAAATTATAAATAGTCGTGATAGGTTATATAAACATACATATGCATACCTTTCTTCCTTATGTGGTTGCAACATAAATACTAACAGCCATAAAAAAGTTGGTGATAAAGATAAGTAATGGGGAAGAGTTAGTGTGCTTTTGTTTTTGGATGGTACCATATAATGAGAGAGTATAAGTGCTACTGGAGTCATCAACGCAAGAACCTAAAAAAAAATATGTTATTTTTATAATTAGTCTTCATGTTAAGCACTGCAAACTGAAGAAACAATGCAAAATGTTTATCATGCAATGCACAATAGAATATGATACTGACAGAATGCTGTAAATTATTAGTTCTGCTTCACTGTATATACACCAAACGCTTACTTAAATATTAGATTAAGTCTTGGTATATGTAAGTAAACTGTTGACAAAAGAAACCAGGCAGTATGAGACCATAAAAAGGTGCACTGATAATCTATTCTTTTCCAAGGGCGAAGACATATTGTGATACTGCAGTAAATCCAACTGAGTTGTACCGATATACAGATAAACTCCATTTCGGAAACCGAATACATCGATCTATAAGTAATCGATGCGAGATAAAGAATGAATTACTTAACTATTAGAAAAAAAAGTGTTTTGACATTACTTAAGTGTATATGGAATCGTCAGCATGAATAAAATAGGGCAGGTGATAGTAGACACCAGATTATTAATAAACAAAAAGAAAGGAGGCAGTTCTAAATTAGGCCCTTGAGGCACACCAGATGTTGCACGGAATTTATAAAGGCGGAAATCGTTACAGGTCATTTAGCAAATTAGATTCTTTAAACATAAATGTATGATGACGGTATTACCACAGAATAACCAAAATGGACAAGGTGAATCATGGAATTTATGCGCAGAATCAAAAATCGCCATGTTGTAAATAGCGTTTGTTCATGTATACGTTTTTGTTGTTATTAGTGTTGTGTTATAGGTTATACTGATTTTGAAAATTTGAATTATTTTTTTAGAACTATCGTTTTTATTTGTATAGTATACTTTATATAACGTATGATCAAAAAGTCTTTGGATCGTGATAGCCATGAAACGTAAAGCTATCTATAAAATTATTTACTTCTGTGATTCATTACCTTGAAGTACGCATAAGTCACAAAGAAAATAGATTTTAGGTTATGGTATTTATTTACATTTTATGTATGTTATACATATTTAATAACATTTATAGAGATTACAGAATGCATTTATAAATAAACTAAGTTTTAATAACTAATAGTTAACTAAAATAACTAAAAGTTAAGAAAAGAACTCCCACAATGACACAATAACATTCAGGTAGGTACACTTTTACAATAAAAAATTATAAAATATGTTGAAAATGTCTTCCCTGTTCTTGAATACACCGGTTAACACGTCGGCCCATGTTATTAAAAACTTTAATTAAGAGATCAGGTGTTACTGTGAGACAGTTTTCAACAATACGTTCTTGTAATTCATCTAAAGTGTGAACTGGAGTTTTAAAAATGTTATTCTTAAGCAATGGGAATAAGATGTAGTCTAAAGGACTCAAATCACAAGACCTAGGTGGGTAACGTCCGTCTGATATTAACCTTTCATCATAAAATTGACGTAAATATTCCATGGTTACTCGAGCAACATGCGGTCTGGCGTTATCTTGCTGAAAGTATCCATTATGAAGTTCATCATTGATTGATAAAAGGATCAAGTATTTGATTTATATATCTTTCAGCGTTTATGGTATCTTGAAAAAATATTGGCCCTCTTACCCGTTTACGGGACATTGCAACCCAAATACCAATCTTAGGACTATGTAAAGGAGCCTCACTATGAAAATTAGGATTATTCTCGCTCCGCATACGCATAACTTGTTTATTAACGTATCCAGATAGGTAAAAATAAGATTCGTCTGTAAAAAATGTTAAATCAAGGATATCGTTATTCATATGGTCATTAAACCAGGTACAGTACGATACTCTCTTTTGATAATCTGGTGGCAGTAACTTCTGACACATCTGCAGTTTATAAGGAAACATGTTCAAGTCATGTTTAACAATGGTTTGACACATCCCATAACTTAAATTGATTTCTTGTTTCAATCTATGCAAGGATAAGGTAGGTTCTTCCTGCATGCGTTGCTTAACCAGATCAATAACATCATCAATTCTAGCCCGTCTTTTTCCAGATCGAACACTATCGCTGATATTACCAGTTCCTTCAAATTTGTCCACAGTTCGTTGAAGTTGCCGAAAAAATCTCGTTCGATTATTGTGAAGTTGGAAAATCTCTCACGGAACTCATTCAAACTAAACGAGGTGAATAAACCCAATTACCATTTTCACCTATATTTCCATTACTGTAGTATGATTTGAAAATAAAAATTTTATGTTCTAATTGAAACATTTAATTATAACCAGCTGACTTGAAAGTTGTCAAGTAAATGTCAAAACTAATTGAAATAAATAATGTCATAGATATCTTGTAAAAAGACTTTTTGATCATACGATAGTTTTAATTCAGAATCACTTGTAATTTTGCATTTTTCTTTGTATAAGATTAATACAAAGAAAAATGCTTCTGTCAGTACCCAAAAAATGAAGCATTGTAGGTTTTTTTTTTATAATAACACAACTACTTCATTTGTTGATCTTCTTTTGCAGTGCTTTAGAGTGAATTAAGTCATGTAAGTATGAAGATTTGTTGGAAAAGGTGACAATTGGAGGAATTGTAGGTATGTATGTGATAAACATTTTAAAGATAAAATGTTTGTAAATTCTATGAAGAATCGTTTGAAACCACATGCTATATACTAACATTATACATTTGTGATACAGCAAAACCATTAACGTCCACAAAATTAGGAATGAATTATAAATATTTATACAAAAACTTAAGCAAGTTCTGCATATGAATACTGATGAATGATGAAATTGACTCAATTTATTTTAAAATATTGCACTAGATTCACCATGTACAGATTTATATATTATAGAGGATATACCCAAGGAAATGAAGCAAGCGATCGGGATTCCTTCAACACCAACAGAATTGAATGTCAATTGTAAGTCTTTCTATTAAATCTTTAACATATTATAGTATTTAATTGTATAACTAGCTACATATTTGAATAATATTGATATTAAAATTACGTAGATCTTTTTTCTAGTAAAATTATGTAATTAACTTCATTTATTATAAATTATTGTTGCAGTTGAAGAAGTGCCATCAAAAGCAGATACAGAAGATATACCTGAGGAAATAATAGAGGAGATGAAGATACGTTCAACATCAATAGAATCAGATGTCAATTGTATTTGCATAAAAATTTCAATAAATTGTAGCATACGTAAATGTATAACAAATTACTTTGAATAATATTGATGTTTAATTAAACTCACAAGATATTATTTTATCTTTTAATAGTTTATCAACAAAAAATTGGAACGTTGAAGGACACATCATCATTACAAATAAAATGAAGAAAATTGGGTTGCTACTTAGTTATCACCATTATAGTTTTGTTACACTTAAGATTGAAATAGAAAAAGCATTTCTTAAAAAAATATGACATAAATATTGCGTTTTAATATTAATAATTGAGAATTTCCAAGTATGCATTATTTTTAAATATGCTGAGACAATATCAATCTTATCAATCATCTTCTGATAACCAAGAAACTAATTTTGAGCCAGGTAAAAGTTTAAAAAAGGTATATAACCCCTTACCACAATTATTAATCGTATCCTAAATACGTATTTCGACAACTAAGTTGTCATCATCAGTAGGTAAAACCACTAATCAAGGTGTCGCACATGGGGCACAGTAAAGCTAGAACACCGCTTACGCAACAACTACTTTACACGGCGTGAGTCTATACGTGGACGTGGAATGAAGACAACACCTACACAGAACAACTCCTTGAAGAGGACAACATAACACGGGAAGATGTACATGAGGCACTAATAAAATCGAAAAACCGGAAGGCCCCCGGCCCAGACCAAATCGTAAATGAAATGCTCAAGTACGGGGAGGCTGAATTGGAAACAGCAATCACATTATTATTCCAAAAAATATTCTCGACCCAAAAAGTGCCTAATGATTGGAAAAACAACATCACAATACCGATCTACAAAAAGGGAAATAAGAACGACCCGGAAAATTACAGAATGATATCTCTCCTACCTAGCATAAGCAAGCTCTTTACAAAAATCATTGCAACAAAGATAATGAAGAGAATAGTAATAAACGAAGAACAACAAGGCTTCACAAAATAGATCTAAAATTGACGCAATCTTCATCCTTAGACAAATGATCGAAAAATCCCTAGAATACAACAAGCCGCTGTTTCTCTGCTTTGTGGATCTCAAAAAAGCGTTTGATAGAGTACAAATAGCCGACATCATAGATATACTCCAGCAAAACAAGACACCTGTGTCGTACATTAACATAATAAAAGACCTCAGTAAAGGTAATACAACCAAGATCAAAACACCAAAGGGACTCACAGAACAAGTACCGTTATTGACGGGCATACGCCAGGGGGATAGCCTGAGCCCAGTACTATTCAACCTCATCATGGATCAAATAATCAACGGCGTAAAAGAAGTGGATGGAGGATATAGAATGGGACAGGAATCGATGCGGATACTGTGCTACGCTGACGACGCAATCCTGATGGCGGATAACGAGGACGATCTTCAGCGACTGCTATATCGGTTCCAAACAAAAGCAAAGAACCTTAACATGCAGATATCAGTGGAGAAGACAGAATCAATGGTTATAGCAAAAGAACCCACTAGATGTAAACTGGCTGTAGATGATAAACCCATCCGACAATGTATGCGATGCACGTACCTGGGAGTCGAGATAACAAGCTCCAAAAACTTACAACAGGAAGTCAGAACACAAATGAATAAAGCCTCAAGAATTTCTGGCTACCTAAGGGACCTCATATGGAGGAATAAATACATGTCCACCGAAAGTAAAGTCCGCATATATAAAACAGCCGTAAGACCGGTGATTACATACGCAGTGGAAACCCGAGCGGACACAACAAAAACGAAGAGCATGATGAGAGCAACGGAGATGAGGACCTTAAGGAATATCAGAGGAGTAAGCTTGAGAGATCATGTAAGAAGCAGGGATATACGAACAGACCTTAAAATTCAAGACGTGGTGCAATTCACGAGAAATAGACGAAGATACTGGCGAGACCACGTCGACCGAATGACGGGGGATCGATGGACAAAATGGTCAAAGAACGAAAAACCGAACTCAAGGAGACCTTCAGGCCGACCTCCCAAGAGATGGTGCGAGAGCTGGACATCTGCTTCCCAAGAGGCTGAACAAAATTGAAAATAGTAGAAGAAGCAAGACTAAGTCTTAAGGAAAGAGAAAGAAGAAGGATACGATTAATAATTGTGGTAAGGGGTTATATACCTTTTTTAAGTTTTTACTTAGCCACAGTCTCCAAAGAAAGACTTTTGTAAAAGTTATCGTCAGATAAGTGATAGTTTTGTATATTGAAGACAAATAGTTGTAATGTAAATTTATAATTTAGTAATTCGTATCTTTTTAAATATTTCCTTCGTTTCTTCTTAATTTTCACATTAAAAGCGGTAAGATATAATCCTCTTGAGCATTTGGAAATTTAAAACTAGTTTCTTGTTTTTGTCTAACCTATCAGTTGTGTTACGTTAAACGTCAAATTTCAAAACATAAACAAACGCTATTTTCAACATGGCAATACGAACACAATGGAATCAAGGTCCCCAAACGGCGATACATCGATAACAATAGAAAAATCAGCTGTTGTCCATTCTGGTTATTCTGTGGTATTACACACCCCAATTTATTGGCCAAGAAATCGACCAATTTCGAGACGAAAAGTGTTTCATTTTACACTCATCAATAAATTAGTCAATTTTTCATATAACAAACAGGGCTAGCAACCGCTTACTAAATTTAATTTGCGATTGGTAGTAGTTATGTGACAAATGACCAAAAGGCCGCTCACTTCGATTGGTCAGCGTTTTGGAGTTGTTTTGCTTTGACACGTTACAAGTTAACCTAAAATATATATATTAACTCCCAAGTTTTCATATAGCGTACAAATTTTACCGTGTTCTATAATTTATTGTTTTTTTTAAAGGTGGTAAACTCAAAACATTTATTATTTATTGCATGTAATTTGGTTAGGTTTCGCAATGTCCTTTGGGTTTTAAATATTTAGAATTATTATTATTTTTAAATATTGACACTTAAAATCTGATATACGCTAAAATGTAGCAAATATCCTTATTATGACACAACTATAATTATTACAAAAAAAAAATCTCACAAAATTGCAAATTTCATACTGTAGTTATGGTAGAATCGGTAAATTAGTTTTATATCTCTTGAAACCGATATCAAATAATCGACACCTAGAAAACGGGTTATGAATATTGATTTCTAGGTATCGAATTAAGGTATCGATTCCAAGGTGTCGATTCCAAGATATCGATTTCAAAGCATCGATACCTATCGATACTTTACCGATTCCAGTACTCAGAATCGATACCGTGCACAGACCCGATACATCGCCAAGTATCGATACCTCGATTGGTATCGGTACCTCCGATACCGAAAACGTCGGTATCGCCCAGCCCTAACTGGAACCTATTGTAGAAACATATTCATTCGTGTTTGCATTAATATTGGACAAACAATGAAATAAAATTTAATTCATTACTTGTAAGTAGAAAATGTAATTCTTACCCAAACAAAATTGAAATTTAAGAATCCATTGATTAGATAATAAGAGAACGGCTCTGTTCCATATAAATTAGGACCAGCACCACCAAATATATTGTATTTGACAATATTCCAAGGTGCAACGACAAATTTTCCAAAATGCATGGAATCTATTATAGTCATTGGTACTAGAATTACAAGGGCTGATATTACAGACCATTGAGCAAATACTCTATACAATCTTTTTAAAAACAACATATCTACAACTATAGGAATACCCAGTAAAGCTGCAAATGGCCAACCTAAAATTAAAATATATGAATTGAACAATATAACTGGGGTAATATAAATCTTAGTTCTAGTTTACTTTACCCAATAGTGATCCTAAAGCTGTTGTAAAAATTGACAATTCATATTTTTGAATCCACCATGCAGCACAAGCCGTACATAACAAGTACATGGCCCAAGATGTTGGTAAAAATGCAGTACTAGAAATAAACATTCCTGCCGAAAATATTTGAAAAGCTAAACACATTCTTCCAACATGTACACCAAATTCACGACAAACAGCTCTGTAATAAACGTGGTAAATCACATGTATAATTTAACATATTCTACTTACTTATAGAAATAAACTTCCATAAAAGCACATAATAATCCAAGTAGACATCTCACAAAATAAAATATTAATAGAGGGGTTGGATGAAAAAGTCTTTCATATATTTTTGCAGGTAAAGCATGTATTAATAAATAAGTATATGATCTAAGTGCAAATTCTGGACTGTATTCCCATGTCTGCAAACCTTTGCCGTACACTAAATAATATGTTGGTTCCCAATAATTGTAAGTTTCATCACAATCTGTTATATGTAACCAAATGGCAGAGCAAAATCTTGCCAAAAGTAACGATTTAAAAGCAGTATCTCCATTTGGATATATTAAACTGTTGGACTCTATATCTGTTTTCCTAAAAATAAGGAAATAAATGCGAAATATTTATTTAAAATTAACAGGATTTTTTAAATAAAAATGATTTCGTTGCAACAATATAAAATTTTTAGCAAAATACATACTTTAAAAACAAAAACACGTATCATAACCTAAAATTCTTACTTAGGTTGAGTGTTTGTAACTTTTCTGTGGATTTCTCTTCTATTTTCACGTTTTTGTTGATTTCCATTTTGTCTCAATTTCAATGCTCCTATATTTCTTCCCATTTTGCAATAATATTGACCTTTTTGATAATATCATGTCTTACAAAATAAGTACAGCTTACAGAGTGTTGCCAGGGGAAATTTTTTTAATTCCCTAGACATTTGCAGAAAATTTCCCTAGAATTTTTAAACAATTTTCAAGACGTACTTAAAAGCGGATTGGAGATTGCAGGTTATATAATACAAAAAAATTTAAAAAAAAACGATTACATAAATCATAAAAACAAAATATATATTTATATATTTTAATATAACAATAACTAATCTAGGTAACATAATATTAAATATACATATAACAAAGACAAACAATTTTTTAAAATAAATTCTATCATACTAAATACTATCATACAATATATCAAATTTTTTAAATAAATCATTGTTGAGTTCGAAATTAAAACAACTGTTGCCCTTCATTAATGTTTTGCAATGTAAAATGCCACACAACGTTTCGGTGGATAACCGGTTACGGGTTTTGGTTTTGTTTTATTTAAGTTAATTTGCGAAAATACACACTCTGCAGTCGCACTCACACTAGAGTGAATAGATAAGAGATAGTAGTATGCTAGAGTGTGGCAAACTAAAGAACACACGTTATTAAGAGAAATATATGTTACAGGCATCTATAATCAATATGTTTAGAACGGGTGTTCAGAAACATTCGAAGTCAAGCGGACTTTGAACAAAAAATCGTATATCTTTACTTATATAAGTCTCTGGTTTGTAAAATTATTAACTGTCAATGGTTTTAAGTAAATGTATGAATCTATCTTAGACATGATTTCAAATTTTCAAGGACTACTTTGACTTCGAATGTTTCTGAACACCCGTTAGATAACTATCAATATGTTGAATTATAAAATTACAGAATTCTGTAATTTCCAGGCAAATTATAGGATCCTGTAATCAATATTTTTGAAGGGCTAGTGAAACAGTTGATTGGGGTGCTATTGTATTGAAATTAAAATAAAGGATTTTTTTAACGTTTTGCTATTGTTTTTATGTCTACGTTTAAAAAATGTTATATATATATATTTTTGGAATCGTTTCTTTATTATTTAGTGATTATTGTGCTTGTCCAGTAAGTAAAAAGTAAGTATTAAAATTTCTCCACATCTTTCACATTTCAATTAGTTTTATATTGTAAATTAAATCTTTTAATTTGTTTTTTATTTTGTTGATTTAAACGTTAGGATTTTTATTTTGGTTGGCTTACTAGCTTTAACTAGGTAGCATGAAGTATTCTTATGTTTTATAGATTTATTATTCTTTTTAAAATAGTCTAATTTTTATTGTATTCATTAGAGAATACAGAACTTTAATAATTTAGTAAGCTCATATTCTCTAAATAGTAATGAAAGAATCGATGGGCAGACCTTAATTAAAAAATTGTGTTAATTATACGATTAATATGAGCGCCAAGTAATTATTGCTCGAGAATAATTCAAAAGTCTTAATCCAATATGTCCGTGCTTTAATTGGCCTTTATTGCAAGTCTTATTTGTGTATTGTCTATTATATCTTATATCTGCGAAATCCTTACTTTATACTCTTTCCTTTAGCGATATTTTTATTTAGCTACTCGCATTACTTGGTGCGTTTTTTGATTGAACCAGAAATTTTTTTCTCTTTTTTTTTCTTTCTACATTTTGTTAACCCGACCTTTTTCTCTCTCGTTTTTTTTGCTTATTGTGTCGTTTTATACCTTAACAGTTATAGTCTGTTCGTGATAAGTGTATTCTGTGCTTTTGTTAGCCTTACATGAACTTCAATGTTTCGCGGCTCTATTTGATGTGCTTGGTTGGTCACCAGGAAAGGCCCCCTTGGCGTGAAGCGTGTGTCCCCGTATTTTTCTTCTTTCTTTGTTACTTTTATACTTTCCTTTCATTTTTTTTAATATGTCTTCATTCAAAAATGTATCAATTTGGTCTTGAGTCAAAAGCTATTACTTTGTAATACTTGCTTATATGTATATCGTTCTTAATTTGCAAACTACCTTTTATCATAAAGAAATTGGACCACAGGGTTGACGCCTTCGATAGACTAGAATTTTTTTCGAAATAAGACAAAAATATATTTTCAATGAACTTGTATGTAACTTTCTTTATTTCGCATCACTTAATAAATCTATTGCAAGCAATATCATATTGCTGCCGCGATTTCTGGGGCAATAAATCCAAACTCTTTTTGCGGCTTCTTTTACATCCAATGGAATAACAAAGTCCATTTCACTTTCTTGAAAATCCAGATTAAAACTCAAAATATGAAATTATTCAAAAACGATTATTATTTTTAGTTAATAGCAAACATTAATAAACAACTTATAATTGTTTCACTTAGTAACAAGAATCAATCATTCATTTATTATATCAATAATATTATACTGTGAGTTTTTTTATCTCTATAGGTACATAGCCTATGTTCAGTTTTAAAAAAACGCCTCAATGCATTGGAATGTTATGCAACCAACATAGCTCGATTATGTGTTTCGACAAATGTCAAAATCAATGTCAGTAATGTGCATAAATGAAATGACATTTTAAATATTTTAGTATTTTACATTTGTTTAAGGAAAGTGCGGCATCTGTTTTCTATCAAATATCTTGATAGGCCCATCTCATCTATCGGAACAATTCAGGCGATTACTAGGAAATTTGATTCTGATGGGTGCATAATAAATACAAACAGAAAGAAAATTAAAAAGCACTCATAAGTACAGCCTGCGACGAATTGCGAACCAAACCGGATTTTTTAACACACTTTTTGCAGGGATTTCATAATCGACTCGCATATTGTACGGAATGTGAAGGTGGACATTTCGACCATTTATTAAAAAGTTAAAGAATTATAAATAAAAACAAGCTTTTTTTAATTTATCATAAAATTCATTTTAATATTGTTTGTGTAAGTTAAATGGTAAATAAATTATTTTCACACTTGGTTGACATTGACAACTAAAATGCCTTATTACCACAAGTGATGACACTCGCAATGTTGGTTGCATAGCGTTCTCATGCATTGAAGCATTTATTTTAAAACTGAACATAGGTGTATTCATGTACTATGTTCATTGATAGAAAAGACTCACGGTATATGATTATGGTGTGATGGTTAACACATATATCAACAGATCAGTAATAATATAGATGTGTAAATTAATAGTAAAATAGACTAGGCATCGTGCGGGGAAAGGGGGTGATTGTGTATACAACCAATATAGCTGTAGCTAAATTACTATTGGGGTTATTCAAATTTTATGTATGAAGGAAAAATAATATTTCATTCGATTAACTTCTGTATTACAATAAATATATGTAATTTAGAACCCATTACATAAACTTCTTAGACATATTCAATGCAGAATTTAACCGAACGAAACATTCTTTTTCTCTATACTCTATTTAATTCTTTTCCACCTTCTTGAATATCTTCAAAATATATAAAATGTAAATTCAAATGAAAATTACAAACAAATGTATTTCGTATAAAAATATATTTAGGATCTATACATTCTATACCAACTTTCATGCCAGATGAATTTAAAGAAATCCGATAGTATTTTAAAAAATTGCATAGTTTGACGTTTCAGAATATGACACTATCCAGTTAATATTAATCTAAAAAATCTACAACTAGTAATATAAAAAAAATGGTAAAACTATACATTATTATACATAGTCCTAAATGCTACTTACACAAACAAATAATAAATCCAATGAAAGTTTATAATGTATAAACACGGGCACGAGATCACAAAATTTAAGTACGGCGAACACTAATCGACCAAGATGGCCAACATTAAATTTTTCGTTAACATATGAAATTCCTACCCCAGAACAACTTCTAAATGCAACACCTTTGTGATTTTTAAGTTGCATAACTAATTTCCTTCCCCTTACGTTGTTCGGATACCTTTCCCGGCAAAATTATACACAGATCACCTATCAAGCTACACATATATGTATATGTATATGTATATATGTATATATCCTCTTCGGTCCCAGAACAAAAAATAGTCGAAAATTTTGTATTTTTTTCCATTTTCCTGGCGTGTATATGATATAAATGACATTTTAATTAACATCTATTTTTTTCAAATTACGGTTTTTTCAAAAAAGTCAGTACCGTCAGCTGGACATGGGGGGTGTAGTCAAACTTTTTCAAAAACATTTAAAATTATACTTTATTTCAACTAAATATAAAATTCGAAAAATGCAAATTATAAAATGTGAATTCACTTATGAAAATAATAAAAACATTGTCTGTCATACTGAATGCATAAAAATACGTCGCAAGTTTGACACTTAAAACAAGATTTACCCTTACAATCTTGTTTGCGACACCGCATAAATTTATTCTTATCGCCAATTGCACAAATTGGTAAATGTAAATTGCCACTCTTGCGTACGTTTTCATTGGGGAGTGGTTTTGGTTTACGAGCGTTTCTTCTCTGGTCCGTTAGGGGTTCCGTACTTACTCCTAGATCATTGTCGGATGAGGAAGTACTTTGTTCTGCTTCTACCAAGTCGGTTGTAACTGAAGGCACATTCTTTGCCAAGCATTCTGCAACGTAAATTCTAAATGCAAGAAAATCCTTGATGTTTTTATTTGGTTCTCTTAATGCACTACGATCACGTCTGTATTCTATCCTAGAATTAACAAGAGCAAGATCAATAAAATGAAACGTAAAACGAACAGGCCATTTTCGGGTTTTCTGTGCGATTCTGTAGTAAGCTATCATCCTATCATTTAGGTCCATTCCTCCTATACTTGTATTGTAGGTAGTGATTACATTAGGTCTTGGAACTTGAATGTAGGTTTTTGTGCCTTTATCCCATCTTTGGGCAGACGTTATTGGATGCGATCCTTCTGAGGTTGATGCCATTAAGACCGGTTTGTTGTCACACCATTTGGTAATACATATTTTATTATCTTGTCTAACTAACTCTTGAAATGTACCTCGACCCCTTCTCATAAGCTTGTTGTCGCTAGTTAGCTTCTGTGTGCAACTTGCTGGTACTCGTCCTGTAAGGATTGTTCCAACAGCGTAAATTCCTCGTTCACTGCATAAATATTCCAATAACCGACAATTCGTAAAATATCGATTCATGAATAAAGTATGTCCAGGTTGCACATTTGTTGCGAGAGCTTTAACTACACTGCTACCAATTCCTAACTCCGGTTCAGGTTTTCCACCCGGCCATGTTTTTGATCCCTGATACACAATAAAATCGAGAACAAGCCCGTCAGAAGTTGCTAAGACAAAGCTTTTTAAACCCTCTGGGTTGGGCTTGTTCTTTACGTATTGTCTAAGACTCGTTGTACCGGTAAACGGGATCATTTGTTCATCGACACTTAAATTTTTTGAATATGGTAGACTGTTGCTCTTCGCCTTTACAGACGTTATTATTGGTTGTACTTTCCATAGCCTGTTAGATTCTTTCGTATCTTCCGAAACGTCTAAATTATTTACAAAATGCATGTAATTTCTTAATTTATAAAACCTATCCCTAGGTATCTGTGTGACCAAAGGCATTTGCAAAGATGATTTATAATACATGCGGATGCGAGGCAGTTTCATACATCCCATAATGATGTGAGCACCTATAAATTTTTTGTACTCTGTGCCAGTAGCTCTAAGAGGAGGCTTATTGTCCTGCAATGCTCGAATGTTGCTCTGCTCTGCAACGAGTTCCCAAAATTCGTCATTAAAATACTGGCAAAAATACTTGTAAGGTGTCCAATTTGTTCTCTCACCTACATTCCATTCTGGCTCCTGGACTTGTACCATTGGAGAATCAAAAACACCTTCGTCCCATTTCAATGGTATAGTTTTTTTCTTACTGATCTTTTTGCGGTTAGGTTTTTGAAATGAAGTTAGAGGTAGTTCGTCTTCTGATGAAAAGTTATCAAGAGTTCGTGGTGAAGCTACTGGAACTGGAGTGTGCGTTACACTAACGTCAAAATCTACAGTATGCACCATGTCATCTTCAGCTGCGTCCAGGCCTTCCTCTTCTTCAGATAGTTCATAATCTATTTGTGAAGACTCATGTAGCTCATCAATGTCCTCTTCTGAATCGCCTTCAAGATCACTGTTTTCCGCCATTTTGGCAAACTCCTGCTCAGACAATGGCTTTTTCCAATAATGAACTAAAAATTAAATTATGTCATTCAATTGAAGGTGAAATACTAAGAAACACATTTTATGAATTTGATGAATTCAAACCCAACGTCCAGTAAACTGGACATTAACAAAACTACCCCTTGAGCAATCCCTTTGTAAATCAAATTGAAACAAACATCGTCAACACAATGCCAGTTGTCTAATTAACAGTTTCCAATTATAATTTGTAGAAATGTACATAAAAAAACACGAATCTTACCGTCTTTTTTACAACGATCCATTTTAACTCATAACCTCACATAATTCGTTCCAATAACAATGGCGCGACTACGTAAACATTAGTACAAAAAATGCTACGTTGCTCTATGCACGTCCAGTCCGCTGGCCGCATAGATTTAAGCGACAACGGGTTCATTGAATTTATGTAAAAAAAATAATTTTAAATTGTCCAGCCGGCTGCACCGGTGGACCGAAGAGGATATATATATATATATATATATATATATATATATATACATATATATATAATTGAAACGAAATTATCGACCGTGATATATTATAAAAAATTAATTTAAATTTGGGTAAGCGGTCAATTAAGAAAAAAAAACTCCTTTATTAAATAACCCTATATTTCGCAACAGACTTTGTCGCTTCTTCTGGGGTAAAAAATGTAGAGTTGAAGAAAATATAAAATTGACGTACAAAATATAATCATTTTTATATTTTGTACGTCAATTTGATATTTTCTTCAACTCTACATTTTTTACCCTAGAAGAAGCGACAAAGTCTGTTGCGAAATATAGGGTTATTTAATAAAGGATTTTTTTTTCTTAATTGACCGCTTACCCGAATTTAAATTAATTTTGTATATATATATATATATATATATATATTTATATGTTTTCTTTCAGGTTTCCGCGGGTAGTAGTATGTGTTGTAACTGGATTCCGGGTTTTCTTCCGCGTTTCCATTGTTTGGTCTTTGTAAAGACCGGTGCTGGTTTCTAGACGACGTTTCGGCAAAATCACATTTGCCATCTTCAGGTCTGCGATAACTGTCTGCTTCTGGTTTTAGTTTACGAGTCATTACACATAACTATAATGCAATGACTTTTTTTCATTTAGTCTTACACATAGGCGTACATGTATGGTGGAGGCTCTTTAATAGTTAAATAGCATAGTAAGATGAAACCCACTGAGTTATTTCTTTAGCTAATAGGAAAAAGTTGGGTGTAATTTTAATAAAATAAATACTTACAGTCCATTCCTGTTACCTAAAAGAAAATCCAAATAAAAAATGCAGTTACCCTTTTTTAAACGTACCTTCCAAAATAAAAGAGGATCTACATCCTGATTTCAATTTGGCCTTTCGAGGTATTGCTTTTTAGTTATTATTACATCAGCTGCAAGTGATTTTACTTTGTCTTGTTCTTTCTTTAAAATCAAAATAATGAAAGTGACTTTTGATGTGGACTAATGTCTGTTTCGATTACAGGCATTTGGTCTTTATTTTCAGCAAATTAAGAGGAAATTCTTCTCTAATTACCCGACATTGTGTATTTAGTCGCTGGAATAATTTAAATTGTAATGTAAATATAATTAAATATCAAATATTTCTAATTTTTAAAGCCTTGCATACGTACATTATGTTAATTTAAGATTTCATTTGGTAAATAAACAATTAAAGAATTTGAAATTTTAAAGTGAATGATTTATTTAGCGATATTAATGTTATAATTTAAAATAAATCAATGACTAACAATTGTTTTATGTTAGATGTAATGCAATTTTAAGATGTTATTGTAAAAATGAATTTCCAGATACTTACTTGAATTTATCCAACAACTGTTTTTTACAGTGCCTCCGTGAAATGTTTTTCTCAATTGAAGAGTGGAAATTAGAAAGGGCGTAGGTGCCAAAAACAAAATTCAGAAATAATCGCGAAAAACAAAACGGGCAAAGTTCAAAATTAAGTGTGGACATAGAAAATTTTTTGATAAACGTTTATTAAATATATGCAAGTAGTACAAAACTTAAAACATACTTATTAGCAAAAATTATTATCAAAATAACGGTCTATAACCAATATAAACAAAAACAGAAGTGCAAAATTTGGAAAGGGCGTAAGTGTCATCGACATTTTTTAGTAAAAAATTGTTAATTTCAGGCGTTTTCTAGATTTTCTGAAACATTTTCGTCAATGTGAAGTAGCTCTTTATAGAAACGTTGGTGTGCCGGATTCTTAAGTTAGGGAATCATGCTTCGAAGAGAAACCTTTTTATTTTCAGACACTTTACTTTCTGGCGGCAGCTTGATTATGTTAGCCCGTCTAAGGTCAGCTAAAGTTTTATTTTTCTTTAAAACATTGACTTTCACTCCTTCCTCAATATCAGAGAAAGTGGTCTTCATTTTAATAAATGGAAGATTAGCCTCTTCAATGGTTATCACTGAAGCTTTACTTATATTTAACTTTGTGGTGTTAATATATGCATCCGCAGCTTTTTTTAGGTCCCAAAAGCCAGAAATTGTCATGTCAACAATATTGAATGGAGGAGAGTACCTTGCTGATTTAGCTATTGCGTGTAGGTCCGAGGGAACATATGCTTTAGCTACCTTCTTACGCTTTTCTATCAAAGCAAAGTCCCTATCGCAGGGCATGAAACTATGGCCGCTGATAAGAAATTTCTGCTCGATAGTCTCAAAAACACCATTGGCTACTAAAAACATCAAGGTAAATAATAAAATTCTATTCTTGTTCTGGCCCCCACTATTATCACACCATATTACTAAATGGTTCTTAAAAATCAGTCCTTGATTAGCAAGATGGAGGAGGCATGACGCAATTTCGTTAGCTCCGCGAGACGCTACCCCCTCGTGCCACATACACATGTAGGATTCATTCGTATCGCCAATATGAACACCTAAGTTGTAGCACGATAGCTGTGAGAGGTAAAACATATCGCTGTGGGTCAGTGATGGAACGAACATGACCTGTTGTAGGTCCATGGATACACAACACTTGATGCTTTCGGGTTCTTGAGACTCAATCATATCTTCTTTTAGCACTTCTCTTGCTCTCTCGGCCTTGCGGTGATGAAGTTCCAGCTGAGTTTAAGCAGATTGACTTGACTCAATGTTGGCCTTGATTTGACAGTCAAGTTTATCACATGTGCTGCACGTATCAACACGTGGTCTGTGAAAACACAGATTGGGAAAATTCTTTATGAAAACAGACCTGTAAAATTTATAGGTGACTATTGAATCAGGGTGCAATTGCAGAAATGCTTTAAATGCAGTCTGTGAATATTTAAGTCGGGGCTAATGTACTCCTTTTCCGATTTAGATCTTGAGTAATGGCCAACTTCCCTTGGGATCCTGTTAATATGAGCCTTGACTAACGACCGGTCAAATTCAGAATATTTTGGCGCAGCATGTCTGGTACGTTTATCATGATAACAGGTTTCACCCATTTTTTTTCTCAATAAGTACGCGAATTCTTTTATCATTAACAGCGAAGGTGTCTTGGAAACATTTTTTACATACACGAACAAATTTTCCTGTACCATCAGGAACGGAATAAGCTATAGTGGCCTGACGTCGACTGCTTTGCGGATCCCCATATGAACCGTGCCGCCTTCTTTGCACAGCACAAATACTCGTTAAACCCATTAAAAACGTCCATTGTGTTTTAGGATCTTGACAATAAAACTTTTCCCAAAGGGAACGTCGCCTTTCGTATGTAACATCTTTACATCCCAGCTTGCATTTACATGATATCTACATATAACATATTTTCAAGATTAGAACCAGAAAGGGAAACATGATGTTTGTATACCTAACCTGCTCTTTGGGAATGGTTTTTTCAGGTACCATTTTGTTTTTATACGTTTTGTACGACTTTCCATTCCATTTTAAATGCTTCTGTTCAGTATGATATGAGCCACTACCTTTACCTTTTCTTATTCTTTGATATCCTTCCATTTTAATATACAGACACACAAAACACATAACTAACACCTGCCGATTTTAAAACAAACTGGCAATATTCTGTGATGGACTTAGGACCTACCAAATGAAAACCCTTGCTCACATACGCCAAGCGACATCTATTACTACCTCCTGACAATTTAATTTTAACTTTGCCACTGACGGCTTTTCACAGGATATAAAGTATGATATTTAGAACCTTTCTATGTTGTTAACTGAATTTCGTTAAAAATGGCATTTAGGCCCTTTCTAATTTCCACTCTACAATTTACAAAAAGAAGGTTAACATATTTTTACTGTATTTTAACGTCATCATCTACCAGCATTTCTTTTTTCTTTGTAAATTCCTTCTTTACATTTACCAATATAATTTCGCATTTTCGTTCTGGCTTTCGAAGTAATCAACGTCGATTGTTATAAGGTATTCTATAAATTTTTTGAATAGAAATATTTAATATAAAAATTACATTGTTAATGAGTTTAATATTCAAGCTGTTATTTCTAAATAAAAATTTAAGTACTTTATTGCTAAATTACTTCTTTGTTTTAAATAAGGTAATAAATAATAAATTTTTATTGTCAAATTTAAGTATTTCTAAATATTAATTTTATATTTTTGTATTTTATTTTAGATTTAATATTTTTGCTTGACAACAATTATATTTTTAGCGTTTTATATTATTTAGATTTAATAATTTTTACTTGTCCACAATATTTTTATTATTTCTTTTTTTACAGATACTAACTCAGAAAGTGATTTTTTTGTGATCGTAGTTTAGAAATATCGATGACTAATCGACCTATATCGCCTATTGTCGCAAAATATAGGCAAGTGTTAATTAAATGTACGGTGCGTCGCGTTAATTTCTGTTAAAATAGTGTTAAAAATGTTCTAAAGATTTTTTTAGCGTACGGTTATTACATAAAAGTGTTTAGAAGTGATTGAAACCACCACAAAGGATGTCCTTTGTTCCAGGATTCTGCGATCAAGGTAATTTCTATTGTTGTATTGGTGTATTAATTTGACTTTTATTTGGTATGGATTATTATTGTTATTTATTATGTCAATTAGAACAATATTTCATATTGATTTGATTCATCTATTGGTAATTAATAAACACAAAAATTGTTAAAACTATCACATTTGTATGCATAATTATACATAACAATTGTTTCACCACACGATAACTTCTTCAGATGTTTGAATAAAGTAGATACTACTTTGTAAAAGTCCTATGGATATTTGTATGTATGTATGTGTAATAATCCTACCAATTTCAAATTAAGAGGAAATTCATCTCTAGTACCCGACATTATGGACAGCTAGATCGCATTTACAGTTATAAACTTATTGTATCACCTAGTATTTACTCGCTGTAATTAAATATGAAATATACACATTTAGGCTTTAAATTATTAACAAATACCTTTGATTTTTATTGATATTTATAAAATTAATTTATTATTTTCACATTTTAAAATATATTTGCATTAAAAGACACTTTTCATTTAATAACATATTAATCTGATTTATTTGCAAAACTTTTTAAAATATAAAATAATAAAACCTTTTTATTTTTCCGAAAATTTTAAATTAGTAGCATTTGTAACTTTTACAGTATGATATACCTGATAATAAAATAAATGCTTTTAATACGCCTAGGTTTTAATAATTTCTTTCTTTCATTGCAGGTTTGGACATGTGATTTCGCCATTCTCGTTAAATTAATGACGTTGCGTAAAATACGGTTAAAATAGAGTGTTATAAAAAATTCGTTCGTGGACGGTTATTAAATAAATGTGTTGTGTTTCGTCATTCGAACCACCATAAAGATGTCCTTTGTTCCAGGAATCTACGATGCAGGTAATTAATTTTTAAAACTTTTGTTTTGACTATTTGATTTAGATTAATTTTATTATTTGTTTTATTGATTCAATTATTTATATTGAATTTAATCACCCTTGATGAAAATTCATCCATTGGTAATAAACACAAATTTTCATTATATTTCAAATTTAATTAATTATTATTTATAATAATCAATTCGCCACACAGTAACTTCTTCAGATGTTTAAAATAAACTAAAAACCCGCTGTAAAATTCTAAGGATATGGTATTAATATTGTGTATAACAATCCTATAATCTAAATAAATACGAAATAAATTCGAATTAAGAAGAAATCCTTCATTTGGGGCTGTTAGATATTCTGTTAGACATTTCTATTCTACAAACGGATTTAGTAAGGGTAAATTGTTTGCCTGTGTTTGTACATTTATTAAACTAATTAAGTTTTTAATAAACTAACCAACATAGGTAATCAATTCGCTTTTATTAAATCTGTTTGTGCAATATAAATATCTAAAAAATAAATCTGTATTTTGAATTATTTCTTTAATAAATTAGTAAGAAAAGATAAGTGCAACAGGTCTAATATGGCAGCATTGTGAAGCATCAACTGATATTCCTCGGAATTAATATTTATTTTACAGGTCAATGCTTTGGTCACGCAAGGGGTTTTCACAATTTTAATATAAATTAAATGCGGACAAATTGCTATATATGTATGCAGATGACAGAATAATAACAGTAACAACTTTATTTAGAGCAGACTTTAAAACCGAATAAAATTAATTTTTCTTGAAGTGCATTTACATTACAAAAACAATTACTGCATACTATGTGACGATGCTAATGTGCAACAAAGTAGATAAATAAATTCTATATTCATTTCCTTCTTTAATAATTTTTAATAAGAAACTAAAGGAAAGCCATACTGAATAGACGCGTATCTTAAAATATTCGTTATTATTTAAATTACTACATTCTTAATATTTAAGTAAATCCAGCTGTTTATATTTTTACATCCTTTGACTTCGGTCAACCATATTTAGTAGTATATTTATGACCGTGTTTTAATATTCTTTTCCTTCGTTGCAGATTAGGACACGAGGTATAGAAAATGATTCGTCGGAAGGTCAGAATTTTCTTTTCTAAGCATGCTTATCTTATTACACGTCTGTCGTTCCATTTTATTTTTTTGGTTATAAATATTCCCTGAATTTTATAAATTTAAATATTAATTTTGAAATAATTATTAAATATTAGTTCTTTAATATTAGGTTATTATTAATTTTGATTGACTTTTACTAAATATATGTAGATGCAGGGATTTACAGGTCTACGAAAAGTAGACCCGATGTAGGTACTAGAAAAAGAGCCCTCAGTTTTGTTAGCTAATTACATTTGAATCGATTACTTTAAAAACCACATAAATCCATTTCCCAAAATTTTGAGTAAAATAAAGAAAAATGTTTAAAAATCCAGACAATGCCTTATTTCTATCTAGTTTTTTTTTGTGGATAGTGTACATCGACACGATACATTTGTGGGTTTTAAAGGACATGTAAGGCCTATTGTCCTCTTACTGGGCCAAAAAAAGAGGTCGGATATATGTTGTTTTGAATCACTGAGAAAAAAATTGGAAAATGCTTTATTACAAAATACTTTTAACCTAATACAATATTCAACGAACTCAAAATAAGGATATAATATTATGTTAAGACATTATTAGCTATTAGTCATCATCATTGTCAGTTGCTGCGGTTGTGGGCCACTGGAAAATTTCGTTATAAAATTCTCGTACACCTGGCACTTCATCGTCTTCTACAACACCTTGAAACTTTTTTAAGGACTTCATCTTTTTGTCTTTGATAGGGATTTTTACATCTGGATAAGCTCCTTGATTTGGGAAAAGTGGAACCTCGTCGTTTATAGACAGTTTAAAGGTATGTTGGTTCAAGCCAAGAATAAAATCACGTGCAACTACATAACCTTTTGTTGCACTGGAGTATGAAAAATGGGTAAAACTCGACACGGCAAATGGTTGCTTCTGATCTCGTGGAATGTTTCTGCTAGCAGTCTCCAAGGACAGGCCCGTTCTTTTGTAATATTTTAGCCACCATCCTTTGAAGCCCTTAATAACCCTATTATCAGATTCGATGAAGTAAACTGAGAAGTTGTTTTTGCTGCTGGATTCCAATATAAGTTCCAAGTATTGTTTTGGTGTGTAAATCCTATCAATTTTTTTTTAATGACTGCAAAATCACGGTCACAAGGCATGTATGAATGTCCGCGAATGGGAAAGTATTGCTCCACTGTGTCAAAACGTCCCATTGCGACAAAAGCAGAACACATTCGAATAGTGGTGTGATTTTTATTTTGCCCGGGGCATCCATCTGAAAAAATGTGAAAGTGTTTCACATCTTCAGATACAAGCTTCTCTTTCATTACGGCGTTAACAATGAATGAACATACTTCATTAGAGCCTTTTTTTCCTAATCCTTCATGGTACATATAAAGCAATGATTTCCCAGTTTGAAATGATGAATATTAAAAATATTAACTGTAAGCTGGTGAAGATAGAATGTATCTTGGATGGGAACTACAGGCAACATTAAGTTTTGCATGTAATCTATGCATATTCCATCAACGGTTGGGTCCTTTTGGCAGAGTTCAGTAACACTCTTCATCTGGTTATAAAACTTTTTTGCTCTACGCAGATGGACCATCTTCTCGGCTGCTGCTACACGCTTTGCACTGTCGTTCAATAACTTTGATTTCAGTTTTATATTAAGTCCTTCGCAAGTAGTGCATGTATCGACTTGAGGTCTTCCAAATGAAAGGTCGTATTCTTTAAAAATCTTCAAATAAAATTTGTATGATATGGACAAATTTGGGTATTTAGAGCAAAACATTTCATGCATTATTTTCACATTGAGTCTTTCACTTAGATATGCATATTCACGGGTTGTGTAATGGCCTCTTTTTACTGGAAATGACTCGATGTGTTCTTTAATTTTTGCGATTACGTGTGCAGGTTTGGCAATGCCTGGCGTGTGTTTTCCTCTGAGATCTTTGGGTGATTTACCCGTAACTAACAAACCTGTAATGCGTCGTACTCTATTGTCGGTAGTGCCATGTATTTTAAGAAAACCGTCTTACAGAGATCGATTTTGCCCGAAGAAGTTACCAGCGAATATTTGAATGCAGAATCATGGGTTTTCCTTTTAATGTTGTGTTTCTCTACAGGCCGTCTACGTTGGATTGGTACTGGTATTATTAAATTTTGCAAATAAGTATCCTGCTCATCCTTTGTATTAAACTCTCTGAACTTCAAGAAAACCTCCAATTTTATCTTGTCTGGTACTTTATTTAAACAATTCTTTTTACACCTAAGAAAAAATTAGACAATAGCAATGCTAAACAATAATGTAAGCACATTACCTGCACTCTCGTCCTGGTTGTATCTTTTCAACTTTAATTCCTCTATGATTAACATATTCTTCCCCTTTTATTCGTGCTTTTTTCACAATTTCACACTTATATGTAACTTCTTTTGCACCCTTTCTACGTTTTTTACCACTGATACCGTGTTCATTGGTGTCCATCTTGATTTCAACTAACAACAAGAGAGATCAGCTAAACTAACTTGCTCACAGCTCCACCTGTCATGAAATCTGGTCATTTACAGAACCACATACATCCCGGATATATGTTCTTTTGTCATGCAATGACAAATCGTGCTTGTTATACAAGCCAGACAAAAACATGGATTTATGTGGTTTCGTTGCGGAAGGGATAGAACTACCTATAAGGAACCCGAAAATTTCAAAAAGGCATTTTCCCTAAAAATGGGATATATGTGGTTTTTAAAAATGACCGATTCATTTAGTTTAGAACAACGAGTTTAGCGTTAGGATTTTTTTATTTAACATTATTTAATCTAATATTCAAGCGTTTTTTCTTACTATACTATTTAAATTAATATCATGTTAAATTACACCTAAATGTGTTTAGAGTCTTTTGTCTTATAAATCTTAAATTTAATATTTTATTATTCATTTAAATATGGCTCTGTTCGATATTTAATTTGCATGATCTTGCATATATGGACGATAGACGTGTTTCTTTTTGAAACTTCAATTATTAAAGTTTCCTGTTGACGCAGTCTCTTCGGGAGGGTCGATTGAGAAACTAGTTGCAATTCGTTTTTCAATTTCGTTGCGTTGATTTAATTAGCGGCTCATTTTGTTTATGTAGGGATCTCGAACTATTCAATAACAGTTAGACCAAGTAATTCTCAATGTTGCTATTTTCTTTTTTCTTTGTCAAATAGTTAAGATAATCCGTTTTTACAAAAGTTCTTAATCAAATAAAATCATATTAAATACACTTTGTTTTTGAAATAATAGTATTTGTAACTATAGCTCGCTAATTAGAGTGCCGTCTTTGTATGAAATGTATTCGTTTTTAAAGCATAGGTATGTACATAATCGAACTGCGATTGATAAGCATTAATTTATTATTAATTGTTCCGCCGATTTTTTTAATCAATCGGATGACATCTTATTAATTTACATTAATTCTACATAAACAAATGAGATCCACGATTATATTTTTTTATACTCATGGAAGGGGCAAGGTGTTATAAATAAAGTGAAACATAATGTTTATGTTCTTTTAGTGGATGTTGCCGAATTACGGTATGTATTATGATATATTATTATATCTCAAGGTAATTAAATATTCTACAAATACTACAATACATGAAATGCTTATGTTTTACAATTCAGTTTTTTCCAATTCGACAGTAGACGAATCGAATTTTGTCAAATAATTGAAATACTCATAATAAGAAATTTAAATAACTTGTCGTAAGTATATGATTCTCTACAATTTTTTAAAAAGAGTCAAATATGACGAATGGACAAAAAAGGTCTTTAAACAGTTGAGTTATATCCAGGCATGTCATTTATATGTCTGGTAAATACATACATTAAACACTTTATGAACATTTTCCCATATTTTTTTCACTATTTTTTCCGATATAGCTAACCATAATACGGTATTCGCCAAAATAAACAACACTGAAATTACTGAAGTATATTATTTATTACTTATACATTATTATGTCTATAGAATACATGTTCAAAATGTGCGCCATGGCGTTGTAGGCACTGCTCATAACGGTTACGCAGATTGTCAAACATATTCGAGAACACAGGTTGCTGCATATTCCTGAAAAAGGAGACGATCTTCTCACGTAAATGATTAACAGTTCTGGGTGGGTCTGTACCGCTGAAGACTTGCTCCTTTAACATACCCCATACGTAGACATCCGGTGGTGTAAGATCGGGGGAATGTGATGGGTAGTTGAAATTAGAATTGCGGGAAATGATGCGTCCTTCAAAAGTTTCCTGCAGCAATGCTATCGATTGTCGAGCAGTGTGACTGGTCGACCCGTCCTGTTGAAACCACTGCTCTTCCATCCGAAGGTCCCTGGCACGACAAAACCCTCTGAGATATTGGACAAATGGCGTTACCACAATGTCTCTATAACGTTCCTGGGTAACAGTAAGAGGTGTGCCATCATCATCCTCAATGAAATACGGACCAATCACACCGTGTGCTGACATTGCACACCATATCGTCACACGGGCACTATGTAGCGGTTTTTGGATAATCACGTCTGGCTTACCGAAACCAAGGAAGCGAGTTGTTTGTTTATTGATGTAACCCTCCAAGTGAATATGACTTTCGTCTGAGAACCACACATTATTCAAGAAATCTGGATCCTCGTACAACATAGCCAAAAATTGTCCACAATACGCAACCCTGGCATTCATATCTTGGTTTGACAATCGTTGTCCAACTTGAATTCGGTACGGAAATCCACCTACATCTTTGAACAAACGCCGAATCGACGTACTGCTGATATTCAACTTAAATGCCGTTCGCCGAAGACTTCGGTTCGGTGATTGCAAAACCTGATTGAGGATACGTCCATGGTTCCCATTCGTTCTCACAGTTACTGGCCTACCAGACCTTCCCTTCCGTTGGCACAACACACAGCCAGAACGACGAAATTTCTCAACAATAGAAAGCATAACTTTGTTGGTAGGTGCCTCTTTATGAAATTGATCGCGATATGTTTCCGTCACTAACTTCAAACTCGGTCCACCTTGTTTGCCTTTTCCGTACGATCGTACATAATGCTCGACAATAAACACTTTTTCCTCAGTCGTGAGACCCATTCTCAACTATAACATCACATAACAACGTTCTTTGCACTACTAAAAACACATAACGCTGCTAGTATCATACGTCAAAAAGCAGACATGCGCATAACAATGGCACGCATTTCAGTGTTGTTTATTTTGGCGCATACCGTACAATTATTATATTCGATCATTTTATCACAATTTCTAGGCAATGAAGCAAAAGCTAGGAATATTTAATTTTACATATTTTAATAATTTGACATGTCGCAGTTGATTGGAAGACGAAAGGTTTACTTGCAACAACAAACGAATCCATAGATACTTCCTCTTCTTGAATCAAAACAATATTAATTAATTTTTTTTCTTTCTATTTCCCTTATATTCTTGTTCCAAGATAAAATGATTTAACAAACAATGTTAAAGACATTTATTTACACCAGATAAAATAAATATTTCAATTAAATTGGGTGTGGCAGACTAATTGAATTTCGTCAAAGAATTAGTCCTCACAAAAAAAGGTCAAATTAATTTGTCATCTATACTTGCCTGCAATTATTTTTTTTAAACAATCTAATATAATGAACGAAAGGAATCCAAAATATTAACTCGATCATCCCTTGATAATTCCCAAATAAGCTGGGAATATTTGATTCGACATATTTAAATTTATTGGAAGGAAGACTTATTTGCAACATTTGCAATCCAGAGTTATGTCCTTCTTATTTTTGAGACAATAAGATACTAATTTATTCTTCTTTTTATTTCACTTATAATCTTGTTTTAAGTTATTATATTCAGTCAGTGATCTTTGGATGAAAATTATAAATTTATTTAAAAAAATGTTAAAAACGTTTGTTTAGAGAATTACCAGGCAAGACTCTAATATGGTGATTGAAGGATCTAATTTCAGTTTTTTGTGTGTTCGTCGTTTACGAGATATTACGGGTGTTTGCGATGACTCATCTAACTATATCGCCTATTGTCGCAAAGTATAGTCAAGTGCTAATTAAATATACGGTGTGTCGCGTTAAATACGGTTAAAATAGAGTGCTATAAAAATTCGTTCGCGTTCGGTTATTAAATTAAAGTGTTTGGAACTGACTGGAACCACCATAGAGGATGTCCTTCGTCTCAAGATTCTGCGATCAAGGTAATGGAAATCTTGTTATTATATTGATTTGACTTTTATTTGGCTTAGATTAATGTTAAAACAATATTTAATATTGATTTGTTTCGGCCTTAATTCATGTCTATTAGTAATTACTAAATACACAGATTATTAAAATTTTCATTTCCTACATACATAAAAATCGTTTCGCCACACAATAGCTTGTTCAGATGTTTGAAATAAATTAAATACTAACTTAATTTGTAAAACTATAGGGAAATCTATTAGCATGTTTATAATTAAACGTATAATCCTATAATCTAAGCAGGCGTAAGTTAAAATTGAGAGAAAATTGTTCTCTTACTACCCGATACGGTGGGTAGCTAGATCGTGTTTTCGTTCAAATTTTATTTAATATTAGCACCTAGTATATGCTGGCTGTAATTAAATATCAAATATACAGATTTGGGCTTTAAATTATTGACGATTTTTTTTTAAATTTATCGTTATTTATAATATTAAATTAGCATTTTTTTTTTTTGGTTTTAATGATTTATTTCTTTTATTGCAGAATTGGACACGAACTCACAAACACTAATCGCGATTCCGTCGTTCTTGTTAAATTAACCGCGTTGCGTAAAATACGGGTAAGATAAAGTGTTAACAAAAAATGCGATCGTGTTCGGTAACTAAATAAAAGTGTCGCGTTGTGTTATTGGACCCACCCTAAAGATGTCCTTCGTCCCAGGATACTAAGATGAAGGTATTTAATGTTTTTAAATTTTGTTTTGACTATTTATTTGATTATAATATTATTATGATATATACATATATATATATATATATATATATATTAATTATTATAATTTTATTATAGATTACTATTATTATTTATTATTCCTATTAAAATAATATTTCATATTTATTTGATTCGGCCTTGATTGAAAATTCATGTCTACTAGTAGAAATTAATAAACATCCAGATTGTTAAAAGTTTAACCTTTTGTATTAATAATTATACAATAGCTTCTTCAGGTCTTTGAAATAAAGTAAATGCAAACTTACTTAGTAAAAGTCTAAGGCATATTTAAAAATATTCTTAAGACCGTGTTTTAATAATTTTTTGCCTTTGTTGCAGATCTGGTCACGAGGTATAGAAAATGATTCGTCGAAAGGTCAGGATTTTCTTTTCTAAGCATGCTTATATACTTAGACATCTGTCGTTCCGTTTTATGTTTTTGATTATAGATATTCCGTGAATTTTATAAATTCAAATTTTTATTTTCAAATAATTATTAAATACTAGTTTTTTAATATTAGGTCATTATTAGTTTTAATTGAATTTTACTAAATATATTTAGATGTAAGGATTTACGGGTTTACGAAAAGTGGCCCGATGTGCTAGAAAAAGACCCCTTAGTGTTGTTAGCTAATCACGTTTAGTTCACAACAACGAGCTGAGCGCTAGGATTTTTTATTTAACAATGTTTAATATTCAAACGTTTTTTATTTCTATACTATTTAAATTAATATCATGTTAAAGTACCCCTAAATGTGTTTAGAGTCTTTTGTCTTATCTTAAATTTCATATTTTGTTATTCATTTAAATATGGCGCTGTTCGATATTTAATTTGCATGATCTTGCATATATGGACAATAGACGTGTTTCTTTTTGAAACTTCAATTATTAAAGTTTCCTGTTGACGCAGTCTCTTCGGGAGGGTCGTATTTTTAAATTCTGAGACTCGATTGAGAACCTAGTTGCAATTCGTTTTTCAATTTCGTTGCGTTGATTTAATTAGCGGCTCATTTTGTTTATGTAGGGATCCCGAACTATTCAATAACAGTTACACCAAGTAATTCTCAATGTTGCTATTTTCTTTTTTCTTTGTCAAATAGTTAAAATATTCCGTTTTTACAAAAGTTCTTAATCAAATAAAATCATATTAAATACATTTTGTTTTTGAAATAATAGTAATCTGTAACTATAGCTCGCTAATTAAAGTGCCATCTTTGTATGAAATGTATTCGTTTTTAAAGCATAGGTATGTACTTAATCGAACTGCGATTGATAAGCATTAATTTATTATTAATTGTTCCGCCGATTTTTTTAATCAATCGGATGACATCTTATTAATTACATTAATTCTACATAAACAAATGAGATCCACGATTATATATTTTTATACTCATGGAAGGGGCAAGGAGTTATAAATAAAGTGAAACATAATGTTTATGTTCTTTTAGTGGATGTTGCCGAATTACGGTATGTATTATGATATATTATTATTTCTCAAGGTAATTAAATATTCTACAAATATTACAATACATGAAATGATTACGTTTTACAATTCAGTTTTTTCCAATTCGACAGTAGACGAATCGAATTTTGTCAAATAATTGAAATACTCATAATAAGAAATTTAAATAACTTGTCGTATATGATTCTCTACAATTTTTTAAAAAGAGTCAAATATGACGAATCGACAAAAAAGGTCTTTAAACAGTTGAGTGATATCCAGGCATGTCATTTATATGTCTGGTAAATACATTAAACACTTTATGAACATTTTGCCATATTTTTTTCACTATTTTTTCCGATATAGCTAACCATAATACAATTATTATATTCGATCATTTTATCACAATTTCTAGGCAATGAAGCAAAAGCTAGGAGTATTTAATTTTACATATTTTAATAATTTGACATGTCGCAGTTGATTGGAAGACGAAAGGTTTACTTGCAACAACAAACGAATCCATAGATACTTCCTCTTCTTGAATCAAAACAATATTAATTAATTTTTTTTCTTTCTATTTCCCTTATATTCTTGTTCCAAGATAAAATGATTTAACAAACAATGTTAAAGACATTTATTTACACCAGATAAAATAAATATTTCAATTAAATTGGGTGTGGCAGACGAATTGAATTTCGTCAAAGAATTAGTCCTCACAAAAAAAGGTCAAATTAATTTATCATCTATACTTGTCTGCAATTATTTTTTTTTAATCAATCTAATATAATGAACGAATGGAATCCAAAATATTAACTCGATCATCCCTTGATAATTCCCAAATAAGCTGGGAATATTTAATTTAACATATTTAAATTTATTGGAAGGAAGACTTATTTGCAACATTTGCAATCCAAAGTTATTCCTTCTTATTTTTGAGTCAATACGATACTTATTTATTCTTCTTTTTATTTCACTTATAATTTTGTTTTAAGTTATTATATTCAGTCAGTGATCTTTGGATGAAAATTATAAATTTATTTAAAAAAATGTTAAAAACGTTTGTTTAAAGAATTACCAAGCAAGACTCTAATATGGTGATTGAAGGATCTAATTTCAGTTTTTTGTGTGTTCGTCGTTTAAGAGATATTACGGGTGTTTGCGATGACTAATCTAACTATATCGCCTATTGTCGCAAAGTATAGTCAAGTGTTAATTAAATATACGGTGTGTCGCGTTAAATACGGTTAAAATAGAGTGCTATAAAAATTCGTTCGCGTTCGGTTATTAAATTAAAGTGTTTGGAACTGACTGCAACCACCATAAAGGATGTCCTTCGTCTCAGGATTCTGCGATCAAGGTAATGGAAATCTTGTTATTATATTGATTTGACTTTTACTTGGCTTAGATTAATGTTAAAACAATATTTAATATTGATTTGTTTCGGCCTTAATTCATGTCTATTAGTAATTACTAAATACACAGATTATTAAAATTTTCATTTTCTACATACATAAAAATCGTTTCGCCACACAATAGCTTGTTCAGATGTTTGAAATAAATTAAATACTAACTTACTTTGTAAAACTATAGGGAAATCTATTAGCATGTTTATAACGTATAATCCTATAATCTAAGCAGGCGTAAGTTAAAATTGAGAGAAAATTGTTCTCTTACTACCCGATACGGTGGGTAGCTAGATCGTGTTTTCGTTCAAATTTTATTTAATATTAGCACCTAGTATATGCTGGCTGTAATTAAATATCAAATATACAGATTTGGGCTTTAAATTATTGACGATTTTTTTTTAAATTTATCGTTATTTATAATATTAAATTAGCATTTTTTTTTTTTGGTTTTAATGATTTATTTCTTTTATTGCAGAATTGGACACGAACTCACAAACACTAATCGCGATTCCGTCGTTCTTGTTAAATTAACCGCGTTGCGTAAAATACGGGTAAGATTAAGTGTTGACAAAAAATGCGATCGTGTACGGTAACTAAATAAAAGTGTCGCGTTGTGTTATTGGACCCACCCTAATGAAAGATGTCCTTCGTCCCAGGATACTAAGATGAAGGTATTTAATGCTTTTAAATTTTGTTTTGACTATTTATTTGATTATAATATTATTATGATATATATATATATATATATATATATATATATATATATATATATATATTAATTATTATAATTTTATTATAGATTACTATTATTATTTATTATTCCTATTAAAATAATATTTCATATTTATTTGATTCGGCCTTGATTGAAAATTCATGTCTACTAGTAGTAATTAATAAACATCCAGATTGTTAAAAGTTTAACCTTTTGTATTAATAATTATACAATAGCTTCTTCAGGTCTTTGAAATAAAGTAAATGCAAACTTACTTAGTAAAAGTCTAAGGCATATTTAAAAATATTCTTATGACCGTGTTTTAATAATTTTTTGCCTTTGTTGCAGATCTGGTCACGAGGTATAGAAAATGATTCGTCGAAAGGTTAGGATTTTCTTTTCTAAGCATGCTTATATACTTAAACATCTGTCGTTCCGTTTTATGTTTTTGATTATAAATATTCCGTGAATTTTATAAATTCAATTTTTATTTTCAAATAATTATTAAATACTAGTTTTTTAATATTAGGTCATTATTAGTTTTAATTGAATTTTACTAAATATATTTAGATGTAGGGATTTACGGGTTTACGAAAAGTAGGCCCGATGTGCTAGAAAAAGACCTCTTAGTGTTAGCTAATCACGTTTAGTTCAGAACAACGAGTTGAGCGCTAGGATTTTTTATTTAACAATGTTTAATATTCAAACGTTTTTTATTTCTATACTATTTAAATTAATATCATGTTAAAGTACACCTAAATGTGTTTAGAGTCTTTTGTCTTATAAATCTTAAATTTCATATTTTGTTATTCATTTAAATATGGCGCTGTTCGATATTTAATTTGCATGATCTTGCATATATGGACGATAGACGTGTTTCTTTTTGAAACTTCAATTATTAAAGTTTCCTGTTAACGCAATCTCTTCGGGAGGGTCGTATTTTTAAATTCTGGGACTCGATTGAGAACCCAGTTGCAATTCGTTTTTCAATTTCGTTGCATTGATTTAATTAGCGGCTCATTTTGTTTATGTAGGAATCCCAAACTATTCAATAACAGTTACACAAAATAATTCTCATTGACGATATTTTCTTTTGTTATTGTCAAATAGTTAAGATATTCCGTTTTTACAAAAGTTCTTAATCAAATAAAATCATATTAAATATATTTTGTTTTTGAAATAATAGTATCTGTAACTATAGCTCGCTAATTAAAGTGCCATCTTTGTATGAAATCTATTCGTTTTTAAAGCATAGGTATATACTTAATCGAACTGCGATTGATAAGCATTAATTTATTATTAATTGTTCCGCCGATTTTTTTAATCAATCGGATGACATCTTATTAATTTACATTAATTCTACATAAACAAATGAGATCCACGATTATATATTTTTATACTCATGGAAGGGGCAAGGAGTTATAAATAAAGTGAAACATAATGTTTATGTTCTTTTAGTGGATGTTGCCGAATTACGGTATGTATTATGATATATTATTATATCTCAAGGTAATTAAATATTCTACAAATATTACAATACATGAAATGATTACGTTTTACAATTCAGTTTTTTCCAATTCGACAGTAGACGAATCGAATTTTGTCAAATAATTGAAATATTCATAATAAGAAATTTAAATAACTTGTCGTATATGATTCTCTACAATTTTTTAAAAAGAGTCAAATATGACGAATTGACAAAAAAGGTCTTTAAACAGTTGAGTGATATTCAGGCATGTCATTTATATGTCTGGTAAATACATTAAACACTTTATGAACATTTTGCCATATTTTTTTCACTATTTTTTCCGATATAGCTAACCATAATACAATTATTATATTCGATCATTTTATCACAATTTCTAGGCAATGAAGCAAAAGCTAGGAGTACTATTTAATTTTACATATTTTAATAATTTGACATGTCGCAGTTGATTGGAAGACGAAAGGTTTACTTGCAACAACAAACGAATCCATAGATACTTCCTCTTCTTGAATCAAAACAATATTAATTAATTTTTTTTCTTTCTATTTCCCTTATATTCTTGTTCCAAGATAAAATGATTTAACAAACAATGTTAAAGACATTTATTTACACCAGATAAAATAAATATTTCAATTAAATTGGATGTGGCAGACGAATTGAATTTCGTCAAAGAATTAGTCCTCACAAAAAAAGGTCAAATTAATTTATCATCTATACTTGTCTGCAATTATTTGGAATCCAAATTATTGGAATCCAAAATATTAACTCGATCATCCCTTGATAATTCCAAAATAAGCTGGGAATATTTAATTTGACATATTTAAATTTACTGGAAGGAAGACTTATTTGCAACATTTGCAATCCAGAGTTATGTCCTTCTTATTTTTGAATCAATACGATACTAATTTATTCTTCTTTTTATTTCACTTATAATCTTGTTTTAAGTGTTTGTCTTTTCGGGTTCTTAAATAAAACTAACAATAACTTTAGACACACACTATATTCATATTAAAACGTATAACAATATAAAACTAACTATTAACAATAAGCACATTTATGTATTTATATTTCTGTATCTATATTTATGTGTACTGCGCGAGCTCTAGGATTGAATGTCCCATCCCTTCTTCGACGCGGCTTTTATATCGTGGTGAATACTCTGCTAGAGCGTTCCCGTAGGCTTCGAGAAAACGCCAGAGGAATGACGCGTTACTGGATGAGTCATCACATTGCCCCCTTCTTAAAAATGAAGTTTCGTCCCGAAACATGTCATACTTTGGTTCCCTCAAACGAGGGCGAAATCGACAGGTAAGGCCTTTGTTACATTGTGACGTCATATCGAAATAACAGTCCACCGTCTTATCTTACCTGGATGTATCGGAATATTCAAGCCGGTAACTGCATACCAGAATTTCCATACCAGTATGTTGGAATATTACTTCTAACATGCTCCTTACAATTCTCCAGTCCAGGCGGTCTAATCCACACCCCAATTTTGGAACTGCTAATTTCAAAATGTCTTGTTGTAACATTTGTTCACGTAAGTGGACCAGGGCTTCCCATAAGGCACGATAGGTTGACTTTAGGTTTGACAGTTCTTTCGTGACCAAATAAAATATGCGCTGTCCTTCATTTATTATTTGGAGACTCTTCCCAATTGCTGGTCCCTGCTGCCTTAATTTTTCGATTCTGCCAAATCTCTCTTTAAATTCCCTGGCAATTCCTTTGGCCATTCGCAGATCTCGGGCTACGCAATGAGCAAGCGCGTAGTCTGGCGGCACCGTAAACAAATCTTGCTGTTTCTCGATGGTTACCCCAAATCGAGCTTTCCTCGAACCAGGATACTCTTCCATAAAGTCTTCGAAGGTTAGTTCCTGGTATTGCCTATCCAATCGACGCAAGTCAGCGGTTTCGTCATTATTGTCTCCAGAGTATGGTGCTAATCGATTAAAATGTACGACTCTTGGCTTAGTGTGAGGTGTTCGCCTGATGCGGTATATTACATCGTTGATCCGCTTCAACACCTCGTATGGCCCCTCCCAATTCTTTTGAAGTTTTGGAGATAGGCCCCGCGGCGTTGTGGATTATATAACCAAACCCGCTTCATGGTAACCACTCTTCTCGGCGTTGATGTCATAACTCTCCTTCATTCTGTCACTAGCATCTTGGATATTGTGTCTGACTTGTTCATGTATATTATCTAGTCGTCGTCTGAGCGTGCTGACATAATCTTCTCCGGCAAGATCTTCACCAGGCTTGCTCCCAAACTTTAAATCACAGGGCAATCGGAGTTCCCTCCCGAATAGCACGTTTGCTGGTGATTGGCCCGTTGTCTCTTGAACGGAGGCCCGATACGCCATTAGAAATAATGGTAAATGTTCGTCCCAATCTCTCTGGTGTTCGGAGACCACTTTGGATAAGTGTCTGATCATGGTCTTGTTCATTCGCTCTACCATCCCATCTGATTGTGGATGCAAGGGAGTTGTTCTCGTCTTCCGTATGCCCAAAAGTCCACACATCTTTTCGAATAGACTGGACTCAAAATTTCGCCCTTGATCGGAATGAAGTTCCAAGGGTACACCAAAACGGCTGACGAACTCCTTCACAATCATGTCTGCTACAGTTCCGGCTTCTTGATTTGGTAGAGCATATGCTTCAACCCATTTGGTAAAGTAATCCATGACCACTATTATGTATTTATTTCCTTTGTTGCTTTCTGGAAAAGGGCCGGCGGCATCTATGGCGATCCTTTCAAATGGGCTTCCTACATTGTATTGGCGCATGGGTGCACGTCGACGCCTCTGGGGACCATTACTTCCGGCGCAATTTGCACACTTTCGGCACCATTCTTTCACATCTCGTGAACAATTCATCCAGTAAAATCTCTGGCGCACCTTCCCCAGTGTTTTATGGACTCCAAAATGTCCCCCAGAAGCACCATTATGGAGTTCTCGCAATACCTCTGGTATTCTTTTCTTGAGAACCACCATTTGCATCTTCCGCTCGCTTCCATCGTGATTTTCGACCTCACGTCTCAGGAGATCGTCTTCTATGGTTAAGGAATCCCATTGTGCCCAGTATGACTTCAATTCTCGTGAATGGGGAGCAATTTCTTGCCAGGTCGGTCTTTGCCCATTTCTCTTCCAAGCCCTGAGGACTGCAAGATCCGGATCAGCTTCTTGATCTGCGCGCAGATTGTCAGGTTGCCATTGGTCATCAACCACGGTGGTTCGAAGAGCGTTGGCCGATTTGTCTTCGATTCGGTTGCAATATCGACAGTCTTCTGGACAGGGCCTTCTGGAAAGGGCATCTGCATTTTGATGTTTGAGGCCTGCTCTGTGTTCAATGACAAAGTCATACTCCTGTAGCCTCTCAATCCATCTAGCTACTTGACCCTCCGGATTCTTAAATTGTAAGAGCCACTTTAAGGCGGCTTGATCAGTGCGGATCAGGAACTTCTGCCCTTACAGATACTTGTAAAAGTGCTCAATGGTCTTAACTACTGCCAATAATTCTCTCCTGGTTACGCAGTAGTTCCTCTCCGGTTTGGACAGGGTCTTGCTGAAGTATCCAATGACCTTTTCTTGTCCACCTTGGATTTGAGAGAGCACGCCACCAATCCCGACGTTACTGGCATCCGTATCCAGAACAAACCTCCCAGATGGCAGTGGATAGTTTAAAACAGGTGCACTTATCAACGTACCTTTTAACAACTCAAAGGCCGCTTGGCATTCGTTGTTCCAAATGAATGCTCGATTTTCTGTTAGGCGAGTAAGTGGTTTTGCAATGTTGGAGAATCCTGGAACGTAGCGTCGATAATATGTGCATAATCCCAAAAAGCTTCTTAGCTGATGTTTGTCTTTGGGTACAGGCCATTTTTCCACAGCTTTTACTTTTTCTGGATCCACAGCAACTCCTTTTCCGGAAACCACATGTCCAAGGTAATTTACCTCCTTGCGGAAAAGGTGACACTTCTTTGGACTTAATCTCAGGTTGGCATCTCGCAACCTCTGGAATACTACTTCCAAGGTCTTCCCTACCACAATCACATCATCGAGATATACCAGGCAGGTGTTCCAAGACAGTCCCCTCAGTAGAGTGTCCATGAGTCGCTCAAAGGTAGCTGGGGCGTTACACAGTCCAAATGGCATGACTGTAAACTGCCAGAGTCCTGTACCTAAACTGAAGGCAGTCTTCTCTTTGTCATTGGGATGCATTCCCATTTGCCAATAACCGCTCTTTAAGTCGAGAGTGGAGAACCATTTTGCTCCTGCCAAGGTGTCTAGCGTATCGTCTATTCTTGGGAGAGGATAGCTGTCCTTTTTGGTCACACTATTCAAACGACGATAGTCCACACAGAATCTGGTAGATCCATCCTTCTTCCTGACAAGGACCACTGGTGAAGCCCATGAACTATTCGATGGTTCAATTACTCCTTGGCCTTCCATATCTTGTATAATTTGCTTGGCTTCCTCACGTTTTGCCAGTGGTAACCTTCTTGGTCCTTGTCGAATTTGACTTGCATTGCCGGTATTTATTTTGTGCATTACAATATTGGTTCTTCCTTTCGTACCACTTTCAGTTTCAAAGACGTCTTCATAATGTTTGATTAGGTCCTTAACTTGACTTTGTTCCTTCTTGCTCAATCCTTGACAGGCGGAGTCGATTATCTTGGACAATTTCTCAGGAACCTGCACGAATCCATTCTTCTTCGCCTCTATGCGATGAACGACGGCCGACACTGGCGAACACCACCCCAGAATAGTACCCTTCTTCAATGAAACAGGGTAATGGTTCACATTCATTACCCTTATCGGTACAGTCTTCTGAGTCTTAACCAGCATTTTGGCAACTACTATTCCTCGGCCCACCTCGTCATCATCAGCCTTTGGTTCCAACATTGTAACATTTCCGTCCAAATAATCACCTTCCATACACGCCGTCAAAAATGTCTCACTTCTTGCATCCAGAACAACATTCTCTGCAGTAATTACTTGTACATTTCCACAATCTTTCCCATGAAGAAACAATTCCTCATTATTTATTTTTAAAGTGCTTTCTTTCATGTTTAACTGGAAGCCGTAGATGTTCATGATGTCTAATCCCAAGATTATTTGTTCTTCTATGTCGGCTACGACAACACGATGTCGGATTGATGTTGGTCCCATCCCTTCTTCGACGCGGCTTTTATATCGTGGTGAATACTCTTCTAGAGCGTTCCCGTAGGCCTCGAGAAAACACCAGAGGAATGACGCGTAACGCGTTACTGGATGAGTCATCACATTATTATATTCAGTCAGTGATCTTTGCATGAAAATTATAAATTTATTTTAAAAAAATGTTAAAAACGTTTGTTTAGAGAATTACCAGGCAAGACTCTAATATGGTGATTGAAGGATCTAATTTCAGTTTTTTGTGTGTTCGTCGTTTAAGAGATATTACGGGTGTTTGCGATGACTAATCTAACTATATCACCTATTGTCGCAAAGTATAGTCAAGTGTTAATTAAATATACGGTGTGTCGCGTTAAATACGGTTAAAATAGAGTGCTATAAAAATTCGTTCGCGTTCGGTTATTAAATTAAAGTGTTTGGAACTGACTGCAACCACCATAAAGGATGTCCTTCGTCTCAGGATTCTGCGATCAAGGTAATGTAAATCTTGTTATTATATTGATTTGACTTTTATTTGGCTTAGATTAATGTTAAGACAATATTTAATATTGATTTGTTTCGGCCTTAATTCATGTCTATTAAAAAATTCATGTCTATCATAAAAATCGTTTCGCCACACAATAGCTTGTTCAGATGTTTGAAATAAATTAAATACTAACTTACTTTGTAAAACTATAGGGAAATCTATTAGCATGTTTATAACGTATAATCCTATAATCTAAGCAGGCGTAAGTTAAAATTGAGAGAAAATTGTTCTCTTGCTACCCGATACGGTGGGTAGCTAGATCGTGTTTTCGTTCAAATTTTATTTAATATTAGCACCTAGTATATGCTGGCTGTAATTAAATATCAAATATACAGATTTGGGCTTTAAGTTATTGACGATTTTTTTAAAAATTTATCGTTATTTATAATATTAATTTAGCATTTTTTTTTTTATTTTAATGATTTATTTCTTTTATTGCAGAATTGGACACGAACTCACGAACACTAATCGCGCTTCCGTCGTTCTTGTTAAATTAACCGCGTTGCATAAAATACGCGTAAGATAAAGTGTTAACAAAAAATGCGATCGTGTACGGTAACTAAATAAAAGTGTCGCGTTGTGTTATTGGACCCACCCTAAAGATGTCCTTCGTCCCAGGATATAAGATGAAGGTATTTAATGTTTTTAAATTTTGTTTTGACTATTTATTTGATTATAATATTATATGATATATATATATATATATATATATATATATATATATATATATATATATATATATTAATTATTATAATTTTATTATAGATTACTATTATTATTTATTATTCCTATTAAAATAATATTTCATGTTTACTTGATTCGGCCTTGATTGAAAATTCATGTCTACTAGTAGTAATTAATAAACATCCAGATTGTTCAAAGTTTAACCTTTTGTATTAATAATTATACAATAGCTTCTTCAGGTCTTTGAAATAAAGTAAATGCAAACTTACTTAGTAAAAGTCTAAGGCATATTTAAAAATATTCTTATGACCGTGTTTTAATAATTTTTTTGCCTTTGTTGCAGATCTGGTCACGAGGTATAGAAAATGATTCGTCGAAAGGTCAGGATTTTCTTTTCTAAGCATGCTTATATACTTAAACATCTGTCGTTCCGTTTTATGTTTTATTATAAATATTCCGTGAATTTTATAAATTCAATTTTTATTTTCAAATAATTATTAAATACTAGTTTTTTAATATTAGGTCATTATTAGTTTTAATTGAATTTTACTAAATATATTTAGATGTAGGGATTTACGGGTTTACGAAAAGTAGGCCCGATGTGCTAGAAAAAGACCTCTTAGACCTTAGTGTTGTTAGCTAATCACGTTTAGTTCAGAACAACGAGTTGAGCGCTAGGATTTTTTATTTAACAATGTTTAATATTCAAACGTTTTTTATTTCTATACTATTTAAATTAATATCATGTTAAAGTACACCTAAATGTGTTTAGAGTCTTTTGTCTTATGAATCTTAAATTTCATATTTTGTTATTCATTTAAATATGGCGCTGTTCGATATTTAATTTGCATGATCTTGCATATATGGACGATAGACGTGTTTCTTTTTGAAACTTCAATTATTAAAGTTTCCTGTTGACGCAGTCTCTTCGGGAGGGTCGTATTTTTAAATTCTGGGACTCGATTGAGAACCCAGTTGCAATTCGTTTTTCAATTTCGTTGCATTGATTTAATTAGCGGCTTATTTTGTTTATGTAGGAATCCCAAACTATTCAATAAAAGTTACACAAAATAATTCTCAATGATGATATTTTCTTTTGTTATTGTCAAATAGTTAAGATATTCCGTTTTTACAAAAGTTCTTAATCAAATAAAATCATATTAAATACACTTTGTTTTTGAAATAATAGTATTTGTAACTATAGCTCGCTAATTAGAGTGCCGTCTTTGTATGAAATGTATTCGTTTTTAAAGCATAGGTATGTACTTAATCGAACTGCGATTGATAAGCATTAATTTATTATTAATTGTTCCGCTGATTTTTTTAATCAATCGGATGACATCTTATTAATTTACATTAATTCTACATAAACAAATGAGATCCACGATTATATATTTTTATACTCATGGAAGGGGCAAGGAGTTATAAATAAAGTGAAACATAATGTTTATGTTCTTTTAGTGGATGTTGCCGAATTACGGTATGTATTATGATATATTATTATATCTCAAGGTAATTAAATATTCTACAAATATTACAATACCTGAAATGATTACGTTTTACAATTCAGTTTTTTCCAATTCGACAGTAGACGAATCGAATTTTGTCAAATAATTGAAATACTCATAATAAGAAATTTAAATAACTTGTCGTACTTATATGATTCTCTACAATTTTTTAAAAAGAGTCAAATATGACGAATGGACAAAAAAGGTCTTTAAACAGTTGAGTTATATCCAGGCATGTCATTTATATGTCTGGTAAATACATTAAACACTTTATGAACATTTTGCCATATTTTTTTCCGATATAGCTAACCATAATACAATTATTATATTCGAATTCGATCATTTTATCACAATTTCTAGGCAATGGTGCAAAAGCTAGGAGTACTATTTAATTTTACATATTTTAATAATTTGACATGTCACAGTTGATTGGAAGACGAAAGTTTACTTGCAACAACAAACGAATTCATAGATACTTCCTCTTCTTGAATCAAAACAATATTAATTTTTTTTCTTTCTATTTCCCTTATATTCTTGTTCCAAGATAAAATGATTTAACAAACAATGTTAAAGACGTTTATTTACACCAGATAAAATAAATATTTCAATTAAATTGGGTGTGGCAGACGAATTGAATTTCGTCAAAGAATTAGTCCTCACAAAAAAAAGGTCAAATTAATTTATCATCTATACTTGTCTGCAATTATTTTTTTTTTATATAATGAACGAATGGAATCCAAAATATTAACTCGATCATCCCTTGATAATTCCCAAATAAGCTGGGAATATTTAATTTGACATATTTAAATTTATTGGAAATTGGAAGGAAGACTTATTTGCAACATTTGCAATCCAGAGTTATGTCCTTCTTATTTTTGAATCAATACGATACTAATTTATTCTTCTTTTTATTTCACTTATAATGTTGTTTTAAGTTATTATATTCAGTCAGTGATCCTTGGATGAAAATTATAAATTTATTTAAAAAAATGTTAAAAACGTTTGTTTAAAGAATTACCAGGCAAGACTCTAATATGGTGATTGTAGGATCTAATTTCAGTTTTTTGTGTGTTCGTCGTTTAAGAGATATTACGGGTGTTTGCAATGACTAATCTAACTATATCGCCTATTGTCGCAAAGTATAGTCAAGTGTTAATTAAATATACGGTGTGTCGCGTTAAATACGGTTAAAATAGAGTGCTATAAAAATTCGTTCGCGTTCGGTTATTAAATTAAAGTGTTTGGAACTGACTGGAACCACCATAAAGGATGTCCTTCGTCTCAGGATTCTGCGATCAAGGTAATGGAAATCTTGTTATTATATTGATTTGACTTTTATTTGGCTTAGATTAATGTTAAAACAATATTTAATATTGATTTGTTTCGGCCTTAATTCATGTCTATTAGTAATTACTAAATACACAGATTATTAAAATTTTCATTTTCTACATACTTACATAAAAATTGTTTCGCCACACAATAGCTTGTTCAAATGCTTGAAATAAATTAAATACTAACTTACTTTGTAAAACTATAGGGAAATCTATTAGACTATTAGCATGTTTATAACGTATAATCCTATAATCTAAGCAGGCGTAAGTTAAAATTGAGAGAAAATTGTTCTCTTACTACCCGATACGGTGGGTAGCTAGATCGTGTTTTCGTTCAAATTTTATTTAATATTAGCACCTAGTATATGCTGGCTGTAATTAAATATCAAATATACAGATTTGGGCTTTAAATTATTGACGATTTTTTTTTAAATTTATCGTTATTTATAATATTAAATTAGCATTTTTTTTTTTTGGTTTTAATGATTTATTTCTTTTATTGCAGAATTGGACACGAACTCACAAACACTAATCGCGATTCCGTCGTTCTTGTTAAATTAACCGCGTTGCGTAAAATACGGGTAAGATAAAGTGTTAACAAAAAATGCGATCGTGTTCGGTAACTAAATAAAAGTGTCGCGTTGTGTTATTGGACCCACCCTAAAGATGTCCTTCGTCCCAGGATACTAAGATGAAGGTATTTAATGTTTTTAAATTTTGTTTTGACTATTTTATTTGATTATAATATTATTATGATATATATATACATATATATATATATATATATATATATATATATATATATATATATATATATATTAATTATTATAATTTTATTATAGATTACTATTATTATTTATTATTCCTATTAAAATAATATTTCATATTTATTTGATTCGGCCTTGATTGAAAATTCATGTCTACTAGTAGTAATTAATAAACATCCAGATTGTTAAAAGTTTAACCTTTTGTATTAATAATTATACAATAGCTTCTTCAGGTCTTTGAAATAAAATAAATGAAAACTTACTTAGTAAAAGTCTAAGGCATATTTAAAAATATTCTTATGACCGTATTTTAATAATTTTTTGCCTTTGTTGCAGATCTGGTCACGAGGTATAGAAAATGATTCGTCGAAAGGTCAGGATTTTCTTTTCTAAGCATGCTTATATACTTAAACATCTGTCGTTTCGTTTTATGTTTTTGATTATAAATATTCCGTGAATTTTATAAATTCAAATTTTTATTTTCAAATAATTATTAAATACTAGTTTTTTAATATTAGGTCATTATTAGTTTTAATTGAATTTTACTAAATATATTTAGATGTAGGGATTTACGGGTTTACGAAAAGTAGGCCCGATGTGCTAGAAAAAGACCTCTTAGTGTTAGCTAATCACGTTTAGTTCAGAACAACGAGTTGAGCGCTAGGATTTTTTATTTAACAATGTTTAATATTCAAACGTTTTTTATTTCTATACTATTTAAATTAATATCATGTTAAAGTACACCTAAATGTGTTTAGAGTCTTTTGTCTTATAAATCTTAAATTTCATATTTTTTTATTCATTTAAATATGGCGCTGTTCGATATTTAATTTGCATGATCTTGCATATATGGACGATAGACGTGTTTCTTTTTGAAACTTCAATTATTAAAGTTTCCTGTTAACGCAATCTCTTCGGGAGGGTCGTATTTTTAAATTCTGGGACTCGATTGAGAACCCAGTTGCAATTCGTTTTTCAATTTAGTTGCATTGATTTAATTAGCGGCTCATTTTGTTTATTTGGGAATCCCAAACTATTCAATAACAGTTACACAAAATAATTCTCAATGATGATATTTTCTTTTGTTATTGTCAAATAGTTAAGATATTTTACTAAAGAAAACACTCGATATATTTGTTTCACAAAATATTTTTTTGTTTTTTGTTTATTTTGTGAAGCAAATATACCGAGTGTTTTCTCTAGTAAATTATTCATTATGTTTCACCAAGAGCCAACCGTGGATTCTATACATTATGTTAAGATATTTCGTTTTTACAAAAGTTCTTAATAAAATAAAATGATATTACATACATTTTGTTTTTGAAATAACAGTATCTGTAACTATAGCTCGTTAATTAAAGTGTTGTGTTTGTATGTGTTCGTTTTTAAAGTATAGGTGTATACTTAAGCGAACTGCGATTGATAAGCATTAATTTATTATTAACTGTCTCGCCAATTTTTTATCAATCAGATGGCATCTGATTAATTTACATTAATTCTACATAAACAAATGAGATCCACGATTATATATTTTTATACGCATGGAAGGGGCAAGGAGTTATAAATAAAGTGAAACATAATGTTTATGTTCTTTTAGTGGATGTTACCGAATTACGGTATGTATTATGATATATTATTATATCTGATGGTAATTAAATATTCTACAAATATCACAATACATGAAATGATTACGTTTTACAATTTTTTTAATGCAAAAGATTTTATTTGCATAAAAGAAAGGTACAGAGATAATCAATTATACAAAACAACCGATTCGCTTGATCAAAATATCATAGTTTATCTATATTAGTTATAATTAGAGTGGACCAATTCAGAGCGAAAGCAGAGGCGTGACTAACGAATTGGTTCCCGCATGCGAAACATTAATAATATCTAGAGATATACTATCACGAACGGTGCTGTTATTATGTTAAATACATTACTGTAATTACTCATATTACAGTAATTAATAACTTATTACTGTTATTTGCGGGGTTGTATCTAGTAGCCATACAATAGTTTCTGTGGCATTCGAGAAATTAAGTTGGCAGTGCTGAATTGGATATGCGAATCTCAACTTAATGTGTAATTTTTGATAAGTACAATTATGTTTTAAAATTTGATAAGCCATCAATAGGTAGTATAAGTCGGTATTTTAATTGTCAATTACTAGCTTTGCGATATTAATCCTTAATAGTGCGGTTTGAATTCTGAATTGTTTAGTTATGTTTAACTTAAATTATAAAATAAATACTGAGATCCAGTGTCTTTCGGTGTCAGTGAAGATAAAAAAGTAAGTACTCTTGGTTTATTATTTATTATTTGAATAAAAGAAAGCACGCAATGTCTTTCTTATACACTGTTTTAATACACCGAAGTAAAATATTAATTCGAAACAAAATTTTAGTAATTTAATGTAAATGTGTATATGTGAGTCAACGTCGTTTTTATTTAAGCAAAAGAAAACACATAATAACTTTTTTATACACAGTTTTAATACATCGAAGTAAAGTATCAATTCAAAACACAAAATTTTATTAATTTCAAATACAGTACATGCAATAAAAGAACATGAGAAAATAAAGATACATCCTAAGTTTTTTTTTAATAATCTAATTACATACATTTTAGATTTTATTTTTTATACGTATCATCGAGAACGTTTCATAATCTAGAAAAACCGTCTTACATTTTTTTTGTATCAAACATAATAACAGCACTGTTCGTGATAGTATATCTCTAGATATTAATAATGTTTCGCATGCGGGAACCAATTCGTTAGTCACGCCTCTGCTTTCGCTCCGAATTGGTCCACTCTAGTTATAATGGTTAGTAGGGCTGGGCGATACCGACGTTTTCGGTATCGGGTACCGATACCAATCGAGGTATCGATACTTACCGATGTATCGGGTCTGTGCACGGTATCAATTCTGAGTACCGGAATCGGTAAAGTATCGATGCTTTGGATCGATACCTTGGAATCGATACCTTGGAATCGATATCTTGGAACCGATACCTTGGATTCGATACTTTGGAATCGATACCTTAATTCGATACCTAGAAATCAATATTCATAACCCGTTTTCTAGGTGTTGATTGTTTGATATCGGTTTCAAAAGACATAAAATTAATTTACCGATTCTACCATAACTACGGTATGAAATTTGCAATATTGTGAGATTTTTTTTTTGTAATAATTATAGTTATGTCATAATAAGGATATTTGCTACACACAATAATAACATCCTTTTAAATATATATTATTTAATATATATACTTAAAAATGCTTTACTTAAAAAGTTATTGCATCCTTTATGTACATTTAAAAAAATGCACGAAAGTAAGCTATCCGATACATGACTACCCGATACATGACTACCCGATACATCGCTACCCGATACATCGCTAACCCGATACATCGATACTTAGCGAGTACTGGAATCAGTAAGGTATCGATAGGTATCGATGCTTTGGAATCGATACCTTGAATCGATACCTTGGAACCGATACTTTGGAATCGATACCTTAGAATCGATACCTTGATTCGATACCTAGGAATCGGTATTCATAACCCGTTTTGTAGGTATCGTTTGTTTGATATCGGTTTCAAGAGATATAAAATTAATTTATCGATTCTACCATATCTACGGTATGAAATTTGCAATATTGTGATATTTTTTTTGTAATAATTATAGTTATTATGTTTATGATATAATATGGATATTTGCTACGCATAATATAAAATTCAACAACATCCTTTGAAATATATACTATATAATATATACACTATGTCTCACTAAGTTGGAACCATATGGAAAACTTTTATATTATTAATTTTAGGAAAAAAAGTTATTCTTCATAAAAAGTTCTGCATGTTCTAAAATTTAAAATGCACTCATCAGATATTAAATTTTTTCAGTCGTATACACGGCTTGTCAAAAAATATGAATTTTACTCAAGAGTAAAGTACCTTTATGTTTGACAATATCGAAAATTGTTATAAAGAAAAGTTAATCAGAACTAAAATCTATGTTTAAATATGCAATTACATCTATTTACATTGAAAAATTTGGTTTTGTTATTTTCTTACCGATCTTTTCATTTTCAACGAACATTTATCTCTTGTGATTATGAAACACATGATAACTTTTTCGTTTCTAAATGCTTTCTAACAATTTTGCAATTTAAACAGGTAATTAATGCATGTGAATTTATTTTGCAAATAAGAAAATACATACAAATACTAAGTTGTGTTTAATACTAGAAATAAATAGAAATTAATTTTTCACTCATTCCACTAATGCCTCAACATATCCACACTCTCGTTCAATACATTTAATCATTCTATTAGTAAATTCACGTAATACATTCCTTATCATTTGTGGAGAAATTTCCTGGCATGTTTCGAAAATTATCCTCTCCAAATGGTTAACATCTTGTAACGGCCCTTAATTAAATTAATAATAAAAAAGTTTTCCATATGGTTCCAACTTAGTGAGACATAGTGTATAATGGCTATATATACTTAAAAATTCTTTACTTAGTTATTGCATCTTTTATGTACATTTAAAAAAATGCATAAAGGTAAGCTACTCGATACATGGCTACCCGATACATGGCTACCCGATACATCGCTACCCGATATATCGATACTTAGCGAGTACTGGAATCGGTAAAGTATCGATAAGTATCTATGCTTTGGAATCGATACCTCGCTACCCGATACCTCGCTACCCGATACCTCGCTACCCGATACCTCGCTACCCGATACATCGATACCTAGCGAGTACTGGAATCGCTAAAGTATCGATAGGTATCGATGCTTTGGAATCGATACCTCGCTACCCGATACTTAGCTAGTACTGGAATCGGTAAAGTATCGATAGGTATCGATGCTTTGGAATCGATACCTTCGTTATATGAGGTATCGGGTACCCGATACCAGTTATGGTATCGGGTATTGGACGACGTATCGATACTTCGCCCAGCCCTAGTAATCATAGACTATAATTTTATAATTTATGTTAATAATACAGAGTCATCCCAAAGTAGTATATGTTACAGTATCAATTATAGCGTATAAAAGTATAGTATAAATAAGAATTTATACAAATAGAAAAGTAGAACTAAATTTTATTAATTATTTCGGTATAACAATCAAACAAAGTTATTTACAATATTTATGTCATATACAAATCTCAATGTCACATTGTTTGATCAATACAATAGCAAAATTGACGTAATTCAGGATAATTTTTCCTAATGCATCGTGACTGTAATCCAAAATCGTAAGATATAATATCATCCAAGTTCAACCATACGTTGTTAGTTTCTAGATTATGTAGAAAAACTGCTTCGTAAAGGGTATAGCCCGGCAACAATATCGCAATCATACTGTAGTGATCGTTTTCTACTTTATAGTGAGATAAATTCTCGTTAGGAATCAGTCGTGTCAAATTACTAATGGAAAATATAGTTAGTTGTGCACATGTATTTCTTATAAAGAGGGTTGCGTTATTCACAGTTTCTTCAAAGGTATTTTTCATTTGTTGTACGATTGGCGATTTCAAATCGACTTCTTTCTTAATCATGCAGACGCACACGTTAGGATGGATTTGGGCGTCGGAACAACTTCTTTCATTTAAAAACTGTACAAAGTTCACAAAATATAATTTTAGAAAAACTAAATAATAAGAGTATCAAAATCGGCATATTATTAAATTAGGCACATTATAAAACCGATAAATTCTTTTGAATTAAATGTTATTAATTTTTGTTCCATCGCAATAAGTATATAGTAACTGATTTTGCTAAACGCATCTTACGCAAGTAAAACTGGTATTGAATTAAACAATTTCACACATCTATAGCAAACGCCAATTAAGTTGGCGCGAGGAGAGGTAAGTTCGCGCAGGATTAGAAGTAGTGGGGAGATTTTTATTTGGTTTTACATCAAATGTCAGTTGAAAAATCGGAGACTGTGGCTTTTAAGTGAATAAAAAATTAAAAACCCTTACCACAATAGAATTTAACAAGTCTATATATGTATTTCGACAACCACGTTGTCATCCTCAGTAGAAAAAGCAGTGTAATACTTGAAAACACAAGGAACACACAATACTCACTGAGCGCTATATTGTACGGCTTCTCGTTTAACACTGAGTTAACCAGTGTTAAACGAGAAGCCGTACAATATAACGCTCAGTAAGTGTTGTGTGTTTTTTGTGTTTTCAAGTGTTACACTGCTTTTTCTACTGAGGATGACAACGTGGTTGTCGAAATACGTATATAGAATTGTTAAATTCTATTGTAGTAAGGGTTTTTAATTTTTTATTCATCAAATGTCAGCTAATTCTAACCTTTGAACGTGTATCACTTTATGATCCCCTAGCAAAGCATTATGTTCCGTCAAACATCAATGACTAATGTATTCTGACAATTACTTGAGTAGTGGGGCTGGACGTTTTTAAAAACGGCTTCTGCGCATCCCCTCCTCGCGCCAAGTTAATTGGCGCTTGCTATACATCTGACAAAAGTCAAAGCTTTTGAAACGAAATGTTTAAAACAAAAAATTCGTTCCAAGCATTTTTGTGAAAACAAGTTACTTTGAGTTATGTGGGCTTTCAAGACTTTATTACTTACTACAATGTGTACTCGTGTGAGTAATGCAAACTCGCTAAACTTTTAGGTTTCATGTCTTCCTCTTAAAACATGTTATGATGCATGTAGAATTGTATCTACCTATTCAATTCTAGGAACATCAAAACACATTTCAGGAAAAAAATTGAAACGAAAAGACTTTTCAGCACTATTGACTTAAATTGTAAGATATTTTCCAAATAATAAAGTATATAAGACGATGCATTTATCGGTAGTACTGTATGGGAGAAAAAACTGGATCCTGTAAAACGATTTGAAGAATACTTACAGGCGAAATAATGAAGGAATGAAGTATCACAGAGTGATAGGGCAGAATACTTAGTTAGGTTAACAAAGGAAATATAGAGGGAAAGGAGCTGAAGTGGTATGGACACTTTGCAATAAGAAGAGAAGAAAAGCACGCAAAGGGAAGCAAAACCAATGGGGGGAAGTCTAGAGCAATTCAATAAAAGGAATTTTAATAAAAGCAGGAGGAACCTGAAAACAATTATCAGAAAGAACTTCTTAAACGTAGGAAGAAATGGCAAGAATAAGTCCAAACGAGGGATCAAAGAGCAGAGAAAAGGAAATCTCAACACCTTAGAGAATATATAAGAAATGAATTATGACGACATGATTCTTCAAACTTGGACATGTCGACGTATCCAAGTTGTCAGCAATGTAGGTGCAAGATGCTGCCACGGCATTTCCATCAGCGTGTTAGGTAATAACTGCGATTTTTTGGAATTCTGAGGAAATAATTTTCATAAGAGTATCTTGCAAACGGCAAACCATATTATGCCCCTCTGCTAGACAAATTGAAAAAACAACTTCTGGAAAGCGACCTGAAAGAGACCACAAAAACTTCTTTTTTATCAGGACAACGCGCCTTCTCCACCAATCAAGTTGTTCGCGAAAAATTAGTTCAACTGGGATTTCAGGTTGAGCACACACTTTCCCTGACTGGAAAGAAGTTTCGATCGAATAAAGAACTTATTGGAGCAGTACTTTGAGGATCTAGAGAAAGATCAAGTGCGCTGAGTTGAAGGGCATGTGTTGAAAAACAATAAAAATTCAATGTTCTGACTCGATGGTGTCATTTTGAGTCTGTATGAAGAACTGCAACCGGGATTTCAAACAAGTGTTATTTAAACAAGGCTTGATGTAGTTCTGCCAAATTAGTTTCATTGTTGTGTTTATGTCTTGTCGAATGTCGAACATATTGTAATGTTTTTCTTCTATTCGGCGAGGTTCTCAAATAAAAATAACGGTAATTTAACACACACTATATTAATAATAAAAACGAATAACAATTTAAAACGAATTACTAATAATAAGAACATTTATGTATTTATATTTACGTAAATTCACTCAGCGATGATTTGGTATGGAATGGCATAAATCCCTCGCGACTGCTATTTATATTAACGGGAAAACTTCTGGCATATTCGATGTTTTCATGTATTACGCATTTACATTTTCTGGACGGTTCTCGACGTGTGAGATCATCGGTGACTCATCACAAGATTAAATATTTAAATAAAATGAAATAAACTTTTTTGCGTGCGGAAATTCGTGAAAGAATTATATCGGTTTCAAAATGTAATAATAATAAAAACTCAATTATTCTAAATACTAACCCGTCTAAATAATGAAAAAGATCTATTCGATGCCGAAGGATATGGATGTATCAAAGATTTCAACGTTGCATGGATATCGAAGGGAGTGGTCAATGCGAACGAGTTCCTTCGAAAATTTTCATACATAATTTTACGAGTCCTCGCAAATTTTGGCGGTACTCTAATATAAAAGAATGGCAAATTCTCCTCTTGTTTTGTCTCTAGGCTGTCTTTAATAGTTGAAAATCTGCAAGTACCTTCAGTATAATTTCTTGTTTATTAATTTAAAAAAATGCGTTAGATTTTACTTATAGCCTTGATCAGACATAATCACTAATAAAGTACCTTCCAAATAATTCAACGATTGCAATTTTCGAAGAAAAGATAAGAAATCTTCGTCTATACGGTCGAGGGCGTTGTAATTATTATGAGATAGTTCTCCGTAGAAAGTGAATATAAACTTTTTTTTTCGTTTATAAACATCAAACATCTGAAAATTATAATTTATTTACTAGTAGGTATGGAAAAAATATATACATATTGTAGCATTAGATACGTTTCCATATTTGTAGCGGTGAGCGATGTACGCCGTGATGAATAATTTTTTTTATATTTTGAGAAAGACTGCTCGACATCTACGGATGTAACACACGCACAATTAAAATAATCTTTATAGATAGAAACTGAATCTACACTTGCACCATTACTAATTTGTTTTAATCTGGTAAAATCAAAATCATTGTTTATCACACTCTCGAACTTTTCTATTACATTAACATTTTTGTTGTCATTTACTGCGCATAGCTGGGCGTGTACATCGTCCAGTATTTGCAGTGACTCCGCTAACGATAATGCAGTATTTTGAAATTTCTCGATTGCGTTAAACAATCCTATATGATTGTTATAAATAGTTTGTAAATCTGCATCAAGGGAAGGGTTTTGAAAGAGTCTCTGGCTTTCCTTAATGGCTACAGCTTGGGCAGGATTGAATTGTAGAACCACAGATTTTATTTGTTGGAAATACTTGGCATAATAAAATGCCGCCTTTAACCAACTTCCCCAACGTGTAAGGATTGGCTCTGGTGGTTCGGGAATACCAGGGCACCGACTGTGAAGCTCTCGAATTCGTTTGGGAGATTTTAGAAACACTTTTTTTGTGGTTGCTATTAATGCATCCACCTCTGGATAACATTGCCGAATAGTTTGTGCCACAAGGTGTAAAGCATGAACTTTACATGTCACATGCAAAAGTCTCTCACAATCTGCTTTAAGAGAACGGCCTACAGAACGCATTGTCGCAGCACCATCGCTCATAAACATCAGGAGTTGATTAGTTGAAACTTGAAATTTTTGTAGCGTATCGAGCACTACCTTCGTAATTACTTCGCTAGTGCACTTTTCCAATCTTTTGCTGGCTAATAAAATGGGAAATGTTGATTTGACAGGATCTAGTACACGCACTATAATATTCACAATAGAATGTTTTTTTCGATCTGTCGTTTCGTCGACACATACCCATAACTGTTTATCATTTACTACTGCTTTCATTCTGTTTTCAATGTCCTCACGCACAATTGGTAAATAGGTGAGTAACGTTCTCCGTGACGGTAGCTTTTTGTTGGAATTGTATTTATTCCAAAAGTCGTGAAAGGCTTTTTTATCTAGCAGGTGAACTGGCACATCGCAGACGAGTAGCATTGTCAATAAATCGAAAATGAATTGCGTTTTAGACAGCACATTATTTTTTTGTCTTTGTGGTGTACACTTTCAACATGTATTTTACAGTCGTATTTGTCCCGGCAAAGTAACTGTTTATCGCATAATTTACAAACCACTTTTGCTCCATTATAATACAAATCGGGAAAGTCTCGGATAAATTTCTTCACGTCGTTATACAATGGGCGCTTTCTTGGCTTGGGCACGTCCGTCATACTTATTAAATAGAGCTCAAGACAACACACGATCACGTTGCCAGTTCACGACTAACTAAAGTGTTTCGCTGCATCGTGTTTATACGCTGGTGGGGATGCACTACATACGGTCCTGCCGTACCGCAAACATCCTCAGCTCTACTAATAACTAATTATAACAATATTTATTTACATAATATTTATATCAATGTTTATTTATCACAATATCAACTCGACACGGCGATTACCCGTTGAATGAATCTCTCCCTACGAACGGTTCTTTTATATAGGGCTATACAGCTTCGAGAATTCTTCCGGAGCCTTGTAGTCCTCTCTCGCGACGGCTGAAATGTTCGAAGCATGTGAGTCATTACCAGGCCGTCTCATGACGTATCGCGGATGACTCATCACAATATAATAGTTTTAATATTGCTTCCATTAGTTGCAAAAATAGCATATGAACAGAAATAGTTGAAAAAGCAACTTTTATTTTACATTTATACATATTTGATTATTTATCACCTGCCCTACACCGCTCCATTCTACCAGGACGATTCCTGAAGTTACGTTTCCGCCTAGGGAGCAAAGGCGTGGGAATATAGGCACGGGGATATCGGGATATCGGGATATCCATGATGAAGAACAGAGTGAAAGACGAATTGTTGTGAAGAACAAACTTGTAGGTATATCAAAAAGTTTAAGTATATCAATACTTAAGACTTCCAGGTCTTCTGTGAACTCGATCATGACGCATGCGGCTTTTTCTTTCACAGCTTTAACGGTCTGAAATAGTGTTCCTTTTAACGCAGATTTTACCTAGAGGAACCGATAAGTCACATATTGCCAGGTCAGGCGAGTATCACGAATGGTCTAACACTGCGATGTTATGCTTGGCTAGAAATGTCTCGACAGATAATGTAGTGTGTGTCGGTGCGTTGTCCTGATGAAGAACCTTTTCTTCCACAATTCGGTTCCATTTTTTCTGATTTTCTGTGTTGAGTAAGAACCTCAAGATAGTAAAGGCAGTAACATAATCCCATGGATATTGAAAAAAAAACATAGCTTTGAATTTTGATTTGTTTATAACCAATTTTTCCAATATTTTCATACGTATTTGAGGTGGAAGAGCTTCCCGGGCGTATGTCATCTTCAACGTCTTCTCGGCCATCTTGGAAACGCTTCAATCACTTAAATTCCCGCGCACGTGATAAACATTCACTGCCATATATCTTTTAATATTTCTTTTAATAGAAGATAAGTCTCAGTAGCGATTTCTCCAAGTTTCTTGTGAGATTCTTTGGCGCATGCGTAGTTCGTTTATAATAGCATCTGTCTCGTTATTTTATAGCCAATAGCTACCCCATTACAAGGGAGAAAAAACATGCATAATAGTGCAATGGCGCAGCCATTCGAGAGAAAACGCTTATACCAACGAGTCTCTCTTGTCCGTCAGATGTCGCCAAATATTTCTAGTTACTTAACGAGATAATATTGTGTCCACTTCGGAAACCCGTACTGATGAGATCACTTTAGATCGAAACGCATGTATCTCGGTTGAAGTGACTCGGTTAAATATGTGGTGTATGTCTATCTGTACAGATACAGATATGTTTTATACATATTTGTATTAATTTGTATATTAATTTAATAATATATTTTAACATACCTGTTTTATGTAATCCAAAAACATTTTATGTCGTGGTACAGATCCCGAACAAAACTTCGACCACACGCGAATTCTATCATTCGCAGCTAAATAATAAGGTTTGAAATAATGATGTGTCGGCATAGACTAAAATAATTCTTAATATGTAATTCGCCTTAAGCATTTGTATTTTATCTACCTCAAAACCTTCGATTCTCTTGTCAAGAGAAGCCCACACATTAAAATCTTCCAGAAATGCTGTAACGTACCCACTCTTTTGGAAATCTTTCCAAATGAAAGGATAATTGTCAATATATTCCTTCTCATTCCACCATAACGGATGACGTGTGTATAATTCTTTTTTAAACTTTCCCGTTAGCATGGGGTACAAAGATGATAAACTTCCCTCATCCACGACGCTATATCTGATAATTGATGCGATTCAAATACGTGAATTTGATTTAATAGTGGATTTTACCCTTTTAAAACAGCACCTCTGAGAACTTTTGTCATATATTGATAGGACTGGGGTAATTTTTGGATAAATGTATTTCTGGATACCGAGGGAAAGCCTATAATTAACACATTAGTTGCAAGTCCAGTTGGATTGGTTCTACCAGACAAGTATCTGCTTATGTTGCTTCTAATTCCAACCAGAACAGAAGACCAAGAGTTCGATTTCGATTTGCAATATACTTTCACCTGAAATATGTTTCGTCACGGTGAATACTATTTAGAAAATATTTAGAAACGCAAATATAGAATAAAATGTGTTTTTAACAATTAAATAACAAAAACGGATACAACGTGTACTGTCGAATCTCGATTTTGACGAAACTTGACAGAATTTTAAAATTTTTGGCAAGCATTTTTGACAGCGGCGCAATTTCATTCTAAAGGAATATAAATTTCCTTGAAAATGATGGCCAAGATAGGAAGACATCAGCAAAATTCTTTTATGCATTACCAGATTTCAGTGGTGCTGTTAACAAAGTAAAAAGTTTTTATGTCATAATTTTGATTAAAAGCGCCCCAAGCCTTCTTGGTTCAAAATGATCAAGCAACGTAGCACATAAAATTTGTTAACTACGGTACATGCATAACAATAAAATCTCACCACGTCGCTTTTGTTAAGTGTATACGTCGTCACGTCACTCTTAAGAGCTCCATCATAGATACCATAATCCGTATTAAACATCACATCGATGAATGTACATCTAACATTTTGTTCTTGGAATAATATCGTTTTTTTAACGAAACATTTCGATTTCTGAAATATGCAAATTATAACTTTTATTTTTCCTTTCTAAAACTATAATCAGCAAACCTCACAAGTTACCCAATCCTGAGTTTTGTAGTTGCACTTCAGCGGTGGAGATTTTCTAAATAGAGGCGTCAGGTCTTTTATTTGAGACGACATTTTTGGAAAAATACAAGTTTCTGTATTGAGCTGCACATATGCACTTCTTGGAAGCGAGACTTCTCTGAAACTGCAATTTTTTAAAACATGTACCGAGAAATTTAATTCACTAAAATTCTCACTTATTCTGACCAATCACAACCCAAAGACGGTTTGTATTATCGCTGTCTTTGAAATGTGATTGGAGTATCAGCTTCAATGTTTTCAACGATTTAACGTAGCAACGTACAATTTGACAGTTTGACAATTGAATTGCATTTATAAACGTCGAAATGAATCGCTTCGGTATAAATTCAAATTCAACTTTTCCTATGAGGATTAATATTCTATTATAATATATATATATATAGAAATTATGAACCAGAAAATTAACGAGAATGTACCATAAAATACAAAAAAATCGTAATCTTATACAAGACGTCCCGTTTCGTTATGTTCAAATTTTAGGAGTGTAAAGTAGACTTCATTTCAAGTAACAAAAACGCAAAACTTGTATATCCATTTTTATTTGTTTCAAAGTTACAGATCTATGAATGTGATTGTCAGATCATGAAAAAAAAATGTAATCCCTAAGTCAATAAAAACTGATTTTATTTAAAAAAGTTCAATTAATATTTTCGAAATGTTCACCTCCTTGTTGAATGCAGGCTTGTGCCCGTAAGCCAACAGAAGAAGTACTTATCCGAATTTCATACTTGTTTTGTCGGATTTGCTCGGCACCCAGGTGAATACGATCCAACAACTCTTCTCTTGTGTTCTAAACTTGCGCGTAGACTAAATTTTTCATGTACCCCCATAAATAAAATTCAAGGGGATTAAGATCGGGTGATTTAGGTGGCCATGCCACAGGACCACCTCGACCAATCCATATTAGATAATTGACGTTAACCCAATTTCGGACAGCAATTCCGAAATGTGGTAGTGCCCCATCCATGTGAAACCACATGTCTCGTCGAAGATTCAGTGGGACATCCTCTAAAAGACCTGGCAGTTCGTCAATAAGAAATTGAAGGTAATTGTCCGTATTTAACCTCCCAGGAAGAACGACAGGACCAATCAACAAGTCATCGATTAGGGCCGCCCAAACGTTAATAGAAAATTCATGTTGATATTTAGATGGGCGTATAGCTTTGGAATTTTCTAATGACCACCTGTGCAGGTTTCTCAGATTTCTAACACCACTTCTCGTGAACGTAGATTCATCTGTCCAGAGGACTGTTCTGCAGAAATTAAAATGAAGTCGTGACTGTCTTAATATCCAGGTAGAATAAACTAGACGAGCATAGAGGTCTGCCTCAACCAAACCGTGCCCCCTGCGATAGTGATATGGATGTAAGCCCTCACGTTTTAAAATTCGCCAAACTGTCGTCCGTGGCACTCCTAGTTGTCTAGCGATTCGACGTACTCTGAGAGTTGGATCCCTTTAACAATAGCTACTGCTTCTTCCTCTAAGTCTGCTGGCAAATTTAGTCCTAGGTCGAAAAGGTAATCACGCAGTCCGCATTCCCGAAATTGTCTGTGTACTTCCAGAAACGTTCTGTAATGAGGAATGCGCCTATCGGGAAACTTATGTCGGTATTCAATAACTGCTTGACGTGCACTGCCGTTACAATAGCCATACACAAAAGGCATGTCCGCATACTCTTGAGAAGAAAATCGGTAAGGCATTTTGAATAAAGAAAACGTGTCCACTCACTAATAAGCTGTTGTATGGACTGAAACGTAATGTAGTCCTTTATTCAAAAATGCCAAGTTAACAGTCATCTGAACATTTGATTATTGTATGATATTCATGGTTCAGCACTTACGAAATAAGTAAGAACCTTCTTTAACGTAAATGAATTTCCAGTACTCTTTTTTGTAGATCTCCAAGAAATTACTGTATGCACTACGACACGTGTTTATTTATTTTGGATAACATTTTATTATGCGACGTTGACAATCACAGGCCTGTTATTGAATCGTATAACTTTTTTTAAATAAAATCAGTTTGTATTGACTTTACGATTACATTTTTTTTCATGATCTGACAATCGCATTCATAGATCTGTAACTTTGAAACTTTTGTTACTTGAAATGAAGTCTACTTTACACTTACACTCCTAAAATTTGAACATAACGATACGGGACATTTGTCCCGTATCGTGCCCCCCCTCCCCGTATCCCGTCCCGTATCGTGTCCCGTATCTTGTTGTGACGATTTATGACGTTTCGTATAGAAAGCAACTACAAATTATACAAAGAAAATAGTACTGACTGACTGGCATTCATTTTAAAAGACTGGGCATTCGATATGCGAAAAATTGATGGAACTGATTACAAGGAAATAATTGCACCATTTATAATAATTATAGTTAAATATAATGTTAGACTTTGTTGCTTATGTTAATAAATTGTTCATTGCTAGTTGTAATAAATGTTTAATAGTTGTTATAATAAATACTTATTAGTTATAAATATAATTATGATTATTTTACACATACAAATATAAACCAATCAGATTCGCGTATTAGTGAAGCAACTCGAAATTACAGCGGTAATTTATCGATAATTTTCATAGTAGAATAATTAGGCGTTGTTATGGAAATGCGGTTAATAAGGATAGACATTTCTAAAGTTCTGTCAATAAACTGGTTTCATTGTCACAAAACAATGCTGAAATTTGGGGAAGAATCAGTTGTAAACATTGATCAAATAGTAAAACAAGCTGAACCGGCTAATACGAAAAAGAGTAAAGCGTCAATTTGGCGACAATTTTGTGAGTTTTGTGATGCGAAAAACTACAGCATCGAACAAAATGTTACAGAAGAGGAACTTGCAGATATTCTGAAAGACTGGGCCTTCAATATGAGGAAGGTGAATGGGGAAGAATATAAAGAAGGTGTTGTTAAAACGATGTGGAATGTCACGGCAAAATTGCTACAAGAGAAGTTTAATAACGAATATAACAGAAAAATTGATCCTTTTCAGAGCATTGTATTTAAAGCAGCCCGCGACGCAAGGAACTCCAAAAGGAGAATTCTTCAAGCGATACCTGGTAAACGGAAAATGAGTTCTGCAGCTTTACGGAAAAACGAATATGAAAAAATGATAAATGTTTGGGATGAAGAAAATCCAGATGGACTACAAAAGAAATTTTACCTGATAGTGTCGATTGAATTGGCATGGCGAGGAGGAGAAGGCGCGGCATGTTTGATTCACTACTTCCGAGAAATGAAGAGAAATGAACGTATACAATACACCGACTGGAAGAGAGTATAATCCCATATTCACGAAAACTACCCAAGGTGGAGCACAAAAATGTGCTGACAGTAAATGGTTGATTCCCAACAAAGTAAAACCAAGTAATTGCCCAGTCAGACTTTTTAGAAAACTCATTTCAAAGAGGACAGAAAACGCTCGTATAAAAAATGATAGACTCTTTTTAACTGTCAATCCAACGTGGAATAAGAAAAAAGGTAGCTGATATAAAAATATGCCTATTGGAAGAAATGAAATTTTGAAATGGTTTAAGAAAAGTGCTGAACTCGCTGGTTTCAACACAGAAAACCAAAAAATAAGTAACCAGTCCAGTCGCGCGACAGCTGTCTCAAATTTAGCAAAAGCTGGTGTAAATGAGCAACAATTAATTAAAATTTCTGGCCATAGTAGTTCGCATTCTATTAAGCCGTATCTACAACTAGATAAAGAACACCATGAAACTATTATTAATCAAATGCGAGGAAATAGTTACAACAGTGCAAATATTGATTCAAGCACATCCAATAAAAAACAGAATGTATATAACAATTGTACCTTTCAGTGTACTAATTTATACATGAATTAATAAATAAAGAGTTTAGATAAATTTCATTTTGTATTACGTAAAATAATCTAATCAAATACCATACGAGCTTTGAATTAAAATCGATAATTTCACTCATACTTCCTGCATAACGACTTCGACTCGTGTCAATTTGACAATTAAACCACTCCAGCCCTACGGGCTGTCGTGATTTAAATGCTTGTCAAACTGACACTCGTCTTCGTCGCTATGCAACAAGCATTCGTGAAATTATCGATAAATTCAAAGCTCTTATGGTATTACTACAGATAATTGTTTATTATTGTCAGGGGTTACTCTTAATATAGGGCACCACCGGAATAAAAACGAAGGAGGGTGGTCAAAAATCAATAGTAATGACCATTATATGGTAAGAGATGTTGTAAAGGCCTTTTGTATAAATTGAATAAACTAACTTGACAAAAGATTAATGTGTGTTAATTATAACAAGAACACATGACAATTATTCGTGGAATACTCTAGCCGTGATAGAATTTTTACGAGATAAGTATGTCTCTAGGTTCTAAACTCAAATGAATTGCTCACGATTTTCGAAAAAAGATTTTGATCGTCGGCTAAAATCCTCAAGTTTTCCTCACAAATTTATTTCCAACACAATTTTTGTTCGGGACTAAGCAATCTGGAAATTCGTCGTGCTGACACTATGTACAATTTTTAATAGTATGGCTTCTGATATTTCCACTTCAGATAGTTTTACTTTATATTTTCCAACATAATCTCCTTTAATATGAATACATTTCATACAGCGGTGTTCCAGTGCCATTATGAAGTCCCTATAGTGTTCCACCGGAAGTGCTGCAAAGTACCGGTCTACAGCTATAATCACTTCTTGATTGGACGAAAAATGTTGACGAGGAAGCCAAATCTGGGGAATAGAGTGGATGTTCCAGCACTTCATAGTGCAAATTCCTCAATTTTCCCATCGTCAAGACATTCTTGTGGATAGGTGCATTGTCCTGATGGTAGATAATTTTTTTCTTCCACAAGCCGGGTTTGTTATCATGTTCCATCAGAAGGCTAGTTATTGTTTTACCTTTTTAAAGATACTCGATCAATAGAAATCTTTTCACATCCCAAAAATATCGACGCCATGACCGACGATGGCCTTCGCCTTCTTCGGAGCTGAAGAACCAGCTTCTGCCCACTGCATGGACTGTTGTTTCGATTTTGGTGTGTAATGATGAATTCATGTTTCTTCAATTCTCACATATCGACGTAGAAAATCACACTTGTTTTTCGTAAATTGCGTCAAGCATTGTTCGGAAAGTGTCTTACGAATGGGTTTTTGATCCGCAATGACTATGGGCGGCACCCATCTTACACAAAGATTATTGACGTGCAATTCCTCGTGTAAAATGTAACAGATGCGATCTTTCAAAATCATAACGTGCACTTTTTCGATGATTTTCGGTTAAGGTTGCGCTTTTGGACGTTCTTCGCGTGGATCATCTTGGATCACTGATGGAAAATAGGCACCATACAGACTTACAATTCTCGACTGAATTCCGATCGGAGATAAACCTTATTTGACGAATAATTTTATCACCGTACGATATTCGATTTTTGTCATTTTCAACAACACACGCATTGCAACTAATAAAACGACTACCTACAGCCAACTGCTGGTAGAAATTAATTGGAATTGCACATGTGTCTACAAAAAGTACCAATGTGAGGGAAAAAAATCATGCGAGTAGACCAGCCTTGTACAAACAGCCAGAGAATTGAGAATCATGTTCCAGCCAATGGAAGATGATCTTAACGAAGAAACTTCCATCATTTCCACACCGAAGAGAACATAGAATGCATGTGTATGTTGTTGCGTCTGTTAACTGACGAATAAGTATTCAAATGTTATCGGCGTAACTCAATATCAGAAAGTATTCACACCATTAAGCATGATGTTCTGGCAGAAACTGTCGCCAAATTCCTTCCACGCACGTTAACAGAAGAGCAAAAAGATTAATTATCGCGTTGGGAACTGTACACAATTTGATTAAATGAACGATTCAACAACTTGAAAACAATATTCAGGAAAAAATTCAAGCTCCAGGGCCGTTAAAGAGTTCTTACAAAAAAAGTCAGAAAACAGACACGGAGCACAAGTCGGTAGAGTCTAATGCAAATAATTTAAAATAAATTTTCAATAAATGGGCTTGTAATTAATTTGTAGGTGTATGAAGCTTTTGTTTAATATCTAAATAGGCCATCTGTATTAGATGGTATTTCCAAAATTCTTAAGGTATTCACAAGAACGTATAACATAATATTAAATGGCATCACAATTCTTTTGTATAAACATCTATATCTCTCAATTTACACTCTATGTCTCCAACAACAAAATGTTTTGAAAAATATAAATCTAGTAGATCTAATTCTTTTACCTTCATAATATAATTTAACAAAAAATTAATAAAAATATCAGTTATGTCATTAGGATAAATAGGATAGATGGAGAACATATTAAAAAACAATAATGAACATATTTAATAATTACTTTTGAATTCATCATATACTTACTGTTTTCTTTTGCAAAAGTAAAATAGTTTATTTTATTAAAAAAAAGTACTTTGGGAATAACTTACAACCTTGCCAACGATACATCAAATTTTCTTGCTCCTATCAGCTTTGAAACAATACCATATAAAAGCAGCACTATTAGCACCACAATAATAATCCTATATTTTAAACTTCTAACAATCATTTAATAAAAAATTTTAATGAAAAAGATACGAATATTTCTAACAATTAGTTTTGATTATTATATTGACATTTGATTAGGTACCCACATCTATTATATGTATATGTTTTGAGTAATACACTGCCTACTTTCATTTTAATAAAATTATAATAATACATAAATGGAAATATAGATTTTCGGGGATTTACAAGTCAGTACAGTATAATATTTAAAACTCATGTCCATCTATTAACGAATAGTATACATATATATATTTCAGAAAATGTGTCATGCGTAATAGAAAATAATACGAAAATTATAAAAACTTATTAAACGGATATTTCAGAAAATGATTGTAGCTTTATTTACTACGGTGTGTACGTGTATATATTTATTTATCTAAATTATCATAAATTTATTGTTTTCATCATGAAAAAAGTAACAGTAAATAGTAATTTAAACACTGTTGGAGGTGAGTTTTACGATTTTTCAATAATTATGCAATTAGAAAACTATTTCCAGGCGAATTGGATGAATTAGACCCGGAAATTATGCAGCCAGAAGTATTCAATCTTTTAAGAAAGTGCGGATGGCGTGAACTACCATGGAAAAGATATGTAGTCCTCTCATTCGATATTATTTCATTAAAAATTTTAAATCCCAGTTTAACAGCCAAGGATTTGAAACAATTACCTCCTTTCTTGCTGTTTTTTGCTATGCAAATAATAAATACAAAGACATTTCAACCTATTGGAAAGGTATTTCTAAGAAAAACTGCAACCCCTGAACTAGTTGCTTCTTGTATTAAATCTTTCATACGAGATCTAATGAAATGTGAATATTTTGTTGTTGCAACAGTCTGTCGACCAATATGCTTTTTTCAGAAGGTGTTGCAAACTCTTGTTGAAGTATTTGTTAATGCGTTAAGCTTTTAATGTACTTCTAATATTTGATTTTTTTAGAATGACCCAAAAAAGAGAACTGATGCTTATTTATATAGAGTAGATCATTTAAAAATAATACATCTTTATGATCCAATAAACATGCTGGAAAATACATTTGTTTTGTTTTTAAAATTTGCAATAAGTTATAAAAAAGATAATGCAGATTTCTTGGCAATGTATGATGACTGTAAAACGGTAATGTTTCATTCAACTGCAAGGGATATTGTAAACTATGTTTTTAATAATACAAACAACATTACATGTGCTGTAAGATTATTCAGCATGACTTTTTATCGTGAGGTTCAGGAATGTATATCTAAAGGTACTTATTAATTTAAATAAATATATATTCCATAAAAAAAGGAATTTTTGTTACAGGTACACTTAAAAATATAGGAAGTGCAGAATTTTGTGCTTTTTTTGATGTACTTTTTGATTCTCTTCATGGAGATATAGATGAATGTACTTCAAAAATAAATAGAAGTCTAGTAACTAAAACATCTCCACATTTTCAAGTTTGGAAAAAATCTTTAATTATTTTATCTACGATGCAAATTGTAGATCAGCAGGGCACAAAAATTTTTTCTAAAAATGAAAACTCTCCAGATTTCAAAATTAATGATGATTATGAACATTATGAGATCTTAGATTTTACCCCACAATTAGAAACTGAGAACATAACAGAAATTGGAGAAAATATGGATCAAGTACTAGAGAAAATTGAAGAAGTAAATTTAGAAAATGGGAAATATCCTTTATATGAAAAGCATTTGGACTCTGTAGCAATAGAATATGATGGCAAAAATATTAATGAGACGGTTTCTGTTGAAGAAAGTGATAATAAAAAGGAAGATTTTAGTGATGATAATGGTTCTTGTTTAGGAATTCGAAATCAAAATTTAGATCAAAACATTAAAGAAAACAATTGTAGCTTTACTACTATTAATTCCGAAAATATCACAACTGACAATTTAACAGATTATTTAAAGAAGCTGTACTTGGCTTTACGAAATTCAGAATCCTCAGATGTTATAAAAATGGAGTCTAATGTAAATAATATGCTTAAATATGAAGATGATTATCTTAAACAGACTACTGAAAATTGGATAATAGACTTTGACAAAGATTATGCTACAAAAAAGTTACATATGGAAAAGTTCTCTAACAAACATTTTAACGAAAGTTTAAATTACTCGGAGCATTTTATAAAAAATGATTGTATGTCTAAAAGAACAAAATATAGTAAAATCTATAACAGAGATCACAAAACAAGTAATAATTTAATTGAAAAATGTGAATTTAATGAAAGTGATTTTATCGACGAAACTGAAATTGCTTACAGTAAAGAAGCAATTATATCTAATGATTCTTATAAAGAACATGAAGATATTGAATATCATCCATTTGATAAATATTATAAACCAAATAAAAAAAGCATTCTTAAAATCGATATCGTCAATGAAAATTGCCAGGAACTTTCAGATATTATAAATTCTCAAGAAACAAATAATAATTTCAAAAGGGCCACAATAAGTACTACCATGGTTGAGAATATATTAGTCGCTCTTGGATATATACGGACTAGATTGGAATCTAATAAATCTGAACAAACTTTAGCAGAAGTCATAAATTATCTCAAAACTTGTGACGTAATTGACTCCAATGTAATTTCACAAGATAAACTTGATGATCCCATTTACATTATAAATGAAAGTCTTGAAAATATGATGACGGTGTTATCTAATAATAGTCCAAATGATAGTGAAAAAGATATAGCGTGTATTAATCTTGTTATTATTAAACAACATTTAAAAGAATTAGATCAAGCTAATGGATATCTACAAAACAAAAAACAGAAGAAAACATGTATATCTGATACACCTGATTTTTTCGGAAGTAAAAATTTTAATAAAAAATCAAAAATAGAGTCGTCTACTGACAAAATTTGCAAAAATATTAATGAAATATCTACTAAAATATTACCTAAAACTACTATTCACGAAAAAACTGAAACCAAAATTGGGAAAAAATCTGAAGTTGAGATTCCTCATATTTTAAATAATACAGAAGATGCAAAAAACAGAGACCAACATGAGAAACATGCCCAAGTAACAAAAAATCACACAGATATTAAAGTTCCCGACTTAAATGAAACCAATTCCAATACTGCCTGTATAAATAAAATGGAAGTATCCTTTGAAGATAATTTTCCAGAAGAAAAAAGAGAAACATGTCTTTCGGAAGAAAATTTTCGTCCATACGTTTTTGATGCATGGCAGGTTACAATCAATGGTGTGAAAAAACTCTTCCAATTCCTACAAAGAAAACGTTTCAAAATGTTAAATATGAACAGCTTCAACATTGACCATATAAGGCAAATAGTGAATGATGTCAGAAAGGACCATGGGCAAGATATTGGAAACACATATCATATTACAATGACTTTAATAAATCCCTCTGCAGCACCACATGTATTCGAAACACATGGAACTTTGATATTGGAATAATTGCAATATATTTTTAAAATGAATGCTTACATTTCAATTTTTTTTTTAATATGTACTAATGTATCGAAATTACGTTTATTTTATTTTTTAAAATAGAAAATTTTAATTTATTTGCAAATGTTTTTATTTGGTTTACTAAATTAGTTTTATGTTTATTGTTATTGTTAATAAAATAAAATATGTAAAAATGTTGTGCTATAATTACACCATCCAATAATCCAATTTTCAGTAATTTATCAAGAAATTAATTCTTTCATTGTTTCGACCTTTGCTTGATGTAAATCCATATCACAAAAAAATAAAACACACATAAGATGTTTTAGATTTACACTTTATTAATAAGAGAATGACAGCTGTTTCGCTAACACAGTAGCTTCTTCAAATTCAACTTAAGACTAAAGATACATACCTACAATATACAGCATTAAATCAGGTAGTTGACCCAAGTTAAAATTCTAGGAACTATTACATTTATATTTATTGCTTAATGAAAACTATGCTATGTCCTACTTGTGTGAGGTTTAAGTTTAATAATACAACATACGCAACTAAGAAACAATATTTCAATGGGTGAACAGATTTAACAGTGGGGATGAATTCAACTCTAATTTATCGTTTAGTAACATTTCTGAGTTTTTGAGTTTATTAATTTCTAAAGACTCTAAACAATTTAGTTTTCTACCTTTATTTTCTACATGTATAATATCGAATTGTAAATTGAATTCGTGTTCATTCTCTATTAAAATAATCTAAATCTAAAACATCATGTGTGTTTTATTTTTTTAAGAAATTAATTCCCAATTTTTTCCAAAAAACTTATCATTGAGCATTTTTTTTCATATTGAAAATTTATTTTGATTTTTATTTAACAAAGGAACTGTTATGTCACGTTCATTGGCGTGTAAAGCCTTTCCACTCTGGGCGAAGTATCGATACATCGTCCAATACCCGATACCATAACTGGTATCGGGTACCCGATACCTCATATAACGAAGGTATCGATTCCAAAGCATCGATTCCAAGGTATCGATTCCAGGGTATCGATTCCAAGGTATCGATTCCAAGGTATCGATTCCAAAGCATCGATACCTATCGATACTTTACCGATTCCAGTACTCGCTAAGTATCGATGTATCGGGTAGCGATGTATCGGGTAGCGAGGTATCGATTCCAAAGCATCGATACCTATTCCGATTCCGGTACTCGCTAAGTATCGATGTATCGGGTAGCGAGGTATCGGATAGCGATGTATCGGGTAGCGAGGTATCGATTCCAAAGCATCGATACCTATCGATACTTTAGCGATTCCAGTACTCGCTAAGTATCGATGTATCGGGTAGCGATGTATCGGGTAGCCATGTATCGGGTAGCTTACCTTTGTGCATTTTTTAAATGAGTATGCGTACATCATAGGTATATAAGTTGTTGTTTTATGCAAAATGACAATTTAGAATTTTCTTATGTTTCATGCAAGGATTAAAAAAGAACTACATACATAAGTCTGCAGCTAGTATAATTATAATTTTACCTTTCGGAGGCCAATATTTCAACGTCAGTAACTTCACTATCACCGTCTCTTTTGTCTTTCTTTTCAATAATATTAAAATATGTAAAAGGATGAACACATTTTATATGCTTTAGCATATTTGTAGTATTCCAGTATACTTATATTCTTTTTTACATACATTACAACTCACGCCCTGGCCGTTATTTTTATCAAAGTATTTCCAAACTACACTATTTTTTTTCAACATTTTGGTACGTACGTATCCACTTATTACACCAAGTTATAAGAACAAAGTGATGAAGCTTAAAATGATATGAAATATAAGTGCTTATATTAAACTTTAGACGACGAATAAAGGTAGGAATTATAATAAATCAAAACTAGGGAACAGCAAAAATTTGTTAACACATAATTTGTATAAAGCAGTGTTGAGAGAAATATAGGTGATATTCATATTCATATAAATATAAAACACTTTCCTGTTCTATAGAATGCACAATACACAATACACGACTGTAAATTGGAACTAAAATAAACAAAATATAATATAAATATGTAGTATTAATTAATATAATAAGGTAAAAAAAGTTGGGTCAAGAATTCTTATCAAGCTATTGTAGGTATAAAACGTGCTTGGTTTGTTTCTATTTTGAAATGAATATTTTAGGCTTTTTGTATAATTTTGTAATAGCACGCATATTTGCCTATATTATTTTATCTTTCTGCGTTTTTTAAATGTATAGAAAAATAACTTTTTAAGTAAAGAATTTTTAAGTATGTATGTATGCATAATATATATTTTAAAGACGTTGGTTATTATACGTAGCAAATTCCATATTATGACATAACTTTAATTATTACAAACAAAAAAAACAAAATATCACAATATTGCAAATTTCATACCATAGTTATGGTAGAATCGGTAAATTAATTTTACATCTCTTGAAACCGATATCAAATAATCGACACCTAGAAAACGGGTTATGAATACTGATTCCTAGGTATCGAATCAAGGTATCGATTCCAAGGTATCGATTCAAGGTATCGATTCCAAGGTATCGATTCCAAGGTATCGATTCCAAGGTATCGATTCCAAGGTATCGATTCCAAGGTATCGATTCCAGGGTATCGATTCCAAGGTATCGATTCCAAGGTATCGATTCCAAGGTATCGATTCCAAGGTATCGATACTTTACCGATTCCAGTACTCAGAATCGATACCGTGCACAGACCCGATACATCGCTAAGTATCGATACCTCGATTGGTATCGGTACCCGATACCGAAAACGCCGGTATCGCCCAGCCCTACTTTCCACTAGTTTCCACAATTTTATTCTCAAAATGTTAGAAATGAAGAGGAACCCAGAAAAAAGAACTGTATCTATACAAGACAAATCATAGAGGAAATATACACAAATATTGTTAATCAGCAAAAAAAGACGGCAGAATAGAAAATCATTTAAATTCAATCATAGTGAGTACCACGAGATCAAAAATTATATTGATAAAGGTTTGCCATGGAACGTAAAACGTATGTCTTAAGTTATATCAGGTTCGTTCCAACACACCGTTCGATCGTTACTCGGACGAACGGGTCTCTGCGCAGAATGAATTTAGTGTTCCAACACAACGTCTGACCGTGATATGTACGAACAGCCGTTGGTTCCAACACACTGTTAGGCGGTACATGAATCGGTACTTGTACGATCAAACGAGTACGTAGATTTTTATCGAACCGTTTAGCCCCGGCTATACCAGACATGCGCAGAACGTAATAACCTCAAATGATTTGGAGTCCTTCGACTGTCAACAAGTATCTCTTTTGATCCATACTTGATTTTAGTGTGTTATCTACGTGCTAGTCGAAACTGTCGACAGCTAGCCAAAAAAGACCGTTCCAACACAAAGCGATGAGCGGATCAGTCAACTGTAATACAATGTTAACGCATGCGCATAAAGTTGTTCATGAACAATACATTGTACGATACACAAACTGCGTGTTGGAACGAACCTATATTTAGTGTCATACTGACATTAATATTTGTCAATATATTTTCTCTCTGACATCTTGTAGTTTTTCAATTATGGTTTACACCACAGCAGAAAACTTTCATGATTGAAGCGTATTTTAGAACAGGTGTACTAGTTAATGGAATTTGGGAATATAGTGAGTGCATATGTTTGGATAATTTTAGTGAACACTTTCCAAATTTTGCAGTAGTAGAGCAAGATTTTTATATGTGCCTTGTACATAGTATTGGTGTATTTCCCGAAACTGTATCTGTAACTCATAAAAATGGTGCTGGTAGGCCAACTATTCGTACAGAAGAAGTAATTATTGACGTTCGTTATCGTATGGAACAGAATCCCACAAAATCCTTGAGACGCCTGTCCAATTGGGGAACTTGAACATGCATCCATTTAAGATGTAATCATATCAAGCTCTTTTGCCAACAGACCACCCCAGACGTCTTGCGTACTGCCAATGATTCGTCAACAATTTAATTAATAACGACCTGCTAAGCTTAACATTTTTTTACGATGAGACATGGTTTCCTCTTTCGGGGGTACATACTCAAAATATGCGAATGTGGAGCACTAATAAACCGCATTTTTTTATTGAATCTCCACTACATTCTTAAAAAATTGGTGTTTGGATGGCAGTCTCCTATAGAAGGATAATTGGGCCGATTTTTTTCAATTTCACCATCAATGCAGAGAAGTACAGAAATAACATTTTTACTGAATTTGTTCAACAATTACACGACGATGAACTTCACAATGGTTATTTCCAACATGACGGTGCAACAGCATATACAACACGAGAAACTATAGCCTTTCTCCATGTTTTTTTATGATTGACTTATAAGTTTGCATACGCAAGTTGAATTTCCTCCGAAGTCACCTGGTTTGACTATTATGGACTATTTTGTGCTCCCTTACTGCAAAAATAGAATTTTCGGAACTCCTGTACATAATTTGCAAGATCTGCAACGAAAGATTATTGAAGTATGTGCAAACATAACGCCACAAATGTTGCAAAAAGCTTTAGATAGCATGAACAGGCGCGTAAACATATGCATCGGACAAAGCGGGGGTCGTTTCGAACATTTATTGTAATTTGTTTATTAATTTTTAATCAAATGTTAGGTAAAACTGCAGAATAGGACTCTCATCCGAATTTCCCGCCAATAGCATACGGAACCAGCTGCAACGTTGACAAATTTCGGTTACTTGGCATTTTGTCATTGAAACGTGTTTTTTATACTTATTATTGATTTGTATTAATTCGTTTTTTTTCCATAATTTCTATTAAAATGGCAGGTAGAGGAGGTATTGCAGGATACACCATTGTTCAGGAAGACGAAATAATGGAAATTGAACTTATTCGTGAGGAAAAGGTTATGTTTATTAATTTAGTTTTATTAATTTAGTTTATATATTATGTAATTAATCCAAACGTAAAGTATTATTTTAATACATATCCTTCCCCTAAAGCTAGATTTTTCATTATATACAATCACAGATTTTTAAAAATTTTAGCGAAATCCGCTTAAAGTAACAACAGCTTAAAATGTCTTGTTTACAAATATTTTTTAATTTGTTATAGATGCTCGGTTTGGCAACGCTGCCATACTTTATTGAGTTATGCGCATGCGTATGCCTGTTTGTGCGCATGCGTAAATGAGAGACCTATTCTGCAGTTTTACCAAATGTTATTCAAACCTGTAAATAATTTTAGATAAACATATAACTATTATATAATTTACATTTATAAATATTTACAAATGTCAGTATGACAATTAACCTGATAATTTAATCAAAATTATCTCAAAAGAGTGATATAAATTGAAACGGACGTTTTACATTCCATAGCTATCCTTTATCAATAAAATTTTTGATCCCGCGGTATGTGAAAACACAAGTTTCATAAGGCACCATTTTGTGGTATGAGTTCAGTTTAGAAAAGGAGACGTTTTCTAAAGAACGGGTGTGACAAAAGGCCTTATGAAACAAAGTTTTTATACTATTTTGCATTTTTTACATTAATAAATTGGAATTATTTAATTCAGAAAGTTAGGGGTTTTATTTTTATATGAAGCATGAAGTTGGTCACATTGATACTTGACATTTTCAAACAACGTGTTCGGACAACGCCAACTTTGAAAAATGAAATGAAGCTCATTTTCGATGTCATAATTAGTTCATTACGAATGCAAAATATAAAAAATCTATGTATAATGTAATTATACAATATATAATAGTATATAGACCACGCAAGCGTGACGTCAAATCGCCATTTTCTGTACGGTAGGTCAGGGTCTACGTTCCAAACAAATTTAAAGCGCCATTTGAAACGTATGGTCACTCTTGGTAAAACGATTTTTAATTAATCTTCCTATATTAATATCATTTGTTACTTGGTAAGTATGTAAGCAAAATATCAATATACATATTATAGTTATTAAAAACAAAATATTTGGCAATGGTGTTTTTTATTTGAAAAAAAATATTAGCAATGACTGCAAAAAAGCTTTTTCCACCTCGATAATTCTGCCTTTTCTGTAGGAAAAGTAAAAATAGTGCATCCCTTTTTTTCACTTAATGCTTGCAAGTAGGAGCAAAACACATCACCATTATGTATATCTATCTAACCTCACTTTTGTACTTTAGTTACTCAGGTATAACCGTGCTATAAAACAATTAATATTATTAATATCAGTTTTAAACAACGTCGTTCATACCTACATGCAATAACAATTAAAATTAACTTAAAAATAACAACTTTTCACTTCAAATTTGCAACGCGTTCCAAATACAATACGAAATACCCTATGAAAAAAATTTAAATGCCGTTTGTTTGGAACGCGATCCCTGACCTTCCGCAAAAATGACGACAGCACTTGCGTGGTCTATTGCAAAGAGCTGAAGTGCATACTTGCCGCTTGTGCATGAAGTTTACTGGTTGAGGCGCAACCGATTGCGTGATAGCTGGTTGAGGCGCAACCGAAACCTCTCAAAATATATCGTGCGTTCAAAAAAAAACAGCGTCAGAGTTGGCTGAAATGAAAGTTTTAGGAATGTCGCAACTTAACCACACCGTTCTGAATTGTCAAATGTTAATGTTATTACTGTCATGTAATAAAAACGATAACACGGAATTTTATTTATTTATGACAGGAAGATTATAACCTAGCAATTAATCCTGCAATTTTCTAAAGCTGTCTGGCATTTAGATGTAACTGTCATTTAAGAAATTCATATCAGTAAAGTTTCGACATGCTTTTTGATGTTATTTAGAAATCATGGCTCACTAGAGGAAAGTGCTGTCACAATCATATTATGTCAGATACCAGAATTACCAGTGATACAAATGTTTGTAAGATATGTTTATGCATTTTCAGTACTTTTTCTTTATGTATTAAACATAAAAAGATTGCTGAAAATGTAAAAGTGAACATTTCGTATCAACATAAAAAGTAAATATGACAAACTAGAAAGCAAATTTAAATTTTGGCGGGTGAATGTGGCCTCGTTGTAAAGTGCCATCTCCAATTGACTGCCCAATTATAAGAAAAGGACGAAATGATCTTCTATTTCACTAGGACAAATTTTTATTATATACTTGACCGTTCTTTGGTCTCTGATTTTGTGATTGTCATAATTGTGGGAAATATGTATATTTGGTTGCAGGCGTTTCAGTTTAAAACAATCAATATCCAATTAATTTATATGTGTCAAATATTCTAAACTTCACATATACCAAATCTCCACGTTGTACCGGTAACAAAAAACAGCACCTTTCCTTGGCTTAGTATATACCACATTTGATTCACATTAAATAAATAAGGAATTTGGCTTTTTGAGAAATATATTTTTTAATAATTGAAGAAGTATTAGGACGAATATATTTTAGGTATTTCAGTATCTATAGAATTTTGTTTAACGATACGATTTACGGAACTGGTAAATACAGGGAATAATCAAACACCGGCTTATTTAAAGATTGTTTGGAAGCATAGGTTTTAAATTTGTATAATTGTAATTCAAAACTTAAAATTATGGGTGAGAAAGAACTTTCAGCTGTAGAAACGGAATTATATGATCGACAAATACGCTTATGGGGCATAGAATCTCAAGAAAAGTAAATGATACATTCTCTGTTTATTTTAGCATTGTTTAAATTATTATTTATTTTAGGTTAAGAGCAGCCAATGTGCTTCTTATTCATGTTCGCGGTCTTGGCTCGGAGATCGCGAAGGATATCCTTTTATCAGGAATAAATTCATTAACAATATTAGATAATGGAACTGTTACGAAAGAAGAACAGTTAGTAAACTTTTTACTGACTTCGGATTCTCTAGGCCAAAACGTTTGTTTTATCTTATAAATAAATATGTATATGTTGCTTATAAACATTTCCTTATAGATAGCCGAAGCTGTATTAGTCAAAGCTCAGGCTTTAAATCCGTTAGTCAAACTTGTTGCGGATACTAATTCTATCGATGATAAGGATAGAGAATATTTTAAGCAGTTTACAGTAGTCATAAGTACAAAACTAGATTCAGATGATATTGTAAAATTCAGTGGTTGGTGTCGAAGTCTTAATGTGAAGTTCATTTCTGCTGATGTTTTTGGTATGTTTGGATTTGCTGTATTTGATTTTCAAGAACACCATTATTTTGAGTAAGTAAAATTATATGTTACATTGTAGTACGGATGCTCACATATTAAATTTATCTTCCAGGGATCGAGTAAAATTACCTAAAAAACGAACTCATGATGAGAATGAATCATCGGTGCCTGAAACCACAACCACAAGACTTGAAGGACTAATGAAGTATCCTGATTTAAGTATAGTTGTGAAATTTTGTAAAAGTGGAAAATTAAAAAAGTGCAGAAATATTTTTTATTATTTAATGTTAGGTAATTTTTATTTGGATCTTTCATTTCATTTTTTTTATTCTTTATTAAATTTTAGTGTTACTTGAATTTAGAAATGACTATAAAAGAGATCCATTATATAAGCATAAAGAGGAAGATCTGGGAAGCCTAAGAACAATTTGGATTAATATATGTAAATTATATGAAATTAATCCAGGAGCACTTGATGAAGTATTTAATTTGATTTTTGGTGAAATCGTTCCCATCTGCTCGATCGTTGGAGGTGTTGTAGCACAAGAAGCGATAAAAGCAGTTTCCGGAAAAGAAGTTCCAATTAATAATATTTTTTTGCTTAATCCTTTGAATTATTCAGGGAAAGAAGAGACTGTGGGTGTTTTATTCACAAAGAACATATTACAGTAATGTATTCATAAGTTGTAAACTCATAACTTAATAAACAAAATTTTATTTCATTTATTATAATATATAATTGTTATAATAAATAATACAGTAGATTCGCGATTATTCAAGTCCTAGTCAACCGACTCTCCAGGATAACCGAGTTAGTCGTTTATAATTGGCTCAACTCTATGGGTTCCACTGACGTAGCTTCGGGTGGTCCTAGGCCCACCCTAAGAATTGAACTGTTCACCCAAAAATTTATTTCATTGTAAATATTAAATTTCTACTATATCACTGTACCGAACAGAAAGTACTACAAAAAATGGTAAGTGCATATTTATCAAATACCTAATGATTTCCTAGAAATACCTAAATCAGCCATGTCAAACATGCGGCCCGCAAGCGTGTTAAAAACCGTTTTACTTAAAATTATTTAGTTATATTGAAGCTTTGATAATATGCTATATTAGGAAGAAAGTTTTCAGGGAACGGTAAGTTTTCTAACATATATTTTGTATATGTATGTTAGTTTTAATTAAAACATCATAAATAATTATAAGAGAGTAAATGTTTTTGTTTATTTACCGTTATGCAGCTCGAAAGCAGTGTTGTTCCGTGACCTGTTGAGATAATTGGTAGAATGGTTCGTGAAAATTCGGTAGAATTCGGTAGATTTGTTTATCCTTAGTTTAAAATCAAACAATTATATGAAAACAATTTTAATTTCTAAAATACATATAATAATAGTTATTAATACTATCATATAACTAGTAAATATAATAAAAATGTAAATATATATGAAGCACACTAACAATAACTTCTACTATTATATACATGATGTTTTATAAAACTAATGACGTTAATAATAATAATAGTTAATAAACTCTACTTGTCATCAGGTATATTTTTTAATGTTTCTTCATTTATTTTCAATATCAATTTTTTGTCTATTTTAAAATCAAAACAGCTATTTTTATTTAAATATGTCTTACTATGAAGAAGTCCTGTGACTGTTTCCGTGCTTAATTTAGTACGTTGCTTAGTTTTCATTAAATTGGTGGAGGAAAAAATTCGTTCCACATTTGCGGAAAAATGTAAACACGACAAATTTTGAATAAAATTACATAATAATGGAAAGACATTCGATTCATCACCACGTTTTATTGCCCTGACACTAGCCCAGAATTCCAACATATCTGTGCTGAAATTTTGGCGTTCTGTGTAATTTCGTAATTGCCTCCATTCGCTATCTAAATTTTCAAGTTCGTTTTGTGGTATTAAATTCGGAAAAAGTAAAGCTATATCTGCTATTGAACTTATAGTTCCGCTTTTTACTATCTCGGGGTCAATGAAATTAAATTTTTTAAGTGGGTTGTTTTTTAGTGGAAATCCAGTCGTGATTTGTGAACAACTTTCAACGTAAAAATCCAAACAACGTAGTCGCAAATATTTTATTTGTTCTGAACTCAATTTACCTTCTTGTAGATAAATTCTAACATTTGCTCCTAAATACAGATCTTCTAATGCTTGATAATTATGTGGATTTTTAAATTCAATGTTTTCTAATGCTGGAGATAATAAATAGTTACGTTTTAGGAAACAGTCACAAATTGTTCGAAAAATATTGGATACACTATTATATAAAGTAAATTTTTGGCGATTCTGATTGCATTTCACGATTTAGACTATTAAAGAGTGGCAAAACATAATCTAGAAATAATAGAAAGACTTTGGTTAGCGGATTATTTAAATGATCGAGTATGTTTTCAGCTGTTGAGACATCGCCATCTGGAACAGCAGTTGTAAAATATAATCTGAGCGGATTGTATTGTTCTAGAATTCGTTTAATAACTGAATCAACCGATAACCATCTGGTTTGGGACGGGTGTAAAATTTTGTGGATTTTAACATTGCAAAATAATTGATACTCTTGGAATTCGCTGATTCTTTTTGGACTAGAGTTGAAGTAATTAAAAATATGTCTTGTTAAGTTTTCAAGGAAATTTGGCAATTTTTCGCATGCGTATGAAGCAACTAAGGGAAATGAGTGGCAGATGCACTTCATGACAAATGAATTCGGTATATCTTTTTTTAGTAATGTTGTAACGGAATGATGTCTTCGCACATTACATTTGCTCCATCAGAAGCAAAGCCAATCATATTATCTTTATAAGGAACAGAATTTGAGACAAATGTACAGTAACGCGCCAAGTATCTTCGGCGCCGTCGTGCGAAATACTGATAGGCGCCTTTACCCTATATGGATTGAGCCAAAATTACCAGCCACTCTGCCACAGTTCAACATTGAAATTTATGACGAACTCTTTAGACTTGTTAGTACTGGTAGGTATTTTTTATTTGAGGCAAACAATAGGTTCACATTCAAAAAAGTATTATTAAAATTTTCTTGAATGAAGCCGAAAAAAGTCTGTATTCATTTAATAAAATTATTACAGTATGATTATTAGCTTCTATTAAAATGCTTAAGATACCCCTTTCACCTTTTTTAATTATTAAATAATATTAATTAAGTTAAATTTATACAAAAAACAGTGTAGATGCAAATATCAAGTACACTCTTTGAAGTCACAATAAAATTATTGCTGTCAATGCTAAAATAATTGTAATAATTGTTTTATGTAAATTTGTTGTAAACTTTCAAAAAATGTTTTTAATATTTTTAAAATTTAACTTATCACAAGTGGCCTTAGGCGCCTTTAAGGCCTTGGCGCCGTTTTGCGCTGCACGATCTTGCCCATATGGACGGCGCGTCACTGCAAATGTATTTATAACATGATTATATAAAGTTTCCGCATTCGCACTATCTAATTTCACAAGAGCAAAAAAACAGTCTCTGATTAAATTGTCTTTTGCATACCTGACGACGAGACAAAGATGTTTTATCGTTGAGCGATCTGTAGACTCGTCTATAATAAGGGAAAATTTATTATATTTAATATCCCCACATATATTTTCGAAACATTCAGCACCTATGACATTTCGAACAATAGCTGTGGTTTTCTTTCTGGCGCACGATATGCCTTGAGCAATCTTTGAATCGGGACAAATGTTAGCTATTAATTTTGGCAAATGATCCATTACCAAAAATGGCAAATTATGTTCTGCAATAAATGCAGACAAGCGGATCTCGGCTAAAACCAAGATAATTAAAATGATTGTAAACATGAAATAATTTAAATAATCATACCTTCCGCAATATTATTCTTTATTTGCGCCGATTCTGCCATACCTGCTGAAAATTCGGTTAAACGCGGCTGTTTGCGTATCATCCTTGCTGTATGTTTATGAATTATCGAAAGACTGTGTTTCATTAGAGAATCTTTTCCGCTAGAAATATTAATGTCTTTACTGCAGATCTTACATCTTACAAAATTTTTCCCTTTTTACTTCTAGAAAGTCATCTCTCAAAGTTTTCCAGCTTTTCCCAATCTTCCTTATAATTTTGGAAATATTTTAGTTTTTTTGCTATATTACTTGGGCCAGCTTGTTCACAGTCACTGTCACTACTCATATTTTAACACTAGGTATATTAATTTAAAAACAAATCAAGTGACACCTATGTATGTGTTCTTCTAGAACCGATATAGGATACTGATTTCAAATTTTAAATGCAAAAACAGAAACAAACCCTTCACTCAAGATGCCCCACTATTTAAAGTCATAGAAATAAGCAAATAACCAAATAGATATCGCTTTTATTCATTATTGAATGATATGTTGTATTTATTTCATTCATTCATTTGTTCGAAAGAAAAGGATTATTTCATTGTTGTAGTATTTTGAAATAATTATTTTCGGGGGAATAAGTATTTTTATTTGAAAAACAATGTTTCTTTAAGATAATTTTTAACCAGAATAGTCCCTTTATTTAGAATAAAGAGCGCTTGAGAATCGTGCAAATAAATACACTACCGACATACATAATTATTGCCTTTGAATTCAAGCATTATATCTAGAGAACGGACATTCTTACCACATGACTCGGCGTAATTCAATGAAGTATTTGTTAGTCTTTCCCGACCATCTGGTCCGCCGCGATTACAATGACAACACACCTATTGTAGTCGGAGGATAAATATCCATTAAACGCAATCGGCATCTCGAAATGTATTGCTGAGCACATCCCGACGTAATACAATGAAGTATTTGTGTTTGACTTGCTCGGCCACCAGCGTTAACAATGGACAACGGCTATTGTATTCTGAGAACTTAGTCATGTGGTAAGAATGTCCGTTCTCTAATTATATCGACTACAATCCATGGTAGCTTTTATTACTGTCCCTACTCATAAAATTGCTTGCCTGTTCTAATTTTCTATTTATTATAGTCATAGATTAAAGATGAATGCCATTATAGTAGTAATTTATTATATTGTATTTTTATTCTTTATTAAACATTAAAAAAAAAATATCCCTATAAATATTTACATTAACACGTATTATTTACATGAATATAAACAGTTTTAGCACAATTTTTTTTTTTCTCATTCGTTTAAAAATCGGTGTAGATATGATGGCTTCATCGGTAGATCGGTAGAAGTGCAGAAAAATAGGTAGATCTACCGAAAAATCGGTAGCCGGAACAACACTGCTCGAAAGTAAAGCACATTTTCGATTGATATAAAATTGACCAAATAGTGGCATCTATGTTTAAGAGGATGAACTAAAATGCGCGTACTCAACCTACCTAAAACCAAATGTCACCTGGCGAGTCAGTTGCGTACTTATTGTTACAACACGTAACAGTACTTGTTATTTATTTCAGATAAAGTTTTCAAGATGCCTCTTTCAAAACCAAGTGGAAGTAAGAGCAAACTCGTAGATGAGCGTCGTATCTTTCAAGAAAAGTGGGAATTAGAGTTTTTTTGTTGTGAAGTAAAAGACAACATTATTTGTTTGATTTGTAACAGTACAGTCGGTGTCTCAAAATTATACCGGGTTTTTCTTTTGTCATTACACATAGGTATAATGCATTGACTGATTTTCTGTCATTTCCAATTATACATAGGCATAAATGTATGGTATCCTAAATACGTATTTCGACAATTAAGTTGTCATCATCAGTAGGTAAAAACCACTAATCAAAGTGGGGCACGAAAAAGCTAACACATATAATAACGCAACGACCTTACACGGCGTCCACGTATACACTGACTTTAAAATAAAAATAGACTGACTAAAAATTATGACAACTTACCTCTCTTAAGTAAACGGCAACAACATGTGTTTATTCTCTATTCGAAAGTCCTCAACCTTGGGAATCTCTGGAATTGTTGGTGGCTTTGACAAGTTTTAACCCTTTAATCGACATATTGTGATCTGTGTGTAATTAATGATTGGCCACGTTAGATTTTTATGGTCTATTGAATTTAATTAATTGTGTTCTTTAAAACGGGTTATTATTGAGCGTTTTGTTAGACCTATATATTTCAAATTGCAATCATAGCAATTAATTTCGTATATAGGCAGTGGCGGCTCTTGATGACGTACGATGTGCGCTGCTGCACGGATGAGACTACTTCGAACTATTTCGGAAGATTTCGGTACGGTTACTTGCTTCTCTGTATATATGAAATCTTAAACGAAGCAGTCTCATCCGTGCAGCAGCGCACATCGTACGTCATCAAGAGCCGCCACTGTATATAGGTACCTGATTTCAAATTCAAATTAACTTTACCTTTGGTATTCCCTAGGAGATTTGTGGTGTTTTCGGACCGAAAGGCAACTTGGAGACCTCGTTCTTCGACAACTCTATTAATGTTTTTCGTGATTATATACTCAATTGGATAGTATGTACACATGTAGGTACTTTTTCTCCTCCTCCAAATAACTTCTGTTTTTCCAACTCATAACATAAAATCGTACTACGAGATTTATACCGTGGGTAATTATTATTCAAAGAAAAATTCTAAAATATTTAAAATGACAAAATTTATTTCTTCATAAGTAAATGCTGACTTTTGTAACTTGATTGTCTATAGCAGTGGTGGCCAAGAGGTCGACCGCGAAGGCGATTTAGGTAGCCCCCAAGAGATAAATAAATAAACTGAAAAAGAAGACAAAAAAAATCAAGTGTATTCGCGCCAATAACTACCCACGCGCTTTGGTCGTAGCGCAGTGCAAGTTACGCCATCTAGTTTCACTAGGTAGTACTAACTTGCCTAGAACAATATCGACGGCGGCGATGGAAGATTCGTGAAGGCGCGCGAGCGAACGCTGTGTGGTTTCGCGAGTTGTTTCTCGAAATTTCTAGATGTCGCTAATCCCATCATATAATATAAATAGCTGGCGGAAGCCACAGCCAGTCAGTTTGAATTCAGAAGCGATACGAAACGATAAAAAGTGCGTGAAGAGTCCTGGACAGTCCAGTGCGTTTGGACAGACGTATGCGTTGTGACTGTGAATACCGAACTGTGGGTGGAAATGGTTCGTTCGTTCGTTCCTCACGTGAAATTCGTCAGGCAGCGGCGTAACAATACTAAGTAACGCAGGGACCTTTGTGAGTTTGTGACTTTTATTTAATCAAAATGAGTGTGCCATCTGGTTCAAGGAAAAAAAAAAAGTAAGACTTACCATTATCACAGTGAGTGGGAAGAGGAATTTTTTTTCGTTATGGTCAACGACAAATGTGTGTGCCTAATTTGTAATTCAAGTGTAGCATTACCGAAAAGAGCAAATGTGGAAAGGCACTTTAAAACTACACATTCCAAATACGCCACAGATTTTTCATTTGGCAGTGAAATTCGGAAGGTAAAAGTACGAGAATTAAAAAGCAGCTTAAGTGCGCAACAATCTTTTTTTACGAAACCAGACTTGAAATCAAAAGCTGCTACACTGGCGTCATTTGCTGTTACGGAAATATTGATAAAACGAAAGAAACCTTTTGAAGATGGAGAAATGATCAAGGAATCCATGCAAGAGCTGGAGAAGTACTGTTTAATGACTTTAAAAATAAGAAAGAAATTATTTCAGCCATAAATGCCATTCCTCTGTCACGAAACACTGTGATGCGACGAAGTGAAGCCTTAAGTGGAAATTTGGAACAATTGCTTAAGGAAGACTTGCAAAAATGTAGTTTTTTGTCACTACAATTCGATGAATCCACCGATGTGACGGACACTGCTGAATTGTGCATTTTCGTGCGTCTAGTTTTTGAAGATATGACATCAAAAGAAGAATTATTGACGATGATTCCATTGAAGGGGCAAACAAGAGGTGAGGATATCTACAGATCTTTTAAAGATTTTGTAGAAAAAACTGAGTTTCCGATTCACAAAATAGTTGCTATTACGACAGATGGAGCACCCGCTATGCTGGGACAAAGAGTTGGTTTTATTTAATTGTGTAAAAATGATGACAACATTCCAAGTTTCACCAACTATCACTGCATCATACACCAGCAAGTTTTGTGCTCTAAAATTCTTGACTCGGATATTATCATGAAAATTGCCTTTAAAATAGTTAATTCTATTCGAGCCAGAAGTTTGCAAAGGCGTCAATTTCGAGCTTTACTTGAAGAGACTGAAGCCGAACACTCGGATCTTTTGCTACATACAGATGTTAGGTGGCTTAGCCGTGGTGCTTTTTTGAAGAGGTTTCGCCAATTACTGCCAGAAATCAAAACATTCATCCATTCGAAAGAAGAAAATGTACATGAGCTTGAAGATGAAAAATGGCTCATGAAGCTCGCCTTTCTTTGTGACATAACGGAGAAACTCAATCAGTTGAACTTAAATCTTCAAGGAAAAGACAGGAATGTGATTGATATGACAACTTTGATTAAAACATTTAAAAGTCAAATTCAAGTGCATGCATCTCAATTAAGACGAGGTGAACTAAGAAACTATAAAAACATGGAAGAAGAATGCACGTACAACTCAAATCGGGACTTTGAAACTTTCGCCAGACAGCTGGAGAACTTGCACCTGGAGTTCGAAAGAAGGTTTTTGGATTTCTTCGCTCTCGAAGAAGTGCTAAGTTTCATGACATTCCCTTTTAATGAAAGCAATGACCTTCACAGCTTGATTGCAAAAATCGGCAAGTTAACTGATTCTGAATCTGTTGTGGTGGAAGAAGAAATAATTAAAATGAGATGCGAGATATTTCTGAAAGCAAGAGCATTTGGCAGTAATACTGATTTTTGGAAACTGATTTGCAAAGAAAAGTACCCATGCCCAAGAAAGGTCCCCTTATATTTGACTTCGTTTTTCGGTTCCACCTATCTTTGCGAATCGACATTTTCTACTATGAATACAATAAAAACCAAACATCGTTCTCGTTTAACAGATGCCCACTTAACTTCCTGTTTGCGCATCGCAGTTACTTCTTACACTCCTCAATATAATAAACTTGTGGAGAATATGCAGTGCCAAATATCCACCCAAAAACCTAATACAGAATGAAGATTATGCATTTTGTTTTCAACGTATATAATAGAAAAATACTTACTAACTTATCGCTAAAATGTTTTATTTCTCTCTTGTAAACTCTACCTGAGAGTCGCCCGCAAGAAACATTTTTGAACACAAGTAGACCTCAGAGGTCAAAAGTTTGGCCACCCCTGGTCTATAGCAAGAGTGTTTGTTGTAGTGAAATTTGTCTTTCCCAGCATCATACACTGGAAAGCAATTTTCACACAAATATTAACTTGTATTGTGTTCTCCACACCCGATTTTTAATAATATTTGATATTATTAAAAATGTTTTTGTTAATTACATATGAGTTTCAAAAAATAAAATTTAAGAAATACTTCCGAGAATTGCATCATTTAAAGGACAACGCAGTTGTAAAAATATTTACATTACACGTATAGTAAACATAATATTAACACATATTCATTATATAGTTTATAAACCCATCACCAAAAAACGGCTATAATTATCAGATACGATTAAATTACTCGATTAAATAAGTGTTAGTACGAATTTATTTAACAATTTGTTATACATTTTGAAGTTATATAAGGTAAGTAATTCATTTAGAGTATACTACAATTGACTGAGTTCATACACACTAAAATACCGCGCAATAAAGGTAACTGACGTGTCATATGAGGAGCTTTTTTTGTCAAAAACAATTGCGGCTGTTGTACATATCGGAAACAATATTTTTCTTTTATAATGTTATTTATAATGATCTAAAATGTAATTTAGAAAAGGATTATATAATATGTGTGATGTATTTAATTCGATAGCATAAAACAAGTTTTGGACTCGTTGCATTTTGTTAAAAAATGGGACATGTTGCGATTTGAAAAGAAATTTCATTTAAATCATTGTATAAATAAGGGCTTTATTACTAAAGACGCATTCAAAAATACTGTAAAATAATTATCAAATTATTTCTTCTGAAAATCAATTTGAAAATTAGTCTTTATTTCATAAATATATATTCAAGAACACTCCAACAAAAATTCTTTATTATTTCTTCTGAAAACCAACGTAAAAATAAGACTAATACTAAAAGCAATACAATAAAAATTATAATTTAATTTCTTCTTCTGGTTCTAGGCAAACACACGGTTCGTCTTCTGATTGTAGCAATGGATCATCCGTAATGTGGTCGCGTAAAAGTTCGAAGTACCAACTAAATCTGTCTTCATGATACCACTTCTTACCAAACGTTTCTTCTAAAAGCTTATTAACGGCCTTTCCTTTATCTGCGGTCAGAAAACGTCCTTTGTTGCTCAAATGTATTTCCAAGTTTTTTAAATTTTTTCCTCGCTTTAATAACGAATCAAATTTATTTGAGGGATCAGTTATTCGGAAATCCATTTCCATTTTTATTTTAACAGTCTTTCCTCTTTCTTCTGAATTTTCCTTTACTATAAAAACTTTCTTTTGCTCGCTTATACCCACAACTTTTTTAAATGTCTCCAAGAGAGATTTCAGATCATAAACGTACCAATCCTTGCCCATAACAAACGTTGCCATATTGTTTGTATAAATTTTGATATTCTTCCGGTACAAGTATTCTAGAGTGAGGCCGTAATTCTCGTTCTACACGGCCCCCACCTCATTTGAACCTCTTCCACTTATATCTTCAGTCCACGTATAAAATGATGGATTAGTCGATTTTAAATTAACCACGCAAAATGCATAAAATGATATTTGCAAAGAATAATACGCTTCCTGTATTGGTAGTTTAGGCAGATTTTGCACTTGTTGGAGATCGAAACAGTAGCTTACTGTTCCCTCTACTTCTTCCTTCATTATTGCGTGAAACTGTTTAGCTCTCAATTTATGTATCTTTAAGTCACGTTTATGATTCTCTTTTTCCACATTGAAAGCAATTTTAATTTGATTTTTTAGTCTTTCACAGTAGCTGCAAATGTCACTAGCAGAGGAACCAAATCCCAGATTGAAATCATTAGAAAATAGTTTGCGAAAGTAAGTGTGGTTAACCTGTTTCTCGGCATCAGCGCTGTTATTATACATTTTGGACATCTTCGAAATATTTAATTCCGCAGGTAGATAAAGTCTTTGTGATTTTGATCTATTATAGTGAGATTCGCATGCTTTGAATTTTCCAATAAATTCTTTTGCGTTTCTTTTCTTTGCAGCAAGCTTATCTTTCCACCTATTACCACCTCAATTTTCTTTTTGCTCTTCTCCGCTTCTAATATTTCTAGCTACTAACAAAACTCTTCTACGATTTACTTCAAATAACGTTTCGAAAAATGCTCGACATACTAAAAATTTTTGTTTCTCAGTACGAACCTGCATTATAACGAACATAGTTTGTTACAAACAGTTTATAATATAAGTAGAATAACTTACTGTGTAACTTATTTGCAAATTATGAGATCTTTTCACAGGAACATTTCGCTCACGACGCCGTTTTGGCAACTGGATTTCAATTAAACTCACCAGCCTAGAATTCTGCTTGATTCTGTCGTTATTAATATAAAACTTTTTTTTTACTTCTAGCAAAATTGACATAGGTATTTGATGACACTTCAATTTTTTATTGATGGTATGATTGCAAGGGCGTCTCCATTTATCTAGATCTAGATCCTTTGCAGCATATCTACGAAACATTATGAAACACAGTTTGAAACAAAATCTAACCTAAAACTTACTTAGCGTTCCTTTTTGCAATTTGCTCCTGTGCCCGGGTCCTCTTTCGTTTTCTGCTTCCACGACTGTTCTCAGCCACACTAACTCCTTCATCACTATTCTCGGCATTCATATTTTAAATTGTTTATAACAATTTCACACACAAAACAGAAAACAACTAGCGAGATCACAATTTGTCGTACACAATGAGTCACACACTTTACACAGACGGACTTGTTGCAGTTTGCAAAAAAAAAAGATTGTGGACTTGTAACATTTTGTTCGAAACACATCAAGTTCGGTACACATTTTAAATGGGACTTATTGCAGGTTGACGAAAATGCAAGTTGGCATTGTATTTCTCACATCTTAATGAAGGTAAAGCCATCTATAACTCAATTTATGAAAAAAGTGGACTTGTTGCGCTATGAAAAAATACTCCTCATATATACACCGTCAACGAAATCAACTGAGTGTAGTTGCATAAAAATCCATAGATTAGAAAATTTTAATATTTCGAAATTGGTGGCATTTGTTATGGTTGTATTTATGCTTGTTTACCTGTCATTATTGTTTGTTGTTGATCGTTTTTGTGTTTTTGTTGGTTTTTTCTCTGTATATTCTTGTGTTATTTTTACAAATTTGTCTTTACAAAGAATTAGAATAATGTTGTTTACGGTGCAACAAAGCACCTTGATTATTATGGACAACTTTCGAAGTGGAATACAAAACGAAGATGGGACATGGACTTATTTTCTACGATAGTGCCTTCAGTAGTTTTCGGCAAAATTTCCTGAAGAGGACGTATTTACACATCAGCGCAATAGGCTAATGAGAGGTTTTTGGAAACTGGTACCGTTTTTAAACGAATAAAGCAGATGTTATTGTGGAAGATATTCGAAACAGAATAGAGATTAGTTTAAACAAATCTCTTAGAAAATTATCCACGATATACGACGTGCTACCCAAAAATATGGCGCGAGGGGATTGTAGAACAGTTTTATGGCGTTAGATGGTGCGAGCTATGTCTATACTAAAATCAGTCTGTCAAACGGTACTTTACTAAATAGTGACAAACACTTTTTTAGCCTTATGCATAGTCGTTTTAGTGGCTACTAACACGCTACTAAGACCATTTTAACATCCTAGTAAGAATTCCGGTATTCATAGTCGCGTTTGATGCGTACTAACAGCGTTTTAACTTTAGTAGGCTTCAGTGGCGGCTCGTGCTAAAAATTTTAAGGTGTTCTGCAAGTTTTACAAAAAAATTTACCTTGCACGGGCAGTAAGAGGTTGTCTCCCATCGATCTTATCGTGCTTTCTTCGCCTTCCGCACTGAAGTAATGGATTTCTGGAACGATTGTCAATTGTCACACAAAAAAATAAGAGTTACTAAGCACTACTTTACTAACAAATTATTTCTTATAAATTAAATCTATTCTACGTTCTTTTCGATTTGCAAATTTTGTTATCACTTTGTCATTAAAATTGTCTATTTCGGAGATAAACTTTTTTTCGATAGATAGCATGGAAAGAGATGTTAAACGATCTTCGGTCATTCAATTTCTGAGAAACATCTTAATTCGATTTAGTGTTAAAAGCATCGTTCGGCCTCTGATGTTGTCATGGGAGTTGTTATTACAATTTCTAATAATTTTCTAGTCTCCTTCAACGTATCTCCCAGATTGTTTTTTATTAAAAATTTTAGAAGAGGTAGTGCGCCTTTTAAAGATCTACAATCAGTTCTTGAGTAAATAACAGACAATTCAGTTCGTAATCTTTCTTTATCAAGGGTGGGATAATAGGAGAATGCGGAAGTGGGTTTGTCCTCAGGAAATTTACTGCAATACTCTCCAAAGCATTCCGAAAAAAAAAAGTGATGCCACTACTAGATGCTCTTTAAAATGAAATCGATCTTTTGCACAATTTAGAATAACATCACACACCTCTAAAGCCGAAATTCGATGATTAAATCTGCTGTTATTTGGACGTTTGCGTTTTTCTGGTGGTGGCTCATCGCTTATTAAATCTGATGCTTCACTTATGATGTTGTCAATATTATTTCGAACTTGGCCTATACTGCGTTCAAAATTTTCGATAGCGTCTTTTACTAGAGTGGGTTCAATTTTTCTTTTCTGCAATTGATTAAACAGGATATCTACATGGGGCATTACATGATGGAAAAAAGTCAGCCAAAAATTGAAGATCGGATCATTCAATGTACGGCGAATAGAGACGGCTGCCCTACAGACTGTGTTGTTGGAGAATTGTTCTTCTATTTCTTCCATACACTCAATGAGAGAGGCCCTATTTTCGTACACAACATTAATGGTCCTGATATTAAAATTCCAACGGGTTGTAGCGCCGTGGGGGATCCTTCTGTTTACAATCTTGTTTAACACTTCTACTCGTTGGGGTGAATTATTAAAAAAGCCGGGAATGTCTTGTAGATTTCCAAAAAATACACGTACTTGCGAATTTGCAGAAGCAGCTTTAGATATAATTAAATTTAATTGATGGGCATAGCAATGTACATAGTGCGCAAAAGGGTACTTTTTTTTAATCAATGCTTGAACGCCTGCGTGTTGTCCGCTCATCACCGCTGCTCCATCGTAACTCTGTGCAATCAGTTTGTTAGGTGAATTTTGAATTAAAGCATCTATGACACTTAAAATTGTTTTGCTAAGTGTTTCTGCATCACATTTTTCAGGAATGACGTAATTCCAAAAACGTTCAATTGGCTCACCATCACGAACATATCTAAAAATAACTACCATTTGAGTTTTTGCAGCAACATCCGTTATTTCGTCCGCCATGATCGCCAAAAACGGAGAATTATTAATTTCCTCAATTATTTGTTCTTGGCAGACTTCAAGTATGCCCTGTAACAGATCATTCTTCATTTCTTTGGAAGTGCCTTTAAATACCGAACAATTTTTTAGGTGCTCACTTAGAGTTGCATCTAATTCAGCCGAAAAATTAATAAGTCCACGAAATATCCCCGGATTCTCGGAAGTATCGCTCTCATCATGTCCCCGAAGGGCCAATTCAAAAGCTCCACAAAATTTTATACAATTAATAATTTTTGATAAAATATAACGATTCTTTGACACATTTTCATTATGTCTCTGTATATTTACCCAATAAGCAGAATCTAGTTGAACCATAATATTAGTTGACCCTAGTAACGCAAATTCCATACAATTATGAAGATGGCTTTTAGAATTCTCATGTCTTTTTATTTTCAAACTCAAGTGCTCTAGATCCGTGACCCCTATTTCCGTCCAAGCTTTATCGCCACCAAAAAGTAAACAGGGAAAACAATATAAAGCATTTTTTTGGTTGCATCCACAAATCCATTCGTTTTTTGAATAAATATCGCTACTAAATTTACGTGTATAATTTTTCCCTCTACTTACACCAGTTTTTTCAATAGTGATATCTACTAATGGCCTACCATTTGCTTTTAATTTTATCTTTTCTTCGAATGAATATTTAAAGAATCTCTTCACATTAATTAAATTAAAGACCACCTCCATAATACACAGAGTTTATATAAATTGTCAACAAGACACAAAGACAAGCACGCGCACTCTAATATTATTGTTTTTACGTTAAACTCGCCGCACAGTAAAAAACACGCGAAAATATTAAATACCTATACCGAATCATATGACCGCGCTGGACTGAATGCAGCGAACATGCCTGATAAAATAACGCATTGGTTTTAGACATCCGCGGGGGTAGCGGGGTGCGCGCGGGTGTTTGAAAGAGCTCTGAGCGCACGTACGTGTGGACCAGATAAGGAACAAGTGAGCGATCGCGCGAATTAGGTTGGTTATTCCACTGGTCGCCTATTGTATATTATTTGATAATATACTATATATAACCGGCGTTAGTGTTGGAATTTCGGAAGCGAATATCTCGGCTTCTACTGATCGGATTTTGATGATTGAGGTGTCAAATTGTAGGGTTTGATGTCCTCTACAGGATGATGTAGAAAAATATGCAAATTTTTTGATATACAGGGGGAGAATTTTCACAACAATATGTTACGCTTTTATAAACATCAGAAATGTCGGAAAAATTATGTAAAAGAAAACTAGTTGTAACTAATACAGGTTCGCCCGCCCAATTTTTTGGGAGCTCTGCAGCACTGCAGCGCTTATGCGCCAGCCGCCACTGGTAGGCTACTAAATCCCTAGTAGCGTCTGAGAACGTGTTTAAAGTATCTATTAAAGCTAACCTATAAAAAGAAAAAGCGCGTACTGCCGAAACGCTATCGTAAAGTGATATAAAATTGCGAGTAAAAATCATATAACAAGAATTCATTAACTGTAAGTATACGGATAATCGGCATACAGCAATTTTAATATTAATGGGAGTGCATGATATGTGTCAAAATAGAATTTCATTATAACTAAAAAAAATTTTATTAATTTTTTATTATTAATTTTCGAATGCTGTTTCCAAATATCCATGAGATGCAATGAAGCAAACTGCTGAGAAAAGGTTTGTTGAATATGTATTTATGCTATGGTGTGGGCTTCATTTGCAAATATTACTTCTGTAGCAGGTGGATGGTGTGCTGTAAATGTTAGCTTGTATTTATGTAATATAATTAATATGTATATATCTGTATTTCTTCCAACTGTTGCTTTGCTGGTTATAAATATGAATCATTTAACTTAAGGGAAGTAATATGATATATTTATTACATGGCGAATACAAGACGAATCGGAAATTGAATTCGTTTAAACTCAAAGGGCATATGGGTTAGGATCATCGGAATCCTCGGAGTGAGAACTTCCTCACCTTTGAATTTTCCTTTGAGTATCGTCGCGTGAATCACACTGATCATCAGTTTCCTTATCACCAAACGCGTTCCATTGCATAGTTTTGGTTGGTTTAGATTTCGCAGCATGATGACTTCCGAGCCAACTTTCAGTTGTAAATTGTGCGGTGGTAAGCCAGGCACATCCAAGGAGTTTAAACCACCTATTATAGAACCTACATTTAAGCAAATTTTTTATCTTAAATCTTATCTTTTCAAGGAAATGAACATTTACTGTCTTCAAAATAAATCACCTTGAATGTCAGATTAAATCTTCTTCGATAATGTCTGCCCAAAATGCAGTTATTTGAAAACAGCTATTGTATTTTTGAGTGTTCGCTAGAAAATGTCATGATTCTGGTGTTTCGCCACGAAGCAATGGGTGCAATGGCTGGGTGCAATGGCTAATCGCAATTTCACTTTCCTATTAGCGGAACACAATCCAGGCGTTTCTCCAGTAAACTTCTATGCGCCACAATGCTCGCAAACAATGTCCATTGGAGCAGTGCGAACGAAAAGATGCGAGCTGTAATCAATTGTGCAATCGTATAGAAACGCTACTCGATTCAAATCAACACTTGAAGCATTTCTTCTTGCGCGTCTCTCGTTGTTGATCTGTGCGATAACCTCGACAATTTCTTATTGCTAACCGAGCCGTTTCACGGGCTGCCTCTCTTTGCTCTTGTGTTTGGATTGATTCGCAATGTTCCGAAGCCTAATTGCATTACGACTTTGTTAGGAAAGATTAGATCTTCTGGGTAGCGGCATCGTTAATAATATCACAATAAGATTTATTAATAACACTCGCACAAAACAAACAAATCGACCGGTAACTTTTATATGCTTTTTTCAAAACAAATCACAGACAACATGAAACAAAAAAATTACACTTTTATATCACTGATTTGCAATGGACATCAATTATTACAAATAAGCTATAAGCGTGCGTGACGTAAGCTGTCAAGTGCGGAAGATGGCGGAGTTCCTAACCTAATTTATTAAAAAATTAATTTTCTGTCTAATTTTTTTTCCGTGAATTTTTCCGATATTTTAATAGTTATTCTGCTATTCGGGGCGGAGACGAATCCAAGAAATCATTAAAATCGGTCCAGCCGTTCTTGATATATAAATGGTGTAACTAACCCAACTTTGTTTTATGTATTAAGATTACGGTATATGATAACACGTTGAACGGAAGATAGAAGAGGACAGTCAATTATAATTAGTTAGTAAGAGAAGAAAGATACGACACGTGAATGTAGAAAAGACATAGATCTGGACGTAGAGAATATAAAATATAAAACACTATTTAAAAGAAATATTAAGAAACGTAAATGAATGGAAGAACAAGAGTTTTTAAATATAGAATACAATTTCTAAGAGAGAATTTTTACATTTGAAAAAGAAATAAAATTTGTATTGAGGAAAGTTTAATCAATTATTAGAATTCTCACATTTTCAGTCTTAAAGAGAATTACTATTTTATTTTGTTTCAATTAATTAATATATTGGGTGTTCAGAAACATTCGAAGTCAAGTGGGCTCTGAACAAAAAATCGTATATCTTTACTTAAGTATCTGATTTGTAATAATTATTAAATGTCAACTGTTGTCTGTCAAAAATCAATCTATCTCAGACATGACTTCATATTTTCAAGGACTACTTTGACTTCGAATGTTTCTGAACACCCATTATATCATTTTATCATAAAAAAAAGTATCTGTATCGCGCAGATTTTGATGATATCTATAATAATGAACTCGACAGGTTTGTGTACCGTATTAAAGGTATTCAAAACTTTCAAGTTAATTAAATAAAATTTTTAAGATTACTTGTTTTATATGGATATTTGATTGATTGTGAATAATTCTAATTTCTGTTTTAAAAGCAAAAGAAATAACACAGACGTCTTTTAAACCGCATCTAGAGTAAGGTTTTGGTCTCGTAATTAAAATTCTCATTAAATAATTACGATTTTAAATAAAACAAATTGTGTTGTGTGATATTTAGTATCTCATGTGGTAGGGCAAATTCTCGTCACATGAATATGAAATAACACATCTCTCTTTTAAAATATTATAATACTATAAAATCCATAAACTTCCTTAGTCATTAATTTTAAATAAAAAGCACTGCGTCGTACTTTGGTATTTTGTAGAGTATTAGACTCGCTGGTCTAAAGTGACACACAGGTGTATTTAGAAGATTTATTAAAATCAAACAAAAACCTTCAAAGTCATATTTTTAGATATATAGGTATTAGGTATGCTTATATTTTAACTAGATATAAATATTTACATGATATGCTTTCTCTTGAAAGGAAAATATAATTGACGATTTCTCTTGAAAGGAAAATATAATTGACGATATTTATCACATTAAAAATTCATGTATATTTTTGCAAATTGTGAACAATCAATGTATTAAATTGAATATCTTGTCGTATTATTTCGCTCCTTATTACATTGGATGCTAGGCTTAGTTGCAAGGAACCCGTTTTGAAAACAAAAACTCTGAGAGCATTTTTAAGAGTCGAAACTATAAATATGTATGTATGACGATTCATGTTTTGTAATTGGAGCACATTTTGAAAATCAAAGTACAAAATAATATGTTTATTTAACAAAAAAAAATTGTTTCCACGTCTCCTACCACCTCTATATGTTTTTAGAACATATTGTATATCGAGTTGTCGTTGCATTGTGTGTTGCCTGCATTTCATTGCTTAAATTCTGTTAATTAGGAGTACTAATGAAGATATATTATTGTAAATCAATTTGATTATAGTTTTAGATATAATGTTTAAATTATATTAAATCGTCTACGATTATTATTAAGGTTCTTTAGAAGAAAAATACAAATATATTTGGGAATAATTGAAGGTTATTTTCTAACGGTCGAAATTTGAACTTTGATCCAGGTATTGTTTTGAAATTTTCTATTCTATTTATTTCATAGTACATTATAGAAGTATTCAAGTAAAATCGTAATAGAACTCCTTTACTGAAACTAATATTAAATGTATTTTGAAAGTTACGATGTATCCATACCATATTGTTTAAAATTTTCCAGTAACTTTAGTTCTACATAAATCAAATCCATAACATTTGATTATTTTAAATTTATATGCGATACAGGCTTTTAATAAATGAAAAGGCTTCTAAAAGCGATATAAATTTATACTTATCAACGTTATTGAAAAAATTCCAAATGGTTTTTTGAAGACGGAGTACGGCATATTGAACTTTGCACTATAAATTATTGGACGGCGCCAAAAAGAAAAAAACCCACTGTTGTGTGTATATTTTTAAGTACCTACATCTCAGTAGAACGTATGAAAGTACAAGTATTTTCTATGTTTTCTGTTATACACTAGAGGCGTGTAAACTACGTCACATTCTAAAAATATGCAGGATTCTTTTTCGAGGAAGCGTCGAGACGCGGACGTCTTTGAACGGTCATTCAGTTACGCTTCGGCGACTAAATATTCAGATCACGGTCTCTTTCCGATCAAGAAATACAAAAAAAAAAATAATCGTAAATTAGGTGATTGTTACAAGATTCCAATTTCTTTTTCGAAAATATATTTTTTTCAAATTTCCAGTGTTAATACTACATTCTTTTTAACAAGTTAATCGATCATGGATCATGATGACGACGAGGGTATTGGATTCATTTCGGAAAGTCACTATGCCAAGTCGGCCTCTGAAGATAGACAGGCGGCCGTTTCGCTTCTGCAAGGTCCCGTCCGACAATCCAAAGGTGGTAGTTTGTTGTCATCAAACGTTAATGACATAGACGTACCGATTTATTCAACAGACAACTTAACCGGACCCAGAAGACGTCCTGTAACCGGGGTGAGTATTATTTTGTAGGCTAAGTTCACCAGACACATCAAATGATGACGTCGGATTGTTTTAGGTGCTTGATGTTTAAAAATGTTATTGACATTTTGTTTTTTAAATTTTAAGAGTCAAGGGTCATTTCAAGGTGACAGAATAGTGTTTTCTATTCGTTTTGCACAAGAGCAGAGATTACATAAATTCTTTTCAGTCAAAAAACATTGTGGTTTGGATAGACTAATATAAATAACCTTTGAGGAAGATATGCATTTGTATACATGCGATCAAAAGTATTAGCGTCATTTTAACTTGATAATGCCTATGATATTCGTTAGAAAAAAAAATAAATTACAGAAGGGAGTTCAGTGGTAAATAATTTAGATTTTTTAATACTCTTCCCGCTTATTTTTTTTAATTTGAATTATGAATTTCCCAAGCACATTTCTACCGTTTAGTACTTTACAAAACATATTGTTTTGTTATCAAATTATAGAAATATAGAATAATTGTTATACTTCGTTTTAAAGCTTAAGTAAATGTACAAGCATTATTGAAATTACGTACAGCGTTGCAATTCTTTACGTTATAATTTATAATCCAAACATTACCTCAAAATTTAAAAAATATATACAAGCTGTCCCGTATCGTTATGTTCAAATTTTAAGAGTGTAAAGTAGACTTAATTTCAAGTAACAAAAACGCAAAACTTGTATATCCATTTTTATTTGTTTCAAAGTTACTATTAATGTGATTGTTAGATCATGAAAAAAAATGTTATCCTAAAGTCAATAAAAACTGATTTTATTTAAAATAATATTTTCGAAATGTCCACCTCCTTGTTGAATGCAGGCTTGTGCCTGTAAGCCAACAGAAGAAGTAGTTATCCGAATTTCATACTTGTTTTGTCAGATTTGCTCGGCACCCAGGTGAATACGATCCAACAACTCTTCTCTTGTGTTCGAAACTTGCGCGTAGACTAAATTTTTCATGTAACCCCATAAATAAAAGTCAAGGGGATTAAGATCGGGTGATCTGGGTGGCCATGCAACAGGACCACCTCGACCAATCCATCTTGGATAATTGACTTTAACCCAATTTCGGACAGCAATTCCAAAATGTGGTGATGCCCCATCCATGTGAAACCACATGTCTCGTCGAACATTCAGTGGTACGTCCTCTAAAAGACCTGTCAGTTCGTCAATAAGAAATTGAAGGTAATTGTCCGCATTTAACCTCCCAGGAAGAACGAGAGGACCAATCAACAAGTCATCGATTAGGGCCGCCCAAAAGTTAATAGAAAATTCATGTTGAAATTTAGATGGGCGTATAGCTTTAGGATTTTCTGATGACCACCTGTGCAGGTTTCCCAGGTTTGTAACACCACTTCTCGTGAACGTAGATTCATCTGTCCAGAGGACTGTTCTACATAAATTAAAATGAAGCCGTGACTGTCTTAATATCCAGGTAGAATAAACTAGACGAGCATAGTGGTCTGCCTCAAGCAAACCGTGTCCCCTGCGATAGTGATATGGATATAAGCCCTCACGCTTTAAAATTCGCCAAACTGTCGTTCGTGGCACTCCTAGTTGTCTAGAGATTCGACGTACACTGAGAGTTGGATCCCTTGTAACAATAGCTACTGCTTCTTCCTCTAAGTCTGCTGGCAAATTTACTCCTCGGTCGAAAAGATAATCACGCAGTCCGCATTCCCGAAATTGTCTGTGTACTTCCAGAAACGTTCTGTAATCAGGAATGCGCCTATCGGGAAACCGATGTCGGTATTCAATAACTGCTTGACGTGCACTGCTGGTACAGTAGTCATACACAAAATGCATGTCCGCATACTCTTGAGAAAAAAATCGGTAAGGCATTTTGAATAAAGAAAACGTGTCCAGTCACTATTAAGCTCTTGTATGAACTGAAACGTAATGTAATCCTTTATTAAAAAATGCAACGTTAACAGTCATCTGAACATTTCTTTATTGTATGATATTCATGGTTCAGCACTTACGAAATAAGTAACAACCTTCTTTATCATAAATCAATTTCCAGTACTCTTTTTTGTAGATCTCCAAGAAATTACTGTATGCACTACGACACGTGGTTATTTATTTTAGGATAACATTTTATTATGCGACGTTAACAATCACAGGCCTGTTATTGAATCGTATAACTTTTTTTAAATAAAATCAGTTTGTATTGACTTTAGGATTAAATTTTTTTTCATGATCTGACAATCACATTCATAGATAGATCTGTAACTTTGAAACAAATAAAAAGGGATATACAAGTTTTGCGTTTTTGTTACTTGAAATGAAGTCTATTTTACACTCCTAAAATTTGAACATAACGATACGTGACACTTGCATATTGCGACGGTGTGATATTACTAAATGCTTTAAAAGAAGAAGTAAATAACCAATATTAATTGATCTCTAAATATGCATTGAATATAAATATTTAGGCTTGACGGTTGGCAAAAAACATGCGAACCAAAAGTAAATACTTGGTTAATTCCTTAGCTTATTTACCCTTACGCATATGAGGTGGTTTTAGGAGTTGAGTTCTATAGACACGTGATGCAAACTTCACCCTGGTGAATAATAGCCATAATTATATGCTCGTTGAATAATATACTATTTTCTATGACCGCTAGTGTAAATAGCGTAAAGCGCATCAACAACCTTTCTAGAAAACGACCAAAACCTCGTGATAGCGATGGGCCAGTCTGCGCATATTGTATTAGAGTGGGTGGAGTTATGCGATAGCCGGTTTACAGTATCGTACAAAAGTTACAGTATTTTTATAACTCGGTTTTGCTACAATCAATAACCTTCCTTAACACTTTATTCAGGCTTAGGACTGACAGAACTATTCTGGCGTATTTATAACTTGGAAATTGTTTCCTTTGTCATAATTTAATTTAATCTTCGAATTACCGATAATTACTCGTCACATTAAAAGGTGCTTATGGTAATTGTCTATTAATTTTTTAATACAAATTCTTTCATTAAGTAATGAAGCAACGTCAATTCATGGATACAAACTATCAATAAACAAGTTTATAATAAAACTTTCCCATATTAGCCAAAATTACTTGAACTGTAAGCATTACTGGAAAATAAATATATAATAATAACATATTAATAATACGATTAAAGTGTAATTGAGGAATCGATACGTTAATTAAAATACGTTAATTAACGTTTAATTAATTTAAAAATGAAATTTGAAACTGCACAGTTACGTTATATTTTAAAAACTAAATAAAATAGTCTGGAAAAATAGTGAATAGTTAATAAATAGTCGTTCATAAACACACCGATTCCCCAATAACGCTCTAACCCTTACGAAGTACGGTCGATACTCCTGCAAATTATAATAAAATTGTATATAATAAACAAAAAAACTAAATATTGTTTAACTATTCGCAGTCAGAAGAAAATTCATCACTATCGTCACTTGAACTATGGCCACTAGAATCATCCCCCAAGTTGATTATAAACTCATCAACAACGGCATCAATATTTCCCTCGCGCTTAAGGAATTCTTCCTCACACTTTCTAGCGTGAGCACAACGTTTCGCCCATTCTACCACAGGAAAATCTCTGAAAAATTCTTCGCACAATTCTTTAACGTGGGCTAGTCGAAAACGCACATAATTTTTCGCCACGTATTCTTTCAAGCTTGCCCACACTAGTTCGATAGGGTTTAAATCTGGGTGGTAAGGGGGTAATCGTAGAACAGTATGCTGGTGTTGTAGTAAAATGTCATCAATAACGTACGTTTTGTAAGTCGGTTTGTTCAATAGAACTAAACGATACAACTCGCTTTTGAGTAAAGTATTTTCAAAGGGTATGCCTTTTCTCTGTAGCCAGTCCTTAATTTCCTGCTTTGTGGACGCAGTAGTGGGGCACTTGTCTTTCTGCACGTTGTGATATGGTGCGTTGTCTATAACTAATACAGTTCGCGGTGGTAAATTTGGTATAAGCTTCTCCTGCAACCACTTAGCATAGTTTACAAAATTCATTTCGGAATGATAATCCCCTGTCTTGGTGCTGGATTGGAATATAAGAGTTGCATTAGGGATAAAACCGTTCTCGTTACCAGCGTTCACTATTATCATCCTCTGTCCTTTTCCTATAGGTTCCTTTAACCCCTCAGAGGAAGTATTCTCGTTCCAACTTTTGACTGTTGTATGCGACGCATGGATGTACGTTTCGTCCATATAAACGATAGGTCTTCCCTCTTGGCGAAACCTTCTGATGTCTCGCAAATAATTTGTTCTCTGGAACCTAATTTCCTGGCGCTCCATCAACACTTTTCTGTTGGATTGTGTTTTCCTCCACCGAAAACCAATACCCTGCACAATTTTACGCAAACTCTCCCGACCTCCGTTAAAGCCGCTCACATCTTTGAACTTAGGTAAAATACTTTTCAGTGTAGGCACAGTCCTCTCAGTTACATGAAAATTTAAAATCTCGCGTTTCAGAATCGCCTTATCGGCGTCGTCAATCCCAGTTATTCGCTTAGGAGTATTTATGTGCTTCCTTGGAGAACGATATCTATGACATTCACCACTGTCTATTTTCTTTTTTTCACTGACAATTCTATAAATTGTCGCCATTGACACTCCCGTAGCCTTCGCAGCTTCCGATCTTATAGTCGAGACATTTTCTTCTGGAAAACGCTCACTTAAATAGCTAATAACATTAGCAACAATTTCACGACTTTGTGCATTAATGGCACGTCCGCCTAAATGAATAGATGTTCGTTGCATTTTGATCGGCAGTATACTTTTATTGCACTAAACCTACACTTATACATACATACACGTACTTATATATGGCACTGAGCTGTTAACCAATATCAGACCGGCAATTAGGCTTATCTAGCTTTACGCCCGCCCCTTTTATCAGCGCGCCAATACGATGCGAGCAGCTCTATACGTTTTGCTACCGCGCAACTATCACGAGGTTTTGGTCGTGGTGTACGTGTGATTGTAAATTAACTCCGCCCACAAACACATTTGTCAATTTAAAAAACAATTATGACAGGAGTGCAACAGCTCTCTATTCGTGTGGTTAACGCTCAATCATTTTATCAAATTTAAATGCAATTTTCTTAGTTCTGAGAAGATTCGTTGATGCATTTTTTGGTTCTTAAAGATCTTATGTTGGTGATACTGATTTTAGATATTTGATATTTGGCATTTTAAATTTGTACCTTCACAACCTTGATTGTAGAAAGGGTATGGTCCAGAATTCGAGTTGTAAAGCAATTATGCCCGTGTGAAATTACACATTCTTTTCCAGTCGTGCGTAATATGCTATTTTTCTACGACCGTTAGTGTACGAGGATGTATTGAAAAATTCTTAGCCTACTATGAAAACAAACAAAATTTGAAAGTCAAAATATTTTATTATTCAACAACTCTCCTCTTAATTGTATACATTTATTACGACGAACGTGCAACGCCTCTAGACCTTTCAAAAAGAAATTTTTATCTTGCTCTGCAAACCAGGCCTCCATAGCTTCTATCACCTCATCGTTGAGGAAAGACATGATAGTCGAACGGGAGCCAGATCTGGTGAGCAAAACGGATGTTCGAGTAATTTGAACCTTAAATCATGAATTGTTTGCATGGCAACATGCGATTTGTGTGCAGGGGCATTGTGGTGCAAAAACAAAACACCTTTGGATAACTTTCCGCGTCTTCTCTCCATAATTTTTTCTCGTAGGGTGATCAGTAACGTCGAATAATAATTCCCAGTTATTGTTCTACCCTTATCCAGAAAATCAATCATGATTACTCCGTGGCAATCCCAAAAAACCGAAGCAAGAACTTTTCCAGCAGATTTTTGAGTGCGAAACTTCTTAGGGTAGAAACCCTTATCCAGAAAATCAATCATGATTACTCCGTGGCAATCCCAAAAAACTGAAGCAAGAACTTTTCCAGCAGATTTTTGAGTGAAAAATTTCTTAGGCCTTGGAGAACCAGGGTGTCTCCATTCCATCGATTGTTGTTTTGTTTCTGGGTCGTAGAAATGTACCCAAGTAACCATACAGCTTAAAAAGTCTGCATCCACCCTTGCACGCTTCTGGTCAACATTCAGACATTTGGGGATCCATTTTGCAGAAATTTTTCGCATGTCCAAATCGACGTGAACTATATGATGGACGCGTTCATATGAAATATTCAGTGCCTCAGATATTCGTTTTAGCCCAATTCGACGGTTTGACAAAATCATGTCATGAACTGCATCAACATTTTCAGGGACGGACACAGAAACTGGCCTTCCCGTTCGGTGTTCATCTTCAATGGAAAATTTACCCGTTTTGAAGCTTACAATCCAATTTTTCACGGTCGCATACGAAGGGCATTGATCGCCAAGGGTATTAAGCATATCTTCTTAAATCTGCTTACCTCTTAACCTCTTCAAATACAGGTACTTGATGATGGCTTGATACTCCAATTTTTCGATTTTCACAATTTCGATCGGCATCTTTTTTTTTCAAATTTTATTGCGCAACTTTAGTTTGACTTTTTGACGTGATACTTTACACTGACACTTATAATTTGTTATTTTTCGTTGCTATAGTATCGCAATAATTTTTTTTATCCACGGAACCGGTCTAGGCTAACTAGATATCAATACCCCCTCGTAAATAGCGAAAATCGCACCAACAACCTCTCTAGTAAATGCTTCATTACACACGTGTGTTGTAAATTAACTCCGACCACAAACACATTTAACTGTCAATTGATATTTAAATGTCAATTTACATTTGACATTTGCAATTTGTATCCTCACAACCTTGTCAAGGTAATGTTTTGTTGAAATGTCGGGATCATGGTAGTCGTAGAAAAAGTATGGCACAAAGTTCGAGTTGTAAATCAATTACACCCTCGTGGAATTACTCAGTCGCCGCTACACGGCTCGTGCGTAACATTTTCCACTCGCACCTAATATGCTAGTTACAACTCTACTTATGTAATTACTATTTTAGAACCGATTTTGATAAACTGACAAATCGATTACGTTGTACCTATTAGGTTAGAATTTCATCATATTGAAGTTAGGTGTGAATAGAATTGTTTTGTGATGAACTAAATGGCGTCTGAATAGTTACATGGTTCGATAACATTGTAGTAAAATTTGCATTTGCAAGAGGTAAAAATACACATGGAATAGTAGTATTTATAAATAAAACATTTAACCTTTTATTTGTATATGTACCTACTTTCTTATTAACTAAAAATATCTTGGGGGTGTATTTGAAGCTATTTTTGGTCGTGGAAAAGGCAAACAGTCAACGTAGGCGGTGTTTAGAATATAAATATTTATTTATTGTATTTAATCTTGGATATGATTCAAGATCTCGTGCATCTTATCTACGTCAATTTAAATGTGCGAAAATTTAAAACGCACACACGTTTATTTAGGTTCAATTTCTTTCCGAAATTATCAATTTATTAAAAGAAAAAAGTAGAAAATTTAAGTATTGTAAATTATATTCGCAGTTGTTATGTCTAATATAGGTTACATTGAGTGATGCAATTATTCAGTCTGATAAAAAGAACGATCTTTTTTTGTCTGAGAGACGAAATACAAGGCCAATGTAGCACAAGCACATTCAAGGTCCCCAAACGTGACCAAAGCAACAAGAATCTTTTGTAATATATTGTATGTAGTTACGTATGTTTCATTCATTTCGCATTGATGTATTAGAGTAAAACAAATGCTCGTACATACGTTGTTGAATTTACACCAATAAATTTCGTTAATTCTGGGACTAGGAATGATAAATAATAAATTTCACTCGGATCTGTTATTACAAGCATTTTATTTATTCTGCCCATTATAGTTGACTATACAAATGTTACATATTTTAATACAAAGGTATTTTTAATAATATTACTAAAAATCTGGTGTGAAGAAATTTAGTAATATTTTATATTATTAAAAATACCTTTGTATTATACAAAACTGGTGGGGTTTACCTACTCATGTATGTTTCAATTATTCTGATACATTACATACTTTAAACAATGAGAAACAAAACAAAAGATGTTTCGCACTGTTTCTTTTACAATTTAACATTTATATTTACATTGTATACACTTGAGTATATACGTGGACGGCGTGTAAAGTTGCGAGCGATTCTATGTGTTAGTTTTACTGTGTCCTATATGCAACACTTTGATTAGTGATTTTACCTACTGATGATGACAACTTAGTTGTCGAAATATGTATTTAGGATACGATTATTAATTGTGCAAGGGGTTTTATATATCTTTTGAGTATGTCTATTAGTAGCACTAACAATAAAATTAACAGAGTTAGTTAACATAATTCAAATGTATGGACCAATAGAAGGAGCGCTGGAAGAGGAGGTAATAGAATTCTACTTGGATCTGCAGAAAACTCTTGACGAATGCATGGAGAAAAGTGAAAGGACAAAAATAATGGGAGACTGGAATTCCAGAGTAAGATGTCACCAAAATAGAGGAATGGGATGCATGGGGAAACATGGAGAGGAAATAATAAATCGAAATGGAATAAAAATGATAGATTTCTGAAGGAGATATGACCTGATAGTAGGTAACACAAAATGGGAACAACGACTAGAAGATAAATATACATTCGTGGCAGAAGAAAGAAAAGCAAAAAGCATAATAGACTATACAGTATACACACACAATATAGAGGAAATGTTACAAAAAATAGAAACGAAAAAGAAATCACAGAGCGGATCAGGGCATAGGCTGGTAGTTGCATATTGCAGCGCAAAAGCGCAAAGGAAAGGAGCGGAAATGCAATATAATAAGGTAGCAACGCACAAATTAAGGAAAAAGGAAGAGATAGAGGAATATGAGGAAAAAACAAATAAAGAATTTAAAAAATGGAAAGAAGAGAAAGAGGAAAGGACACTAGAAGAAAAATGGAAGGGAAAAAAAGCGATAAAAGATAGCCAAAATAAACTGAAAACAAAAATAGAAAATATACTGGAGGTATGGAATCAATACTATACAAAGAAGTATATGAGTGATAAGGCACAGAACACAGAAAGGCAGGACAAAGAAGAAAAAATGCAAGAAATAACTAAAAATAGAAATAAAAAAAAAATAAATAGCAAGAAAGAATATGAAATAACTCCGGAAATGATAAAATGGATTAGCAGAGAAGGAAAAAATGGCTGTGGGAAATATGTAAGGAGGCATAGGAAAAACAATGCATTCCTAGAGCAGACGGAGTGTGAAAACTATAGACCAATATGTTTAACCCAAACATCATATATACATACTAGAATAATAGAAAAGAGACTAAGAACGTATGCGGAGCCATTATTGGAAGAAGAACAAGCTGCTTTTAGGCCAGGTAGACAAACGAGCGATAACATATTGCTATGGATTTTTTTCTAAAATAATATTTTAAAAATAATTTAAAATAAATGTACATTATTTTTGGAGATATGTGGATATCCGATATGTTTTAAATTTTATGTGCGAATATAAAAACTAGTTTTATTCGAGGCCGATGTGTTCTTGAGGCCTAATCAATTCTGTGAGACGAAGATCTGCTATTAAATGAGACAGTTGTGTTTATTGAAAGATATATGTATTATATATAAATTAGTTCGGTTTGATTTGAATGTGTTAATTAGTTGTTTGTATTTTGATATTCAATTCCCGATATATTTTAGAGATTTTATTCTCGTAATTTGATGATTTTAAAAGATTAAACAACTGTTCTCGTATGTCTCCAAATTGTAAGTAGAATAATTTTTTTATGTCGACATAAATTTAAAAATCAGATTATATTAATTGTAGTTCTATTGTTTTGGAACAAGTAGGAAATTGTCTTAATTATTAGAAATAAATAATAAAGATTATTATTAACATTTCTTTGTAATAATTATAAATTGAAAAGTTAGTTTGCGCATGTGTAATTTTGATCGTGTATCAGATTTAATTATACAGTGTGGTTCTCTGGGGAGAAATTAAAAATAAACTTTATTATTTTTAGATAAGTTTGATCGGAGTAATTAAGAGGAAGTTTTTTATTCACTTAGCTGTCAATATTACAGTGAATATATTTTACCTCATGTATTATTGTAAAATACAATATCTTCATACTTTATAAAGATAGATTTTTTGTTTTTTATTTTTTGTATTAAATATTCAGTTTAAATTTTATCCTGTGTTTTATTTTTGCTCTAACGTTAATATTGCTTAGTAACTAAAATAAGTACATATAGTAGTGTGAACAATTCACTGGCGTTAAATAATTTTGTAGAAAAGTCACGACTTTCCTTATTGGAACCCGAGAAGTTAGAAGTCTCATATTTGGAAATCAACCGGCTGAGTAACCTAGTTGGGTAAACTAGTGGTGGATGGTGGCGCAGTAAACCTACAAACCACTATTCATAGCAATATATATTAAAAATTAAAAAGTGTAATACAAAAACACTTACCCAATCCTTATAAATTTCACCGACGTACTGTTGCAGACAGGTACTGTTCATTGTAGAGTTTGTTTTGAGGGAATAGTAAATATTACACTACACAGTTTAATTACATCTGACGATAAACGAAGTCCATTTTACGTGTCTTTGACTTGCAGAACAGTTCTATCACTTTTCATTAAAGTTTGAGAAATCATTTATACATTCTTTTTCACAAGATAACATAGTAAGGGCATTTAATCTCTCTTCCTTCATTGTATTTCTCAGGAAAGTTTTTATTCTCTTCAACCGTGAAAACTGGCGTTCCGCTTCGGACGTTGTCATTGGGATTGTAATGACAATTTTTAAACGCGTAACAACTTCATTAAAGGTGTCGCTTAATCTATCCAGCAGAAGACCTAGCAGACCTACAGCACCGACTTCTATATTTTGCCTAAATTCTTCTCTAGAATATAGAACGCTTAATTCAGTTCGTAGTCTGCTTTCATTGAGGCATGGATAAAATTTTACTGCTTCTTTAAGGCAATCTTCCGGAAATTTTTTTTGAAAAGAGGAGAACTGTTTAAAAGAAATTAAGTTTGCTAATATTAAGTGCCCTGTATACCGAAATCTAGTTTTTATTTCTAGCAATATAATATCGCACACTTCAATGGTTTCCCTCCTTCTTTGGCTACTATCAGTTACTCTTCGCCGCTTTGATGGTCGAGAAGTCAGTTCTGGGTCATTTTGTTTAACCAACTGATTATCTGTGTCAGCGATTTCGGTTCGAATTTTTCCAATAGCACGTTCAAAATTATCTAAATTATTCTTGATTTTTAATGCATCTGTATTGACATTTTGTAATTGATTAAACAATATGTCCACATGTGGCGTAATAATAATGTGGCAATAGATAAAATTTTCCTCCTAAAATTCGCAAATTGGCACTAGCTTGATGAATGGCAGTTTGTAAACTAGCTTCTCCCTCGATTTGTTCTAGAGCTTCAATTATTTCTTCTCGGTGCTCATATATTGTATTCACTGTCCTAGAATTGAAGTTCCATCTTATTTTTGAAGAACGAGGTAAGCTTTTTCTCTGAAGGAATTCTTCCAATCTTGCAGCTCGTTGTGGCGAAGTGGAGAAAAATGTACATAATCCCGTCAGATTGGCAAAAAAAATCTGCAATTACTACTGCTCGATGTAGCATGTGACATAATTAGATTTGTCTGATGTGCATAACAATGTACAAAATTAGCCCTGGAATACTGGTCTTGGACGTGTCTTTGCACGCCGTTAATAGCACCACTCATGACTGCTGCCCCATCATAGCTCTGTGCAATCAGTTTTTCTGGGTCATCAACAAGCAAACTAATTTCGTTAAGGATGGAGGTAGATAAAGAATTAGCATCATGTCCACTAGGCAGAAGAAATTTCCAAAATCTTTCGACCGGTCTCGCCTTCACAATATATCTTAAAACAACCACCAACTGAAACTGATTGGACACATCTGTGGTTTCATCAGCTATCACAGATATGAAGTCGGTTATTTAATTTCACTGGCAACTTGTTCATGATACACGTTCAACATTGCATCAAGCAGCTCATTCTGTATCGTTATTGATAATCCCTTAAAAACCGGTGCTGCTTCGATGTGATCTCTGAGCGATTTATCCAATTCTGCCGTAAAATTTATCAATTCCCGAAAAATGCCCTTGTTATTCGACGTTTGCTATTCATTATGACCCCGAAGTGCCAGTTCAAACGCGCCACAAAATCTAATGCAATTTATTATTAAATTTAACACATGCCTATTTTTGTTACCTTTTCATTGTGTTGTTGAATTGCTTTTCTATATGATGAATCTAAAACATTCTGAATGTTATTTTTTCCTAACATTCTTAGACTAAATAAATTTTTCAAATGCCCTTCGGAATTTTCATGTTTACTAATTTTAGCACTAAGATGAATTAAGTCTCTTATTCCGTTCTTTGACCAAGACGGTTCACCACCAAACAAAAGACACGGAAAACAAAACAAAGTATTTTTAATTTCACACCCATAAATCCAGTCATTTTTCTGATAAATATTCATTTTGAATTTTCTTATAACGTCCTTTTTTACCTTTAACAGATTGTTTATTTTCTAATTTTAAGATTTTTTACTGCGATTTTTTCATTATACGTTAAACGCGAAAACGCGTTGTTTTCTAAAAAAGACACGGAGTTCATCGCAATAACGCCCGAGAGCAGTCTGGTTTAGTTGCTCCAACGCTATGTATTATACGACATTGAAGTACGGCAAAATACAGTTCTTCCCACCATCAATGTAATGTTAATGCCATAACAGAGCAACGGTAGGGCTTTGCTCAGTAGGTATATCTGTGACGACGCTCGGTGTATGTACGTTGTTAGCGTGCCACGTTCCTCGTCAATAACTATGAATACATAATATACATAATAAATAAATACTTTCAGTTAGTCGCTGCTTGGTTTGTTTTGTTTCATAATTCCAGGGGGTGCAATTGCTCACTTGCTCTCATTAAAGAGCCGCCACTGATATATACTGAGAAGACTGATGGAAAGGAAGATAGACGAGGGAGAAGAATTATATTTGACTTTCATAGATTTGAAGGCGGCATTCGAAACGGTAGACAGAGGAAATATGGAAATGCCTGAAGGAAAGAGAAATACCCACAAAACTAATAAAAAAAATAAAAAACGTATATGAAACAGTAAGATGTAAGATACAGATTGGAGGAAAAAGATCCGAAGAATTTATAATGAGTAAGGGAATAAATCAAGGGGATAGTCTAAGTCCATTGCTATTCTTACTGGCTATGGATAAAATAATTAAAAGAATAAAGGAAAAGGAAAAGCAATTAGAAACAATAATAGGGTATAGGAATTTGGAACCGGTCAGAATGAGTAGCTTGTTGTAAAAAAAATCAGTGCTGTTGGCAAACTCCAAAAATAAAATGCAGAAATTGGTAAATATATGGAAGAGCGAAATTGGAAGAAATAGAATGGATATTAACGTGAGTCAGACGAAAGTAATGATTATAATTAACAAAAATAAAAATGATCAAAACAACAAGGAAATTAAATGCGAGGAACAAATATTAGAAAGGGTATCAACATACGAATATCTAGGCACAATGATATCAGAGGATGGGAAAATAGACGCAGAAATAACAAATAGAGCCAGCAAAGCAACAAGACTGTATTACTCAATAAATAAAACAATATTGGGCCATAAAAATATAGATATGGAAATTAAAAGAATAGTAGATACACAATCAAATAATAACTTATGCAACGGAGAATTGGGAAATACAAAGAAAACACGAGTCGAAAATAGAGGCAATAGAGATGAAACACTTAAGAAACTATCAGGGAAAACGATATGGGACAAGTGTAAAAACGAGGAGATAAGAGAAATGACAAAACAAACATCAATATTGGGAAGAATAAGAAAGAAACAGCTGAAGTGGTATGAACATATAGTAAGAATGAAGCAAGAAAGAATTACAAAAAGAATAATGCGGTGGGAAAAATAAGGAAAGGGCAACGAGGGAGGCTAAGAATAAAATGGATAAACCAAATAGAGGAAATAGGAAGGAAGAAAGGGAAGACGATGGAAGAAATGAGAATGATTGCAAAAGATAGAAAGGAATGGAAGAAATGGGTAGAGGACAGTGGCGGCTCTTTAATGAGAGCAAGTGAGCAATTGCACCCCCTGGAATTATGAAACAAAACAAACCAAGCGGCGACTAACTGTGAAAGTATTTATTTATTATATATATTATGTATTCATAGTTATTGACGAGGAACGTGGCACGCTAACAACGTACATATACCGATCGTCGTCACAGATATACTGAGCAAAGCCCAACTCTTGCTCTGTTAAGGCTCTGTTTAGCATTACATTGATGGTGGGAAGAACTGTATTTTGCCGTACTTCAATGTCGTATAATACATAGCGTTGGAGCAACTGAACCAGACTGTTCTCGAGCGTTATTACAATGAATACGGTATCTTTTTTACAGAACAACGCGTTTGCGCGGTTAACGTATAATGAAAAAATCGCAGTAAAAAATCTTAAACGGCCGATGCCTCAATTATGTTTAGAAAATAAACAATCTGTTAAAGGTAAAGACGTTATAAGAAAATTCAAAATGAATATTTATCAGAAAAATGACTGGATTTGTGGGTGTGAAATTAAAAATACTTTGTTTTGTTTTCCGTGTCTTTTGTTTGGTGGTGAACCGTCTTGGTCAAAGAACGGAATAAGAGACTTAATTCATCTTAGTGCTAAAATTATTAAACATGAAAATTCCGAAGGGCATTTGAAATGAAAAATATATTTAGTCTAAGAATGTTAGGAAAAAATAACATTCAGAATGTTTTAGATTCATCATATGGAAAAGCAATTCAACAATACAATGAAAAGGTAACAAAAAATAGGCATTTGTTAAATTTAATAATAAATTGCATTAGATTTTGTGGCGCGTTTGAACTGGCACTTCGGGGTCATGATGAACAGCAAGCGTCGAATAACAAGGGCATTTTTCGGGAATTGATAAATTTTACAGCAGAATTGGATAAATCGCTCAGATCACATCGAAGCAGCACCGGTTTTTAAGGGATTATCAAAAACGATACAGAATGAGCTGCTTGATGCAATGTTGAACGTGTGTCATGAACAAGTTGCCAGTGAAATTAAAGCAACCGACTTCATATCTGTGATAGCTGATGAAACCACAGATGTGTCCAATCAGTTTCAGTTGGTGGTTGTTTTAAGATATATTGTGAACGCGAGACCGGTCGAAAGATTTTGGAAATTTCTTCTGCCTAGTGGACATGATGCTAATTCTTTATCTGCCTCCATCCTTAACGAAATTAGTTTGCTTGTTGATGACCCAGAAAAACTGATTGCATAGGGCTCTGATGGGGCAGCAGTCATGAGTGGTGCTATTAACGGCGTGTAAAGACATGTCCAAGGCCAGTATTCAAGGGCTAATCTTGTACATTGTTATGCACATCAGACAAATCTAATTATGTCACATGCTACATCGAGCAGTAGTAATTGCAGAATTATTTATGCCAATCTGACGGGATTATGTACATTTTTCTCCACTTCACCACAACGAGCTGCAAGATTGGAAGAATTCCTTCAGAGAAAAAGCTTACCTCGTTTTTCAAAAATAAGATGGAACTTCAATTCTAGGACAGTGAATACAATATATGAGCACCGAGAAGAAATAATTGAAGCTCTAGAACAAATCGAGGGAGAAGCTAGTTTACAAACTACCATTCATCAAGCTAGTGCCAACTTGCGAATTTTAGAGGAGGAAAATTTTATCTATTGGTTAACTTTCTTTCATAAAATTATGCCACATGTGGACATATTGTTTAATCAATTACAAAATGTCAATACAGATGAAAAATTCGAACCGAAATCGCTGGTTAAACAAAATGGTTGGTTAAACAAAATGACTCAGAACTGACTCCTCGACCATCAAAGCGGCGAAGAGTAACTGATGGTAGCCAAAGAAGGAGCGAAACTATTGAAGTGTGCGATATTATTTTGCTAGAAATAAAAACTAGATTTCGGTATACAGGGCACTTAATATTAGCAAACTTAATTTCTTTTGAACAGTTCTCCTCTTTTCACGAAAAATTTCCGGAAGATTGCCTTAAAGAAGCAGTAAAATTTTATCCATGCCTCAATGAAAGCAGACTACGAACTGAATTAAGCGTTCTATATTCTAGAGAAGAATTTAGGCAAAATATAGAAGTTGGTGCTGTAGGTCCGCTAGGTCTTCTGCTGGATGGATTAAGCGACACCTTTAATGAAGTTGTTACGCTTTTAAAAATTGTCATTACAATCCCAATGACAACGTCCGAAGCGGAACGCCAGATTTCACGGTTGAAAAGAATAAAAACTTTCCTGAGAAATACAATGAAAGAAGAGAGATTAAATGCCCTTTCTGTGTTATCTTGTGAAAAAGAATGTATAAATGATTTCCCAAACTTTAATGAAAAAGTGATAGAACTGTTCTGCAAGTCATAGACACGTAAAATGGACTTCGTTTATCGTCAGATGTACGATAATTAAACTGTGTAGTGTAATATTTACTATTCCCTCAAAACAAACTCTACAATGAACAGTACCTGTCTGGAACAGTACGTCGGTGAAATTTATAAGGATTGGGTAAGCGTTTTTGTATTACACTTTTTAATTTTGAAATTATGCACTCCCTATGTGAACCACCCCGAGCCGCCACTGGTAGAGGAGGACTGGAATTCCCAATCCGACGCCTGAAAAGGCATAAGGAGTAGGTCAAAGAAGAAGAAGAAGAGTATGTCTATTAAAAGAGGAAGCAAAAAAAGAAGAAGATGTGTTTGTTTGAAAGAAACAAGTTCATTATTTTAACTACATTCTCGAAAACAATTTACATATTTAACTATGTAGCTGTTGTCTATCAACAAATTAACGATTCACCGCACTTGTTATGTAGGGCCATCTGCTAATACTATATTTAAACGAAACAGATCGTGCAAAAATCAATACACTACTAACATATTTTTAAGTGGGGAAATCCCAAATGCTAAAGTTTAACAAGTGTTTATGTATGTATATTCACTTAAATGATATTGATAAATGACGTTGTTGATCGAAAAGGGTTCAAAAGTACAGTTAACTATGTGTAAATATTTTGCCTGATAAGGACTTCGTTTACATTAATTATGAAAACAGAATGGCCTATCTATTATTATTATATTGAAGCAATAACTGCGATAGATATTAAGCAACAGGTCATTAAATTTATTAATATATAGTAGGAGGATCTATGAAACGTAAATACTATGTCTGTAATTCTAATCTAATTCGCTTTTTTTACGACTTTTGCCCTTGTTTTCTTCTGATTTCCGACTTATTATTGATTCCTGGATACTTATAGTTAAGAATGCACATTTGAGAGCAAACGCAGCATTGCAGTGAAAGGGGCTTGGGTTGCACACGCATGTATTTTATATATACATATGATTCCGATATATGTGGCCAGTCTCAAGCGGTGCTAACGGCCCATAGCGATTAAGATTATTACTCTAAAATACCGCAGCTTTCGATAAAAAAGAGATAATCACAGTAATAGTAGTATATGGACCTAATGAGAATGAGAAAAAAAAATAAAAGATACGTTTTGGGAAAACTTAACAATGATAGTGGAAAGCAGTAGAGGAATTCAATATCAGAGTAGGAATAAGGAAATATAAAATATAAAAGGTGATAGAGAAATATGGAGAGGAAGAAAGAAACAACAATGGAGAGAGACTAGATTTCTGCACTATAAATAATTTAATAGTAACAAACAACTTCTATAAACATGAAAATATACACAAATACACTAGAGTAGCACCAGGCAGAAATGAGAGATAAATAGTAGTTTATACAAGCTGTATCGTTATGTTCAAATTTTAGGCGTGTAAAGTAGACTTCATTTCAAGTAACAAAAACGCAAAACTTGTATATCCATGTTTATTTGTTTCAAAGTTAAAGATCTATGAATGTGATTGTCAGATCATGAAAAAAAATGTAATACAAAAGTCAATAAAAACTAATTTTATTTAAGAAAGTTCAATTAATTATATTTTCGAAATATCCACCTCCTTGTTAAATGCAGGCTTGTGCCCGTAAGCGAACAGAAGAAGTACTTATCCGAATTTCATACTCGTTTTGTCGGATTTGTTCGGCAGCCAGGTGAATTCGATCCAACAACTTTTCTCTTGTGTTCGAAACTTGCGCGTAGACTAAATTTTTTATGTACCCCCATAAATAAAAGTCAAGGGGATTAAGATCGGGTGATCTGGGTGGCCATACAACAGGACCACCTCGACCAATCCATCTTGGATAATTGACGTTAACCCAATTTCGGACAGCAATTCCGAAATGTGGTGGTGCCCCATCCATGTCTCGTCGAACATTCACTGGGACATCCTCTAAAAGACCTGGCAGATCGTCAATAAGAAATTGAAGGTAATTGTCCGCATTTAACCTCCCAGGAAGAACGACAGGACCAAGACCAATCAACAAGTCATCGATTAGGGCCGCCCAAACGTTAATAGAAAATTCATGTTGAAATTTAGATGGGCGTATAGCTTTGGGATTTTCTGATGACCACCTGTGCAGGTTTCTCAGATTTGTAACACCACTTCTCGTGAACGTAGATTCATCTGTCCAGAGTACTGTTCTGCAGAAATTAAAATGAAGCCGTGACTGTCTTAATATCCAGGTAGAATAAACTAGACGACCACAGTGGTCTGCCTCAAGCAAACCGTGTCCCCTGCGGTAGTGATATGGATATAAGCCCTCACGTTTTAAAATTCGCCAAACTGTCGTTCGTGGCACTCCTAGTTGTCTAGCGATTCGACGTACACTAAGAGTTGCATCCCTTGTAACAATAGCTACTGCTTCTTCCTCTAAGTCTGGTGGCAAATTTACTCCTCGGTCGAAAAGATAATCACGCAGTCCGCATTCCCGAAATTGTCTGTTTACTTCCAGAAACATTCTGTAATGAGGAATGCGCCTATCGGGAAACCGATGCCGGTATTCAATAACTGCTTGACGTGCACTGCCGTTACAGTAGCCATACACAAAATGCATGTCCGCATACTCTTGAGAAGAAAATCGGTAAGGCATTTTGAATGAAGAAAACGTGTCCACTCACTAATAAGCTGTTGTATGAACTGAAACGTAATGTAATCCTTTATTAAAAAATGCAACGTTAACAGTCATCTGAGCATTTGTTTATTATATGATATTCATCGTTCAGCACTTACGAAATAAGTAAGAACCTTCTTTATCATAAATCAATTTCCAGTACTCTTTTTTGTAGATCTCCAAGAAATTACTGTATGCACTACGACACGTGTTTATTTATTTTAGGATAACATTTGATTATGCGACGTTAATAATCACAGGCCTGTTATTGAATCGTATAACTTTTTTTAAATAAAATCAGTTTGTATTAACTTTAGGATTACATTTTTTTAATGATCTGACAATCATGACATTCATAGATCTGTAACTTCGAAACAAATAAAAATGGATATACAATTTTTGCGTTTTTGTTACTTGAAATGAAGTCTACTTTACTAAAATTTGAACATAACGGTACCGAACACTTGTATATTAACAGAAAAAGACAACAGAAACAGAGTCCAAGATATAAAAGTAAGGAGAGGAGCGGAAATATCCAGCGATCACTATCTTCTTGTAGGAAAAATTAAAAACATAAACGAACACCACGAAGATGCGAGACATGAAGATAATAGAAGGCAGCAAGAGACAATAAAGGCATACAAATTGCAAGAGCCAGAGGTAGCAGATAAATATGAAGGAATAATAAATGTCGAAGTACAAACGATAAAAAAGAATATTCAACAAGGAAATCATTATAAGAGCGGCAAAAGAGGCATGTGGGGAAAGTAGAATAACCGAACAATAAAAGAACAGCATGGTGGAGGTGGAGTGATGAAATACAGCTGCAAATACGAATAAAGAAGAACACATGGAAAGAATACTTATCAAATAGGACAGAAGACAAATACAATAGTTACAAAGAACAACGAATCTTAGTAAAGAAAATCAAAAGCTATTCTACAAAGTATTGGAAACAATAAGAAAAGGTAAAACACACAGAACGACAACAATAAAAAACAAGGATGAAGAAATAATAACAAAGAGGGAAATTATAATGAAGACATGAAATGAATATTTCCGAGAACTACTGTGTGGCAAAACAAATACGAGAAATGAAGAAGAAACAGATATGAAAGAAGCAAAACAGAACGAAGAGGAAACAGCAGTACCAGAAGAGGAACTGGAAATGGCTATGAGAAAAATTAAGAAAAGCAAATCTCCAGGACATGATAAGATCACAGGCGAAATGGTCAAGAAGATGGGGGTTGAAGGAACAAAATTATTGTTACAAATATATAGCAAAATATGGAAAGAGGATAAAATACTCAAGGATTGGGAATTAGGGCAGATAGTTACAATATATAAAAAATACGCAATGTAACAACTATCGTGGTACAATCCTATTAAGTGTACCATTAAAAATATATGAGCAAATACTGGAGAAAAAACTCAGATCAATAATAGAACCAACAATGTCAGAAGCACAAAATGGTTTTCGGAAAGTAAGAAATGTACAAGATAATATATTTATAGTTAAACAGATAATTAGTGACACATTACAGTACAATAAAAAAGTATTATTTGCCTTTATAGATCTAGATAAAGCATTCGACAAAGTGCCAAAACAAAGGCGTGAGTCAGAAACTGATAAGAGTAATAAAAAGCCTCTACAGAAATACCAGAAGTCAGGTCATTAGCAACAACTGTGCATCAGAAGAATTCATTACCGATGAAGGACTGAGACAAGGAGGATCGTTGAGCCCTGTATTGTTTACAGTATTTATGGACGAAATCATAAGGCAATGTAATAGTAAAAGCAAAAAGCTACACGCAGGCTACAGGAATTTGCAGCCGATATATGTATCTGAATGTGCATTTTCCGACGATGATATTATAATGGCCGGGAAGGAGGACTAACTACAAGGAAATCTACAGATAAAAGGAGTCACTCTGAACGACCGAATAAGAAGCAACCAAATAAGACGAGAACTGGAAATCATATCGGTGTCGGAATTTATAGAGAAACGGCAAGTAAGCTGGTGGGGGACATCTACAAAGAATGGGAAGAAACAGAATAGTAAAACAGATATGGGAAGCTAGAATGGTAGGAAGAAGAAAACGAGGAAGACCGCAGGAGACCTGGGATAATGTGACAGGAATAATACTAGCAAAAAAAGGAAAAACATGGACCGAAGCGAAAAAATGGCAAGTGACAGAAAGGAGTTGACTGACTTTGTGCATAAGGAGTAAATAGTTAATTTAAGTTAATGGATGCAAAGTTAAATGTTACTTTATTATTCTGTATACCCTACGGCCTACACCATAACGGTAGAAGGGAACTGATTATATATATATATATATATATATATATATATATATATTGTTGTAGTTCATTCTTTGTTGTATTCTTTTCCCTGAAACTGATAAAGCAGGAATTATTCAAACAATCTCACATAATAAATAGATAAGATGGACGCATATTGTGAAAATAATATCGATATGTCAATAAATTAATATCACGACAACTTATTCAAATTAATTTACATTTTTTTTTTAATTTTGCTTTTTATATTTTATTGTCAAGTTCATTATTTAATTCATTACGCGAAATTGAAAAGATATTTAATTTATTCACATTCAAATTTTGTATCGGTATTATTTAGACAAGCCCAGTTTTCAAAATTGTTTACCCGCGAATGTGCAGTATTTACTAGGTATCTGACACATAACCTAGCATTTAAAATTAACTTTATTAACATTAATGTGTAAGATCTTAAATTAATTTAATCTTCTATTTAAAATCTTAAAAACATATTCTTTTTGTATTATTTAAAATAGAAAGCACAAATTAAGGTAAGTATCAATTTTCTAATAAGGCTTTGGAATTGAGATAAATGAAAGAGAGCGTCACCCAACATCATCTATAATAAACGTATTAATATATTTTTCTCAAATTTTAAATTTAAATATCTGCGGAAATACTAGTGTTAAAATTATTAATTTATGCAGAAAAGATATATAAAGTGCCAAACTACAAACCGAACTAGTTTTTAAAAGAAGCAAATCGATATACAACCTAAAAAACGCAATAGCATCTTTTGCGAAGGTCGTTTGATAGCACCGACGCCGTGAAAATATTCAAACGGAGCGTACCTGTTAAGATCCTGATAACCTAATTCGATCTTCGGACTTTTGAACGAAGCCGTATAGAGAACTTCTAGAGTTTCAATTAACCATTTATACACCTTAAATCCAGCCTTGCAGCCTATTGAACCCGATTTCCGTTTCAAGCCATCCAATCTACGAATTACAGGTTTATAAAAAACATTTATAGACGCCAACATTATATTTTTCAATCATTCATGCACATTTAATAAAACAACTTGATTTTTGCTTTGCAATTTAAATATCTATCACAATATTCTAACTTCAAGCTTAATATCATTAATAATTAGCAGTACTTATCATCTTAATCATTTTTGTGTCACTTATTGTATTATTAGATCTATTTTTCGATAAAATACATTTCATAACTTAACCTATATCTTTAACCTATATCTTAACCTATATCTGTTACCCTGTATCTTAACCTATATCTGTAACCTATATCTGTACCTATATCTTAACCTATATCTGTACTTAACCTATATCTGTCCACATAATGACACATTACTTGATGCTTAACAGTTTCATTGTAAAAAAAGGTTATGGCATTGAAATGATACTACAACAAAAATGAAACCAAATAGTTTATTTAATATCGAAATCATAATAAAAATTTACATCTAGCTACAGAAGTTGTTGAAAATGTTGTCAATTTACATCTAAACACAAACAATTTTCTTAATAAGAGTTTTGAAAAATTTGACACAAACTTATAGTTTCAATGTCAAATAATAAATGTCATTATGTGGAAGTGGTTAAAGTATCAACCCAATTTCACAGTCTACTCCAATTATGAATTTTTTCGATGGCTCGTTATATTTAATATTGAAGACCACTTCTACTTGGAATATTAAATTTATATTAATTTTCAACAGCTAGTCAGTATCATTACAATATATATATATATATATATATATATATATATATATATATATATATATATATATATATATATAAATTGTAATTTCTTACTTTCGGAAATATAACCAAAACAGCTATAATTTCAACTAAAAATCAAAGTGCATCAGAATGTCTACAACGTTCGAATATATGCAACTTAAAATGATCAAATATAGGCCTGAAACAAACAGGAAATAAGTATGAGAAAGACAAAAAAAGAAAAGTAAGAAAAATATACTGGAGAATTTCGCTCAAAGTACGGAGAAATTTATGCAAGTTGAAACAAGAAAAATAGATCAAAATAGAAAAATTCGTAGAAACCAAAGGAGAAATAACTTTTACTCTCGTAAATAAAAAGATAAAACACAGAAATTACCACAAATGAGAATTTATGTAAACAAAATAATTTCAGAGGAAGAAAGAAAAAACAAATTAGCATATAATAGGTGGATAGACACAAGGCTTGAAACTTCAGACAAAGAAAGAAAAAACAAATTTGCATATAATAGGTGGATAAATACAAGGGTTGAAACGGAAGAAAACACAAATAAAAATAAAATTGAAAATTAAATAAGAGAAGTGGGAAAGCGTTTTCCGAGAAGAAGTAATGAAGTAATTGCTCTGAACAGCGTCAGAAGAGGATTCAACCGAAATAATTCGATTCTTTCGATATTTTCAGTCAACGTATATTCAAAAATTCAATATTGCATTAAACACTTTAAAGTAGTAGTCTAAGAATTGAATTTTTATAGTAAGTAGCTTACTGTAAAAATTCGCAGATATCTAAAGATTATCAGTAAATATTTGGGCGTGGATTTGTGTTGGAGAATTGAAAACAGATTTACTTACTTTCGATACGTATATTACAATCTTACAAGACGTTTTCCTGCTATCTGCAACAATTTTATTTCCTGATTTATTAATTTATTTCATATACCAAATTAATGGTTGCCCTGTGCCAGTTCGAAACTGGTTTCGGGAAAATGACGCGGAAAATGGCCTTCTAAAAGCCCGGATTTAAACCCAGTGGAGAATGTATGGGATTATATCACAAAGCAAATGTACAACAATAACTTTAGACCTGCAAATGCCCCGGAGTTAGCAGACAAGATTGAAGAAATTTTGAGCGAAATTTATATTCGTTCATGCATATATTGCATGCCTCAGCGTTTGCAACGCGTAATAAATAGCATTGGAGCTGCTTTAAAATATCAGTTTTTTTAAATATTATATATGCTATATACTTTTATTAGAAATATAGGTTATGGTAATTTATATGAATTTTCGTTTGAAGTTTTAAAAAAGTCAAAACTGACAAAAACTGATTTACATTATTAAAATATTGCGAAATGTAGCCAAAGTTGTACGCGTTTTTTAATGCCGCAATCGTTTCCTATTAATAAATTTCGGTAGAGATAATCAAAGGCGTGACGTTATTTCAAGATAAAATAATCACCTAAAACGTTTGCGATATTGCCAATGATTAATTTTGAAAAAGGAAAGCCACAAATTTTCGGAATAACCCAACAAGCTTAATCAGAACCACAAGAATATCAGGAAAATGCCCTGTTTCATTTGTCATGATAACAGTAGAGGAGTGACATCTGTAGTTAATCCGCATTATCAGTTAACAATTAATGAATAAATTCAGTTTGATATTTGATGCTTTAACATAATAAAAAGATAATGTCAAGGACTTTTTGTTATGTTCTGCGATAACCACAATATATACAATACATGCGTCTCATTCTTTATTAAACTTTATTTTAGTCTATATGAAAGGATTACGAAAAAGTGGAATGGCGATAAAGTAATTAGTAAAGAAGTGGATAAACATTTTCGACAAATAATGATACAAAATTGATTAATAAAAAGTCATAAGTCAAAAGTCAAAATGGTTAAAACTAAAATAATAATTATCACCTCGTCCGGAGATTATAATTTCGCGCTGTTTATTAATTAAAAGCGGGCGTGGTTTTATCAGGTTTTATCGTATTTACTAAAATTAAGGCGCAGCAAATTCTTGCTTTAATCTCTACTGTCGCCAGCCTACACAGTACACACTGAGATAAACGATTATGATAACGCAATGTAAAACGCGTTAGGTTAAGAATTTACATGAAAATTTACATGTTAAGGAAAGGGTTATGATTGGGAAGCATTGCTTTGTATGTAAAAACGTAAAAATTAATATGTATGTTGTAATAGATGAATATTAAAAAATATTACGACGAACAAAATGGTGAAATTAAAATTTTTAATTATAATGAAAATATACAGTGCATTCAAACAGTTTTGGTATTTATTTTTAAACTCAAACGTTTAAATACAAACATATTTTAAACAGTGTAAACTTTTTTTAAACGTTACTCAAACCAATCATTGTCATAGAATGCAAAATGTATTGCAAAAATAGTAAATTAAAAAAATTATTAATAAGACTGCTCTACTTAAACATCAAAAATATCATTTCGAATATCAGAATACAAAACTTTACTTCAAAATTAGTATTAAAAAAAAACTAAAAAAAACAGCTGTTAATCTACGAGGTGCATTCAAGTTCTAAGGCCTCCGATTTTTTTTCTTCAGACTGGAAAGAGAAAGAAGCATGTGCATTGTTTTAAAATGAGCGTGCGTTCGTTTTCAATACGTCACAGAGATGGCAGCACTGTACGGCAGATGGAATTGTAGCGGCAGCGTCGAGAATGAGAACTGTTTTAGATACTTAAACTGGCTACGTTTTCCTTACTTGAACAGCGTGCAATCATTCGTTTTCTGAATTTGCGTGGTGTGACACCAATTGAAATTCATCGACAGTTGAAGGAGACATGTGGTGATGGAGTTATGGATGTGTCGAAGTGCGTTCGTGGGTGCGACAGTTTAATGAAGGCAGAACATCGTGTGACAACAAACCGAAACAACCTCGGGCTCGCACAAGCCGGTCTGACGACATGATCAAGAAAGTGGGGAGACTTGTTTTGGAGGATCGCCGAATGACAGTTGAACAGATCGCCTCCAGTGTTAGCATTTCCGTGGGTTTTGTGCACACAATCCTGCATGACGACCTGAAAATGCGAAAAGTGTCCTCCAGGTGGGTGCCACGAATGCTGACGGACGACCACAAGGCTGCTCGTGTGGCATGTTGCCAAGCAATGTTGACGCGCAACCAAGGCATGAATGGGACTTTCTTTTCGTCGATTGTGACAATGGATGAGACGTGGATGCCATTTTTCAATCCAGAAACAAAGCGCCAGTCAGCTCAATGGAAGCACACAGATTCAGCGCCACCAAAAAAATTTCGGGTAACCCCCAGTGCTGAAAAAATGATGGTGTCCATGTTCTGGGATAGTGAGGCCGTAATCCTTACCTATTGTATTCCAAGGGGCATTACGGTGACAGGTGCATCCTACGAAAATGTTTTAAAGAACAAGTTCCTTCCTGCACTGCAACAAAAAAGTCCAGGAAAGGCTGCGCGTGTGCTGTTTCACCAAGACACATCGGGCTAACGTTACGCAACAGTTTCTTCGTGAAAACAACTTTGAAGTGATTTCTCATGCTCCCTACTCACCTGACCTGTCTCCTAGTGACTTTTGGCTGTTTCCAACAATGAAAGACACTGTCCGTGGCCGCACATTCACCAGCCGTGCTGCTATTGCTTCAGCGATTTTCCAGTGGTCAAAACAGACTCCTAAAGAAGCCTTCGCCGCGGCCATGGAATCATGGCGTCGACGTTGTGAAAAATGTGTACGTCTGCAGGGAGATTACGTCGAGAAGTAACACCAGTTTCATAGTGTTCGGGTGAGTAGTTAGTTAGAAAAAAAATCGGAGGCCTTAGAACTTGAATGCACCTCGTATAACGCTTTGGAGGCGTCTTGGAATTGACGATACCGTACTCTGCACACATTCTAACGGGATTTCATGCCAGATATTTGAAATGGTTTGAATTAATTCTTCCCGAATTTATGGCAAAATTTTGTCGTCGATTTTCTCAACTTTGAACCCCCAAATGTTCTCTATGGGATTTAGATCCGGGCTCCTCGCTGACCAAGGCAATGTCTGCACTCCATTAGTTTCTAAAAAAAATTACATTAAACATGCGCTGTACGAATTCTGCAGTTATCATGCTGAAAAATAAAATTGTTGCCGAAAACCGAAATTACTGAGCGCAACATGTTTTGTTCAAGAATATTCTGTATACGACAGCTACGAGTCTTTCCTCATTGAGAACACATATTCCCAATCCTCATGCACTTATCCACCCCACCCCCAAACATTGATTGAATATCGTCCATTGCGCTTGCATTTGCGAACGTATTGTTCTGTACACCTTTCGTCAATTGGTCATGTACTCAAACACGTGCAGTGCTACAGCAATGCATGTGTTCGAGCTTTCGCCAAGCCAAAAATGGTAATGAAACAGTGTACGAAGTCCTTCTGATTGCGGCGAAAACGTGCTAAAAGGTCGTGAGAAATACGCGGCATCCAACATTTCCAATTCTTCAGTTAAAATTATGTGCACGCTGTCACTTGAGATACCTACAATGTTTGCTATCTCGCGTACTTTCACTCAACGGTCATCCAAGAAGATACAGTGGACTTTTTCAATCATATCCGAAACAGTAACAGTTTCGGGCGCCGCTACGGGGTTCATCATTTGTGCTCATACGACCACGCTCAAAATTCAGCAATCCAGTTTTTTAACCATTGAATATTAAGAAACGGATTCTAATAGTGTTGAATCCAGCCTTGTTTTGATTTCGGTTGCTGTTAAGCCGTTCATATGAAAGTATATCACTGCTCTTAACTTAGTTTTTTTCCATTATTACAAAACACCACGAGTTAGTTCACTTTGGCGTACCGTCAAAAACATACTAATTGACAGATCGCTCTGTACTGCCATATTTAATCTGTTAAAGAAAGATATTACAGAATGGTAAAGAAGAGTCCTGCGAATTCGCGCTATCTCTGTCACGGCCAGGTAGTTTCCGAACAACCTTCATACTTGGCCCAACTTTTTTAACATAAAAAGCAATCTTTCGGAAGTTCGTTAAAATAGGCATTCGTTGCAGCTATTACTTCATCATTTGTTCTTAATATTTTTCCAAGTTTGGGAATAAAAAATAAGTCAGATCTGGTGAACATGATGTATTTGTATTCTAATTTGCAGTGGCTGCTCCTGAGTTATGAAAGAGGGTGGGCACAAAATCCATTCTTCTATTTTTTATGCTGCAAAAGACGTCTATGACTTTGTTGTCAAAATCCGGGATAAACTGGATGAACTTCTTTTCTATTGATAGGACCGCCAATGCGTTCAGTCGATCTTCTGACATTGTGCTTTTCAGAAAAGTTTTAATGTGTTTGAGGGTGGAAAAACAGCGTTCACATTCTGCTGTCAACATGGGCGTTGTACAAATAATATTCAACAGTTTGTATGTTTCCGTCAAAACCTTTTTTAGGTTGTTGTCTGTTATGAACACTTAAAGTAGCAAAACACCACCTACACCACACATGTCACCGCGTTCATTAATTACTGAAAGATTCCTTTTCAATTTTACCCTGTCCAACATAGGGTAAGATTTAACAGTTTCATCAAACTTTTTTGTGGAAATGAATAACAATAAATTTTAAAATTTTGAGAATCAAATAATTTTGCTGCATTTAAGTGATCTCTAAAATCAAATCGGTCGCTAATTTGGTTTAAAATAGTGTGACATACTTCCTTTGCAATAACAGCTCTGTTATCTTTAGCTGTCGTTTTTTGTCTTTTCCTTGGAGGTTCTTCATTATTGCGTTCTTGATTGTCATTGTCAGTAGGATTTCTTAAATTTCTAATGTGAATAATTTGCTGTTGGAATTGTTCAATTGCCTTTTGCAGTTGAGCGCTGTCAATCCCGTCCATTTAAGTCTGATTAAATAATATTTCAACATGTGGCATGATGAAATGAAATAATTTCAACCAGTAGAGAAATTCCGGCAATTCAAATGTTTCAATAAACCACTTGTTTCACTAATATTAATAACTTCGCGAAAGTATTCGAAATCTGTCTGTATACCTATATCTTTCCCAGTGTTCGATGTCACTTGTCTGAAGATCAACATGGCTTTATCAATAGGAGATCGACAGTTACTAATTTAACAATTATGTCGCAAACGCTGGCTGAATCCATTGACAACAATGGACAAATTGACGTCGTGTACACGGATCTCACCAAGGTTTTTGATCGAATAGATCACGCCATCCTATTACAGAAGCTTGACGCTGCAGGATTCTCTCCATCCATGACTTGCAGGTCATATATCGTCTTACATCTGCGACAGAAGGCAGTTGGTCACATATCGTGGACATTCCTCTAAAATATTCTGTCCAACATCGGGAATACCACAGGGCAGTAACTTGGGGCCACTATTATTTTTAATTTATATTAACGACCTTTGTGGCGCGATTGCCTGCGAGAAGCTGCTATTTGCAGACGATCTGAAACTATACAAGGAAATTAACTCAATAGAGGATTGCATTGAGTTGCAAGGGGATATTGACCAACTTCTTGCCTGGTGTCATGACAATAAGCTGGCGATGAATGTGCCAAAATGTAATATACTTACCTATACTCGTAAGTCTCAACCAATAGTGTATGATTACCAGTGGGGCGGTACATGTATGAATCGGGGTTTGACTGTGAAAGATCTGGGAGTTGTATTCGATTCCAAATTGTCCTTCTCGGAACACATATCTTACGTGACGTCTACATCTCTCAAGACCTTGGGTTTTGTTATACGCAACTCGAAAAGCTTCACGTCTACTGATACCATTATTCAGTTATACAACTGTTACGTGAGATCTAAATTAGAATACGCCTCACTGGTATGGTCACCTATATATACAACTCATATTGAGTCACTTGAAAAAGTACAACGTAGATTCTTAAAATATCTACATTTTAAAGAATATGGCGAATACCCACGGCAGGGATACGATCATACTACTTTACTATAATTACTTCATTTCGATTCACTGGAACACCGTCGCAAATTAACCAGCATTACATTCTTCTGCAACTTACTACACAATAACATTGACGCCCCCAAACTACTAAGTAAGCTGCCTTTCGCGACACCACAGCGCTCCGCGCGTACGTACACCGCATTATACTGCCAAACTCCTAAAACTAATACCTTGCGGAAATCCCCAATCTATTCAATGTGTACCATTTGCAATGAAATTCTCACAGCCAACAAAAGTGTTGATCTATTTTCCACCCCCCTACCCATCCTATTAACTAATATACACACTCCCAATAGCTTTATCGTATAGCATTGTATCAACCACCTCACACCACTTGTTATTTACTTCTGCCTTCTTTAAGTATATGTAACACACGAACTGTATTATCAAATTCTTATATTGTCCTGTAATTAGATGTATATCTGTTGGGCAAATATATCTATTATTATTATTATTATTATTATTATTATTATTAATAGTAACTGAATCGTAAATAATGTTGTCTAAACATTCTTTGAAAGAATCTTGGTGTTCAAATAATGTGTTCACAGTTCGACTTTTGAAAATCCAGCGCGTGGTAATCTACGTTTGACTATTTCATTAAAAATTATCGTTCGTTTTGGCGATCGAGAAAAAAAATTTAAAATGAAAATTTTGCAAAGAAAATTTTTACATTTCTATTGCACTGTGCCGCTCGTCCAATAATTAAATTAAATTTATGCGCGTAACAGTGAATATTTTTATTGAATACTCTATTATAAGTTCGAGTTTTACTTGTGGAAGTGTAGTTTATTTGAAGATCAGGAATAGACCTTTCTTTCATCTTAATTAAGTTAAAAAAGTTTTTCGTCAAATGATAGCGGGATTGTTTAAAAGATTTTGCACGCAATTAACTTCCATCATTAATAATAAACGTCACTTCGAAATCACACACGCTCGGTACGCGCCGAAAACAATACAGTTGCAATGAATGCAAGACGTTAATTGGAGTTGGGCAAATTTGTGCCCTAAACCGACGGTATAATCGCATAGGGCGAAGGTACACGGGGCCGGCCGATTCATACTCGAAATAGGTACATCTGAAATCGTGCCCCGGAACATAGTTTTGAGCATATGCGCTAGTGTCTGTAGTGCGGAAGGAAACTTTGATACCATCGTTATAAAAATATGTAAAAATAATAAAATAAAATAATGCACTGAATTACATGCGAATTTTGTCTTTGTTTATCTTGGTGGTTGGGTGGGCACGTGCCCTTTAGTACCAGCCGCCACTGCTAATTTGACAAATTTAGTAGTTGTCATTGCAGATGAATTAGAGAAACCCGTATCCTCATAGAACAAATTTTTTCTGTTTTCTGATACGATTGTTTTTTCATCAGTTCGGCATCGAAACGTGACAATCTCTCATCATAATATCGGCGAGTTATTCTACTTCCCTTCGGTCAATAAAGATTAGGCTTTTGTAATTCCAAGTAATCGTGGCCATAAGCCAATTGACGGAAGAACACAGTCAAAACAATGGACTTCTTCTGATGAACGTTCTCCAAAAAAATCGTTTTGATTTTTTTGGAGCACGTTCATCAGAAGAAATCCATTGTTTTGACTGTGTTTTTATCTTCGAAGTAACGGGTGGGGCAAAAGTCCCGCTACCATTTTGATTGCCTATAACTTTGTTGAAAGAAAAGATAAGTAAGTTTGGTTTTCATAAAAAGTTTATTTGTCTTTACATTTTTTTTTGTTATGATTGGAAAATTATATCGGCTAAATGGTGACCGCGATTCGCTTGCAACTTTCGGCTCTCTTTAAGGCATTTTTCATGACATCCTGCAACATCTCAGGCTGAATTTCTTCAATTTCTTGACGAATATTCTCTTTAAGATGTTGAATCGTTTGGGGCTTATTCACATAAACTTTTGATTTTAAAAAACCCCATAAGAAAAAGTCAGGTGCAGCTAAATCCGGAGATCTGGCTGGCCATGCTAAATCGCCGTTTCGCGAAATTAGTCTTCGTGGAAAAACGTCATTCAATAATTGAATTGTTGAACGAGCTGTGTGTGCTGTGGCCCCATCCTGCTTTAACCACATTTCCTCTAGTCCTTGCTCTTCCATTTCAGGCACAAGAAAATTTCGAATCATGTCTTGGTACCGTTCAGCAGTAACAGTAACTCCAACACCTTCGTCAGTTTCAAAAAAATAGGGACCAATGATGTTTCCAGCATGAATACCACACCATACAGTTGTTTTTTGTGGATGAAATGACGTTTCATGAATTAATTGAGGATTCTGTGTCCCCCAAAACCGACTGTTCTGTTTATTGACGTGGCCACTGAGAAGAAAATGGGCTTCATCGCTCATTATCAATTTAGACGAAAAATCTTCAATTTCATTTAGGATTGCATTACTGTACTCAACTCGTTGATCATGATCTCTCGGTAGCAATTTATGGACTAATTGAATTTTGTATGGGAACATTTTCAAATCAGTTTTCAAAATTCGCCTTAAACTGCGTGCAGACATGTGTAACTGGGAACCACGTCTCCGAATTGATGTTTCTGGAGACTCTGCAACACTATCGCGCACCAGAGTCACATTTTCAGCGTTACGAGACGTCCGTTGTCTTCCAGAACGAGGCCTGTCTGCTGTCGTACCGTACTGTCGAAAATTCGCATGTAAACGATAAATTGTGGTTTTGTGAGGCACTGGACGATTAGGATATTTTTGACGCAATTTCCGCTGAGTGGCAATAATGGAACGATTATTTTCAATAAATATTGTCACTATTTCTGCTCGTTCTTGTGGCGTATATTTATCCATAATAAAATTTGGACGTCTACACAACACAATGGTTAAAGCTAAACTGAACTAAACGTCACATAACCAAGATGGCGCGCAATCAAAATGATAGCGGGACTTTTGCCCCACCCTTTATAATGACGTAACCAGTTTACTCTACGGGGACACACAAATCTCTGGGATTTTGTTTGACCTTAGCCACACAGCATTTAAAATTGTAACACGAATTCGCATTCACTCAACAGTAAGCAAACCCGACACCCATTTTGAGGTTAGCTTTTTCATATTTAAATGTCGATGTAAAATATTGTGTCCTACTCAAAATGCGTGCGGCATTAATTATCTCACATAATTTTATGGCGACTGCTCCTGGCACTCGATTATCATTTCTGCAGAAATTATTGTAAATGAAGACTCCAGAAGCTCAGCATATTCTCTGCACTTATGCCCACTTTTGAAAGCAGTGAACCACTTGTAAATCATTTCATGGGAAGGATCATATTCATAATATTTATGTAACTTTTCTTCAGTTTCTTTGTTGTGTTTTCCACGTAAAACATAAAGTTTATTTAACACGCGAAGGATTTTTTCTCCATATTAGGACAAAAAACAATAAATAGTTTATTAACTATTCATTTCATCATCGTAGTCTGTTGTCTGTCTTACATAAAAGAACAATAATCCACCTTCCACAAATCTTAATTCAAATTCTACATGAAGTACGATTAACTCGAAGAAAACAAGAGAAACATCTAAGAAAAAGATTACCATTTTTTACGAGCTGTCGTTCATTCAGATCACACCATGTGACCCGTCATGAGACAAATTTCTAAACTTTTTCAATGCACTGTGTACATAATTAAAATTTAAATTTAGATCTCGTTTTTTAGAGAATTTTATTACATTGCATCGTTTTAAAATTAGTAGTTGTATATTTTTTAAACAAACATAACCAAATTGGCAAGTATCCAATATTCCAATATGATTTTGCGTAAAAAGGTCTATAAAATCTTTATGTATACGTTGCTTCGATTTAGATACAATTAATAAGAACGAATAGTATTAAATTGAATAAATTGTAAATAGATTTCTTGCTACATATTGAACCATGTGTTGCCATATGTCTGTACCACACATCTAGTTTTTTAAAGTCGTTAATGTTCATTGTTTTGATTAGCGACTAGCTTTCCATAGCGTCATGGAATAAAATTGCAGCTTTCACTTTCATTTAATAACTTAGCGAATAACATTTATAATAGAAACAGGAGATTTCTTTATCTAAAATAAATTATGCCTTGTTATTTTTTATCAAAATTTCTATTTACGAGGACGAATTCATATATATATATATATATATATATATATATATATATATATATATATAAGTATAAATATAATATCTTCGTGACCTTGGTATGATAAGGTAAACTTAATAAGTCGGCGATTAAACGTCTGGTTTACTTTAGAGTATATATATGTATATATTCTGTCATTTATATTTTGTATTCTCTTGACAAAGGCGTATTGCCGAAACATGTAGGGTTGTTTTAAATATATATACTCTAAAGTAGGTAAACCAGACCTTTAATCGCCGACTTATTAAGTTTACTATATATATATATATATATATATATATATATATAATATTTTCGTGACCTTGGTATGATATGGTAAACTTAATAAGTCGGCGATTAAAGGTCTGGTTTATTACTTCAAAGTATATATATTTAGTTGGACCTAGCCCCCCGAGTTTCTCCAGTTTCTCAATCCTTGGAAGACGCTTAAAACGGTAAGTGTTTTTTTAAATCCTCTGTCGTGCACACAATCACTGATTTCATACATTTTCCATTTTATTTATAGGTGCATACAACGCTGCTATAATATGTATAGCAAACGCCAATTAAGTTTACGCGAGGAGGGGGTGCGCAGAAAACGTTTTTAAAAACATCTACCCCCACTACTCAAGTAATTGTCAAAATACATTTGTCATTGACGTTTGACGGAACATAATGTATTTGCTAGGGGATCATAAAGTGATATACGCTCAGAGGTTAGAATTATCTGACATTTGATGTAAAACCAAATACAAATCTCCCCACTAATTCTAATCCTGCGCGAACTTACCCCTCCTCGCGCCAACTTAATTGGCGTTTGCTATACTATTCTTATTTTTCGTGTGTTTATGCATATTACTTTAATAGCAGAGAATCAAATGTATATTTAATTATTTCTGATAGAATAAATGTCTCTACTTCTATACCTATGTCGGTAACATGCTCATGTTGCGTCCCTATTCTATCGCATATTCTAATATATTACGAATTAACACTCCCATACCGGCGCTCATGGCGCGCATGGAAATTGGTCTGCTCTAAATAGCAGATACGTAGGTTCTATTATACCGTGTGCACAACGTCGTGCGATCGATGGATATATAAGTAATGACTGGCCAACTGCAAGTATATTCGCCTTGCTTGAACACAATGAGCGACTGATAGGAATATTCAATGTGTTAGAGAGAGATTATTTGATTCGTACTTAGATCGTATGTAGAATGTGTTGGATAAAGAAATGGAACGCCCGTACAGTTAGACAGTAGAACAGATTGAATATACTCTCTCAACCCTAACCACATAAACTCGCTATTCGTCTTCGTCTTACTACATTGTGGTAGATCAATCACTCCCCGGCGTTCATACGGTATGTATACAAGCGTCCCGTATCGTTATGTTCAAATTTTAGGAGTGTAAAGTAGACTTCATTTCAAGTAACAAAAACCCAAAACTTGTATATCCATTTTTATTTGTTTTAAAGCTACAGATTTATGAATGTCATTGTCAGATCATGAAAAAAAATGTAATCCTAAAGTCAATACAAACTGATTTTATTTAAAAAAAGTTATACGATTAAATAACAGGCATGTGATTGTTAACGTCGCATAATAAAATGTTATCCTAAAATAAATAAACACGTGTCGTAGTGCATACTGTAATTTCTGTGCTGAACCATGAATATAATACAATAAACAAATGTTCAGATGACTGTTAACGTTGCATTTTTTAATAAAGGATTACTATAGGTTTGTTTTTGCGGGCGTTTGAAATCATTTGATGTATCAGGAGGTGCGCATTGAAGAAAAAGCGTTCGGGCAGAGAAATAAAATCAAATGCTGATGAAACATTTGTCGTTTTTGCAGTTTTTCAATCGTTGTGAAATGATTTCAATGGGTTGGAATGGTTCGAGTATTTTCGTGAAACCGAATATCAGACGCATGCGCGTTTCATTTTTATGCACGGAAAGTGGAGAAACGTGTAGGTATCGTTGTGATTCTCACTGAAATCACTGAATGTTTTTTAAATCTCTATGGCGCTCGTTGTTTGACTGTTCTGTGCAGAGCTTTGAATAAATCATAGTGGTTTTATGAAAAGAATGTCGGATTTATTTAGTTTATCCACTAGCTACAATAGGAGTCCTGAGTGGGAGTTTACCAGTGAAGAAGAAATACTATGTCAAGATAAAATTAAAATAAGGAATGAAAATTATTTTGAAATAATTATTCCTTAATACACAAACAATGAATTCATAGAACATTTTCGCGTAAGCGGACATGTTGCTCAAGAGATTTGAAAATTCTGTAGTTCTATTTGTATGGTAGATGACACTAGCTGCCATAAATTTGAAGTTCGTTTTAGCAACGAAAAAATTGTGGATAGATTGCAAACGATTGTAATTGGACGCATGCGTATAAAAGTGATAATAAAATGATTTTCAAACCATTTCAAAACACCTGCAAAAACAAACCTATTACGTTTCAGTTCATACAACAGCTTATTAGTGAGTTGAGTGGACATGTTTTCTTTATTCAAAATGCCTTACCGATTTTCTTTTCAAGAGTATGCGGATATGCAATTTGTGTATGGCTACTGTAACGGCAATGCACGTCAAGCAGTTATTGAATACCGACATCGGTTTCTCGATAGGCGCATTCCTCATTACTCGTTACAGAACTTTTCTGGAAGTATACAGACAATTTCGGGAATGCGGACAGCGTGATTATCTTTTTGACCGAGGAGTAAATTTACCAGCAGACTTAGAGGAAGAAGCAGTAGCTATTGTTACAAGGGATCCAATTCTCAGTGTACGTCGAATCGCTAGACAACTAGGAGAGCCTCGAACGACAGTTTGGCGAATTTTAAAACGTGAGGGCTTATATCCATATCACTATCGCAGGGGACACGGTTTGCTTGAGGCAGACCACTATGCTCGTCTAGTTTATTCTACCTGGATATTAAGACAGTCACGGCCTCATTTTAATTTCTGCAGAACAGTCCTCTGGACAGATGAATCTACGTTCACTAGAAGTGGTGTTACAAATCTGAGAAACCTGCACAGGTGGTCATCAGAAAATCCCAAAGCTATGCGCCCATCTAAATTTCAACATGAAGTTTCTATTAACGTTTGGGCGGCCCTAATCGATGACTTGTTGATTGGTCCTGTAGTTCTTCATGGGAGGTTAAATGCGGACAATTACCTTCAATTTCTTATTGACGAACTGTCAGGTTTTTTAGAGGATGTCCCACTGAATGTTCGACAAGACATGTGGTTTCACGTGGATGGGGCACCACATTTCGGAATTGCTGTCCAAAATTGTGTTAACGTCAACTATCGAAGCCACTACACATTACCAATACCCTTACTACATTACAGATGGATTGGTCGAGGTGGTCCTTTTGCATGACCACCCAGATCACCCGATCTTAATCCCCTTGACTTTTATTTATGGGGGTACATGAAAAATTTAGTCTACGCGCAAGTTTCGAACACAAGAGAAGAGTTGTTGGATTGTATTCACCTGGCTGCCGAGCAAATCCGACAAAACAAGTATGAAATTTGAATAAGTACTTCTTCTGTTGACTTACGGACACAAGCCTGCATTCAACAAGGAGGTGGACATTTCGAAAATATTATTAATTGAACTTTTTTAAATAAAATCAGTTTTTATTGTCTTTGGATTACATTTTTTTTCATGATCTGACAATCACATTCATAGATCTGTAACTTTGAAACAAATAAAAATGGATATACAAGTTTTGCGTTTTTGTTACTTGGAATGAAGTCTACCTTTACACTCCTAAAATTTGAACATAACGATACGGGACACTTGTATATTGAACTAATTATTAATTTTTAAAAAACATATTTAATAATAAAAAAATATTATTAAAAATCGAGTGTGACAAGTTCATATTTGTGTGAAAATATCTTTCTACACATATAGACACGTGTTTCATCTTGCTATAGAATCATCAGTACTTGGTGCCAGAAAGATAATTTCACAAGAAATAATACCCTTACTACATTACAAAAGTCATGAGAGAAGAACTTTCAGCACTGCTCATTGACTAATGTCAACATTACGATCACCAAAACAACCATCGCTGTCATCGTGACGTATACAAGACTTAAAGGGGTTTCTTCCCACAGCTGTTACCGACGGACACGGCACACAAATAGTGTTTCCACATCCGATTTTTAAATAATATTTTTATATTACGGGGGATTATTGATATATTCTTAGTCTACTATTGAAACAATTTAAAGTTGGGATATATAGGCAACTTCAATGCGACCAGCGTTAAGTGAATGCATCTATCGTAGAGTCACATTTTGTCATGATTCTTTTTATTGTTTGCATTTATCTAGTATTTTCTTTTGTTAACAGTTGCTTGTTTCTCTTTTCGATATATTTATTATTATTAGAGAACGGACGCAATTTCCATAAAAAGCAATCGGTAATTGGAATTGTGTATAACGTCGCTCAGTACATCCCGGCGTAATTCAATGAAGTATTTGTTTGACTTACTCGGACACCTGGTCTCGCCGCGATAACAATGGACAAGCCAGCTATTGTATTCGAAGAATATAGTGTTTTTTAAAGTGTTTTCATGAGCGTAGATAGAAGCGAGGTTTTTATAATGTATTTTATTTATTAGTTTATATTTCGTAAGATAAATAAAGTGCTGTGAATTGTGTGTTCTTGTTTTCATAGTTTTAACTGTTAATTACATCGTAATTTTTGTGATAAATCCTGTTTAATATCGTTTGATTGAATCTATTTCGACGTAAGTGTGCATTGAATTTCGTTCAGTTTCAATAACTTACGCACACATTTTTAGTTTTCATTTATTTAGATCTAGAGCATTGTTTAAGTTACTCAGACATGATATGGAAGAATGTTGAGAACGGCATTGTAAAACAATGGCGAGTTGGATTGACGGTCATACTGATTGTATGTCCATTGTCAGTGATTCCGAAATTTATTACAAAATCCATAAAATATCGTCAAAAATTCGTCACTTAGGATCGCAAACACATCTGAACTCTGTAAAACTTTTATGGCGGCTAATATTCCATTAAATAAACTTAGCATAGCAATCCCACTTTAAAAATATTTCTTCAAAAATATACTGGTCGAAATGTTCCTGATGAATCAACTTTACGCAAATATTATGTTTCTAGGTGCTATACGAGAACAGTAGAACGCATTAGAAGCCATCTTTTAAATCAATACATATGGATAAGCGCCGACGAAACGGTGGATATGTTAGGACGCTGTGTGGTAAATGTTGTAGGTGGTGTACTACATCCAACTATTCCCTATAACTCATATGTAATAGCAACAAGTGTTATAAATAGAGTTGATGCGGAAAAAGTTGCTGAAACCATTAAGGAGAATATGCAAAAAATGCTTCATTCGGAAGCCACGTACAAAGAAAAAATACTTTTATTTGTCAGTGATAGTGCTGCGTATATGTTAAGAACAGGCAGACTATTGAAGAAAACGTATCCTAATATGCTGCATATTACTTGTGTAGCACATGCTCTCCACAGAATCTGTGAATATATCAGAGACACTTTTCCGGAAGTTGATAGACTTGTATCAGCTTTTAAAAAAGTTTTCAGAAAAGCACCATTGAGAGTAGCTCTTTTCAGGGAAAAATTTCCATCTCTGTCACTGCCTCCCACTCCAGTAATAACTAGATGGGGAACATGGCTGGAAGCTACTAGTTATGCTGAGAATTTCGATAGTCTAAAACATTTCGTAACACTGCTAAAGGAGGATGCTAGAAGTATTGGTGAGTGCAAGGAGCTCACACAAATCCCAAATTTAAAAAATCAGTTGTACTTTCTTCACGAACACTTTGGAAAATTGCCAAAACTAATCACTTATTTTGAAAATCGAAATCTCAAATTAAATGACGGATTAACCACATTAGATGTGGCTGTTAATAATTTGAAAAGTATTCCAAGTGACTTCGGATGTGGCCTTCGGCAAATGTTTGAAGCAATTCTTAATAGAAATCCAGATTTAATTACATTGCAGCAATTATGTATGGAGACAATTCCACAAAATCTAACGGCTAAATATGAAGAAATAAAAGAATATTTCCAGTATGCACCTATAACCAGTTGCGACGAAGAAAGAACGTTTTCTATTTATAAGGATGTACTTAATACGAAGAGAACAAAATTGACAGAAGAAAACCTTGAGAAACTATTGCTAGTCAATATTAATACTCCTTTACTCAACTTGAACGACAAAATGAACAAATAAAAATGTTCCAATTATAGAAATAAAATTAAAAACTTTAAAAATACAACTTTTCAACAAATACATATGTACATATTTCGTAATTTTATAGATCACCACCCGTTTGTTTTCCAATTATATAAATAAAATTAAAAACTTTATAAATACAACTTTTCAACAAATAAATATGTATTTCGTAATTTTATAGATCGCCCACCACCCGTTCGTTTTCCAATTATATAAATAAAATTAAATATTTTATAAATACAGCCTTTCGCCAGTACTGCACTGGGTGGTAAGCGTGTCCGTTCTCTAATTATTATTTACTTTTATACCGATTTTATACTCGTATTAAAAGTGTTTTTGTTTTATTTATTGTGTTATGTAGGTTGGTATTACATGTCACGCGTGAATAGATTCAGTCATGTAACACGCGGGAGTTGATGTTATGATGTTAGATATAATAGATTGTAGACTTTAATGTAATGGTTTGGAATAATAAATAGTACATACCCATTACAGATTTTGTTATTATTGAATTATGAAGTGCTTAAAATAATATTAAGGAACTCTAAATAATACATGGTGTCAGGTGAAATAAGCTGAAAATATGGAGACTGTGTTTAAGCCACCGGAACCTATGACATTGAGCTTAGATGGAAATTTGGCGGAACACTGGAAAAAATTCAAACAGCGTTTTGAGCTATTTATGACTGCAAACGATTTGAATAACAAAGAGGAAGAGAAGAAAATTGCTATATTTTTGAGTCTAATTGGCGAAGATGGCCTTGAATTATATAATTCATTCGCATTAACTGTAACACAAAGAGGAAATTTGAAAAGTATAATTGGAAAATTTGATGAACATTGTGGACCTAAGAAAAACGTTATTTTTGAGCGGTTTAAATTCAACTCCATAAGTCAAAGAGAAGGACAAAGTTTCGATACTTTTTTAACAGAATTGAGAAAAGCAGTAAAAACAACTGAGTATCAGGACACAGAGGACATGGTGAGGGATCGCATTGTTATGGGAATTTTGGACAAGGCAACTCAGGAAAAATTGCTGAGAGAATCAAGTCTGACATTAGACAAAGCAATAGAGTATTGTCGTGCTGTTGAAGCAAGCAAGCTGCAATCTAAAGCTCTACAAAATGAAGCAACAGTAAGCATTATAAGAAAATGGGAGAAACAAGGCAAGGAAAAAATGAGAGATGAAAAATATTCTCAACAATGTGGATATTGTGGTTACAAACATGAAAAAGGAAGATGTCCAGCATATGGGAAAAGCTGTGATGAATGTAACATGAAGAATCATTTTGCATCAATGTGCAGAAGAAAGAATAAGGCAGGTAACAAGATAGATAATGTAAAAAATGGTACGAGGAAGAAAAAATGGACTAAACGAGTCAATGAGGTGTCTACAGAAGAAGGATTGGAGGAGAGCGATGAAGAAAATCAGTTTTTCATAAGTTCAGTGGTGAAAAATATGAATGCAATCGATGGAACAAATGATACAATGTGGACAAAAACAGTGAGCGTAGAAGGGTGTAGTATAAATTTTAAGTTAGACACTGGAGCGGAGGTTAGTGTATTACCATTGTCATTTGTAGATAGAATTACACATAATAAGAGCATTATGCCTTCAAATGTTACTTTAGTTTCTTATGGTAGTCCTAGTTTTAAGATCAAGCCTGTAGGCGAAATTATATTAAAATGTACTGTTAATAAGCATGTGGCAGATTTGCCTTTTGTAATAGTTCAAAATGTTGATCAAATGCCTCTTCTAGGCTTATCTGGTTGTCTAAGTCTTAATTTAATAAGGAGAGTAGATAGTATTCAAATGCATTTTAAAACATTAAATGATGTTATTGCTTCATATCCTAATGAATTTGTTGGTTTGGGTGAATTTCCCAAGGTACATAAGATTACTTTAAAAGAAAACTATACACCACATGTCGCAAACTTGAGACGTATCCCACAAGCATTACATGATAGAGTTAAATGCAAGCTTGATGATCTTGAACATCAGGGCATTATTCGGAAGGTTGAGAAACCCACGGAGTGGCTTAATCCTTTGGTTATTGTCGAGAAGAAAAATGGTGACTTAAGACTGTGCTTGGACCCCAAATTTTTAAATAAAGCGATTCAACGTGAACACTTTTTGATTCCGACGGCTGATGAGATAGCTAGTAAGTTATGTAATAAAGAATACTTTACTGTTTTAGATATGAAGGATGGGTACTTCCAAGTGAAGATTGATGATGAATCTGCAGATTATTGTACATTTGGTACTCCCTTTGGGAGGTATCAATTTTTAAGATTACCTTTTGGTATTAGTTCAGCCCCAGAAGTATTCCAAAGGAAGAATGTTGAACTTTTTGGAGACGTGCATGGTGTGGGAATATATTTTGATGACTTGATTATTACAGGTGAGACTGAGCTAGAGCATGATCGGAATTTGCAACTAGTACTGGAGCGAGCTGCAAAATATAATATTAAATTCAACAAAGATAAGATTCAATTTAAGTCAAAACAAGTTAAATTTCTTGGGCAAATATTTTCAAAAAACGGAATTAGTACTAGTGATTCATATGTTAAAGCAATAGTCGATATGCCAAAACCACAGAACAAGACTGAGTTATTGAGATTGTTAGGTATGGCAAAGTATCTAGGTAAATTTGTACCAAACATGTCAAAAGTTACTGCACCTTTAAGATACTTAACCCGAATGGATATTGAGTGGGTGTGGAATCAGTCTCAAGATAATGCACTTACTCGATTAAAGAATTTATTAACAAACGCTCCAGTTTTGGCATTTTTTAATCCGTCTTTGCCTATAGAAATAGAAACAGATGCTTCTAAGGATGGCATAGGAGCATGTATTATGCAAAATGGCCACCCAGTTGCATTTGCGTCACGGACTATGTCCAAAAGTGAAACAAAATATGCCCAAATAGAAAAAGAGTTACTGGCCATTGTTTTCAGTTGCGTAAAATTTCATTATTTTATATATGGTGTGAATGATGTTAGAGTTTGCTCTGATCACAAACCTTTAGAATCAATATTTAAAAAGGATTTAGCGTCTGTGCCTCCACGGTTACAGCGAATGTTGCTTAAAATATTGCATTATAATTTAAAAGTAGAGTATAAACCTGGTAAATACCTTTACATAGCAGATGCATTATCACGAGCATTTCTAAGTGACAGTATACACGATGATCCTGAAATGGCTTATGCGGTTCACACTGTAGTAAAATATCTACCAATGTCTAATGAAAAAAAAAGTGAATTTAAAGAAGCTACTGCAAGCGATTTGGAACTACAAACAATTATTAAATTGATAGACACTGAATGGCCAGCAAATAAAAATATCCCCATTTTTGCAAGACACTATTATAAATTAAGGGATTATCTGTATGTCTCTAACGGTTTGTTATTTTACAATAATAAATTAATTGTACCACATAAACTACGAAATGAAATGTTAATCAAATTACATGAAGGTCATATGGGAATGGAAAAAATTAAATCCCGAGCTAGACAGATTTTCTACTGGCCTTTATTAAACCAAGATATTGAAAATTTTGTAAGAAAGTGCAAAACTTGTGAACGTTTCTGTCGAAAGAACTCCAAAGAAACTCTGCTACCTTACACAATTCCAGAGAGACCATGGGAAAGAATAGCTGCAGATATATTTTCTTATGCAGATCGATCATATCTTGTGGTTATGGATTCATATTCAAATTGGCTTGAACTTGTATTGCTACAGAGTAAGTCTGCTAACGAAACTATTCAAAAATTAAAATCGATTTTTTCTAAGTATGGTTGTCCAGATATACTTGTCTGTGATAATATCCCATTTGGTAGTTTTTCATTTAAAGAATTTGCTAAGGAATGGAATTTCAATATTACAACACGCAGCCCCAATTATCCTAGGTCAAACGGATTGGCTGAAAAAGCTGTTGGTATTGCCAAGACTTTACTAAAAAAATCTTTGGAAGAGGGCAAGGAGGTGTTCGAGGCGTTACTGCAATATCGAAATTCCCCATTAAAATATATTGATTACTCTCCAGCACAATTACTTATGGGCCGTATTTGTAAAACTAAAATTCCTATCTGTGCAGATCTATTGAAACCTGCTTTATGTGAAAATGTATTGCAAAAACTAAAATATAGACAAAGTCAGTATAAGTGTTACTATAATAGAACTGCATTTGATCTTAAGAATTTAAAGCCTGAACAAAATGTCACTATTTATAATCATACCGAGAAAGTTTGGGAACCTGGTAAAGTTTTAGAACCTGATAAAACACCTAGGTCATATAAGGTTGTAAAAGAGTCTGGTAATATTGTAAGAAGAAACAGAGCAGATCTCAGGGAATCTCCAAATCAATTTAAGTTAGATTGCAATCTCGATTGTGATAAATTTGCATTTACAAATGATCCTCTACAAAACGATCATAGTCAAGTTGTGTCAGGTAATAATACCTCTGAATTGGAGAAATGTACTCGATCTACTCTGGAGAATAATGCAACCTCCACTCATACATCTAGATATGGACGATTAGTTAAGAAACCACAGAGACTGAATTTGTAAGAGGGGAGATGTGTTATGTAGGTTGGTATTACATGTCACGCGTGAATAGATTCAGTCATGTAACACGCGGGAGTTGATGTTATGATGTTAGATATAATAGATTGTAGACTTTAATGTAATGGTTTGGAATAATAAATAGTACATACCCATTATAGATTTTGTTATTATTGAATTATGAAGTGCTTAAAATAATATTAAGGAACTCTAAATAATACATTTATTTTTGTTTTATTTGCGAAATGTTTGAAATTTAACAATTGTATGGGTAAATGATAAACATGAATTAAACGAAACGAAAACCCTATTAGCCAAACTTTTACTTTCTGTATAAATGTAACAACTATTTCAACACGCGCTTTCTAAACTGTAATGTAGTTGAAATGTATTTTTATACTTTTATTCATGTTGTATAGACATACATTGAGTAAGTTTTAAAATTTTAATTGACATTAGTCTATATTCTAGGTAGAGTTCATAAATTGAATATTATTATATCTAAAAACACTCGAAAATCACTTGAAATTTTATTTATAAAACGTTGAATCTCGAGTAATAGTAAGAAAAATAATATCACAGAAAACATGTTATTTTTCAAGTATTTGCACATTGAATAGGTCCAGAACAAGGTAGATATTTCAATATTTCTCTGAATTGCATCATATTACTACTACAAGGAGGCCAACGGAAAAAACGGTTTGAAACAAACACACCCACGTCTCGACCAATGGGAGCGCGCCGATCGCGCCAAGCCCACTAGATGTTCTAAAAATAGACCCGCGTTCTTTGAATTATCGCCTCGAACCGGATTTATGCCTTTTCTGTACACCGAACCCCGTTTGTCATTCCAAAAAGGCGACGTGCCCGGTCCTTTTTCCCATTCAAACGATATTTCTCGGTAACATGGTACTGATAAAGTGAAACGCGAAACTTTACCAACCGTGATGTAATACGCTTTCACATTGTAGTCATACATTCAAAGTCTAAATGTGCGTTTGCTCACGTGTTATTTTGACGTCATGTTAGTCACATGCGCACTCATGCCCTAACAGGTTAACTGAAGGGCAATCCTTTGCCACACAGTTTAACGAGATTTTGTTTGCTGTCGTACGGTTTTAAAGAAATCACTTTAATTGTAAACAGATACCGTACTTTTAACCTCAATATTTTTCCAACATCATTTAGTACTTTATCCCTGTCTTGTTAAAGGTGAATAAACTTAGTATTGATTCTTTGAATTATTTACATAGAATATTCGCATGTATTTATTTTAAATAGTAAATTATGTTTATTTTAATATGTAGTTATTATAATTCTTTGTAATTTTATAGTGTTATAATATAAGTACTGCAATAGATATTACATAGATTTATATTTGCAAAATCTATATACACATATTTTAATTTTTTTTCCGAAGGTTAACCATTTGTACTATGAAATGATATTAATGATTATGAAACTAATACATATTTGTGTTTTTTATTTATTTACATGCAGCTTTTAATATAATACCTACACGATATGGATCCTGAGGTGAGAATTGTTGCCCTAATAATATTATGCAATAACGTTACAGTTTTTTAAGTAGGTATAAATTCAATATATTTTAGATATTAATTTATTTTCTTTAAGAGTTAAGGAAAGTTTAATTTTATCTTTAATTAATTAATACACCTGGAAAGGTCGCACTTTACCAAACAATTAGAAGGTCGAATATATAATTAAATCTTAATATTTGCATTTTCGAATTCATTATCATAAAATCTCCATAAAACTTTGAATATTATTTCAAAATCTTTAATTAATTAACACTGTCTATTTCACTTTCAGATACATTTCTAAGATGTGTTATAGTCTATTTTTAAACTAAGAGGAGTAAATGGAAAAGCCACATTTACACTGTAAAAGTTACCAAATCAATGACATTCTGAATGTTTTTTTAAATTTCCGTATTTTATTAGTTTTTCTTTATTCATTGAGCTCAAAGGCAACATTTAATTTAGCGTTATTTCCCGCTTAATTTTGAATATAAACTCTACATCAATAAAGTCACAACGTAATTAAACATTTATTAAAAATTATTTACATTAAACACAAAAATAACATAAATAAAGGATTTAAAGAAATCAAAGGCTCCGTTAACTACTTGTTACTTGCAAAAATTAAACAAAATAATCTATTCTAAATCTGAACTGTCTGAGAAAGTATCACTGTCACTATCAGCACCAATAGAAATAATAAACGGTTCGATTAGATCATCTACGATGCCATCAAGTGTAGCCATTTTTATTTCTTCCTTAATTATATGCTCAACACAACTTTTCCAATTAACATTTTGAACATTTTCGATAGCTTGCAATAACAGCCCCCTCCCTTCTGTCAATTTAAATGTGATGTTCTTCGATGCTACTTCATTCTTTATTTTTGCCCATATCAACTCTATTGGATTGAGTTCACAATGGTACGGTGGCAACCTTAATAGAACTTTATTATTACGTTTTGCCATTTCATCAATCACATACAAATTATATTGCTCTTTATTTATTTTGATTAAATTCAGAAGTTCAGCTCGTACCATCTCTTCTCTGAATTCAATCTGCTTATTTCGCAACCACTCTTGCATATCTTTTTTCTTTGATCCTGCTGTAGGAATTTTCTCCATTCTACGGCTGTGGTAAGACGCGTTGTCCATGACGATAACAGCGTTGTCAGGTAATTTTGATAACACATTATTAAACCATGTCTCAAAAACGGCTGCATTCATTTCTTCATGATAATCTCCTGTTTTCTTACCTTCGAAAAGCAATAACCCTCCATCAACAAAGCCATGTTCGGATCCAATATGTAACACAATAAGCCTCCTCCCTTTTGCTGACGGGTTTTTTAGTCCTGTAGATAGCCCTTCGATGAATGTTTGACGCCGATCTCTTATACTATTATCTATCCATACTTTTTCTTTTGTATGACCTTCATTAACCCACGTCTCATCTAAATAATAAATTGGTCTACCTTCTCTCCTAAATTCCTTCATTTTAAGTAAGTATTTTCTTCTCCATGTAATGATATCATCCCGTTCGATAAGAATACTTTTACGGTTTCTTTTCATGTACTTGAAGTTAATTTGCTTCATAAATTTGTACAATGACGAACGGGACATTTGTGGTAAATCTGGACGTTTCTTTATTTCCATCAAAATTTTGTCCAACGTAGGTAATTCGTTTTTATAAAAGAAAGCATGCACTATTTGCCGCACAGACTGTTTAACTACTTCATCGTATGCAGCAACATTACCAGGTCGTCCTCCATAGTGTTTAGATGCAGTAACTGTACCAGTCTCATTATACTCTTTTATGGTGCGATATACTGTCGATTGTGCAACGCTTAAAAGCAGAACATTATCAAATTGGTTACATTATTCAATCCATGAAAACTTACCCACGGTGTTACTAATTTTAGAAACAATAACAGTTATTTTAAAATTCGGTTCATCAGTTCGCAGCTGTTTATACATATTTAAAACACATTGCTTTTCAGCAACAGATAAATGCCCTATATCTAAACGTTTGCGTTTTTTCGGAGGTGAAAATGATGCTGAACTTGTTGCAACAGTATCCATATTTATATGAATATTGAATAATTATCGATAACTACAGAAGGGTATCTTAAAGGTTTCGCAAATTCTAAAAAGAACGGATTTATTTACGTTAATACAACTATACAACTGAATAGAACAACGGGAACACAACAGAAAACGAAATTTGACAAGCGTTTGACATCGATAGGTCAACACGCAATTTTTGTAATATAGTAAATATTTACTAATTGATTTTACAAGACGCCGTTTAACATACAATCAAGCGCTAGTTTAACTACTTTATTAAACAAACATGTTTTAATTCTTTAAAGGTTAATTATGTTATGTACAGAAAGCGTGTAAGGTTAAAACCTGGATTTATTTGTTATCCTGTAGGAATATGCAAAAACCGCATGAACAGGTCAAATTACTTTGTTTTGAAACAAATACTTTAGACCATTTTACAAAATCTTTTTTTGAAGTTATGACATCAGACCTTTTTTAAATTCAACCCCCTCTTTTTTAGTGAATTTTGGATATCTCATAAAATTATGATTAACAGCTTTTTAACAAATAGTTACCGAGATATTAATTTTTAAAAGTAAAAAATGTAGGCTGTTAGTGCTAATACCAATTGTCATATTCGAAAGTTTACTGTATTTTATTGGCTGTGGAAAATTTTCTATAAATAGAGGTAATTTGAAGAAATGTTAGTCATGAATTAATAATGTAAATTGCATGTGCCAATTAAGACTAGCTTTTGAAGTTGGAGGTTGTATTTTGTGTATGTCAGTAATTCAGTAATAACTAAAAGCCGGATTATATGCAGTTTACATAAATTTGCATAATATATGCACTTTGTATATTATTTGCAAATTTTGGTAGTAATTCAGCATTTTTGCATATTTTAAGTATTCGAGTTTTATTTATTTACGTTGGCTAAATCAAATTTATTATAGTTATTACTAGAGCTGAGGATGTTTGCGGTACGGCAGGACCGTATGTAGTGCATCCCCACATTTAACTATTTATCTAAATATTCTCTGAAATGATTTGCCGAATCTCATAAATTAATAGACTGATATTTTAGTATGCACTGGATATTGTTATTATACAAAATCATAATAGCCATTTGTATTTATGGATCATAAATAATAATACGCATGTATTTGTATTTGGTTGTGAATTCAATTTAAACTTAAAACGAATCGTAATATTTTAACGACAAGCCGTCCTTACAATACATGCATTCGAGACAAAGTGTGCAACTCTACGAATAACTTCCATAATTGATCGAAAATGGACATTTTGGAGCTGAAGTAAAGCCCCTATTCTTAGAAAATTTTATTACTGTAGTTAAGAACTATTATTATAAACAACAAAGGCCTTTTATTAGTGTTGAAGTTTTAGTTTCATTGAATTTCCATGTTGTAAGTAGTCAATTGTAAAGTGTTCATTCACAATATTCTAAAACAAGGTGTAAATTTAACTAAAATCCAGAAAAACACATTCTGATAATATATTACTAGATTAGAAGCTGTGTTTATTACTATTTATTATATTATTTTTATAACCAAATGCAATAAAAGCTACGAAAACAAAAGAAACCTCGATTTATTAAAATCTTGTCACACAGCCTTTCAAAGCCTGGCAGCACATATTTTACATATATTTTATATATACTACCTACTTGAACTAGGTGAATGAAGTTAGAAGTTATAACTTATAACTTCTAACTTCATTCACCTAGTTCAAGTAGGTAGTATATATAAAATAAAAAGCGTTCAAATAAGCTTTGCCTCTAGTAGGCCATTCCTTTAAAAACGTATGATTATTAATAATAATAATAATAATCGGATAATAAAAATCGGAACAAAAACAACTTAAGGAAGATTTGTGTCAAATGTTTGTGTCGGCAGATATTCCACTACATAAATTAAACAATTTAAATGTCAAGTTATTTTTGCAAAAGTACATCAACAAATATAACATTCCCGACGAGAGCACGTTAAGAAAAAAATATATTCGCTGTATCTATGCAGAAACATTGAATAGCATTAAGAAGGTTGTTGCAAACAATTATCTTCATAAAAAGCGTTCAAATAAGCTTTGCCTCTAGTAGGCCATTCCTTTAAAAACGTATGATTATTAATAATTTAAATTTGCATTAGTTGTCAATGAGACAGATGCATAGTTGACAAAAATTGCTTTGTAATTAAAAATTGATTTAACATGGTTTTTACTATACAACACAAATCATTCATGCTAGAATCTTATTTTCGAAACGGACGTAAGATTGACGGACAATGGCAGTATTCTCTTCAAGATTGTTTAGAAGAATTTAGAAATGAGTTCCCTAACGTCATCTTTGATTATGACAGTTTTCGGCACACAGTGACACATTCCGTTATGGTTTTCAGAGAAACAGGGAGTGTTAAACAGAAAGAAGGCGCAGGTCGGGCGAAAAAGCGTACAGAAGAGCTAGTTAATAATGTAAGAGAAATTATAAATAATGCACCAAGAACTTCCGTACGAGCATTATCACAACAAGTGGGTGTGTCAATTGGCACATGTCATACAATTTTGAAAAAGGACTTACATTTATTTCCATATCACATGACCTGTTATCAAGAAATCAAGGAAATCGACTATCCCAGAAGAATAACGTTTAGTCAGTGGTTCTTAAATAATTTTGATAATGACCTTCTTGACAAAACCTTTTTTTCTGATGAGTCATGGTTTTATCTGAATGGATATGTGAACTCACAAAATATGAGGATGTGGACTAATGAGAAACCACATCATTTTTTTGTTGAAACCGCACTTCATCCGCAGAAAATTGGTGTATGGTGTGCGATTAGTCGAAGGAGAATTATTGGCCCTATTTTTTTAACGGAACCTTAACAGGAGAAAGGTATCGACAAGAAATTATTATGCCATTTATCGAACAGCTTGACGACAAAGAAATAACACAGGGTTACTTTCAACAAGACGGAGCTAGAGCACACACAGCAGGTGAAACAATTAATATTCTGCAGCAATTTTTTCAAAATCGGTTGATAAGTTTAAACACTGAACATGAATTTCCACCAAGATCTTGTGACATTACCCCATGTGATTTCTTTTTATGGCCATTCTTAAAGAACTCAATTTATCAAGTACAGATACCTGATCTTGCAGGCCTTCAAATCAGAATTGCTGAAAGAATTAATGGAATTGGCAATGCGATACTACAAAACACTTTTTCCTCCATTAGAAGAAGATGTGAGAAATGTTTCGAACAAGGTGGTGGACACTTTGAACAATTTTTATAAAATTTTGCTTGTTTGTTGGAAATAAACATATTTCATTCACTTAAAAATGTTCGTTTTATTATTTTGACATTTGTCATTTCAATCAAATATCTCATCTCATAACCAACAAAATTCCTATTAAAATTAGTAACAAGCTAAGACATAATCATAATTTCCAAGGGCTCCTTTGAGGTAAAATTTATTTGAATTCTTTGTATATGCAAAATATGTGCTGCCAGGCTTTGAAAGGCTGTGTGACAAGATTTTAATAAATCGAGGTTTCTTTTGTTTTCGTAGCTTTTATTGCATTTGGTTATAAAAATAATATAATAAATAGTAATAAACACAGTTTCTAATCTAGTAATATATTATCAGAATGTGTTTTTCTGGATTTTAGTTAAATTTACACCTTGTTTTAGAATATTGTGAATGAACACTTTACAGTTGACTACTTACAACATGGAAATTCAATGAAACTAAAACTTCAACACTAATAAAAGGCCTTTGTTGTTTATAATAATAGTTCTTAACGACAGTAAAAAAATTTTCTAAGAATAGGGGCTTTACTTCAGCTCCAAAATGTCCATTTTCGATCAATTATGGAAGTTATTCGTAGAGTTGCACACTTTGTCTCGAATGCATGTATTGTAAGGACGGCTTGTCGTTAAAATATTACGATTCGTTTTAAGTTTAAATTGAATTCACAACCAAATACAAATACATGGGTATTATTATTTATGATCCATAAATACAAATGGCTATTATGATTTTGTATAATAACAATATCCAGTGCATACTAAAATATCACTCTATTAATTTATGAGATTCGGCAAATCATTTCAGAGAATATTTAGATAAATAGTTAAATGTGGGGATGCACTACATACGGTCCTGCCGTACCGCAAACATCCTCAGCTCTAGTCATTACTAACAATATGTCGTGGATGTAACAAACAAACAAAAATTAAACAGCCCTCTTTAAATTAAAAATAGCATTTCATTAATCCTCTTCCCGTTACTTTTCCGATAAGTGACTCCAGGAATTTATTAATGCTCTTCCCATACATCCAGGCCGAGACAAAATTCCAGGAAAAGCAAATACATTAAAACTTCTAAATAAATACAAAAATACATTTTACCAGAAAATTAGGAGTGTTTCTTTGCTATTCGGAAAAATTGATTCCCATATTCAAAAGTAATTTTATTTTAAACGTCATTTTACGTTGGCTTTTCGAAGTGTAAACTTGTGAGTTGTGATATATAATTGCAAAAATGCCGAAAATAGCGACTGTGCCTGGATGGATTGCACCTTATTCAGAATTGCGTATGGATGGAGAAAAAGTGTTTTACGTTAAGAAAAAATTATATTCGTTGTATCTGTGCAGAAACATTGAATAGCATTAAGAAGGTTGTTGCAAACAATTATCTTTATATATGCGTAGATGAAACTACTGATAGTGTGGGCCGATACATAGTTCATTTAATGATTCGTATCCTTAACGTATCTATTCCAGCAAAATCTTATTTAATTTCATCCCAAACAGTTGGAAAAGGCAAATAATTTGACAATAACAAGGTTTATACAGGAAGAACTTTCTTCTTACCGGAATCGATTCCAATCGAGAAAATTCTATTATTTTTGACGGATGGTGCACCATACATGGTGAAGGCACCTTTCAACTTGAAAATCGTTTACCCAAATTTAATTCACACAACTTGCTTGACGTACGGACTAAATCGTGTTGCAGAAGAAGATAGAAACCATTTGTGAAGGCCCCATTACGAGTTTAATCCTAATAACGGGAAGAGCATTACGAGTTTAGTTTTACAAACAACATCTACCCGGTGTTCCGCTTCCTCCTCAACCAGTAATCACACGATGGGGAACGTGGTTGGAGGCTGCTATTTTTCATACAAATGAATATGAAGGAATAAAGACAATTATTATGGATCTTGATCAGGATGCACAATCTGTGATAGACGCCGAAAAGATGTATTCGAGTAAAGAAATATCTCAACAGTAGGCATTTATTAAAGCCAATTACAGTTTTATTTCCACTTCTATATTGCAGTTGGAAAAACAATTTATGTCGCTAATCGAGAGCATTGAAATAATAAACAAATTTGAAAAGTCATGTTTGATGTTAAAGGAGGAGTGGGACAGTCCGTGTATGAAAAATTTTTAAGTGTAATAGGAAAAAATAAGGGTTTTAAAAAGCTAAAGGACATTGCTAAAATCTTGTGTGGTGATTCAGTGGAAAATATTGAGTTGACAATAGATGATATTTCTAATTTGAAATATGCTCCTATAACAAGCGTCGACGTAGAACTAACCTTTCAATATATAAATACATGTTTTCAGACAAGCGTCACAATTTTTCTGTTGAAAATTTTGAGAAATATGTGATTGTAAATCGTTTTCATAGTAAATTATGTGGTAAAATGTTCTAAAAAAAAGAGACACATGTAAGTGTATAATGAACAAATAGGCGACCTCATGCATGGTTCAGATTATTTTTCGTTTGAACTAAATTATCAGTAGGTTTTGGTATTAGGCGATTCTATAGATTCATTTTCTCCGTTTTGGTAATGTTAAAGATTCAAATATTCGTAATATTAGAATCATGTATGTGTCTTCAAAATAGTCTTATAAGAGATGAGCTTTATTTCTATAAAATAAGTGTATAATATTTGGAATTTACTGCAAGTGAGAATTAATGAATATTAAATCACATTCTTACATGTAAATGTCGACTTATTTAATGCGTTCGTAACTACAATCCGACAAACTAAGTTTGTACCAGTATGCAGAACACACCCTTTCGCGACAACGAACTTCCTGGTGATTAGGTTAATTAAGAATTAAGAAATACTGAAAAAACAAGTCAATCAACGGGAGGAAACGTACAGACGACGTTTCGTTCTAGTTGGAACTTTTCAATGTACGGTATTCCCTCGATGACGGACATTGCTTTTTCATTTCTATACTTTCTGTATATATAGTTAACATTTGGAATTTACTGCAAGTGAGAATTAATGAATATTAAATCATATTCTTACATGTAAATGTCGACTTATTTAATGCGTTCGTAACTACAATCCGACAAACTAAGTTTGTACCAGTATGCAGAACACACCCTTTCGCGACAACGAACTTCCTGGTGATTAGGTTAATTAAGAATTAAGAAATACTGAAAAAACAAGTCAATCAACGGGAGGAAACGTACAGACGACGTTTCGTTCTAGTTGGAACTTTTCAATGTACGGTATTCCCTCGATGACGGACATTGCTTGAAGTTCGTTGTCGCGAAAGGGTGTGTTCTGCATACTGGTACAAACTTAGTTTGTCGGATTGTAGTTACGAACGCATTAAATAAGTCGACATTTACATGTAAGAATGTGATTTAATATTCATTAATTCTCACTTGCAGTAAATTCCAAATGTTAACTATATATACAGAAAGTATAGAAATGAAAAAGCAATGTCCGTCATCGAGGGAATACCGTACATTGAAAAGTTCCAACTAGAACGAAACGTCGTCTGTACGTTTCCTCCCGTTGATTGACTTCTTTTTTCAGTATTTCTTAATTCTTAATTAACCTAATCACCAGGAAGTTCGTTGTCGCGAAAGGGTGTGTTCTGCATACTGGTACAAACTTAGTTTGTCGGATTGTAGTTACGAACGCATTAAATAAGTCGACATTTACATGTAAGAATGTGATTTAATATTCATTAATTCTCACTTGCAGTAAATTCCAAATGTTAACTATATATACAGAAAGTATAGAAATGAAAAAGCAATGTCCGTCATCGAGGGAATACCGTACATTGAAAAGTTCCAACTAGAACGAAACGTCGTCTGTACGTTTCCTCCCGTTGATTGACTTGTTTTTTCAGTATTTCTTAATTCTTAATTAACCTAATCACCAGGAAGTTCGTTGTCGCGAAAGGGTGTGTTCTGCATACTGGTACAAACTTAGTTTGTCGGATTGTAGTTACGAACGCATTAAATAAGTCGACATTTACATGTAAGAATGTGATTTAATATTCATTAATTCTCACTTGCAGTAAATTCCAAATGTTAACTATATATACAGAAAGTATAGAAATGAAAAAGCAATGTCCGTCATCGAGGGAATACCGTACATTGAAAAGTTCCAACTAGAACGAAACGTCGTCTGTACGTTTCCTCCCGTTGATTGACTTGTTTTTTCAGTATTTCTTAATTCTTAATTAACCTAATCACCAGGAAGTTCGTTGTCGCGAAAGGGTGTGTTCTGCATACTGGTACAAACTTAGTTTGTCGGATTGTAGTTACGAACGCATTAAATAAGTCGACATTTACATGTAAGAATGTGATTTAATATTCATTAATTCTCACTTGCAGTAAATTCGAAATGTTAACTATATATACAGAAAGTATAGAAATGAAAAAGCAATGTCCGTCATCGAGGGAATACCGTACATTGAAAAGTTCCAACTAGAACGAAACGTCGTCTGTACGTTTCCTCCCGTTGATTGACTTGTTTTTTCAGTATTTCTTAATTCTTAAGTGTATAATAATTAAAAATAGATACAAATAAATAAGAATATGTTTAAAATGAATTAGTTGTGCAAAAGGTCAGACAAATAAGTAGGAACATGAATGTTCAAATTCAACAATAAATTGTTGCAGTCAATAAACTGCAAACTTCCACATTGATCAATATCTTCGTCTCTGTTTAAGAAGGAATCGGACACCAAGGCGTCTACTCGAATTATAATAGCTAGACATATTTATTATTAAGGTGTAATAAGAAAATTTTATTCAATCCAATTGAATAATATTTGAAAAATTAATAGGTTTACGATAAAATTTTAAAGCAAACTGCAAATTTGACCTGCATTTTATCCTTTTCTGAATGTAATTGAAGAGATACTACTTTAGTGTTATAGGTAAAGTACTTTTTGTATACATATCTGTGTATATTACATGTCTGTTTCAATTGTAACAAAAGCGTTATACGTGCATAAACGTATAGATATACGTAGAACCTTTTTGTATACTTTTTGTATGTATTAACTTGAGCATTTTAGTTATTTTCTTCTATGTGGCACATATCCAGACGTCAAGCTTTTTAATCGCATTGCAGTTGCACGCAGTTCAAAAGTTTAGTGACCTTAGTTTTCGGCGTTACTCTTTTGTATTACAAGTACCTTCTTTGGTCTGTTGAAACTGCAGGTCTTTCTAAATTGAGGGCGTCTACCTGTTAACTATCATTTGAATCGATTCGTGTATATAGACACGTAGACTTAAAGGAAAATAAAGTAATCTGTTGTTTGATAAATTTTATTTATTTGCCAATTAAGAAAATTATTGATTTAAACATATACAAACAGTACTTAGAAGTGTCGCAAAATGACGAATCATTATTTTCTAAATTTCACTAGGTGTTTCGTGTATGGAGGCATGTGTAATTTCAGCATACGTTATCTTCACGCAACTTATCGTTTACTAGCAAGGTACGTACGTTTGTTCATAAATGTATGATTGACAAACACATTTTTCTGGTGCAATATTACATAAGTAAAACGTTATAGATATATAGACGGTTATAAAAATTTTAACATGCCCACCTAATCATACACAATTAAAATGGTAAATATATGAACGAGATAAAATATATTTAACATGAAAAACAGTTATTATTTAATAATTTCAAATTAATTTTATATCAAGTTGTGGATGAATTTGAAGCGAATTGCTAATAAATATTTTCTCTTTTCTTTATTATTTTTTTCGTGTTCTTTCATCCTAATTTTGAACGTTGTCTCTGTTTGTCCTATGTATACATTATTACTAAAGGCCACATTATACGCAAAAAAAAACTGCCTAAATATGCACTTCCTTGTGAAAAATATGCAGGTAAAAAATACGAGGAATGTTAGAAAATGGAATACTGTAGAAAAAAAGATTCTATTATGATTACTACAAGTTTATTTAGAACATTTTACAACATAATTAACTATGAAAACCATTTACAATCACATATTTCTCAAAGTTTTCAACAGAAAAATTGTGACGCTTGTCTGAAAACATGTATTTATATATTGAAAAGGTTCGTTCTACGTCGACTTGTTATAGGAGCATATTTCAAATTAAAAATATCATGTATTGTCAACTCAATATTTTCTACTGAATCACCACACAAGATTTTAGCAATGTCCTTTAGCTTTTTAAAACCCTTATTTTTTCCTATTACACGGACTGTCCCACTCCTCCTTTAACATCAAAACATGACTTTTCAAATTTGTTTTTTATTTCAACGGTCTTGATTAGCGACATAAATTGTTTTTCCAGTTGCAATATAGATGTGTAAATAAAACTGTAATTGGCTTTAATAAACGCCAACTGTTGAAGTATTTCTTTACTCGAATACACCTTTTGGGCGTCTATCACAGATTATGCATCCCTATCAAGATTCATAATAATTGTCTTTATTCCTTCATAATTGCATGAAAAGTAGCAGTCACCAGCCACGTTCCCCATCGTGTAATTACTGGTTGAGGAGGAAGCGGAACATCGGGTAGATGGTGTTTGTAAAACTGAACTCGTAAGGGGGTCTTTAACACTACTAATTAAAGTACATATTTACTAAGGGAAAATGGTTTCTGACTTCTTCTGCAACACGATTTAGTCCGTGCGCTAAGCAAGTTGTGTGAATTAAATTTGGGTAAAAGATTTTCAAGTTGAAAGCTGCCTTCGCCATATATGGTGCAGCATCCGTCAAAAACAATAGAATTTTCTCAGTTGGAATCGATTCCGGTAAGAAGAAAGTTGCCAGTTCTTCCTGTATAAACCTTGTTATTGTCAAATTATTTGCCTTTTTTAACTGTTTGGATGAAATTAAATAAGATTTTGCTGGAACCGATACGTTAAGGATACCAATCATTAAATGAACTATGTATCGGCCTACACTATCAGTAGTTTCATCTACGCATATACAAAGAATTCAAATAAATTTTACCTCAAAGTAGCCCTTGGAAATTATGATTATGTCTTAGCTTGTTACTAATTTTAATAGGAATTTTGTTGGTTATGAGATGAGATATTTGATTGAAATGACAAATGTCAAAATAATAAAACGAACATTTTTAAGTGAATGAAATATGTTTATTTCCAACAAACAAGCAAAATTTTATAAAAATTGTTCAAAGTGTCCACCACATTGTTCGAAACATTTCTCACATCTTCTTCTAATGGAGGAAAAAGTGTTTTGTAGTATCGCATTGTCAATTCCATTAATTCTTTCAGCAATTCTGATTTGAAGGCCTGCAAGATCAGGTATCTGTACTTGATAAATTGAGTTCTTTAAGAATGGCCATAAAAAGAAATCACATGGGGTAATGTCACAAGATCTTGGTGGAAATTCATGTTCAGTGTTTAAACTTATCAACCGATTTTGAAAAAATTGCTGCAGAATATTAATTGTTTCACCTGCTGTGTGTCCTCTAGCTCCGTCTTGTTGAAAGTAACCCTGTGTTATTTCTTCGTCGTCAAGCTATTCGATAAATGGCATAATAATTTCTTGTCGATACCTTTCTCCTGTTAAGGTTCCGTTAAAAAAAATAGGGCCAATAATTCTCCTTCGACTAATCGCACACCATACACCAATTTTCTGCGGATGAAGTGCGGTTTCAACAAAAAAATTATGTGGTTTCTCATTAGTCCACATCCTCATATTTTGTGAGTTCACATATCCATTCAGATAAAACCATGACTCATCAGAAAAAAAGGTTTTGTCAAGAAGGTCATTATCAAAATTATTTAAGAACCACTGACTAAACGTTATTCTTCTGGGATAGTCGATTTCCTTGATTTCTTGATAACAGGTCATGTGATATGGAAATAAATGTAAGTCCTTTTTCAAAATTGTATGACATGTGCCAATTGACACACCCACTTGTTGTGATAATGCTCGTACGGAAGTTCTTGGTGCATTATTTATAATTTCTCTTACATTATTAACTAGCTCTTCTGTACGCTTTTTCGCCCGACCTGCGCCTTCTTTCTGTTTAACACTCCCTGTTTCTCTGAAAACCATAACGGAATGTGTCACTGTGTGCCGAAAACTGTCATAATCAAAGATGACGTTAGGGAACTCATTTCTAAATTCTTCTAAACAATCTTGAAGAGAATACTGCCATTGTCCGTCAATCTTACGTCCGTTTCGAAAATAATATTCTAGCATGAATGATTTGTGTTGTATAGTAAAAACCATGTTAAATCAATTTTGAATTACAAAGCAATTTTTGTCAACTATGCATCTGTATAATTGACAACTAATGCAAATTTAAATTATTAATAATCATACGTTTTTAAAGGAATGGCCTACTAGAGGCAAAGCTTATTTGAACGCTTTTTATGAAGATAATTGTTTGCAACAACCTTCTTAATGCTATTCAATGTTTCTGCATAGATACAGCGAATATATTTTTTTCTTAACGTGCTCTCGTCGGGAATGTTATATTTGTTGATGTACTTTTGCAAAAATAACTTGACATTTAAATTGTTTAATTTATGTAGTGGAATATCTGCCGACACAAACATTTGACACAAATCTTCCTTAAGTTGTTTTTGTTCCGATTTTTTGGAAGTTGATGGCAAACATTGCGATAATGTTTGCTGACTCTTCTTCGCCAATTTCATCTTTGTTAGTTTTGCAGTATGAGATGGAGTTTTCATATGTAGGTCGACTTGGAACTTTCTCTCACTTGTAATCTGCAAAAAAATATCACATCATCGGTTGTTTTCTTATAAAATAAATGTTAGTAAAAGATGAAGGAATAATTAAAAACTAAATTAATTAATTAATTAATTAATTAATTAATTAATAAGAGGAAATAAACTTAAAATTTTACTCACAATCTTGCAGCATGCTACGCCAAACACTTTTTCTCCATCCATACCCAATAAAGAATAAGGTGCAATCCATCCAGGCACAGTCGTTATTTTCGGCATTTTTGCTATTGTTAGCTTTTCGAAGTGAGAACTTCGAAAAGCTAACGTAAAATGACGTATAAAATAAAATTACTTTCGAATGTGGGAATAAATTTCTCCGAATAGCAAAGAAACACATATATTCCTAATTTTCTGGAAAATGTATTTTTGTATTTATTTAGAAGTTTTAAGGTATTAGCTTTTCCTAGAATTTTGTCTCGGCCTGGATGTATAGGAAGAGCATTAATAAATTCTTGGAGACGCTTATCGGAAAGTAACGGGAAGAGGCTTAATAAAATGCTATTTATAATTTAAGGAGGGCTGTTTAATTTTGTTTTTTGTTTGTTACATCCACAACATACTTTTAGTAATGCCTATAATAAATTTGGTTTAGTAAATAAATAAAACTCGGATATTTAAAATATGCAAAAATCCTGAATTACTACAAAATACGTAAATAATATAGAAAATGCATATGTTATGCAAATATGCAAATTTATGCAAACTGCATATAATCCGACCTGTAGTAAGAAAAGCAGAGCCTGAGCTTTGTATCAGTCCACAAAAGTAGACCATATTAGACCTAAAAGACGCTTAATGGATTAAATTTTAGTTTGTAATATTTAGTATTTTAAGAATATAAATAACTGTCCAATTTGTTTGTAACAGCTGTTTATTGTCATCCTCCTTGATCGATACATTAAAATTGTGTAACCTTGTATATAACACTAACTTTTTTTAATTAAAAATATTGGGATGACTATATTATACGTTTTTCCTTATGGAACTAAATTGCTACAATAACCTTGTTTAAACGAAATAATGTTGCAAGTTATTAATAAATACATGACCTTAATACAACGTCATCACTTTCGTTTAGTAGTCAATGCGGTTTTTATCCAAGCATTTTTTTTTAATACAAATAAATTATTTTACATAATTTATTGTCTGATAGCGACAAATTATTATTTCCTTTTTTCATATTAATTTATATTACATCATATATATTATCAATATTGTAATAACGCACATGTTATAATTGCGATTTATTGACGCAAGCAGCTTAAGGAAGGATTAGAGAAACGAGACGACATCTCCGAGAGAACGGCCAGTTCCTCTTCGAGTAAAGGCGATTCAGTAAGTAGAGCTGTTTTTAAAGTAGAATGTTGTATATATTTACACATTTTATTTATGTTAAAACCGGTTTGGATCTTCGTAGCATGATCGGGCGAAATTGCTTAAGTATAAAGGGGACTTTCCACCTCTCAACCTAATTAGTGAATGTATGTGTATTATGATTATGATATTTATGAGAGAGTGAACTGAACGTGTTTAAAAATAATGGCTTTGAGAATATTGTCGGGAAAATAACGATGAATTTTATCTCCGGAAAATAAGTATTTTTTTACTTTTATGAACACTGAATTTAGCATAAAATCAATTTTGACTTTCCTTTTATAGTCTGTCCATAGATATAAGTTATAACGATTTGGGCGCACATGGATTACGCGTAAACTAAATGCAGTAAAGAGTTTTCTAAAAACACTCGATATTTCAATACTTATTTTTATTTATTTGTAATAAAGAATAAAGCCAAAATGCCAAATATAATGTTTATTAACATGTTTTATTATAGAAAAGACAGAAAAATAAAATACACATTACATAATATAATAATATACATAATATATCATAGAAAGTACTGAACAGCAAGATACACCTTCTACAAGTACTCACACTAATCATGCACAAACATAAATTGAAGAGTATAACTTCTAAAGGGTCTAAGTGCCAAAATGATAAAGTTGAGGAAATTCAAATTAAATGAATAAAAACATAAGTATGCACTTTAGGATTAATTTTTTATTTTTTTTATACATAATGCCAAACCAGAAGTTTGTAACAACAAAATCAAAATTAAAATAAACACTTTTTCTTAGTTAAAAATAAAGATCCCCATGATTTTTCTATAAAGAAAGTCAACTGCCGACTGCAAGTTACTTTGAAAGGGTCCAAGTACCAACTCTATTTTTTTTTTAATTCTGACTTATCGGAGCTGCTTCCCCGTTGAAACCCTGTTGTGTTCTCTCAATCAGAGTTTCATAAAAGGCTAGATGTTTCAGAGGTATATAGTGGAGCATATCTTGCAAATTCTTCAACTTTTCTTTTGATATTTTGTTTGTGCACACGAGTTGTTCAAGACTCATATCCTTGATGTCTTCTACTTTTCTTCCTTTTTTTTATAACGTTGCAAACAGTCCAGTCTTGCACTTCACTAAACGATGTTTTTGTATACACTTTTCCAGGATTGTCTTTTGTGATTCGCATCCAGCACAACGATGATATATTTAGTTTTGTGGTATTTAACATATAGTCACTTGCTTTATCCAGATTTTTGAAGTCATGCTCTTCCATAGAAACCACATTGAAAGGTTTTTCGTGACGAGCTTGTCTTATCATCTTTTCCAAATCAGCAGGTACAAAATTTTTTGCAACTTTTTTCCTCTTTTCGATCTGGGCGAAATCGCGGTCGCACGGCAAATAAGAGTGTCCACTTACCAGGAACTTATGCTCGATTTCCTCAAAAAACCATTAGCCACAAGATAAATAAACATAAATAAGATCATGCGATTTTTGTTTTGTCCGATGCAGTTGTCGAACCAAACAACAAGTTTTTGTTTTAGAGCTACATTTTCTCTTTTTAGTACTTTTAACAACGCAGAAGCAATTTCGTTGCCCCCTCTGCCTGTAATGGACTCATTCCATAAGCACATAAATGCATCACCAGTGTCTGACAGATGTACACACAGATTGTAACACGACAACTGCCGACTGTAAAACATTTGCATATGAGTCAACGTCGGTAAAAAAAGGACTTGTTCCAGATCTATGGACAAAACTGTGTTCTTACTCGTTGGCATTTGAGCTTCGTTTTCATTTTTCAGCATTGCAGCCCCTGCTGCTTCTGCTTTCCTATGATGTAATTCTAACTTGATCGCAGTAGATCTTATTTTATTTTCATTGAGGTCACACACAGAGCACGTGTCTGACCTTGGCCTACCAAATCTCAAGTTAGGAAAATCTTGATTGAAAACGTCTGAAAAGTACCGATATGTTGCAACGGTGTCTGCGTATTTTTTGTTGAAGGCAATATATAAACGGTTTACATTAAGATCTGCACTAAGAAATTGTTTTATTGACCTATTCCGGTTATAATGATTTTCTTCTATTGGAAATGAATTTATATGGACTTTTATTTGCTCCCTTAGCTCAGGAAAGTACTTCCTTGGCTTGTTCGCCTTACCCCTATTATCTTTGTACACTGTTTCACCTTGCTTTTTCTTCTCCACTAAAACTTGTACCCTTTTGTGGGAAAGGGCAAATATGTCTGAAAATGTTTTTCTGCACACTTTTACATGACTTCCTTTACCATCAGGAACACCATAGTAAGTAGTACATTGAAGGTAAGTACTTTGTTTCTTGTGATCATTTATTTTATAATAGTTATCAAACAGAAACCTTTTTTGTTCAATGGAAAGTAATTTGCATTTCTTATTACATTTGTACACCTAGAAAATAATTCAAAGAATGATTATTCCAACAGTCACAAAATGTTAATTTTGGGTTAGCTTACATTATTTTCTGTTGGTTGCTTTCTCCCTTTTACAATTGCACCTTTATAAGTACTATACTGCTTGCCACACAGTCTTAATCTCCTTCTTTCATTTATAACACTCTCAGATTTTCTTTTGCGTCTTTTTCTTTCTTCCAACACACCGTTGTTTTCCATGATGTTTCGCGTAAAACAGCTGTTCAAAACAGTGTTTCCATAAATGGCATATAGACCCTTTATAACATTTACAGATCGCGTCACTTAGACCCAGCGCCTTCTATAAATGAATGGCATAACTATTATATTGATCTCAGGCACATAGACCTTTTCGATTTGTAATGGGGTATAGACATACTACCGTTTTCAATCAAAATCTCAATTTTCAAGATTTTGGCACTTAGACCCTTTTGAAGTTATACTCTTCAATTATTGCATATTAGTGTATGAAACGCATTTATCAAAATGAAGACGAGAAATTTTGCCTGCTCTATATGGTTTAATTTTTTCTGGAATGAAATTCTGCCTGCGTTTAACATTATGGTCGTGCTGCTGCGCAGGTTGGTTCACACTTTACACATTCACATATTGATGTGTACTTTGATTTTCAAAATTGGTGCCAATTATTAAATATGAATCGTCAATTATTAAACATGAATCATACATACATATTTTTATTTTAGACTCTTAAAATTGCTCTCAGGGTTTTTGTTTCACAAAAAGTGTTCCTTGCAACTAGGCCAAGCATCATTATTTGTCATTTGACGTTTTGTTGAAGTTATGTTCATTATAACTTATAATGAAGGTAACTTCAACAACAAAACGTCAAATGACAGATAAAGACTTGCTCTAAATAAACACTATATGATTGTTTTTCACCCTCCACTAGATCTTCTTATTCTCAATAAATTCATCTTATCCCTCGTAGTGGGATAAGATGTGGGCTGACAAATTTTTTTAAATATCTGTCACTTTTTCTCGCTTATGAGAAGAAATTTTGGGAAAATATTTTGGATTTATATTCTATATAATTCTTTCGCTTTTTCTTACGTTATCTTCTTATTTCAAGGACACCCGGTATATATTGCTAACAAAAGATAAACGAATATCAAATAGTATGCTTAAGTTTTTAATTTCAGAGACTATAAGTATAGTTAGATTTAGCTGCGTTAAAATAAATTGAAAGGGATTAGTGTTATATTGTTTATAAAAAGAAACAGTAAAATGCTTTTCGATGTTTTGTGTCGTTTGATTAAGTCTTTGCTAATTATTAATCTTAAGGAGGTTTGCTTGTATCATCCAAAAATGCAAAATGTAAGCGTAAAGTATACTTTATTCCGGTATTAAAGAGATTTTACAAATAAAAAATATTACAGACGATGAAGTATTAAGAAAATTAATGCTTAAGCTTTTACGAGATATATTTATAGCTCATTTAATATTACAGTATCATTCATTACGTGTCAGGATTAAAATAAATATTGTTTTAATAATATGTCACGCCTTCCTCTTAAGTATTTCACAATATTTGTTTCTTTCTTATCATGCATTCTTATCTTATTTTTCTATGTCTAAAGTACGGTAGAATGAAAAGACTGAATTTATATATTATCACATTATCACTCTCATCAGACACACCTAAAACTGATATCACTAATACGTTAATTGATAAGAATGATAATTTTTTTCTCGAAATATTCTGTTATTTATTCTAACATCCGCAGCAATTTAAAATGCATAGGTCAATGATTTATTCTTGTTAAATTCATAATATTATATAACTGCAAGGGGTCGAACTTTCAAATATATATACAATATTAATATGAAGAGAATTCCTTTCGTATAATACAAAAAAAAATTCAAATGGCAACTATTTATATACATTTACGAGTATGTAAATATTTGTGCGAATAACAAAATTAATTACTTCAATCTTCAAGAAAAACAAGTTGAATAACTATCGAACGGTTGCTTCTTGAATTAAAACAATATTTAGAATTTAGTAAAATGTTTGTTATTTTGATAAAATATAAAATTGAATTTTCTTAATACAATATTTACAGCTATATTCCATGGACGGGCCGGAATAGTTATTTACGAGACGCCGATGAAAATTTGTATTTTTAAAGAGTTTTTAATTTTTTTTTATATAATTGGAAAAAAACGGGTGGTGATCTATAAAATACGAAATACATTTTTATTTGTTCATTTTGTAGAGAGATGTTGAGTAAAGGAGTATTAATATATTTAATATTAACAGCAATACTTTCTCAAGGTTCTCTTCTTTAAAATTTGTTCTCTTTGAATGAAATACATCCCTGTAGATAGAAAAGTCCTTTCTACATCGCAACTGGTTATAGGTGCGTACTGGAAATATTCTATTATTTCAGCGTATTTAGCAGTTAGATTTTGGGGCATTGTCCCCATACACAATTGCCGCAATGTTATTAAATCTGGATTTCTATTAAACACGTCTAACTTTTGCCGAATGCCACACCCGAAGCCCCTTGGAATATTTTTCAAATTATTAATAGCCACATCTAATGTGGTTAATCCATTTTAATTTGAGATTTTGATTTTCAAAATAAGTGATTAGTTTTGGCAAATTTCCAAAGTGTTCGTGAAGAAAGTACAACTGATTTTTTAAATTTGAAATTTGTATTAGTTCCTTGCAATCAGAAATACTTCGAGCATCGTCATTTAGACATGTAACAAAATTTTGTAAACTATCGAAATTCTCTGCATAAAACCTAGTAGCTTCTAACCATGTTCCCTATCTAGTTATTACTGGAGAGGGAGGCAGTGACAAAGATGGAAGTTTTTCCCTGTAAAGAGCTACTCTCAATGGTGCTTTTCTGAAATCTTTTTTAAAAGGGGATATAAGTCTATCAACTCCCGGAAAGGTGTCTCTGATTTATTCACAGATTCTGTTGAGAGCATATGCTACACAAGTAATATGCAGCTTATTAGGATATGTTTCCTTTAATAGTCTGACTATTTTTAATATATATGCAGCACTCACTGACAAAAGTATATTTTCTTTGTACCTGTCGTCCGAATGAAGTATTTGGTGCATATTCTCGTAAATAGTTTTAGCGCGTCAACTGTATTTATAACTTTTGTTGCTATTACATATGCGTTATATTGAATAGTTGGATGTAGTACACCAGCTACAACATTTACCATTCAGCGTCCTAATATGTCGATAGTTTCGTCGGCACTTATCCATAGGTACTGATTTGAAAGATGGCTTCTAATGCATTCTACTACTTTTGTGTAGCCCTTAGGAACATAATATTTGCGGAAGGTGGATTCATCAGGAACTTTTCGACTAGTATATTTTTGGAGAAAAATTTGAAAGTGGGATTGTTAAGTTTATTTAATGGAATATTTGCCGCCATTAAAGTTTCACAGAGTTCTTCGTTAAAATTGTCAGATTCCAACGAGTCGAATTTCTGTGTATGTGTTTGCGATGCCAAGTGTCGTTTTACGTGCGATTTCTTGGAATTCTTTAACGATATTTTATAGACTTTGCAATAAATTTCGGAATCACAATGGACATCTAATTGGTACGACCCTTAGTCCAACTCGCCATTGTTTCACGATGCCATTCTCGACGTTGTTCCATATCATATCTGAAAATGTACCTTAAACAATGTTCTAGATCTAAATAAATGAAAATTAAAAATGTATGCGTAAGTTATTGAAACTTAACGAAATTCACTGCGACACTTACGTCAAAATAAGAGAAAAAATACGAAGAAATAGATTCGATGAAACTATATTAAACAGGATTTATTACAGAAATTACGAAGTATGTAATTAACAGTTAAAACAAGACAACAAACAAACAAAAAGGAACTAACTCACCGTACTTTATTTATCTTACGAAATATAAACTAATAAATAAAATAAATTATCTAAACTCCTCACGCTTTTATCTACGCCCATGAACAAAGGAATTTAACTGTAATATTGAAGTAATTGCGTTACAATTCAACGACAAAAAAACAGATGTCAGGTTAGCCGAATGAATAGTGTTATTCAATAACTGAGTGTTGTACTTAGCGATGTTATAGTCTATTTATATAGTCCATCGTAATTTTGACCTGGTGCGTCCTGTCTCTAGTTATTTATGTACCAAGGGTATAATTAGGATGTTTATATTCAAGGGGAACAGTTTACAAAACCGAGGTATTGTAAATTGCCCGAGATTTAGAAATGGGTTATTTCTTAAAAAACTGATGTATATGTCATATTAGTTTGTAGTTTGTATCGACCATAAAAAAATAAAATGTAGGTAAAATTTGATTCATTCTCGTATGTCTAAACCATTCATTACATGTGTCATTATCGTACGGGACTATGGTCTCACACTGTATACGGGCATAGTGTGGATATGTTTTTACATATGTAAAAAATACGTGGTGAATTCGAGCGACCATAATCTAAGAGGACTAGATTAAAGTTAAACAAGAAAGGAAGGAAGCAGATAATTAGTCTTTTTATTTAAAATTAGATAATGCAATTAACAAAGTCCAATGTTCGGGATGATTCAATATCATTTAGCTCTTTGATTTTTAATCTGTATTGCAAGAAGTAAACAAACGTATTGGGAAATATAAATAATTATCAATGTGTGTTAACATATCTCGTCTTAGACATCGCATATAAATCAAAGTCTAAAGAAACTTTGATTTCAATAAATATTGAATTCTTTAAAAACGTTTTGTGTTATACAGACATGGTGTATGTATGTATATAAATACTTTAAAGAGGAAATAAATGATTTTTCGCAAAAAAAAACACGTCGTTTTGCATAACGAAAATACATATTTTGACTTGGACAATGAATTCTCGATTTGATTCGTATCGTATGGATTTTAGTATACGAGGTATGATTCAGATGTTCCAAGACTGACGCTGTAGCACGAGAACCCGAAATAATACCAGTGCGCGCCGATAAATGGTGTCGACGTGGTGGTGTGTGACAAGTTTCAACGTGATCGCCGCAGTTTTCACTATGCTATGTGCGATTGCTTATAGTAGTAATTTTGTGATAAAAATATAGGCATCGTGCGTCATTAAATTCTATTTTAAGCTACGAAAAACGGCTACTGAAACACAGAGTATGATCCCGAAACAAAGCATCAGTCATCGCAGTGAAAGACACCATCGCCACTACGACCGAAAAAAGCAACATCAAATCGATGTTGGTTTACTTCTTTGACGCTGATGGCTTCGTGCAAATTTTCCATCGAAACCGACGCTTTATTTCCGCCTTCAAATTCGCAGAGTAAACAATGTTTCAAATGAGTTTTATCAACAAGCATCTATTTAATTTATAAACACAGCATGTATTGATGGCTGTATTGTGAATTTTAGGTACATTATAAGTATATACACTCTGAAGTCTACCATAAGACTTTTTTAGAAACAGTGACTTAATGCTTTTGCTAGAAAAAGAAAATACATATGTCAAACCTAATAGTATTTGCGTTAAAGACAATCTGTATATAAACTCATGTAATGTATAATTACTCATATACTTACATATATTTTTATAAATTATACAGTAGACACTAGGGCTGGGCAATACCGACGTTTTCGGTATCAGGTACCGATACCTATCGAGGTATCGATACTTAACGATGTATCGGGTCTATGCACGGTATCGATTCTGAGTACTGGAATCGGTAAAGTATCGATAGGTATCGATGCTTTGGAATCGATACTTTGGAATCAGTACCTTGGAATCGATACCTTGGAATCGATACCTTGGAATCGATACCTTGATTCGATATCTGGGAATCAGTATTCATAACCCGTTTTCTAGGTGTCTATTGTTTGATATCGGTTTCAAGAGATATAAAATTAATTTACCGATTCTATCATAACTACGGTATGAAATTTGCAATATTGTGATATTTTGTTTTTTTTGTAATAATTATAGTTATGTCATAATAAGGATATTTGCTACGCACAATAATAACAAATTTTTAAATATATAATAATATATATATATAATGCATACATACTTAAAAATTCTTTACTTAAAAAGATATTGCATCCTGATAGTGGTCTTTTATTCGTTTTTTAAACGTTCTACCTGTCTGTCCAATATATGTTTTGGTACATGTACCAAAACATATATTGGACAGACAAGTAGAACGCTTAAAAAAACAATCCAAGACCACTATCATTGTTATATCAATAAGAAAACTGACTCAACCTACTCTAATCATTTAATAGAGAATGAACACGAATTTAATTTACAATTCGATATCATACATGTAGAAAATAAAGGTAGAAAACTAAATCGTTTAGAGTCTTTAGAAATTAATAAACTCAAAAACTCAGAAATGTTACTAAATGATAAATTAGACTTGAATTCATCCCCACTGTTAAATCTGTTCACCAATTTAAACATTGTTTCTTATAGTCCGGGAGGCAGAGGCACAAAATTTGCACTTATTCCTACAAAGCTAGTTCTCTCTGAATTAGTTGTTTCGATATGGTAAATAAAGAAAATGAAAGTCTGCCACCTCAATGTGGTCGCCTTCATTAAGAACATTTGAGTGAACATGTTAAAAATTTATGTGTAAATGACTTATACCTACAAGGCTGAAACTTTGTAGGATGCTTGTCGATAAGCCAGAACATGGAATGATTACAGTCTGCCACCGTGGCAGCGTCGCAATCGACGCTCTACCACCCACGCAAGGTGTAAAGAAACTGTCAAAAATTACATTATTCCTACAAAGCTAATTTTTGTTTCTAGTATTATTTAGGTAATAAGATAATAGAAAAAATAAGTCTGCCGCTTGTATAACGTCGCAAAGCTTTGACAGACGTAATAGAAAGTACGATCAACGTAGCGTAGCCGGCGCGCAAGTAAGCTTCAAGTCGCGCTGAATTATTGTTAAATCCTTAAACAATTATGAATCTACAAAGCTGCTTTTTTTTCCACAAGCAGCTTAACATTATTATTTTTGAATAAACGTAGTCTGCCGTCAAATATAGGTGGCTAAGTCGTCGGCAGACGTGGCTATAGTTGTAGTGCTCACGGCAGCGCGCGAAAATAATCGTTATAAAACTTTTACAGCTTTGCAATGCTGATCTTGTAATATTTATACTATATTGAGAATTGAATCATGAGTAGCAACAAAATATATTATTTTCGTAATTCTTTCGTTATAATTCTTTTTATATTCATATAATATTTACTGCTACAATTATCATGAAATCAATTTATTCATATATAGATATTGATTCATCTTTATTTTAGAACTTAAATTTATTTTTTAAATATGTTATTATTATAATTTTTCACTTTAACAAAGGTACAGAAAAACTGTTTGTCACATAGATAATAAATAGATCAGGTAAATAAAAGAATTTTAAGAACATTATTCTAGATTTGTTTTGACTTTTCTTTATTGAACAACATTTTTCTCAACTCTTTTCATCATTTGAATCATATTTTCCATCATCTTCCCTGTCATAATCGCTTCTTTCATCCTCATTTTCATCATAAAAAATATAGTCGTTTTCTTCATTTAAATCCTCGAGTTCTGAAATGATAAAAAATTATTAAATAAAATATTTTATATAATTAAACTTAAACCTCACACAAGTAGGACACGGTATAGTTTTCAAAAAGCAAAATATAAATGTAATAGTTCCCAGAATTTTAACTTGGGTCAACTACCTGCTTTAACGCTGTATATTGTATGTATCTTTAGTCTTAAGTTGAATTTGAAGAAGCTACTGTGTTAGCGAAACAGCTGTCATTATTTTATTAATAAAGTGTAAATCTAAAACATCTTATGTGTGTTTTATTTATTTGTGATATGGATTTACATCAAGCAAAGGTCGAAACAATCAAAGAATATTTGTTATTCTTTCCCTTCAATGCTCATAATCTCACAACTTTAAAATGTTGCGTAGACCTAATTTTGTCCGTAGCTTACCACTTGAAAATTCATAAATATAGTGCATATGGTATACCTACTCTTTCTTATCATATGTTACGATACAAAGGGACATACTTTTGAATTTAGTTGGAGCCTGAACATAATACTTCTAAGTCGATAGGTTAAACTAAATAAATCAGTTCATAAGAAAATCCTAACTCTAATTCAAAAAACCAATGTCGATATAGGATTCAAATATCGTTATTTTAATGTATGTATGTATATATATATATATATATATATATATATATATATATACATATATATATATATGTATATATATATTGTTATGGTTCAACCAGCACACTTATTCCAGCTCTACAAAAAGAAATGCAGATTATTACATATCATAAACACATGTATAAATATCGAATTAGTGGACGTAATTTGTGAAATTAGTTTCGAGATGTGTATAAATTAATACGACGATCACTTTAAAATTGATATTTAACTTATTTTGATTTTTAAACTTACTTTTTATATTTATATTTTTCCATTTCAAATTCAAATCATACGCGCCATATTACAGGTATTTAATTTATCCACATCAAGATTTATATCGAAGCGAGTTAACCACGCCCACTAATTTAAAATTGTCTCGAACCCCGCGAATGCGATTTTTACGATGCATTTTTGAACTTATCTAACATTGAAAACCACATTATAAACATTTGTAAATTCTTTAATTAATTTTTCTATTATGTTAAAATTATAACATTATGAAAGTTCATATTATATTAGATGCAAATAAAGCATAAACTTAGAGGCTTTTGCCGACATTTTAACACAGGCTTTGAAAAACAAAAGCCGAAGAAAGCGTCTGATACTAAAATTTACAACGAATGGCCGCATTTTTGCTATCACAAAAAGTTTAATTAAAATTACTATTTAAAAATCAAGAAAATCCTACGAAAACCATATACATTTAATACCTTGAAATCAGGCCGAACTTTTGATAGAAGAATTGGACCCGCATCACGTCAAATACAATAAATATTAAACGAAGCATCTTTTCGGAACTAGAACTACATCGTACCGACAACTCCAACATTGAACCGCTTCCGACGCTGGGACTTCCATTGGAGCCGACGAACTCTGATCTATTCCTACAATTGCGAGCCCGAGAATACATCCAAGCCTAGACACAGGAGAAATACCAGGTTCTTTCCAATTATTTCCCATAAAACCTAGAACATCATTTAAAAGTTAATATTAAATTTATATCACATCACAATATCAAACATTGTTTGCATCAAAATATAATACTTGAATTTCAACATTTCTAAACATCTATTTAAATATATATAATTATTCATTCATTCTTAATCTTTTATGAAACTTGTATATGTAACTTACCTTTGTGTGTTTATCTTTAAGTAACTTTTAATATCTATTTGCACTGTTGCAGTATACATAACCTTAACTATTGTTATTAAACACATGTGCAAAATTGCATAATACCATTTTTTACCGTATAGTCCAGATAATACGAGCATATGTACAGATTTCTTATTCGCACGTAATAATTGTTACAGTTCTCTGTTTTTTTAATTCTAATAAATTTTATTACTTTGATTTAGATTCGATCTTTTATTTGAATTGTTTGAATGTTGAGTTTGTGTCGAATTAATATACCATTTACATTGCATTTACGGGATATACAAACAACCGACTTTGAAACCTGAGATAGAAAATAATGCATAAGTACTCAAGCTCTCCCGAAAGCTAGTGGGGCATTTAACAGATTGCGTTGGATCAACTAAGTACGTTAAAACTTGGCGCCCATTTTCAAATTCGAATCTTTTAAGTTTTTCTTACATCATTCATTTTTTAGTTTTAACGCTCACATTATTCTTATATTTATTTTAAACTCAGTACGATCCTTCGTATCGCTTCAATATATATATATATATATATATATATATATAAGGTAAACTTAATAAGTCGGCGATTAAAGGTCTGGTTCATTATTTCAAAGTATATATATTTAAAATAATCCTACATGTTTCGGCAATGATGCCTTTGTCAAGGATATAAAAAATATATATTATTATTTATATTTTTTATATCCTTGACAAAGGCATCATTGCCGAAACATGTAGGATTATTTTAAATATATACACTTTGAAGTAATAACCAGACCTTTAATCGCCGACTAATTAAGTTTACCTTATATATATATATATATATATATATATATATATATATATATAATGTTTGTTTAATAAAACTTAAGAAATTATTACATTTTCAAACTAAAATATTAAAAAATAACAATGTTATTTAATGATGAGTGGGTCCGCCGTGGTTTCTTATGCATTCGATAACTCTTCGAGATATGCTTGTAAATTAAATGATTTATGGTATCCTGGGGAATGTCATCCCAGGCTTCTTGAATTCACATGTTCGATTGGTGAAAAGTCTGAGGAGCGGGAATGCCGTGGTAGCATGATTACATGTTTGGTATGTAATGATTTGCATTCAAATTTCTGTAAATAAAAACTAAAGATGACCTTCTACCATATCTTATCGCACCCCTACACATCACCCCCAGTGTAAGGGCCGTATACTTCCACAATAAATTCTAAATTACTGCGTTCTCTACGAAATAGTCTTACTCTTCTGCGACCATCGTAGACCCACAGACAGAATCGGAACTCTTCAGAGAACACAATTTTTGATGAAATTTTTTTTATTATAAAGTTTGTTCCTTGCCAATATATGTGCAATACAATATCATTCAAATAAAAACTTCGGGACAGGCAACATTCGATCCTTTTCGGTACATTTCGAATGGTATCTCGGCCATGAGTTGACAAATGTTGTCTTTCAAATGCTTGTTCGCATAAACACTGTCTTTTGCGTAGCCCCCCCTCCCAAGAAAAAAGTCTAACGGCGTTAAATCGCATGATCTCGGTGGCCAATTGACGTCGCCATAACGTGAAATTAAACGGCCAGCAAACTTCTCGCGCAATCGAGCCAAAATCGGTCGTATTGTGTGGCTTGTTGCACTGTCTTGCTGTAACCACATATTGTCCAAGTCCATATCTTCAATCGCAGTCTAGAAAAAGTCTGTTATCATTCAGCCATACCGCACCGAATTGGCAGTAGCCGCTCTTCCCTTATCATCTTCGAAAAAACACGGCCCTATGACGCCTCCAGACCATAATGCGTACCACACATTCACTTTCTCTGGAACGACCTCTCTTCAATAATTTGAAGATTTTCACAGCCCCAAATACGACAATTTTTCTTATTTACGTACCTACCGAGAAATGAGCAATGTGCCTCATCGCTGAAGAGAATTTTATTCGAAAAATCATCATTTATGGGCTGTTGCTCAAGGACCCATTTAACGTATCCGCTGAGTTGTTGATGGTCAGCAGGCTGTAATTGTTGCGTGAGCTGGATTTTATACGGATGTAGGTGTAAATCTAGATGTAAAATTCGCCATAATGAGCCGTTAGACAGGCCCAATTGCTGAGAACGCCGTGGAATCGACAAATTCGGTTCTTCGGCCACACTTTCACTCACGGCGGTGATATTTTCAGCAAAAGCGTACATTACGATGATGCACATGCCTCTGAATATCTAACACGGTCCCCATTTCTTCAAATTTTTTCCAATGGCCAATTGCTTGCACAGTAGGGACGGTCAAAATCTTTTCTAATTGCGCGAAGGTTTTAACAATTTTAACGCGCTTTTCTGTTATTATGGGATGCATTTTCGTAAAAATTTGACGCTTCGGTTGACATGAATATTTGACAGCTGTCAAATGACAGTCCTACGGTTTTTAAACCACAAAATGGATAACCCATTATAATCGATTTATTGAAACTGGTTGCGTGGGACATAGGACAAAAGATCAGGGTAGGTCTCGAGTTGCAGAAGAGAAAGCTATAACTGAGGTTATACTTATACTTATCTTAATATGTTGGAAAATTATCTCATGCCACGATTGCAAGAAGACATGAACAGACAGTTTATTTTTCAACAGGATGGTGCACCTTCGCATGGCAACACCAGGCTACATCTTACTTCAGTTGCACCGTAACCTGGATTTCACGGAGTGGAACGATAACGCGGAGATTCCCTCCCATTGGATTTCTGTGTGAGGCTACGTTAAAGACAAAATTTATGTTCCACCTCTTCCTGGAAGTCTAAATGAATTGCGGTTTCGGGTAACAGAACCATTGACCGTGATATGATACGTAAAATTTGGAACGAATTTACTTACAGATTGAATACATGCCGTGTTACAACTAAACATTTGTAAATGAAACTTGAAGTTTTGTTAAATTGTTTGCTTTATTATCCATTTGAATAGAATTTATACTTTCTTCACAATTAAATGTTATTTCTGTACAACTAATTTAGGAAGACTATATTTCGTTTCAATAAAGTATCTTGAAAGAAGTTTTGTTCAAATTTGGCCCTCATAATTAACGATTCATCAATAATTTCTTCTGTGCCCAACTTTTGGTCCACCTGTGTATTAATTTTTTTTCGTTTACCTGCACTTTTCGATATATATTCTCTGAATACACGAAATGACAATATCAATTACTATAATTTTATTAATATTGCATACTCTCCTTTCATTAAATAAAATTCGTTCAAGTTGATTGAGGCAATTCTATTAGGACGTCGGCCGAATCTACTTTTAATAAATTAATTCAATACGATATTATTGGCTATGCAAATATTATTGTAAATGTGGTTATCTGGGAAAACATTTACATTTTTATATTAAAATTTTTCCTATAAGAGCTTATAACACGTGCAAAAAAATACGTTGTTTTGGGTCGAGTAGATTACGGTTATTTCCCTTTTGATGCATCTGGTCAGATCTGGTATACAGTGAGGACGCGTGCGTTGGAACAAATTCATTTAAAATTCATGGATTTGTTTTTTGGAAAAACTCTGGGACACAACGGTTTTTATTTTTCACTGTAGTTTTTCGGTTGGTAAATTCATGTTCACAGGCTGGCCCAAAAATAAGTTACGACCATTAACTTCATTTTTTCGAACGGAAACACCTATTTTTTATTTCACTATTGGATTTTGCATCGAATTCTAAGTATGTTTCATGTACCATGTCCTATACCCAAATTCAATAGTTATCGAGAAATTTACAACTGACTTCTGCTTTCAAAACAGACATCTGCTTTCAAAACTGACATTTGCTTTCATAACAGACATCTACTTGAAAAAAAAACAGATATCTGCTTTCAATAACTGACATTTGCTTTCAATAACTGACATCTGCTTTCAATAACTGACATTTGCTTTCAAAACTGACATCTGCTTTCAAAACTGACTTCTGCTTTCAACTTGACATCTACATTCAATAACTGACATCTGATTCATTAACACTGTTACTTTATAATGCATTTCTAAATAGCTTGAACCAAGGTCTATTGTGGCTGAGTGGTAAAAGCGACAGTCCGGCAAACTGTAGACTTGGGTTCAAGTCCCAACATAGACAATATTTTTCAATTAAAAATTTCGTATGATTTGCTTTGTAATTTGTAGACAGCAATGTTTACATCCCCACTTACTTTGCAATTACATACATACTAATTTGATATTTGTAAATATTTCATATAAAAGCCGAAAAACTCCAATAATTTATCAATTGATGTATGTATATGTATATATAGATTAATAATTAATAATATCTAACAATAAGTATATCTATTTACTTATGACTAGAGCTGAGGATGTTTGCGGTATAACCATGGTTATATCATGTAACCATAGTAATTTACTATGGTTACATGATATAACCATGGTTATACCGCAAACATCCTCAGCTCTACTTATGACTTAAGATGCGTGATCTATCCAATTAAAAATTATTAAAAAAATTAACAGTTGAGATGATTTTCTAAATTTTCTGTTTTAAATTAAATGTTTAAGTTAAATGTTTTCTGTCGTCCAGCAAGTGTTTGAATGTGGAAAAAGATCGTTCAACAACGACGGAAGTAATTGGAGCATAATACTTTAACTCTTACATGTTTCGGCATTTAAGGCTTTTTTCAAAGAGTTTCTTTTTAAATGTGAACGTTCAATTACATATCACTATAAAAAATGACAGTATATTAAATTTTGTACTATTGTCATATTTTATATATCACATTGCCATGGTTTTTATATCATGATTTAAAATTACATTACGATTTTTTTCTATAGAAATTTACGCAATTTCACTTAATTTCACGTATTATTGTTAATTTTTTAATATTTACCGATAAAATTTGGAAAAAAAAGAACGATAACAACCTTCCACACTACATAAGCAACACACACACAAAATTTTATCAAAATCGATTATGTAGTTTATGAGTTTATAAGTAACAAATTAAATGTTTTTGGTTTATATATATATATATATATAGTAAACCTAATCAGTAGGCGATTAAAGGTCTGTATATTACTTCAAAATATATGTATTTGAGTTTTTTAAATACATATATTTTGAAGTAATATACAGACCTTTAATCGCCTACTGATTAGGTTTACCATATCATACCAAGGTCACGAAGTTATTATATATATATATATATATATATATATATATATATATATATGTATATATATATATATATATATAAATATAATATTTTCGTGACCTTGGTATAAGGTAAACTTAATAAGTCGGCGATTAAAGGTCTGGTTTATTACTTCAAAGTATATATATTTAAAACAACCCTACATGTTTCGGCAATGATGCCTTTGTCAAGGATATAAAAAATATTTTTTATAAGTAATAAACCAGACCTTTAATCGCCGACTTTAGTCGGCGATTAGTTTACCTTATATATATATATATATATATATATATATATATATATATATATAATTGAAACGAAATTATCGACCGTGATATATTATAAAAAATTAATTTAAATTCGGGTAAGTGGTCAATTAAGAAAAAAAAACTCCTTTATTAAATAACCCTATATTTCGCAACAGACTTTGTCGCTTCTTCTGGGGTACATTTTTTACCCCAGAAGAAGCGACAAAGTCTGTTGCGAAATATAGGGTTATTTAATAAAGGAGTTTTTTTTTCTTAATTGACCGCCTACCCGAATTTAAATTAATTTTATATATATATATATATATGTATATATGGTAAACTTAATAAGTCGGCGATTAAAGGTCGCCTTTGTCAAGGATATAAAAAATATTTTTTATATCCTTGACAAAGGCATCATTGCCGAAACATGTAGGGTTGTTTTAAATATATATACTTTGAAGTAATAAACCAGACCTTTAATCGCCGACTTATTAAGTTTACCATATCATACCAAGGTCACGAAAATATTATATATATATATGTACATATATATATATGAAAAATGAAAATTTGTTTTGTGAAAGAACTCCGCCCGGAATGTGCAGATATCGATATTTCACTGTTTTACAGATCATCAGTGCACATTATCCGGAGACACACATGACTTTCACTCCTATACTACGTGTATATATACGAACTATAATGAACTTTATGTGTATGAGAATTAATAATCATCAAATCTCATTTTACATGAGATTGCCGCTATAATTTGTTGCATTAAATTATACAATCCGGCAAATCACTTTGGCCCTAGATTGTAGATGCAACAAGCCGCGACGTCAACTGTACAAGCTGTCAGTACAAATGAAAAATGAAAATTTGTTTTGTGAAAGAAATCCGCCCGGAATGTGCAGATATCGATATTTCACTGTTTTGACTGTACTCACAGCTTGTACAGTTGACGTCGCGGCTTGTTGCATCTACAATCTAGGGCCAAAGTGATTTGCCGGATTGTATAATTTAATGCAACAAATTATAGCCGCAATCTCATGTAAAATGAGTTTTGATGATTATTAATTCTCAAACACATAAAGTTCATTATAGTTCGTATATATACACGTAGTATAGGAGTGAAAGTCATGTGTGTCTCCGGATAATGTGCACTGATGATCTGTAAAACAGTGAAATATCGATATCTGCACATTCCGGGCGGATTTCTTTCTCAAAACAAATTTTCATTTTTCATTTGTACTGACAGCTTGTACAGTTGACGTCGCGGCTTGTTGCATCTACAATCTAGGGCCAAAGTGATTTGACGGATTTTATAATTTAATGCAACAAATTATAGCGGCAATCTCATGTAAAATGAGATTTGATGATTATTAATTCTCATACACATAAAGTACGTATATATATATATATATATATATATATATATATATATATATTGTAAAAGCGCAGAGATGGTCTAACTAAGAACAATGTGTAATAATAAATGATAAATGAAATATATATGAGTGAAATGTTGATGATTTTGAATTTTAAAATTGGGCGCCATAAATTTAAAAGTTCTTAGTTTGTTCAACGCTATCTGTGTACATGTAAAATAACCTGCTAACTGTGGTAGAGCATGAGTACAAGAATTTATTAAGCTATCTCTCTCTCTGGATCTTCGTCGGCGGGTATCATCCGTAAGAACAATGTAAGAAGTATATGAATTAAGCCAAACTCAACAATTAAACAATACAAATAAAAGATTGAGTTAAAGTAAAGAAATAAAAATTTATTAATGTAAAAATAGATAACTGTAACAGATATTGAATTAAAAATAAGGAAACTGTAATATTTATAAAATAATACACGACATAAAAAAAACGGAATTATTCAATTGTGCACATGTGTTATTAAATACCTATATTAGGGTATGTTCAGTGAATACAATGCAAATAAATATTGGATGGTACTTAAATTAGACACAAAATTGGTAAGTACGAAATTATCTTAAGAATTATGAATGTATGATGGTTATATTTTGATTGATGTTTTAAAAATGTAAAAATTCAAGTTTTTAATGTAAATAATGATTTATATTGAATAGTTTAATTTAGATAAATATTGATTTTTAGGTATTAATTGGAATAACGTGGATGGGAACCTGGTTTTCCGATGTATATAGCTTTTATGTGTGGTCTGGAAATGCGATGGTCGGGATCACCAAAGTTCGGCGTCTTCTCCACGATGTATTGGAGTTTGTAGCGATCGACGGCTTCTGTTCGGCCTTAGACTGCGTAGTCCCAATTACAAAGATGCTTTGCTCGATTATTCTAATTTTCGATGTGGTAATTTCCAAATTTGATTACCAAAAGTTGGGCCAATTATTTGTGTATCGAATGATCGAAAATTTGGTATGATATACTTGGTTTTATATTAATAAATTATTTAAATTTCACGATGTTCAAAAAAATACGGCCATTTGTTGTAGAAAAATTATATCAGACGCCGTTTTTCGGGTTTTTTATTCCACAGCCTATTCTAATTATTATCAAAAAGCCTCGAAGTTTTTACTTTCTTTGCATCAATTAAAATATGAATTTATATAATATTTCGGTTTTAATAAGTTTATAAAATTGGTGGAATAATTTTGAAGTGCTTGTAATATACATTTAAATATAGATTTAGTTGAAATTCGTACAGTTAAAATCGCTTTCGCGGGTTCATTATAGTTTTAAATTAGTGGGCGTGGCTAATTAGCATCGATATAACAACTTGATGTAGATAAATTAGATACCTGTAATTTCTCGCGTATAATTTGAATTATGAAATAGAAAAATTTAAATATAAAAAGTAAGTTAGAAAGTCAAAATAAGTTAATTATAAATTATAAAGTTAACGTCATATTAATTTATCTACATTTCGATACTAATTTCACAAATTACGTCCGCTAATTTATTCTTTATATAAGGTGTTTCATGTGTTATTTACCTGTATTTCACATTGTAGGAGCTGGAATACGGGTGCTGTTTGACCCACTACAATATATATATATATATATATATATATATATGTATATATATATATATATATATATATATATATATATAATTTAAAAAAGTGACGTACGCGGACAATAAAATTGATTAATCAATTTTATTGTACGTGTACGTCACTTTTATTATATTTTTGATCTCCTGAAGAAGCAACAAAGTTGTTGCAAAATAAATGAGTTTTTAATTGACAGACCGCTTGCCCGCTTTTAATTTATTTTATCATATATATATATATATATATATATATATATAAAGATAATTATTTCGTGACCTTTGTATGTTATGGTAGATTCAATTAGTTGGCGATTTAAGGTCTGGTTTTACTTCAAAATGTATATATTTTAAACAATCTTACATGTTTCCGCATATGATGCCTTTTTCAAAGAATTTAAAATATAAATGACAGTATATTCATGTCATACTTATACATCTGTAGTTGTCATGGATAAAATTATTCAAAGATACATTCCAGTTTAATAATAATAAATCATGCCTTAGCATTCTAAAAATAGTTAGACAACAAAAACGAGGAATGGCAAGCCATGAGTTATTATTATGTCTGTGCCCATGATAAAGGCATCATATGCCGAAACATGTAAGATTGTTTTAAATATATACATTTTGAAGTAAAACCAGACCTTAAATCGCCAACTAATTGAATCTACTATATACAGGCTGATTCAAATTAAGTGCACACTATTGCTATCTCCGTTATTATTGATTCTAGAAAGTTGGTTAAATTAGCAAAGTATTAGTGTTTTTAACATTGATTAGCATGCAGTTCATGAAAAAAAATTGAATAACGCATTTTCGAGAAATTTTGAAATTTATAATATTTTTAAATGGAACAGCCTTTATATTTTTTAAAATTATGAATGTTAATGTTCTTTGTAATATAAAAGTTTCAATACACTATTGTCCTAAAACGAATAATAAAGTAGTTATAGCAGTTTCTATTTCCTTCTAAATGTTGTCATTGCTCCGCTAACTTTTGACAAAACAGATACATATTTTGTGTTTAATGTTTATTTTAACATATTACAGCTTACAAAATTAAATTAAAAAGAAGAAAGTACATGTATAATTTATAAATACTGCTCAAAGGTGTCACCTTCCTGGTCAATACATTTTCGTGTCCGCTTCAGTACACTCTGGGTGGCTCTTAAGATTGTCCTTCTATCTAATTGGCGAAAAACTTCTCTGACATTGTCTTGCAATTCGCGCACGTTGTCGTATCGCGTTTTGTACACCTCATTTTTTAAGTATCCCCAAAGAAAAAAGTCTAAAGGTGAGAGGTCAGGGGAGCGTGCTGGCCATTGAATTGGACCATTTGTACCAATCTAATTTTCGGCAATGATGGTGTCGAGGTAGGTTTGCACTAGGTGATAGTTGTGTGCAGGAGCACCGTCCTGCTGAAAGTATAAATTTTGGCGCATCAGGTAATTGGCGTTATCAAGGGAATCCTCTAGAACGTTACGAATAAATTCCAGATATCTTTTTCCTGTCAACGTACCATTGTAGAACAGTGGACCAACGACTACCGAACCAATTAATCCGCACCAAACGTTATAACTAAGTCGAACTTGTGCAGCATGTGGACGAACTATTAATAAATTTTCTTGAGACTAGTAGTGACTATTTTTCTTATTAAACATGCCTCTATTTGAGAAATTTGGTTAGTCACTCCATAAAATACACTGTGCTCCATTCAAATTTTCATCACAAAAACTAATAAACCAATGACAGAAAGCTAATCTTCTGGCGGAATCTCCTGGCTGTAATGTTTGAGAGATTCTCAACTTAAAGGGGATATACTTATGCTTTTCAAAATTCTTTGAACTGATGAATAACTTAATGCCAATTCCATAGTAGCATCCCTAATGGAAAATTCGCGATGGGCTTCAAAATATGCTAACACTGTAATTTGTACTTCTTCGTTGACAACGATATTTTTCTTTGTTCTTTTCTTTCTAAATAAGCACATGCAGTCTAAACTGATTGTAAAGTTTTCGAAAGTAACGTCGATCTGGCTGCTGTCGTAAAAGAAAATGTTCAGCATAATATTCGCTAGTCCTTGCTGAATTTTTACGACATAAAATGTATGCTTCCAACATATCGCATTTCTCCAAATGAGGAAATAACATAGTGAAATATTGTCAAACACTAAGCAACGAAAGTAAAACCAAAATGTTTAGAAAAATAAATAGAGAACTAATGAACTAAACACAAAATTAAAAAAATATATATTTTTAATAACTAAACGTGCGAAAGATTTATATTCAGTACGTTATTGACATTTACAAAGGGCATACTATTTGTTCTGTTTAAAGTGAAAGAAGCCTACTACTGATTTTACAGAATGAAAGAGTATCTTTGACATCAACTAAATTCCACCGTAAATACTTTATTATTCGTTTTAGGACAATAGTGTATTGAAACTTTTATATTACAAAGAACATTAGCATTCAGAATTTTAAAAATATACAGGCTGGTCCATTTAAAAAAATTATACATTTCAAAATTTCTCGAAAATGCGTTATTCAATTTTTTTTCATGAACTGCATGCTAATCAATGTTAAAAACACTAATACTTTGCTAATTTAACCTACTTTCTAGAATCAATAATAACAGAGATAGCAATAGTGCGCACTTAATTTGAATCAGCCTGTATATATATATATATATATATATATATATATATATATAATAACTTCGTGACCTTGGTATGATATGGTAAACCTAATCAGTAGGCGATTAAAGGTCTGTATATTACTTCAAAATATATGTATTTAAAAAACTCTACATGTTTCGGCTGTGTACGCCTTTATCAAGAGAATACAAAATATGATTCATATTTTGTATTCTCTTGATAAAGGCGTACACAGCCGAAACATGTAGAGTTTTTTAAATACATATATTTTGAAGTAATATACAGACCTTTAATCGCCTACTGATTAGGTTTACCATATATATATATATATATATATATATATATGAACTTCATGTGTATGAGAATTGATAATTATTAAATCTCATTTTACATGCGATTGTCGCTATAATTTGTTGCATTTAATTCTACAATTCGGCAAATCACTTTTGCCCTAGATTGTAGACGCAACAAGCCGCGACATCAACTGTACAAGTTGTCAGTACAAATGAAAAATTTTGTGAAAAACTTATCTGCGCGGAATGTGCATATATCGATATTTCACTGTTTTTTACAGATCATCAGTGCACCTTACCGAAGACAGACATGATATTCACTTCTATACTACGTGTATATATACGAACTGTAATGAACTTCATGTGTATGAGAATTAATAATTATTAAATCTCATTTTACATGCGATTGTCGCTATAATTTGTTGCATTTAATTCTACAATCCGGCAAATCACTTTTGCCCTAGATTGTAGACGCAACAAGCCGCGACATCAACTGTACAAATTGTCAGTACAAATGAAAAATTTTTTTGTGAAAAACTTATCTGCGCGGAATGTGCATATATCGATATTTCACTGTTTTTTACAGATCATCAGTGCACCTTACCGAAGACAGACATGATATTCACTTCTATACTACGTGTATATATACGAACTGTAATGAACTTCATGTGTATGAGAATTAATAATTATTAAATCTCATTTTACATGCGATTGTCGCTATAATTTGTTGCATTTAATTCTACAATCCGGCAAATCACTTTTGCCCTAGATTGTAGACGCAACAAGCCGCGACATCAACTGTACAAGTTGTCAGTACAAATGAAAAATTTTGTGAAAAACTTATCTGCGCGGAATGTGCATATATCGATATTTCACTGTTTTTTACAGATCATCAGTGCACCTTACCGAAGACAGACATGATATTCACTTCTATACTATGTGTATATATACGAACTGTAATGAACTTCATGTGTATGAGAATTAATAATTATTAAATCTCATTTTACATGCGATTGTCGCTATAATTTTTCATATATATATATATATATATATACAGCGTTAGTAAAAAGTCCCGGAACGGTCGAATAACTTTGTTATTTGAAATTTATGATTTCTGAAATTAGGTATTGGGGTATAGTTAATATAAATGCATTTTATGCAATACACTTAATATTTTTTTCACTTCCGGTTTAATCGGCAATACGTCCAACTTTTTTTTTTTTAATGGAACGGCCAGATTTTCTTAACACTTTTGAATGCAAAATAAAAAACTACGTTCAGGAAGTATTAAGATGTTTATTTTTATTCACAAGAAAACAATTAAAAAATTAAAAAAGTGTCCTAATACAGAAAAATCAAGGTACCTTTGAAAATAGTTGTTGTTTAGTGTTTTCATTCTTTTTGCTGTCACATTTGACAATTTTAAAAGCGTTTTAACTTTTGCATCGCTATAAATTTACTTATTTTAGACATTAACACATTTGAAAATGGCAGTAAAACTTACTGAATCAGAACGAATTGAGATATTAATGATGCGTGGGTACGGTGATCGTCAACGTTCTTTTGAAGAGGTTCGTATTTTGTTTAATACTGTTTATCCGGATCGTCACATTAATAAAAGTACGGTATGCCGAACAATTCAAAAGTTTGAAGTATTTCGTCAGGTGAAGGATTTACCTAGAAGGGGACGTCCTTTAACAGCAACAGATGAAGAAACTAGTTTGAATGTGTTACTTACAGTGGAAGAAAATCAGCACGTGTCCACAACAGAATTAGGTCAAATTCATGAGATCTCTCAAAAATCTGCTCATAAAATTCTTAAATCAGCAAAAATGAAAGCCTATAAAATGTATCCCGTCCATGAGTTAACTGAAGATGATCCAGATCGTAGACTACAATTTTGCGAAACAATGACGGAATTGATCGAGCAGCAGCCTAATGTTTTAGATCACATCATTTTTTCAGATGAGGCAACGTTTTATCTCAACGGCACTGTGAACAGACATAATTGTCGCTACTGGTCAATTGAAAATCCGCATTGGATTGAAGTCCATACACAGCGTCCTCAAAAGGTGAATGTCTGGGCTGGTCTTGTTGGAAACAACATCATAGGACCATTTTTTATAAGAGGAAATTTAGCTGGCAACGTCTACTTAAATTTATTGCGAAATGAGATTGTTCCAGCACTTGCGTCCCTCTTCTCAAATGCAAACATAGGTGATCACCCTAATGCACATTTTTGGTTTCAACTAGATGGAGCTCACCCCCATTTTGCCCATAATGTCCGCGATTATTTGAATGACATTTTTCCGGGACGTTGGATCGGACGTAGAGGAGCATTCGAATGGCCAGCACGTTCGCCAGATCTCTCGCCATTAGATTTTTTCTTTTGGGATCACTTGAAATGTCAAGTGTACAAAAATCGTCCCCATAATCTTGAACAATTGGAAGAGAGAATAGTTCAAGAAGCCAATCGCATCACTCCAGAACAAATACAAAATTCAATAAGAAATTTTACTGACCGTTTACATTTTTGTCAAATTGTAAATGGAGAGCATTTTGAACAATTATTGTAATCGCAACCTGAATAGACAGGTACCTTGATTTTTCTGTATTAGGACACTTTTTTAATTTTTTAACTGTTTTCTTGTGAATAAAAATAAACATTTTAAAACTTCCTGAACGTTGTTTTTTATTTTGCATTCAATAGTGTTAAAAAAAACTGGCCGTTCCATTTAAAAAAAAAAAGATGGACGTATTGCTGATTAAACCGGAAGTGAAAAAAATATTAAGTGTATTGCATAAAATGCATTTATATTGACTATACCCCCATACCAAATTTCAGAAATCATAATTTTCAAATAACAAAGTTATTCGACCGTTCCGGGACTTTTTACTAACGCTGTATATATATATATATATATATATATATATATATATATATATATATAGTTAATAGAATTAAAAATTATTATGTAACTGTTCGATTGCATTAGATTCCATGCATACTTTTTAGCACTTTATTTGTCTTTGATCAGAGGCTTATGATTAAACTTATTGAATTCGAATTCTAAATTACGATCTATCGTGAATTTCAAATACACTTAGCATTTTATTTGATCATGACTGTACACCTAAATGAACTCATTTCATTCAATGCTAAACGAGAATTATTTACCTTCACTTTCATCAACACTGTGCATTAACAAGTCGCAGAAATGGGCTTAAATTTAAAACCAACGCTTTAATTTAATTGAAGTAGTCGGACGACGTACGTGTTAAATATTACATCCTGCGTGATGTTTCGTAGGAGGCGTATATTGGCAGTGGCGTACCGAATTACGATGTCAGTAATAATTAGATGATCGTGATCTTATCACATTCGCATTGACTTGTATTTCCAAATGATTACGTTACTTTATACGCAGGAAGCATTTTAATTAAGGCAAATGAGAAAATGCAAAAGACAATAAAGCCTATAATGACAGTAACATGAATCATTTTATTGCGAATCCCTCCCTGATGTTACATGTCATTGCCGGCCTACACAAAACTTTTACTACAGACCGCGTTTGTTAATGGTCGATTTGCTTTTGGACCGGTTTAGTATTCGCTTGTACGTAGAAACATTAGAAGTATAAACCTGCAATAAAAAAAGTTCACTATTTGCAAAGGTAAAGTCCACGCGCAGACACCTAAGGTCGTGCTAGTTACTATTTTAAGTGTTCGTTTTGTTGTGAATTCTGATAAAAGCGACAAGCAAATAGTAATCGGGAAGAAGTAAAAAATTGATTTGTTAGAGTTTAAATTCAATCCGGTTCTAAGAGGATATATACATAAGTTCTATGGTTCTCGAGGATATATACATAGGGCAGAATATGCGAAAGAAAACTAACAAGGTAAATCTCTGCGAAAACTTGCATTCAACACGCTAATGCCTTTTTTTATGCAACCATTAGAAATTTTATATTTCTAATTACGCGAATAAGATTTTGCAGCAATTCAACAATTCAAAGAATTTTTTTTAGCAATGTATATTTCAAACAATAAGTAATTTTCGTTTTTAAAATCTTATTTATAATTAGCTCAGTGGATTTTAAAAATTTAAGAAGTTTGAACATATTAATTTTTTATTCGATTTTTAGTAAACAAAAGAAATATGACGTGCTATATTGTAGATTTTATGAAATTACCCAAATTTTTTATCAAAATTTCTATTTACTTACTCATTAAACATTCTAAATTTAATAAAGTATACCACCAATAGTGAAAAACGTCGTTGAAAGATACATTTTCCACTGCAAATACAAGGGTTGTTTTTTTAAGTATTCTCCACGAAGATTTATACACTTTTCCTTGCGCTCGAACAAAACTCTGAAAGCAGTTATTCTAGTCGTTTGTTCTTATAGTCAAAATTGCGTTTCTGAAGGCATCGACTGCTCCTTCTAACGACTGGAATCTTTCCACCACGCAGTCCGTCCTTGATTTTCGGAAAGGTGAAGAAATAATTGGGACGTAGGTCGAGACTGTACGGAGGATGGTCTAACAATTCGACGTTTTGTTGCGTCAAAAATTCAATTATCTTGCGAGCTGAGTGCGAACTTGCATTCTCTTAATGGAGGATGATTCGTCGTTGTAGATTGGTTTCTCGGAGCTCAGCGATGACTTGCGGCAAACAAATTGTTGTACACCAATCGGCAGTGACAGTTCTTTGATCATGTAGAGAAATTGTTGCTATATGACCTGCTTTCGAGACAAATGTCGCGACCATATTTTTGAAAACACTTCGAGAACGGATGACTTTTGTCGGTTTTTCTTCACCTTGGAACACCCAAACAGACAACAACAGCGTTTATTTTCTGGCTCGTGTGAGTAAATCCAAGATTCGTCACCACTCACGATGTTGTACACGTTTTCGGAGTTTCCTGCGTTGAAGCGGTATAGAATTTTTTGACACCAATTCACCCTAGCTGTTTTCTGTTGTTCGGTCAACAGATGCTGTCTCCAACGGGAAACTAATTTTTTACATACAATTCTTCATGCAAAATTTTTCGAATTGAAGTCTATGAAACCACCAATAATGCTCAATTTTGCGATATGTCACATATCGATCTTCATTGATGAGTTTGCGCAGAGTTTTCCTGAGTGACTGTCGTTTTTGGGGCACCTGCTCTTAGATCGTCGCTAAGACTAATCCGTTCACGTTTGAATTCTCCATACCAACGAGAAATCGTTGACTGATGTGGTGCTTCATTACCGAAAACGGAAATCAACTCGGGAAGGCATTCTTCTTGAGATAATTATAAAAAAAATATTGCGCAAAAATTTTCACTGTTTAATTCCATTTTTCGACTAACTTGTCAACTTTGACAGTTCATTGTAGCCACAACACTACACCTATCGCACTGAAACTTTGGATTTAGAATAACTTTAGAACTGACATTTTTTTAGTGGCGCCCTCTATGTCCCAGTGTGCAAAACATAAAAGACATACCTCGTAATATACTGCGAAAAATGTAATTGTACAGGGAACAAAATGTTTGTGGTAGGAAGATATATTACCACTGTAGTTCAGTAAACAAAAACTAGTATTAAATCCAGCTGCAGTCAAAGTACTGGAAACTATTTCTATGTAGTATTATATTGTGGGAGATAAAAAACGTTACTTTCAAAGTTAGCATGCTCTGATAATACACAACAGTATAAGTAGTCAATTAGTAATGTTGAAAAAATAACTACATATTTAGTACATTAGTATTACACGAGCGGACCCGAAGTAACGATTACCTTTTTAAAAATGTAATCGTTACTTTCGTGTTTGATTACATTCGGTACATATCGTTACATTCATATTTGATTACTTTTGTACATATCGTTACGTTCGTGTATATGTATTATGTGTGTATAGTATAGATCTACGGGTACAAGATATATTCATTGATTATATTATCTATACTCTATAGCATCGTTTCTCAACCTGGGGGTTGCAGTGATATAAAAGGGGGTCGCGAAATAGCCTAAACAATAATGAAAAATCATTGTATGAGAAAAAATCATTTATTATAAACATTTTACTTACAATAAGTATAGCAAACGCCAATTAAGTTGGCGCGAGGAGGAGTAAGTTCGCGCAGGATTAAAAGTAGTGGGGAGATTTGTATTTGGTTTTACATCAAATGTCAGAAAAGTCTAACCTCTGAACGTGTATCACTTTATGATCCCCTAGCAAAGACATTATGTTCCGTCAAACGTCAATGACAAATGTATTCTGACAATTACATGAGTAGTGGGGGTGGACGTTTTTAAAAACGGCTTCTGCGCACCCCCTCCTCGCGCCAACTTAATTGGCGCTTGCTATACATATCTAAAAAAAAAAGAAATTAATGTGATGGTTGCATTTGTTTTTCATTTCGTTTTTCGTTTCTCCATACGTGGATCTACGTTAAAAGCACACAAAAGCAAATTGTTTTCGAGTGACAAGACGCGATTCCTGTATTTAGTTTTTAGCGCAACCATGGTGGGGAAAGACGAAAGACCCATTTCACAGAGATAAGACGTGTCGAAAGGGATTAATATTTTCAATGCTTCAAAGCCAAAAGTATTTAAATCTTAGTTGAAGCATTTTGTCGGGAGACATTTCGATGAGCTGGTCGTGAATCTCAGCTGGTGACTTAGCAGCGGCAATAACGTTTTCACTAAACGGTTTCAGTACCCATCTCTTCGTGAAATCATTTTTATCTTCCGGGAAATACTCCATCAACTGAGTTTTTAGTTCACGCAAATGCATCTTCATGCAATCCAAACTGTGGTGAATAAAGTATCTTGTTTATTCAAATTTTTCTCTATATAATTAAAAGTGAGTGGGAACATATCTAAATTTTTGCTTTAAAGGCGAATAGTACAGATATCAAGCTTCTTAATGAAAGCATGAATTTTGCCTGTCATTAATAAAATGTTTTTATCACGTCCTTGTAAATTCACACTCAAGTCGTTTAAATGCGAAAATACTTCAGCTAAGTAAGCCAACAACAACATACACCCATTATTATGTAAAAAGAATGAGAATGGCGTTTGTTTATTCTGAAAAAATATTGTTAATTCATCTCGCAATTCCAATACACAAGTTAGCACTTTCCCTCGCGATAACCATCTAGCTTCTGTAGGTATATAAAAGAAGAGATTTTTTATTTTTGCCCATTTCATCGTATAGTTTAGCAAAGAGCCTGTTCTGTAACGGTCGGCTATTAATAAAATTAACCATTACAGCTATACAAAAAATTTGATTGAGATCGTCCGGCATGTTTTTTGCGACAAGATTATGTGTGTTAAGGAAGCAGTGCGTCCATTCCGCTGTTGGTATAAGACGATCTTTTAATATTGACACGGTTGTTTTACAGAACAACATATTTTCTTTGATTGATGTGTCCCTATCACATTCATACCTCAAAAAATATAAGAACTGAGACATGTTTGCTACATGTTTTGATTCATCAAATAGAATACTAAAAAATTCACATGAACTCACTTACTAAATTATCTGATCGCGAACATCGGCAGTCATGTCACCGATTAGCCTTGGTATTGTGTCGTTTGAAAGTGGAATATTTTTCTTCTTCCATGCTTATTAAAACATTGACTATATCAATTGCAACAGGCAATATGAGGTTTTCGGCGATTGTATGGGGTTTAGATATCTTAGCTACTCTTACTGCTATGGAATAAGATGCTTCAAGTACACTTTTATCAGTAGGCTTAACTTATAAACAGAAGTTTGTTGATATCTCAAGATATATAATTCCAAAGGTTTGTTTTTATGAGCCGGATGTTTAGTTTCCAAGTGTCGAACTAATTTCCAAATAGTGAAATATTAATTTTATTTACATTTACTATTTGAGGGATCGCGGAGCTAAGAAAGTTCAGAATCGCTGCTCTATAGCATACTTCTTAAAGATAGACTTGTCAAATATAAGCAAATAATTTTGTAATCCAATTTGCTTGCGTAATCATAAAACTTGTGATTATAGAATGTGCATTGGCTGCACATTAATTTATTATAACTAAATAAATTTAAAATAAGCTGACATTTTTAAAAAATAATACAAAACTGTGAAGTATCAAAGTAACCAAAATAATCAAAGTATAAAAGTAATTGAAATAATCAAAGTAACGAATCCATTCAAGAATTACTCAAGGTTTGAGTAACCTACAGTAACGATTACTTAAAAGTATCGAAAATCGATATCTCTACTTTAGACTCAAGAGAATATTATCTTTAAACATGTCTAAACTGAGTCTACTGTTCGCCTCAAGAGTTTCCAAGTTTAGTTATCCCTACTGACTCTAACCTCTTACTCTAGCCATATTTTTTCAACCAGCTCAGTTTTTGCCACACTCCGACTATTTTATATTTTCCAGATCTTCAAAGTTTTCTTGTATCACCATTTTTCATTCGTCCCAACCTCTTCACCTATCATAAGAATTGAGATACCTAGTCTCGCCTGTAATAATTATTTAGTTGTCGCCCTTAAATGTTGTAGTATCTTTAATTATCTCTTTTTTGTTACTTGCATTCATAAGAATTAAGAAATACTGAAAAAACAAGTCTATCAACGGGAGGAAACGCACAGACGACGTTTCGTTCTAGTTGGAACTTTTCAATGTACGGTATTCCCTCGATGACGGACATTGCTTTTTCATTTCTATACTTTCTGTATATATAGTTAACATTTGGAATTTACTGCAAGTGAGAATTAATGAATATTAAATCACATTCTTACATGTAAATGTCGACTTATTTAATGCGTTCGAAACTACAATCCGACTAACTAAGTTTGTACCAGTATGCAGAACACACCCTTTCGCGACAACGAACTTCCTTGTGATTAGGTTAATTAAGAATTAAGAAATACTGAAAAAACAAGTCTATCAACGGGAGGAAACGCACAGACGACGTTTCGTTCTAGTTGGAACTTTTCAATGTACGGTATTCCCTCGATGACGGACATTGCTTTTTCATTTCTATACTTTCTGTATATATAGTTAACATTTGGAATTTACTGCAAGTGAGAATTAATGAATATTAAATCACATTCTTACATGTAAATGTCGACTTATTTAATGCGTTCGAAACTACAATCTTCGTTGTCGCGAAAGGGTGTGTTCTGCATACTGGTACAAACTTAGTTTGTCGGATTGTAGTTTCGAACGCATTAAATAAGTCGACATTTACATGTAAGAATGTGATTTAATATTCATTAATTCTCACTTGCAGTAAATTCCAAATGTTAACTTGCATTCATAGTTAAACTTTATATTACTACGTAATGTCTTTTAAATTTAAATTTGGAGCCATCAATGAATAAAAGATGGCGGCAATATTAAGGATTAAGTTTATAATATATTCTTTATACACTTTGAGAAACAGAATAATAACATATTATTTAATTAGATTTGATGGAGAAATGGTATTTAATATTAACTGTGGATGAAACATTGAAATATATCGATCGTGTATTAGTTGTATGGAAAAAAAGATTAATTAATTGATGAGGGACACACTTGTTGAAACTCCTTAACGAAATATAAATGAAATACATTGATTTATCAGTGTATTTCATTTATATTTAGTTGTATGGACATTCATACATTGAAACATTATTAGCGCGAGTTATAAAAGTGTTGTATACAACTAGCTCAAGGCTGAAACCAAACATTTGCGAAATAAATGTACATTTTACTAAACAAATAGAATTCTAGACTTGTGAATTAATGCGACATACATAGTTTTAAATACATTTAACGAAACATACTTAAATACAATATAATTCCATTAAACCGGTCGTTTCTATATTACAATTTACAAATATCTAGAATTGCATTTGTGAACATGAAAAATAAGATTAATGAATTAAATCGTGAGGGAAAGTGACTAAACATTGCCTTTTTTTAGTGGTTAGTAACAGTGCACGTAATCTGCCACAAACGTATAATTTTGATAGTTTGTCATGTAATTGTGTGTGATAATTAGTAATTTCGTTTTTCAAAAAATATTTATTACAATAGTCAAAATTAAAAGAAAATAATTTTTCGGTAAGAAGACTAGTGTTTCCACCTCCCATCGAAAATGACAATCTTCGTCAATAACGTGTCAACTGCTAACGGCATTTGTTTTGATGAAAGGTCGAAAAATGTGTTTTATATAAAAATTTGTTGTGAATTTTTAGTTTAAATTTGGTAAAAATTTTACCAAAATACATCACATACTTCAAAGTAGAACGAAACTGGTGTTAATACCTATTGCAATTTTTGTTGTCCTAAGCGATACCCTTCTATATATTGATCTAAAGAATTAGACAAACACGATACTTACTGAGCTCTTAACCCAGATCTATCTTTAAAGAGCATTGATTTTGTTATACGCGAGCTCCGGTCTAATTCATTAGTATCTGTATTAGATCGTATTCATTTAAATAGTGGAATCATTTGAGGACACCAACTGCATCGATTAACAACATATATATATATATATATATATATATATATATATTGTTGTAGATCTAATTACGTGTGTGCCGATGTTACCTGGGGACGAGAAAGGTGGAAATCATTAAAGGTAAAGGTATATGATCAATATAACTGTATATGGACGCAATATGTGAAAATTAAAGTCAAACTGTTAATAAATTAATATCCCGACAATTTCTGGTACTTTACACATAATTATATTTTTCATTTTTCATCCTTCATTAAATTCATTAACACGAGAGAAAAAAATATTTAATTTATTAAAATTTAAAATTGTATAAACATTAGTTTAGACATGCCCATTATTTAAACCGAAAAGCGCGCGGATCTATTCATATGTAATATGCGCAGCACACATAACCTACTGTCAAAGGTACATGCATCAACACTTGTAAATTCTTAATTAAAATAATTTTATAAACTCAGCTAACGATTTTTATATTCATAATTCAATTTAAATAATAATTTATTTCAAGGTAAAAATCAAGATAATTTGCTTAAAATGAGGCTTTGAAATACACAAAGGACAATTGGCGTCTTTTTCAAAATTTGACACCGTTCACATCGGAAATTCTACGTGCTCGTAATATTTTCAGCAAAAATCAGTTAAAAACAGTATTTTTGACATAATTGTTATTTAAAAAAGTGCCTAATCATTATAATTACATTTTACACATCCATTAAAATCTATTAAAAAGTATTTTTCTACGAGATATCAAGCATAGCATCATTAGGGAAAGCTAACCCTAGTGACCGAGTATTTACGGAGAAATAAATCTAAAACGTACTTGGAAACATATCCAAAGTGTCATAAATAATAAATACAGTTCCAAACCTAGATCGACCTTATCGCATTTCACCAAGTTGGAAATATCCTGACCTTTAACCTACCTGGCTGTACATCGAGTGCAAAGTCGACGCCACCACCATGCTGTCCTGCAGTAACACCTAAAATCACAGGTCTTTTGTAGTATAAACATCTATTATCCTTATTTTAAATAAATACATTTACAAATTACTCAAAATCTTGATTTTAACTAAGATATAGAAATCAGTTAACAATAGCTTAGATAAAGATAATATTTATTTAAAAACAGATATAAAAATAAACTTACCTGAATAGGTTACACCAGTCAAGTCAATTTATATTAGATTTCTTTGTAATTGATTGGTTTTTATAACCGTACAATCGTTAGTATAAACATTATTTAAGCATATTTCATAAATCTACAGACAGGACTAACATAGTTACCTGTATGTATACATATTTCTTTAATTAAATAAATAATTGAGAATATAAAATATAAAAGTGGTGTTTTTTATTCATGCTCATTGAAATTAATATTTTTAATAATTTCAAAATTATCAATCAAAATTATATTCGTGGGCAATTGCTATTCTACATTGATAGTAATTAAGTGTAACAAGTTGTTTTGGTTGTTATACTTCATATTATTTCAAAAATGATAGGAAAATCATTGACCAAATGACTCAATTGAGAAATCGCCTGGATCTATCATATATTTTTTGTGTGTGATTAAAGAAACGAAACGTCGTTATGTTGACAGTATTTATAATAATTCTGCAAACAAAACTTTATTTTTACAAAAGAACTTCGACATTAAAATTTCACAACTTTAAGAACCTCTTCTTCTTCTGTTTTGGGTTGGATCCCAGTAAGTCCAGGCACATGAACACAGTGCTCTTTGTACCACTCCCGGTAGATCTCTTAGTTCCACTCTGCTAGTCTTGTGTCCTCGATCAAAGCCACTGTTTGAGTACCCTCGCAGGATCCAATAGATCTCTTCTGAAATGTTTCTGTCTGGACTCAGCTCCTCACAAGTACATCATAAATTAAGGCTAGTTTCCTCCTGTTTTTCATATTTCCTACACCACGGCTCGCTAACTAAGCCCTTGCTGTACAGATTTTTCCTTAAAAGAGAGTGTCCGATTACCAATATGTTTGTTGTCTTTCTTATTACTACGAATTCATTTCTTCTTATGTTTTCTTTCTAGCCATAACTAGATCCCCTTCTATTGGAATTCTTGGCGATTCCACATACAGGTTCTTGTCCTATGACGTCCCTCATAGAATCTTCCTTGACCAGTTCGTCGGCTATCTCATTGCCTTTACTCATATCAATGACCCAGTATTGTCTTGTGCCAGTCTATTGAGGACCTGTTTACAATGTTTGATCAGTTTAGACCTGGTAGATAGATTCATAGTGGTTTTAATACCCACCTGATTACACAGGCCTGCATAAAATTTGTGATGACGTGATTTTTGTTTGTTAAGCTCAGTTTTTATATAGCAATATCTAATTAAACTACAGTTGGTCTCTACCACCCACAGATTTTTTTTGCACATAAAAAAAGAAGAAAATATAAAAAAAAAACTTATAATAGGCGTTTTAATACATTTTAAAATGAATGTACTACTTCAAATTCTAGGTATTAACCCAAAAATGATTTTATGTTGTGGTTTTAAAGAAATTTGTTAAATAGTCTCTCATTACCTGATGTAAATCTTTTATTACATGTATTAATTTTGGACAAGATTTCCGGGAATTTTTACCTGCTAAATCCTATTTATTATGCTTTCACTTTATTAGTACTGCGAAGAAGGATTTCAAGTTTATCACTCCAAACAAAATGTATATTTTAATGTCATTTACTTCATTATAGCTCTCAGTGTCGATCAGTAAACAAGTAAAATTAATTTGTCTTTAGTGTTGTGCGTGGTATTTGATAAATAAACATTGCTTAAAAATATGTCTAGCCGGTGTTGCAAAAAAAAACCATATGATTTCTGTTATATTTGTGGATATTTCGTCTTGAAAAAGTTTAAGAGACCAATTGGTGAATTTGTGAAAAATGAATATTATGCTTATTTCAAAATCAAATTAGGAGATCAAGATAAAGATTGGGCACCGCACGTTGTTTGTAAGGTATGTGAAGAAGGTTTAAGGCATTGGACCAAAGGGAATAGAAAAAAACCTTCCTTTTGAAATACCGATAGTTTGGAAAGAACCGCAAAATCATCATGAAGATTGCTACTTTTGTCTTTGTGATATTAAGGGGCATAATAGAAAAACTTTGAAACATATTTTGTACCCAAACAATATTAAATTAGCTAGCAGACCAGTTCCTCACAGTGATCATGTACCCATACCTATACCCCCCAAAGTACTACAAGAAGATATTGAAACCTCTTCAACTTCCGGCTCCGTACAGATGGATAGTGATTTTGAACCATCAACCTCAGGTCAAAACCAACCTCAGCTATTTTCACAAGCCGAACTGAATGATTTAGTAAGAGATTAGGGACTTTCAAAAGATCTTTCTGAAGTACTGGGGTCTAGGTTGAAACAAAAAAATTTTCTTGCCCCAGAAACTACCTTCTCTTGGTATAGAAATCGTGAGGCTGGATTTGTAAAATATTTTGCATAAAACGGGCCACTCGTGTACTGCCAAGCAATTGCTGATCTACTTACTTTCCTCGGAGCTCCTGACTACACACCGTCTGACTGGAGACTTTTCATCGACTCTTCAAAAAGGAGCCTAAAGCTGTTCTTTTACATAATGGCAATGTTTTTGCTTCTGTTCCGGTCGGCCATTCTGTTCATTTAATGGAAAACTGAAAATTTACAGGAATTACTTTTAAAAATACAATATGAAAATCACAACTGGGAAGTGTGTGGAGATTTAAAAATTTTAGGCCTTCTCTTGGGTCAGCAGTCTGGATGTACTAAATTTCCACGTTTACTGTGCGAGTGGGATAGCAGAAATCGAGAACAGCATTGGATAAAAAGAGACTGGCTACAAAGGGTGACTTTAACACCTGAAACCAAAAATGTAATTCGCGAAAGTCTTATTGACCCTCAAAAAGTGTTACTTCCACCGCTTCACATAAAACTTGGACTAATGAAACAATTTGTTAAGGCATTAAACAAAGAAGGAAATTGTTTTAAATATTTGTGTAAAACATTTCCGACTCTGTCAGAGGCAAAATTAAAGGAGGGAATCTTTGTAGGCCCGCAGATTAGGAGCTTGGTGAAAGATCAAGAATTTGAAAATGTGATGGAAGATAAGGAAAAACATGCATGGCATGCTTTTAACGAAGTTGTACATAAATTTCTAGGGAATTATAAAGACACAAACTATGTTGAGATCGTTGAAAATATGCTGGAAAAATTCAGGATTCTTGGTTGCAATATGAGCATAAAAATTCACTTTTAACATTCCCATTTGGACTATTTCCCAGAAAACCTTGGGGACGTGAGTGAAGAGCAAGGAGAAAGATTTCACCAGGATATTAAAGAGATGGAAAAAAGATACCAAGGGCACTGGGACACAAAAATGATGGCCGATTACTGTTGGACATTGAGAAGAGATCTTCCTTTAGCTGAATATGACAGAAAAACAACCAAACGAAGCTTTTCTGAAAAACGAAAACTTTTTTTTAGAAGCATAAAGAATAAATAACTATTTCTAATAGTTTCTATGTGTATATTTTTGTATTTTTTTTAATATAATATAAAACTAGCTTATAAATGAAATAAATCGTGTTTTTTCTATATTTTTTGATTTTACTGGTTTGAAAAATAACCTTACGTGACACAAAAAAATACAAGCAGATTTGAAATCAGCGCTACCCAATTACTAGAAAACAGTTAAAATTTTTAAATCAACTTTCAAAGTGTTGAAAAATGCAGGCCTGTGTTATTAGTCATTAAGTTGATATTTTTTATTTGTGCAGCCGGCTTTCCGAATTTCCTCAGCGCAGGCTGCGACTGCAAGCAATACAGCTTGGAAAACTGTCATATGATTCCCCAAAGTTAATAATATCTTCTTTCTAGGGCACATTCTATATTTATCTACATCTGTGTCCCGATTGGATTGTGATCCATCCGTGTACCAGGTACCGGCACTCCAATCACTTGAGCGACTTTTTGTCTGTTCTCTGGTCGGTTTGGATATGTTCAGCTTAGCTGTAAACATAATCTCAGATGCCGTACTGTCCTCCGGCATTTGTAATATCGGTTCTCCCAGTATAGTTTTCGTAGTATTTGCATGGCCCTATGCAATAGCCTTCATTAATTATGCATCAATTGCTCAGGATATTCATTTCATTAGAAGCCGAGTTGTAGTGCCGTGATGAACTGCATGTTTTGATGAAAGATCGTAAAATGTGTTTGAAATAAAAAGCTGCTATTTATTGATCTTTAGTTTAACCTTGGTAAAAATTTCACCAAAACATACCAGATATTTCAAAGTAGAAAGAAACCAGTGTTATCACGTGTTGTATTTTTTGTTCATTAATAATGTGTCAATTGTTCATGACATTTGTTTCGTCAAAAGTCAGGTTGTAATACTACCATGGAATTGTATGTTTTGGCGAAAGTTCGTTGGAAAATGTGTTTCAAATAAAAATTCCTATTGATTTTTGGTTTAAACTTCGTAACAGTTTCACCAAAATATACCAGATACTGCGATAAATGTTTATCCTGTATCAAGGCGTCTAGGTAGAGTTGGGTTAGAGAATGATCCTGTAAACAGATGGGAGAATTTTACCAGCAGGAAGTCTATAAATTACCTAAATGTAAATGGAGATTTCCTTTAAATTCAAATTGATTTATAGCTGTTCTATTGAACAATCCACGTATCTCCATTTTAATAATTAATCGCGTAACATACAGACGACTATACAATTATTGTTTCCAGAAACGTATCAACAGCTGTTAGTTCAATAATGGTTAGTGGAGCAGGTAAAGAAACGAAGTGGCGAATCAATATAAAAGTGAACGTCATTTATGGGCGGTATTGTAATAATATATTTACATCGACTCATACAGAAGATAATTATATTTCCGACTAGCTACACATTGATAATTATATTAACAACTTGTCTAACATTGAATTTTGAGCAGCAGACGAATATCAACTCTAAAATTTATGGCTATGTATAATTTATGAGAAGTTAATCGTAGTAGGTCTATAATCTACAAAGACGCACTCCGTCAACGAAGGAAATTTAGCATTGTTTGTCTTAGAATTGCAAACGTGACGTCGGGACAATTAATTATGTCAATGGAAATGTAAAGAAACGTTTGAAATTGCTAATTGAAGCAATTATTCAAAATTAGGACAAGAAAATGTGCGGTGTCATTGGTAAATTAGTAGAGGCATTCTAAAATCGTTAATGGAAAAAGTTTCGTAGTGTTTTAAATGCTGCAGAAAATTTTAAGAGAATGTTTAATTTTGAATAAATTTAATCAATAAAACAGACTTTTGTACTTTGTAGACTTTAAATGACTTGCTAAGAAAATACCCTTTTTGAAATTCTCTGGTTGCTAATTAGGAAATAAAATTGTTAATTAAAACAAAAACTATTAAATTAGGGTTGTTAAAGTTTGCTACGCATCCACAGGGGAGTATCTATAATACCCAGCTAATTATATTGGCGTTCTACTCTTTGAAAGGTATCGGATAGTGTATTTTTTTAAATTATAATTTGTTTAATTATCTCATACGTTACAAAATAAAAGAAGTACCTGTCACTGTGTAATTTCGCATTTATTAAAGTACAGTCAAAAATTCTAAACCACAAACAAAAAATTCTAAATGTTTTAAGCAATTATATACGATGATGCTTTATTATAAAGCCAAACAATCTCCTCATCGAATGTTTACGTCTTAAATTTCCTGTTGGCATTACGTAATCGATAATTTTGAAACAAATACAGCACATTTTGAAGGTTAGTGTATTTGCGCCTTGATTGTACATACTAGCTCTTTTAATTATTTCCTTTGAAATTTGTATATATTTATTTTGCGTTAAAGCAATACGACATATCTCGAGTATATTATTACTAAAATTAAATAATACAAAAACCGAATAATGATATTAAATAAAACTTTTTACAATTAAAGTTGCATTAATTTTAGCACCAAAGTACATGAGTTGACAAATTCTATTTGTTTAGTTTAGTCAAGGTTTTGTTGGTATATTTTATTTTATGCTGTGTAATCGGAGCCACGGTGTTTGAGCAAATCGAATTCTTCACGAATAACAGCATTATGAAAGTTAAAAAAAACATTTCTAATTGTATCTGTTATGTTACTGGACGGGTCAGATAAGGTGATTTAACCGGAGAGTAATATTTTAAATGACTTACTTTCAGAGAAAAAATATATTTTACTTTTCAACATAATTTTCAATTTTTCAATTTTTTTAAGCAGTCTAAAAAGCAATTTTTCGAAAACTCGTCAAACTAGGCATTCCTTGAGGCTACAATTTCTCATTTGTCTCAAATCTCTTTCCACCAAAGTATTTTTTCAAGTTAGGGAACAAGAAAAGTCATTCGGAGCCAAATCTAGTGAACATGGTGGATGAGGTAGTAATTCCTATCCTAATTCAACAAATTATGATAGCTAAATGTATATAGACTATTAACTATTAAGTATTATCGACCGTACTGTATTAGTAAAAATTAATTAACGAGTGAGCGGTCTGTCAAATAAAAAAACTCATTTATTTCACTCTATATTTAATAACGATTTGTTATTTCTTCAGGAGTTTAATTAAGAATTAAAATCTAGCAAAGACACCACTAAACATGTTAAAATCAATCGTCTGAACGTATACAGGCTGATTCAAATTAAGTGCGCACTGTTGCTATCTCTGTTATTATTGATTCTAAAAAGTAGGTTAAATTAGCAAAGTATTAGTGTTTTTAACATTGATTAGCATGCAGATCATGTAAAAAAATTGAATAATGCATTTTCGAGAAATTTTGAAATTTATAATTTTTTTAAATGGAACAGCCTGTATATTTTTTAAAATCCTGAATGCTAATGTTCTTTCTAATATAAAAGTTTCAATACACTATTGGCCTAAAACGAATAATAAAGTATTTACGGTGGAATTTAGTTGATGTCAAAGATACTCTTTCATTCTGTAAAATCAGTAGTAGTAGACTTCTTTCACTTTAAACAGAACAAATAGTTATGCCCTTTGTAAATGTCAATAACGTATAGCAAACGCCAATTAAGTTGGCGCGAGGAGGGGGTGCGCAGAAGCCGTTTTTTAAAACGTCCACCCCCACTACTCAAGTAATTGTCAGAATACATTTGTCATTGACGTTTGACGGAACATAATATCTTTGCTAGAGGATCATAAAGTGATACACGCTGAGAGGTTAGAATTATCTGACATTTGATGTAAAACCAAATACAAATCTCCCCACTACTTTTAATCCTGTGCGAACTTACCCCTCCTCGCGCCAACTTAATTGGCGTTTGCTATACTTAATATAAATCTTTCGCACGTTTAGTTATTAAAATTTTTTTTTCTTTTATTTTGTGTTGTGTTCATTAGTTCTCTATTTATTTTTCTAAACATTTTGGTTTACTTTCGTTGCTTAGTGTTTGACAATATTTCACTATGGTATTTCCTCATTTGGAGAAATGCAATATGTTGGAAGCATACATTTTATGTCGTAAAAATTCAATAAGGACTGGCGAATAGTATGCTTTACGACAGCAGCCAGATCGACGTTACTTTCGAAAACTTTACAATCAGTTTAGACTGCATGATTGCTTATTTAGAAAGAAAAGAACAAAGAAAAATATCGTTGTCAACGAAGAAGTAGAAATTACAGTGTTAGCATATTTTGAAGCCCATCGCGAATTTTCCATTAGGGATGCTACTAAGGAATTGACATTAAGTTATACATCAGTTCAAAGAATTTTCAAAAAGGCATAAGTATATCCCCTTTAAGTTCAGAATTTCTCAAACAATACAGCCAGGAGATTCCGCCAGGAGATTAGCTTTCTGTCATTGGTTTGTTAGTTTTTGTGATGAAAATTTGAATGGAGCACAGTGTATTTTATGGAGTGACGAAACAAATTTTTCAAATAGAGGCATGTTTAATAAGAAAAATAGTCAGTCACTACTGGTCTCAAGAAAATTTATTAATAGTTCGTCCACATGCTGCACAAGTTCGATTTAGTTTTAACGTTTGTTGGTCCACTGTTCTACAATGGTACGTTGACAGGAAACAGATATCTGGAATTTATTTGTAACGTTATAGAGGATTTCCTTGATAACGCCAATTACCTGATGCGCCAAAATTTATACTTTCAGCAGGACGGTGCTCTTGCACACAACTATCACCTAGTGCAAACCTACCTCGACACCAACTTTGCCGAAAAGTGGATTGGTACAAATGGTCCAATTCAATGGCCAGCTCGCTCCCCTTTAGACTTTTTTCTTTGTGGATACTTAAAAAATGAGGTGTACAAAACGCGATACGACAAGTTTTTCGCCAATTAGATAGAAGGACAATCTTAAAAGCCACCCAGAGTGTACTGAAGCGGGCACGAAAATGTATTGAGCAGGAAGGTGACACCTTTGAGCAGTATTTATAAATTATATATGTACTTTCTTCTTTTTAATTTAATTTTGTAAGCTGTAATATGTTAAAATAAATATTAAACACAAAATATGTATCTGTTTTGTCAAAAGTTAGCGGAGCAATGACAACATTTACAAGGAAATAGAAACGGCTATAGCTACTTTATTATTCGTTTTAGGACAATAGTGTATTGAAACTTTTATTTTACAAAGAACATTAGCATTCAGAATTTAAAAAAATATACAGGTGCTCCATTTAAAAAAATTATAAATCTCAAAATTTCTCGAAAATGCGTTATTCAATTTTTTTTCATGAACTGCATGCTAATCAATGTTAAAAACACTAATACTTTGCTAATTTAACCTACTTTCTAGAATCAATAATAACAGAGATAACAATGGTGCACACTTAATTTGAATCAGCCTGTATATATACGAGGGCCACTGCTAAAATTGTGAAATAAAGCAAATTACGCTATGTAAATCGCTTTACTGTTTATCAAAATACTTCCCTATACACTTTTGCATCCTACAAAACCAATCTTCAAAACACTTTTTCCATTCTGAGCAAGGTATCTCCAAAACTAGTGATTTAAATTCTTCAACAGCCTCTTCAGGCTATGAAAACCGCTTTCCACGCATCTAATTTTTGATGTTTCGGAATAAGAAGAAGTTACTGGGCGCTAAATCGGGCGGATATGGGCAATGAGTCATTAATTCGATGTTCCTGTTGGTCAAAAACTTGACAGTTTGTCGTGCTGTGTGACCGCTTGCATTGTCATGATGAACAATGATTCGTCGGTTTATGTTGTTTTTTTCTGACTTCTTCGATAACTTCCGGCAAACACATTGACGTATACCAGTCAGCATTAACTGTTCGTCGATCCTCTAATGCAACAGTTGCAACATGACCCGTTTTTCCGAAAAAACAAGCAATCATTCATTTCGAAACGCTTCGTGACCACACCAATTTTGTAGGTTTAGGTTCATTTTGAAGCACCCATATAGTCGATTGTTGTTTAGTTTGAAGCTTATATGAATATATCCAGGATTCGTCACCTGTTACAACGTTATAGAATTTGCAGAATTTGAACGACCACAATCAATTTTTTTTAACATTTCCTTACACCACTTGACACGTGCCTGTTTTTGCTCGTCTTTTAAATTTTGAGGGATCAAACGACTAGAAAGCTTCCTAATATCTAAATGATCGTGCAAAATCGTATGTATTTGTTTCGTCATAATGTCACATGTCGATCTGATAAAATCATTTCACGCACAGCATCGATATTTTTCGGTGCATGGACGCCCTTCACGAAGATCGTCACCAAACGTTGGTCTTCCACGCTTGAATTCTGCGAACCATTTGTAAACCATAGTTTTGGATGGTGTTTCATTTCCAAATACCGAGCTAAGCTTTTCCACACATTGCTTTGGTGTCAAACCATATCGAAAATCGTAAAAAATCATCACTTGAAAATCACGATTCAAAATTTCCATTTTTGACACAACTATTACTTTGTTAAAGTCTGTTGAGACAAAACTGTTCGGTTTTAAATCGAACTTTCAACTGAATTATAGGTTAAAAATGTCAAATTTTACGAAAATGATAATTGTGGAATGCTGGCAATTCAAGGAGTAGTTGATTTCGCGAATTTTAGCAGTATCCCTTGTATAAACATGTAGTATGTTTTGTTGATGGATTTACCCGATTTGAGATAGCCAATATGCACGATCCCATCTTTATTCCAGAACACAGTAGCCATGGTCTTTTTGAATGTCATTTGGTACGCTCGACTACTGGCGGTGGCTGCCCAGGAAGCTGCCATTCGTTAACGGAATTTCGGGGCTGTGGTGGTTTGTAGTAGACCCAAGTCTCATCGACAGTTAGCAGACTGTCCAATAAATCATCCCGTTCGGCATCATACTCGTCCGCATCATCGACTCTTTTCTTCTTTTGCTCATTAGACAGCAACTTGGGCACCCACTTTGCCACGACCTTTCTGAACTGAAGACGCGTTTTAATGATGTGTTGTAGGCATTCTTTTGACTCGCCGAGCTCAGCAGAAGTAGGGCCAGTTACGTTTTGGGATTCTTCACCAGACATTCGGTGATGGCTTTTGATAATCTCAGATTAACCGGATTTGGAGGTCGTCTTTCTTTCGTCTGGGTGGCGGTTTCTGTACCACCTTGTTTGAAATAATGATACGATTTGTAGATAGTGTTGCGATGTGGGCATTCACTGCCATATGCAGCATTCAGCTTGCGTGTCGTTTCCACTAGGTTATCACCTAGTTTAAGGCAGAACTGATTATTCACACGAATTTTTTCGAAACTGGCCATTTTCGAATAAATTTTAAGGTTCGAAAGAGCCACTAATTTCCAAGCTCCTGCACAAAAACACAAATGAAGTAAATACAGCTGTTCAAGAGAACTGTCAGTTCAAATTTCGTCCGCAGGGATGCCTGCAACCGGACTTGTCACTCAACCCAATAATCTCAAATCTAGCAATAGCAAACCATTGATGGGTTCAGCTAGTAAATAATATAATAAAGGAATATGAAATTATATATCTGTCTTCTTAAAATTAAAGACGTTTGATGGGCAATTTTCTATATAATTAAATGGATTTGGTTTTATCAAGCCTACAAGATAGTGTACAATACAAAGGTAATCTTTTTACATGCAAAAAATAAGCCAGGAAGGAATTGATAATGTCAAGATTACAATTTGTCAATATTTAAACCGCGATTTCCGTTAAATTAAGGAAGTCACATATCGACCGTATTTCCGCAATTCACCTAATTCCTCTCAATTTTTTTGTTTTGTATCTTTACGTAACAAAAGTATTCTTTGCTAAGGAAAAACATTTAATTATTTTGATGGTGTGTATATACCGACTGACTATAAATGACTGAAGCAAATATTTCATTTGGCTTCTCTGAGAAATTGCCTTGCTTGGTCGTTCGTTTTATTTTTATCTTTTTGAGTTAGAATAGCTTATATAAATATGAATGACATACGGTTAGAATTACTAGTAAATCAATTTTAACTGATATCAGAAGTGATATTTATTCAAAATGGCAGTTTAAGCAAATTTTACGAACTTATATTACAACTAATACAATTATGTACCTAGAAAATTATTCAAAGAAAATGTTCAGAATGTTCTAAACAACACTGAACTCGTTGTGCTAAATTGCAGATTTGCAATTGCATCCGGAATAAGGGAATAAAAAAATATCAGAGACGAATCAGGCGAACTATTTACCTATTAATCTACTCTTACAAAACGGTCTGGAAAAAATTTCTGTAAATAATTCATAGTTGAATGTGGAGTGTGTGGTTTGGCAGAATCCTTGGAAGTAATCATTAGCAGAGCAGACCAATTTCCGTGCGCGCCATGAGCGCCGGTATGGGAGTGTAATTCGTAATATATTAGAATATGCGATAGAATAGGGACGCAACATGAGCTTGTTACCGATATGAGTATAGAAGTAGAGACATTTATCCTATCAGAAATAATTAAATATACATTTGGTTTTTTGCTATTAAAGTAATATGCATAAACACACGAAAAATAAGAATAGTACATACGTTGTATGTACCTATAAATAAAATGGAAAATGTATGAAATCAGTGATTGTGTGCACGACAGAGGATTTAAAAAAACACTTACCGTTTTAAGCGTCTTCCAAGGATTGATAAACTGGAGAAACTCGATTGTATATTTTCAACATCAGGTGCGTTTCTATCGTTATTTCTGAAAAACATGTCCCCCGTGAGGAAAAAATATGTTTATATTCGGAAAACGAGCGTTCTACATCTAGTGATGTTATATTCGCATAATCAAAATACTTTTTTAAGAAACTTAACGCATCTGTAGACGTGCCCTCACAAATACGTGTTAAGGTGTCAAAATCTGCATTTCTGTCTAAAACACTTTCAAATTTATTAGAACACTTTCACTTTTTGCGTCTTCTACAGCACACAGTTGTGCGTGAACATCTTTAACGATTTGCAGTGATTCCTCTAACGACAGCGACGAATTTTCTAATTTTGTTATTGCTTCTTTTAGTCCCGAGTAATTCTCACGAATACATTGTAAATCCATTTTAATCTGGGCATCTTGAAATTTTTTCTGGCTTGTATTGATAGCTGCACTTTCTTTCGGATCTAATGATAAAACCACGTCCTAATTTTTTCGAAATGTTCATGATAGTAAAACACCACCCGTAACCATGTACCCCAACGTGTCAGAATCGGCTGTGGTGGCTCAGGTGTATGGGGACACAATTCGTGAAATTTCCGAATACGTTTTGGAGATTTCAGGAATACTGTCTTTGTACTCGATATTAAAGCATCTACCTCTGGATAACATCTACGAACCTGTTCTGCCACAAGGTGTAGAGCATGGAGTTTACAAGTAATATGTAACAAGTTAGGACAATATTTTCTGAGACCGGCCTACAGAACACATTGTTGCGGCTCCATCGGTGATAAACATTAATACTTGGTCTTTCGAAAGTTTAAATTTTTCCAAAGTATCTAATAGCACCTTTTTTCGGCATTATATTATTCTAGTCGTCTGGATGCTAATAAAATTGAAGACGTTGGTTGATGTGGTTCCATATTACGCGCCATCACATTAACTACAGATTGTTTTTTGCTGTCAGTTGTTTCGTCCATACACAACCACAGTTTTTTATTTTTCAGTTTCAGTTTTCAGATTTTATTTTCAACCTGTTTACGCACCGATGGTAAATTCCTTCGTATCGTTGTCGTGCTCGGTAATGTTTGATTCGCGTATTTATTCCAAAATGAATCATTACTTAACAAGGTAAACGGCAGTGTACACACAATCATAGTTACACATAGTTCATGTATAAATGTTGTCGATTAATTTTGTTATTATTTTGCTAGCGGACGACCAGTAAATTTACCTTTAGCCACATTATTAGCGCTTAAAAAGCGTGCGATTATTCTAACACTGCGTTGTGAAAAGTAACAATATTCAATTCAATTCGTTCTTCTGGAGACATTTTGATAAATTGATTATAAGTCAACTCCTTGGAAGATATCCAATTATCGTCTTCAATTTGCAAGTCGCTTCCGAAATAGGCCATTATTATAAATGTATTTTACGCGACAGTAAAGACTATTTTGAAAATAAAAAAAATATTTATTTTCTTGTTTAACTTTTACTTAGCCAAATTTTTAACAAATTTAAATTTAAAAATCAAACATGTCAGCATAAAGTTGCAAAATTGTTGTCAGCTTAAGAGAAAATTTTTCAATAATTTATTATCGCCCATTAGTTTTTGTCATTGAACGACATAAACATCAAACATCAAATTAAGGATTATTTAGATTTTATCATAAATATGACAAAAGAAAAGCAATCGTATCTAACACTACGAAAATTATTTTTAATACGAAGACCAATATTAACGTACTATTTATTAATATAATATAAAAAACTACAAAATTTCGTTTAAAGCAAGTATTATATAATGTTTAGTAGAACATAACTTTCTAAACACGTGTGATATTAAACTGAAATAGAACGTAACTTAATGCTTAATTATTAATTATAATGAATGTGTCCAATATAATATTACATGTGTCTGTTTATATTTGTACAGTTTCATAAAATCATTAACAATAAAAAAATGTATTATTGGAGTGCTTTTTTTGTATTGAATTGCAAGAATTATATAAGTACCGTTTTGACACATAGGATATATACATATAATTACACAACTATGAATGTGATTGTCAGAGCATGAAAAAAAATGTAATCCTAAAGTCAATAAAAACTGATTTTATTTAAACAAGTTCAATTAATAATATTTTCGAAATGTCCACCTCCTTGTTGAATGCAGGCTTGTGCCCGTAAGCCAACAGAAGTACTTATCCGAATTTCGTACTTGAAAAAAAAGTTCAATTAATAATATTTTCGAAATGTCCACCTCCTTGTTGAATGCAGGCTTGTGCCAGTAAGCCAACAGAAGTACTTATCCGAATTTCGTACTTGTTTTGTCGGATTTGCTCGGCAGCCAGGTGAATACGATCCAACAACTCTTCTCTTGTGTTCGAGACTTGCGCGTAGACAAATTTTTCATGTACCCCCATAAATAAAAGTCAAGGAGATTAAGATCGGGTGATCTGGGTGGCCATGCAACAGGACCAGCTCGACCAATCCATCTTGAATAATTGAGGTTAACCTAATTTCGGACAGCAATTCTGAAATGTGGTGGTGCCCCATCCATGTGAAACCACATGCCTCGTCGAACATTCAGTGGGACATCCTCTAAAAGACCTGGCAGTTCTTCAATAAGACATTGAAGGTAATTGTCCGCATTTAACCTCCCAGGAAGAACGACAGGACCAATCAACAAGTTATCGATTAGGGCCGCCCAAACGTTAATAGAAAATTCATGTTGAAATTTAGATCGGCGTATAGCTTTGGGATTTTCTGATGACCACCTGTGCAGGTTTCTCAGATTTGTAACACCACTTCTCATGAACGTAGATTCATCTGTCCAGAGGACTGTTCTGCAGAAATTAAAATGAAGCCATGACTGTCTAAATATCCAGGTAGAATAAACTAGACGAGCATAGTTGGTCTGCCTCAAGCAAACCGTGTCCCCTGCGATAGTGATATGGATATAAGCCCTCACGTTTTAAAATTCGCTAAACTGTTGTTCATGGCACTCCTAGTTGTCTAGCGATTCAACGTACACTGAGTGTTGGATCCTTTGTAACAATAGCTACTGCTTCTTCCTCTAAGTCTGCTGGCAAATTTACTCCTTGGTCAAAAAAATAATCGCGCAGTCCGCATTCCCGAAATTGTCTGTGTACTTTCAGAAACGTTCTGTAATGAGGAATGTGCCTATCGGGAAACTGATGTCGGTATTCAATAACTACTTGACGTGCACTGCCGTTACAGTAGCCATACACAAAAGAAAATCGGTAAGGCAGTTTGAATAAAGAAAACGTGTCCACTCACTAATAAGCTATTGTACGAACTGAAACGTAATGTAATCCTTTATTAAAAAATGCAACGTTAACAGTCATCTGAACATTATTGTATGATTTTCATGGTTCAGCACTTACGAAATAAGTAAGAACCTTGTTTATCATAAATCAATTTCCAGTACTCTTTTTTGTAGATCTCCAAGAAATTACTGTATGCACTACGACACATGATTATTTATATTAGGATAACATTTTATTATGCGACGTCAACAATCACAGGCCTGTTATTGAATCGTATAACTTTTTTTAAATAAAATCAGTTTGTATTGACTTTAGGATTACATTTTTTTCGTGATCTGACAATCACATTCATAGATCTGTAACTTTGAAACAAATAAACTCCTAAAATTTGAACATGACGATATAGGACACTTGTATATATAGAAAAAACTTAGGTATTGAAAACATTGACTAGTGAAATCAGGTAAAATTAAAAGTATTATTATTGATAGGGAACGGACACGAGAGGCCGATGACTCATCGCCCACGGGCGTACTATTGAAAATTTGTATTTTTAAAGAGTTTTTAATTTTATTTATATAATTGGAAAACAAACGGGTGGTGATCTATAAAATACGAAATACATTTTTATTTGTTAATTTTGTAGTTCAAGTTGAGTAAAGGAGTATTAATATTAACTAGCAATACTTTCTCAAGGTTCTTTGAATGAAATACATCCTTGTAGATAGAAAACGTCCTTTCTTCATCCGAACTGGTTATAGGTGCGTACTAGAAATATTCTTTTATTTCTTCGTATTTAGCAGTTAGATTTTGAGGCATTGTCCCCAACAATGTTATTAAATCTGGATTTCTATTAAAAACTGCGTCTAACTTTTGCCAAAGGCCACATCCGAAGTTGGTATATTTTACAAATTATTAATAGCCACATCTAATGTGGTTAATCCATCATTAAATTTGAGATTTTGATTTTCAAAATAAGTGATTAGTTTTGGTAAATTCCCAAAGTGTTCCTGAAGAAAGTACAACTGATTTTTTAAATTTGGAATTTGTATTAGTTTCCGCACCAACTTTATTTATAACTTTTGTTGCTATTACATATGCGTTATATGGAATAGTTGGATGTAGTGCACCAGCTACAACATTTATCACACAGCGTCCTAAGATATCGACAGTTTCGTCGGCAATTACCCATAGGTACTGATTTGAAAGATGGCTTCTAATGCATTCTACTGCTTTCGTGTAGCACTTAGAAACATAATATTTGCATAAGGTGGCTTCATCAGGAACATTTCGACCATTATATTTTTGGAGAAATGTTTTAAAGGTGGGATTGTTAAGTTTATTTAATGGAATATTTGCCGCTATTCAAGTTTCATAGAGTTCTTCTTTAAAATACATAGTCAGATTGTAACGGGTCTAATTTCTGTGTATATGTTTGCGATGCTAAGTGACGTTTTACGTGCGATTTCTTGGAATTTTTTAACGATATTTTACAGACTTAGCAATAAATTTCGGAATCACTGGCAATGGACATACAATCAGTTTCATCCTTAATCCAACTCGTCATTGCTTCACAATGCCACTTTCTACGTTGTTCCATATCATATCTGAAAAAGTAACTTAAACAATGTTCTAGATCTAAATAAATGGAAATTAAAAATGTATGCGTAAGTTGTTGAAATTTAACGAAATTTACTGGACATTTACGTCAATATAATTGGGAGAAGTAGATTCAATGAAACGATATTAAACAGGGTCTATTACAAACATTACTAAGCTTCTAATTATGTAATTAACAATTAAAACAATGAAAAAAAAGAAACTAACTCACCGTACTTCATTTATTTAAATTAAATTCATGTTTCAAACATGAGGAAACACACACGTAATTATATTGTAATACTGTATTAAGCAATTTGACAGTTTAGAATTTTGATGTGTGTTATTTGTTTTCCATGGCCGTCTTAGCTTCAAGAATTTATTGGACATATTTTTGTAAAGTAATTTTAAAAACTAAAAAATCTCGAAATCTATTGCAGGTATGTATATGATATGCTTAAGTAAAAATAAAGTGCTTTACTTTAGGAGTAAAATAACATCAAAAAGCACTATGCATTTCATTTAAAAAAATTGAGATTTTTCCATCTGAAATTTGTGATGTTGCTTTCCCTTTCTTGAACACACTGTATTAAAAAAAATAATTTTAGCAATTCGTAAAAGTTATCGCAAATCTAAACTACTCGCATATCAAAAATTTCGTTTCTGGGATCAAACATAATTAAGACATGACTTTGCAAAATAGTACCTGCACATAACATATATTAGAGAAAATGTTAAATATTTAGAAAACGATTACGGTTAGATATAGACAATGTCATATGAAAAACATGTCGATTTTATAGCAGACTCTAAAAATGGAATAAAATATAGGGTTTGAAAAAATTAAGTTAGGTTCAGTACTGCTATTCTGAGACAACCTGTATAAACGGAAGTATTTTTAGGCTATGCCCCTTTAAGAATTAAACAACATTTGTTTGAAAAGTTTTTTTATACGTTCAAGCGATATCGAGATATCGACCGACATCGCACTATTGGGACACCCGGTGTAATAAGTTATCTAAACTTGTAAATAAAACTTTATTTACAATTCATTTGGTTATTTTTCGTGTATGAAACCGCTCTCGAAGTGAAGTGTGTTTTTATCGAAGAAACTTGACAAACACTCACATACCAAAGTACATGACAGCAATATTAATTCATAAAATAAAGTTTATCATGATTTACTGAAACCTATAATAAAATCCACAATTATCGCATATGTTTATTTAGCAGTACGTGCATTGAACTTGGCACAAAATTACAGAATGAACTCGAAACACAAATTTGAACAAATGACGGTGCATGAAATATCAATTTGTTAATTTTGTCCAGAAATAACGAATCTTGTTTATGTTTGAATTTATTGAGAGTACCTTTATGTAAACCTGATTTATATGAGTATATACATACAGTATGAGCGAGCGGCTTGTAGTCACCTATAGCAATCGTGGTCCAGTCATTATGTACATTTGAATTGGAACGAGATCCCATCAAGCCAAATTTTTTATATGTTCTTGAGGGGGGGGGGGGGGCAGGAGTTGAAGTTCTCGACCGAAACCCCTGTGACACTATTTTCCGCTATTTAGAAAATAAGGGTGGATTTTTGTTTCCGTTTTTCAGCTCCTCGTCGTTCTACGTGGAAGTAGTATTGTTACTTTTTGTTCCTTTTCTTTGACTCTAGAATTTGTGTCATATGACTTTTTCACCTAACATCGTCCGTTCTCGAGATATCGGCGAAAATAGGACAAAATTTGGGGTGCGAACTCGGTTCTCATTTTTTTTCTTCTTTATCGTCACGCATAGCGAAAAAATGTCTATCAAACTTGTAGAGCACGTTCGTACCTACAATTCGATATTTTTGTTTTCCCTCCATCTTTAAAATTACGCGTTCTAGCGCGCCGCAAAGTCGACAAGTCGGCAAGTCCGTGCGAAGTTTCGATTCTATAGCTCGCGCGATTGTGTAGATGTTGTAACGGATTCACCGTTCGGAATAGAATTCTGGTTCCTGCTACCGGCTTCTATAGCTATTTGATGATGAGATTTGTCGTTCAAGTTTAAAATCATCGGAACGGAAGAATCTGTTGTAGGGGTGAATTAATCCACGTGGATCGAAAGTTTCATCGAGGACCACATGTGAAGCGGAAACGACTTGAAAGGTAGTGCTGTGCTAATTGCGCCGTTTCGACTAATTAATTATTTCTCAAAACTTGCATTTGTGTCATATATAATAGCGTCGTTATCGCCACATACCCTAAAAAAAAATAAGGAATAATTAATTTAACCCCTTTTGCCTTGTATAGTAGATTATTACAGTTCACATTAATGTTTTTTAAGTCTGGAACCTTCGATAATTTCTCTGATCAGTTTAGAGTTTAGAATTGTTAACATCTATTTGTAATTATTATTGTGAATTTATGATTTGCGATGATGCGTATAAAAAATTGTTTTCTCTATTTGCTTAAGAATAACGCACGTAGCTAAGGGTGTATGTTTTTCTATTTGTAAGAATGTACTTCCTTTGTTTTTACTTATAATTAGCGTCATAGAATATGTAGTATTAAGTTTTCATGCATAAGGTTTAATTTCGATTGTGAATGCGTACCTGAGATCTCACGTAATCGTATACCGCTTTCCTTTTTTTTGTTGACATGATATATCAGTCTGGTGTTATACTGGTCCGTACAAGAGTTTTGTTTCTTTTTGCATTTCGAATTTATAAGAAGAGAGTGTTGATGTTTAATATTCATATATTTATTTTAAATTATTAAATACCTAAACTTAATATTATTCAGGGAAGGAATACCCATTCACATATTTATGTTGAAACGAGATTTTCCTTTCTACTTTAACTTGTAAATTTACTTTTCTACGGAAACGTTTTTAATAAACTTGGTTCTTTTTTTTCTAATATGGGACATTTTCTTTTACTTCATATCATCTCCTGTATTCAGACTTATTATTTATAGTGGATACGTTAGCGCAGGACGTAGGACGTATAACGCCCTAATTATAGTTAGTTTATCAACGTTTCGGCAAGAATCGAATGACTATCTTCACTGAGAACTACGTCGTTGGCACTGGCTGGCTGTCTTGTAAATTTGGCCCACCCAAGGTAAGTCCTGGAAGGGTTGTTGGATTGCGCAAAATTTAATTAAAGCTAGTTTTCGTGGTCTTTTGTTGTTAGGTTACAATGACCACCACATGACCGACATAATTTTCAAAAAATGTTTAATCAAATGGTATGTTCTGACTTTTCTTTGTGTAACAATTAAATAATATTATTTTGTAAATTAACTTTGTACTATTCATTTGAAAAGCGTCCGCTTCCCGTAAGTCACCTGTACGTAAAGTATACGAGGTATGGCAATTATATATCGGGATTGCGCACCTCATATAACGCAGTCATAGTGGGGGAGGTTGGTATTGGAATGTAGTTGACCTTAAACGTTCAGGGCATCCGCCGTTAGTTCCGTCGTTCTGTCTGCCTTAGTTTGCTTTTGGGTTTAGATTGAAGCGGACGTTGATCCATAATACTGCCGCGATCATGGTGAACTTACAAATCGAGCAGCGATTAATCTCAAATTCCTTGTGAAATTAAAAAATCAACGGAATGTTGTCAACTGTTAAAGCAGGTTTTTGGTGATAGTGCTATGTCACGTACGCGAGTTTTTGAACGGCACAAACGGTTTTCAGAAGGCTGAGAAAAGGTTGAAGATGACGATTTGTGAGTTCAAGAAGTGAAGAAAATTAATGAAATTTTGCGGAAAGACCAACGTTTGAGCATTCGGATGATCGCAGACATGATAAACATTAATAAAGAGACAGTAAGACAAATTTTGCATAATGAATTAAACATGTCAAAGGTTTGTGCAAAAATTGTCCTCTCCATAACAAAAAAACAGTCGGAAGAACATTTGCTCTGACATCATGGAACGTCTCACAGAAGAACCAGATCTGTTCCACGTGCCATCACATGTGATGAAACATGGATCTTCCAGTACGACCGTGAAACAAAGCGTCAATCGATGCACTAGAAGACCCCACATCGCCCAAAATGAAAAAAGCCCGAAATGAGCAAGTCAAAATTGAAGGCAATGTTGATCGTTTTCTTCGATATCAGGGGTGTTATCATGATTGAATGGGTGCCTGAGGGACAAACCGTTAATTAGGAATATTATAAACAAGTCCTAATCAAGCTGAGAGAAAGAGTAAGGAAGAAAAGACAAGATTTGTGGATGAACAACGCATGGATTCTGCATCAGGACAATGCGCCAGCACACAGTGCGCTATCTGTGGAGCAGTTTTTAGCGGAAAAGCGCATTCCTGTGGTTGATCATCCTCTGTATTCCCCAGATCTGTCTCCCTGTGACTTCTACCTCTTCCCAAAAGTGAAAGTGAAAGTGAAAAGTGAAAGTGAAAAAAGTAAAAGAGGTAAAGGCAAAAACGGCAAACTTCTGGACAGGGTGACATTAGATGATCTACAGCATTGCTTTGAACAATGGAAGGCACGAATGTAGCGGTGTATAGATAGGGGAGGGGAGTACGTTGAAAGGGTTAAAAGTTTGTTGTGACTTTTTTACAATAAATCACATTTCTGACACCAGTCCCGTTATTTAATTGCCACACCGCGTATATAGGTAAACAGAAATTATATTACTTTTTATTGCGTTCGTAGATTTTACACGTACAATGTTTAATAATTAATTTAACCATTAACACACCATATTTTTATTGCTAATTACATCGTAAAAGTTAACAAAACCTTTTTTTTTTACAAAAATACTGTTCTTACTTTATGGTTCTACATCACGAGACCTTGTATTAATACTATACATTAAAGAAAATAATTAAATATTTCCTTCATATCAAATATTACAAAATTTGACTTTGGATTGTCAAGGCCGTTGTCGACAGCAGATACAAGTTCCTTCCTGACGTTGTCGTAGTCTTATATCGCGTGTTCAAAAAAATCCGGAGTCAAAGTAGTACATGTAAATTTGGAATCATTTCTGATATAGATGCGATAGATCAATGACTTTTTCCTTATTTTTAAAAAATTAGAGTAATTCGAAAATTGAGACTATACATAAAACTGATTACACGGGTCAAAACAAAATTTGACTGTGACTTTAAAGCATAAAATTTCGATATTTTAGGTCGTAATTAGACGAAAAAAAATACATATATGACATGAAAAAGTTTGCTTTTGTATTTAGGAGACCGATTGAACGATATTTTTCAAAATCTGTGATTTTAATTTTTAATTGAAGATGAAACCATTCAAATAAATATGTTTATTATTTTTATTAAGTTTTACTATCAAAATAACTTACAAAAAAGTGGAAAATAATTTAAAAGTGCACGCTTTTACTTTTTCTTTTATGTTTATAAGTACTTTCTCTCAAGAAACCCCAAATATAGTCTCCCATCATGTTTTCATTGTATTGGCCTTGATAACGTTGTTTGAAGCTCATAATGTCCTGATGAAAACGTTCTCCTTGCTCTTCTGAATACGCTCCCATGTTGTTTTTAAATTTATCTAAAATGAGCATGCAGCATATGTACTTTTAATGACATCCTGCAGCCCATGGCCTTAAAATTTTTTAGCATATCCGCAAGTAACTTTTCGTAGTTTTCAGCTTTGTTATTTCCTAAAAATCCAGAAACTACTGCTTTAAAACTGTTCCAACTCGCTTTTTGAGTACGATTCAGCAACGTTGGAAATTTTTCATCGGCGAAAATCTGTCTACTTTGCGGACCAACAAAAACCCCAGCTTTAACTTTTGCTTCTGATAACTTCGGAAAAAACTTTTTCAAGTATCCAAAAGCTTCTGAAGTTTCATCCAGTTTTTTAACAAATTGTTTCATCAACCCTAACTTAATGTGCAGATGTGGCATTAACACTTTTTCCGCTTCAACAATCGGCTCAAATGTTACGTTTTGTTTTTCGACACAAAGTTCTGTTCTTACAGGCCATGACCGTTGAGTATAGTGCTTAGCATCCGCTCTGCTATCCCATAAGCACAGATAACACGGATACTTTGTATATCCGCTCTGTAGTCCCATTAAAAATCCCTCCATTTTAAAATCTCCAATCAGCTGCCAGTTATACTCGCGATACTTTACAGATTCAAGCAATATTTTAACACTGTCATAATTTTCTTTAAGATGTACTGAGTGGAGCGATTGGAAGAGATGGGAATTTATTTCCGTTGTGTAATAAAACAGCTTTTAAGCTTTTTGTAGAGCTGTCAATGAATAAACGCCATTCGCTAGGAACACAGGGTATGCCAATTTCTTCGAACATACCTTTTATGTCATTGCAAAAACAAAGTCCATCTTCTTTTGTGAAAAACGTTGAGGATGTTTCATGCCTAGTCCGCTGATCCGTGATATTAACATCATCAAGCAAATTCCACTGTTTTAAGCGAGAGCTTAAAAGCTCTGCTTTATTTTTTGGCAAATTAAATCTCTTATCAAGTCGTTAAAATCTTCTGTAGTAATGAGATGGTGTTTTGGTAGTTCTGGTGTAAGTGAAAACTCCTTATCGGAATTACTTTTATTAGAACTAAGAGATGAGCTACTTTACTGCGTTAATTTTTTCCGTGGCTCAGGTACTGGTCGTGTCAGGTCGTGTGCAATTGGAACAGAAAGAAGATTCAAGGTCAGGATATTCGATAGGTTTTGCATTTTTACCTCTACGTCTTTTACTCGGATTCACAATGCAAAAGTAGCAGTCATTGACGTGGTCTATTGGTTGTCGCCAGATCCTTGGTATTGCAAATTTCATGGACCTCTTCTCACCTCGATACCAACCTAAAATGTAGAAATAAAAATTAATATGTCTATTATATTTGATTCACCGCTTAATTAAAAATTGATTACCTTCCAAACATCTTTTACAATAACTACAAGCAACATGTGGAGCCCATGGCTTGTCTGGATGCCGAACAGGACAGTCAAAATATGCTTCGTATGCTTCACAGAGAACGTCAGATGTCTTTAGTTCGTATTTTACGTCTCAAACTTTAATAAATTGACCACATATATAACAAAATGCATCAGCATCATATTTACAGTTTCGCGACGACATTTTAAGTTTTTCTAGACTTGTACAAAACACCTGATCGTTGTTTATTACTCGAGTGCCATCTAGCGGCACTATGTGAACGTAAAAACCCCACTCTGATCGCGCGGTATTTTTGAATGTATTAAAATTAATTAAAATTTATAAAAAAAAATCAAAAATGAGTATTATTACTATAACTATCACAAAAGCAAACTTTATAACAAAATTTTCTTTTTGTTTTTGTGCATAATTCACCGAGAAATCATAAAATAAACTTTAGGACAAAGAACGAAAATTTTTTTGTAGAGTTGTGTTATCAGTTATGTTAATTACAACATGAGAAATTTAATATTTTGCAAGGCAATATAAAATACCACTGTGACGAATGAAATTACCAGCTTTGATCAAGGGTTTCCTTTTTCGAATTAGCATGTTTAATCACAAGTCCATTTTCGATTAACTGCGGCTCCGTATAAGTATGAAACGAAATGAATATTAGTATCGATAAGACGTCCTTGTATTAGACAAATATACACGAGTCCTCTTAAGCTAATATACCGGTTTGGTAAACAATTACATACTTTCCAATGGCTATTATCTTAAGCAAATTAATTTAGTATTCTATTTTACGATTTGCAAACCGTTACTGCTGTTAATTTTTATGGAAGTATTAGTTATATATGTGTATCTGTGGGTATGGGGGATTAAGGCAGAGGTAAGGTTTTGATCGACCTTGCTGTGTTAATTCAAAATTAAAATATTATAATCGTTAGGTAATAGTTTCCTCTAGAAACCAGAACAATACCGCTTTCAATACGTTATATTCGTTATAAAGAAAGATGGGAAATAAGTATTTTTAGTGAGTAAAGACTAAAGCTTACAAAATTTTGAATGGAAATAAAAAATTTTATGAGATATTCAAAATTCAAAGGTAAATTTTAAAAACTGCCCCATTACACAATGGCGATTATTAATGTTTATTATAAGAAATGCAAGATTATCTAAGGTTTGTTTATTGAAGTCGTGATAATAATTCTAATAACTAAAGGCCGGATTATATGCCAAAAAAACTGAAAATATGCAGATGTGTTAGCGTAAATATGCACTTCCTTATGAAAAATATGCAGGTAAAAAAATACGAGGAATGCTAGAAAATGGAATACTGTAGAAAAAATATTTTATTATGTTTACTACAAGTTTATTTAGAACATTTTAGAACATAATTAACTATGAAAATAATTTACAATCACATATTTCTCAAAGTTTTCAACAGAAAAATTGTGACGCTTGTCTGAAAACATGTACTTATATATTGAAAAGGTTCGTTCTACATCGACGCTTGTTATAGGAGCATATTTCAAATTAGAAATATCATCTATTGTCAATTCAATATTTTCTACTGAATCATCACACAAGATTTTAGCAATGTCCTTTAGCTTTCTAAATCCCTCATTTTTTCCTATTACACTTAAAAATTTATCATACATGGACTGTCCCACTCCTCCTTTAACATCAAAACATGACTTTTCAAATTTGGTTATTATTTCAACGCTCTCGATTAGCGACATAAATTGTTTTTCCAACTGCAATATAGAAGTGGAAATAAAATTGTAACTGGCTTTAATAAACGCCAACTGTTGAGGTATTTCTTTACTCGAATACACCTTTTGGGCGTCTATCACAGATTCTGCATCCCTATCAAGATCTATAATAATTGTCTTTATTCCTTCATAATAATTTGCATGAAAAATAGCAGCCTCCAACCAGGTTCCTCCCCATCGTGTGATTTCTGGTTGAGGAGGATGCGGAATACCGGGTAGACTCGTAATGGGGTCTTTAAAACAACTTTCTTAACACTATTAATTAAAGTATTTACTAAGGGAAAATGGTTTCTGACCTCTTCTGCAACACGATTTAGTCCGTGCGCCAAGCAAGTTGTGTGAATTAAATTTGGGTAAAAGATTTTCAAGTTGAAAGCTGCCTTCACCATGTATGCTGCAGCATCCGTCAAAAACAATAGAATTTTCTCTGTTGCGATCGATTCCGGTAAGAAGAAAGTTGCCAGTTCTTCCTGTATAAACCTTGTTATTGTCAAATTATTTGCCTTTTCCAACTGTTTGGATGAAATTAAATAAGAATTTGCTGAAATCGATGCGTTAAGGATACCCATCGTTAAATGAACTATGCATCGGCCCACACTATCAGTAGTTTCATCTACGCATATATAAAGATAATTGTTTGGGACAACCTTCTTAATGCTATTCATTGTTTCTGCATAGATACAGAGAATATATTTTTTTCTCAACGTATTCTCGTCGGGAATGTTATATTTGCAGATGTACTTTTGGAAAAATAACTTGATATTTAAATTGTTTAATTTATGTAGTGGAATATCTGCCGACACAAACATTTGACACAAATCTTCATTCAATTGTTCTTGCACCGATTTTTTGGAAGTTTATTTGATGGCAAGCATTGCGGTAATGTTTGCTGACTCTTCTTCACTAATTTCATCTTTGTTAGTTTTGCAGCATGAGATGAAGTTTTCATATGTTGGTCGACTTGGAACTTTCTCTCACTTGCAATCTGCAAAAAAATCACATCATCGGTTGTTTTCTTATAAAATAAATGTTAGTAAAAGATAAAGGAATAATTAAAAACTTAATTAATTAATTAATTAATAAGGCGAAATAAACTTAACATTTTACTCGCAATCTTGTAGCATGCTATGCAAAACACTTTTTCTCCATCCATACGAAATTCTGAATAAGGTGCAATCCATCCAGGCACAGTCGCTATTTTCGGCATTTTTGCAATTATGTATATATCACAACTCACAAGTTCGAAAAGCCAACGTAAAATGACGTTTAAAATAATATTACTTTCGAATATGGGAATAAATTTCTCCGAATAGCAATGAAACACATATACTCCTAATTTTCTGGTAAAATATATTTTTGTATTTATTTAGAAGTTTTAAGGTATTAGGTTTTCCTGGAATTTTGTCTCGACCTGGATGTATGGGAAGAGCATTAATAAATTCTTGGAGACGCTTCTCGGAAAAGTAACGGGAAGAGGCCTAATAAAATGCTATTTTTAATTTAAAGAGGGCTGTTTAATTTTTTTCGTTTGTTACATCCACGACATATTTTTAGTAATACCTATAATATATTTGATTTAGTAAACAAATAAATCTCGGATACTTTAAATATGCAAAAATGCTGAATTACTACAAAATATGCAAATAATATACAAAATGCATATATTATGCAAATATGCAATCTGCATATAATCCGGCTTTTACTAATAATTATAACGAGAAGAGCTCAAAATTTTTTAAACACAAAGTAACATATTGTCTAAACAAGTTTGTTATTTTTGGGATTTGAAGAATAAAATTTATAACTGTCAAGTTTATGCATGAATTTTTAAGTTTTTGGTTTCTAGGATGAGAGTGCAGTGAAAAAAATTGTTAGGCATATCTTAAAGTTATTTTAATAATAATAATAATAGCTTTACTATCCAACGTATCAAACTTAGCATGAATAGCATAAATAAATTAAAACGAAATCAAGACAGGTCGTGTTTTTAAAATGCAACTGATATATAAACAACATAATTTGAAACATACTTGAGTGGGTAAAACCTCACTACATTTGTATAATACCAAAGTATTTTTGATAATATAAAAATATTATTAAAAATGGGGTGTGAAGAACACAATACAAGTTCATTTATGTATTTTTGAATGTATCTTCTCCAAAGACGTAGATACGTATTTCACATTTCTACATGATTCTCAATACGCCCCTGTTGGAGAAGACACATTCAAACAAACATAACTACGTTACTATCTAGCCGAAATTGTTCAGACGGCGCGTGAAGGAATATTCAACGCCGTCTACATAATAACAGCCGAAGCAGACGTGTTTTCTATAGTCGGTAACCACCGTATCTATACAAAACTGTATTCTCGTGTCTTCACTATTTATCGGCGTGAGCCGAATATGTATATGACAATATAATTTGAAACATACTTGAGTGGGTAAAACCTCACTACATTTGTATAATACCAAAGTATTTTTAATAATATAAAAATATTATTAAAAATGGGGTGTGAAGAACACAATACAAGTTCATTTATGTATTTTTGAATGTATCTTCTCCAAAGACGTAGATACGTATTTCACATTTCTACATGATTCTCAATACGCCCCTGTTGGAGAAGACACATTCAAACAAACATAACTACGTTACTATCTAGCCGAAATTATTCAGACAGCGCGTGAAGGAATATTCAACGCCGTCTACATCGCCGTCTGCTTCGGCTGTTATTATGTAGACGGCGTTGAATATTCCTTCACGCGCTGTCTGAATAATTTCGGCTAGATAGTAACGTAGTTATGTTTGTTTGAATGTGTCTTCTCCAACAGGGGCGTATTGAGAATCATGTAGAAATGTGAAATACGTATCTACGTCTTTGGAGAAGATACATTCAAAAATACATAAATGAACTTGTATTGTGTTCTTCACACCCCATTTTTAATAATATTTTTATATTATTAAAAATACTTGTGAATCTGATCATAATTTTATTATACAAGTGAACATCGTAACTTGTAATGTTATTGTTATTTATTTAATTAAACGTTAATTTATATTGTTACCGAATGTTATTTATTCTGCTAATAAAACCGGCCTCTAATGAGTCCGCCTCGGGAACGAAGTTATAACCGAGACCAGGGGACATCACATGTCGATCCTGCCAGGATTATGATTACTTAGAGTATATAGAACAAAAGTTAAATATATTTAAAAAAAATATTAACCGGAATAAAACCCAAATATCAAGATGTAGTAAACAAATAACAGAAGCAAAAAGCACTCTAACAAGTAAGGTTAATGCTCTCTTCAGTGATTTTAAATATTTAACAAAAGATGGCGGTAAAATAAGTTTTTTGTGTTCTGGTTAATTTATAAATCCTAATTAGTTTTGAATAATAAAGAATTTATTGAGTTTGCGCATCTTGTCCTGCGCAGTTTTCTAAAACATTTTCATTTTTAGGAACCAAAACAAACCTACTGTATGTTTGGGCATCAGGTAGACCAACCGCCTTCGTGTAAAACACCCCGCAATTATTTAGCGTTTAATTTCATATTCAAGGTATCGCCAAGAAAGTGTGTTATAAGTTATAAGTTTTCTAGAACCCATGACATTTATATATAAATTAAATATAATATTAGGAGAATTGATCTATTACGATATATGTAAGCGTCATATTAACGCCATTTGTGATTTGCATGCATTGCTTATTCTAGTAAAGCTGAATGGAAATATAAACGGAAAATCATTTCGAATGGTAGTGTATATAAACACATAATCCAGAAAGTAATTTAAATATTTATGAACTAACTTATTGTAGCGTTTGACATATCTGTATATGCATATTGACTAAATTACGAAGACATTTCAAATTCCAGAGAAATATTTTCATAATTGTAAGTGACTTATGCATTAACAAAAACAATTCTGCTAATGGAAGCCTCCGGTTTTCTACCTGCGTATTTGAAGTTGTGAATTAAAACAAAACTTCTGACATTTAAGAGGATGTTTTTGCGACCTAGCAAAACACAGCTCTAAATAATTATATTTTTCGCTGTTATATAAACGAGGGTTATTTGACGTGAGATACTTATTTTAGGGTAAAAAAATAATTTCCATTAAATTCTAAAATATGTTTTTTTAAATTCATATTCAAAGAGAGCTTTGGAATTACAAAAATGTGAACCAGTCACATTATATTTGCACGTTAACTGTCACTTAAGCCGGATTAAGCCACGCGAGGCCCGTAGCAAATTCTATCGAGCGTCGCTTGGTTTGCTTTAAGTTCTTAAGTTTAGATTGTTAAATAAAACAGAACTGTTACAAATAAACTTTTATGGATTGAATGTGGACAAATTTAGAAATAATACTATTCATATCAATTTCTCTGAGCAAATCATATCTATATTCAGCAAAAAGTGAGGTGATTTAGACGTTCTTAGACCGTGTTGAAAAAGAACGTTTGCCACTTCAATTAGTGATCATGAGTGACAAGTAAATGCGCAAAGCAATTTCTACGTTTGGGAAACATAATTCTAATGAATTATCCATTAAAAACTCAAAAAAAGGTATAAAACCCCTTACCACAATTAATAATTGTATCCTAAATACGTATTTCGACAATTAAGTTGTCATCATCAGTAGATAAAACTCTACAATCAAAGTATCGCGCATGGGACACAATAAAGCTAGCACATACCTATAAACGCGCAACTACTTTACACGGCGTCCACGTATACACTTCTTCTTCTTCTTTAGGTGCCGTCTCCGCTTCGAAGGTTGGCAATTATCATAGCAATTCTTACTTTTGAAACCGCAGCTCTAAACAGTTCATTATTATTGCATCCAAACCAGTCCCTAAGGTTCTTCAGCCATGAATTCCGTCTTCTTCCTATAGATCTCTTGCCCGGGATTTTTCCCTGCATAATTATTTGTCTCATGACATGTCCCATGTACAGCAGTTTTCTTCTCTTAATTGTCGGAATCACTTCTCTCTCCTTATGCATACGTCTCATCACTTCTACGTTGGTTTTTCTCTCTACCCATGAGATCTTCAATATTCTCCGGTATACCCACATCTCAAATGCCTCCAGTCTCCTCATGTCGGTTACCTTCAGCGTCCAGGCCTCCATCCCATAGTATAGTATAGACAGCACATAGCATACACTAACTAACCTTAAAATAAAATACACAGACTAAAAATTACGACAAACCTTACCTCTCTTAAGAAAAAACGGCATCACATGTGTTTACTATCCATTCTCGACCCTCGACCGTTTCTGCCTCTTTTCTAAGAATGAAAAAAGACGACTATACGTAATATTACCGTTGTCCAAGTTCAAGGTATTATTTTTATTTTTAACGATATGAATGCTTTCATATGCGTCGAGATCTCTGGTGTTATTGATGGCTTTGACAAGTTTTAACCCTTTAACCGACAAGTTGTGATCTGTGTGTAGGGCACGATAAGCTACCCTAGATTTTTCTGGTCTATTAAATCTGATATGTGATATGTGTTCTTTATACCGGGTTATTATTGAGGGTTTCGTTTGACCTATATATTTTAAATTACAATTGTCGCAATTAATTTCGTATATACCTGATTTCAAATCAAAATTAACCTTATCCTTGGGATTACCTGGGAGGATTTTGATGGTGTTTTCGGATAGAAAAGCAACTTGGAGACCTCGTTCTTTAATAACTCTATTAATGTTTTTCGTGATTGGGTGGTATGGTAAACACATGTACTTTCTCTCCTGGTTACGTTGAGATATCAAACTTGTAGATTCGCGGATGGTCTTTTTTAAATTCGTTTTTCTAATTAATTTATTAATTATTTCTGTCAAAGCCATTATAGCTCGCGATGTTTTTAATGAAATCTAGTTCTATTTCATATCTTTTTTTTTGTTAACGGAAAGTTTAGTAACCAATTGACTACGAAATTAAAAGAAGCTGTCTTATGTTGAAAACTATTATTTGAATCCGTGGTGGTGAATCTATTGACATTGGTTTCTTTCCCGAAAACATCGATTTTTATTTTATGCTTATTTCTAATTACTAATGTATCTAAGAATGGTACCCAATCATTGTTGTCCTTTTCGACCGTGAATTTTATACTCGGAAATTTCAAATTTAATTGTTTAACGAACATGTCCAAATCACATTTCCGAGTATCAAAAATCGCGAAAATGTCATCTACTTACCTGATCCAGATTCTAGTATTCAGTATTTAGAGTTATTTTTAAACTCTACTTCAAATTGACTCATGAATAAATTAGCTATGAATGGAGATAGGCAATTACCAATTGTTGTGTCTTGCTTCTGTTAATAAAATTTTCCTCCTATCTTAATTTTAAAAAAAAATTACGCTCAGACAGGCAAGGGTGCGAAAGTATTGGCTACTCTTACTACGTGGCTAATTCGACACTGTCAAGACGTATAGTTATACACTGTTCAACTTTTGAACTGGTACACTTATATAGCATGCAGTAAAAGTAAACAACTCTTCGTAGGCGTTAGGCATGACTTCCTATATGATCAGGGCTGTGTTTCGGAATGCAAACAAATGTCTATCGAATGACATTTGCGACTCCATTGTTGTTTATTGTTATTATCTGTCATAAGTGCAATTACTGAGCTCACGGACGCCTATACTTTTCTCAAGTTTTAAGACAATTTTTGCTTATTTCTCGAATAAGTTTTAATGCAGAGTGGTTGATTGCATTTTAGAGATGCCATTAAGGCGTTTAAGTATTGAAGAGATGAGCCAAGCTATGGGAATGCTTATGACTGGTGTATCGCTAAGAACTGTTGCTGCCCATTTCAATGTGAGCCACAATGTGATCAGATGAATTCGAATGCGTTTTAATGATACTGGATCTGTCAAACATAGACACGGCGGAGGGCGAAATCGCAGTACAACAGTCAGGGAGGACCGTTTAATTACGAATCAGTGTCGAAGGAATAGATTTTCTACTGCAAGAACACTCCAAATTCAGTTATTGAATGCAACAGGTACTCAAGTATCCACTCAAACAGTAAGAAGAAGGCTCCATGGGGTAAATTTAAGGTCCAGATCTTCTAAAAAATGCCCATTGTTGACCAGAGCCCACAAAAGAAGAAGGCTAGAGTGGGCACATCAACATGTAAATTGGAATGTTAAATATTGGGGTCGTTGTTTATTTAGTAGCGAGACCAGAGTGCGTCTCCATAGCTCAGATGTAAGAGTTAGAGTTTGGAGAAACAGAAGAGAACTCTATATTGAGAACAACGTGACTTACCATCAAGCTTTATGGAGGTGGTTCAATTACTGTTTGGGGAGGTATTTCTGCGACTCGTCGTACTGAATTGGTTATGCTTGGAAATGCTACAATGAATAGTGTCAGGTATCTTAATGAGGTTTACAACCTGTAGTGTTGCCATTTGTTAATGAAATAAGCGATGGTTTTGTGATGATATTTGTTGATGATAACGCGCGTCCTCGTAGAACAAGACAAATCAATGCATTTTTTTAAGAGAACAATATTACGCACATGGATTGGCCAACGAACTCTCCAAATCTTAATCCCATAGAGAACGTATGGGGGTAATACCAAGAGGTTTATAAGATCATGAGGAGTGGATCCAAACAATCACCATCAGCTCCGAACTGCCGTTTTGGAAGAATGGTAAAATATTCCTCAGCATTACATTTGGAATTTGATTTCCAGCATGCCAAGACGTTGCCAGGAGATCATAAGAGAGGAGGTCCCATGCATTATTAATCTTTAAGTATTTGGTTATATTTTCTTTCCAAAGCAATGTTAAGATTTATTCTTTTAATTCTTCGCCTTAAAAGTGTTTCCCAGAACCATATACTATCAATTAAGCAAGAAAGTGTTGCTCAAAAAGTAGTAAATTGTTATTTATACAGGGTTAGTTAAAAGTATGGAGACGGCGATTTATTGTCGTTAATATTCATTTTAGGGATTTATGTTCAATATGTTGTTATGTTATGTTATGTTGTTAGGATATTTTGATCTACATTTGAGAATATTTGAATTTTTTTTTTTCTTCAATTGTTTTTTAGTTACGCCTGTCCGCGCATTTTTTTTTAAATGGGAACTAGTAAATTTTACTCTGCCATTCGATAGAGATTTTTTTCTCTTTACAATAGTATCTTTGTTTTTTTTAAATTCATTTTAATAACTTTTTTACAAGAAAAATTAGAAAACAAATTAATAACAAAGTAAATTAAAGTAAGTGTTCAAATTGTCGTCCATTAGTAATTTGACAATGACCCAATCGTTTTACAAAACCCCGAACAGAGTTCTGTAAAAAATCTCGGGGAATTTCTTGTATCGTTCTGGTAATTCAGATTTGTAAATCTTCGACGTTATCGGGCTTTTCTTTGTAAACTTTGTTTTTTACGTATCCTCAAAGAAAAACGTCTAAAGGACTTAAATCTGGCGAACGAGCTGGCCATTCAATGGTTCCTCGTCTTCCAATCCATCTATGGGGAAAAACGTTGTCCAGATATTGACGAACATTTTCACCATAATGTGGTGGGGCGCCATCTTGCTGGAACCAGATACTGTCATTGGGCAGGTGTTCATTGTTTTCATGAGGATAGAGCGTAGCACTAGCAGGTATTATTTCATTTTGCAATAACTGCAAATACAGAGCCGAAGTTAAATTGCCATTGATGAAAAAGGGACCGATAATATGACCGCCTGGAATGCCAACCCAAACATTAACCTTTTGGGGGTACTGCGTATGGTGCTCCAAAAACCAAGAGGGATTTTCCGATGACCAGTATCGCAGTTATGTCTGTTTACTTCACCGGTAAGGCAAAAAGTAGCTTCGTCTGGGAAAAGAATATTGTTGACAAAATTTTCATTATTATTGCAAATATTTAACATTTCTTCAGAAAATTGTAATCTCCTATCAAAATCATCTTCCGTTAACTCGTGTACAAGGTGTACCTTATAAGGTTTATACTTTTCACTTTTTAAAAACGACACGATCGATGACTGTGAAATATTGAAATTGGCCGCTAATGATTGGTTGATAAATGGGGATATTCAGATACAGCCAATAAAATATCCAGTTTGTTATAATCGCTTTTTGCTGTTCTAGGTCTACCACTCCTTGGCAAATCTTTAACGCTACCCGTTTGTTCAAAGCGTCTTAAAGTTTTACCAACAATGGATTTAGAAATTGGATTTCTATTTGGATGCGTATCATTAAATAAATTACTAACGTCTTGTAAACTTCTGCGTCTATCTCCATAACCCAACATCATAAGTATTTCAATTCGTTCATGTTCACTTAAACTCGCCATTGTTAATATTAACAGCAACAAATTGCACAAATGAATTATTTCTGCCAAAGATTTGACGAACACAATAACCACTGATAAAATTATGTCGCTCAAGTTTGTTTATCGCTACGCTTCTGTCTATCTGCGATGTACCGAACATCTGTTAAACACATGAACCGGCTTTTACTTATAAAAAAGTTATTAAAATGAATTTAAAAAAAACAAAAATATTATTGTAAAGAGAAAAAAATCTCTATCGAATGGTAGAGTAAAATTTACTAGTTCCCATTTAAAAAAAATGCGCGGACAGGCGTAACTAAAAAACAATTGAAGAAAAAAAAAATTCAAATATTCTCAAATGTAGATCAAAATATCCTAACAAACTTTTATATTGAACATAAATCCCTAAAATGAATATTAACGACAATAAATCGCCGTCTCCCCATACTTTTAACTAACCCTGTATATGTTCTTGTAAGTGTACCAGTTCAAAAGTTGAGCAGTGTATAATTGTTGAAACGTATTTGAGTTGTCATTGGCCACATGTAGAATTTGTCGTGTGGCACTGTTCGCAATGTACATTTCATGACTTACTTTGAGTATGAATTTTAAAAAACACCTGTTATATACCATGCCCAAGTGACTTTCAAGGCGTTCTTTGTGGTTCTCACCTCTTCGTTTGTTCCTAATCTCTTTCTACCAAGACAACTTTGAAAATTAAAAAAATTCTTCGGAGCCAGATATGTCCGATAAGGCGGCAATTCATACCTTAATTCGATAAATTTAGAGGTTGCCATAATAGATAAATAAGAGTGATGAAACAAAATATTTTTCTGATTAAACATGGTCGTTTCTTCTTCAGTCGATATTAAAACGTATCAGAACATCGGCATAATATTGGCAAATTATTGTACTTCCCTTCTGTAAATAGTTAATAAAGGTTATACGTTTGGAATCGCAAAAAATCGTGGCCTTAATCTTATTGGAAAAGAAATGGTTTTGTCACCTTCAGAGAACGTTCATTAAAATAAATCCATTGTTTTGACTGTAATCTTAACTTTGTATTATCCAGGTTTCATCTACAGTGACATATCAACCCAAAAATTCTTGGATTTCATTTGAACTTAGCCATACAGCTATTTGAAATTTAACACGGGTTCGTATTTGCTCGATAGAAACAAACGCGGTATCCACCTTGCGGATAACATATTTCAATGTGTAAGCAAAATATTGTGTACCCGTTCGGTTGAGATGTTTATAGCATTAGTCAGCACGTCAGACAGTCGCTCTTTACAACGGTATGGACTTTATTAATCACTTCTGAACAAGTTACTGTAAATAAAATTCCCAGACGTTCAACATCTTTTGTGCTCATATTGTTTGGATATTCCTATACTTACTAATTATGGCGCTGCTTAGGGTTAAAGATCCTCTAATCAACATGACTTGAGTGCATGGAGACCATTTTTCCGAAAGTAACGAGGACTGTTACGTGCTGTAGCTACGTCCTCGTTTATTTTGAACCGAACTGTAGTACTTTCGCATGCGTGTGTGTATATAGTTTTTCTTCGTGGTCTTCCTCCCCTCTCGATTCTCGAGTGGCGGTAACTTCTAGACGGAAGAGACGGGAGAGATCGCTATCGATAGAGAGAAGGTCGATGGTTGTCATTCATCATTGTTTTGTAACGGCTTATTGTGGGGCTTGATTGCTTTAAGTAGTATTCTGTTTTTTTTGGCAGCCCTCTCGTTTGAGCGAGGTTATAATTAAGTCGCTACAATTTTAATTGTAACTACAATTACCCGACAGGGGATTTCTTGATGACGATTAGAGCCGATTGATTCCTTCTCAACGATATACTGTATTGCGTTGTTAACCATCAGATATTATCCTGGTACGTAATTTTGTAATTCATTTATTAATTATACTTTTCTTATTCATTCCTTTTTTTGTCCTGTGTTCCCTATAACAGGTGTCTTTTTCTCTACCGACGCAAACGTCGTACACAGGAACGAAGCCGGCGACGCTCACGAACATCCCGCTTGCTAGAAAGAGACGGACACACAGCTAAGACTTTAAAAATATTTCTTTATTAATTTAAACTGTAATGTTTTGCAATTAGTTTTCTTTGTTGAAATTTTTTAGATTCAATTTTTCTTTGTTAGTTATTTAACTTGTAATTGCGTCGTTACAGACATCATTTTCATTTTTTTTAATTTCGTTAATTCAATTGCCTTTCTAACTAGTATATCTCATTTAATATTGCTATACGTTTTTTTGTTTGTTAAATTTATTTGGACAGAGTTTTATTTAAATTACACATCTGTTCCTCACGGAGACAAAAACTTATTTTTGCTTCTAAAATATCAAGAGAGTTGTTTATTTTGCGGCGTTTTCTTTAGCGCAGAAAACGTGTGCATTATTTTGTGTGTATTAAACACGTTAGCATAAACTTGTTTTCTAGATTTGTAAATCTGTACAGTAAAATTTTAGTATTGCATATTCCTTCATTTTAATTTTAAGCTTTCATTATTAATTCTTTTTTCTCTATTATTGATTATACCCTCAGCCCACAACGCGGAAAGTTTGCACAAATTTATTACTTATCAATATTTGCATGTAACAAAATCTCTCATATGTACCGGGTCTGTACCGGGTTCAAAAGATCGGACGTTCCATCTTTTGGTTTTAAATTATCTGTGAATCAACGGAATACGTATTTTGATGGGGTGTGAACTATCTGTGTACAAACGGTCTGTTAACATACTTAATTTGTCTTTTTTTTGTAACTAGCAAAGTTAATTCTTTTTTTTTTATTTTAAGTTGGTGTCATAAATAAAGTCTGATTACATCTGGCTGAAATCCGCCCTTTTCTTTCTGTCTTTTTTTTTACGTTTCGGACGGCCTGGTTGCGTCCCCTACCCGCTGCGCGTCTTGCCTACTTTTGATGATCACCATTTCATAATTTTGCGACGTCTGGCAGTTCCAAATTCGGTGGCGCCCTATACCACCTTAATTCGTGTCCTGAAGTACCTTTGAGTCTCCCCACCCTTGGGCTGAGGCTGTTTCTAAAGCCGGGTGGGCCGCTACACGTTGGCAGGGGCGGGTAGGTGAGGCAATCCTCGTCGCCCGAAACTTGAGTTCCTCTCGTTTCTATTGTCTCGATATACAGAGCGTAGCAGGACATACCATACGGTATCGAGGCTTTCTGGCTGAGTTTTTGCCTCCGGATTTGCAAACGATGAAGTGATTGCTAAGGAATGAACTACCTACAAATAAATATGGAATTGAGCTTCGACCAATGATGAGGACTAGGAGAGAAAGAACATTACTGGAGGAGTAATTAAAGAAGAGTATATACATATTGCTATGAATTGTGGTTTATATATTTACTGCACCACCATCCACAACTAATCTACCCAACTAGGATACTCAGCCAGTTGATATCCAACAATGAGACTTCTTTCTTCTCAGGGTTCCAATCGGAAACGTGGAACTGGAATATTACTAGGCGCCAATCAAACGTACTTGACAAATATGATAGTTATCTTTTTAATAATTTACTTCTTTTAATAATAAATGCGCAGTAAAAGGTTTATAATATTAAACGAGCACAATATAAAATTTAAATGAATATTTAATACAAAAAAAAAACTATCTTTATAAAGTATAAAGATTGTGTATTTAACAATATACAACTTCTGAGGTAAAACAATTCACTGAATATGACCGCTAAGTGAATTAAAACTTCCTCTAATGACTTCCGATCAACTTAATTAAAATAACAAAGTTTATTTTTAATTTCTCCCCAGAGAGCAACATAGTATAAACAAACTTGAAAACACGATCAAAAATCTACTACATGCGCGCTCACATGTAACAAAAAAAATACCCTTGAATTCCAAACGAATAAAATTTAACAGTAATAATTTTTTACGTAGAAATTTTAAAAATATTCTTTATCATTTATCTCAACTAATTAAGACTCTTAACTAATAATATTAATACAATTGATATACAATCTTAAACTCTTTGAATTAATAAGACGTCTTATAAATATATATCTTTACTTACATAAAAAAATTATATAGGAGACACGTTGACAAGAAAAACGTTGTTTAATCAAATACTATCAAAATTACGAGTATACGAGTATTTTTGCTTACACATATTTTATCTAAATATAACGGATATCCAAAAACAATGTACATTTATTTTTAAATAAATTTCAAATATAATTTAGGGAAAAATCCATAGCAATATGTTGATTGGCAAGGCTTGAAGTTGGGTTGAAGGTTCTTGCTCTCCCCTACTCATACAAGTTGACTAGTTTTTTGACGGGACATGGTCCTTTGCTAAGAAGTTACACTCCCTGGGAACCTCAGAAACGTCAAACTGTGTATGTGGAATGGACGAGGATGTGTTTCATGTCCTGTTTCAATGCGAAAGCTATGCTGAAATACGATTTGCCTGTGAGACTGACCGTGTTGAGGTCATTTGGGATTTTCTTTGGCATAATCATGCGCAGTCGATGTTGCTTGTAAATAGCTCCCATGCTGAAAGTCCCCATTGCTTATGGTTCTTTGACATTTGATTTTCGCGCAGATTGTGAGCGTGGTCACGTGAGGTACGTAGTGGAAGAGATAAAAAGATGAACTTAAATTCCTATGTAAAATCTTATTGGATTTGGGTCTAGAAGTCTATTAGTTATAGTTTTTACATAATTTACTTCTTACTATTTATTTTAAGGGTTAATTTTTAAACGTCCGCTTCTGGTTCAATTTCCCTGCTCTAACTATAATTCATAAATTCTGACCAGGCCTGTATGTGTGTGTGTAAGTATGTGTGTATAATAAATATTACGTGTGGATTATTGCCGAAGCAATTAAGTAAAATTACACTGCCTGAATCATTCGTTTTAAGTGTTATAAGTTGCAGTAAATGTACTAACAAATAGGAAACGTCTAATTATTCCAAGTAATTCATATAATTAGATCTCAACTTAATTGCCTCATAACTACGGCGAACTGAACCATCGCATTCATTGACTAAAACGAAAATTACTAATGCAACTGTTATGCGTCAAGACAGAATTGTGCATTTTTTAAAAAGTAATTGTTTAATTTAATGCGTTACGTAGGTATCGTTGAAATGCAATACAACTACCACCACTACTAGTATTTACCGATTTATCATAAACTAGTGACTAAATTGAAAACCTAGGGCTACACTTGTTTGTCCGTTTACTACTGAAAATAATGTACAGGGTGCCGGCAAAACATCCTCCCCAATTTAAAAGTTGAACAAAAAACAGATGGTACAAAGTAAAGAAACTGTATTAACATGAATGGAATCTACAGAATGGGAAGTTACGTTACATGTTTTACAAGTTTCATTTTTGAACAGTATATCGCTCAAGTGTTTTCCTTCGTTATCAATGCATTATCGAATGCGAATTCGGAAGTTCGCCATTACTCTAACCAACATTTCTGGAGGAATACGAGCAATCTCTTCTTGTATCGCATGTCGTAGGGCTTGCAGAGTCCCCGGTCGAAGTTTGTAAACTTCAGCCTTAAGAAACCATCATAGAAAAAAATCACAGGGGGTAAGATCTGGAGATCGTGCTGGCCTGGGGATGTTACCACACACAGACATCAAGCGTCCTGAGAACAGTTGTCTCAGGTCTTGGAGAGATCTCGTGTTTGTGTGAGCTTTGGCCCCGTCCTGCTAAAACCACACGTCCTGTTGAATCTGCAGCGCATTGCGTCTTGGTGCCATAAAAGTCTGAATTATTTGAACGTATCGATCCGAATTTACGGCCACTGCCACTCCTTCCTCTTCAAAAAGAAGGGGCCAATGATCCCGACACTGCTAATCGCGCATCAAACAGTAACACGTTCACTATGCAGAGGCATTTCATGGAGTTCGCAAGGGTTTTGTTCACTCCAGTAACGATAGTTTTGGTTATTCACATATCCCGATATGTGAAAATGTGCCTCATCACTAAAGAAAACCACAGCATCATTTGGCACATTTTCAAGGATGCTTTCACACGACTTCACACTATTTTGCCAATCACGTTCAGACATTTCGTGAACAACAACTATTTTGTAAGGATGATATTTCATGTCTAGGTGTAAAATTGGACGCACACTCCGATCAGACAGCTGAAGAACTGCACTTTATTTACTTAACTTAAGATAATACATTGTACATGGTACATGACATTATCCTAAATTTCGGTGCTCCGCCTATTGTCACTACACCGCATCCTAAACTCTGTGCTTTATTGATCTAACTAAATAACTTAATCTAACTAATCTTACAACTAAGCTAATACGAACCTAGTCCGCGCCCTGCTTAACTATTTACAATTGCGCTCGTAACCTGCAGGAGTGGTATGCTCCTTAAATGTTTTATTTGCTATATACATTTTTAATCCCTTCTAGTCCAGGGGCTTCCCTATCCCGTCCGGGGGGGGGCGCACTAATGGCGGTAGCTGTAACAAGGAGAAAAAAAAACAGCAGTCTAATATCAAAACTACTCAAATGGTCTACAGGTTGATCTGCTTCGCCTTTACCGCATGCTTTTGTATGTGTGTCTATGTGTGTGTGTGCGCTGTGTTCATTGTTTCATGCTAATTTGAAAAAATACTTAACCTGTAATTTTCCCACTGCTGGCGGCTTACATCTCTTTATGAGTGTGAAGTTGCTTGTTGTCTGCTGCTGGCAGCTTGTGTCTCTTTCTGGGTGTGTGGTTTTGTATTTGTGCGAGCGCGCAAATGTAGGGGTGTTATATGTATACAATGTGTCCGGGAAAATGTGGGAAATCTCTCGGATTCAGCAGATAGAACATTAAAAAATATCTCCCTACGGAGATACGGCCTCCTAAAGGACGCCACTGGAAATCATTTTTTCTTGAATAACTTTTAAACTACTTATTATAATTTAATGAAAATTTAATATGATAAACAGTAGTAAGGACCTCTTAAAATACTGCCCTTAAATTTAAATTAGCTTGTTTTGTTTACCAGGGGCGGACTAGGTTGTACATTTTAATGCTTACATTTTTAACACCCTGTATGATAAGGAGTTTTAAAAAAACAAATTTGGATACCTTGAACATTAGGCTAAAGAAAAGGTACTCTTGTTCATTGTCAATAAAATGAACCGTTTTCGAGAAAAAACATTAATAAAAGAATTAATGTTTTATTTCTATTAAAAAGAACTATGATTTCTAATTTTTTTTGTCTGCAACAAAGTGTGATAAAAAAGTCTGAAATAAAACTGTTTTCAGTACTAAAAAACGCATTGTTTTTACAAACGTTACTATGGTACCCACGAATTAATAAATATCTTACATTGACTGGGAAATTTTAAATCTTGTAATCTTTCATATTGTTAACACGTTGATCCTTTACTTCGATATTAATTTATTGAATTTTGAATATCTTGGTAAATTTAATTTGATAATGGGATACACATTTAGTGAGTATGCAGATATGCATCTTATGTGCGGTCTTGCATCTTGCAATGCTTTGGAAGCAAGAAGGTTGTATGAAGAAAGATATCCTAATCGCAATATTCCAAATCAGAAAACATTTCAGCGACTTGACCAACGTCTAAGAGAGACTGGTGGGCGATTCCAGTTAATAAGGTAACATTATTGACTTTCTTTAATGTTTTAGGAAGTTTTGCGAAAACAAGTACTGATGCTGGTTGTGAGAAGAACAGTACGTACGGTGCAATTGGAGGAAAATATTTTGGATACTGTAGGTGATACTCCTTCAATAAGCACTCGAAGATTAGCCGCGCAGCCTAATACGTCAAAAACGACAATTCATGAAGTACTTAAAGAACAGTTGTTATACCCTTATCATCTGCAAAAAGTGCATCTACTACTTCCTGAAAATTTTCCTCGTAGAATCCAGTTCGCAAACTGGCTGTTAGATCAGCAACGAACAAACTCAAACTTTATTAGCACTATTCTTTTACCGATGAAGCAGGGTTTACCAAAAATGGTATTGTAAATTTACATAACTCGCATGTATGGGCTGATGAAAACCCTCATGCCACTGTCGTTCATCATTATCAACATCAGTTCCAATCAATTAATGTTTGGGCAGGAATAATTGGCAATTTTTTGATTGGACCATGCGTATTGCCGCCTCGATTGAATGGTGAACTTTATTTACAGTTCCTTCAGAACGCTTTTCTGGATTCAATAGAGCATTTGCCAGTTGCAACCCGCCAAAGCATGTATTTTATGCATGATGGAGCCCCACCTCATTTTAGCGTTGCTGTACGCGACCACCTGAATAACGTCTATCCAAACCGTTGGATAGGCAGAGGAGGTCCCATTGCCTGGCCTCCACGGTCTCCCGACCTAACGCCAATGGATTTTCACCTGTGGGGTCATCTCAAAACCTTGGTGTATTCCTCTCCGGTTGATACTAGGGAGGAACTTTTTCAGAGAATCACATTTCATTGTGATGTGATAAGAAACAATGCTGGGTTGTTGTGGCGAGTACAGCAGTCCTCTATTCGTCGTGCCCGCGAGTGTATCAGAGTCACGGAGCCCATGTTGAACCCACTTATGAAGTTTTTAATTGATTATTTCTAATTAGCGTATTTAGGTTCAATCGTTGCAAGCTTTAGTGAGTACATTTCTAATCATAATTTTTGGTTAGGTGCCTTTCTGGGACAAAACTGCATTTCTAAGAATCTTTGTAATTTTGTCGGATTAAATAACCTAAACTAAAACTTTTTTGTTCCTGGAATGACTTTTGTATCACACTTTGTTGCAGACAAAAAAAATTAGAAATCATGGTTCTTTTTAATAGAAATAAAACATTAATTCTTTTATTATTTTTTTTTCTCGAAAACGGTTCATTTTATCGACAATGAACAAGAGTACCTTTTCTTTAGCTTAATGTTCAAGGTATCCAAATTTGATTTTTTTAACTCCTTATCATACAGTGTGTTAAAAATGTAAGCATTAAAATGTACAACCTAGTCCGCCCCTGGTAAACTAAACTAGCTAATTTAAATTTAAGGGCAGTATTTTAAGAGGTCCTTACTACTGTTTATCATATTAAATTTTCATTAAATTATAATAAGTAGTTTAAAAGTTATTCAAGAAAAATTGATTTCCAGTGGCGTCCTTTAGGAGGCCGTATCTCCGTAGGGAGGGCCGCTAGGAAAAAAATTATGGGAACTTGCCATCTTATTTTTTAATGTTATATCTGAATCCGAGAGATTTCCCACATTTTCCCGGACACATTGTATATACTTAGTAGCGCGAGATCGGAGAACCAGCCCTTGCGCGGGGTCGCCAATCCTTTTCTTCTTTAATTTTCCGTGCAGTACTTCGACGGCCCGACCCCCGCCCCATCGAGGCAAGGCCCAGACCCGCGAAGCGTTGCCTGCACGGGGTTGCTCGTCGCCAAACGAGGCTTAGTGGCTGCTTCGGTCGACGACGGTCATACTTTGTGCCGTCTTAACGTTTCCCGCTATTGCGGGGGCACTGCACGCACGCCAAGCGTGCGTGTGCTGTTCACGGCAGCCTGACCAGGTTGCCGCCCAGGACCGGTCCTAGTGGCGTGCGAATTGCACGACGCCGAGTTTTGCGCCGCGTAGCTTGGTTCCTCTCTCACCTGCTGTAAAGGCGGAATGGCACCTGTGCGCCCTTCGGACAGATGCCCCCTAGAGTTTGGTAGCAAATATGTTGGGCTACCACCCAGTAAAGGACCACGTCAGCACCCCACCCGTTTCGTCGTTTCGCCTCCCGGCAACGTTGCCCGCGTTCGCGCGCCTGAAGAGCTGCAGCATGTTTGGTGCCGACCGCTTTGGAGACTACTGAATCGAACGTCTAACTGTCTCAATATTTTCTGGAGTGCGAGCGCTGCGTGGCCTTCCTCCGCTCTTTTTTAACACAGGACCACTTGCTCTAAAGTTCGATCCCAAAATGTTTTGCTTTTGTGATCTGGAACTGCCGCACAAGAGGCAAGCTGAAAGCGTGTGCGAAAAGTAAGCTGGGCAGCGACAACGGAATTACCGTTTGTGAAAAATGCTTCCACAGCGAAAGGACGTTGCTCACCCGTCCACAGCATGGTGGTTGCTGAACACTGGCGGTAAACAAAACTTCCCCTCCCCCATCCAGCGTCCTTTCCAATCGATACCCCCTACCTATAGTTAATACTCGCCTTTCTACACGTAAACTAAGCTAGGGAAGGAGTTTTGCCGCGCCCTGTATATTAAATTTGCTTTTTTTAGTCAAACACAACTTAACTATTCAAGGCAAGTTTTATGGGTACGGGTAAACGCGATATTTTAAATGAAACTAATTCTTAAATATAACGGTATCCTTTAATCAATTACGGTTCTAAACTCTCTGTTACTTTACATCATCTCCAAGTTTATTTCTGACGAAATAAGTTTTACACCTGCGTGGATGTTATTGATTTTTTTCAATGAATATATTTTACGTTATTAAAAACTTTCAATCACCTGTCTAAATTCAACTGGAAATTGTAAACGAAATTTATATATCTTTGGATTTATTAAACAGAGCAAAATTACTTTTTAATAACACAGCCCAACAGGTATTTTAGTGCCGGCACCGATTTCATTGATCTGTTAATGGCAGATCAATAAAAATGAAAACACTTACATAACCTAGGAACATGCGCGCGCAACTAAATATCTGAAAGTTATATTTATCAAGAACTTTAGCCTCTAGATAAATCTGTCTTGTAAGAAACTCATTTAGGTGTTTATCCGGTAGATATTTAGAGGTGAAAAAACGGGTCCAAATTGATAAACAAAAATAATTGAATATATTTAACAATTAAATTAATTCGTTAATTAAGTTAACTTATCTCCATCACAAAACTTTTTGAATCAATATTGTATAGTTTATTCGTGTAGAGCTACCGTACATTAACAACATAAACTTTGTTTATGTTACAATTCGCGACCTCGCCAATATTTCTTATTGTAAGTTTAAATTAATATGGTACTACAGTGGGTATCTACTTATCTAGTCATTGAAAAAATAAATGAATGATTGAAATAGGTGCAGTACAAAGACCGACTGAATCAATCACATATCAGATTTCTCTTTGAATGTAATACGTATAAAGATAAAAAAACATTTTCATCACAGGATATTTATCCTTTACAGGATATTTGATGTCCAAAACATGTCCATTTATACCCTCTAAAGCTATTTGATGTCCAAAACACGGTCCTTTAAATTCGAGATAATAAATTCTCCATTTATGATTGTAAAATATGAATGATATCAATAATCTCGAAATATGAGCCCTTTTAGGACGTTTGTTGTTTGGAAAATTAATTAACGGTAAAATATGCCCAAAACAACTAAGAAAAAAATTGTATTTTAGTTACTCTGACTCGCTCTTTCTTTATTTAAACCTTATAATTAATGAATCATCCCTATAACTATTTTTTTAAACATCTATCTTGGTAGGTTCTAAATAATCATCATATCAATCCTACTTTATCAAACGTATTATTTTTAGAATTTGTTTTTTATTTATCACGTTTCAAAGTACAAGTTACTTTTGTCTCAAAACGTCATAATTTCGTTATGAAGCGAATAAAGAAAAATAATAAGAACTTTTTTCTACACATCAGACATTGTAGGATCGCGAAATATCTCAAATACATCTCAACAATATAAAAAAACAAAAACTGTTTGTCATCACTACAGGCCGGATTATATGCAAAAAAAAACTGAAAATATGCCCATAAATATGCAGATGTTTTAGCCTAAATATGCACTTCCTTATGAAAAATATGCAGGTAAAAAAATACGAGGAATGTTAGAAAATGGAATACTGTAGAAAAAAATATTCTATTATGTTTACTACAAGTTTATTTAGAACATTTTACAACATAATTAACTATGAAAACAATTTACAATCACATATTTCTCAAAGTTTGCAACAGAAAAATTGTGACGCTTGTCTGAAAACAATATATTGCTACGTCGACGCTTGTTATAGAAGCGTATTTCAAATTAGTGATATCATCTATTGTCAACTCAATATTTTCTAGCAATGTCCTTTAGCTTTATAAAACCCTCATTTTTTCCTATTACACTTAAACATTTTTCACACACGGACTGTCCCACTCCTCCTTTAGCATCAAAATATGACTTTTCAAATTTGTTTATTATTTCAACGCTCTCGATTAGCGACATAAATTGTTTTTCCAGCTGCATTATAGAAGTGGAAATAAAACGGCTTTAATAAACGCCAACTGTTGAAGTATTTCTTTACTCGAATACACCTTTTGGGCGTCTATCACAGATTATGCATCCCTATCAAGATTCATAATAATTGTTTTTATTCCTTCATAATGAATTGCATGAAAAGTAGCAGTCTCCAGCCACGTTCCCCATCGTGTGATTACTGGTTGAGGAGGAAGCGGAACATCGGGTAGATGTTGTTTGTAAAATTGAACTCGTAAGGGGACCTTTAAAAATACTTTCTTAACACTACTAATTAAAGTATTTACTAAGGGAAAATGGTATCTGACTTCTTCTGCAACACGATTTAGTCCGTGCGCCAAGCAAGTTTTGTGAATTAAATTTGGGTAAAAGATTTTCAAGTTGAAAGCTGCCTTCGCCATATATGGTGCAGCATCCGTCAAAAACAATAGAATTTTCTCTGTTGGAATCGATTCCGGTAAGAAGAAAGTTGCCAGTTCTTCCTGTATAAACCTTGTTATTGTCAAATTATTTGCCTTTTCCAACTGTTTGGATGAAATTAAATAAGATTTTGCTGGAACCGATACGTGAAGGATACCAATCATTAAATGAACTATGTATCGGCTCACACTATCAGTAGTTTCATCTACGCATATATAAAGATAATTGTTTGCAACAACCTTCTTAATGCTATTCAATGTTTCTGCATAAATACAGCGAATATAATTTTTTCTTAACGTGCTCTCGTCGGAAATGTTATATTTGCTGATGTACTTTTGCAAAATAACTTGACATTTAAATTGTTTAATATATGTAGTGGAATATCTGCCGACACGAACATTTAACACAAATCTTCATTAAATTGTTCTTGTTATAATTTTTTGGAAGTTGATGGCAAACATTGCGGTAATGTTGCTGACTCTTCTTCGTCAATTTCATCTTTGTTAGTTTTGCAGCATGAGATGGAGTTTTCATATGTTGGTCGTCTTGGAACTTTCTCTCACTTGTAATCTGCAAAAAAAATATAACATCATGGGTTGTTTTCTTATAAAATAAATGTAAAAGATAAAGGAATAATTAAAAACTTAATTAATTAATTAATTAATTAATTAATAAGAGGAAATTTTACTCACAATCTTGTAGCATGCTACGCCAAACACTTTTTCTCCATCCATACGCAATTCTGAATAAGGTGCAATCCATCTAGGCACAGTCGCTATTTTCGGCATTTTTACTATTATATATGACAAGTTTACACTTCGAAAAGCCAACGTAAAATGACGTTTAAAATAAAATTACTTTAGAATATGGGAATAAATTTCTCCGAATAGCAAAGAAACACATATACATACCCCTAATTTTCTGGTAAAATGTATTTTTGTATTTATTTAGAAGTGTTAAGGTATTAGCTTTTCCTGGAATTTTGTCTCGGCCTGAATGCATGGGAAGAGCATTACTAAATTCTTGGAAACGCTTCTCGGAAAAGTAACGGGAAGAGGCTTAATAAAATGCTATTTTTAATTTAAAGAGGGCTGTCTAATTTTTGTTTGTTTGTTACATCCACGACATATTTTTAGTAATGCCTATAATAAATTTGATTTAGCCAACGTAAATAAATAAAACTCGGATACTTAAAATATGCAAAAATGCTGAATTGCTGCCAAAATATGCAAATAATATACAAAATGCATATATTATGCAAATTTATGCAAACTGCATATAATCCGGCCTTTAGTCAACACCTAGCAAAGTACCGTTTACGTTTTATAGACTGACTTAGTATAGTCGTAGCTCCCACCATCTGGGGTAATAGAGCTGTACTACTATCCCTTTGCGCGCCACATTCAAATTTCAAGAATTTCTGGGTAATATGATAAAAACAATTTGATATACAAGGCCTTACAGGATATTGAATATCCAAGACATGTTCATTTAAATCATTTCAAGCTATTTCATTTATACCATTATTTCATAATTGTATTAATAAATTTCAGAATTAATTAACACAAATTTAAATTTTTATGGTGGGAGCTACTGCGCTCCCAGGAATGATTTTAAATCGTCAGGCTTGACATTAAAAGTTATCCCCCTTAATATGAAAATTGACAGGTTTCATAATTTTATATAATGAATTGAAATGCCCTGTGTACATAAATTATTATACATTTGTGTACATTTTTTTAAATTATATTTAATTTAATGTTATTGTTGTTATTTTATCGACCGTATCACGTCACTTTATATTGATCTGCAAATACGTCAATAAGAAAAGCAATCAATAAAGATAATCCTAATTGTTAATAGCTGCACAATAATTGCAATGATGAAACAAATACCAAACGTCATCAGTGGAATATCAAATTATAAATAATTTCTAGCGAAAATTCTTGATTGTAGCTCATCCTGGAAAGATGAAATTAATTATGTTTATGGCAAACTATACAAAACGCTTCGAACAATGTTTTAATTATCAACCTCTACTTAACGGTTTCTTTACATGCGAGCTGATTCTATATTTGATATTACTATTGACTGAGGTCAGGCAAAATATAACAATTACGATTCTTCTTGAAGCAGCGTATTATAATTATTAAACTTTAATCAATTTGTCACGTCGTCAGCAAATACATACATTTTTCACATCAGCAAAATATTTGTTGTAACTTCGATTTATATTCAATGTCTTATAAAGTTATAACTTTCAAATCAAAAGCTTATAAAAGCATTTATGCAGGGTTAGTTAAAAGTATAGAGACAGCAATTTATTGTTCTTAGTATTCATTTTAGGAAATAATGTTCAATACAAAAGTTTCTTACGTAATTTTTAATTGCATTTGTGGATATTTCAATATTGATTTCTTTTTTCTTCAACTATTTTTCAGTTATGCCTTCCTGCAACTTTTTTTAAATTTAACCATCATTAAATAGAGCATGTTTTTTCTCTTTACAATTCTATTAAAGAAAGGTTTTAATTTATTTTAACTAGAAAACACCGATTCAAGTATTCAATGAATGATTTTAATAAAGTTATCTGTCAAAATTGTATTATTAAAATCAGATTAATAATAATAATAGTCCCCGCATTAGCCTTTACAGGCCTTTGGGATAGCAACATTACAACTTGAGCCGTTCGGTACAACTAGGATGGCTAACACCGGACGTGGCTAACGCTACACAGCGACCGCCTATTATTACCTCAGAGATTTACCTCCAGGTACTTTTGTCAGCCTGAGTCGAGCTGGGACCGAAAAAACGCCGTTGATATTATTGACTGGACCAAAGCTTGAACCTTGTTTATCCGATTCATAGTCTGGTGACCAACAACTACTCGGTCCTAAAACGATAATAACCAGAGACCGGACACATTGGGTTGAAATGACGTCGTCATTACGACGGACGATATAAATAATCTACAACATCTGTAAGTACATCACGTAGTTATTGAATGCACTACTGATCTGGCTAGCGCGAACTTCTGTTTTCATCGAGAATTGTGACGTTTTTTTGTTGGATATTTACAGTTAAATTTCTGTTTTCATGGGCGTAGATAGAAGCGTGTGGAGTTTTAATAATCTAGTCTATTTAGATTATATTTAGTAAGATAAATAAAGTGTTGTGAGTTAGTTTCTTGTTTTCACAGTTTTGACTCTTAATTACATCGTAATTTTTGTGATAGATCCTGTTTAATATCGTTTGATTGAATCTACTTCTCCCAATTATTTCGACGTAAGTGTGCATTGAATTTCGTTCAGTTTCAATACTTAGGTATACATTTTTAGTTTTAATTTATTTAGATCTAGAGCATTAGTATCGTTTAAAAATTCCATGAAATCGCACGTACGTCACTTAGCATCGCAAGCACATGCACAGAAATTGGAACCAATGGAAGCTGACAACTTTAACAAAGAACTCTGTGAAACTTTTATGGCGGCTAATATTCCATTATATAAACTTAACAATCCGACTTTAAAAATATTCCTCCAAAAATATACTGGTCGAAATGTTCCTGATGAATCCACCTTACGCAAATATTATGTTTCTAAGTGCTACACGAAAGCAGTAGAACGCATTAGAAGCCATCTTTCAAATCAGTATCTCTGGATAAGTGCCGACAAAACTGTCGATATATTAGGACGCTATGTGGTAAATGTTGTAGCTGGTGTACTACTATCCAACTATTCCATATAACGCATATGTAATAGCAACAAAAGTTATAAATACAGTTGATGCGGAAACAGTTGCTAAAACCATTAACGAGAATATTCAAAAAGTACTTTATGCCTAATATGCTGCATATTACTTGTGTAGCACTTGCTCTCCACAGAATCTGTGAATATATCAGAGACACCTTTCCAGAAGTTGATAGACTTGTATTCGCTTTAAAAGTTTTCAGAAAAGCACCATTGAGAGTAGCTCTTTACAGGGAGAAACTGCCATCTTTGTCACTGCCTCTCTCTCGAGTAATACCTAACTAGATAGGTTGGAAGCTACTAGTTTCTAGGCGTGGGCAAATTTGAGGTTAGGAAGTAAATTGGCTTAAAAACACACTTCTTTTTGACAAATTCAGTTTTATTGATACCAATGTAAAGTAGAAATATGGGAATTAATAATGGAATATGATGTCGGGCAAATGTCCACCTCTAGCACGTCGGCAGACGTCCGCTCTTTTCACAAAATTTTGAACCACATTTTTGCAACAAAGCTTCGCTTATCTCGGCAATGCAGAACCGAATTTCATCTTTCAGAGCGTCAGTTGTTTGTGGATTGTTCACGTAAACCGGTCTTTCAAATGGCCCCAGAGAAAATAATCAAGCGGCGTTAAATCACAAGAACGAGGCGGCCAATTGACATCGCCAAATCGAGAAATTACGCGACCGGGAAATTTCTCATGCAATAACTGAATTGTTTGGCCGGCTGTGTGGCTTGTGGCGCCGTCTTGCTGAAACCAAAGGTCATTGATGTCAACATTAGCCAATTGTGGCCACAAAAAATCGGTTATCATGGTTTGGTAGCGCAGAGAATTCACGGTGACGGCGTTTCCTTGCTCATTCTCGAAAAAATACGGGCCGATGATGCCGCCTGACCACAAACCGCACCATACGGTTACTTTCTTTGGATGTAATGGTTTTTCGAGGACTGTTTGTGGATTTTGTGAACCCCATATGCGACAATTTTATTTGTTTACATAACCGCCTAATTGAAAATGTGCCTCATCACTAAAGATGATTTTGTCGAAAAATGCGTTGTTTTCGTTCAGTTTTTCAAACAGCCAATTCACAAACGTTCGACGCAAACAATGGTCGGCCGGCTTTAATTCTTGAACGAGTTGAACTTTATAAGCGTGAAGATGAAGATCTTTATGCAAAATGTTGCGCAAAGTGCCTCTGGTGATGCCCAATTGTTGCGAACGTCGACGAGTTGATGTTCCAGGCTCATTCTCAACACTTTCTTGTACAGCGGCTATGTTTACATCACTACGGCCACTACGAGCGTATTGTTTTGGTATATTGTCAGCAACAGTACCGTGAGCCTCGAATTTAGCGATTAAATTACGCACAGCGGTCTCAGAAGGAGCCTGATTACGAGTAAAAGCTGCTCCAATTTTACTAAGTGATACAGTAAAATTTTCACCATTTTGATAGTAAATTTTCACAATTAAAATTCTTTGTTCAAGAGTGTAGCGTTCCATGGTTAAAATTTCCCAACTTTTTACTAATTAAATGTCAAAGGATGACAGCACAATTCTTGAAATTTCATCATTTGACAGCCAAATTAATTCCTAACCTCAAATTTGCCCACCCATTACTTTCTTCAGGATCACTTTGGAAATTTGCCAAAACTAATCACTTGTTTTGAAAAACGAAATCTCAAATTAAATGATGGTTTAACGACATTAGATTACTATTAATAATTTGAAAAGTATTCCAAGTGACTTCGGATGTGGCCTTCGGCAAAAGTTAGAGGCAGCGTTTAATAGAAATCCAGATTTAATAACATTGCGGCAATTGTGTATGGGGACAATGCCACAACATCTAACTACAAGATACGCGGAAATAAAAGAATATTTCCAGTATACACCTATAACCAGTTGCGATGTAGAAAGGACGTTTTCTATTTATAAGAATGTATTTCATTCAAAGAGAACAAATTTTACTGAAGAGAACCTTGAGAAAGTATTGCTAGTAAATATTAATACTCCTTTACTCAACTTGAACTACAAAATGAACAAATAAAAATGTATTTCGTATTTTGTAGCCGTATATATACCGGTTTTATAATAGAAGTATAACTATATAAATAAAATTAAAAATTTTAAAAATACAAATGTTCAATAGTACGCTCGTGGGCGATGAGTCATCAACCTCTCGTGTCCGGTCTCTAATTATAAGACACACTACTTACTATCTAGTTTTTAATTTTTTTAAATTTATAATAGATGTTATAATGTTGTTAATCATTGCAAATAAGATTATATTGTCGATTGCTAGAAATAGCAAATTTTAGTTTTCCATATTTTTTCTTATTTTTTTCGTTTCCGTAGACAATTGCTAAACATATGCCAACTTGTGACATATCATAATAAACAGAATTTAATGAGGATTCATTTTTGCACAAAATATACATGGTGTTCCATTTAAAAAAATATAGTTGATTATCGCTGCTAAAAATCAGTAGGCTATGAAAGATTACTAATGATGCAATATGATTGACCATTTCGAGATTTTCCTCTAGCATTTTTTGTATATTTGATAATAAAGCTGATATAGGCTGGACAATGAAAAACCAACCACACTATATAACGTGTGTTCATTTGAAAAGTCAATCTAGGTTACTTTGAAATTTTGATAGAATAAGACGCATATATATTAGTATGTGTTTGTTGTTCCGTAAACGTAAATCCAAATGACATTTGATAATGTCAATCACATTTGTTACTTATTTGTATGTATGAAACTGTCAAAATATACGACTTCGTAGGTTAAGTAGTAAATTTTAATTTACGACATACTTCAAAATGTTCTCAGTAAATCACATGCTACTAGATTGACTTTTCAAATGAACACGCGTTATAAACAGTATATAATTAAAATCTGTTCCACAAATACCTACAAAAGTTTTTCAGTTAGCTATTTAGAAAAAATTAAACGCCAAATTCATAATAAAGGTAAACAGTACATTTGGAACAACATATTTAACAAATAATGAATTTTATAATAACAAATCAATTAATAGGTCATTATTACTTGATACACGTTTCCATACATTCTCGTCCATTTTAATCTGCCTGGAAACTGATAAACTAATTAGTTGATTAAACGTAAAGGACAATATTGTAAAATTGGGCTTAAGAATATTCCACCTTAATGCGATCACCCTGTATTTACTACAGCTATTTACAAATTCAATTCCGGGAATCTTTAAAATCTCATTTATACCTTGATACAATTCATTTTAAATTATCTTGACGAGAACTATACCAAATATGCATCCTAGGGTTAATTATTTCTGGAGAAGTTACTGTAATCGAACGTTCAGCATCTTCTATACTCATATGACCACTTCTAAAAGCAGGAAACTACTTAGAAATCATTCCATTGTAAGGAGCAAATTCATACAATATTTCTTTAGTTTCTTTAAGAGCTTTTCCAGTTAAATTTGTTTTAATTTAAAAAGTGTTTCGCGATCTGTGGTAGCTTTACTGTACCCATGTTCAACATCGTTACTTATTACTACTGAGTATGATAACTTAGTTGTCGAAATATACATATAGGATACGAATATTATAGTGGTAAAATGTTTAAGTGTTTACAGCGCAATAATATTCGCTGAAAGAGTTCACGTTTTATGTTTTAATATTAATCTTAACAGTTTTAATACTCATAAAATAAACAAACTCTTGTAGTCATATTTCATTGAGTACGCACATAGAATGAAGCAGATGAAGATAACTTTAACAGATCTTGATAAACAAAAAGAAAATATGGTACCCTAAGTAACACTATTTTTAATATTTAGGTGGGTTATATAACATTCGTGTATTTTACCAAATATATTCGTAGTATCGAAATGAATTGACGTGCAAACAAACACGAATCGTAATCAGATTCCGCAAAATTCGCCAACTAAAAATTTTCGCATGGTCACACCGATAACAATCCCTGAAATTTATACGAAACTGATCCTTAAACATAAATACCACTCACGGTTTTAAAGTCACGTGTTTTTGTATTTGTATATTGAACTTAGGAGGGGCGTTGCTAGACGAGCCCCCAAGACAACCCAATGAATTACGCCAGTATACGTCAGCACCATATAGGAATAAAACGTACTGTTAACCGGTCTGCAGGTTCAATACCAAAGAAACTTGTTCTTGAAAACGAAAAGATATATTCGGTTTTAGATATATTTGCGAGTGTATTATTGAATAAAATTTTGTTTTTCGTGTGTAATTTTCACTTTAAATAATTGTTTTGATAGAATTGTGTGAAAAAAAAGACAGTTTAACTAATTTAAAATGGGAAAAGGCGGCAATCCTACGTTTTTGGGGAAAGAAAAAGCTGAAAAATCGCTTAATATTGAGGAAAGTCAATCTGCGAAACCCAAAGGAGTATGTAATCATTTTTTAAATATTTTAATTACGCTTTGATATTTTTAAAAACTGTAATGATTGAATTCTTGTATTTTTTTGGAATATATTAACAGTTTTTTACGTATATTTGGCAATACATATTTAGTATAAATTATTTTACCGCTAGCAATCCAATTAAGTTTATATTTTTTTTCAAAATTCTCAGCACATATTTACATTTTTTCACATTCATATATTTTTTATTAATTGTTTTATGGTTAATTATTGAATAAAATTTTGGGTGTAAATTTTGTTAAATTCTCATTTTAATTTTTTAAATCACTTTTTTTCTTTTCATAAATAATTAATTGTTGTGTAATGAAGAATTTTATTCAAAAATTTATTTTAAAAGTCTTAATTTTAATTAACTTTTTCGCAAAATTCAATAATTCTCGATAAATAGATTTAGATATTCACAGACATATTTAATGCCATTTATTATTTTATTGGGAAAGTTTGATTCAACAATTTCCATATTTATTACATTTAAATATTAATTTTCGTTACAATTAATTCTATATTAACACTTTTTAGATATCCCCATATGTAATATTAATTATTATTTAATTGGTAACGGAATTGATCTTAAAGCGAATTATTTTTAAAATCATTTAACTCCATGATTCCTCTTAATTTTTTTAATTTTTGGCAATTTTATTACCCTTTTTCCAGGCGTGAATTCGTATAATAATGATAATAATTTTTTATTGCAAACTTGTAATATCTAAAAGGAGGTATCGTTAAAAATATATTGGAATTAATCAAGAACCCCATATGTATAAGTAAATTATAAATTAAAAAATTCTTCAACATTATAAGGTTTAAAAGATCCTTTAAAAATTGATATATGTACATACTACCATACATCTGCATCTGCTATTTATTTCATTAGGAAATTAAGGAAAAAGATATTCTAACATTTTTAAGAAATTTAATTTTAATTAAATATTTCTTTACAATATTATTAATTATTTTATTGCCATTCTAGTTTTCAGTGTCTGGGCGTTTTGTTATTGATAGTTGAACTACTAAAAAGAGATAAATAAAAACTAGAACACTACATATATATGTACAACAGTCAAACGGTCAAAAAGGTAAAAAAATTATTAGAAAATTTTCAGAATTTTTAAATTTTAATTTTCATTAACTTAATATATTTTCGCAACTATTTTAATTAATTAATTCATCGGATATTAACGAAGGAAACTTTGGTTTTTTGTTTTATTTTTAATTTAAATCAATTATTTTTTTAAATTCTTGAATGTTTAATAATAAAACCGAATTTCTTCGGAGATTTTAAAAGCACTTATTATTTGAAATAGCAGTATTATCATCTCGAGAGTCACTGTACTTTTAGCAAGATTTAGCTCGTTGTATTCTAGTTTTCCTCTGCGCGCTTTCAACATTTACATTTCTACAAGAAAACTGGTTTCTTTGTTTTAACCTTTAACTTACAGATTATCTAATCACTAAAATGTCACTTGCATAACTTTTACATAACATTATGTCAGGTCCTTGTGTGATTATATTTTCATAATCTTCTTAATTTGTGATAAACTCTGACTTTGATTGCCTATGTGTCCGGTGTACTTTACATAATTTAATATTGTCTTTTATTGAAAAAAAAACGAAATTATATTTGTATTTTTTAATTTTATAATCGATACTTTTTCCCCCTTTTTAAGTACTTTTAAACATGATCAACAAAATTAAAAAAATAATTCAAAATTAATTCAAATTACTTATTTATTATATTACAATAGTCTTTTATAACCAAGGCCTATAGAATTAAATATAGGTACAGGGTGTCATTGAAATAAAAAGACAACGTTCGAAAAATGGAAAATGTAATTATATAGAATATGAATCCAAAATATTGTGAGTCAATTACGACACGAACACCAAAATTAAAAACCCCCTGAAAATTGTATCCTGTTCCGCCTATGAATTCAAAATATTCGGAATTCATAAATAATAAGTATGTACCATATGAGCAAAAATTGTTTAGATAAGGGATGGCGATGGTTGCAAGGATCACTGTCTTTGATAGGTTCAGCCTGTTGTTGGTTTTACTTGTTGGCTGGATGTCAGTTTCCATTTGAATTTTTATTTGACATTAATTAAATGTCAGTTTCGATTTGAAGTTTTATTCGCCATGGAGTAAATGCCAGTTTTTTAGCTAACATAACCAATATAATTACAACTACTTCAAGTCAAAACTGACATTTAATTGGCAACAACAAGCTGAACCTATCTAAGACAGTAATCCTCCCAACTATGGCTATCCCTTATCTAAATAATTTTTGCTCATATGGTACGTCTATTAAAGTTACGCACACACAGTATGTTTACATACGTAACAGCTGTCGATGTTATAAAAACTACAACATCCTGTATGCTAAGTGAATTAGAGTAAAATCGCTTTGGGAAGACACCAATCTGCGCGAGCGAATCGCGCAACTTGAGTATTAACGCCCTCAAAAACATAGGTCGGGCTGGGTCTAAATTAGCGCGCAATTTAAAATTCGAATTTTACGTAAAACGTTTTGTATTTTTATTTCGTGTGCAGCGGAAACAACATATTTCATTTATTATGTTCGTTTGCCATGAAACATAATTTCATAAACACATTCTATTGTCTGAATGAATAATAAAGCGTTATTATTTTATTTATTTTCAAGTGGGATTTTTAACAGAGATACAACCAACTATTTCTGGTTCAATTATTTATTTTCATTATAATTTAAACATTTACATATATCACAGTTTTTCTTCTTTTACCAAGATTTTATTCATTATATTTGTAAATTTATGAATATTCATTCGGAGTAAAAACAATTTGTTGTTTACACGTCGTCTTTTATTACTATATAATTAGATAAAGAATAGATAAATACCCTTAGTTACTAATGACATAAATACAAAGATATTTACCATTAAAAATATTCCCTACAAACAATATTAATTTCTTGCTATCGTTTATCATTGCTTGCAATATACGACAAAAATTACATTATGACAGTTTAGAGAGTAAAACATAATTTACCATTCATATTTCTCTTTTTGATAAAATTGTACACGTTATAATTGACTTATAAATGATTTCCCGTGATTGTTCTGCTATTATTTGTCGTTTTTTTCACTGGTATTTCAACATCTGCTGGATCACGACATCCATATGTGGACGGTAAACTAGACATAATAATCTATAACAAATAAAGTACATGTTTCAACAAATCCTATTAAAAATTCATGAAAAATAATGTAATACCTACAGATATAAAGGCCTTCTATTCCAAATAGTTGTGAAAACAACTGATTTTGTAATAAAATAAACTCAAACAACTGATTTTGTAATAAAATTAACTCAAACAACTGATTTTGTAATAAAATTAACTCAAAGAACACGATCGACACCTTACGGACGCTAAGACAACTGGAGAATATTACAGTCAATGTTATTCGGCCTGTCTATACATGCAAGAACTATGTCTTTCTCTCTCGTTTGGGGTACACTTTTCTTTATAAGTTCCAAATTGGTTTCTGCGTCAGTGTCTTCCCAAATTGACACTACTCTATTAAAAAGTACAATGTGTGTTACATTAATTTACAAACTCATTTTAAATATCATACTAAAAATATTTTGTGGACTTTTAGAACTGACATCATTTCATGTGTATTACGCGAATGTTTTTTTTTGTTAAGAGAAGTAAGAAATAGAACGCCGCTATTAAATCTAAAGGCGGCACTGTTTACGTTTATAAAGACGCTAGAAAAATAACATAGTGTCTAAGTTTTGTTATGGTAAGGGTTCGATAATCCGTTACTAAAGTCAGCTGTTAAAAATATATATTTCCTTGTGAATTTTTAAAGATTATATATTAAAAAAACATGTAAGATGTGTGCTTTACGGGCGTTTGTATCGAAATTGTATCGAACGTACATAAAAATCGACAGCTGAACGAAACTTAAAGCGGATGGACAATAACAAAACTTATTTTTCGTATTGTGGATCAACTTGAAGATATCATCTTTTATAATATAGTTCATCGCACAGTGACGTAACAATTTTTTTTTAATATCTTTGCTATTTTTTTTTGTCGCTTATGAGAGGGAATTTTGGGAAAATATTTTGGGTATATATTCTATATAATGGCATCTTTCCATTTTTCATACGTTGTCTTTTTATTTCAAGGACATCCGGTATATGTATATAATGTTTTTCTTTTTTTAAAGAAATTCAATAAAAGAAATCGAAAATATGCAGAACACGTCTTCTATTTTCTACAAATATTTATCGGCTAGTAATTTTTTTATTTTTATTTTTGTGTTTTTGTATCACTATGTGGTACATATCTTATTTCTCTAAATATATTTTTTTAATAATTATAATTTCACAAAAATTTAACACAAATTTTTAATATCATACTCGTCAGAGAATAATGCTGGGCTAGACAAAATTCCCACATTAGTACAGTTTATATATGTTACGGCTGTGATCGTTTGATGGAAATCACTTGCTAAGTCATTCACTTGTCATGAGTAGAGCTGAGGATGTTTGCGGTACGGCAGGACCGTTTGTAGTGCCCCACCAGCGTATAAACACGATGCAGCGAAACACTTTAGTTAGTCGTGAGCTGGCAACGTGATCGTGTGTTGTCTTGAGCTCTATTTAATAAGTATGACGGACGTGCCCAAGCCAAGAAAGCGCCCATTGTATAACGACGTGAAGAAATTTATCCGAGACTTTCCCGATTTGTATTATAATGGAGCAAAAGTGGTTTGTAAATTATGCGATAAACAGTTACTTTGCTGGGACAAATACGACTGTAAAAGACATGTTGAAAGTGTACACCACAAAGACAAAAAAAATAATGTGCTGTCTAAAACGCAATTCATTTTCGATTTATTGACAATGCTACTCGTCTGCGATGTGCCAGTTTACCTGCTAGATAAAAAAGCCTTTCACGACTTTTGGAATAAATACAATTCCAACATAAAGCTACCGTCACGGAGAACGTTACTCACCTATTTACCAATTGTGCGTGAGGACATTGAAAACAGAATGAAAGCAGTAGTAAATGATAAACAGTTATGGGTATGTGTCGACGAAACGACAGATCGAAAAAAACATTCTATTGTGAATATTATAGTGCGTGTACTAGATCCTGTCAAATCAACATTTCGCATTTTATTAGCCAGCAAAAGATTGGAAAAGTGCACTAGCGAAGTAATTACGAAGGTAGTGCTCGATACGCTACAAAAATTTCAAGTTTCAACTAATCAACTCCTGATGTTTATGAGCGATGGTGCTGCGACAATGCGTTCTGTAGGCCGTTCTCTTAAAGCAGATTGTGAGAGTCTTTTACATGTGACATGTAAAGTTGATGCTTTACACCTTGTGGCACAAACTATTCGGCAATGTTATCCAGAGGTGGATGCATTAATAGCAACCACAAAAAAAGTGTTTCTAAAATCTCCCAAACGAATTCGAGAGTTTCACAGTCGGTGCCCTGGTATTCCCGAACCACCAGAGCCAATCCTTACACGTTCGGGAAGTTGGTTAAAGGCGGCATTTTATTATGCCAAGTATTTCCAACAAATAAAATCTGTGGTTCTACAATTCAATCCTGCCGAAGCTGTAGCCATTAAGGAAAGCCAGAGACTCTTTCAAAACCCTTCCCTTGATGCAGATTTACAAACTATTTATAACAATCATATAGGATTGTTTAACGCAATCGAGAAATTTCAAAATACTGCATTATCGTTAGCGGAGTCACTGCAAATACTGGACGATGTACACGCCCAGCTATGCGCAGTAAATGACAACAAAAATGTTAATGTAATAGAAAAGTTCGAGAGTGTGATAAACAATGATTTTGATTTTACCAGATTAAAACAAATTAGTAATGGTGCAAGTGTAGATTCGGTTTCTATCTATAAAGATTATTTTAATTGTGCGTGTGTTACATCCGTAGATGTCGAGCGGTCTTTCTCAAAATATAAAAAAAAATATTCATCACGGCGTACATCGCTCACCGCTACAAATATGGAAACGTATCTAATGCTACAAACTTACTGCAAGTCTTATCCACTTGGCGCTATGCTATAATAATCGTAAATAAGGTAAGTGTGTTATTTATATACAGTACACATAACTGACATACCTAAGTGATATAAATAGCGAATGCATGTAAAGCAATAAAATCACGCATGCATCACCGATCGAAACAAGGTCATTATATTCGTGCGTTTAACTGAATACTATCCTGGCACACCGCAAACATCCCCAGCTCTAGTCATGAGGATGGCGTTGGCGTGATGTTGACGTTAATCAAATAATCAGTGAGCGGAGTTTTTTTCAATGCTGTCTTTCATGATTTGACTCTATGGAGTAAGGGTGCTGTTGTGAACTTCGTCTATCACAACATCATGCACTGATGAATCTATAGCAAGATGAAACGCATGACGTATCAGCATGTCCGAACAACAAACCACGATCTTTCGTACTACCATGTACTTGTATTCTCCACACCTGATTTTTTTGTGGTTTATACAAATGGTGAATATTTACCCGCTCAAATATGTTTAAAATTGTTTCTAGTTATAATTCCATATTTTAATTACTTAAAAATCTTTGCAATTAAGTGTATATTTGATGAACTAATGATGGCCATACAAACAAAATAAGAGAGGTAATTCGAGTTTCAAAATTATTATAGAAAATTGTAAAAAAAAACACGGAAAAATACGTTACTTTTACTGTACGAAGATAAACATATTAACTTAAGTTATAGTAATATATTTTTAATTACCAGTTGTTTAATGAAAATGTTATTTCCTTAAGTTGCAAAATTAAAATTATATAATGGTGTTGGTGTTTTTGAATGTTAAGAAAACAATAAAAATATAATTAAGACGTGTTTTATACTTGTAAAAAGGTTTCATACTTTTTAGAAGTACCAAAAAAAATTTCAACGATAAAAATTCTCTGGTAAACACAATTTCAGAAATATAAAATACTGAATTATTCTAAGACTGTGAAAATTATTCTCAATAAATATTCACTAAAAACAAAGCTTTAGATATAGTTTATTGTCTTTTTATTTGTTATTACAAAATATTTATTTATTTAGATCCCGGACACGGCATTTACGATATTTAAATTACTCATTTTCAATATTAACACATATGTATTTCCTCTAATTCTAACTTCTAATTCTTGTTACATACGAGGGTGGAACAATAAATACCCGTGTTAGGAAAGAAGACGCAAGTTTTTCCACAAATTTTTTATTTATTTTTCAACGTAATCACCTTTTAGTATAATACACTTTTCCCAACGTTTCTGCCATTTCTTTAACCCCTCCAAAAAAAAAAAACGATTTGTCAAACTCTGCAAAATATGCTTCTGTCTCGACGATAACCTCCTCGTTTGAGCTGAATCTTTTTCCCCCGAGCCACGTTTTCATGTTGGGAAACAGAAAGAAGTCGCAGGGAGCCAAGTCAGGCGAGTACGGTGGATGCGGCAGCAATTCGTAGTGCAGTTCATGCAACTTTGCCGCGACAATTCTGGATGAATGTGCTGGTGCATTATCGTGGTGAAACAGCACTTTTTTCTTAGCCAAATGGGGCCGTGTCTCCTTCAATTTTATATCGAATCGGTCCAATAATTCACTGTAGTACTGCCCCGTGACCGTTCTTCCTTTCTGCAAAAAGTCCATGAGGATTATTCCGTTGGAATCCCAAAAAATCGTGGCCATGACCTTTCCGGCCGATGGGACCGTCTTTTCCTTCTTCGGAGCAGATTCACCCCGAAAAATCCATTGTTTTGACTGTCCCTTGGACTCTGGCGTATAATAATGGATCCAGGTTTCATCAACGGTGACGACTCGACGCAAAAACTCCTGCGAATTTCTCTTAAAGAGGTCCAAACACTGCTTCGACATTGACAACCGTATCCGCTTGTTGTCCACCGTAAGCAATCGCGGCACCCATCGGGCCGACACCTTTCTCACCGATAACTTATCATGTAAAATATTAATTGCCGTTCCGCACGACACGCCTACGGCCTCTGCTACTTCGCGCACTTTCGTTCGGCGATCAGCGAGAATCATGTCGTGGACCTTTTCAACGATTTCCTGGGTAACCACGTCTGTCGGGCGGCCTGGGCGCTCCTCATCAAAAACATATGTACGACCACGTTTAAATTCGTTGAACCAATATCTTACGGTTGTCATAGATGGTGAAGGGTTCCCATAGACAGCATCCAACTTCGCTTTTATTTCTTCGCATGTTTTTCCATCCAAAAATTAAAAGCGAATTACGGATCGATATTGCTCTTTTTCCATTTTATCGAGAAACACGAAACACGTGTGATACAACTGGCTGCCAAATAAAAACTAACCTATGAATCAGTCTTAAATTTATAATGGTGTTGTCTGACAGATTGTAGTACACGACGGTAATGCCAACTTCCCTCAGCAGTGCCACCTGTCTTCAAACACGAGTACTTACTGATCTTCCCTCGTACATTAATTTATTTTTGCTTTAGTTTATCATGCGGTTTTTTCCGTATCTATGACGTAGATAACAGAAAGAAACGGAAGTGTTGATTAAATTATCATAATAATATAATATAACTACGATAATTCCCAGTGTTTTATCGATGCGCTATTTATTTTTCACAGTTAAGCAAATTGATTGGAATATATATATTTTTTTACAATTTTTCCAAACATAATTCCATAATGTACATCTGCTTATCTTATCTTTAAACAAACAATGTTTCATATAATGTATCACTGGATAAATATTGGTTATTTGTCTAAACCTTTAAGATAATTTCGCAAGAAGAATCCGTAGAACTTATTTAAAACAAAACACAGAATTACTTAGAATCCCATCGACGTAACATCCCACAAACGTTATCAGGCGGCGACTGACAAAATATATAAATGCTCGTCCGTGCAATGTTATTCGAATGAACCTCTCTATTTATGTATAAGGTCTCCAGCAACGCCATTGTCTGAGTAGTGGAGATAGAAACAAATTCTAACCTCCTGAATTTCAAGAATCTTGTCTTGGCATGCAAAATTTAATTTTCCTATGTACCGTCATTGAGTAAGTGGCATTTATCATGAGTTTGATTTTTGTGTTAAGCAACGATTGTATGGATGAGCCAGTAGTTTCAATGTACAAACCTCCATCATAAAGGTGAAATTAAGGTGTTTGACGAAAAACGATTAGGTCGACCAATATCAGGGACGCATGAGAAGAATCAAAGACAAGTAAATTCACTGATTTAAGTAAATCGACGGATTATGCAAAAACAAGTTGCTGGGCAATTAGGCATTAGTCAAGAAAGAGACTAGTACCTTGTTAAGACGTTGAATTACAGAAAATTTCCGCCAGATGGGTTCTGGACAAAACATTTGTCAAGAACTTCTTAATCAGTATCGACGTGAAGGAGATTTGTTCTCATGTACATCACCACCGGTGACGAATTTGGGGTTCGTTATTATGAACCCGAAATTTTTTGGGATGCGAAGCGAATCGTTCATACCGAAGATCTGCCGAAGGGATCAACTCTTAATTCACTAAGACACCGGTCACTAAATAATCTAAGGCCGGAAAGACAAATTTTTTTCTTACACCACGACAATGCCAGGCCAGATTGCAGCAACGGAACTATGAAGACAGGGACAGGTCTAAAATTCACGGTATGGGCAACAGTCCTGATTTAGCACCTTCAGGTTTCTGGTTGTTACCAAAGTTGTAGGAGGTATTGAAAGCTCAACATTTCTCATCAGAAACTGACGTTCGGACTGCTGTTCGTAATCGGAATAACAGTAAACAAGAAAGTTTTTTCATGGATGGAATGAGGAATTGGATTACGGAATAAATTTATTTGATTTAGAGACTGGTTCCATTATTTAGTTTTTTCTTATTCTTATTTTATAGAGGTAGAGGCTTATATTTATATAGGGTGTGTAGAAATTAGCGGACAATCTACACGTGGCGTCTTTCCTTTTGTCCTTCTTCGATAAATTCCTTATAAATAAACTTCCAACGGTTGAAAATCACTTTACACGAGTTCGCCAAAGTTTCGAATTTTATATATATATGATAAATTCAATCAGTTGGCGATAAATAATTATATACAGGGTGCGGCAGGGAAACTTTCTGATTTGAAAAGTCAATAAAAGAAAAAGTACTTCATATATCGATTTAATTCTTTTTGTATTGTATAGTACACATTCTGAATTTTTGTTTTAAGTAGTTTTAAAAATGACATCGGGCAAATGGCGGCCCTCATTAGTGATACACTGATCTACCCTTGATTTGAAGTTGCGCTCCACTCTTTCGAGCATATCGACGGGAATGTTGGCGATGGCTTGGCGGATGTTGTCCTTTAGGTGTTGCAGGGTCCGGGGTTTGTCGTTGTAAACGATGGATTTAAGATATCCCCATAAAAAAAAATCGCTGGGTGCCAAATCGGGGGAGCGCGGCGGCCACGGTACGTCACCCCTCAAGGATATAAGGCGCTCGTGGAAGTGTTCCCTCAAAAGCTCCATCGAAGTTCTCGCTGTGTGCGCCGTGGCTCCGTCCTGCTGGAATCATACGTCCCCAAGTTTCATTTCTTCAAGTTGTGGAAGTAAAAATGTCTCAATCATTTCTCTGTAGTGAACTGCATTCACAGTAACAGAGCGTTCATCTTCCTCGAAAAAATGAGGCCCAATTATTGCAACTCTCGACAATGCACACCACACAGTAACACGTTCACAATGAAGTGGCATCTCATGAAGTTCGCGGGGATTGACATCACTCCAATACCGAATGTTTTGTTTGTTAACACAGCCGGAAGGTGAAAATGGGCCTCGTCACTAAAAAACACGAGAGCGTCGTCTGGCAAGTTACTGAGCGCTTCACATGCAGTTTGGCGAGAAGCGAAATCGCGTTCACTCAACTGTTGGGCCACAGCAAGTTTGTAGGGATGAAACTGGAGTTCGTTGTGAAGAATTCGTCTCACTGTGCGATCAGAAATCCCCAGAGCAGCAGCGTGTTTACGCGCCAAACGCCGGGGAGAGCGCAAAAACGACTCCCTCACCCTTTCGACGTTTTCTGGAGTTCTAGATGTCCGTTGACCTCCTGGGCCTTTTTTTGCAACACTCTCACTTTCCCTGAATGTGTCCACCCACGAAACAATCGATTGCCGGCCTGGAACGGGACCCGCGGGATGAATATTGAACCGAGGTCGGAAGGCACGTTGGGTGGCGACCACCGAATGACCGTTGGAAAAGTAGGCCTTGACGGCGAACGCACGCTATTCCTTAGTCCAACGCATGACGACAACTGGCTTGTGGGGTAACAAAACTTCAGAACCCCCTCTTTCTAATGAGACCCTCCCCACTCCTTTCTGACCACGCCTCGCTCATTGCCGTCCAATTCAAATCAGCAAGTTTCCCTGCCGCACCCTGTATATATATATATATATATATATAAGTGATTAGATAATTTCTTAGCCGTTCATTAAATATAACATTTGATAAATTTTTGGAGGTTTTCGGCTTTTATATGAAATATTTACAAATATCAAGTTAGTATGTATGTATGTAATCACTCATATAGCTTTGGAGTAATAATTAGCATTTTCAAACATTCAAATCTGACATCTGCTCTCAAAACACTTACATCTACTTTCAATAACTCACATCTAATTTCAAAATAGGCATCGCTTTCTAATCTGACGTTTGCTTTCATAACTGACACCTGCTATCAAAACAGACATCTGCTTTCAGTAACTGACATTTGCTTTCACTAACTGACATCTGCTATCAAGACTGACATGAGCTTTCAAAACTGACTTCTGCCTTCAACTTGACATCTACATTCAATAACTGACATCTGATTCATCAACACTGTTATTTTATAAAGCATTTCTGAATAACTTGAACTGAACCTGAGTCTATTGTGGTCTAGTGGTAATGGCGACAGCCCGGCAAGCTGTAGGCTTGGGTTCGAGTCCCAACATAGACATTTTTTCAATTAAAAAAATTTCGTATGATTTGCTTTGTAATTTGTAGACAGCAATGTTTACATCCCCCCTTACTTTGCAATTACATACATACTAACTTGATATTTGTAAATATTTCATATAAAAGCCGAAAACCTCCAATAATTTATCAAATGTTACTTCATTACAATATACTTACAATATATATATATATATATATATATATATATATATATATATATATATATATATATCAATCCTCCCTTGTATATTGCCTATAAAAACAAAGTTCCAATCTCGAAAATTAAACTTGGTTTTGTTGTATGGTTTTTTTAAATAAATTTACAAACTAAAAGATAAATTTATTATTTATTTCGGAGTTTTTACATATTGCGTTATATCGCCTTAATTTGTATTTAATATAATCTCCAGTTACTTTAGTAAGAACTAACTGAATTTTTGGAATGTTACTTTGGCCTTTAATAATTAGATAATACAAGTTAGTGTATGCATTACCTCGAAATATATCCCTAAAGTTTTTATACTTTTTGAACATGCCTCATATAGTACAACTTCATCGTCGAATTGTTGGCGCCCAACATCATATGTTAAGTTTCTTTTGTTTTGCAAAAATTGCGTAAATAAGAGTTAGAAAAATATTATCGATATTTTAACAAAAATAATTGCATTATCACTTTACATAAATTACTAAAATTTTTTTAAGCCGTCATAAATAAATTATGGAAATATTTAAAAAAAAAAACGAATTCCACAATATACATATATGGAGAAATAGCTTCGAAAATGTTAAACAATTCAGTAATTATTTACATACAATACATGGTATATGTATCCTTGAAATATTTTGTTTCGCAGTGCATTACAATGAATTCAGTACTAGACAAAACAGTAATTGTATTAACTTTTACAATTGAAAATGTAGATTTTATTCTGAATTCTGACGTCATTAAATAATTCTTTATAGCTTCTGGATTGTGCTTCTACCGTTCAAATCCTGACCTGACACATTAAGTGTGTTTAAATCTCTCTTTTTAAATTTGAAGTTGTAATTAGAATTATCAGTTATAATCACACAAAATATGTTCTTGCTCTTGACCAAAACGTAATTCTCAAATTAAATAATTATTGATTAGGTATTCAGAACTGTTATTTTACACAGTTCTAATAGTACATTTTTTGCTGATATTGATATTAAATGATTCTCCATGTTTTTAAATAATATGTATCTTCATTTTTTAAACCATTCTAAAACCATAATTCCAAGTACAATGACGGTGTTTCTAAAAAAAAAAAATGTAATCTTACATTTTTGTGTATTTATTTTCTTCGTACGGTAGCTCTATTCATTAATGACCAATAAAATTGCGTTGTAGATCTGATAAAGCCACTGTACTGACGGAACATTAGCTATCAGTTAATGAAGTAAAAATTATAGGCCTTTTTTTGTTTTATTCTGCTCTGCCTCTGGAATAACTTACTTGTGTATCTCGAATTTCCTTCCAACGAGAAGCAGCTTGAGTTTTGAAAGTAAGTGAAGTCTGAAGGGTAGATCCGTTGAATAGAGTAAACTGGAATCGTAATTTATCCACTTTCTCTCAAACAATGCGACTGGTGTATGAACGTGCATTGTAATGATAGAATAGGACTGTCTTTCGAGCCATTGCGGGCCTTTTTTTTTTGTAACGGCAACTTTTATCTTGTCCAGAAGCACAGCCTAACATGCCCCATTGCTAGTTGCCTTTTGCGAGATGGTCGATAAAAAGTATCCCCTTCGAATTCCAAAATATCGTATCAGTTAAATTTCCAGCCGAAAAAAACGTCTTGGCCTTCTTTAGCGGAGTACCGCCACGATGCATCCACTGCTAAGCATTTCGTTTCGATTCTAGCACATTGTAATGAAGCCAAGTTTCATCGACCGTAACAAAGCGACGCAAAAAATATACTGGGCTGGTGTTAAAGATCTTCAAATTGTCGTGGGAAATTCGCGCTCTTTCGATCTATAGTCAATGCTTACCTGGCAGAGAGTTTAGACATGCTTAATTAGATATGCAAAATGCGATATACACGTTAAGTAGAGATGCCTACAGTCTTGACAATCTCTTTTACTTTCACTCTTTTAGTCACGTAACACAACATCATTTCTGTAATAGTAACATGTTTCAGTTGTCCAGGGCGTTTTTCGCCTTCGAAACACATGTCGCCACGTTTAAAGCGAACAACCCAGCGATCAATCGTGACCTTCGAAGCAGCATCGTTACCCAATGTTTGCTGCGTATCCGTCAAAATCTCAGTTGTGTTCATCTTCTTAAAAAACATGTACTGAATTAAACCACGAAATAGCGATTTTATCCATTTTACAACTTTAACTAAACACGTCTTCGTTAAGCATCTGTATCTGTCAAACAAAACGTCAAAAGATATTGAAAATTTATAGAAGTCTTGCAAATGCCTACTCGAAAATAATACCTATTTTTTTTACAAGCAAACGAACACTGATAGCTAAGTTTCACCTTTCGTCATATCATCCCCGTATATATATATATATATATATATATATATATATATAAAGATAATTATTTCGTGACCTTTGTATGTTATGGTAAATTCAATTTGTTGCCGATTTAAGGTCTGGTTTTTTCTTCAAAATGTATATATTTAAAACAATCCTACATGTTTCGGCAAATGAAGCCTTTTTCAAGGAATGTAAAATATAAATGACAGTATATTAATGTCATACATTTGTAGTTGCTATGGATAAAATTATTCAAAGACACATTCCAATTTAATAATAATAAGTCATGCCTTAGTATTCTAAAATAGATAGACAACAAAAACAGGGAAACGCAAGACATGAGTTATTATTATGTATGCGCCAGTGGAGCGACTTAAGATGTTAAGCTGTCATATTCGCCTTAAACGAGAAGGAAAACCACGAGTAGGTTTTCGTGGTTTTCCTTTTATATTTTATATTCCTTGAAAAAGGCATCATTTGCCGAAACATATAGGATTATTTTAAATACATACATTTTGAAGTAAAGCCACCCACACCTTAAATCGCCAACAAATTGAATTTACTATATATATATATATATATATATAAATAAAATAAATTTAAGTAAATAATTAATTGAACAGGTAAGCCGTCTGTCAAATAAAAAAAACTCCTTTATTTCACTCTCTATATTTCATAACCATTCGTTATTTCTTCAGGAGATCCTACACGTTTAACAAAACCCACAATATATTAATAAATATGCCAATAATAAAATACAATTACAGAGTTAAAATTTAGCAAAGACGCTACTAAATATATTAAAATTGATTGTCTACATTAAAAAATTAAATTAACCAGAAATTAGTTTCACGTCAACCTTTTAAAAACAAATATACATAAATGCTAAAATATAAAAATAAAAATATAAAACGCATAGCAAAAAAATTGGTATCATAAAAATATCGATATTTTTATATATTATATATATTTTTATGACATTATTTATGTAATAAAAATATTTTTATGACACGAGTTTTTTTTGCTATGTGTTTTATATTTTCATATTATAACATCTATGCATATTTGTTTTTAAAAGGTTGACATTAAACCAATATCTGGTTAATTAAATGTTTTAATGTAGACAATCAATTTCAACATGTTGTTTAGTGGCGTCTTTGCTAAATTTTAACTTCGTAATTGTAAGTATTTTATTATTGGCATAATCATTAATATATTGTGAGTTATGTTAAACGTGTAGAATCTCCTGAAGAAGTAACGAATGGTTATGAAATATAGAGAGTGAAATAAAGGAGTCTTTTTTATTTGGCAGACCGCTTACCCATTCAATTAATTATTTACTAATATAGTAGGGTCGATAATACTTACAAGTCTATATATGTGTACATATACAGGGTGTCCAGAAACTCTCCTGACAAACGAAGACCGGAGTTTCCTCAGATAATTTTAAGACAATTAAACCCAAATTCACCTAGTCCGAAAATACTTCCTAAGGGAGCTAGAGTTCTTTGAAGATGACGCCTTGTATTTATTTTTTTTTTAAATTCCTCCAGAACGCTTCTATTTAGAAAAACAAAAACTGGTATGCTTATTTATCCTCCAGAGATGAATCGATTCCATCAATTGCGAATTTCTAGTACCGGTCATAGGCGTCCGTTTTGGGTAGGTCAACGGTTATTTTAAGGCATAACTTTTTTGTCTTTAACTTTTAAGCATTTGTGACACTAGATTATTAAATTTTCAGGTATTCCAGTACTAAAAGGTACTCTTACTTTAAGTCGGTAGGATACACCGTTTTCTAGAAAAATCGATTTGTAAATTTTTCGTTTTTTCTTCATTAAAGTTCAATTTTTTATTTTTTGCAATAGTTAGCTCTGAACTGCCAACAGAAGTAAAACCTACGTTTTTCATTGTCAAATTGTTGTCAGTTCGCGAAGTTTATCTTTTCATTTTTTACTTTGTGTTATTCAAACACAACGATTTCAATTTAAAAAAAAATGGTTTTTACTAATCAGGAATACGCCGATATGCATTTAGTTTATGGCGAAATGAGGTGTAACGCTCGAGCGGCACAACGTAGATACGCTGAAAAATTTCCCAATCGTCAGCATCCCACTCACTCAACATTTACAGCTCTTCATCAACAATTAAGAGAAACAGGTTCAGTGGTCCCAAAAAATAATGAAACAGGGAGACATAATGATGTAACAGCAGAACATGAAGATGTTATTTTAATGGAAGTTGAGGAAAATCCAGAAATTAGCGTTCGAAGACTATCTGCCATGTACCCCACAATTTCAAAATCTTCCGTAGGAAATATCTTACACAAAGAAAATTTATATCCTTTTCATTTTACAAAGGTGCAAGCACTGCTAGAAGGAGATTTTCCTACTCGCGTAGAATTCGCTAGATGGTTACAAAATCAGAAAAATCAAGATGAAGATTTCTTCAGGAACATTTTGTTTGGTGACGAAGCTACATTCTCAAAAAATGGAATTTTTAATGTACATAATGCACATTATTATTAGTACGTTGGTGACAATCCCCACGTTGTTCAAGAATTTAAGCATCAGCATAGGTTTAGCATAAACGTCTGGATAGGAGTAGTTGACGATTATCTACTTGGACCTGTGGAATTACCTGCTCGTTTAAATGGTGCTGATTACTTACATTTCTTGCAAAATATTTTACCTGATTTGTTAGATGAGGTGCGTTTAAATATTCGGCAAAACTTATGGTTTCTACAGGACGGCTGTCCGGCCCACTTTAGCAGGAATGTACGAGACTTTCTAGATAATAACTACGAAGACCATTGGATTGGAAGAGGCGGTCCAGTTGCTTGGCCAGCAAGGTCGCCAGATTTGAATCCTTGCGATTATTGTGTTTGGGGATACATAAAAGCATTTGTTTATTCCGTTCCGATACAAAATCGCGCACAACTCTGGCTAAGGATACAAGATGCTTGCAACGAATTTAGAAATAACTTTGGAATTTTTGCAAGGATTCGGCGCTCTCTAAGCAAAAGGGTAAACTTATGCATAGAGACTAATGGTCATCACATCGAGCAACTTTTGTAACAATCTACCTTTGATACTTGTTCTTTTTTTGTTAGTTTCGTTCCATTGTAATAAATAATTTGTTTTTAATTTATTAAATTAATTTTCATCCATGCCTTGATAGTCCAAGCCAACTTCGTCGCTAAAAATAAGTAGGTACATAATAAATTGAACTTTAATGAAGAAAATACGAAAAATTTACAAATCGATTTTTCTAGAAAACGGTGTATCCTACCGACTTAAAGTAAGAGTACATTTTAGTACTGGAATACCTGAAAATTTAATAATCTAGTGTCACAAATGCTTAAAAGTTAAAGACAAAAAAGTTATGCCTTAAAATAACCGTTGACCTACCCAAAACGGACGCCTATGACCGGTACTAGAAATTCGCAATTGATGGAATCGATTCATCTCTGGAGGATAAATAAGCATACCAGTTTTTGTTTTTCTAAATAGAAGCGTTCTGGAGGAATTTAAAAAAAAATAAATACAAGGCGCCATCTTCAAAGAACTCTAGCTCCCTTAGGAAGCATTTTCGGACTAGGTGAATTTGGGTTTAATTGTCTTAAAATTATCAGAGGAATCTCCGGTCTTCGTTTGTCAGGAGAGTTTCTGGACACCCTGTATATAATTGATAAATTCTTGGAGTTTTTCGGCTTTTATATGAAATATTTACAAATATCAAATTAGTATGTAATTGCAAAGTAAATGAGGATGTAAACATTGCTGTCTACAAATTACAAACAAATCATACGAATTCTTTTTTTTTAATTGAAAAATATTGTCTACGTTGGGACTTGAACCCAAGTCTACAACGTAGACTATATATATACAAATTTAATGAATATATACTGTTTGAATTACATTAATGATTACATTTTGCTTTACAGGAATTTAATGGAAAATTAGCTTTTGCCGTGGCTGCTGCTGTATTGGGATCGGCCTTCCAGCATGGGTACAACACGGGGGTCCTTAATAATCCACAACGTGTAAGTACCCGAAATATGAAATATTTTTTTTGTATAATTATATTGTTTCATAATCATGTATACAGCATGCGTTCAAATAAATTTGCTCTTTTGCTATAATTGGGTCGAGAATCACAGATAATTGATTGTTTTTACATTTTTTTCTATTCAAATTTAATTTATAAAATTGTTAATTATATTTTATAGTTACAAGTTTCTACACAATGTTTCCAACAAAAAATATTTTTTTAATAATATTTAGGAAGATGCAAAGTTTAATTTTGAAAAAGATTGGTTTACTTTGTCTCTTATCTAAGTTGAACACGATAAGAAAATATGATATTTAAGGAATTTTAAGATTAGTTCCAGATTACTAAGAAATATTTAGAATTAAACATAGCATCGTATTAGTAAACAAAATATTTATCCCCCGATAACTAAATCTTAATTAAACAATAATTATTAGAAATCTGTGTAATATAAAACAAAAGATGTTACTTACATTCTAACCCTTTCAGTTTTTAATGTTTCAGTTATCTTTATGTAATATTATTTGGAACTTGCTTATTTGAATAGTTTATTTATTCTTAAAAAAGCTGAATCCTTCGATTTTTGGAGAATTAATTACCCAATGTTGTATTTATTTAAAAAAATATCCTGTACCAACCTAAGCGAGATAAGAACAGATCAGTATACGAGGTGTGGGTATAAAATAACGAGATTGATGCTGTAAATAAAAAACATAAACTCCTCTCTTAGTTAATTTCGATATTTTTCCTTTCATTAGTCAAAAACTTTTCTCTAAAAATATAAAAGATAAAGAGATTAAATTTTATGTTTATCTAAACAATTAGGTATGTTTAAAATAAGACGGAATGTTTAATTGATCTAATTAAAGGAAGTTATCAAAACTTTCAATAAATCCTATTAAAAATAAAATGTGTTTAAATTTATAAATAAGTAGACAATTAAAAGATATTATCAAAAGAGAAAAGAAATGTGACCCCAGATTATTAGAATACAATTATATAAAACTACGTAACTATCTTTAAAAATCTGAGAACTTTGATAAGACTTACGTTGTTATTATACAATTACAGATATTCTAAATTGGCACCCAAAACAGAGGACTTTTTAATTATAAGTAAAGACTGGAAAATATGCACTAAAAAGTTTGCCAAATATGCATGCAATATGCACTTACAATATGCAATATGCACTTATGATGTGCATTTATTTATTATGTTTTAGGAAATTAAAATTCATTTGTCGTATTTACAAATTGTATATTATTTATTACAATAAATTGTCGTATTTACAAATTATGTATTTATTTATTGAGGAGTACTTAGTCCTATACTATTTAATATAATACTTGATGACGTACTGAATGATATTAAAAACAACACAAAAAAGATACAAATAAGATATAGAAATATGGGGCTGGTTGAGGTAGCGGAGAACGCGTTTGCTGATGATTTGGTGGTATACGCAAATACCGAAAAGGACCTACAAACAAACTTGGTAATTTGGGAAACAGCACTGAAATAGAGAAACATGAAAATTAACTCAGACAAAACTAAAGTGATGGCGATAGGGAAAACCCATAAACAGTTAACAATTAAAGTAGGAGGAAAGGACATCGAACAAGTTGAAACATTTAAATACTTAAGAGTAAACATTCATAGAGAAGGGAAAGAAGACACAGAGATTAATGGCAGAATTGAAAGCACGACAAAGTTGTACTATACACTCAACAACACTTTTATCAGAAATAGAGAAATTTCAACGAAGACAAAAATGACGGTGTTTAAAACCGTATATAGACCAATACTAACATATGGGTGTGAAAGCTGGATACTAAATAACAAAACAAAATCCAAAATACAAGCGATGGAGATGAGGTATTTAAGAGCAGTCAAAGGAGTAACACGCAAAGACAGAATAAGAAATGAAGTGATAAGGCAAGATCTGAATACAGAACCGATCCTCGAAAGTATAGAGAGACAGAAATTGAAATGGTTCGGAGACGTCGTTCGTATTTTCGTATGGAAGAAACAAGGCAGACAAAGAGAGTATGGAAAGCTAAGACAAAACAGAAAAGGAAGAGAGGTAGACCAAAGAATACATGGGACAATACAGTAGCGGAAAACCTGCAAAAACGTGGAATGACATGGAGAGAAGCAGAAGTTGCGGCAAAAAATAAGAAAGAATGAGAAAAATTCATTTATAATAGAAAATAGAATTAAGTTTCATAGTGAAAATTAAGTGTATACCTTGACACCCGTAGGGTAATTTTAAGGTTTATTGATTATAATAATAATAATAATATTTATTTATTACAATAAATAACCATATATTTCTTTAAATTTTCCATAGTTAAATTATGTCTACGATCTGTAAGTATATGCTTATATTGGGAAAATGTTCTTTCAACAACGCAAGATGTGATCGGTGCATTCTTAAAACTAGGTATTAATGAGGGGCTTATATTAATGTCTTCATTAAAATTGCCATTAATTACATTATTTATAGATTTTAATGTAACAAAACCTCCATTTTTGCTTAGAATTGCGACTAATTTTTTTTAATTCTTTTTCCAGTCAATCCGTTGACTTTTCCAATTTTCTCTTCAATATCATTTACAATGCCAACACCATCATTTAAAGATAAATTTCTATCTTCTAATCTAGTAATTACCTGCTCAATTATCGCAAAATTAGATTTAATATATGATAGCTGATTTTGTATTGTCGAATTATTGAAAATTACGTTACACTTTTCTATGGCAAGACTGGTTGCTGAATCAAATTGAGTTACAACATTTTTGATGCCTTCGTAATTATCGGCAAGAAACACAGCACATTTAAGCCATGTTCCCCATCTTGTTAAGATAGGTTCTGGTGGCAATGGAATGCCGGGAAGTATTTCGTTATATAATTGCACTCGTAAGGGCGCTTTTAAAAATACTTTTTTGATATTACTAATTAAATTATTTACATCTGTAAACTCTAATCTAACTTTTTCAGCAACCCTATTTAAACCATGAGCCAAACAAGTACAATGGATTAAATTGGGAAAAAAAATTTTCAGACTTTGAGCTGATTTTAACATATACGAAGCGACGTCAGTTACCATTAACAGAAATTTTTCAAAAGGTACTTTGTCGGGTAAAAAGAAATTCGCTAAGGACTCATTAATAAACCTGGCTATGGTAACATGATTTGTTTTGTCTAAATTACCTACATTAATTAAATGTCTTTTAGATTAAGTTGAATTTAAGGTTCCAATAATCAAATTAGCAACCTGACAGCCCTTCGTGTCGGTAGTTTCTTCAACAGAGACCCAAAGATTTTGGTTTTTCAACTCCTTTCTAATACCATCGGTAACATCTTCATAAATTTCGTTGATGTATTTCTTGCGTAGAGTTGAGCAACTGGGTACATAAATGGGTTTATCATCGACTTTGCAATAAGTTTTCAGGAATTCTTGAAATATCGGATTGTCCAATTTATGTAAAGGAATATTACAACCCACAAAAAGATTACACAAATCTTTGGAAAATGCTTCTTGTGGATTCTTCGAATTATTGAGAAAACTTTCCTCCAAAAGTTGCTGCCGCGGTTTATTCAAATTTTCAGAAACCCTGTTCTGATGAAATGTTGTGTTAAAATGTTGCACTACTTGAAATTTCTTCTGGCAGGTAATCTGTGTAACAAATATATATTTTTAACATTCAGTTATAATAATTATTATTAATTACTATATTACTACAAAAACTAGAAAAATAAATTGTCTGGTTTTGTAAAGTTCTCCAGTTGTTTAAATTTGATTGATTTTGGTTATTTTGGTGTTTATGACAAAGATATATTAGCTTTAAAGAACATACAAGTAAACATATCTAATAATAATTTATTATGAAATTGTTTCATTATATTTATGAACACAAAAAAAAATTCTCATAATTGTAGAACTTCTTATTGACAAAATATTTCAAAATTCAACTTACCCTTTTGTCGCAGAGTGTGCACAAAACACTTTCTTCCTCAATAATTCTTAGTACACTGCAATCACAATTTTTTATTAGAGATGACTTCGCTTTAGCTATCTTCGGCATTTTCAAAAATTTTTAATTCACTTTTGTTTCACCAAATAGCACAGACCTTAACACGTTTACGAATGAACAAACTATGAAGGCAATTATTTCTTTTTCTTATATTGATATTAGTCGTACGGTATAATATACCTGCATTAATACCTACTTTTCTGAAAAGGATTTCTTACGTAAGTTCTAATTACCCTGTAAACCAATGATCAGTACAGTTAAATCCTATTTTTAGAGACTTTTAATGAGTTATTAATGCAAAGTTGAAGGAATGCTAATCCCTTCACGTTTACACGAACATATTATTTAAATATCTTTAAATATCAGATTTTATTATGGTTCTTATGAAAATGGGAATATATGCATAAATATGCAAAATAATTATGAAATATGTACGTGCATATGCAGTTATGGTAAAGTGTCCAAATATGCATTATATGCACAAAAAAATGCTAAAAACGTATTCTGAGGGTGGAAAATGGATAAGTACACAGTATAGAAGGAATATACCAAAAAACAACAAATATACATTTTGCATAAAATCCAGTCTCTAATTATAAGTTTCGGAATGCAAATAATAAGTGAAGTGAATAGACTACAATTTTTGGTTAAAAATGTGACGCATATCTACCAGATGTAATTCATTACAATTTGTTGCACCCAAGCGGCGGGGGGGGGGGGTAAATGAGACCTGTTTCATTTTTAAGCAACCATAGCGTAAAGCAAATTAATCCCCTTTAATTATACTTGCCTGTAATGTATAACATACATATGGGAAGCGCATTTTTTTCTTTGTTTCATTAAATCATTTTATAATAAGATATTTTAACGAAACCTCCCAAATTATATTTACTAGACGCTCGATACAATCGTAACTCAATCATTGACTTAATTACAGGAGATGGAAGATTTCATAAAATCAATTTTAGCTCGGAGAACTGGTGAAAGTCCGTCCAGTACAACAGTAACAACAATATGGTCCATAATAACGTCAATATTTTGTGTTGGTGGCATGATAGGAGGCGCTGTTACAGGTAGGATATTTTGGAAAATAAACCGCTTAAATTCTCTTATTGATTTTTCTTTTCTGAAAACAAGGGTTGGTGTCAGAACGGTTCGGAAGAAAAGGAGGTCTATTACTGAACAATGTTCTAGTTGTACTAGCAGTTATTTTCGAAGGAGCTGCTAAGCAAGCAGGTTCATTCGAAATGATCATTCTTGGCCGCTTCCTAATCGGTATCAATGCGGGATTAAACGCCGGACTTGCACCTATGTATCTGTCTGAAATATCACCGGTTAATTTGAGAGGAGCAATAGGTTCTGTTTATCAACTAGTCATAACGATTTCGATTTTGGTCGCGCAGATATTGGGTTTGACATCGATTTTGGGTACTTCAGATCATTGGCCAACACTATTGGTGCTAACTATAATCCCTGCGGCGTTCCAGGTATACCTAAAGAAAAATATTGAAGACTAAAGAGTCTTATTGTATGTGATCTTTTCAGTTGGTAACATTACCGATATGTCCTGAGTCACCTAAGTACCTTTTATTATCGAAGAATAAAGAGGTCGAAGCGCAACGTGCCTTGACTTGGTTGAGGGGTAGCAGTACAGTACAAGATGAAATGGATGAAATGCGGCAGGAGTACGAAGCCATTAAGATGTCTCCCAAAATTACTATAAAAGAATTAGTCGTAAATAATGCCCTTCGTATACCTTTAATTATTTCATTGGTTATGATGATAGCTCAACAATTGTCCGGTATTAATGCTGTAAGTCTTTGTAATACAATATTATAAATCAAACTGAAAATACTAAAACTCTACTTAATTTCAGGTTATTTTCTATTCCACGGCTATATTTACGGGCGCTGGTTTAACTTTGGAAGCAGCCACTTATGCAACTCTAGTCATCGGCGCCATCAACGTTTTAATGACCGTCATATCCGTTATTTTGGTCGAAAAAGCTGGACGCAAAACGCTCCTATTGATTGGTTTCGGCGGTATGGTCATCGATACCTTCTTGCTTACGATTGCCTTACAATTTTCTGTATGTTAAATGTTAAAATATATGACTTTGGCAATTTTTAACGAATCGTTTCTTCTTGCAGGGACACTCTTCTGTGGCAAGGTACATGTGCGTCTGTTTAGTTGTGGGTTTCATTATTTTATTCGCAACTGGTCCTGGATCTATACCCTGGTTTTTGGTATCGGAACTGTTTAGTCAATCAGCAAGACCTGCAGCGACATCTCTGGCCGTTTCAATCAATTGGATTGCAAACTTTCTAGTCACGATAGGGTTCCCGACCTTACAAGTATGTATGATTTTTGGTTGAAACAATAGACTAATGGTATTAGAATCATAATTTTTCTATTGCAAACTGGATTTCGGAACCCTAAATTTATTCACATTTAAAATTTCTTCTTTTACCATCACAAATTATACTAACTGTAATATATTATTCATAAACCGTGATAAACCATCTGTTATAAGTTCTGCATGATCGGTGAATGTAATATAATATAATAGTTTAACGACAATTACAAGGGGCACGTCCACCTATACTAGCATTTCATTCTCATTAGAAATCATCCGTACACGATATTCGGAGAAAACATCCTAGTACCTCCTGCTCTTCTGAGTGTCTGTAGAAATTTAAAATTAAACTTATAAAATCAAGCGATTTTATAAGCGACAAGAATTAAATTAAAAATATGTATAATCAATAGATATCGGTGAAGTAGTGCCGGTATGATTTGAATATACGCGCAATCTAACTAGCAACCATGACCGCTGTAATTAAACGTCAAATATAAGACATAACCTCAAAAACTTGATATATTGATCAGTAAGTAACATTTATTCTTTCGACATTTAAAAATTGGAGGAGTACCATTTATTAAATCGTGTTTTGTTGCGAAGTAATCAGAGTATGAAATAAATTGAAAGTAATCAATGAAAACAAATGTAATTCTGTGTTTCCTGGTAACTCTTAATACTTTCATCAGAAACTTCATCTCAATAGTGTGTTTTTTCTTTCTTGACATCTCACCATTGATGCATGGTGTAATCCCATTGCGGTTTCTATTCCTTTGTTTATATAATTATACTGTAACTGTAGTCGCTGTTATTTATTGTTCATCTTAATATCAACTCTTTTTCCATTTATTTTATTAAAAATTAATTTTAGTTTTTCTCAATTTATATTTAGTTTCTGGTCGTGTGTTTTTTCTTTTTAACTAGATACTGATACCCAAGTTTTCGTGTTGTTTCGTTTAGTGTTGGTAAAATACCTACTTATACAAGTGTCCCGTATCGTTATGTTCAAATTTTAGGAGTGTAAAGTAGACTTCATTTCAAGTAACAAAAACGCAGAACTTGTATATCCATTTTTATTTTTTTACAGATCTATGAATGTGATTGTCAGATCATGAAAAAAAATGTAATTCTAAAGTCAATAAAAACTGATTTTAATTAAAAAAGTTCAATTAATAATATTTTCGAAATGTCCACCTCCTTGTTGAATGCAGGCTTGTGCCCATAAGCCAACAGAAGAAGTACTTATCCGAATGTCATACTTGTTTTGTCGGATTTGCTCGGCAGCCAGGTGAATACGATCCAACAACTCTTCTCTTGTGTTCGAAACTTGCGCGTAGACTAAATTTTTAATGTACCCCCATAAATAAAAGTCAAGGGGATTAAGATCAGGTGCTCTGGGTGGCCACACAACAGGACCACCACGACCAATCCATCTTGGATAATTGACGTTAACCCAATTTCGGACAGCAATTCCGAAATGTGGTGGTGCCCCATCCATGTGAAACCAAATGTCTCGTCGAACATTCAGTGGGACATCCTTTAAAAGACCTGGCAGTTCGTCAATAAGAAATTGAAGGTATTTGATCGCATTTAACCTCCCAGGAAGAACGACAGGACCAATCAACAAGTCATCGATTAATGCGCCCAAACGTTAATAGAAAATTCATGTTGAAATTTAGATGGGCGTATAACTTTGGGATTTTCTGATGATCACCTGTGCAGGTTTTTCAGATTTGTAACACCACTTCTCGTGAACGTAGATTCATCTGTCCAGAGGACTGCAGAAATTAAAATGAAGCCGTAACTGTCTTAATATCCAGGTAGAATAAACTAGGCGAGCATAGTGGTCTGCCTCAAGCAAACCGTGTCCCCTGCGATAGTGATATGGATATAAGCCCTCACGTTTTAAAATTCGCCGAACTGTCGTTCGTGGCACTCCTAGTTGTCTAGCGATTCGACGTACACTCAGAGTTGGATCCCTTGTAACAATAGCTACTGCTTCTTGCTCTAAGTCTGCTGGCAAATACACTCCTCGGTCGAAAAAATAATCGCGCAGTCGGCATTCCCGAAATTGTCTGTGTACTTCCAGAAACGTTCTGTAATGAGGAATGCGCCTATCGGGAAACCGATGTCGGTATTCAATAACTGCTTCACGTGCACTGCCGTTACAGTAACCATACACAAAATTCATGTCCGCATACTCTTGAGAAAAAAAATCGGTAAGGCATTTTGAATAAAGAAAACGCGTCCACTCACTAATAAGCTGTTGTATGAACTAAAACGTAATGTAATCCTTTATTAAAAAATGAAACGTTAACAGTCATCTGAACATTTGTTTATTGTATGATATTTATGGTTCAGCACTTACGAAATAACTAAGAACCTTCTTTATCATAAATCAATTTCCAGTACTCTTTTTTGTAGATCTCCAAGAAATTACTGTATGCACTACGACACGTGTTTATTTATTTTAGGATAACATTTTATTATGCGACGTTAACAATCACAGGCCTGTTATTGAATCGTTTAACTTTTTTTAAATAAAATCAGTTTTTATTGACTTTGGGATTACATTTTTTTCATGATCTGACAATCACATTCATAGATCTGTAACTTTGAAACAAATAAAAATGGATAAAGTTTTGCATTTTTGTTACTTGAAATGAAGTCTACTTTACACTCTTGAAATTTGAACATAACCATACGGGACACTTTTATAAATACATCCATTTTCGCCTTTCTTAACATCTTACCATTTTCTATTCCTTTGTTTTTATATCATTATACTGTAGTCGCTTGTTATTTATTGTTCATCTTAATATCAATTCTTTTTCTATTTATTTCACTAAAAATTAATTTAATTTTTTCTCAATTTATATTTAGTTTCCGGACGTCAGCGGTTCATTTCAGATTCCTAAATTGTTTATCATGTTTTCCTCATTTTCTTACAAAAATCACATTTTCCGCAAATATGCATGATTGGATTTACTAGTTTTGGGTTTCTATGTCCTGTGTATAATATTAGTTATACATTTATTGCCTTTCCGGCTGCGTTATTAATGGTCAAAATTAATAGCATCGGGTTTAATATTCCACGTTTCCACAATTATATATTAGATGGGAATTTTTATGTTTCCATATTGTCATATTACATATGCCCTGTTGTTTTTGAATAAACCCATTTGTTGCTCAGATAATCGGGTAATCTTTTGTACTTTTTCTTGCTACTGTCGTAGGTGTTTCATTGAATATTTTTTATTTTGCCATAATTAAAGTTATTATGCATATGAGAAACCTACCTAAAAATGTATCTATACTCAACCCAAGTGAGGGGGTAAAAAGCACAAAGAACTAAATAACTTTTGCCTAAATAATTTATGAAAGAGTTGGGAATCTTCCCAACAATTAAACAAATACTGTCGATGCTTTAACTTAAATAATGATACTAATCTATTGCTTTATATGTAGATATTGTTATAAATAATATAATTTTCGGATAATCAACAGTATATTTAGCAATATTAACACAGTACATGTAATAAATGCAAGCATTGAAGTAACGAGGAAATTATGCAAGTTTTACGTACGTTAATACCATAACGTAAGAAAAATGAAGTCATTAATTTCATTGTCGAAATGATTAACCGCAAACATGGAATTACAAACATGAATAATTTTCCTAATAAACGGAAATGAACCCACATTTTGTGAATTGAAACCATAAAGATAACATAATAATAAAACTAATTGATTATGGAATTAATTTACCAAAAATTTGACGTATTTAATATGCCTCATCGATTACTGATAATCAGTTTTTAATTACAAATTTAGATGTAATTAGAATTTGTGATTTGAAAACTGCGAAATATACTTTAATCAGATATCCAGCAAATATACTGGGTGAGAAATCGTTTGTGTTGAAGCTTCTCCAGATTCTACACCATCCGCATCTGACGACGTGTTATAGAAGAGCACCTTTTTTCTTGGAATTAAAGATAGTCGTTTTTCTTTTAACACTGACTTAAGCCGATTAAACTGATCGTAGTAGATCTAGGGTACAGGGGTTTGAAACTTTAAATTGGACGACACCTTTATTATTCCACCAAAAAGATAACCACACCTTATAACTTTTTACTCTATTGGTGCTTCTTCTTTTATTATCCACTATTTTCGACTCTTGAGTTTTTATAAAGAGACCCATACCTCGTTACCAAACACTATTTGGCCCAGAAAATATTCTTTCCTCAGATGCAATAACAAACAAGAGCCCATACTATCTTTCTGTGTACGCTTATATTGGGAAGTTCATGTGGAACTAATTGGCTTAATTTACAAATCTTTCCAAAAGCGTGTAAGTCTCGATGAATGGTTTAATGTCCAAATCCAAGTTCTTTGCTTGGGATTTTGTTCCATCAGGGTTTACAGAACGTTTTCATCGACCTTGATAGATTTTCCAAAGCAAGCCTCGTCTTCTAGGTTGTAGTTTGCGACGCGAAATTTTTGGAACTACCATGTTTACTGACTTTGGCTTATTGGTTGTTGTATGTTTTGGTGCATTAAGAAATTAATGGATCTTTAAATTATTTATTTTCTTATATTACACTTCACTACCTACTACAGTCTATTTTTAAAGTAGAGAGACGAATTTCTGAACGTACGCCTGGCCCAAAGTACATGCACGAAAATCTTGAAAACAATTTGTACGCGGCAAAATTCAAATAATTTTTGCATTTGTGACACGCATATATTAAGTATAGACCTATGCAGAAATCAACAACAGGAATTTATCTAGGATGACAGAAGAGGAAAGAAATTAAGTAAATATTAGAAAGTGTAAACGGAGAATAGATAAGATACATAACATTTATTTATTATAATACAAAATATACATTAATAATACATTTATTGTAAACTTACTGGTTCAGCAAAAATTACATTCAAATATTTATTTACAGAAATGCAAATGTAATAAAAATATTTATCATAAACTTATGAGCTGCTCATAACTATTAGAAGTAAATTAATATATCTCTAAATTATGATGATGATATCGAACTACAATCAAAATCTTCACTGTCACTCTCCTCTTCAACTCTAATGATGAATGGTTCTACTACTTCGTCAATTATTGCATCAAGATCTTTCATACGGGATTCTTCTTTTATAACATGATTTATGCATTTTAGCCAAGTAGTAGCTGTTACATTTCCCAAGGCGTCAAGTAATAATTGTCTCACTTCAGATAATTTAAAGGTTTTGTTTTTGGCAGCCACTTCATTCTTTATTTGGGCCCAAACAAGCTCGATAGGGTTCAGTTCGCAGTGGCAAGGAGGTAATCGTAACACAGTTTTATTTTGTGATTTTGCTAGTTCATCAATAACATAGGAATTATAAATATTCTTATGAATTTTAACCAAGCTTAACAGTTCAGCTCTGACCATATCCTCATCATATTGTATTTCCTTACTTGTTAGCCAATTTTGAATATCCACCTTTCTCCATGATGATGATGGTGGCTTTTCTATTTTACGACTATGATATGATGCATTATCTATAACTATAACAGCATTGTCAGGTAAATAGTTTAATATTCGCGAGAACCATTCTTCAAAAACAGTGGCATTCATTTCATCGTGGTAATCAGTGGTTTTCTTTCCTTCAAATAATAATAAGCCATCTTTTACAAAGCCATTACAACTTCCAATGTGCAACAAAATAAGACGACGTCCCTTTCCTGCTGGATTTTTTAATCCAGTTGTAAGCCCTTCGATAAAGGCTTGTCTACGACTGTGAATACTTGTGTCAGTCCACACTTTCTGTACTGTATGACCTGACCCTCATTCACCCAAGTTTCATCCAAATAGAAAATTGATCTGTCCTGAGCTCTATATTGTGAAATATCTCTGAGATATTGTCGCCTCCATCTTACAATGTCATCTCTTTCGGTCAAAATACTATTTCTGCTCCTTTTTAAGTATCTAGAGGACATAGCACAATTATATACATGTATTTCTATATAATAAATATTTCTTACTTAAAGTTCATTTGCTTTATTAGCAAATACAATGTTGATCGACTCATGTTTGGCAAATCTTCGTCATTTCTTACTTGCACCAGCACCTTATCTAATGTCGGAGGTTCATTTTGTCGAAACATATTGTGAACTATTTGGCGTATAGCAGTTTTCACAGTCTCATCAAAGGATTTCAGTAAAGAAGGCCTACCACTTATCTTTTTAGGATCTGCACATTTTCCAGAGGCTTTATACTCCTTAACCACCCGATACACTGTTGCTCTTGAAATTCCTGTAAGCATACTCTGTAAAATATAGATCATATGTAATAAATAGTATTCACTTGTCTACTACGTCAGAAATTTGTTTTATCATGTCAAGTTTCTTGATATTGGGTGTATCGGCTATAATTTTCTTGTAAGCATTGATCAGGGTCTGCTTTTCGGTACTACGCAAATGATTCGTATTTTCACGCTTTTTCGGAGGAGAACAAGCATGTTCACGGCCAGCGGCACTTGTACTTGGTTGTGCATCCATATTGGAGACCAACTATAAAACTCTTTTAATTGTATTTATTTCAATATATTGCTTATAAATTACTTACGAGTGTATCTGATAACTATTACTGTCGAACTCCGAAAAGAACTGGTAAAGTATATAATGAAATAACGGAGAAATAATAGAAACAAGGCTTAATTATAAAGAATGTCAGTTGATCAGAATCTGAGCAAGATTTGTACGGTGTCATTTGGCCTTGCTTTCAACCAATGAGATTTCACTGTCAAAGTGGTCTGTTCAGAAATTCGTCTCTCTACTTTAAAAATAGAGTATACATATTTTACAACTAGGTGCCAGACTTAGCTTTCTTAATCTAACTTCATGCATATAAAGCATGTCCATTTTTCCGTTCTTATAAATTGGTAATTACTAGAGCTGAGGATGTTTGGGGTATAACCATGGTTATATCATGTAACCATAGTAAATTACTATGGTTACATGATATAACCATGGTTATACCGCAAACATCCTCAGCTCTAGTAATTACGATTTTCCAGTTCTTCTATTATCGTTTTTATATCTGGATTATTTCTTGAAGGTCTGAGATGATAACTGTTTCTTCTCACAATCCTCTCATTTTCCCTCTGTACAAAATATGATCTCGGCGTTCTTGCTCGTCCAACAAGACTTTCTGGAGTCCAGTTCTTTCTATCCTTTACTGTCACATCTCTTTATTTGGAATCTTTCTTTTCTTTAGCTGTTCTATCGTGCCTTAATCATTACTTGTTTTTGCAACAAGTATAGCAAACGCCAAATAAGTTGGCGGGAGGAGTGGGTGCGCAGAAGTCATGTTTAAAAACGTCCACCCCCCACTACTCAAGTAATTGTCAGAATACATTTGTCATTGACGTTTGACGGAACATAATGCTTTGCTAGGGGATCATAAAGTGATACACGTTCAGAGGTTAGAATTATTTGACATTTGATGTAAAATCAAATACAAATCTCCCCACTACTTCTAATCCTGCGCGATCTTACCCCTCCTCGCGCCAACTTATTTGGCGTTTGCTATATCTGCTTCAATCGGTATTACAGTATTTGAAATCGAAATGTACAACAAATAAAAATTACAATGCATTTTTCTTTTCAATGGCATTATTTCTAACCGCTTGGAAAAGTAGTTGATTACAATTAGATAATCCTTAGTACTATACAGGCTGATTCATTTTCGGCCCTCACCATGGGGATCTCTCTTATTATTGGAGATAGAGTATAGGTTTAAATTTGGCAAAGTTGTTAAATTTTGTGTTTGTTATAAATCCGTAAAGAAAATAGACCTGTGACAAATGACCTTCGTTATTTAAAAAAAAACGCGAAAACCCCATTTTCTTCTTTTACCTGTAGCACCGACATTTGGCCTTGTAGAGAAAAAATAAAAACACATCCTTGTGGCCATTTCTAAACCTCTATCCAGTGGTGTACTCTAAATTTTTATACGATGTTTCATTTCTTTCTGGCCATCATCAACTATCTAATTTCTTATAGGCGCCATATTGGATTTAGACATCTTCAGAAATAATTTTTTTTCTGATTTCAACCATGTACCATATGCTGACTAAAGTTTTTGACATTAGGTTTTATTTGAAAGAATAAATTATAAGATTAAATAAGGTAGCCTTTGAAATTTCAATCTGTCAAACATTGTTCATTAATAATACAAAAATACACTAACGAAGAGAAACGAGATATGATAAGTATTTTTTATTCTTCGAACCGAAATTCAACAGTAGCGAGTACAAGATAACAAAAACATTAATAAAAATACATAGAAAAGTAAACAATAAACAATTACAGTAAATGTTCAATTATCTGGCCATCTTCGGTAATGCACAATTGGGCACGCCTTCTGGCATTTTGTACTGCCCTTTGTATAGTTCTTCTAGGAACTGCATCGAAGGCATTCTGAAGTCTGTCTCGTAATTCTTCAATGTTTTGTGGCGCATCTACTTTATAAATATTATTTTTAACATATCCCCATAAAAAAAAATCTAGCTGACAAATCAGGTGATCTCGCAGGCCATTCAACAACTCCCCTATTTCCAATCCAACGGTTTGCAAACTCTTGATTTAAGAAATTTCTAACAACAGCTGCATTGTGTGCTGGCGCGCCTACTTGTTGCCACCATAAATATTGTAATTGATTTAATGGGATATTGTCGTCAAGATAGTCAGATGCGTATGTACGTAAAATGTTTAAATATCTTTCTCTATTTAAATGTTCTTCATACATAACTGGTCTTAAGAGACGATTTGCCAAAATACCCATGCAAACGTTTATTCCAAAACGATGTTGTGGCCTTCTAGCCCTGTTTTGTCGGGGATTTTGTACTGCCCAATAGTGCTCCGTATTTCTGTTGAACATTCCAGAATTTGTAAATTTTGTTTCATCTGACCAGATGATTTTGCTTAAAAACTTTTCGTCATTTTCTATCCTTCCCATTAACCAATTACAATATTCTAGCCTTCTCAAATTATCTCCAGGCAGTAAAGAATGACTAACATGGATCCTGTATGGTTTAAACCTACTTTTATGTAAAGTTCTCCAAACTCTGGACTGGCACAAATTTAATTCTGACGCTACTTCGCGTGTAGAAATTGATGGATTATTATTTATCTATAAAAATACAAGATTAACATGAAATTTGAAAACACGCTTTTAATTTACCATTTGTAAAATATCTTGTCGATTTTCATTTAAATTCCTGTTGTCTTGACCATTACGCGGCTTAGTAAACGATCCATTCTCGACCAAATTTCTGTCGAGATCTAGAAAAATGGTACGATGAGGCTGTTGTCGTTCTGGATATAATTGTAGATATCTTGATATCTTCGTTAGTGTATGACATTTTTGTATTATTAATGAACAATAAATGAAATGTTTGACAGATTGAAATTCCATGGCTACCTTATTTAATCTTATAATTTATTCTTTCCAATAAAACCTAATGTCAAAAACTTTAGTGAGCATGTGGTACATGGTTGAAATCAGAAAAAAAACTCTTTCTGAAGATGTCTAAATCCAATATGGCGCCTATAAGAAATTAATTAGTTGATGATGGCCAGAAAGAAACGAAACGTCATATAAAAATTTAGAGTACACCACTGGATAGAGGTTTAGAAATGGCCATAAGGATGTGTTTTTATATTTTCTCTACAAGGCCAAATGTCGGTGCTACAGGTAAAAAAAGAAAATGGGGTTTTCGCGTTTTTTTTTAAATAACGAAGGTCATTTGTCACAGGTCTATTTTCTTTACGGATTTATAACAAACACAAAATTTAACAACTTTGCCAAATTTAAACCTATACTCTATCTCCAATAATAAGCGAGATCCCCATGGTGAGGGCCGAAAATGAATCAGCCTGTATAGACAAATATCCGCTGTTAAATTTTCAAATGACAGTTGTGGTATCCTACGACATTAAAAGTTCTTTAATATTTGCCGATCTAATTGTTAACACATTTTGCATTTAAGTTTGATCGATCTTCATTTTTGGCCAATAATATTAGGTTCTTGCCTTTGCCTTGATTTTGGTAATCTCTATGTGATTTCCGATGTAATAGTCTTAGAGAATTCTCTCTTAATTTCACTCGAACTATTTACCTGTGTCCGTAAAAGGGGAGAACTTTTCTATTATTTGGATATCTTTAATTATTTTGTACTTTATCTCCAAGTCTCCTTTTTAACTTATTTGACCATCCATTCTGTACATATTTTTTAATCGCTTTTAAATTTTTACTTAGCCAGTTAGTTTTAATATTTTCGCAACGTCATGTTTTATATTTTGGTTAAAGCATTAAGAAACTAATAGATCTGTAAAACGGGTTTTCTTATATTACATTTAACTAGAATAAAATCAGTTAAGATTGACCGGCAGAAAATATGTGAACTATATTGCCGAACACCTTACCCTCCGCTTACCATCCTTAATGTACACTCTTGTCAACAATTTCCTACAAATTAAAAAATAATTGTTTAGTTCAAATATTCAAGTTGATTTTCCTTGCATTATCAAAAACAGCGTTAAATAAATGTTCTTCTATAAATACAAGTGTCCTGTATCGTTATGTTCAAATTTTAGGAGTGGAATGTAGACTTCATTTCAAGTAACAAAAACGCAAAACTTGTATATCCATTTTTATTTGTTTCAAAGTTACAGATCTATGAATGTGATTGTCAGACCATTAAAAAAAATGTAATCCTAAAGTCAATACAAACTGATTTTATTTAAAAAAAAGTTATACGATTCAATAACAGGCCTATGATTGCTAACGTCGCATAATAAAATGTTATCCTAAAATAAATAAACACGTGTCGTAGTGCATACAGTAATTTCTTGGAGATCTACAAAGAGAGTACTGGAAATTGATTTATGATAAAGAAGGTTCTTACTTATTTCGTAAGTGCTGAACCATGAATTTCATACAATAAACAAATGTTCAGATGACTGTTAACGTTGCATTTTTTAATAAAGGATTACATTACGTTTCAGTTCATACAACAGCTTATTGGTGAGTGGACACGTTTTCTTTATTCAAAATGCCTTACCGATTTTCGTCTCAAGAGTAGGCGGACATGCATTTTGTGTATGGCTACTGTAGCGGCAGTGCACGTCAAGCAGTTATTGAATACCGACATCTGTTTCCCGATAGGCGCATTCCTCATTACAGAACGTTTCTGGAAGTACACAGACAATTTCGGGAATGCGGACTGCGTGATTATCTTTTCGACCGAGGAGTAAATTTGCCACCAGACTTAGAGGAAGAAGCAGTAACTATTATTACAAGGGATCCAACTCTCGATGTACGTCGAATCGCTAGACAACTAGGAGTGCCACGAACGACAGTTTGACGAATTTTAAAACGTGAGGGCTTATATCCATATCACTATCGCAGGGGACACGGTTTGCTTGAGGCAAACCACTATACTCGTCTAGTTTATTCTACCTGGATATTAAGACAGTCACGGCTTCATTTTAATTTCTGCAGAACAGTCCTCTGTACAGATGAATCTACGTTCACGAGAAGGTGGTGTTACAAATCTGAGAAACCTGCACAGGTAGTCATCAGAAAATTCCAAAGCTATACGCCCATCTAAATTTCAACATGAATTTTCTATTAACGTTTGGTCGGCCCTAATCGATGACTTGTTGATTGGTCCTATCGTGGTTAAATGAGGACAGTTACCTTCAATTTCTTATTGACGAACTGCCAGATCTTTTAGAGGATGTCCCACTGAATGTTCGACGAGACATGTGGTTTCACATGGATAGGGCACCACCGCATTTCGGAATTGCTGTCCGAAATTGGGTTAACGTCAATTATCCAAGATGGATTGGTCGAGGTGGTCCTGTTGCATGGCCACCCAGATCACCCGATCTTAATCCCCTTGACTTTTATTTATGGGGGTACATGAAAAATTTAGTCTACGCGCAAGTTTCGAACACAAGAGAAAAGTTGTTGGATCGCATTCACCTGGCTGCCGAGCAAATCCGACAAAACAAGTATGAAATTCGGATAAATACTTCTTCTGTTGGTTTACAGGCACAAGCCTGCGTTCAACAAGGAAGGAGGTGGACATTTCGAAAATATTATTAATTGAGCTTTTTTAAATAAAATCAGTTTTTATTGACTTTAGGATTACATTTTTTTTTCATCATCTGACAATCACATTCATAGATCTGTAACTTTGAAACAAATAAAAATGGATATACAAGTTTTGCGTTTTTGTTACTTGAAATGAAATCTACTTTACACTCCTAAAATTTGAACATAACGATACGGGACCGGGACACTTGTATAAAACAAACTATTTATTTAAAAGTTATACGCGATGAGTAAAGAAACACTTTCTTTTCTTTAAGAATAATAGGTACAGTCGTGGCCAGATAAATGTAGTACAAGCTTTTCTTAATAAATTTTTATGGTGTAAGTTAGTATTTTGACAATTATATGTCAAATCATTTTAAATTTTATTAAACGTCAAACATATTTTTAAGATGGCACGAAAGCTAACCGCAACTGATAAAGTTCGTATATTAATTAAATTACTAGAAGGGTACAGTATTATGGAAATTGCGCAGAAAATTCAGTTAAATAAAACCACCGTGATGAAGGTTAAGAAAAGATGGGAGACTGATGAGAGCATAGACAGAAAGCCGGGTACTGGGCTTAAAAGAATTTCGACTGAACAGCAGAACCATAATCTAGTTCAACATCTCCGAGAACATCCTTTCGATTCAGTGAAAGTAGCAGTTGCGGAGACCATTTTTCCTGGTTCACGTAGAACTGCAAGCAGTAGAATAAGGGATAGCGACATAAGGTCGCGTATTGCAGCCAAAAAAATTCAGGTTAGTGAAGAAAGGAAGCAAGCCAGGCTTTTGTTCGCATTAAATCATATAAACAATGGACCTGAGTTTTGGGAAAATGTAGTTTTCACTGATGAGAAAACATTAAAAGAATTATATTCATATTTTGGAAAATCTTATGTTACCATCAGTCCAACATGAGTATCCTGAAAACATTTTTATATATCAGCATGACAATTGCCCAGTTCATAGTGCAAACATAGTGCCGCGATGGATGGAAGAGCATAACATTGAGATTTTGCAATGGAGTGCCAAGAGTGCGGACATGAACCCAATAGAAAACGTATGGGCCGAGATGACCAAAAGTATGTCACGTATAAGATTTCAAAATCAGGACCAATTGTGGGAAGCAATTCAAAATTCTTGGCAATCTCTCATTCACAAACCAAATTATTTTAGAAGTCTGGTGGCTTCCATGCCTAGAAGATTAAGGGCAGTAATTGATGCTGATGGCGGTCCAACAAAATATTAGCTTTTTGTTAAAAAATTTTTACTATTAAAGTTATTTTTCGTATTCCTTAATTCAATTTTAAATTTAAATTTAACTTATTATTATACTTTTAACTTATATTTCTTAACTCAAACAATAATAAAGTAAATATATTCCAGTATGATCTGACATTTGATTTTATTATGACAAGTAGCTTAAGCTGAAGCTCGTCTTACAATAATAATATATCAAATTTATGACATATATGAAATTTAAGGTTGTACTACATTTATCTGGCCATGACTGTACCTAAAATTTTTTCGGACACTCAATGGACTATATACATTTTATAAATTATTTGAAAAATACATGACAAGCGCAAGAATCAAACAACCGTTTCCATCACTGCGGCAACTAAGTTCATCAGGGGTTTTATCAAAATTGTCACTATCATTTAATGATTTACAGTTACAACAGTGTACAAGTTTAACGTTGATAGTTGTAGGTACGTTTTATTCATTCTAATAAAAAATTAATAATTTTGATGCTATAAAGAAATGGTTGTTATAAAGAAAAAACATACTTTTCTTTACGATTTATAATAAGAAAATGTAGTCCATTTCATTGAGTTTCCGAAAAATTCATTTAAAATATAATCATTAACATAACCTCATCATTTTCATGCCGTGATTTTTATATTTGACACCTTAAATTTATTACTCGGATTGTACCATTTAAAACGACAGTGCTGCTTTGATCGGTCAATCTTAAATGGTTTTACTATACTTACTATCCGTTTTACAAGCACCTACATTTATATCAGTTATTTCTTAAGTATCAACTTAACCCACTTAACCTAAAATACATGCATATATAACAGTATTCGCATTTTTCATGGTGTCATTGGCTTTACCAAATTCTTAAAACATAATATGCTAAATATGAAACTTAAAAAAAAACAATTCTAAAGACTGAAATGTACTCTTCAAAGCGTGTACTAAGAAAGACGCCAATAAATTCGTACTCTATTACTTTTATTACATGTAATAAAAATATCATATACCTATAAAAAAATACTTTTAACTTAATGTACAATAACCCTCTGAAGTAATGGGGACACCTTTGCATATAGGCAACACAAATTGCAGACAAGTAACAAGTTAAGCCTCACGTCTTCTATTTGATTAAGTGGTATATCTAAATATGAGGACAGCTTGCTGTAAGTATGCAATTTGTAGGTGTCTCATTAGTATAATGCAATCTAAATCACTTTCACATTAACCCACTAAGTTACCTCGTGTGTTGTACATAATTAAAATAGTAAATACGTCGAATTATACTAAATGTTTATTGTCTTTGTTACAGCTTGCGATTGGCTCGTACGTTTTCATAATATTCACGATTATATTGGTATTAGTTACCATCTTCATCTATAAGAAAGTTCCCGAAACGAAAAACAAAACCATGGAAGAAATCTCGGCCATTTTCAGGCAACAATCTTATCAATGAAAAATGATGAAGTAAAGCAACTGTACATATTGAAAGAAGACTCAGTAGTTTATTAGTGAAACGTTATTTATTGAAAATGCTATATACTCGAAGTGGATTAACTCAATTTTAACTGTATGTATGTAAGTAACATTTGTGTAAGTAAATAGTTAATTTAAGTCAATTCAATATGCAAAGCAATGTATCATAAAAATTGTTTAAATCTATTTCAAGTATATGAAGACGAAAGTGATCAAAATTGTAAAAAAGAGTAATTTATCGAACGCTATTTTGTGTTAAAAGTATGCGAAGCCAAGTTATCTTATTATATGTAATATAAGCGAAATTATGACTAGGTTTATCTCGCAAAATTGAATCGGAGTGATTTAAACCGCTTGAAATTAATTTAGCGAAATGTTTATCTTACAAGCTCGACAAATGCAAATTCAAATTTAGTCGATTGAAAATCAAGTATTTATTATCTTCATTATATTTATATAACATACATTAGGGTAAACTTACCACATTAATTCATTAAATGATCGACTTGTCAATCATTTTGTTATTATATTTGTATAGGTTATGTCTAATAACGCGAGTATTCATAATACAACTGTTGCTAATTTTACATATATTGCATAGTGAAACTAGTAATATATAATTAATTTGGTCAAACCATTTATCTTGCAAATATGAAATGGCCTATTTTAATTAGAAAATCTCAAGCGCCATGAACCCACCGAGATAAACATAGTCTATATTATTTTAGAGAAACCGGGAAGAGAAGAACCGGTTCGTACTAAATTAATATGCTATTATACTATAATAGGAAATATTTAAACTCTCTGTAATTATCAAACATGTTTTGTTTCATGTCAGAGTTTATTTAATTGTAAATGTTGTACATTTTTTTAATATATAAGGACATTAAATTTATTCTTATTTATGTTACTGCGATGGTATTCGTAATATTTCGAGTTTTGTGTTCTAATCGTTTCTGTCTCATACCTCCATATTTCTCTCTCTAATTCGATAAAAGAATCCTCTCGAAATGACAATATCATGATATGGGTTTAAAAGTGTACGTATTTTTTTTTTGTACTGACATTTTATATGTAATTGCAATTTATATTATTTAATTTAATTTTAACATAGCAAGTTCTCGTAGCGATTATTACTGAAGTTTGCGTTGCAAATGTGTATTTTTAGCGCCCTAAATATTGTATATTATTGTTGCAATTGTTTGTAACGTAATAAAAGACGATTTTATTTATTAACTGGCGTTTTTATTTGATTCCCAAAACGTTAACTAATGAAATCAAGAAGAAAATGTTTGAACAACTATATCTACCAAAATATAACAATAATATAGTATTTTTACGATAAAAGAGCAGTTGCGTCATAACCAGTAATAGCAATTCTGAAAACCTAAATGAATGTAGTACCGCGATATCATAAAGTTTCTGGGTCAACGGTGGCCATGGGGTGAAAAACGTCTGTCTTAATTTATATCATCCTTTTGAGAAAAATCTGATAAAATTTTCAGGTTATGTGTCATACTGACATTAAGATTAATAATTGACAAATTTTAACGTCAGCATGACACTTAACCTGAAAATTTTATCAATTTTTCTCAAAAGGATGATATAAATTAAGACAGACGTTTTTCACCCCATGGCCACCGTTGACCCAGAAACTTTATGATATCGCGGTATATGCAACTTCTCCAACATTTTACGAAATTTGTTTTATCACTGTTACCGATTCCGTACAATGTTGTCACGTATGATCATCGTATGATATCCGCCTGTGATCTAGTGTTGTTCCGTCTACCGATTTTTCGGTAGATCTACCGATTTTTCTACACTTCTACCGATCTATCGATGAAGCCATCATATCTACCGATTTTTAAACGAATGAGAAAAAATAAATAAAATTGTGCTAAAACTGTTTATATTCATGTAAATAATACGTGTTAATGTAAGTATTTATAGGGGTATTTTTTTTTAATGTATAATAAAGAATAAAAATACAATATAATAAATTACTACTATCATGGCATTCATCTTTAATCTATGACTATACTAAATAGAAAATTAAAACAGGCAAGCAATTTTATAAGTAGGGACAGTAATAAAAGCTACTATGGATTGTAGTCGATATAATGCTTGAATTCAAAGGCAACAATTATGTATGTCGGTAGGTATTTATTTGCACGCTTCTCAATCGCTCTTTATTCTAAATAAAGGGACTATTCTGGTTAAAAATTATCTTAAAGAAACATTGTTTTTCAAATAAAAATACTTATTCCCCCGAAAATAATTATTTCAAAATACTACAACAATGAAATAACCCTTTTCATTCGAACAAATGAATGAATGAAATACAACATATCATTCAATAATAAATAAAAGCGATATCTATTTGGATATTTGCTTATTTCTATGAGTTTAAAACAGTGGGGCATCTTGAGTGAAGGGTTTGTTTCTGTTTTTGCATTTAAAATTTGAAATCAGTATCCTATACCGGTTCTAGAAGAACACATACATAGGTGTCACTTGTTTTTTTGTTTTAATTAATATACCTAGTGTTAAAATATGAGTAGTGACAGTGACTGTGAATAAACTGGCCCAACTAATATAGCAAAAAAAATAAAATATTCCCAAAATTATAAGGAAGATTGGGAAAAGCTGGAAGACTTTGAGAGATGGCTTTCTAGAAGTAAAAAGGGAAAAAATTTTGCAAGATGTAAGATCTGCAGTAAAGACATTAATATTTCTAGCAAACTCTTAAATGATTCCCAACATGGCTATTTAAAAGGCAGATCCACTAGCACAGCAATTACTGAGCTTTTGGACCATATTGCAGATGCTTTTGATCGCAAGGAAGTGGTGATTCTTGGTTGCTGCGATGTGAGTAAGGCCTTTGACTCCATGGACCATCCAATACTTTTACAGAAACTGCACAGATACGGCGTGCGAGGACGAGCAACTGAACTTATTTCCTCTTACTTAATGAACAGAAAGCAAGCAGTCTACTGGACTAATAAATATTCGAATACATTATCGATAAATCGAGGGGTTCCACAGGGGTCAATATTAGGTCCTCTGCTCTTTCTAATTTACGTGAATGATCTACCTTATAACATATCTGCAGGGAAAGTTACCCAGTTTGCGGATGATACATCCGTTTTGGTTCGGGCCCAGGAAATGGGAGAGGGAAGTATGAATTTGGAGCATGCACTAATGGAGGCAGGCGAATGGTTTGGCAGTAACCTCCTGAAGCTAAATCAAGATAAAACACAGCAGTTAGCACTTACAACAAAAAGGATCTCTAATGAGAGCATCAAATTTCTGGGTCTACAACTCACCAGCGACATGAGTTGTGATTGCCATGTGGAAGATTTGTGTCGCCGCCTTGCTGCGGCTGTTTATTCTATTCGTAGGATAAAACAGGTTAGCAACATACAAAGCAGCTCGAACGGCCTACTTTTCTAATTTTCAGAGTAGAGCTACATATGGCATCCTAGCGTGGGGTGCGTCAGGTGCAGCTGAGTCGGTGTTTAAAATGTAAAAAAGTGCCATTAGGGCTCTTAGTAGTGTGTCCAGCAAAACTAGCTGCAGGCAACTGTTTAAAACACATAGAATACTGACCTTACCATCCTTGTATGTACTTACCTGTCTGGAGTATGTCCACAATACACACCAAAAGTTCTACTTAAATAGTAATTTCCACAATTACGGCACCAGGAATAGAAATAACATAGTGATACCATACCATCGGTTACAGAGAAGTCAAATGAGTTCAAATTACCTAGCCTTAAAAATTTACAATAAAATTCCCAATGGAATGAAAGGCCTGGATCGTGGACGATTTAAAATCAAAGCCAAAGACATACTACTAAAGGAGTGTTTTTACTCGTTAAGTGATTTTTTCAATCATCAATTTTAATGTGTTTTTTCTTTTATTGTTATTTGTACTTTTCTCATTTATATTTTATACTGAATATATCAATATGACGTATGTATGTATATATACATCAATAAATATTATTATTATTATTATTGATATTAAAGATTTAATTTTCGTAAGTCTATATTATTTATTAACAAATCGGAGACTGTGGCTTATAAGTGAATAAAATAAAATTAAAAAACCCTTACCACAATAGAATTTAATGATTCTAAATACGAATTTCTACAACCACGTTGTCATCTTCAGTAGAAAAAACAGTGTAACACTTGAACGCACAAAAACACTCACAGAAGAATGGTTCTGAACGTCTTCTAGTTTAACACTAATTATTAAAGCAAGAAAAATAGGAAAACCATTAAAAAATATTCGAATTCTTGGAATTTATTTTTAAATTCGTTTCATTACAATATTTGCCATTAAAATATTCTGACTCAATATTAATTTCCAAATTTATATTACAACATAATTTAAGGATTAGTTTCATAATTGGATGCTGAATGTATGTTAAATTACGGCTTTTATAATATTTCTAAACGGTTTTTCTATAGAATTTACAAATAATGAGTTAATGCTCTTGCATGAATAGGTGGGGTTTACCAAAATGTAGGTAATTTTTGTAGCATTTAAGATTGAAGATTTTAGTGTTAAACTATAGTCTATTTTTAAAGTAGAGAGACGAATTTCTGAACGTACGCCTGGCCCAAAGTACATGCACGAAAATCTTGAAAACAATTTGTACGCGGCAAAATTCAAATAATTTTTGGATTTGTGACACGCATATATTAAGTATAGACCTATGCAGAAATCAACAACAGGAATTTATCTAGGATGACAGAAGAGGAAAGAAATTAAGTAAATATTAGAAAGTGTAAACGGAGAATAGATAAGATACATAACATTTATTTATTATAATACAAAATATACATTAATAATACATTTATTGTAAACTTACTGGTTCAGCAAAAATTACATTCAAATATTTATTTACAGAAATGCAAATGTAATAAAAATATTTATCATAAACTTATGAGCTGCTCATAACTATTAGAAGTAAATTAATATACATATCTCTATAAATTATGATGATGATATCGAACTACAATCAAAATCTTCACTGTCACTATCCTCTTCAACTCTAATGATGAATGGTTCTACTACTTGGTCAATTATTGCATCAAGATCTTTCATACGGGATTCTTCTTTTATAACATGGTTTATGCATTTTAGCCAAGTAGTAGCTGTTACATTTCCCAAGGCGTCAAGTAATAATTGTCTCACTGCAGATAATTTAAAGGTTTTGTTTTTGGCAGCCACTTCATTCTTTATTTGGGCCCAAACAAGCTCGATAGGGTTCAGTTCGCAGTGGTAAGGAGGTAATCGTAACACAGTTTTATTTTGTGATTTTGCTAATTCATCAATAACATAGGAATTATAAATATTCTTATGAATTTTAACCAAGCTTAACAGTTCAACTCTGACCATATCCTCATCATATTGTATTTCCTTACTTGTTAGCCAATTTTGAATATCCACCTTTCTCCATGATGATGATGGTGGCTTTTCTATTTTACGACTATGATATGATGCATTATCTATAACTATAACAGCATTGTCAGGTAAATAGTTTAATATTCGCGAGAACCATTCTTCAAAAACAGTGGCATTCATTTCATCGTGGTAATCAGTGGTTTTCTTTCCTTCAAATAATAATAAGCCATCTTTTACAAAGCCATTACAACTTCCAATGTGCAACAAAATAAGACGACGTCCCTTTCCTGCTGGATTTTTTAATCCAGTTGTAAGCCCTTCGATAAAGGCTTGTCTACGACTGTGAATACTTGTGTCAGTCGACACTTTCTGTACTGTATGAGCCTCATTCACCCAAGTTTCATCCAAATAGAAAATTGATCTGTCCTGAGCTCTATATTGTGAAATATCTCTGAGATATTGTCGCCTCCATCTTACAATGTCATCTCTTTTGGTCAAAATACTATTTCTGCTCCTTTTTAAGTATCTAGAGGACATAGCACAATTATATACATGTATTTCTATATAATAAATATTTCTTACTTAAAATTCATTTGCTTTATTAGCAAATACGATGTTGATCGACTCATGTTTGGCAAATCTTCGTCATTTCTTACTTGCACCAGCACCTTATCTAATGGCGGAGGTTCATTTTGTCGAAACATATTGTGAACTATTTGGCGTATAGCAGTTTTCACAGTCTCATCAAAGGATTTCAGTAAAGAAGGCCTACCACTAATCTTTTTAGGATCTGCGCATTTTCCAGAGGCTTTATACTCCTTAACCACCCGATACACTGTTGCTCTTGAAATTCCTGTAAGCATACTCTGTAAAATATAGATCATATGTAATAAATTGTATTCACTTGCCTACTACGTCAGAAATTTGTTTTATCATGTCAAGTTTCTTGATATTGGGTGTATCGGTTATAATTTTCTTGTAAGCATTGATCAGGGTCTGCTTTTCGGTACTACGCAAATGATTCGTATTTTCACGCTTTTTCGGAGGAGAACAAGCATGTTCACGGCCAGCGGCACTTGTACTTGGTTGTGCATCCATATTGGAGACCAACTATAAAAAAAACTCTTTTAATTGTATTTATTTCAATATATTGCTTATAAATTACTTACGAGTGTATCTGATAACTATTACTGTCGAACTCCGAAAAGAACTGGTAAAGTATATAATGAAATAACGGAGAAATAATAGAAACAAGGCTTAATTATAAAGAATGTCAGTTGATCAGAATCTGAGCAAGATTTGTACGGTGTCATTTGGCCTTGCTTTCAACCAATGAGATTTCACTGTCAAAGTGGTCTGTTCAGAAATTCGTCTCTCTACTTTAAAAATAGAGTATAGAAGACGTTCAGAACAAGCCTTCTGTGAGTGTTTTTGTGCGTTCAAGTGTTACATTGTTTTTTTTTCTACTGATGATGACAACGTGGTTGTAGAAATACGTATTTAGAATAATTAAATTCTATTGTGGTAAGGGTTTTTTAATTTTATTTTATTCGTCTATATTATTGTATATTATTTAAGTTATTTAGAATTGTATAGTAGTTATAATAAAGTAAATTTGATGTGAAGTATTCTAGTTATTTCATTGAACATAGTAAAGTGTACCACTAAAGAAGAATACAAATGTTTGTACGATATGTTTATACATTTTCAGTTCTTTTTCTTTATGCATTAAACATGAAGAAACTGCTGAAAATGTAAAGATAAACATTTCGTATGAACATAAAAAATAAATACCACAATAAACTAGAAAAGCAAATTTAAATTTTGGCGGGTGAATGCGCTTAATTGGACAGCGCCATCTTTAATTGACTGCCCAATTATTAGAGAAGGACGTAATGATCTTCCATTTCACTAGGACAAATTTTTGTTATTAGTTGCCGTTTCGTTGGTCTCTGCTGTTTATCTTGTACAGAATGGAAAGAGTACAAATAACGGGTGTTCGGAAACATTCGAAGTCAAGTGGGCTGTGAACAAAAAATCGTATATCTTTACTTAAGTATCTGATTTGTAATAATTATTAAATGTCAACTGTTGTCTGTCAAAAATTGTCAGAATCTAATATCGAAGATACTAATTTGATAACCTATAAAATTGTATTAAGTAAATGTATCAATCTATCTCAGACATGACTTTATATTTTCAATGGCTACTTTGACTTCGAATGTTTCTGAACACCCACTATTAATCCTTAATTATAACGGGTGTTTAGAAACATTCGAAGTCAAGTGGGCTCTGAACAAAAAATCGTATATCTTTACTTAAGTACATTTGCGTGTATGATAACCTATAAAATTGTATTAAGTAAATGTATCAATCTATATCAGACATTACTTCATATTTTCAAGGACTACTTTGACTTGGAATGTTTCTGAACACCCGTTATGTAGGCTACATATGACGCCATCTATATGTAGATTAGTGACAACTACTTCCTGTGAAATAAAGTCAGTCATATAAGGAAAAACAAATGTGTATCATTTACTCTATATAAGTTTATCACATTTATTTTCACCGTTTTCAGTCCCAAAATTTAACAAATTCAACCTTATGGTATTAATTTCTTTTCTAAAATATCTGAGAATATATAACGGGTGTTCAGAAACATTCGAAGTCAAGTGGGCTCTGAACAAAAAATCGTATATCTTTACTTAAGTATTAATATACTAATTTGATAACCTATAAAATTGTATTAAGTAAATGTATCAATCTATCTCAGACATGACTTCATATTTTCAAGGCCTACTTTGACTTCGAATGTTTCTGAACACCCGTTAGAACATTGAGTATTTTAAATTTAACTTACGAAACGTAATAAACTTGATCTACTATAAATTGAAAATTCTTTCAATGGAGACTGTGGTTAAATAAAAATTTAAAAAAGGTATATAACCCCTTACCACAATTATTAGTCGTATTCTAAATACGTATTTCGACAACTAAGTTGTCATCATCAGTAGGTAAAAACTACTAATTAAAAGTCGCACTTGGGGCACAGTTAAACAAGAGAAACGCTTCCGCACAACTATTATACACTGCAACCCTGTATAGACTGGGTCTATACAGGGTTGCAGTGTATAATAGTTGTGCGGAAGCGTTTCTCTTGTTTAACTGTGCCCCAAGTGCGACTTTTAATTAGTAGTTTTTACCTACTGATGATGACAACTTAGTTGTCGAAATACGTATTTAGGATACGACTAATAATTGTGGTAAGGGGTTATATACCTTTTTTAAACTACTATAAATTATTTAATTCTTTAATAATAAAGTGTAAATCTAAAACATCTTATGTGTGTTTTATTTATTTATAAATTATATACTCAATATAACTGCCAGAATTCACTATGTGATGTCTGAATTGTCTGAAATTGTCTAAATTCGTGATTCTAATTTAATTAAAATACTGCCATCTTATAGCTAAAGTAAATTCTATTTATTTGTTTTTCTTGTTATTATTATCTATTGGCTTCAATATAAAGTTATCTATTATATCAACACGTTCAATGTTGTGTTTAGCCATCTATGACCGAACGCAGGGATTACTGTCGCTTAATAAAAATAAATAAAATAACCGCTAGATGCCGGTGCAAGCATAATTTCAATAAAGTCACTTATTTCTTTGACAAGTTGGCTGTATATTAATTATCTGATTTATATATTTTCTATATAACTTCTAGGCGTTAAATATTTTACTATTATAAATTATAACAGATTGCGGATTTATTCACTCTTGTTAGCACTTTTAATTCTAACAAGAAAACTGCTCAACTCTCCCCCAAAAATAATTATTACTCCCTGAAAAGATTAGGAATTAGATGTGATGTCAAACTTGCCCCTAACAAACTGCAATATCTTATTTATTTTTTTATAAAATGTCTTCCCTACTTGATTTTATAAATTTTACAACGCCGAAATGTTAATATTCTTAATTATTCAAATTGTATCGATTTCGATTTTTTTTATAAAATGCTTAAAATTGCTCTTTCACTTGTTACGACACTCGCTATTATGCTTTTATTATATCATTCAGAGCTCTCTAATCAAAAAGCAAATATGAACAAAAAAGTGTTTCTATTGTTTTGTAATTTTGGCCAAAAATGAACTGTTTATCTCAACATCGTCTACGCTATTAAATATTATTAGCTACATTATTCTTAATACAGAAAATTTTTTATTCTACAGTTTTATATCATGTCTGAAAATTGTATTAATTTTTTTTTAATTTGTTGTCTTTAATATTAATTTGAGATTTTTTAAAAATTACTTTTTAGCAACTTTGATAGCCATCTTTAAATGAATGAATAAATAATGATATAAGACTGGATTATAGATTTCTTTATCTCATGGCAATTATAATTTAGTAAATTGTTTAAACCTATGTTTCAGAATTTATTGTAAAATTATAAAAATTAATTATCGTTGTATTAACTTTGTAAAGAGTAGAATAAATAATGAAGTAATTAATATTTAGTGAATTAATTTAATAAGGCACAGCACCATCTTTCGGCTTAAATTGATGGTTTGGTTGTAAATTCTTAATAATTTTTATTATACTTACGACAGTGACAAAGAAATCGAGTTCACTTTTATAATATAATTGTGCTTATTTTTGTTATTATATTTTCTAAATAAATTTGATTATTAGATATTGAAAATTATTTAAAAATATATATTGTTTCTTATAATACGGCCATCTTATAGTCAAAAGCGGAAGTTATTGCGAGGGAATAATGACAGTTTTAGTACAGGAATCGGTTAAATTTAAAACAATAAAGATGTTAGGATAATTAAAAATTACTGAAAAGGCCACTTCCATCAACGGGAACGTACAGACGCGTTTCGCTCTAATTGAAGCTTATCAATGTACGGTATCTCGAAGACAGTCATGGCTTTTCAGTTCTCTACTTTGTGTATATATAGTTAACATTCTGAACTTACTGCAAATAAGAATTAATGAATATTAAATCTCATTTTTACATGTCAATGTCGCCTTATGTGTTATACATGCTATAAAAAAAAAGTACAAACTTGGTTTGTCGGATTGTAGTTATTAATGCATCACATAAGGCGACATTGACATGTAAAAATGAGATTTAATATTCATTAATTCTCATTTGCAGTAAGTTCAGAATGTTAACTATATATACACAAAATAGAGAACTAAAAAGCCATGACTGTCTTCGAGATACCGTACATTGATAAGCTTCAATTAGAGCGAAACGCGTCTGTACGTTCCCGTTGATGGAAGTGGCCTTTTCAGTAATTTTTAATTATCCTAACAACCAGTAAGATCGTAGTCGCGACGAGGTGTGTTATACATGCTAGTACAAACTTGGTTTGTCGGATTGTAGTTATTAATGCATCACATAAGGCGACATTGACATGTAAAAATGATATTTAATATTCATTAATTCTCATTTGCAGTAAGTTCAGAATGTTAACAATAAATGTGTTGCAAACTTTTTGAAATGATAAATGGTATTTAACAATTATGTTCATATTTTTAATGCAAGACATTTTTTCTAATATATGAATATGTTTGTGAATTTAGTCACTTCAGTAACTTTTGTACATTTATTAGTATAAACATGTATAATAATTATAGATTTTACTATATAATCAAAATATTTAACTATTAGAATTTGTGCACAAAATATAGAGATTACCCACCTGAAAAACTAAAAATTATATAACATTTTGAACAAAATTCGTCAATAAACAAACTACTTGCAAATAAACTTAGTAATTTACTAACAATGATAATACTTTTTTAATTAAACTCGGTGATACAAAACAATTTGAAGTGCAATTAAAATAGAAACTCATTTAATAATATGAGGTTTAAGGTCTTTATGAACATTTTTCAAATATCCCATTCTTAATCGGAGTCCGATACTGTGGTTTTCATAACATATTTAACGGTGAATGCAAAAGCAGCAAATCCTAACAATACGATCAAGTTGGTCAGGCAGGACTGAAAATTGCTCAATTCTGAAGTAGTTTGACTTTGGCTTTGCCTTTCAGTGTTGTTCTGAATTTCATTTCGTTTTGTTATTTCAGCCTAAAATACAAATTCAAGGAATAATTTTTTTAATTACAAGAAAAGAACTCAAAATATTAACCTGTATTTCATTAACTATATCTGGAAATAGATCACAAAATTGTTTATCTCTTAAATTATATTCTAGAGATTGATAAGCACATTGTCTCTTATCATAATCTGTTGTATCAATGCTACCTAGTGTTGGGCTTTTTTCAATCTGAAATAAGAGATCGAAAATAATATTCAGTAATACAATCGGAAGATGTTAAAATCTGGTGTATAAAGAACACCAAACATATTTATGTTTATGGTTACCATAAAGCTAAGAAGACCTGTTAATATAGTAGAAACACTCCATGCTGGATTCCACGTGTCTGGATGAAAGTCAGATATACTTAAACACAATCTTGTGTTAGTTTTAAATCTGCCTGTTGGAGTTATCATGTAAATTGATGGTGGTTTAAACGGAAATTCGCGTGGAAATACTAATTTTCCATGATAATAGCCGCCGTCATACGGAGTTGATTCAGGACCACACACCACATAATGCCTAAACATGATATTTAAAGTAATACATAACCTAATATGTTAAACAAAAATTTACCACTCTAAAATATTTGCTGGCAAAGGTTCTGCTGTAATATATGGTACGGGATCTTTCTTTAATCTTAAGTAGTCCTGTTTTAATCTTGAAGTTGCACTGTTGTGCTTCTGAGACATGTTCTTGTATTTAGAAATTTCAACACGAATTACATACTAATATAAGAACTATACACATTTGCAGAAGTTGATTCTTATTATTTACAGCACCAATTGGAATTAATAGTTGAATTTCTCTATACCATTAGTTCAGTTGAAATATATTAATTTTAGTCAAATTAAAACAATAAATTGTGTCAAGAAAACGTCTCAAGTGCAGTTGACATACGTATTTTTATTAATCATCAAAGCGCATGTCGTCAGAATTATAAAAATTTCAAAAATATATAATTAAAACATGCCATCTAGATTTATTTACGAATATTTTACGATTCGTTTATAATTCGCCTTTAAATTTTATCGGAATTTCTTTTGTGGGCACACAGAAGCGACTTTTTTCTAAAATCATAAGAGCAATTCACATTTTACTCTTTAATTTTTTTACGTAGACACTTATCTATGGTAGACACCTTTGATATTTGATTAAATTTCTTTATATTACATATTATTTGCTTGGTGCTTTACTAAAATTCAAATTATGAAACGCATTTTCACGTTTACACAATCGTGAACAGCGGATGTGGTAATAAATGACATCCTAAGAATATAAATTTTTAACTATTTAGGTTGTTCAGTAGTTGTTGACCGGTTTGAATTGGTTGAATGTTTTGTACCCTAGTAAATTTCTTATGTAATTATTTACTTAAGAACTATGCATTTAATAAAATATGTATAAATGTTTTTTTTTTTAATAATCCTAAATTGGTGCACAATTTAAAGAAATAATCCAAAGTCGATGGAATTTTTTTGTTTACATGCCAGGATAAAAATAAATATTACTTATCAGCTGTAGCATTTCGTAGAACAGACATACGTTCCTAATTGTCTCATTGTTTACACTAATGATTTTGGTGGGTACATAGTATTAGTTTTTACGTTTTAATGAAAATTTGATTAGTATGATCCTAATCTTGTAGATAATGGCAGAATTTGAAAACCTAGTAGTTGTCAATACATATAAAAAATAGTAATTCGTGTTTTTGTTTAGCTTGTAAATCAAGGTAAATGCTTTACTTTATAGGTACTACAAATTAAGTCGATTCTTCCTTTTCTTGAGGAAAAATGTCCGTAAGAGCTTTAGGGACACGTCTGCTCAGACATGGTCAGGCGTATGTCCGTCATATATGCAGACGAGATTTCAACTCAAGCACTGTGGAAAAAATCAATGCCGTACAGCAAGTGAGTGCCACACAGGGGCAAATCTCCAATAGACCTCGGGTGATTGCCAGGACATTTGATTTAAGAAATGTTGGATTACAAGTTGGGCTACACGCAAGAAGAATTCTTATCGATAATGTTTTAAATCGGGTCACAAATAGTTTGGCAGCTGAACTTCGTAAAAAGACAGCAAGGAGGCAAGTTTCTATTCTTTAAAAACTTAAAGTCTTTTTCATTTGGACATATTTTTAGAATATTGTTTGGTGATTCTGCCCCCTTTTTCGCTTTGGTCGGTGTTAGTTTAGCATCAGGTACTGGAATTTTAACTAAAGAGGAAGAACTTGAAGGTGTTTGTTTTGAAATAAGGGTAATTACTATTTAAAATGTAATTTACAGTATAAAATAAAGTTATATTTTTATTAAAGGAAGCCGTATCTAAAGTAAAATGGCACTATCACGACGTTGAAATTGATGAAAAGCGCTTTGAAGAAAATCCCATCGTCCTAAAAGATTTAGAATTAGACAAACCAATTGCTAAAGGTGCTAATGCTGTTGTTTACACTTCAAGAATTAAAGATGATGAAAAATTAAATCCCGAAAATCCTAGCACATTCGATGGTTTCGACTCAAATTCAATTTCAAAGTATCCACTTGCTGTTAAGATGATGTTTAATTATGACATACAGTCAAATGCTATGGCAATATTGAAAGCAATGTATCGAGAAACCGTTCCTGCGAGAGTTTACTATAGTAATGTTAAAATTTCGGATTGGGAGATTGAGTAAGTAGGAAATTATGCAATAATATTTGATATTTTATGTTTACATTACATACAAATTCATGTGTTCTTTTAAGCGTTTCAAAGTTTTAATATATTTTATTTCGTATTTTGAAATATGCATTGTAGTGATTTGTCATTTGCAACACTTTCAAAATATAGTATAATTTGATTATTATAGGTCTAATGAAGATGATTGTTCATAGAAAATAAGTCACCAAAAATAATTATAGTCAAACTTAATTGGAAAGTTTTTATTATTGTACTAATTGATTTTGTACTCGACTGCATATACGCAATATGAAGTCCAATCATGGTCTTGATCGAATATTGTTTGACAGCATTTCTTTCTGCTTAATTCGTGCTAAGAAATTGTCAAATTAATTTAATACATGCAGTAGCTGTTTCAAATTCAGCGTACCTTCCAGTTTCAATTTAATGTAAACCCACACATTTTCATTTGAATAAGCATTCAGTGATTGGGGCAACTTATCTAATAGTGTTATCTCGCTCTTGATTACCAGGATGTACACAGATATCTCCAGTGCATTGAATCTTATCTTATTAGTATCCAATTTGATGTTCCTTCATCAAACCATGTTCTGGTAGAATGTTCACCATTTGCTTAGCATTTGCGGAAAACAAATATAGCTCGCACATAACGAATTTTGAAAGGGCGCTTAATTGCTCTTTTGCGAGTACTGATGAATAATATGCCACCCATACCCTTTTTTTGCCCACACACAAAATGAGACGTCATTGGTGAACACCGCGTTGAACCACTCTTGATTGTGTTGTAATAGAAATCGACTATCAAATTTACCTCTGAGTGAGAAGCAGATTAGATTTAGTACCTTTATATTTAACATTTGTGGCTTGTAAGCGTCAGCTAATTGTTTTTGATGTGAAACATCTAATGGCGCGCGACGGGGGTAAACTCGGCTCTTGATGCCATTACGGGATCATGGAACGACCGCTCAGTCAGCGGTCGACTCTCTTCGCCATACGTCCCCTTTGCAGCGCGTATATTGTGTGTCTCCGCTATCGTTTCAAGCTACATACTAGGCGTTTGCCGCTTTTACAGGTGTGTGTGTCCATCGGTGCGTGTTATAGTCGCTTTACTTGTGTACACAGCATCGTGTCTAATTTATATTTTAATAGGAGCGTACTTTCGAACATCACAAAGTATTTCCAACCGAATACGTTGCAACTTTTCTATTACAACAGTATCTAGTTACCCCCAGCCTCAAATCTATACTCACCAGTGTTAATCTCAGTATAAAGAACATTATTAATTATTATAAGTTAGAGAATTTCAAATACAATTAATATTTATAATTACTTAGCGAATTACGATCAACGTTGTCTGTCGGCGATTGTGGCTTGGTCGGAATAACCTCCAGATGGCGGATGGTTACAGGTATTCTGGAATAATGTCCATGAATATAGGTTAAATCTACCTGAATATCAATAAATATCCATTGAGCGTGTAAAATAGAAACAGGAGCATTCGGATGCACTAGTTGTATTATACTTTGAACGTCATCAAAATGTATGTGATAATAGGATGCTGCTTCTATCCATCATCGCGTTATAACATGTTTTGGTGGTAGTGTCACATGTGGCAGTTTTTCACTAAATAAATTTTTGCGTGCAAGTGACTTCACAAAAGCTTTCTTGACAGAAGATATCAATTTAACTGCATTCGGCTAGCATTTTCTGACTTCTTCTGATACTCGATGAAGAGCATGTCCGAAACATGTCATACTACAGTAACAAGTGTTCATTTGAAAAGTCAATCTAGTAGCATGTGATTTACTGAGAACATTTTGAAGTATGTCGTAAATTAAAATTTACTACTTAACCTACGAAGTCGTATATTTTGACAGTTTCATACATACAAATAAATAACAAATAATAGGTATTTATTGAAAACTATAACAAATATTGAAAATGTTGTCCTTCAAGATCAATGCACTTTAAAATCCTCCGTTCAAAATTTCTGATGATATTCTGCAACATTACTGGATTGTTATTAATTTCCATGCATTTCTTTTCGATTCTCTGTAGAATATCATTCAAATTCAATATAGGTGTTCGAAATATGATATTTTTTAGATAAGGCCACAAAAAGAAGTCGCAAGGTGTTAAATCGCATGAACGTGCAGGCCAGGCAATTTCAGTATTTCGACTAATTATACGCTCATCAAAAAATTCTCTTAAATAATTCAAAGATTCTGCAGTACAGTGACAAGGTGCTCCGTCTTGTTGGAAATATGCATTTTGTAGTTCATCATCATGCAACTGATTGACAAATGGTTGTAAAATTTCCGTACGGTACCTTTGAGCAGTTAACGTTCCCTGAAAAAATATTGGTCCAATGATTCGCGTTTGGCTTATCGCTGCCCAAACACAAATTTCTCTGGATGTAGCGATTCGTCTTTAATTACATGTGGATTTTCACTACTCCAAATTCTTGTATTTTGTGAATTTAGGTATCCCGTTTCATAAAACCATGCTTCATCAATAAAAATGACTCTTTGCGAAAGTTCTCCATTATTGTTCATATTTACAAACCAATTATAAAACTGTAGTCTACGTGGATAATCAATTTCTAACAATTCTTGTACTGCTGTGACACGGTATGGATAAAGTTGCATATCTTTTTTTAATAACTTGGGAGTTGTACCAACAGAAAGGTTTATTTGTTGACTCAAATGTCGAACAGATGTTTGTGGTTCATTTTCCATTATTTCTTCAACACGATTGACAACTTGAGGTGTACGTTTCTTAACTGCTCTGCTGCCTGATTTTCTTAAGAGACTACCAGTTTCAGAAAAAAGTGTTAAAGTTCTATCCAAAGTATTCTTAAATTGTATATAATCTATTACAAAATGTGGAAACTCAACTTGAAATTCTACCATGCAATCTTGAACTGAATAAACCCATAAACCATCAATTTTATTACCACTTCGAAAATAAGCCTGGACTAAAAAAATTATGTTCTAAAGTGAAAGCCATTTTAAAACTGAGAAGCAATTTATTTAAAACAGAATCGACGCACGATTATTTTATGCGCTAACTGATATTTGTGATTGCGTTTTTAAAAACGGCTTCTGCGCACCCCCTCCTCGCGCCAACTTAATTGGCGCTTGCTATACATTGGGAATTAAATAGTAGATATTCATTTTCATGTTTACCATTTCTAACCAAGAATACTTATGACAATATCAATTGTGTTTAAATATACACTGTATTCCAAAAGCATAGAACATACTTATTTTCATTGCTGGTAATCGTTTGCTAACAGTGTTACCATCCTAAGGTACAGCTGTAGCTTGCCCTGTTGATAGCCATTGAATTTGTTATAGATATTATTATTACACTTCATTGATATTGAAAATTGTTACTATTATGCATTCCAATTAAGAAAGGACCTGATAGCTCGGCAATTTGAGTATAACTTTGATAAAAATTGATAATTTGTATGTGAGGTTATATACCTACTAACCTATATAAAAGATTATTTTTTGCCGTTTGTTTATTAACATATTTATTATTAAGAAAGCTTAGACTTTAATAATTTTATTCAAGCAAGAAGCGGCAAATATATACCAATGCAAGGTTTTAGACTTATATAGAATATTTCAATCAATATCTTATAATCTGTTATTTATTGTTTGAAGGTGTTGCATCTACAGTAAATTTGTGCGTAAATACAGTGAGAATGTGTTAACATTACTAGAGGAGAAATATTTACAACTTTCTTTTATTTTATTAGAGAACTAAACTTTTGTGTAAATGTGAAACTAATAAATTTAAAGGATTGATGGTGACAGTGTATTATAATTATCATAATATTTGTGTATCGTTTAGCTTAAAAAATATAGCATTTTACAAAATACAGTTTTTTTAATAGTATCTATAATGAGAGACCAATAAGGAAATTCATTTTCCCGCACATCATTTCACATAATTTGGATAAAAATTTTTATACATCTAAAAAAGGTATTCAAAAATATTTACATTTTACAAAAATAAGTGAGTACATATTAAAAAGGGTAAAACAGCAGTTTAGCGCCAAAAGATAGGTAAAACGTAAGCATTTTTCCAGTTTCAGTATTTGGTTAAACATGTGTTCGTTCCTTTATTCCAAGTTATGGCTGATTAATACTTACTTTTTTGCTTATGTATGGAATAAATTGCTACTATCGTACAATGATTTTTTTTTGTTTTTAGCAGAAATATGGTTTGATTAAGGTTTCAGATTTCAGTATTTGAAAAAAAACAATAAATAAAAAGAGAAATAGCTTTGATGGGAAACTCCGTGTGTTCAGTAAAAACAATTTTTGTCGTAAATGTCTTTTTATTCGTGTTGAATTGTAGGGCTATTCTGTGGTTCGGAGATGTTGAACACAATGAGTATAAAACTCTCTTTTATTAGCATAATGTACATTAAATCTTTTACCTACACTTACATAATTACATTAAAAAAATTATATAATCATTACCTACTTAGAAATTTCATTAATATTCTGTGATAATCACAATATCTGGTAGTTACTTGAGACCCAGGAGGTCGAACAATTTCTGAGGAGTTGAAACAACTTACAATCTCATGAATTTATATTATATAATTATATTTGATTTAGATTTTATTCACTATATTTACCAAACTATACAATTTATAAGTATAATAAAATTATATCTAACACATCACACACACTCGAATCTAAATCAAGAACATCACACACACATAACTAAACTTAACACACCACAGTTCATTATGTTGCATATTGTTCACGAATATATAAATTTGAAAACTACTCATCTTCAAGATCAGAACCTGAATCTAATGAAAATTCTGAGGATGACCCAGTATTTACAGTAAAAGTCAAATTTTCTAATACATTTTCAACAATATTATCCAAATCATACATCTTGTTTTCTTCTGTTATAACGTGATGAATGCTATTTTTCCATGCGTCAGCATCAACCATGCCCAATCCTTCTAATAATAAATTTCTTACTTCGTCCAATTTAAATGTCTTATTATTGGCCGCAACATGATGCTTGACTTGAGCCCATACTAGTTCAATGGGGTTAAGATTACAGTGATATGGAGGTAAACGTAAAACTGTACGGCCACTTTCTCTAGCTATTTCATCGATCACGTATGAAACTGGATGCCAGGATGTGTAATTTTTTACAAGCTCAAACAATTCAATCTTTAGCATAGAATTATCAGTTAAAATTCCTTTTGTTAAAAGCAATTCCATGATGAAGTAGGTGACTTTTATGTTTTAGTAGAATGATAGAGCGCATTATCCATTACTATAACACTATTGGGCTCAAGAGAAGGTAATATATTTTGCATCCATGCGATGAACATCTCACTATTCATATCTTCATGGTAATCTGCAGTTTTCTTGGATTCAAAACCCCTATTCATAAAACCAGTTCGCTGGCAATGTGAAGCACAATTAGTTCTCTTTCCTTTGCCAGATGGATCTTTTAAACTAGTAGAAAGACCTTCAACAAATGCTTGCCTTGGATTAAGTACCGTTGTATATTTCCATATTTTTGCTTTTATGTAACCTGCATTCACCCATGTTTCATCTAAATAATAGATTTTTCTCCCTTCTGCACGAAACTTTCTTATACTTGTCAAATAACGACGTCTCCATAAGATAATATCATTTCGTTCAATTAATATGTTATTTCGTGTGCGTTTTTCCCACTTGAATCCTAGTTTCTTTAGGTTTCTCCAAAGTAATGTTCGTTTTAAAGGAGGTAAACTGGCATCCTTTTTAATAGCTTCACATATTTTTGTGCAAGTTGGTAACTCATTTTTAAAGAAAAATGAATGCACGTGCCTTCTAATCGCACTTTTTGATACTTCATCTAATTTATTGTAAGCATCTCGGCAACTTTGTTTTTTTAAAGGAGAATGTGTAACTCCAGACATTTTAATTTCCTTAATAATGTCAAACATAGTATTCTTACCAATCCTTACTTCCCTTGAAGTTTGACGAACAGCAGCTGTTTTGGACATATTAGCTTTGTTCTTAAAATACACATTATAAGCCATCTGCCTCTGTCCACTTTTTACATATTTTCTTTTATAATTTTTTAATGGGCCTGGTAAAGCTGCGTCATCCATGCTCTAAAGCGATTGCGATTAAGTAAATGAAATAAATTAAAGAGTGATAAAATATTTTTAGAAAATGAGGTTTTCACTTTATAATCTCTATAAAGAACTATCTTTAACGAATATTAATAATAAATAGCACAATAAACAACTAGTAAAACACGCAATTGACTAGCACTGACGGAAATACCGGTCAGTACTGACAGCAAAACGCTAATTTGACAGAACTAAATAAACATACGACATACATAAACATACATCGTAATTTTGCCTGCATAAAAGCGGCCTCTATTTTAGCCAATCACAAGCTCTTATTTTAAGTCCTATCTTTTCCAATGGTTTATTCTTATTTGTTTTCCAAATTATTTCTTAAATATTCAATTACCACTATACATTATACTCTTTAATAATTTCCTAGGACGTATTGTAAATTTGTTAATGGAAAGAGTTAAATAGTCCTTGTTTTTATTTAATGAAAGCAAAGATTAATTTGTTTTCATATTGTAAAGTTTGTCTTTTCGGGTTCTTAAATAAAACTAACAGTAACTTTAGACACACACACTATATTAATATTAAAACGTATAACAATATAAAACTAACTATTAACAACAATAAGTACATTTATGTATTTTATATTTATGTAACTATATTTATGTTTACTTCGCGAGATTCGGGTATCGAATGAATAATCATCCCTTCTTCGACGCGGCTTATATATCGTCGTTCATATGTTCCCGATGCATGGAGAATAATCTAGATAACACGAGACTAATATGACGCGTGTTGTAGGATGAGTCATCACATTGCCCTCTTCTTAAGAATGAAGTTTCGTCCCGAAACATGTCAAGTTTTGGTTCCTCAACCGATGGCGAAATCGACAGGTAGGGCCTTTGTTACATTACGACGTCATATCGAAATAACAGTCCACGGTCTTATCTTGCCTGAATGGACAGGAATATTCAAGCTGGTAACTGCATACCAGAATTTCCATACCAGTATGTCGGAAGATTACTTCCAACATGCTCCTTACAATTCTCCAGTCCAGGCGGTCCAATCCACAACCCAATTTTGGAACTGCTAATTTCAGAATGTCTTGCTGTAACATTTGTTCGCGTAAGTGGGTCAGGGCCTCCCATAAGGCTCGATAGGTTGGCTTTAGGCTCGACAGTTCTTTCGTGACCAAATAAAATATGGGCTGTCCTTCATTTATTATTTGGAGACTCTTCCCAATTGCTGGTCCCTGCTGCCTTAGCTTTTCCATTCTGCCAAATCTCTCTTTAAATTCCCAGGCAATCCCTTTGGCCATTCGTAGATCTCGGGCTACGCAATGAGCAAGCGCGTAGTCTGGCGGCACCGTGAACAAATCCTGCTGTTTCTCGATGGTTTCCCCAAATCGAGCTTTTCTCGAACCAGAATACTCTTGCATAAAGTCTTCGAAAGTTAGTTCATGGTATTGGCTATCCAATCGGCGCAAGTCAACGGTTTCGTCATTGTCTCCAGAGTGTGGGGCTAATCGATTAAAATGTACGACTCTTGGCTTAGTGTGAGGTGTTCGCCTGATGCGGTATATTACATCGTTGATCCGCTTCAACACCTCGTATGGCCCCTCCCAATTCTTTTGAAGTTTTGGGGATAGGCCCCGTCGGCGTTGTGGATTATATAGCCAAACCCGATCGCCTTCATGGTAACCACTCTTCTCGGCGTTGATGTCATAGCTCTCCTTCATTCTGTCACTAGCATCTTGGATATTGTGTCTGACTTGTTCATGTATATTATCTAGTCGTCGTCTGAGCGTGCTGACATAATCTTCTCCGGCAAGATCTTCACCAGGCTTGCTCCCAAACTTTAAATCACAGGGCAATCGGAGTTCCCTCCCGAATAGCACGTTTGCTGGTGATTGGCCAGTTGTCTCTTGAATGGAGGCCCGATACGCCATTAGAAATAATGGTAAATGTTCGTCCCAATCTCTCTGGTGTTCGGAGACCACTTTGGATAAGTGTCTGATCATGGTCTTGTTCATTCGCTCTACCATCCCATCTGATTGTGGATGCAAGGGAGTTGTTCTCGTCTTCCGTATGCCCAAAAGTCCACACTACTTTTCGAATAGACTGGACTCAAAATTCCGCCCTTGATCGGAATGAAGTTCCAAGGGTACACCAAATCGGCTGACTAACTCCTTCACAATCACGTCTGCTACAGTTCCAGCTTCTTGATTTGGTAGAGCATATGCTTCAACCCATTTGGTAAAGTAATCCATGACCACTATTATGTATTTATTTCCTTTGTCGCTTTCTGGAAAAGGACCGGCGGCGTCTATGGCGATCCTTTCAAATGGGCTTTCTACATTGTATTGCCGCATGGGTGCACGTCGACGCCTCTGAGGACCATTGCTTCCGGCGCAATTTGCACACTTTCGGCACCATTCTTTCACATCTCGTGAACAATTCACCCAGTAAAATCTCTGGCGCACCTTCTCCAGTGTTTTATGGACTCCAAAATGTCCCCCAGAAGCACCATTATGGAGTTCCCGCAATACCTCTGGTATTCTTTTCTTGGGAACCACCATTTGCATCTTGCGCTCACTTCCATCGTGATTTTCGACCTCACGTCTCAGGAGATCGTCATCCATGGTTAAGGAATCCCATTGTGCCCAGTATGACTTCAATTCTCGTGAATGGGGAGCAATTTCTTGCCAGGTTGGTCTTTGCCCATTTTTCTTCCAAGCCCTGAGGACTGCAAGATCCGGATCAGCTTCCTGATCTGCGCGCAAATTGTCAGGTTACCATTGGTAATCAACCACGGTGGTTCGAAGAGCGTTGGCCGATTTGTCTTCGATTCGGTTGCAATATCGACAGTCTTCTGGACAGGGCCTTCTGGAAAGGGCATCTGCATTTTGATGTTTAAGGCCTGCTCTGTGTTCAATATCGAAGTCATACTCCTGTAGCCTCTCAATCCATCTAGCTACTTGACCCTCTGGATTCTTAAATTGCAAGAGCCACTTTAAGGCGGCGTGATCAGTGCGGAGCAGGAACTTTTGCCCATACAGGTACGTGTAAAAGTGCTCAATGGTCTTAACTACTGCCAATAGTTCTCTCCTGGTTACGCAGTAGTTCCTCTCCGGTTTGGACAGGGTCTTGCTGAAGTATCCAATGACCTTTTCTTGTCCACCTTGGATTTGAGAGAGTACGCCACCAATCCCGACGTTACTGGCATCCGTATCCAGAACAAACCTCCCAGATGGCAATGGATAGTTTAAAACAGGTGCACTGATCAACGTACCTTTTAACAACTCAAAGGCCGCTTGGCATTCGTTGTTCCAAATGAATGTTCGATTTTCTGTTAGGCGAGTAAGTGGCTTTGCAATGTTGGAGAATCCAGGAACGTAGCGTCGATAATATGTGCATAATCCCTAAAAGCTTCTTAGCTGATGTTTGTCTTTGGGTACAGGCCATTTTTCCACAGCTTTTACTTTTTCTGGATCCACAGCAACTCCTTTTCTGGAAACCACATGTCCAAGGTAATTTACCTCCTTGCGGAAAAGGTGACACTTCTTTGGACTTAATCTCAGGCTGGCACCTCTCAACCTCTGGAATACTACTTCCAAATTTTTCATGTGATCTTCAAAGGTCTTCCCTACCACAATCACATCATCGAGATACACCAGGCAGGTATTCCAGGACAATCCCCTCAGTACAGTGTCCATGAGTCGCTCAAAAGTAGCTGGGGCGTTACACAGTCTAAATGGCATGACTGTAAATTGCCAGAGTCCTGTACCTAAACTGAAGGCAGTCTTCTCTTTGTCATTGGGATCCATTCCCACTTGCCAATAACCGCTCTTTAAGTCGAGAGTGGAGAACCATTTTGCTCCTGCCAAGGTGTCTAGCGTATTGTCTATTCTTGGGAGAGGATAGCTGTCCTTTTTGGTCACACTATTCAAACGACGATAGTCCACACAGAATCTGGTAGATCCATCCTTCTTCCTGACAAGGACCACTGGTGAAGCCCATGGACTATTCGATGGTTCAATTACTCCTTGGCCTTCCATATCTTGTATAATTTGCTTGGCTTCCTCACGTTTTGCCAGAGGTAACCTTCTTGGTGCTTGCCGAATTGGACTTGCATCGCTGGTATTTATTTTGTGCATTACAATATTGGTTCTTCCTTTCGTACCAGTTTCAGTTTCAAAGACGTCTTCATAATGTTTGATTAAATCCTTAACTTGGCTTTGTTCCTTCTTGCTCAATCCCTGACAGGCGGAGTCGATTATCTTGGACAATTTCTCAGAAACCTGCACGAATCCATTCTTCTTCGCCTCTATATGATGAACGACGGCCGACACTGGTGAACACCACCCCAAAATATTACCCTTCTTCAATGAAACAGGGTAATGGTTCACATTCATTACCCTTATCGGTACAGTCTTCTGAGTCTTAACCAGCATTTTGGCAACTACTATTCCTCGACCCACCTCGTCATCATCAGCCTTTGGTTCCAACATTGTAACATTTCCGTCCAAATAATCACCTTCCATACACGCCGTCAGAAATGTCTCACTTCTTGCATCCAGAACAACATTCTCTGCAGTAATTACTTGTACATTCCCACAATCTTTCCCATGAAGAAACAATTCCTCATTATTTATTTTTAAAGTGCCTTCTTTCATGTTTAACTGGAAGCCGTAGGTGTTCATGATGTTTAATCCCAAGATTATTTGTTCTTCTATGTCGGCTACGAGAACACGATGTCGGATTGATGTTGGACCTATGATAAAATTGACATCTACTTCACCTTCCACAGAAGCTGCTTCTCCAGTAGCTGTCCTAAGTCTCCATTTGCTAGAAAGTAATTCTTTATTCCTGGATATTAAATCGGGTCGTACAATGGTTTTCGCCGATCCAGTATCTAGCAAGCAAGCATAGGTCCTTCTTTCCATAATAGCATACACATACAGGCTATTGGTTTGATGTTGTAAGGATGCGAGTTGGGCAGTCCTTGGGACTTTCGGATTCTCAGCGGATTCTTTCTTGGTCCTTTTACCACATTTATTCTGAATGTGACCGTTTCTTCTACAATTCCCACATGGCCGCGCACTTTTATTTGATTTGAGCCTATTTAGGACTTGACTAACCACCTGCTCCTTGAACTCCTCATTTTCCTGTTCGTCGACAGAACAGCCACGAGCATGGTTCCGAGAGGCTTGTCTTGCAGTCTCAAACTCAAGTGCGTACGCCAAAGCATCGATCGAGGTTTTCGGTCTTGCCAACCTTAATGCTTGCTGCGTATCAATATCCCGGAGACCATCTATGAACGTCTGGACCGCTAGGTGTTCCATGAAATTGTCTGGCGCCATCGGATATGCAAGTCGAACTAGACGAGCAATATCTGCCTCAAATTCCTGAAGATTCTCGCCTTTCTTCTGTGATCGATTCTTCAGTTGGGTATGGTATACTTGCTCCAAATGCGCATGGCCATATCTCATCTCCAAGCGTTTAATGAGTTGAGAATAATCTTTACGTTCCTCAGGAGGCAATGTCTGCAAAATATCACTAGCATCACCCCTCAATGCTATGACTAACGCAGTCGCCTTCTCGGCGGAAGACCATGCGTTTGCTTCTGCGGCCGCTTCGAATTGCGTCAGGTAAGTTGCCCATGACGTCTTTCCATCAAAGGTTGGTGGCTTGATTCTGGTCTTTGAAATAGCCACAAATTCTTCTTTTATTTCGATGGGCCGCGGTAGGACTTCTTCGTTGACCTGCTTGGGATCAGAATGACCCGTGGTAGCGGGTAATTTCATCTCAATCATTATTGCCTCTAAAAGTCTAGAATGTTCTCCAATTTTCTCTTCTACAGCTATAAAAACCTCTTCTTTTAACGCTTCTGATTTTTCTGCTAATCGCTGTTCTAGAACTTTCTCCAGTTGTTCCAGACTTTTTTCGAAGTTTCTAGAATTTTCTAGTAATTTCTTTTCCAGATTTTTCTCGAGGATTCTAGGTTTCTTTCTTCCATTTGTTGCATTTGAGTTTGTGAATCTATTAGACGCTGTTCCATATTTTTCGCACTATCCAGATTCTTCTGTTCCATTTGTTCTAGAGTTTTCGCTAAGTTTTCAGAAGTTTGCAGGTTCTTCTGCTCCATTTGTTCTAGAGTTTTTGCTAAATTTCCAGAAGTTTTCAGACTTTTCTGCTGCATTTGTTCTAGACGGTGTTCCATTTTCATAAACAGCGAATTCACGTCAGCATCTCCGCCTGGAACTTGTAGACATAATTCTCTGGATCCTCGCCTTCTTGGATCAACATATTGCGAAGCCGTTGCTGGAGGATCGACTTTTTGCCAGTTGTATCCTCATCCCTCTCTTCTAGTTCTCGTTTTAACTCGGACACTTTTAATTCTGTCAGTTTCATTCTGTTGGCCATCACGATATTTAAAATAACGTCTTTCCGCACTGTATATTTATTTAAACGAATACTTAATTAACACTTAATTGTCTACTTAGTTTATTATTTATTAATTAGTCCACACCTGAATACCACTGTAAAGTTTGTTTTTTCGGGTTCTTAAATAAAACTAACAGTAACTTTAGACACACACACTATATTAATATTAAAACGTATAACAATATAAAACTAACTATTAACAACAATAAGTACATTTATGTATTTTATATTTATGTAACTATATTTATGTTTACTTCGCGAGATTCGGGTATCGAATGAATAATCATCCCTTCTTCGACGCGGCTTATATATCGTCGTTCATATGTTCCCGATGCATGGAGAATAATCTAGATAACACGAGACTAATATGACGCGTGTTATAGGATGAGTCATCACAATATCTTATTGATTGAAATTATGTAGTTAAAAGGATTATTTTCTTTCGCAGTTTAACCAATAATAAAAGATATTTACCTCCACATCCAAACATCGTTGCCATGTTTTCCGTCTTTACAGACTATATACCGGAACTGAAAGAGGCTAAAGGCCTGTACCCGGCAGCATTGCCGCAACGATTGCATCCCGAAGGCGAAGGACGAAATATGTCGTTATTTTTGTTAATGAAAAGGTCTTTATTTCATGAAATGAGCATCAGCTAAAGTTACAATATTTTATTTGTGTTTTAGATACAACTATAGCCTTCAAGAGTACTTAACGCAAAACGAATTATCTGGCCGAACATCTATAATCATTTTAGCTCAGTTATTAGAAGGCATAGCTCATTTAACAGCTAATGGTATTGCTCATCGTGATCTAAAATCAGATAATTTACTTTTGGACACCACCGAAGAAAGTACACCCTTATTGGTGATCAGTGACTTTGGTTGCTGTTTGGCGGACCGAACACACGGTTTGTATTTACCGTATACATCTGCAGAGATTGATAAAGGCGGGAATGCTGCGTTAATGGCGCCGGAAATCGTAAATCAGAAACCAGGAACGTTCAGTGTATTGAATTACTCCAAATCTGATATGTGGGCGGCTGGAACTATAGCTTATGAAATATTCGGAATGCATAATCCGTTTTATGGCGGTCGAGGATATGAGAAATTGAAGAGTGGTAGTTATAAAGAAGATGATTTGCCTGATTTACCTAATACCGTGCCTCCCGTGATTAGAGCACTTGTAAAAAATTTATTGTCGCCCAACCCCAATAGGGTATGTATACAATGTTATAAGTAATTTTATTATATTCTACTCTAAGGTGATGGAGTGAAGAACTCTGGGCTTGACCAAGGAAACAGATTTAGTTCTAAACTAAGTATTTTTCTGCATGTTTTCGTCCAACTCTACACTTCCTTTAGTTCTGGGATGCCTAAGCGTCTTTATATTCCCTGTATAACTAATACCTCATTGATATTTTGTGGTGACACCTGCCAGTAAAGGTTCGTTCATCACAGCCAGCAATAACAGTGGGATTGAAATATGCCTAATCACTAGGCCTGTTCTCAACAAATGATTTACCTGTGTACCTAAAGTGACAGGAGCCTTCACCACACGAGTAGAGGGAGACTTTCTAAATCCCCACTGACTGCAGGTTAGTAGGGATTTAGAAAGTCCCAGAGAAGATACACTGCTCACACGTCGAGAGAAGAATACTTCTAGGTCGCATGGGCTTTCAACTCTCCATATAATAAGATAGAGGCCCTCAAAATAGGCATTGTTTTCAAACATTACCTCGTCGCTTGAGCCAAATCTATTTTCACTTAGACAGCCATTATTTCAAATTAAAAAACCAAAAGACGTCACCGGGGGTTAAGCCCTGTGAATAAGGTGTGTGTGGAGGCAATTGCGAATGAGCTGGTACATTGTCATGATGAAAAAAAAGTTTTTTCTATGCCTAATGTGTTCACTTGCTTTTGATTTGAGTGTCCAAGTTGTCTAGTAATGCTCTGTAATACTCTTGTGCGAGGATTCTTCCTTTCTAAAGATAGTAAATGAATACTACACCACGTGTATCCCAAAAACCAGTAGTCACTGGTGTCTCTGTCTGTTTTTGACTTCCATCATCGTCTACCTACTGTTCAGACTGTTGTTTTGTCTCGAGTACGTAGTAATCATCAACAGTTATAAAGCGGTCCAAAAATTCCGAGATATTACGTTATAAAAGCTCCAAACACTGCTTGGAAATGTAAAGTCTTGGAGACGTTTTAGGCCGATTGTTAGCAGTCTTGGGACCCATCTGGGTATAGGTTTCTGCGTATGTAAATGCTAATTTAGGAAATCTTACCTGTTAATTTAATTTTTTTACAACGTCCATTAGCTCCCACACCTTAATATGACGAAAATTCAGCCCCGCATTGTGAATTTTTGCAATGATGTAGGTTGTGGCCGATTTTAACTTTCCGGAATCTTCATAATTCATAACCTTAAGTTGAAATAGAAGTAAGTTTAAATTCTGCCGCCCACTTTTTATTGTTGAAAAGTCATAGAGCATCATTGCCTTTATGTTAAAATTCGTGTAAAATCTTTTAAAACCCAGTATTTAATTACTACGCCAGATTCAATTGGTATAAATTCAATTGGTATAAAAGTTGTTTGAATGAAAACTTGCAAAATGTAATAGTTGGCAGATCGTATGGTAAGAGATCGTAGCTTCAGAAAATAAACTGAATTTCATACTTTAACCGCCATCTATGTGTCAGGCCGAGAACAATTCACTCCACTCTGGTAGTTTAGCGTTTTGTATTATTTAGTTCTAAAATATATTTTAAACATGTACAAATAAGAAAAATTTCTTACAGCGTTTACATCCAGAAATAGCAAGTAATGTCTGCCAGATATTTTTGTGGGCTCCCAGTGCATGGCTAAGATCCGGGGCTTCAAAATTGCCGTCAAGTGCAGAGGTTGGTAACATTTTTTCGATTGCATTTTTCACTTTTACTCAATGTTTAAACTTCATTTTTGATTCCACAGATATTAGAATGGTTGCTCTGTTTAACCACGAAAGTTTTATGCGAAGGAAGAATAAACAACATGACCAATCGTGATTTGTTAGATTTGCACAAGAAGAACGTTTACAGAGTCGGTCGACGTACTTATCCGGAATATTTGCTTATCTCCAGCTTTTTATGTAGAGCGAAACTGTCTAACATTAGAGCGGCCTTGACATGGATTCAAAATATTTAGTTACTTTTCAACATTTTTTGATGAATTACTAAATAACTATTTACATATTCTTCACTTATTTAATATACATTTACATGATTATCTAGTATTCTTTTCTGAATCATGTATTTTAATTTTTATTTTATTATCCCAAATGAGGGGACCGGCAAGCGAGTAAGACTGTTAGAGTTTGAGAATCTTCTGTAATCCTTGTTCTCGTTTCACAAGAATTAAGTGATGATTTAGTATTGTGAGGAAGAAATCATGAAGAAAAATTACTTAAGGGTTCATTGTATTGCCAACTTATGCTGAGATGTTATTAAATGTTTCTAATACGTGTGTGTAATAGTTTGAAATTGGTTTTGAGATGCAATTCAAAGAACCCCCCAATTAATTTGTCTCTATGAATTTCTCTTTCGTGAAATTTGTACATAGAGATGTATATTGTTCTTATATAAAATTACAAGGTTTTGGTTATGTATATCTATAAAATTTATTTAATTTATATTTAAAATATTGTTTCAGTTTCTCAGCATTTCATGTACGTAAGGCTGTTAAATATGTTACATAGTTTTCTATGAGTATGTAACTTAAAAATAAAATATAAAATGTAATCTTGAGTTTTATTATTGTTTTTATTTATTTTTTAGTTTCCCAGTTCATTACAACCTATCCTATTGGGACGTTCAGTAATTAGTAGACTCGGTAAAGAGGGGCAAGTTCAAGCTTTAACAAGTGTTCATTTGAAAAGTCAATCTAGGTTACTTTGAAATTTTGCTAGAATTAGACGCAAATATATTAGTATGTGTTTGTATGTATGAAATTGTCAAAATATACGACTTAACCTACGATAAGTAGTAAATTTTAATATGTGAATTGTTACGTGTCCGTAACGCTCAACGTTCTATTACTTTATTTCGTCATTTTAATTAATAATATCTTCAATATATTTCGTTCCATTTCCAACGAACCTACCTGTATAGGTATCGTTATTTAAATATATGTATATCTAATTTCTTTCAAGTTTTTTTCTTTTTTCCTTGACCTTTAGTGCTCGCTTTTTTTTTTCGTTGTTAAGAAAGTTACGAGACTCGCTCTAGACACTTGGTTGTTAGCTATCGATCTCTGAACCAAGTTACGTTCTTTACCCAACACGGATATCGGTCGATGTAGCCGTATGGTACTTGTTGTAATTACGGCCCCGTGAGGGTTTTTAATCGATCAAACATATCTAAAATTATTCGCTAAATGCGATATCTCCCTGGGAGGATTTAAAGTGTTGGGAAAGGAAGAAATACACTTGTAACACGTTAAACAATCATCGCTTTATTTTAACCATCGAACGCAATATTTGGTATGTATAGGGCTATCTCTGTAACTTTCTTAACAACGAAAAAAAAAAGCGAGCACTAAGGGTCAAGGAAAAAAGAAAAAAACTTGAAAGAAATTAGATATATATTTAAATAACGAATAACGATACCTATATAGGTAGCTTCGTTGGAAATGGAACGAAATATATTGAAGATATTATTAATTAAAATGACGAAATAAAGTAATAGAACGTTGAGCGGGTGTAATCCACCATGTCGTAGAAGGCGACTAAACGGAGTCCGTTTGTTTGTTTGTTTCTTTCCATCTTGAACACTGTCTTTGTCGGCCTGTCTGGGGGTCAGAAGAATACCCAGTCTGGCATAATCCACCATGTCGTAAGAGGCGACAAAAAGGAGTCATGTTCAGTCTGTTCTTACCATTCTGAACCCTGTGTTTACGGCCTGTCTGGGGGCTAGACGAATACTCAGTCTGGTACATCTGCCATGTCGTAAGAGGCGACTAAAAGGAGTCTTGTTTAGTTCGTTCCTTCGTCCCGATATCGTCGACGAATAGTATCTCATCCCTTTTTCTTTTATTTTTTTTTGGAACTTCGTTTTATTTTCCTTTTCGAGGATGTTACTTTTGTTTGGGAGTTTCTCATTGTTGGGACTCTTGTGAGATAATTTTATTTTATTTTGATCATTTCGATTTTTCTTTCCTTGCCTTACGTTTTGGAATATCTATCTTTTGACATTTAGACTTTCTTTTCTTACCGTATATCTTTTTTTCGAACAATTTATCTTTGACATTTACTCCGAGATAAGGTATAGCTCGTTACCTTACCGTTACCGTTCTCTCTTTTCTTTCTCTTGAGTATATCTTATCTCGAGTTTTGTTTGAGTTCTTATGCCTAGCAGGAACTTGTGGGTTACTTGGCGTTTACACCTTCGATAACTGTATTTACCGGATTTGACATTTTCTCGATTTTGACTTTTTATCATACTTTGGACCATATAGGTTTCTTCTTAAGCTTGTCTTTGCCTGGTCTCGCTGAGTCCGGCAGTTTTGTGGTTGCTTAACGTTCTTTTTTGTTCCGGACATTAATCGGATTATTTTTTTTTGTAGTTAAAGGCTGCACCTGCTGAGTCGGGGTTCGTTTGCGCTGTTGCCGTGTCGTGGGTTGCGTTTCCGGATTTATTTTCTTACTGTCTGTCTGTTTCCCACCCACGAATTGAGAGCATGAGGGCCTTGCCGTTTCCGCATTGCCGCATCTCTCGGTTCCCTTCACCTAGCTTTCTTCTCCTGTATACCTGCTTCACTTTTCCATCCTTTCTATTTTCTTACTCAAGCTTTTCTATACTCTACTTCTATTTTCCTCTTTACTTTTTTCCGTCCGGGGAAGGTGTGCTCTCGGCTTGGTCTCAGTCGGGGCATTCTTCCTTCGCAGATTGTTGTAGTTCTTTTATTAGTTTGGGCCTACTTCACCCTAGATAAAAAGGGCTCCTGTATTTAAAACAAAAATCTTCAAAAAAATTAGTAAAAAAAAAGTAAACTTCTTTCCTTTTTTTTATAGGGAGTGTTAGGGGAATTGTTACGTGTCCGTAACGCTCAACGTTCTATTACTTTATTTCGTCATTTTAATTAATAATATCTTCAATATATTTTGTTCCATTTCCAACGAACCTACCTGTATAGGTATCGTTATTCGTTATTTAAATATATATCTAATTTCTTTCAAGTTTTTTTCCTTGACCTTTAGTGCTCGCTTTTTTTTTTCGTTGTTAAGAAAGTTACTTTTTTTTTTTGAAGAATTTTTTGTTTTCTAATTTTTATGGATTTTATTTAAAATACAAAATTTAGCGAATAATTTTAGATATGTTTGATCGATTAAAAACCCTCACGGGGCCGTAATTACAACAAGTACCATACGGCTACATCGATCGATATCCGTGTTGGGTAAGGAACTTCGTTCAGAGATCGATAGCTAACAACCAAGTGTCTAGAGCGAGTCTCGTACTTTTCTTAACAACGAAAAAAAAGCGAGCACTAAAGGTCAAGGAAAAAAGAAAAAAACTTGAAAGAAATTAGATATATATATAATAACGAATAACGATACCTATACAGGTAGGTTCGTTGGAAATGGAACGAAATATATTGAAGATATTATTAATTAAAATGACGAAATAAAGTAATAGAACGTTGAGCGTTACGGACACGTAACAGTTTGTAACGGGTAATCAGAAACATTCGAAGTCAAAGTAGTCCTTGAAAATATGAAGTCATGTCTGAGATAGATTGATTTTTGAGAGACAACAGTTGACATTTAATAATTATTACAAATCAGATACTTAAGTAAAGATATACGATTTTTTGTTCAGAGCCCACTTGACTTCGAATGTTTCTGAACACGTTATGTATGAAACTGTCAAAATATACGACTTCGTAGGTTAAGTAGTAAATTTTAATATGTGTTTGTATGTATGAAACTGTCAAAATATAGGACTTCGTAGGTTAAGTAGTAAATTTTAATTTACGACATACTTAAAAATGTTCTCAATAAATCACATGCTACTAGATTGACTTTTCAAATGAACACATGCTATAAGGTTAGTGCTTCTTGCAATAGTCATTCTTTTCAAACAACAACAGCCATCTATACGTCGGGTCGGGTACTTCTCATCACTTTTTAATACATATATAGAGTCAAGCTTACATAAAACTAGTATAACCTAACTTGTCAAAATTGTCAAAATTTTCTAATATTGCTTAGTGTTTATTAAACTTTTTTTGAAAGACAAGTCAAATGTCAAGTAATAAATAATAAACTAATACTTAATTGATCCGCCATTCGCATCAATTACTGTCCTTAACCTTCTAGGTACAGAATCAATGAGACTTCTCAAAAAAATTAGGATTTTCAACATTTTCCCAGGTATTTTCAATAGATTTCCATAATTGTTCCCTATTAGTAAATCTTATGCGAGATCTATGAAATTGCTTTGTCATTTTTTGATTTTCTCAAATATTCAAACAAACTGTGATCTATATCAGTTGATATTCTTTTCCTTGTTTGCGACATATACTGCCTTCATTTTCCAATCTTTTTTAACTTGTAGTACTGTAGATTTGTTCAAATGAAATTCATCTGCGACTTGTTTAATGGTGCAACTTTCCAAATTTAATAAAATTTGTACTTTGTCTGCCGAAGCAGTTTTCTTGCCATTTTGGATATCAAAAAGTGACAAATGTCATTTTGACGTTACAAGAATGAATTACTTTTAAAAATTACAAAACACTTCGGATTCATATGCTGTTCATCATAGGAATAAAAAGCTACTATTAATAATTTCTAACGGGTGTTCAGAAACATTCGAAGTCAAGTGGGCTCTGAACAAAAAATCGTATATCTTTGCTTAAGTATCTGATTTGTAATAATTATTAAATGTCAACTGTTGTCTGTCAAAAATCAATCTATCTCAGACATGACTTCATATTTTCAAGGACTACTTTGACTTCGCATGTTTCTGAACACCCGTTATATTAAATGGCTACGCTAACATAAGCCAGAAGTTTCTGACCCGACGTATAGATGGCTGTTGTTGTTTGAAAAGAGTACCAACCTTATTAAGCTTTAACTTGCCCCTCTTTGCCGAGTCTAGTAATTAGTAAAGCGGGGAATATTTAGACGATGATCGAAGTTTAACAACAATAATAACAAAATATATTGCTTATTACTAGGGATCGGCAGTTAGAGGTACATGTTGTCAGGGCCAAGGATGGAGCGAGGATGTTAGTACCAAGGATGGAGTGAGGACGTTATAAATCTCGATTTAACATTTTTCACAGCCGAATCAAAATACGTCTAGAGAAACAAGTACTTACCAAGTAAGTGTAAATACATCTCCAGAAGGAATATTGCAGGGTGTGTAAAACATATCACACATCCTGACTGTTCACCGTTTATACCCGGAGTTCAAATGATAGTAAATCACCAATAATTATTCTACATGCCCATGTGTTAAAAAAAGTACATAAAGTTTTTTTAGTAACGGGACATTTATCCCTGGTTCGAAAATCTACTTCGTTACCATCAAACAAGTCGACAATTCGTCGTGCAGTACGAAAAATGTTATTTAGAACTGCTTCATATTTTCTTTTTACATTAGCAGTAGCAGCTCCAGGTCATTGCGAAAGGAATTGACGAAGATCATATACAATATTCATGGCGTTAGTTATAGAATATTGTGGGTTGGTCGGCGTAACATAACATAATGTCTATGAATATTGGCTATATCTACCTGAATAGTTGGGTCTATAAATACTTGTGGAGCTTGTAAAATATAAACAGCATCATTCGGATCCAGTAGCTGTATTATACAATGCTAGTTGTGTATAGCGCTATGGAAAAAATGGGGTGAAAGGTATATGTGGGTAATGTCTTCATAAAAAAAATCGCAGTCCAATATTCCCATAGTAATGAGAACATGATTTTTCCTTTTTCGAGCTCGGCCCTGCCGCAGTTAAATGTACGGGCGGCGATACGGGCTTCTACCTCTAATTCATCAGTAATTCTCTTTAGCGACTAATTATATTGTTCTATCGATATTTATCAGTACCACATAAATTTAAAGAAATATTATTTTTCTTTCAAACATAAAATTTTAATAACCCTAATAGTAATTTAAATACAACTATGTTTTTTTTTTTTGCGTACGTATCCGAATATATCTCTCCCCAGAGACGCAGATACGTACGTAATTCGTATAAAAATATATATAGAATCTCTACCAACTCTTATGCCAGATGAATTTAAAGAAATACAATAGTATTTTCAAAAATTGTATAGTTTGACGTTTCAGAATATGATACTATCCAGTTAATGTTAATCTAAAAAATCTACAACTAATAATAAAAAAAAAAGTTAAACTATACACTCTTATCCATAGTCTTAAATGCTACTTACACAAACAAACAATAACTCCAACGAAAGTTTATAACATATAACACGGGCACGAGATCACAAAATTTAAATATGGCCAATACCAATTATAGAACCTTTATCAAACCAGCTTATAGTTTTGCATTTAGGCTTACGCTCACAACTTGTCAACCAGATAAATACGTATTTTGACGGGGGCTTTTGTGTAGAGGCTATTCAGTTTTTTTTCAATACGTTGTATGTTAGCATTACTTTTAAATAAATCTATTCAGACAATTAATACGTTGTATTTTCGCTTTTATTTTATATTAAATTTATATTAAATATTAAATTATAAAAAAAGCCTATTTATACGTTGAACTTTTCTTTCATTTCTTGTTTTTGCTTTGATTTTGTTCATTTCTCAACTTGGCGTAATTATTAATAAAAGCTAGTTTTACTTAGCCTGGTCCGAACTTTTCTATTTTTATTATCGCTTTTGGACGGCTTGGTTGCGCTATTTACCCGCCTAAATTTTGTTATCGTGATTTCTGGATCTGCGACGGCTAGCTGTACCGAATTCGGTGGCGCCCTTTTCCATCTTTTTTTGTATCTTTGGGTATCTTACCCCCACCCCTGAACGGAGGCTTCATAGTAGCCGGGTGGGCCGCAGGAGCGGGTAGGTGGGGCAATCATAGTTGCCCGAAACCTTGTTTTTTTTTCTCTTCTTTTTTTTTTCTACGCTATTCATAAGCGCCTAACGACACGACCGTAGCAGGTTCAACGAGGGGGAACAGGCTTAAAAGTTTTGATACAAAATAAAATTTTCTTTAACGATGAAATTGATTCAAAGGCTTATTAGTTATCATAAAGTACAACTTAATACTTAACTAAACTACACTATTAAATTAGGTGAAATGGTCCATTCAACTCTACCAGACACAAATTCATGCGGATGTCCCTCATCAGGCGCTGGACGAACTCCAAATCAATTTCTCTCAATTTTTCGTAAATTCGCCGTCTTAGTTGTTCCTCATTTTGGACATTGCACCCTCCATGATAAACCTTTCGTCACAGTAAAGCCCAAAAATTCTCTATTGGGCGAGTCTGAGGCAAGTTTGTAGGGTTATCGTTTTTAGGAACAATAGGTATGTGGTGTTGTCGAAGAGTTTTGGGTATCGTTAGAGCCAAGTCTAGCCAAAACATGATATTGTCGTCAGCATGATGTTCATTGTTGAACTGATTACAAATGAGAAAAATATGTATTACACATTTCTATACCGATAGCTCCAACTCGCAACGGGCCATAGGGAACAATATACGTATGGAACGTAATGCGATTTGGCAACGTGTGTACGATGCCTATATTGAGTGACTTTCTTAAAATTTAAATTTATTTTGCAGAATTATTGATTTTTTTACTTTTATCTTTTAGAAAACATTATTGTTTTTTTATTACTTAATTACTTTATATGAAAAATAGTATACCATAAAAGTGTAAACAAAGACAGTATACATTGAAACGAATATTCATTCAATTGTATTGTCATGAAATTGAATTTGTCAATCGTTGTTAAATTTGTTAGAATGAATAGATATTTGTATTTATCCGAAAATACTAATACTTAAAGCAAACAAATTCCATTTCTTCCTACATATTGATTATGCAGCTGATGCTTTCGTAATATGCTCATATTTGTATTATTTCAACTTATACTTCGGTCGATACATATCGACTTCCTTCAAACCAGGAGGAAGCTACAGTTATAATTAAACTATATTTCCTTTTTTTTTTATTACCTACGGATATTCACAATTCCAAAATACGTTACAATGTTGCTTATTTTAGATTGTAATTAGCTGAATGCTGTCGCAAAACTGATCTCTGCATTTTTAAAAATGCCAATAAAATTAACCCTTGCCCTTATTATAATTTTACAAAGGAACAGACACGTACTTCAATTTCTACGAAAAACTAAGTCTACAGTTCATGTATAATACAGTGATAATGAAGACTGGAGCGTTTGTCGACCTACGAAGTTGTACTTTACTTGTTTATTGTTAATAAAAGGCTGATGGAAATATTACGTGAGATTTTGGTATCTGTATTATAATAACATCACGATAATAGTAGAAATACAAATATGAGCATATTACGAAAGCATCAGCTGCATAATCAATATGCAGGAAGAAATGGAATTTGTTTGCTTTAAGTATTAGTATTTTCCGATAAATATAAATATCTATTCATTCTAACAAATTTAACAACGATTGACAAATTCAATTTCATGACAATACAATTGAATGAATATTCGTTTCAACGTATACTGTCTTTGTTTACACTTTTATGGTATACTATTTTTCATATAAAGTAATTTTACGTAATAAAAAACAATAACGTTTTCTAAAAGATAAAAGTCAAAAAATCAATAATTCTGCAAAATAAATTTAAATTTTAAGAAAGTCACTCCAATATAGGCATCGTACAGACGTTGCCACATCCCATTACGTTCCATACGTATATTGTTGCCTATGGCCCGTTGCGAGTTGGACCTATCGGTATCTGTACACATGGACATACATCATGTACTTTCCAACGTTCACTTCGGCCAAAGACACGTGTTTCTGTCTTAAAAGACGTCATCAGTTTGTCTAATGAAGTAAAGTTTTATGTTTCATTAGTTACACATATATATTGTAATGACTCATCCGCTGACGCGAGATGCGTCATCCCTCTGGATGTTTTCGCGAGGCCTACGTGAAGGCTCTAGAAGGAGTATTCACTGATATAAAAGCCGCGTCGAAGAAGGGATGAACATTCATTGAATCCTACAGTCTCGCGAAGTACACATAAATATAGTTACATAAATATAGAATACATAAATGTACTTATTGTTGTTAATAGTTAGTTTTATATTGTTATACGTTTTAAATATTAATACAGTGTGTGTGTCTAAAGTTATTGTTAGTTTTATTTAAGAACCCGGAAAGACAAACGTTACAGTGGTATTCAGGTGTGGACTAATTAATAAATAATAAACTAAGTAGACAATTAAGTGTTAATTAAGTATTCGTTTAAATAAATATACAGTGCGGAAAGACGTTATTTTAAATATCGTGATGGCTAATAGAATGAAACTCACGGAATTGAAAGTGTCCGAGTTAAAACGAGAATTAGAAGAGAGGGATGAGGATACAACTGGCAAAAAGTCGATCCTCCAGCAACGGCTTCGCAATGTGTTGATCCAAGAAGGCGAGGATCCAGAGAATTATGTCTTTCAAGTTCCAGGCGGAGATGCTGACGTGAATTTGCTGTTAATTCAAATGAAGCAAATGGAACAGAATAATCTGGATAGTGCGAAAAATATGGAACAACGATTAATAGAGAATGCGCAAATTCAAATGCAACAAATGGAGCAGAAGAACCTGGAAACTTCTGGAAACCTAGCGAAAACTCTAGAACAAAGACTAATAGATAATTCGCAAACCTTGGAACAGCGTCTAATAGATTCACAAACTCAAATGCAACAAATGGAGCAGAAGAACCTGGAAACTTCTGGAAACTTAGCGAAAACTCTAGAACAAATGGAACAGAAGAATCTGGATAGTGCGAAAAATATGGAACAACGAATAATAGATGCACAAACTAAAATGGAGCAGAAAAGCCTGGAAACTTCTGGAAATTTAGCAAAAACTCTAGAACAAATGGAACAGAAGAATCTGGATAGTGCGAAAAATATGGAACAGCGTCTAATAGATTCGCAAGTACAAATGCAACAAATGGAACAAAGAAACCTAGAAACCGCTAGAATCCTCGAGAAAAATCTGGAAAAGAAATTACTAGAAAATTCTAGAAACTTCGAAAAAAGTCTGGAACAAGTGGAGAAAGTTCTAGAACAGCGATTAGCGGAAAAATCAGAAGCGTTAAAAGAAGAGGTTTTCATAGCTGTAGAAGAGAAAATTGGAGAACATTCTAGACTTTTAGAGGCAATAATGATTGAGATGAAATTACCCGCCACCACGAGTCATTCTGATCCCAAGCAGGTCAACGAAGAAGTCATACCGCGGCCCATCGAAATAAAAGAAGAATTTGTGACTATTTCAAAGACCAGAATCAAGCCACCAACCTTTGATGGAAAGACGTCATGGGCAACTTACCTGACGCAATTCGAAGCGGCCGCAGAAGCAAACGCATGGTCTTCTGCCGAGAAGGCGACTGCTTTAGTCATAGCATTGAGGGGTGATGCTAGTGATATTTTGCAGACATTGCCTCCTGAGGAACGTAAAGACTATTCTCAACTCATTAAACGCTTGGAGATGAGATATGGCCATGCGCATTTGGAGCAAGTATACCATACCCAACTGAAGAATCGATCACAGAAGAAAGGCGAGAATCTTCAGGAATTTGAGGCAGATATTGCTCGTCTAGTTCGACTTGCATATCCGATGGCGCCAGATAATTTCATGGAACACCTAGCTGTCCAGACGTTCATAGATGGTCTCCGGGATATTGATACGCAGCAAGCATTAAGGTTGGCAAGACCGAAAACCTTGATCGATGCTTTGGTGCACGCGCTTGAGTTTGAGACTGCAAAACGAGCCTCTCGGAACCATGCTCGTATCTGCACTGTTGACGAACAGGAAAATGAGGAGTTCATGGAGCAGGTGGTTAGTCAAGTCCTAAATCAGATCAATTCAAATAAAAGTGCGCGGCCATGCGGGAATTGTAGAAGAAACGGTCATATCCAGAATAAATGTGATAAAAGGACCAAGAAAGAATCTGCTGAGAATCCGAAAGTCCCAAGGACTGCCCAAATCGCATCCTTGCAAAATCAAACCAATGCCCTGTATGTGGACGCTATTATGGAAAGAAGAACCTATGCTTGCTTGCTAGATACTGGATCGACGAAAACCATTATACGACCCGATTTAATATCCAGGAATAAAGAATTATTACTTTCGAGCAAATGGAGACTAAGGACAGCTACTGGAGAAGCAGCTTCTGTGGAAGGTGAAGTAGATGTCAATTTTGTCATAGGACCAACATCAATCCGACATCGTGTTCTCGTAGCCAACATAGAAGAACAGATAATCTTGGGATTAGACATCATGAACACCTACGGCTTCCAGTTAAACATGAAAGAAGGCACTTTAAAAATAAATAATGAGGAATTGTTTCTTCATGGGAAAGATTGTGGGAATGTACAAGTAATTACTTCAGAGAATGTTGTTCTGGATGCAAGAAGTGAGACATTTTTGACGGCGTGTATGGAAGGTGATTATTTGGACGGAAATGTTACAATGTTGGAACCAAAGGCTGATGATGACGAGGTGGGTCGAGGAATAGTAGTTGCCAAAATGCTGGTTAAGACTCAGAAGACTGTACCGATAAGGGTAATGAATGTGAACCATTACCCTGTTTCATTGAAGAAGGGTACTATTTTGGGGTGGTGTTCACCAGTGTCGGCCGTCGTTCATCATATAGAGGCGAAGAAAAATGGATTCGTGCAGGTTTCTGAGAAATTGTCCACGATAATCGACTCCGCCTGTCAGGGATTGAGCAAGAAGGAACAAAGTCAAGTTAAGGACCTAATCAAACATTATGAAGACGTCTTTGAAACTGAAACTGGTACGAAGGGCAGAACAAATATTGTAATGCACAAAATAAATACCGGCGATGCAAGTCCAATTCGACAAGGACCAAGAAGGTTACCACTAGCAAAACGTGAGGAAGCCAAGCAAATTATACAAGATATGGAAGGCCAAGGAGTAATTGAACCATCGAATAGTCCATGGGCTTCACCAGTGGTCCTTGTCAGGAAGAAGGATGGATCTACCAGATTCTGTGTGGACTATCGTCGTTTGAATAGTGTGACCAAAAAGGACAGCTATCCTCTCCCAAGGATAGACGATACGCTAGACACCTTGGCAGGAGCAAAATGGTTCTCCACTCTCGACTTAAAGAGCGGTTATTGGCAAGTGGGAATGGATCCCAATGACAAAGAGAAGACTGCCTTCAGTTTAGGTACAGGACTCTGGCAATTTACAGTCATGCCATTTGGACTGTGTAACGCCCCAGCTACTTTTGAGCGACTCATGGACACTGTACTGAGGGGATTGTCTTGGAATACCTGCCTGGTATATCTCGATGATGTGATTGTGGTAGGGAAGACCTTTGAAGATCACATGAAAAATTTGGAAGTAGTATTCCAGAGGTTGCGAGATGCCAACCTGAGATTAAGTCCAAAGAAGTGTCACCTTTTCCGCAAGGAAGTAAATTACCTTGGACATGTGGTTTCCGGAAAAGGAATTGCTGTGGATCCAGAAAAAGTAAAAGCTGTGGAAAAATGGCCGATACCCAAAGACAAACATCAGCTAAGAAGCTTTTTGGGATTATGCACATATTATCGACGCTACGTTCCTGGATTCTCCAACATTGCAAAACCACTTACTCGCCTAACAGAAAATCGAGCATTCATTTGGAACAACGAATGCCAAGCGGCCTTTGAGTTGTTAAAAGGTACGTTGATCAGTGCACCCGTTTTGAACTATCCGCTGCCATCTGGGAGGTTTGTTTTGGATACGGATGCCAGTAACGTCGGGATTGGTGGCGTGCTCTCTCAAATCCAAGATGGACAAGAAAAGGTCATTGGATACTTCAGCAAGACCCTGTCCAAACCAGAGAGGAACTACTGCGTAACCAGGAGAGAACTATTGGCAGTAGTTAAGACCATTGAGCACTTTTACAAGTACCTGTATGGGCAGAAGTTCCTGATCCGCACTGATCATGCCGCCTTAAAGTGGCTCTTGCAATTTAAGAATCCAGAGGGTCAAGTAGCTAGATGGATTGAGAGGCTACAGGAGTACGACTTTGTCATTGAACACAGAGCAGGCCTCAAACATCAAAATGCAGATGCCCTTTCCAGAAGGCCCTGTCCAGAAGACTGTCGACATTGCAACAGAATCGAAGACAAATCGGCCAACGCTCTTCGAACCACCGTTGTTGATGACCAATGGCAACCTGACAATTTGCGCGCGGATCAAGAAGCTGATCCGGATCTTGCAGTCCTCAGGGCTTGGAAAAGAAATGGGCAAAGACCGACCTGGCAAAAAATTGCTCCCCATTCACGAGAATTGAAGTCATACTGGGCACAATGGGATTCTTTAACCATAGAAGACGATCTCCTGAGACGTGAGGTCGAAAATCACGATGGAAGCGAGCGGAAGATGCAAATGGTGGTTCCCAAGAAAAGAATACCAGAGGTATTGCGAGAACTCCATAATGGTGCTTCTGGGGGACATTTTGGAGTCCATAAAACACTGGAGAAGGTGCGCCAGAGATTTTACTGGGTGAATTGTTCACGAGATGTGAAAGAATGGTGCCGAAAGTGTGCTAATTGCGCCGGAAGTAATGGTCCCCAGAGGCGTCGACGTGCACCCATGCGCCAATACAATGTAGGAAGCCCATTTGAAAGGATCGCCATAGACGCCGCCGGTCCTTTTCCAGAAAGCAGCAAAGGAAATAAATACATAATAGTGGTCATGGATTACTTTACCAAATGGGTTGAAGCATATGCTCTACCAAATCAAGAAGCTGGAACTGTAGCAGACGTGATTGTGAAGGAGTTCGTCAGCCGTTTTGGTGTACCCTTGGAACTTCATTCCGATCAAGGGCGAAATTTTGAGTCCAGTCTATTCGAAAAGATGTGTGGACTTTTGGGCATACGGAAGACGAGAACAACTCCCTTGCATCCACAATCAGATGGGATGGTAGAGCGAATGAACAAGACCATGATCAGACACTTATCCAAAGTGGTCTCCGAACACCAGAGAGATTGGGACGAACATTTACCATTATTTCTAATGGCGTATCGAGCCTCTGTTCAAGAGACAACAGGCCAATCACCAGCCAATGTGCTATTCGGGAGGGAACTCCGATTGCCCTGTGATTTAAAGTTTGGGAGCAAGCCTGGTGATGATCTTGCCGGAGAAGATTATGTCAGCACGCTCAGACGACGACTAGATAATATCCATGAACAAGTCAGACATAATATCCAAGATGCTAGTGACAGAATGAAAGAGAGCTATGACATCAACGCCGAGAAGAGTGGTTACCATGAAGGCGATCGGGTTTGGTTGTATAATCCACAACGTCGACGGGGCCTATCTCCAAAACTTCAAAAGAATTGGGAGGGGCCATACGAGGTGTTGAAGCGGATCAACGATGTAATATACCGCATCAGGCGAACACCTCACACTAAGCCAAGAGTCGTACATTTTAATCGATTAGCCCCATACTCTGGAGACAATGACGAAACCGTTGACTTGCGCCGATTGGATAGCCAATACCATGAACTAACCTTCGAAGACTTTATGCAAGAGTATTCTGGTTCGAGAAAAGCTCGATTTGGGGTAACCATCGAGAAACAGCAGGATTTGTTCACGGTGCCGCCAGACTACGCGCTTGCTCATTGCGTAGCCCGAGATCTACGAATGGCCAAAGGAATTGCCTGGGAATTTAAAGAGAGATTTGGCAGAATCGAAAGGCTAAGGCAGCAGGGACCAGCAATTGGGAAGACTCTCCAAATAATAAATGAAGGACAGCCCATATTTTATTTGGTCACGAAAGAACTGTCGAGCCTAAAGCCAACCTATCGAGCCTTATGGGAGGCCCTGACCCACTTACGCGAACAAATGTTACAGCAAGACATTCTGAAATTAGCAGTTCCAAAATTGGGTTGTGGATTGGACCGCCTGGACTGGAGAATTGTAAGGAGCATGTTGGAAGTAATCTTCCGACATACTGGTATGGAAATTCTGGTATGCAGTTACCAGCTTGAATATTCCTGTCCATCCAGGCAAGATAAGACCGTGGACTGTTATTTCGATATGACGTCGCAATGTAACAAAGGCCCTACCTGTCGATTTCGTCATCGTTTGAGGAGACCAAAGCATGACATATTTCGGGACGAAACTTCATTTTTAAGAAGGGGGCAATGTAATGACTCATCCGCTGACGCGAGATGCGTCATCCCTCTGGATGTTTTCGCGAGGCCTACGTGAAGGCTCTAGAAGGAGTATTCACTGATATAAAAGCCGCGTCAAAGAAGGGATGAACATTCATTGAATCCTACAGTCTCGCGAAGTGCACATAAATATAGTTACATAAATATAGAATACATAAATGTACTTATTGTTGTTAATAGTTAGTTTTATATTGTTATACGTTTTAAATATTAATACAGTGTGTGTGTCTAAAGTTATTGTTAGTTTTATTTAAGAACCCGGAAAGACAAACGTTACAATATGCTCAATGACATGGAAACTGCAACACCAAGAAGTGGTGCGAATTTTTTGACCAAACTTGGTAGAAACGTATAACTAGTCAAACGTAATAATTGATTAAAATTTTGTTGCGATATATCAAGTGGTCATGGCACTTCTGACACTTCATTCAGTTTTCGCTGACATTAATGTGTGGTGTATTTATTGTTTGTTTCAAATTTATTTCAACGGTTTTGTCTTATTATACCTTTGTTTAACGTGTTTAGAGTTTTATTATGCCTAGAGTGCGGCAACGTGGAAATTATCGCCAATTAAGTGAATTCGACAGAGGTCGAATTGTTGGTTTGCGAGAAGGTGGTTTTTCATACAGGGAAATTGCAAATCGCCTTAACCGGAACCAATCCACCATTATGCGCTGTTATCAATCATGGACTAGGGAGGGTCAGGAAAGACGCCGAAGAGGAACCGGAGGCCGAAGAAGAACTAATGGGATACAGGACCGCCGCCTTCGCCTAATGGCTCTAAGAGACAGGTTCTCCAGTACCAGATCAATTGCTGACGTGTGGTTAGGTAATCAAGGTCATCCAGTAACCCTTCGAACCGTTTATCGCCGAATTAGGGGTTTCGGCTTACAATCTTATCGTCCACATCTTGTGTTACCACTTACGGCTCAACACCGACAGCAACGTTTGGAGTGGTGTAGATTGCGAATGCATTGGATCGTGGAGTGGCATAAGGTGGTGTTTAGTGATGAATCTCGATTTTGTCTAGGGATGCATGATGGCCGTATGAGGGTCAGACGAAGACGTGGGGAACGTAGTGATATTCAGTTTTCCGTTGAAAGGCATGTGCATCGAGCAGTGGGTGTTATGGTATGGGGTGCTATAGCATATGGGAGTAGGTCTCAGTTGGTGTTCATCCAAGCCACCATGAACGTCCAGCGTTACATTGATGAGGTGGTAGAACCCCATATTCTTCCATATCTTCAAATGCTCGAAGACCCACTTTTCCAGCAGGATAACGCCCCTCCCCACGTAGCGAGAATTTCTATAAATCGCTTCGAAGAGGCTCATGTCAATATCTTGCCATGGCCACCCAAATCCCCCGACCTCTCGCCAATAGAACATGTGTGGGACATTATGGGACGAAAACTTATGAATTTAGCCAATCCCCGCAGACACTAATAGCTCTCCGGCATGAATTACAGGTTGCTTGGGACTCCATACCCCAAGAGGATATCGACCACCTAGTCGAATCAATGCCACGAAGAGTGAGGGAGTGTGTAACTAATAGGGGCGGCTCGACACATTATTAATAAAAATTATGTTAAATTGTGTTAGTCTTTTGTTTTTTTCTTTGAAATTTTAATCAATTATTGCCTTTGAATAGTTATACGTTTCTACCAAGTTTGGTCAAAAAATTCGCACCCCTTCTTGGTGTTGCAGTTTCCATGTCATACAGTATACGAATTTTTGCTCTTCTGTATCACTATGGCTGGCCGACAGAAAATCGCTATTTTCGGCGTAGTGTTTTTTGTCCGGCATTAAAGGCAACCAATCAAAAACCTCAAATGAAATAATGAAAATTTTTCATTTTGACAAATTGTTCATTGACATTTTATTCGATTAATTGTAACAGTAAAAATGGGGGACAGATTGACGGATGACTTCATGTTGTTATTTTGCGAGAAAAATTCAAACGGCACCAAGAACTTACGTCTTAAAGGGAAAGATATGTATCAAAGGATTAAGTAACGCGAATATTGTGCGAAATGTCCCATAGTCCTTTAAAGTAGTTACCTTTTTTAGGCATCGCATTAATAATTCCGATATGATTCGGGTATCTGAGTTTTTGGTTGATCATCCAGAAATTATAAAAGTGGATTTATGTTATAATAACATTGGTAACAGAGGATTAGCCGTAATGATCGACTTATATTTAAGTATCGAAAACAATTTGGAATATTTGAATTTGGTAGGTTGCGATCTTACCGGAAGAGGAATGCGACATTTTTTAAAATGCGCAGGAACTTTAAAATTAAAAACTCTTAGGGTAAATGGGAATAAATTGGGTAGGCAGGTAATACATATTTATATTTCGATTCAGATACAAATGTAAATGTTCGTTTGTTCAAAATCTTAAATCTCCGAAAGTTCTTCCTTCACTGATTGCTTTGAAATGTTGACACACCGTTGCATTCAAATACGTTCGTGTTTTTATATACTTGTTATAACGAGCCATCGAAAAAATTCATAATTGGAGTAGACTGTGAAACAGGGTTGGTACTTTAGCCACTTCCACATAATGACACATTACTTGATGCTTGACAGTTTCATTTGGTTTCATTGTAAAAAAAGATTACGGCATTGAAATGATACTACAACAAAAAAGAAAACAAATAATTTATTTAATATCGAAATCATGCAGCAGTAAGTGTACCTTCAAAAAAAAATGAGACCCACCAATCTTCTTCGACATATTCCAACCCAAACACCAACTTTTTGGGGACGCAATGTTTTTTCAACAAAAAAATGAGGATTTTCGGAGGACCAACACCTCATATTCTGTAAATTAACATATCCAGAAAGATAAAACAAGGCCTCATCCGTGAAAAAAACTGTGTTAAGGATATCCTGATTGTGTAGATTATTTTGAAACCATTGACAAAATTCCACTCGTCTTAAATAATCCACTGGATAAAGTTCATGAAAACATTGCAGCTTGTATGGATGACAATGTAAGACTTTTTTAAGAATGAATTGGCACGTACCATAAGATAAATTTGTTTGTTGGGTCACTACTGAAATGGATGTTTTTGGATTTTCATCAATAATATGCTGAAGGGCTTCAATATTATCAGCTGTACGTTTAGATGGCCATACACTTCCAGTTTTTCGACCGACGCTACTAGTCACTCTGAATAACTTTACACAATTTGTCAAAGCACTGTAAAAATCATTGTAGTCAAACACTAATTCAGGATGTTCTTCACTAAAATCAGCCATGCATTCCGTAATTGAATACTGCCACTCGCCATTTACTTTCACACCCGTACGGAAGTAACATTCGATAATTTTTGCTTTTTGTTCTATGTTGAATACCATTTTTTAAATAAATTTAATTTTCTTAATAAGAGTTTTGAAAAATTTGACACAAACTTATAGTTTCAATGTCAAATAATAAATGTCATTATGTGGAAGTGGCTAAAGTACCAACCCAATTTCACAGTCTACTTCAATTATGAATTTTTCGATGGCTCGTTATAAACGTTACACCTGTGACAGGAGGCTTTTTTTTTTCGTGCTTTTTGACAGCTATGTCAGTTAGCATTTTCAATGTTACCGATTGCATTGTTAAATTGAAATTTGAATAGATTTGACGTAAGAAACGTGTACTTTCAGTTTTCTTTCTTTTCAATTTAACCAGACTGACCCACAGCAACGTGTAGCCGGGTACAGCTAGTTTATAATAGAATTATGCGACTGTTCCAATTCTAAGTAATCTATTATTACAATTAAATATTTGTTTTATTAGGGTGGACAATATCTAGCTATGTTGTTAGAAAAGAACAATACAATAAAGCATCTTGATATAGGAGACAGCGACCAAACTTTGAGCACTATTCCATATTTATGTTCAGTTTTACGACACGACATCGGAGCAAATAAAACACTAAAAGTCTTAGATATATCCAGAGTGGTACCAGCAAGTGAATTTTATCAATATGATCCTGGTCATTTAGCGGAACAAATAGGAAACATGTTGAAAGTAAACCCGACGCTAATAGAAATGCATGTGCAAAAATGTGAATTCGACGCTCACGATATTGAGTTACTTTTAATAGGTTTGTCTTTTAATACAACTCTTCTACTTTTGGATTTGGGCTACAATAAAATTGGCGATCATGGCATAGAATTAATAGCTAAATGGTTAAGAACGAGACCTAACTTATTAGGTCTGAACGTGGCTGGTAATGGTATAAGAAACACTGGAGCAAGGTTTGTTTATAATTTTAGTATTGGCCCGTTATATAGTTTTCAAGTATTCGGCTATTTCTTCACAACACTATAAATCTCTCGAAAATCAATAATTTTTTAATAAAGAAGTAATATGTTAATTCATTACATGGTATTATTGAGCACGGAATATTATTTGAGTTCTTATTTGGGTTGTTTCCATTGTTTGAAAGGTTTATGTAATCCTACGGTTTGGCAATTCTACTGCCCTCATCGGGTATCTTGTCGAACTCATTTCAATAAATTTATCTTGATCACTAGCCAAGTGTGTTAAATTACACTGGTCAACAAATTTTCATCGTTTTAATTTTTCTTTAGAAACTATGTACGTGGGTATATCAAATTTAAACGGGACTAACTTTTTTTAAATTCCACATAGGTCGCTGACCCGGGATGGGTTGATTTTCAGCTAAGGTGGGAGTTTAGGGAGGGAATAGTAACGACTTGAATTCTCTCAGGTCACCTTAGTACCAGTATAGTAACCATGAATGAGCAACAAGTGCCTGTTTCTGTGGAGCAACGGATAATTATCAAGTTTTTGGCCAAGGATAGTGTGAAATCAACAGAAATTTTGCTGAGATTGCAAGCACAGTTCGGCAACAACACCTTGTCCGAACCCGTATTTTTGCACGGCACAAGGAATTTTCTAATGGGCGTGACAACGTTGAGAACTAGAGCTACAATCGCCGACGACAAGCACGACCGAAGCCAATATGAAGGCGGTTCGACAACTCATGGAGGACGACAGGTGCATAACGCTTTGGAATATTGCCGAGGAACTTAGCATTAGTTACGAGAGAAGGCAGCACATTGTGACACTGGACTTGGGATTCCACAAGGTGTCTGCAAGATGGGTTCCGCGGCTGCTGTCAGACGAACAGAAACTGTATTGGCTAGAGGTTTGTCAGCGTCTGTTGAATCGATTCTGGCAAGAGGGCAAGGCGTTTTTTATCGAATCGTAACGTGCGACAAAACTTGGATGCATCATTACTAGACTGCGGAACCGGCGCTATCCCGTATCGGGTGTGATTCATCGGTGCCGCCGATGTACAATCGATCAACGTAACAGTATATATGAATGTTATAGCACGATGGTATTGATAAAGGTTGTCTGTTTGTAAGTCTTTCGTTGCAAACAGACGGAGTGTGAAATATATTTCGCCAGAGTCGTAATAAAGCCAATGAAATGTATATACGGAAATTTATTGTTAGGAAAATAAATAAAACACTGAAGTTAAATAAATTTAATTAACTTGAATTAAAATTAATTCAAAATATATATATATATAGGATAAAATAAATTAAAAGCGGGCAAGCGGTTTGTCAATAAAAACTCATTTATTAATTATCTCTATATTTCACAACAACTTTTTTGCTCCTTCCGGAGATAAAAATGTAGAGTTCAAAAACAAATATAAAATATAAATTTTATTGTCCGTTGTACGTCACTTTTATATATTTTTTGAACTCTACATTTTTATCTCCGGAAGAAGCAACAAAGTTGTTGCGAAATATAGAGATAATTATTAAATGAGGTTTTAATTGACAGAGCGCTTGCCCGCTTTTAATTTATTTTATCCAACATAGTACGGTCGATAATTTCTTTTAAATTATATATATATATATATATATATATATATTTATATTTATATATATATACACAAAATGCATTTAGGTACTTTATACAGTGAAAAAATTCAAAATATTGTAAAAGTATAAACTTGAAATTAATTATATCACCAATAATTAAAGTGAATGCTTTGTCACACCACAGTAAATATTTTTTATTCACATTAATTATTACAATATATTCTAAACTTTGTTATGTGAAGTGTGTTCTTTTGTCTTTAAATATAGAAAAACAGTGGTGGCGCATAGAAATAATAATCTTTAAATTTAATATATCTACCGATTTCCGTATTTTGAACATTACTACAAAAGCCTTTCAGGACATTAAAATCAGGGCTACGAGCGAATATTGCATCAATCTTATTAAGCGAAACCGACTCTCTGTGTCTCTGTGCCTGCATGACTCAGGATAGCGTCTGTTCCGCAGTCTAAACATTACACTCCAGAGTCAAAGCAGGCGAGTATGGAGTGGAGAAACAGTGGCGAAAGGTCAGCTGGAACAGTTTTGGAAACTGTTTTTTTTATCGGCTTGGTGCTGTTCACGTGGATTTTCTCCATGATCGACTCACAAATAATGCGGAATATTATTGCGAGTTTCTGAATGCCGTAATGCAAAGCTGTCCTTGCGACGAAAAGGTAAGACGAAATCTGTCAAAAGTGTGATTCTTCTTCATGACTATGTCAAATCTCATTCAGCAAACGTCACAAGGCAAAAATTAGACAGCCTGGTTTGGGAAGTATTGGAGCAATCTCCCTACAAGCGGTCGGTGTTTCAAGAATAACCAAGCAGTAGAGGAGTTTGTGCTCCAATGGTTACGTGCGCAAGCGAAAACTTTCTACAAAAAAGGAATTAAAAAACTCCCAATCCGCTGGGAAAAATGCGAAATATGTTTTTGTAAATAATAGAATAAAGCTCTGACTTGAAAATCCTTGAAAATATAACTTTTCTACTAAAAGTCTAATATTCCGCTTATGATGGTGGGTAGTGAATTCTCCAAATTCATAACAGAAACTGTTTGGCTTACTTATACACGTACGCGCCATTATGAAATAAAGGACGTTCAGCTATTACAAACATTTAATCTTTTACATTATTATTTTCTTTACAAACTAACCATTTTATGGAAAAAACACATTGCAAAGTTGATGTATTCCTGTTTTCGTTTTTATTTATAGAGCTTTGAGCTTCCATATGCCTTTCTCCAAAATACGTTTGTTAGACATATCATATAACAAAATCTGTGACGATGGAATGATTGATATTTTGAACAGTTTCAAGAAACCTTATTCTTTAAGACTATTTTACTTCTGGGGTAACGACATAAAACAAAAAACTTTCTGGGTGAATAACAGTTCTTCACCTTTAGGAAAAATTGTATTGAGGCGAGATTTTTTAATATTTTAGGTTTTGGAAAGGATGTTGATGTCAAAAGTTTTGGAGCAAGAAAATATCGATGTCAAACTCTACACTGTTGATGACGTTTTATATCATGCCTATTATCCTGCTGATCATTATAAGCACAAGTATTATTGTGTTATGGATCATGGCTGTCCAATTGAATTAAGAATAAAAAGAAATCAAATCGAGCACGAAAACGCACAACCCAGGTCTCTTGTGAAGTTTCAGTTTTATCCAAGAATTCCTGCAGTTGATGATACTCTACCACTGTTAAAAAAACCCTGTTAAACATCAACCTTCTGAAATAATGAGACACTTTTTTGTGTGTAGGCAACTCAAAATGTAGAGCTGTAACAAGCTAAAGCCTGCATCCTTCTATTTGTTAAGTGTATTCACTGAATGTGAGTACACGACTGTAATTTGTGTTGTCTATACTTAAGCAAGCTGTCTCGTTACTTCATTGGGCTGCTGGTCTTATCGAAAGAATATTTTACTTTTATATAAATTTATTTTTATTAAATAACAAAATACTAATTTACTTTTTTAATAATGAAAAACTTAGACGCAGTACTTTAAATTGCATTGGGCTGCGAATGTGGAAAGTAAATAATAATAATAATAAATATAGAGGATCTCAAAAGTCACTTCTCCGGATATGCAGAATCCCAAAAAAAGCGAAATGGATTATTCTCCGTTAGAAATACTTTATTAACATCATGTGATACACATTATTATATATTATTATGGATTATATAGGATTATGCGTACCTTGTTCGCTTTTCTTCTGAAGGTCAGCGAGTTGCTAGTGGGTTTAATGGAAGTGCTTTTAATTTTTAGTCTCGGCATTATCGTTTGTAAGTCATTTTTGAAAAATTAGACGCCCTAAAGGCGGATGATGCTTTGCACTAACTACCCAATTAAGAAAACAGTATAGGTTGGTTCAAGTTAAGGCTCTCGTAATTAGAACTCAAGACTTCCGCTTGGGTGTTGAGAATACCCTTAAATCAAAAGGGGGTCGAAAGCCTGAGAAATTGCGCTGAAGTGCTTGGATTAAAAAAAATTACCAATCCCGCGAGCATGTGTTCGATTGTCCGAGAATTAAGGTTTCAAGTAAACGTCGCAAGTTCCGTTAGGACATCTGCATCTCTTCTGATAAAGCTAAGTACAACTGCATACCTGGTAGTTAAAAAAAAAGTATAATTCCATGGAACTGTTAAGATATTAATTCACGAAAGATTGTAAGAGATAATTTCGCGTGATAAAAAGTTCCAATTTTTTTGGTTCTGTATTTGGGTGCAACATCTCACTCACCAAGGTAAGTCCAATGAGCGCTACTAAGTGTTGGGAAGTTTAAGAGACAGTTTCGTTTGGTTAAATAAAGTTACGATATTGTATAACAACACCCGTTCTTTAATACCCAACGGGTAATATCAAATAATAGGATGAACTAAACAAAAATATAGTAAATACAATTCGTATACAAATTACATAAACAAACTTAAATTTAAGAAAAAGAGACAGAGATAATTCTTACACATGTACCACAATGGTAACTGCACTAAAGCATTAGTTCTTGGTGTACCAATAACAAATGTCCCAGAGTGTTTGGCAGATAATGGTGGCACATTGAAATTTCTTTTAGATAACAAAAAAAAAACAGCTAATTATGTTAGAGATAATTTCGTATACAAATTTGGTACTGAAAATAGCGCTATCTATATTTCGCCAACGGAACTATTTAGTCTAATCCCTCACCTAATTACTATAAAAAATTCAGAGTGATAACTGAATGTATTAGTTAGTTGTGTCTGTGTCTGCAACGCAAACGTTTGAATCTTTGTGTTATTATTTTTTCAGTAACACAGAGAGCCGTTATAAAATTTTATGGTAAATGATGATGAAGTACTACTGCCTTTTGAATAATGAAAATTGTATGGGTAAACAGTTTAAATTATAGTTCAATACTTGAGCGATATTCGTGGTTTAAAATCACTGGAAGATGACTGCAAAGACGAATGACTTCTCTTTTTTCAATACTGGAAAGTTTGTGAAGGGTATATTTGTTCATCTGCCGATAAGTATTTAAAAGTCATCAACATATTCCACCATCCTGCATAGTGTCCTGAGAAAGAAAAATGTATACACCAAAGTTATTCCGTATACTAATGAGCAAGAAAAATGTTACTGCTCAAAATTTTGTCGGATGGGCGGATGACCATGAAGATTTCTTAAAAAATATCATTTGCACAAGATCTATTTTTTTGTTTTTCCGGAAGAATTGATAAGTGTTTGAATACAGCAACAAATTGTCGTGAAATTTCATATGAAACTTGGAAAAATCGCTATTTGGACTTAATCTTTTATTGAAAGAAATAAACGGCAATGAATGTGTATCATGTGCGTGGGTATTTGAGTGGTTTAAGCGTTTCCAAGATGGCCGAGAAGACGTTTAAACCGTAAAATCCGCCAGAAACGAATGAAAATAATCTGATCCGATCTGATTGCTGGTTAACTATTCGTGCGATTGCTGAAACTTTAAGAATTGACAAAGAATGTGTAAGGAAAATTTTACATAAGAAATTAAGCGTCAATCAATTCATTAGAAGAGCACAACTTCACCAATAGCTAAAAAGCGCGAATGAGTAAATCAAAATTCAAAGATAAGAGAATTATTTTTTTCGATATCCATGAGATTGTGCACCTTAACTGGGTTCCTGAAGGTCAAACTGTTAATCAGCATTACTATCTTTAGGATCTTGCTCAACTCTATGAGGAAATCAGAAAAAAAGGCCTGAATTATGGCCTCATTAGGACAATGCATCGGCACACACTCCATTGTCTATCAAGGCGTTTCTAACAAAGTATAACATTCCAGTGTTAGATCATCCACCTTATTCGCCTGACCTAGCACCATTTAACTTTTATCTGTTCCCCAAAATCAAATCTGCATTAAAAGGAACAAGATTTCAGACCGTCGAAACTGTGGAAGAAAAAGCATCATGCGTCATGAACGAACTCACAGACGAACACTTCCAGCAATGTTTTGCAAAATGGCAAATTCTAATGGAACTGTGTAGGGATAGAGGAGGGGTGTTTATTGAAGGGGATAACAATTAAATATGCATAAACTTAAAATTAATAGTTTTACAGCATTAGTCTGATATTTTATAGCTACACCTTGTATTTTATGTAATAAATAATATTGAGAACGTTTTCGTGGACCCTGTATAGTAAAATAAAACTCTTGTTTTAATAGAAAGTGCAGGAATAACATTTTATTCGTTTTTGATGAATTTATTGCGATGATAATATGTTTTAATTAATAATACGGTTCTATTTTTACTATGTGAAGATGCTCATTTTAAATTATCGAATGCTTTTCACACAACTTCTTCGTTATATGCGAACACTATATATACGGGAAGTTTAAGACCACCCCATCCTATTTCATCAAGTTCTTTCTCTGAAAGGTTACGCATTAGGTTTAATTAGTGCCTACCGGATGCAGTTCCTTTAATTAGGGTGACTTTTTATTCTAAATTTTGCCGCGCCCCCTGAAATCATTAAATCTCTTCGGAAGTTAACCTTGACATTCACGAGTCTATATTCTGCATACTAAAAATACAAATTTTAATTTATGAATGTGAATTCTAAGAAGTTATTTAATTGGAAGTGTTATAGACGGATAACCATTACGGTAAGTACTAACCAAAAAGCATATTCAAAAAGGAGACTTTTGAAAGTGTCTGTGTTGTCTATTTTAGTGGCATTTCCTCTGTTTCATATAGCGTAAGTGTTGTATCTATTGTTTATTTGTGATTATAAGCGTAAGATCACGAGTTTCTTGGAAAGTCAATATCAAAAACAACCGATGAAAAAGTTTACGATCCAATGCTGAATGATCGTCGTATGACGGTGGGGGAAATGTCTTCGTGGACATTGTAAAGATCTCACGTAAATGGGTAAGATACATTTTAGAAGAGAATTTACATGCGATAAAGTTCTCAGTCGCGATTGCTAATCAAACTAATGTCTGGAGCTTGTGATTCTATGATTTTTTTAGTCGTGATTCTTCCTCTCCCACTCACTGGCGACTCTGTTTTTGGTCCGCGTGGTCATACTGGAAGATCCACGATCGTTTTCATGAAACATTTAATATTGGTTCGTTGCTATTTTTTTCGTTAGAGGGTATTCCACAACTGTATTTTTTGAAATATTTTGCAACACACACTGCGCACGATCTACTGAATGCAGTGATATAATTCTTCACAGCGCGTCAGTGTTGCTGCCTGAGACGCAAAGGCTTCGCTATTTACTTATGACCAGGGAGCGGGCTCGAGTGATTGATTATGATGAAATGTCAGTTAGTGATGAACAGAGAGCGGACTCGTGCGAGTGATGATTCATAGTTCATAGGCGTCTGCCTTGAATTCGCAATAGATTTGTTTCTGTAAGCGATCCGTGAATTTCGAAAAATTTGATACGTGTGGTCACTGCATAAGTGGCATGTACCTAAATATGCAGTTAATATGTATCTGTCAATGCACAACAGAGCGAATGTAATAAACGGTTTGGTAACCGGCAGCAACAACTGCTCAAACAAAAGTAATGCCGACAAGCAGTAACGCGCCAAGTATCTTCGGCGCCGTCGTGCGAAATACTGATAGGCGCCTTTACCCTATATGTATTGAGCCAAAATTACCAGCCACTCTCCCACAGTTCAACATTGAAATTTATGACGAACTCTTTAGACTTGTTATAATTGTTTTATGTAAATTTGTTGATTTGTTGTAAACTTTCAAAAAATGTTTTTAGTATTTTTAAAATTTAACTTATCACAAGTGGCCGTAGGCGCCTTTAAGGCCTTGGCGCCGTTGTGCGCTGCACGACCTTGCCCATACGGACGGCGCGTCACTGCCGACAAGCGAATTGTGTATCGAATTTTGAATAAAAATAATTTACAAAGAACAAAACTCAAAACTATGTATTTTCTGTGAAACATTTAAAGTGTAAAACTATGAACAACTAAAATTTGTTCAAGGTATTCCTGTGCTAAATTAGTTATATTACATGTTAAAGCGTTTTTAAAAATAGAAAATGTTCATTCCACAACGCAACTGGTGACGTGTCAGTGATTAAAATGTTGCAAAAGTGCATCATACTTTGAATGTATAGATTATTCAATCGGCTCTGTACAGAATTGATATAATATATTCAAATTTGGATTTCTGCTAAATAAGGCATCAACTTTTTGTCTCAGCTTGTTTCCAAATTCAGAAGGCATACTTTTCATTCGATCGATAACGGTTTCTAAGTTAATTATCGCCTCTTTTAGGTCAATATCTTGATTTTGAATGTGAGTAATCGTATCTGTAAGACACTGAAAATTAGCTTTAATAAAGTTTAGCTGGTTTTGTAAATTTTCAATTTGTATCACATGTTTACAATTAGAAATGCTTCGCGTATCATCATCTTGAAAATGAAAAACAACATTTTTTAATTCATCCAAGTGTTGTGAATAGAAAAATGTTGCTTCTAGCTATGTCCCCTCCCCCCCTGTTAATACGGGAATTGGGGGTAAAGGTAAATTTGCAAATATTTCTCTATATAATGCCACTCATGAAGGTGCTTTGAGAAATATCTTTTGAAATGATGAAACTAACTTATCAACATTTGGAAAATAACCCCTCATGTATTCACATACTCTGTGTAGTGCATGTGCTGCACAGGTAACGTGTAGCATATTGGCAGTAACGCGCCAAGTATCTTCGGCGCCGTCGTGCGAAATACTGATAGGCGCCTTTACCCTATATGTATTGAGCCAAAATATCAAGTACACTCTTTGAAGTAACAATAAAATTATTGCTGTCAATGCTAAAATAATTGTAATAATTGTTTTATGTAAATTTGTTGATTTGTTGTAAACTTTTAAAAATTTTTTTAATATTTTAAAAATTTAACTTATCACAAGTGGCCGTAGGCGCGTTTAAGGCCTTGGCGCCGTTGTGCGCTGCACGACCTTGCCCATATGGACGGCGCGTCACTGCATATTGGGATAAGATTGCTTCAATAACTGTTTTTAACATATAAACTGCCGCCAAAAATAATAGCATCTTGTCTTTATATGTAGTTGTTATCCGATGACAGAATATTATGAATACATTGATCAATTACTTCTGCAACTGTTTCACCATTTACGACTGGCAATATATTAGTTGCAATTAAGAATGGTTGGTATGAAGTTGTCGGATCAAGAATACTAGCAACTACATTTAACATATATCGTCCCATTACATATATTGTTTCGTCTGCACTTACCCAAAGATAATGACCAGATAGGTTGGTTTGTATTTTTTCAATGGTTCTGAAATAACATTTTGGTAAGTGATATTTACGTTAAGTAGATTCATCTGGTATATGACGATCAGTATATTTTGGACTGGGTTGTAGCCTTTTGAATGGGATATTGGCCGCCATGAAAGCTTCACACAGTTCTTCGTTAAAAGTGTCAGGTGCAGATGGTCATATCTTATCTTGATGAGTTTTCGAAGAAACATGTCTCTGCACATTACACTTTTGTGGACGTCTTAAACTTAATAAGCAGGCCCTGCAATATATCTCGGTATCATTACGAATATGCAACCAATCTGTATGGCCTCTAATCCATCCTACCATGGTTGCCCTACGAGAATTCTCCATAGTTAATGAAAATAAAGAGAAATACTAAGAACAGAAAGAAATGGACTAAAAAGAAGAAACCAAAACCACTCTAAAAATAAGCTAGTAAATTAAATTTATTCTTAAATAATTCTCATACATTCTCTAACCTTATTCTGTTAATTGGACCTATCAGCTTCAGAGAAAAGCTACTTTGATATTTAGTTTTTTTTTAAGAATTGACTAGATCCTTCGCATATGGCAGGTAAAGTCAACCTTGTTTAGAGTTACTTTAGCCTGCATGTAGCCCTGACGTTCTTCCACTAAACTCTGAATTCTGACCCTTGACATTTAAATAGCAAGGAAAATAAGAATCCGTCCGAATAAAGCTTCCTCGACGCTTTGGTTTTTGTTGCGAGTCCTTTGTATATCACTGGTGAAGTCGGTTTCATCTAGGGCTCTTTTAGCCAGTATGTAGTCCTTGTGCTGTAGCACCAAACTCTGAACTCTAGCCTTGTAATTATCAGATAGCAAGTGAAATAACAATTCGTTCAATCAGAACTCCGTTTAACAGAATAAGGCTGAATACAACGAAATTTAATCAGATACTTCCAGAGGAACGTTACGGATCGTCTCTTTCTACAGTTACGCAACTTTTGGCGTGTTACCTTCCAACTTGGCTTGGGTTTAACTTGAGTTCTTCGTACTCACATACTAGCTGTGAGCTACTGAGGGGACATCGATAGCTAAGTTCTCTGGAAATCTAGGATGTTCTAGACATTTTTGTTAAGTGTACTTTCAGCTAACGACTTTTTATGCTTAATTAGTTCAGTACTAATTTTAATTCAACACCATTTTCTTTATCCATTTAGTAACGATCTAAAAAGTAGAATTCCTATATCTAGAATATCAACTGACAGAGAAATGGACAGAGAAACGTGCTACCTGTAAACGTAAATGTTTAACACGAAACTGGCTCTTAACTGTTGAAGAGACTCGAAATCATTACAAACACTCGAAGTCTAAATAATGAGCAGAGTAGTAGAAATGCAAAATTACATGTGCTGAAAATGATTGTTATTGTAGTAAGAGCTTTTAATATTGATTATTAATTTTTGCTTTTAATCATAAAATGCTATTTGATACAGCCAATTGATCTCTGTGTACTTTTCTTTATAAAAATTCATCAAAATATTTCTTGAAATGATATCTGTGTGTTGCTCTATTAGAGTACTTACTATTACATAATGACAAACACATCGCGCATCTATTTTATAAATACATCTTCATTTATGTGTAATTTTACAGTCTAGGCGATTTCATAAACATCATTTAACGTTTGTAACCGTTTGCATTTTCAATTTCGCCAGAAAGACATTCGGTATCTTCCGGAATCGTAAATATCCTGCCTTTGATTGACAAGTGTATATTCAGAATTAATGGAGTTTTGAGTACGAGGAGGTTTAAAAGCGGTCAGAAGCGAAAGGAATAGGAGACGCTGAGAAAAAAAAACACAACGATTAAACCATAGTTGATTATTTTAAAAGATAAACTGTTTACTAGGAGTCCATAAAGATTCCATTCATTTACAAAAAGAAGAAAAAAACGAACGAGTTAGCTTCAAGTAGAATGCAAAATAGCGTATACATAATTCCGGCTTGTTTCGCCTCTACTTCGCGGCGAAAAGAGACGAAAAATTAAAGGCGTGGTGGTAAATACGTCATGTACAGTTTGTGTTTCACAAGCATCGTGTACTTTTTTGTGTACGTCATCGAATAAATATTTATAATTAACAGTTTGAAGCGTTTTAAAATTTTCTTTTAAAACATAATTCGTTTCATGCAAATTAAGTTATGCGAGAATCTTCTTCAATAGGAGCTAAATTTTATAATTGGTGCAATATCTTATTTTCGTGCATCTAGGTATTTGGAGGGATGATAAAATGAATTCCTTTTAATTCGAATATATGTTTTTAAAAACAACATCCTTAACAAAATTAAAGAATGTACAAAAACGTTGCATTACGCGCTTAATAATAATAGCTTATACCCTCAGATATGTGGGTAGAGTAAAATGTTTCACGGCTACCGGCTACTTCCTCAGCCGGTAGCGAGGTAACTCGATGCCATAATAATAATAATAATAATAGATATACCTAGTATGCTGTAGTTATTATTAGGGACCGGACTCAAGAGGCCGATATGTTATCGCCCATGGGCGTACTATTGAAAATTTGTATTTTTAGAGTTTTTAAACATCTAACGTGGTTCATCCATCATTTAATTTGAGATTTTGATTTTCAAAATAAGTGATTAGTAGAGACTGGAAAATATGCACTAAAAAGTTTGCCAAATATGCATGCAATATGCACTTACAAAATCCCTAAATATGCACTTACAATATGCAATATGCACTTATGATGTGCATTTATTTATTATGTTTTAGGAAATTAAAATTCATTTGTCGTATTTACAAATTGTATATTTATTTATTTATTACAATAAATTGTCGTATTTACAAATTATATATTTATTTATTACAATAAATAACCATATATTTCATTAAATTTTCCATAGTTAAATTATGTCTACGATCTGTAAGTATATGTTTATATTGGGAAAATGTTCTTTCAACATCGCAAGATGTGATCGGTGCATTCTTAAAACTAGGTATTAATGAGGGGCTTATATTAATGTCTTCATTAAAATTGCCATTAATTACATTATTTATAGATTTTAATGTAACAAAACCTCCATTTTTGCTTAGAATTGCGGCTAATTTTTCTTTAATTCTTTTTCCAGTCAATCCGTTGACTTTTCCAATTTTCTCTTCAATATCATTTACAATGCCAACACCATCATTTAAAGATAAATTTCTATCTTCTAATCTAGTAATTGCCTGCTCAATTATCGCAAAATTAGATTTAATATATGATAGCTGATTTTGTATTGTCGAATTATTGAAAATTACGTTACACTTTTCTATGGCAAGACTGGTTGCTGAATCAAATTGAGGTACAACATTTTTGATGTCTTCGTAATTATCGGCAAGAAACACAGCACATTTAAGCCATGTTCCCCATCTTGTTAAGATAGGTTTTGGTGGCAATGGAATGCCGGGAAGCATTTCGTTATATAATTGCACTCGTAAGGGCGCTTTTAAAAATACTTTTTTGATATTACTAATTAAATAATTTACATCTGGAAACTCTAATCTAACTTTTTCAGCAACCCTATTTAAACCATGAGCCAAACAAGTACAATGGATTAAATTGGGAAAAAAAATTTTCAGACTTTGAGCTGATTTTAACATATACGAAGCGGCGTCAGTTACCATTAACAGAAATTTTTCAAAAGGTACTTTGTCGGGTAAAAAGAAATTCGCTAAGGACTCATTAATAATCCTGGCTATGGTAACATGATTTGTTTTGTCTAAATTACCTACATTAATTAAATGTCTTTTAGATTGAGTTGAACCATTTAAGGTTCCAATAATCAAATTAGCAACCTGACGGCCCTTCGTGTCGGTAGTTTCATCAATAGAGACCCAAAGATTTTGGTTTTTCAACTCCTTTCTAATACCATCGGTAACATCTTCATAAATTTTGTTGATGTATTTCTTGCGTAGAGTTGAGGAACTGGGTACATAAATGGGTTTATCATCGACTTTGCAATAAGTTTTCAGGAATTCTTGAAATATCGGATTGTCCAATTTATGTAAAGGAATATTACAACCCACAAAAAGATTACACAAATCTTTGGAAAATGCTTCTTGTGGATTCTTCGAATTATTGAGAAAACTTTCCTCCAAAAGTTGCTGCCGCGGTTTATTCAAATTTTCAGAAACCCTGTTCTGATGAAATGTTGTGTTCAAATGTTGCACTACTTGAAATTTCTTCTGGCAGGTAATCTGTGTAACAAATATATATTTTTAACATTCAGTTATAATAATTATTATTAATTACTATATTACTACAAAAACTAGAAAAATAAATTGTCTGGTTTTGTAAAGTTCTCCAGTTGATTAAATTTGATTTATTTTGGTTATTTTGGTGTTTATGACAAAGAAATATTACAAAGATATATTAGCTTTAAAGAACATAAAATTAAACATATCTAATAATAATTTATTATGAAATTGTTTCATTATATTTATGAACACAAAAAAATTCTCATAATTGTAGAACTTGTTATTGACAAAATATTTCAAAATTCAACTTACCCTTTTGTCGCAGAGTGTGCATAAAACACTTTCTTCGTCAATAATTTTTAGTGCACTGTAATCATTTATCCAATTTTTTATTAGAGATGACTTCGCTTTAGCTATCTTCGGCATTTTCAAAAATTTTTAATTCACTTTTGTTTCACCAAATAGCACAGACCTAAACACGTTTCCGAATGAACAAACTATGAAGGAAATTATTTCTTTTTCTTATATTGATATTAGTCGTACGGTATAATATACCTGCTTTAATACCTACATTTCTGAAAAGGATTTCTTACGTAAGTTCACCGATTATCAGTACAGTTAAATCCTATTTTTGGGAAAGTAAATCTCATTATAAATGAGATGCACTTTTAATGAGCCATTAATGCAAAGTTGAAGGAATGCTAATCCCTTCACGTTTACACAGACAAATTAAATATCTTTAAATATCAGATTTTATTATGGTTCTTATGAAAATGGCGAATATATGCATAAATATGCAAAATAATTATGAAATATGTACGTGCATATGCAGTTATGGTAAAGTGTCCAAATATGCATTATATGCACTAAAAGGAAATTGTAGAAAACGTATTCTGAGGGTGGAAAATGGATAAGTACACAGTATAGAAGGAATATACCAAAAAACAACAAATATGCATTTTGCATAAAATCCAGTCTCTAGTGATTAGATTTGGCAAATTTACAAACTGTTCCTGAAGAAAGTACAACTAATTTTTTAAATTTGGAATTTGTATTAGTTCCTTGCACTCAGAAATACTTCGAGTATCGTCATTTGAACATGTAACGAAATTTTGTAAACTATCGAAATTCTTTGCATAAAAACTAGTAGCTTCTAACCATGTTCCCCATCTAGTTATTACTGGAGAGGGAAGCAGTGACGAAGTTGGAAGTTTTTCCCTTTAAAGAGTTACTCTCAATGGTGCTTTTCTGAAAACTTTTTTAAAAGCGGCTACAAGTCTATGAACTTCCGGAAAGGTGTCTCTGATATATTCACAGATTCTGTGGAGAGCATGTGCTACACAAGTAATATGGAGCATATTAGGATATGTTTCCTTTAATAGTTTGCCTGTTATAAACATATATGCAGCACTGTCACTGACAAATAAAAGTATTTTTTCTTTGTACCTGTCGTCCGAATGAAGCATTTGGTGCATATTCTTGTAAATGGTTTTAGCTATAACTTTTGTTGTAACCGAATGAATAGTGCTATTCAATAACTGCGTGTTGTACTTGGCGATCTTCTAGACTATTTATATGGTCTATCGTAATTTCGGGATGATGCGTCCGGTCAAGAGAATACAATCCTGAGCATGCTTTTCAATCCCGGGATTAGGGGATTTTTGAAGCGTAATCCCGGGATTAATCCTGGGATTAGACTATGTGGTTTCTAATTGGGCTCAAATGAAAAAAGAAACTTAAGTAATTTCTTAAAAATTATTTATTAATATTGTTGCACAACACAATACACAATTTACTAAAATAAGGAACAAAAAAGACAATACAAAAAACTATTTAGAATTTCGAAAATACAATCGCAGAAATATCAAAGCATCCAATGTTTGACTTCCAAGCCTGCTTCGTAGTTTATTGCCAATATAAGCAGCAGATGAAAACGCTCGCTCAGGTTCTACACTGGTTGGAGGAATAGACAATATATATTTTTATAGATTCATTTTGCGTCTAATACTATTTACCAAGCCCGATTCATTTTGTAATTCAGAATCTGGGGATTCCATGCTCTTATTAATTTCCAGCTGTAACTTTTCCTTTAGTGTCAATTGGGGTTGGGAGGTTTATTGCCTTGGCTCATCATCTGTTTGTGATCCAGACTCTTCTTTCTCTTCCGTGTCATCTCGACTATTTAGTCTTTTAACAATACTCTTTTTTGCGCCCTCACTATAGCCCGTATAGGAACTTGAAATAAGTCAAGCCATTCCAAATTCGATAATAACTGATTTTCATCATCTTTTCGTGGATTTTGTAAATAATTCAACACACCAGTTAAATCATCATTTCGTCGTTGCTTTATACGTTCCACTAAGGATGTTCATTTTATTCGTGAGTGCTGAGTTTTTGCTAGACAATTGTTTTATAAGAAATGTCAAAGCGGCATCAGCTGTGCATAAATTAGCGTCTCATCGACAGATTGCTTCTACTGTTAATTTAATTGGGGTCAGCACATTAACAATTTTATTTTCCAAGTCAAAATCAGCATCTTCTAAACCGATTGGATGATTGAGATCTATAAGAGCTTTTTGAATGCAGGTTTTTAAAAGAGAAAATCGTTCTAGCATGGTTAAAATACTATTCCACCTGGTTTTGCAGTCCAAAAGAAGTCGCAGCTTTTTTTATGGTCAATCTTCACATATTTTTGAAGTACTGTTTCATTTTTCAATGGTGATCTTTTGAAATACACTAAAACTTTGCGGATTTTCTTTATCATCTCATTAATGTTTTCATCTTTCGTTAGCTCTGGTATGTGTTCTCGCGCAATTTCATTTTGTGACATTAAGATTAAACCTGATTCTGGAAAGTCTAAGTCTTCTAAATGTTCATCATCATCGCTATCGTTCATATAATCAGCAGTCACAGTTGGTTCATTTATAGTATCATCTGAGTCTGAGGTAGGGCTATCTTGCCTGTCTTGAGAATAATTCATTATTTTATAAAGCACATCACAGACGACAAAATTGATACCATGTGCGAGACGCAGTTGTTGTTCAGTACAAACAAGCTGTCCCACCTTTATCATAACGTTCGGTCCATCAGTTACAGTAGCCTCGATATCAGTTTCCAGGGAAATATCAAATTTACTTAAACGCTCTTTCAATATACGAAGACAATTTTCAGCCGTCATACTTCCATGAATAGGAACGAGTCCTAAGCTCCAAATTTTTTTATATGAATGAACGTTGAATTTATTGGACGTTGATGTCCACTCGTCGAAAGATCTGAAGACTGAATCTTTCACCTGCGCTTTTCAAATGTTTTAATTCTGCAGTTACTAGCTTTCTGATTTTTTCACTGTAATTCATAACACGCTTTCGAATTGTGACAGCTGATTTTGGTAAATCCGTGTATTTCGCTAAGAGCGATTTTCTCAAATCGCCTGAAGTTATGAATACACTGAATGGAAATCCATCTAATGCAATCATTCTTGCCAAAACATCATCCAGGCTATTGTCGGCACTTTTAGTAAAATAATCTTCTAACTTTCGTTTAAATGGCGCCGGTGCTGTGTTCAGATTTTCAGAATCTTGACTTGTTGAAGCTGTTAAACGATTAACGTCAGCTAAAATCTTGATGTTATGTTTTGATGACAAATGTGTATGTATTCCCTTAGTCGATCCACCCAAACCCAAACATTTAGCACTATTCCCGTCTTTCGCAACTAAAAAATAACTCCACGCACTGTTTTTTTATGTTGAACAAAGTCTCCCGCCATTTAAAATAACTTTTTCAGATATGTAATTGACTTTTAAATTTAAATGACCTGCGTAACCTTGTCGCTGGTAGAATAATAAATGAAAAAATTAAATCCTAATAAGCGTATTTATACTTTCGTACAGGAAATCCCCTACGGGAATCTCTCGCAAGAATATTATGATATATTACATCAGGTGATCGGGTGATTCCCCTGTTGGCCCGTTGGGGAATTACTTTAACAGTATTGTATTGAAGAATGCCGGGCGGCGAAGTCCCTTCTAAGTTACATATTATTTGGGCTGTACCTGTGTAGTTCTTTTATCGTACTGCGTACCTAAGGTTGGTTTTTTGTCTTTATATAATAAGTGTCATTAATATAATCTAGGTAAGGTCATTGTCAAGGCGCAACTGATTACGGAATGCAAACTGGCAATCCCGAAAATCCCGAGATTAGCCAAGTACAGTCCCGGGATTTACGGGATCAAAATCCGGCCAGGATTCGGGATCCCGGGTTTGTATTCTCTAGTCCGGTCTCTAGTAATAGCCTCCCATGCTTCTTCTTTTCCTTCCAGCTTATAGCATTACTTTCTTTGTTATTAATAATATCTTCTTTTTCTATTGCAAGTGCAACTAACTGCGTTATTTCCACTTTACTAAAATTAACACTACTTTCTCTTTTTTTACCGTTTTGTTCCATGATGTAATTTGTTTATTATAACCACAACAATTGAAACGAAAGGGTAAGATACTATACTAATGGATAGTAGCGCGCTTGTCATATACAACCGCTTAGCTGCCGGAAATTATTGTATCGTCGTCCTTTTTCAAAACATACGTTTTTCTCTTTTTCTAAGAACATTGCCGACACAAATATATTTAACGTTTCTCTTGGTTTACGAACCTGCGATTAAAATGCATTGGAAAGATCCATTTCCCTTAATCGTTAGATTTTTAATTTAACCAACGGTCATTTAACCAGAGGTGGAAAGACCGGGCCTTAGTTAAGAAAACTAGTGATAGCTGAGCAAAGTTAGAAAGAAAAATGCAAATCCCTTTGAGACACCTTGTATGTATGTATTATTGTGATAAAGGCCTTCGATATATTGAATGGTCAGTACGTAAATTCAAGACAACAATTTTGATATTTCATGTAAGTAATGATAAAAAATAAATATTCAAGCACAAGCAGGCAGAAGGTCAAGTAGAGAAGCTTCGACTTTTCACATTACAATGTTGTAACGTTAATGATCGTTTCTCGGTAAGATTTTTATGAATGAGCCGGTCCAACGGGAATAGGTGCACAGATATTTCTCTTATTATATTATTTTTTTTGTGTCATAATTAGCTGAGGCGGCGTGACATTTTCTTTTGATATATGACGATACGGTTGTCGCTGGCATCCGACGTACCCTCCTTCTCGGTCGTATATTCTTTGCTTGTATATGAGAGTTATGGAACGACGGGGTACCCCCCTTCTTTGTCGGTCCTACTGGAACGGCCATTATCTCGATGTTCCTCGCGAACAGAGGGTAGGTAAGGACATGATATCTAGTGCCGACGTGTTTCTGTCTGTTTAAGCGCCCCCCTATGCAAGAAGAACTAACTTAATGAGACTATATTTTTTCCATGGTCCATTGATGTATAATATATTAGGTTTAATTATAACATTAAATTCACGGACCACTTCTTTGAATAATAAGATACTCGATGGCGACTGTTACAACTCCTTGTATCCTAGATATTATATCTAAGAAATTATTATATGTACAACGTCCGTCATCTTAAACAGAATGTAATGTAGAATAGATGGATCTTTATAAAGCAATTAATAAACTGTTATATCTATATCATGTTACTTTAACAGACAGAAACAAGAAAAGTTCTTAATCGCAATATACTAGACAAACTAATAAAACAAAATGTTGTATTTATTAATGATTTATATTAAATGTACTTATATTATTACTTTTTAAAATATTCGCTCTTAAACTCAATGCATTTAGACATTCAACAAAACCAGTTATCATAGCAAAAATTCCACCGTTCTTGAGTCACTTCAGATATAACGTTTTTGAAGCTCTCCACTGCATCTTCTGGGCTTGCGAATCATACACCCTTTAGCTTTCAAAATAGAAAAAAATATAAAGCTGCCAGATCCGGACTATATGGCGGATGATCTAGTAATTCTAATCCGGAAGTTTTCAAAAAGTCGTTTGTTTCACGCAGTGGCGTGTCGTGGGGTTTGAGTTTGGAGGGGCGCACCAGAAATCAAATACCAAATGACATATAGGCAAATTGCGCGAAAAAGTATCCATTTATAACATTTATTTAAGTTGAATAAACACATAGGAATTAAAAAATATTAATACCTACAATAACGACAAAAACAATAATAATTGTAAATCAAAACGGAAAAAATCCAAAATAAGGGGCTCATTTTAAACAAAAATCCACCTACCTTAAACTTCAAGTTTGCAAAAACGAAGAGCTGGAACAGCGGAAAAGTTTTTATAATGTCATAAAAAATCACTTCACAAAGTAGGTAGCCACGGTTTATAAGTAGGAGAAAGAAAGAACAACATATTTACACAGATTAAACTAAACAAAATGAGTGGGTAAGTCATTTTTTAAAAATGAAATCCGCTCTGCGGTCCTTCATGGAAATGAATTTTTCCATGACTTTATCATCAAAATTGTTTATTTCGTGCACTAAATTTCGATTTATGGACATCATAGCTAGAGCATTTAGTCTGTCATTAAGCATGGTATTTCGCAAAAATGTTTTTATGTGTTTAAGCGTCGAAAAAGTGCGTTCTGCTTCGGCTGTTGTCATTGGAGTCGCCACGATAATTTTTAGTATTTTCGATGTTTCGATAAATGTTTCACTAAGGTTATTTTCCATAATAAATAAAAGAAGATTCATTGCTCCAACAATTTCTTTAAATCTTCTCTCGAGTAAATTACCTCCAACTCAGTTCTTAATCTTGATTTCCTCAACATCGGATAAAATGAACATACATCGTTTAAAACAGTAAGGAAATTTTTTGAAAACTGAATATTTATCTTTGTTAAAAAGATCAGCCGCTTGTAAATGACCGCGGCAAGAAAAGCGTGCCTTCATTTGTACTGTAATTATATCACAAATTTCTTTGGCAATAACACTTCGAAAATTATCATCCATTCGCCTTCTTTTAGATGTTGGATATTCTGATTCAACAATGTTTTTAAGAGAATCAATTTGATTTCAAATGTCAGAAACACAGTCCTTTTGCAACTGTACGCTGTCCTTATTTTTTGATTGCAATTGATTATACAGTATGTCAACATGTGGCAAAATTTTATGGAAGAATTTTAACCAAAATATAAATTCCGGATCTTCCAATGCCCTTCTTAGACCGGATGCTTCATTTGAAGTAACACTTTTCTCACATCTGGTTTCAATTTCTTCGAACACTTCTACAAGCTTTTCAATATTTTCGTGAACAAAATTAACTGTGCGAATATTATAATTCCATCTAGTTGTCACCGCCCTTGGCAATCTTTTGTTTATTATCTCACGCAAAACATCACAACGATGAGATGAGAACAGGTACTGCCGACAGATTATTAAAAAACACACGTACTTTTGAATTTTGTGATACCGATTTCTGCACATAATGAGGTTTAATTGATGGGCATAACAATGAATAAAATGAGCATTGGGATATTTTGTTTTAATTTGAGCTTGAACGCCTCTGTTCACACCGCTCATAACATTTGCGCCGTCATACGTTTGACCTATTAATTTTTGGGGAGTTTTTAAAACTAGGGGGTCAATTTCATTTTCAATGCATGTTTTTAACCCATCAGTTGTTTTATCTTTCACCCGTATAAAACCCCAAAAATATTCACGGATGGAGCCTTCACAAAAATATCTTAATATTAAAATCATTTGACAATAATTTGAGATATCAGTGATTTCATTACATTGAATTGATAAATAGTCTGCCTTTTCAATTTGGTTACAAATTTCTTCCCTACACACTTGTAACATACTGTCTAGAATTTCATTCTGGATAGTATTTGCGGTCCCTTTAAAAACGGTTTCCGTACGTAAATGTTCTTTTAGTATATTGTCCAGTGAAATTAATTACTTCTTTAAATATTCCTTGGTTCTCAGAGGATTCACTTTCATCATGACCTCTAAGTTCTAAATCAAAAGCACTAGAAAATTTTACACAACTGATTATCCTTTTTAAAATATGGAGATTTTTCTCGACCTTATTATTTTGCGAAATAATACTTTCTCTGTATGCAGAGCTTAAGTGAGACATAATATTAACCTTACCGAGCACAGCAAAGGGAGTACAAGAATAATTGATGTGGTCCCCAGTTCTTTAATTTTAAGTTTATCGGCTAATGGCAGCCTATCAAAATTTATTTATTTCATTTTTTTATTATGACTAATCACACCCGAATTATATTATACGATGCGGCACGATAGTCCCGTAGACGGCACTGGCCGCTAGATAACTGCTCCGTAAAATATTCCAAATGTTTTTATGTAATCGTGTACTATCGGCCAATATCGGGTATATCGGGTCACATTCACCAGGAATTTATAATGATTTATGCAGGCCGCGGTGTATTTTCGCCTTAATATAATTCTGTGGGTTCTAACAACGTTAGACAACGAAAACGGAGTTCAGTTTTTGAAATTTAGAAATTTTAACTACTTATATGAATAATAATAATAAAAGGAATAGTAATAATAGTTATTTATGATACAAGTGTGTGAAGTAAGGCTTTTATGCACGAATTGCGAAGTTTAAAGCACGAGCCGAAGGCGAGTGTTTTAATCGCAAGGAGTGCATAAAAGCCTTTCACACACGTGTGTCTTACAATATTTTATCTACGACCTAGTTTCAAAAAAAATTTATTCAGTCAGCTTTTTCAAATTTACATTAATTGTCAAATTTGTACAGTTATTAATGTTACTAATTATTACATTTGGAATATTTTCTTTTCTTTCTTGGTGCACTACTACTTCTCTTGTAATAGTGTGTGTTTGAGATGTCGATGGCTGAAGTTGTTGATTTCCTATTCCAAAGATTTTTCTCGATGTTTCTTTTTTATTTTCTAGGGAATTTTCAACATAACCTTCTGCAACGGTGGAGGATTTCCATCCTCCATGCCGTTTAACTGCAGAAATATTAGCACCCGAGTCTGCTAATAAGGAAGCAGATGAACGTCTGAAGCTATGTCCTGTATAGCCATCAGGATCAGTTAGATTGAGAAATTTAGCAATTAGAGAGGGTATTTTGCCAAATTGATTAATACCCACAGGCTGTTTCGTACACTTATTATTTCTATAGAAGGCGAAAAGTCGCTTGTGATCAGTTACTGCTGGACGCAAAGAAGCATATTTTCGATAGATTTGCAAAAAACTTGGAATTTTATCCTTGTTGTCAACAACAGTAAAAGTTCTAGGTATTTTATTTTTGCATTCCCGGATAGTTATTATTAAAGCTGTTCCTGCACCTTGAATATCATCTGTTTGAATTTCTGACAACTCTTGTCGACGACATGCTCCTGAAATTCCAAATAGTGCCACAACCTAGAAAGTTATTTTATAAATACACTTCATTAATTAAAATTTATAATTCCTTACCTTCATCAATAGAAATTGGTTATCTGGAGCTTCGTAGATTTTTGTGGGTTTTCCATAAACTCAAGCATCACATCTTTGATTTCATCACTCAGTGCATTGGCAGCTGGTTTTTTTATCTGCCTTACATGACCAAACTCTCGAAACTGCTTCTCTATCTTACTTATTGTTCCTTGAGCTATAGGCGGTAAATCAGGAAATTTCTCATGAAATAGGCGGGTTACTTCTTGTTGTGTTCGGGTTCTATCTCCGTAACCAATCATTTGTATGACTGTTATTTTATGCATTTCCGTTAATCTAATCATTTTCCAGAATTGTATTTTACGAAATTCAATCTAAAATTATCAAACTGTCAATTTAAATAACAACTTTTAAATACAAAACAATTTACTAAGGCGTTTTAAACAAACTAATGTTGCTACGGAAACTTTTTAAAGTATTTTTAATGGATACCATCTAAAAAGCACATTGGTATGGTTTTTACTCACTTTCTTATTATGAAGACCTAAACGGGAAGTAAGTAATGCAATGATGCCTTTGATGTATGTATTAAATCTTTATAAACGCAAATGAGCATCTACTTCATTGACATTCATATTTTTTTTTGGCGTTTTAAATTTTTCTTTACATTTTGCATTAAATTTTATTTTTTGAGTATATTGTAGCGAATTTCGATAACAACATGATTTTATTTTATTCTATCTTAATTGTTGCAACAAACATGAAAATTATAACATTTTTGAATAGAGAATAAAGAGACCTTTACAACGATATATCACAAGCCTATACTTCCCATTTAAAAAAATGGGGGTTGTACCTGTCATTCGAAGGGGGTTGAAGGTAGGGATCGCATTTTCACGTTGAAGAATGTTAATTTATAAATTAAATATGACATGTTTCGGGATTTTTTATAAATATGTACAGTAACCGAAATAATGAATTTATTCCATTTGGCTTATACACACTGTATGTAGTGTGTGTACAATACAATATATTTTCTGAAACTAAACAAAATTGCGTTTTCTATTTGATATAATGAAGTTTCAACATGTATTTCCTACGACGATTATTGATATTTTATGTTGTAACTCTAATATTATAATAAAATAATTTAAAAAATATAAGCGTTTATAATTTGAATTTATGTATGACAACTGTTAAGTTTTTTTTGAAGTTTTCTAAAGCTTCGCATTTGCACCAATCTTAGATTATTTAATTACTTAACAGCTTACTGTAATGCGGATAGTTTTTGAAGGCACGTTAATACATTACTTTGGAATTAATTCTCGTTTGAGTTTTGAAATATGTCAGCCAATTGATAAAATTGTTTCAGTTAGTTAAAACAAATTTTTAGCACAGGACTTGCAATTCTTCAACAATACCCTTTTTACTAGAAAATTTTCTGTAATATTTTTTTATGTTGTTTCCCGTATGGACAAAACTCATATACTTTTTTAACAAGTAGCGAAGCAAAAAAAAAAACCACTCTACATCTCGCGATGGATCTAAAAATACATATACCAGAGTCGTTCGTCACTTTTTTGCACATAAAACATAACAGCCAAGAGGGTCCATTATGAGAGAGCGTTTGCCTTCTCTCATATGAGTTTATTACTACTTGGGGTCCACCGATGATGAACAGCACAATATTCAGCGTTTTATTAGTTGTTCTTCTGCCGACAGGATGTTTATAAAATGGCCGGTAACGCCGAGTCGACAACTGCGCCCAATGGAGTCATTCGATAAATAATTTTACCTGTTGTTACCTGAAATTTTTCAACCAATCAACATCGGAGCTGACTTTGAAACCTTCCAGGTATATACTCGGTAAGCTTACGGGGAAAAAGATGTCAGTGTCAAGGCGAAGAAATATTTATGAAATAAGTAATTTATTAATTCCAAACTTGTATATTATTTGAATCAATCATACTTTAAACTATAAATTATATGATTAAAAAATAAATTTATGATGAATTAATATTAATCACAAAGCTTGGATTATATGCTAACTGCATATTTGTTATTAAATGGTATATCAACAAAATTATGAGCAAACAATTTTTCAAAAATTAAAAAATGATATGGAAAAAAAGGTGAATTTCAGTTTCTTAGCCAAGTAGCTAATATTTTAAAGGGAGAATTTATTGAATCCATTGTAATACTAAGCAATTTTAACCCTAGAACACAAACCTGATTTAAAAAAAAAAACGTTAGCACAAACCTTCGTAAGATTTACGACTTAACTTACGTTTTTTAAAATTTTTATTGAGTAACTTTTAATATACATACCAAGTGTTCATTTGAAAAGTCAATCTAGTAGCATGTGATTTACTGAGAACATTTTGAAGTATGTCGTAAATTAAAATTTACTACTTAACCTACGAAGTCGTATATTTTGAGTTTCATACATACAAATAAATAACAAATAATAGGTATTTATTGAAAACTATAACAAATGTTGAAAATGTTGTCCTTCAAGATCAATGCACTTTAAAATCCTCCGTTCAAAAGTTCTCCATTATTGTTCATATTAACAAACCAAGTACAAAACTGTTGTCTATGTGGGTAATCAATTTCTAACAATTCTTGTACTGCTGTGACACGGTATGGATAAAGTTGCATATCTTTCTTTAATAACTTGTGAGTTGTACCAACGGATTTGTTGACTCAAATGTTGAACAGATATTTGTGGTTCATTTTCCATTATTTCTTCAACACGATTGACAACTTGAGGTGTACGTTTCTTAACTGCTCCGCTGCCTGATTTTCTTAAGAGACTACCAGTTTCAGCAAAAAAGTTTTAAAATTCTATTCATAGTATTCTTAAATTGTATATAATCTATTACAAAATATGGAAACTCAACTTGAAATTCTACCATGCAATCTTGAACTGAATAAACCCATAAACCATCAATTTTATTACCACTTCGAAAATAAGCCTTTTTTTTGTTATGTATTTTCTAGATTCAGACCACAAACACCCAAGGATTGGCCTTATGATTTGTTAATCGTCATGTCGAATGCAAGACGTAGCTGAAATTGAATTCGTTTAATCTCAAAGGGCATATCGTTTAGGATCATCGGAATCCTCGGAATGAAAAAACTTCCTCACCTTTGAATTTTCCTTTGAGTATCGTCGCGTGAATCACATTGATCATCAGTTTTCTTATCACCAAACGCGTTCCGTTGCATAGTTTTGGTTGGTTTAGATTTCGAAGAATGATGACTACCGAGCCAACCTTCAGTTGTAAATTGTGCGTTGGTAAGTCACATCCAAGGAGTTTAAAATTCTGTTGGATAGTTGGTGGCTTCTTCTTCGTTTGTTACACAGTCATTATATGCTTTTTTCAAAACAAATCACAGACAACATGAAACAAAAAAAATGTACACTTTTATGTCATTGATTTGCAATGGACATCAATTGTAGAGTGGAAATTAGAAAGGGCCTAAATGCCATTTTTAACGAAATTCAGTTAACAACATAGAAAGGTTCTAAATATCATACTTTATGTCCTGTGAAAAGCCGTCAGTGGCAAAGTTAAAATTAAATTGTCAGGAGGTAGTAATAGATGTCGCTTGGCGTATGTGAGCAAGCGTTTTCATTTGATAGGTCCTAAGTCCTTCACAGAATATTGCCAGTTTGTTTTAAAATCGGCATGTGTTAGTTATGTGTTTTGTGTGTCTGTATATTAAAATGGAAGGATATCAAAGAATAAGAAAAGGTAAAGGTAGTGGCTCATATCATACTGAACAGAAGCATTTAAAATGGAATGGAACGTCGTACAAAACGTATAAAAACAAAATGGTACCTGAAAAAACCTGAAATTCCCAAAGAGCAGGTTAGGTATACAAACATAATGTTTCCCTTTCTGGTTCTAATCTTGAAAATATGTTATATGTAGGTATCATGTAAATGCAAGCTGGGATGTAAAGATGTTACATACGAAAGGCGACGTTCCCTTTGGGAAAAGTTTTATTGTCAAGATGCTAAAACACAAGGGACGTTTTTAATGGGTTTAATGAGTATTTGTGCTGTGCAAAGAAGGCGGCACGGTTCATATTGGGATCCGCAAAGCAGTCGACGTCAGGCCACTATAGCTTATTCTGTTCCTGATGGTACAGGAAAATTTGTTCGTGTATGTAAAAAACTTTTCCAAGACACCTTCGCTGTTAATGATAAAAGAATTCGCGTACTTATTGAGAAAAAAAAATGGGTGAAGCCTGTTATCATGATAAACGTACCAGACATGCTGCGCCAAAATATTCTGAATTTGACCGGTCGTTAGTCAAGGCTCATATTAACAGGATCCCAAGGGAAGTTGGCCATTACTCAAGATCTAAATCGGAAAAGGAGTACATTAGCCCCGACTTAAATATTCACAGACTGTTTAAAGCATTTCTGCAATTGCACCCTGATTCAGTAGTCACCTATAAATTTTACAGGCCTGTTTTCATAAAGAATTTTCCCAATCTGTGTTTTCACAGACCACGTGTTGATACGTGCAGCACATGTGATATACTTGACTGTCAAATCAAGGCCAACATTGAGTCAAGTCAATCTGCTAAAACTCAGCTGGAACTTCATCACCGCAAGGCCGAGAGAGCAAGAGAAGTGCTAAAAGAAGATATGATTGAGTCTCAAGAACCCGAAAGCATCAAGTGTTGTGTATCCATGGACCTACAACAAGTCATGTTCATTCCATCACTGATGTTCGTTCCATCACTGAGCGATATGTTTTACCTCTCACAGCTATTGTGCTACAACTTAGGTGTTCATATTAGCGATACGAATGAATCCTACATGTGTATGTGGCACGAGGGGGTAGCGTCTCGCGGAGCTAACGAAATTGCGTCATGCCTCCTCCATCTTGCTAATCAAGGACTGATTTTTAAGAACCATTTAGTAATATGGTGTGATAATAGCGGGGGCCAAAACAAGAATAGAATTTTATTATTTACCTTGATGTTTTTAGTAGCCAATGGTGTTTTTGAGACTATCGAGCAGAAATTTCTTATCAGCGGCCATAGTTTCATGCCCTGCGATAGGGGCTTTGCTTTGATAGAAAAGCGTAAGAAGGTAGCTAAAGCATATGTTCTCTCGGACCTACACGCAATAGTTAAATTAGCAAGGTACCCTCCTCAATTCAATATTGTTGACGTGACAATTTCTGGCTTTTGGGACCTAAAAAAAGCTGCGGATGCATATATTAACACCACAAAGTTAAATATAAGTAAAGCTTCAGTGATAACCATTGAAGAGGCTAATCTTCCATTTATTAAAATGGAGACCACTTTCTCTGATATTGAGGAAGGAGTGAAAGTCAATGTTTTAAAGAAAAATAAAACTTTAGCTGACCTTAGACGGGCTAACATAATCAAGCTGCCGCCAGAAAGTAAAGTGTCTGAAAATAAAAAGGTTTCTCTTCGAAGCATGATTCCCTACCTTAAGAATCCGGCACACCAACGTTTCTATAAAGAGCTACTTCACATTGACGAAAATGTTTCAGAAAATCTAGAAAACGCCTGAAATTAACAATTTTTTACTAAAAAATGTCGATGACACTTACGCCCTTTCCAAATTTTCCACTTCTGTTTTTGTTTATATTGGTTATAGAACGTTATTTTGATAATAATTTTTGCTAATAAGTATGTTTTAAGTTTTGTACTACTTGCATATATTTAATAAACGTTTATCAAAAAATTTTCTATGTCTACACTTAATTTTGAACTTTGCCCGTTTTGTTTTTCGCGATTATTTCTGAATTTTGTTTTTGGCACCTACGCCCTTTCTAATTTCCACCCTTCAATTATTATAAATAAGCTATAAGCGTGCGTGACGTAAGCTGTCAATTGCGGAAGACGGCGGAGTTCCTAACCTAATTTATTTAAAAATTAATTTTCTGTATAATTTTTTTCCGTTAATTTTTCCGATATTTTAATAGTTATTCTGCTATTCGGGGCGGAAACGAATCCAACAAATTAGAGATCATTAATATCGGTCCAGCCGTTCTTAAGTTATAAATGGTGTAACTAACCCGACTTTGTTTTATATATATTAAGATTTTCATTATTTTTGTGCATATTTTGACTAAATGATTTGCATATTTATGGGCATATTTTTTGGATTTTTTACTTGTATAATTGGATTTCCCTAGTTATGTGTTATCACTATTTGTGGGGCACCTACATCTTTCCTTTCATACAAATTATTTTATCCAAAGATATATTTCTTGCCTTAAGTGCATTGTATTTCTTAAATTACGTTCACATTGACAAATTTATTGTCGTATCTTGTAAATCAAATAGCATTTGCATTTATCATTTATTGTGTAAATTTCAATATCAAAAAGACTTAACAAAAAGAAAAAACTATTTCGATATTTTCTCATTTTGATTTATCTTGTTTTAATTGTAATCTGGTATTAATGATATTTGTTAATTATCTTATACATACACTTATATTGTGTACAAGACAGTAGAAGATATTATGAAGAACAGAACAGTTTAGTAATTCAGTTTATATAGATGTTGTTTATAACAAATATATCAATGACAACGTACAAATCATTGTATTAATCCGAATTATAAATAAAGTAGTGTAAGAACAAGTTGGTGTTTTATTTCTGAGGTTCATTACACAAGTAAACTTGTGACATTTAAAAATTGCAAATTGCAATTGCAATAAATACCGGGAGTCCCATCTATGCTTCAAAACAAGTCGTATGCGGATACCTGCCGCTAAAATGATGTGGGTTTTTCCATAACATTTTCTATTAGACGTTTAGAGTTTTACCAAAAAAAAAATATATAAATTTAGTTATAATTCAGAATTGAAAAATATTTTTTTCTTCAAACGTACTAAAATATGATCATTTCGTTACTGAATACATACCTTAGAAATAATTCATAGCCCATTTTCCTTGAACAAAAAATCTTGTTATAATGGCAAGAAATAATGACATTTTAAAAGTGTCACTAAAATCTTACGTCAAGACAGTGGCGGCTCGGGGTGGTTCACATAGGGAGTGCATAATTTCAAAATTAAAAAGTGTAATACAAAAACGCTTACCCAATCCTTATAAATTTCACCGACGTACTGTTCCAGACAGGTACTGTTCATTGTAGAGTTTGTTTTGAGGGAATAGTAAATATTACACTACACAGTTTAATTACATCTGACCATCTGACGATAAACGAAGTCCATTTTACGTGTCTTTGACTTGCAGAACAGTTCTATCACTTTTGTCATTAAAGTTTGGGAAATCATTTATGCATTCTTTTTCACAAGATAACATAGTAAGGGCATTTAATCTCTCTTCTTTCATTGTATTTCTCAGGAAAGTTTTTATTCTCTTCAGCCGTGAAAACTGGCGTTCCGCTTCGGACGTTGTCATTGGGATTGTAATGACAATTTTTAAAAGCTTAACAACTTCATTAAAGGTGTCGCTTAATCCATCCAGCAGAAGACCTAGCAGACCTACAGCACCGACTTCTATATTTTGCCTAAATTCTTCTCTAGAATATAGAACGCTTAATTCAGTTCGTAGTCTGCTTTCATTGAGGCATGGATAAAATTTTACTGCTTCTTTAAGGCAATCTTCCGGATTTTTTTTTTGAAAAGAGAAGAACTGTTTAAAAGAAATTAAGTTTGCTAATATTAAGTGCCCTGTATACCGAAATCTAGTTTTTATTTCTAGCAAAATAATATCGCACACTTCAATAGTTTCGCTCCTTCTTTGGCTACCATCAGTTACTCTTCGCCGCTTTGATGGTCGAGGAGTCAGTTCTGGGTCATTTTGTTTAACCAACTGATTATCTGTGTCAGCGATTTCGGTTCGAATTTTTCCAATAGCGCGTTCAAAATTATCTAAATTATTCTTGATTTTTAATGCATCTGTATTGACATTTTGTAATTGATTAAACAATATGTCCACATGTGGCATAATTTTATGAAAGAAAGTTAACCAATAGATAAACTTTTCCTCCTCTAAAATTCGCAAATTGGCACCAGCTTGATGAATGGTAGTTTGTAAACTAGCTTCTCCCTCGATTTGTTCTAGAGCTTCAATTATTTCTTCTCGGTGCTCATATATTGTATTCATTGTTCTAGAATTGAAGTTCCATCTTATTTTTGAAGAACGAAGTAAGCTTTTTCTCTGAAGGAATTCTTCCAATCTTGCAGCTCGTTGTGGTGAAGTGGAGAAAAATGTACATAATCCCGCCAGATTGACAAAAAAAATTCTGCAATTACTACTGCTCGATGTAGCATGTGACATAATTAGATTTGTCTGATGTGCATAACAATGTACAAAATTAGCCCTTGGATACTGGTCTTGGACATGTCTTTGCACGCTGTTAATAGGACCACTCATGACTGCTGCCCCATCATAGCTCTGTGCAATCAGTTTTTCTGGGTCATCAACAGGCAAACTAATTTCGTTAAGGATGGACGCAGATAACGAATTAGCATCATATGCACTAGGCAGAAGAAATTTCCAAAATCTTTCGACCGGTCTCGCGTTCACAATATATCTTAAAACAACCACCAACTGAAACTGATTGGAATCGGACACATCTGTGGTTTCATCAGCTATCACAGATATGAAGTCGGTTGCTTTAATTTCACTGGCAACTTGTTCATGATACACGTTCAACATTGCATCAAGCAGCTCATTCTGTATCGTTTTTGATAATCCCTTAAAAACCGGTGCTGCTTCGATGTGATCTCTGAGCGATTTATCCAATTCTGCCGTAAAATTTATCAATTCCCGAAAAATGCCCTTGTTATTCGACGTTTGCTGTTCATCATGACCCCGAAGTGCCAGTTCAAACGCGCGACAAAATCTAATTCAATTTATTATTAAATTTAACACATGCCTATTTTTTGTTACCTTTTCATTGTGTTGTTGAATTGCTTTTCTATATGATGAATCTAAAACATTCTGAATGTTATTTTTTCCTAACATTCTTAGACTAAATATATTTTTCAAATGCCCTTCGGAATTTTCATGTTTAATAATTTTAGCACTAAGATGAATTAAGTCTCTTATTCCGTTCTTTGACCAAGACGGTTCACCACCAAACAAAAGACACGGAAAACAAAACAAAGTATTTTTAATTTCACACCCACAAATCCAGTCATTTTTCTGATAAATATCCATTTTGAATTTTCTTATAACGTCTTTACCTTTAACAGATTGTTTATTTTTTAAACATAATTGAGGCATCGGCCGTTTAAGATTTTTTACTGCGATTTTTTCATCATACGTTAACCGCGAAAACGCGTTCTTCTCTAAAGCAGAGACGGAATTCATTTTACAACGGCCGTGAGCAGACTGGACCACTTGCTCAGACGCTATGTATTATACGACATTGAAGTAGGGCAAAATACAGTTCTCCCCACCTTCAATGTAATGATAATGGCTTAACGAAGCAACAGTTGGGCTTTGCTCATTATATCTGTGACGACGATCGGTGCATGTACGTTGTTAGCGTGCCACGTTCCTCGTCAATAACTATGAATACATAATATACATAATAAATAAATACTTTCACAGTTAGTCGCCGCTTGGTTTGTTTTGTTTCATAATTCCAGGGGGTGCAATTGCTCACTTGCTCTCATTAAAGAGCCGCCACTGGGTTATTTTGAATATTTTGGACCAACATAAATAAGATCGTCCACCGCAGTTGATGCTCGAGGTCGTCCAGAACCCACTTGTCTTTCCAGAAATCCACTCGCTCTCCACCGCCTAACAATTAAATTTACCGAACTGTAGAAAAATAGCCCTAACTTTATTAAAGTAAGAAATTGGTGCCATGACTCGATAATAGCTTGAAAACTCAAAATAAAATTTATATTTGACAGTTTGTTGGTAATTGTTGACAATAAATAGACACAATCAATCTGTTAAAATTTCTAATTTGTCAAAATATGACAGAATATTGTACGACATTGACGACCAGAATTTATTGCTCGCGACTGTACCTACTATCAAGAGCACGCCTATGGCGCCCATCTCAATTTCGCCTCTTTACTTATGATGGTCAAAATTTTCGTCAAAGTCTCTGTAACGAAATTACTTAATCACCATCAAACATTTTTATTCAAAAAATTTCATTTTCTTAAAAAAAATATTTCCTCACATAAATATATTTAATATAACTGAAGACAAAAGTTTTACGCCCGACATGTTGTGTTCCCTTTGGCCTGCGTTTTCATTTACTTTATTTTATACCTACGGATCATTATGAGGGGTCTGTAGTTGTCGTTGTCGTTACTGCTGTTATTCCAGTGAAATCTATTATTTGTCGAAGAGACATTAAGAAGTTTTTATAACGATGAATGGAATGACTTCGGGTCAGAGCAGTCTTTGAAACAACTAAAATAATAAATGACCTGTCATTGTAAAATGGCTCTATCTTTCTGTATGTGTATGTTACGACCGAACATTATTTTTTTTCCTAAAATTTCTTCGTAAAGGGTGTAAATGTATAGTTGATCCCTTTGAAGAGGTTACGTTAGGATTTTGTATGTAAATGCAATTAATCTACACTACGAATATTTTAAGAATAATAAATAAATACCTAATTTAGAAAGTTTCCGGTTTAACAGGAAGTTCTACCGTAAAAATATCTTTCTTTATTTTTACTTAGTTTAAAAAATGGTACAAAACCCTTCCCTACATTAATATTTGTATCCTATACACATATCTCGACGTATTAGTTGTCCTCCTCTGTAGGCTGTGCTAACAGTGTTGACCATGAACTTCCTGCTGAAGATGACACCTTTGTTGTCGAAAAGGTACATAAGATACGAATATATATTGGTGTGGTAAAGGTTTTTATATCATTTCTTAGGTTTTTACTTACCTACAGTCTTCAATGAAAGACTTTTACTGAGTTTGTTAATCCAGCAAAAATACAATAAAAAAAACACTGTCAATTCATTTAAATTAGTGAAAGTTAATAGGAAAATGTAAAGGTTATTAATATAGATTTACATTTCTTAGATGATACCAGGGAAAGTCGGAAAATTTCGAGAAAAAACTATTAAGAAAACATTTAATACGCAAATAAATATGTAGATTTATTGTTTTTCGAAAATTCACCATTAAGTTCTATACATTTTTCATTTTGAACTTACTGCAAATGAGAATTAACGACTATTTCATCTCATTCCCACATGCAAATCTCACCTAATGTGTTGTGTCAATTACTACAATTTGACAAATTAAGTTTGTACTGGTATGCAGAACGCATCATGTCGCGACGTGAAACTTCCTGGTTATTAGGATAATTAAAAATTCGTGAAAAGTCACATCTATCCCTGGAACGTGTGGTTGCATTTTGCTCTTATTGGAGCTCGTCCATACACGATATCCTGGAGACAGACAATATTTTGCATTTACATACTTCGTGTATATACAATGCTAGTTGAGTATAGCGCTAAAGAAATATAAGGGTGAAAGGTATATGTGAGTAATGCCTTCACAAAAAAAATCGCGGTCCATTGTTCACGTAGTTAAATATACGGGCCGCAATACGGGCTTCCACCTCTAACTCATCAGTTTATTCCAAGGAATTTGATTGCTTATTGAACAAGGCAAAGGCGTACCGTGCAACTAGAAGAGAAAATTCTAGCCACCCACAATACAGGAAGATCCTTTTGCGAGTACCCCTCAATTAGCTTCTACATTAAATATGCCCAGTAATAAGACTGTTAATTTGGTTCTACGAGAAGAGTTACTTCTAGGGATTACACAGAGATGGTGTTCCAATCAGCGAAAATTTATGATTCCTGCCTGGGTTCACCTGTCATTAGTTCATATGACAAGTTTCAACTTGTTCTGTCAAGTAGTTTGTTTACACGAATTTTCGCAGTAGACGTCTTGCGTGTTTGCCGTTAAAATGGATGAACTTGAATATCGTACGGTAACCAAATTCCTCGTTTTGGATGGATTAACCCCTAAGGAAATTCATCCGAAGTTTTGACAAAAGTTTACGGGGACTCTGCTCCTTCAATGTCAACCGTTCAAAATCGGGCACGTGAAGGACGGCCAAAAACCGCAACCACACTGGAAAACTTCGAAAAGGTGCACGATATCGTGTTGGGCGATAGTCGGGTGAAGGTGAGTGAGATAGTTGAGGCCGTGGGGATATCGAAAAGAAGGGTGCGAAACATCTTGCGCGAAGAGTTAGGGATGCGAAAGCTCTGCTCAAGGTGAGTGCCGCATTTGCTGAATGCCGATCAAAAGCAAATGCGACGACTTTCGCAGCAATGTTTCGACCGATTCAATAGGGACCTAACCGATTTTGTGCGGCGATTTAATACCATGGATGAGATATGGGTCCACCACTATATGCCAGATGCGAAACAGCAGTCAAAGCAGTGGGTGGAAGCCGGTGGTTCAGCACAAAAGAAAGCGAAGTCGATCGTATCTTCCGGAAAGGTCATGACCAGTATGTTTTGGGATGCGAAAGGGATCCTGTTAATTGATTACCTTGAAAAAGGCAGAACTGTCTTCACCAGCTGGATGACAAAATTCGCGAGAAGGGGCCTGGCTTCAAGAAGAAAAAAATCATATTCCACCAGGACAACGCACCTGCTCACAAAAGCGCGTTGGCAATTGGAAAACTGCGGGATTTGGGGTATTATTTGCTCGGCCATCCCCCCTATTTTGCTGATTTGACACCCTCAGACTTTCATTTGTCCCCAGACTTGAAGAAATTTGTTTCTGGGAAGCGCTTCGCGTCCAATGAGGAAGTTAAGAAGGCCGTAGATGGATATTTTTAGTCTTCCAAACTCTTAATTCTGGGAAGGAATACTGATGTTGGAGAAAAGCTGGACCAAGTGTGTTGAAGTCAAGGGAGATTATGTAGAAAAACAAAATCATTTTTTAACTGAAAATCGCAGTCGTTCATTGTCGGGCCGAGAATTTTTCACCTTACCCTCGTATGTTTCATCCAAATCCTTTCTGAAAACACAGGAGGCATGATATACCGTTTTAGTATTAAGACTTAACTCCATATATGACCAAGACGTCGCCACATATTGTTAATATATCAATTTATATACACCTTGTATATAAATAATGCCAATCGGCTGTCTCTTGATCCATTCAGGAGAAAATAGCTATTTCTTTAATTCCTGTTTTTATTTAATTAATTTTTATTTCCTATTTTTCCTTTTTTCATTATAACCATTAGTCTGTCCAGTTTGCATAAATAATTCAAAGTTGTCTCTATAATCTATTTTTTACCCTGCAATTGTATTTTACCGATTTATTGGGTGAATAAATATTGTAATTATTATTATAGGACGTAAAAATGTACCCAATAAAACGACGTCTCTTCAAAAACATTTTTGTAAAATTTGTAATGGACTATAAAATAAAAAATTCATGACAAAAATAAATGAGTAATTTTCTTACAGCATTGATAATACAGATAACAAACTTAAATAAGCACATAATTGTCCTATGATGATTAAATAGGCTAATAAAAACTACAATAAATACATAGACAGAATAAAACAAATAACGTAGGATTGAATACGGTTCATTTAAAATTAATTAATTGAATAATGCAGGTCTTTATATACAATAGAATGTATTATAGACTTGAAATTTGAGTAATGAAATGACGGTTTGTCCAACTCTAGTTTCAACTTTCCACAATTATGCCATTGCCTTAATGTTATTATTTGAAACTTGCTAGATTTATAGATATCCATTCTTGTGCGTGACTTGACATTATTTAAAATTATTAAAATCAGTAAAATTTAGTTCTTGGGTTTTTGCAGATTTCGCGTGTTTTCCCAAATTATCTTACCTATAGGTCTGACACATTGGCATAAAAGAATATTACAGCCCCTGCTGTGTAGGATAAGTACTCATAATGTTAAGCCTAGTAAAAGGGATAAATTTTTTATGTTAGCTGTCTTCTACGGTCCGAATTTTGAAAGTAAATAATATTTCCAACTATTTCTAGATATAAATTAACTAAACTGATTTATATGTATGCACATTTCTAAAATATTATTTATTAATTATTTTAACATATTATTTGATTTTCAGTTACTAAAATTATACCATCTGCTTATAATAATAATAATGTTAATTGACGAAGGAGATACTTGTTGAAACTTCATTATAACGCTAAGAAATAAGTAATTAAACTTACTTACTTACTTACTTTAATTACTTATTTCTTAGCGTAATAGTAATGTACTTGCTGCCATGGTTCTTGTATTATATTGTTGTTTTTACTTCTGGTATTATACAGAGATCCAATCTGGAACAACTTCTCTTTAACATCTATCTAAATGATTTGTTTCCGTTATACAAAATATTTTGCATTGTTTCCAAAGCGTTGATATTAATGAACTTTCGGCACTTTATCTGCTGTTTCGACTACTAAAATTATATCATCTGCTTCATAATAATTATTAAATTGCTGCCATAGTTCTTATTTATTGCTTACAAATATTCTGTATTGTGTCGAAAACTTTTCTATTAACCCTGTAGCGGCGTGTAGTTTATTCTCTCTTATGTAGGCGCTTGGTTTACAGTTGTAGACAATTTTTTGATAGATTAATTTTTCGGTTTTTGTTTGGATTTGGTACATTTATATACTGGTCGCCATAATTAAATGAAGATCCAGTAAACGTAGATATATTTTAATTGAAATTTACAGGAAAAACATACTTTATTTGTATTAATAAACAATGAAAATTTCAACAAGATACAACAGAAGAATAATCAAGGTACCATAGAAATAATAATAAACAATAATATATTACATTACACAATCTTTATACTTTATAAAGATAAAATTATTTTTAATTTTTTTAATTTTTGTATTAAATTTTCATATTCAAGAATATATTCAAGATATTCAAGAAAGGGAATAAACGGGACTGCGCTAACTACAGGGGTATTACTTTGCTTTGCACGATGGCCAAACTCTATGAATGGATACTGACCAAAAGACTGGAAAGAACAGTGGAAAGACAATTAGAAGATTCACAAAGTGGTTTCAGAAAGGGAAGAGGAGTTCAGGACCACATATTCACACTGAAACAATTAATAGAGAAATGTACCTACCAATGACAATATATATGTGGCCTTTATAGACCTCAAGATTTATTTATGCAAGAAATGAAGAACTCAGTAAGTGCCACAAAACATATTTTATTCATTAAGAATGGAATAGAAATCCCTGCTTGTGTTTTATACAAGCATTATACAAGCAGATTAACATTTACATTTAACGTTTATAAAAATAAGCTACACATTTAACAAAATCAAATCTCGAACAAATCCATTTTTATACTCATCGATTTTTCTAGTAACACACTGCTTATGTCTACGGACGACTGGTCTCTGTTTAAGCTCTGTTTAAAACTGCTTCAAAATTTCAATAAAATGAAAAATTGATAAAAGCTTAAAATAAAAACTGGCATTAAATTTAGCGTGTAAAGATTCGCAAGCATTTGTGCTTCTTTCTATGCTATCGCTGAGTTCTGCCCACAAACTAAGTGGAAAAACAGCTTCTTCTGAAATATAATTGTCAACCAAATAATCGGAAAAGCGTGATAAACGTTCATCTTGAGATTGTATTTCGGAAAAATCAAAAGCATAACAATCGCCTACTTCTGATGGATTTAAAAATGGGAAACCAAATATATAGCGCAGCCACTTTCCAATTTCACTGGTTTCATTCTTATAATAAGGAACGAGGCCCAGATTTTGAATTTTGCGGAATCATGCTTGTGCTAAATGGAATCTGCAGCCTATAACTTTGGAAGCTGGTAACTCCGCTTTTATGGCATTGTGGATTGCAATTTCAAAATCCGCTACGATGACTTTTGGGTTCAGATTTAAACCCAAACTATGACACTTTTTTCGCAACAGGTTAAAAAGTGTTTTGTAAGAATATTCCTTTTTATTCGGCGGTAAGCAAAAAAAGGCATTTCTTAGCCAGGAATGTTATTTCAGATTGACGAATTATAAGTATATAATATATATGGTAGATTTGGGTAACTTTTAAATTTAGATAAATTTGAATTTAATTTGTATTTAATATGTAGAACAACTTTGTATTTATATTTCCAAGAAAGTATAAATTTCTTAATCTATTGTCCGGGGACAAATTAAGGTAAGGGATTAAAACACCGTAGTTAGCATGGGGGCGAATTAATGTAGCAGATATTAGATAGTATCTGTTCGGGGACGAGTTTAGGACCGCCCAAAAATTTCATGGCCAACTCTGAGGTTGTATTATTTTGAACGCACGATACCTTGTACCGTTTCCAAACGTTTTTCTATTTTAGAAATTTTTGCATTTTATCTTACTATTGCTGGACTCCCAGAGCAGAGCTCTATTGAAATTCGTAAAAATATACAGGCATGTTTATTTAAAATAAAAAAGTTAATATCGTTTCCGGTTAAACCGGAAGTCTGATTCGGCTATAAATATACCTATCGAATCCTGGATTTGCATTTAATTAGTTGTGGAAAGTCTTATTAAAATCTAAACAGCCATATAGGTCTTTCACGATAACAGACAAGACACGTGATAAATAGTTACAAAACAGGGTTGACAAATCTACATTTCTTTGAGTCAGCTGTTGTTAGTAAATAATATATGAGGTTAGGTTTATGTCATTTTAACATATTTACAACTTATAATATGCTTTATCTTATTATATATACAAAAAAATACAAACAAAATAAAAATGTATATGTGAATTTATTTATTTTGGACTACATATACAAAAATATTATACAGAAAATCAAAATACATAGAGATTAAAGGGGCTTGTAACATTGTGATAAACATATGATATAAATAAAAAAAAGACAATATTAATATGAAATACTAATTTTATTAAACATTTATGCTGTCTTCAGAATCAGAATTACTTTCATTGATTATAAATGGTAATATGTCTTGCCTTTGAAAACTCAATGAATATAATTTTTATTGAATATCACTTTTATTTTTAATAGTACTATGATAGCGCATTATTTAAAGCAATTGTGGAGGGTTTTTCTAAATTCACAAGAAGTTGATGTTCAAACCAGTATAAGAAATTGTTCCTGTTAGTGTCACCGTGGTGGCCCAGATGCTATTTGTTGTAAATATTAATTCGGCTTCAGGAATAAATCCATTAGAATTACATGCATGTAATACAATGTACCTATAACAAGATAAATACAAAATAGAAATAAAACTACGGTTCAAATCTTCACTTTTTAATATTTAATCGTAACACGACAATTGTTTTGCCAGCACAGTGGCTTTGTTTGTAACGTGCTCTTTAGCTGTAAGTACCTGAGAAAGCCACTGTGCTGGTGAAACAATTGTCGTGTTATGATTAAATATTAAAAAGTGAAGATTTGAACCGTAGTTTTATTTCTATTTTAAATTATGGATCTACATCAAGTAAAAGCCAAATCAATTCAGTTAAGATAAATACACCTTACGTACTAATAATATTCTGTTAGTAATAGATTGTACCTTTTACCACCCTCTTTTGTAGCTTTGACTGTTTATATTGACTCATTTTGTAAAGATTTGCAAATAGTTCCATCTTGGAAAACCTAGGTTTAATCGAAGAAACCAAACTAACATAAATGGTACTACTCTGGATTGTCTTTTAGGGACATACAAGCAACTTTTGCTGGATTATACCCGGAGCGACCAATTCTAAATTTGAACACCCTGAATAGAATTGTTAGGCATGTTTCATATGAACATATTGTTGCAAGAACGTAACACGTTTTAATACAATATGTGGGAATTCCATTAATGCTCGTTTTAGATCATCCTTCTTGTAATGAAAACCTATTCCATGTAATATTTTTCATAAAGATGTATTACCACCAGGAAAAAGTTCCCTTTCGTTGAGGATATTCAAAGATGAAATCGTAATATGCTGTTCTGAAATTAATTGAAATATTTATTTTATAAATATAAGTACTAAATTACTTTAAACTTACTGTTTTTATATATGTCATAAACTGTGTTTCTAATTGCATATTGATTAAAATCATGAATATCTATGACAGGCTTTAGTCCGTTTTCGCTTTGGACTAGATGGTTTAACCCCCATTTTTGGCACAAGCAGAGAGCGGGAGTAATGGCGCCTTAACTATTATCGCGTTCTATTTCGAAATATTAATGATCGAATGATTTTTTTCGCTTCTTTTCCTAACGGTCTAGGAATGATTTAGTTGCGAAAATAATTGATCTTATACCAGGTGTAGAATGGATTTTCGTACATAGGGATTTTACATGCAGAACTAATAATTTGCGAATATTCCCTCCCCTAATTATTTTATAGGAAAATGTTTAACACAAAAGTTGTAGACAAAAAAAAATGTATCTAAATTCTTTGTTATTTATTTTCTAACACCTTCTGGACCTGCTAGACTTGGAGAAAAAGTATTAGGAATGAACCGATAAATAGTACTAGCCATGAATCCTGACAGCAATAAATGTCACGTTTTGACAAACAAAATAAGTTTGCTGATTCTTAAAATGAATTCCTATAGCCAAGAAGAGAAAGTCAACTTTATTAAATGGTACTACTCTGGATTGTCTTTTAGGGACATACAAGCAACTGCTGGATTCTACCCGGAGCGACCAATTCTAAATTTGAACACCCTGAATAGAATTGTTAGGCACTTTGAGACCAACGGCACTGTTAATAAGAAATGTAAGTGCCAGAAAGTAACAGCTGGTGCAAGTAGAGAGAAGGTAGATGCCGTTCTCTTAAGCGTTGCAGAGAACAAAAATGTCTCCTTAAGACAAATAGGTAATAATTTGGGGATTCATTTTATTACTGCTCAGAAAATTTTAAAGAGTCAAGATCCGCGGTTTCGGTCTTATAAATACGAAAAGCACCAAAAAATATTCGAGGAGGATAAAGAAAAAAGAATGCAGTTTTGTGAAATAATGATGGATATGGCCAATGATGACCGAAACTTTTTATCTAGAATTTTATTCAGCGATGAGTGTCGATTTCAGTTAACTGGTGAACCAAATCAACAAAATTATCGCTACTGGAGCACACAAAATGAACATTTAACGTTGCAGACTCATACGCAATACCGGGGTAGTGTCAATGTTTGGGCTGGCATACTAGGTCCTCACATAATTGGACCGTTTTTTATTGCAGACCGCTTAACTGGTGCTGCGTATTTAAATTTTTTTGCAGGAAGAAGTCGGGCCAGCTATCGACGAATTAATTACGAATTTTGGTACTAACATGATGGATGTCCGGCGCATTACCAGCGCGATGTTGTAGACTACTTAAATCATGTATTCCCAAGTCGCTGGATAGGTCGAAGTGGAGAAATTCATTGGCCTCCAAGATCTCCGGATCTTTCGCCAAATGATTTTTTTCTGTGGGGCACATTGCATGATCGGCTATACAATGGAAGGACGTATCAAAATGTGGACGCTTTAAGAGCTGATGTCGTCAAATATCATACTATCAACTGGCCGCAACTAGAAGAATTTTTTACGACAGATTGGGGTACTGCTCAGCTGTCAACGGAGACTTGTTTGAGCATTTAATTTAGTTATTCCTACAACTACCTTTATTACCACGTTCAATAAAATTTTAAAGTCTCTTCAGCACGTTTTTTCTTTTCTGCAAACGACTTAAAACCTATGCTTAAAACAAATTTAAACGCCTCTACTAAAATTGTCACATTCTTTTGTTAAATGAAAGAATTTTGTTACTTTGGTTGTCACACGGCAAGGCTTTTGCTATTTTGTATCATTTCTTCGATTCTTTTTGCTTTAATTGTGAAGTCCCGGAGGCTGTTAATAAGCAAAGAAGAAAAAAAATGGGAACTATTTTTAATGCTCTACAACTTTTGTGTTTAACATTTTCCTATAAAATAATCAGGGGAGGGAATATTCGCAAATTATTAGTTCTGCATGTAAAATCCCTATGTACGAAAATCCATTCTACACCCGATATATAATATCGATTTATAAATAAAATGAAATAGGTAGAAACTTCTAAATATGAAATTGTAAACAACTTATTTGAATGACATTTGACGGAATTCAAGCCGGCAACCATGCCCAGTTACGGTAACATAATATATTCACTTAATAGAGAGAAATACTAGGATTATTAGGTATTATTGTAATTTGAATGTTACTTGTTCCAAAGTAACTGTTTATCACGTGTCTCGTCTGTTATCGTGAAAGACCTATATTAAAGATATTCGAATGGATCCATACATTTGCCTAACCCTGTATAGAATTGGCACTGTATATATTTGTATTTTCATATTATTTAAATATTTAAGTGGATTTGTATGTCTGTAATAAAGATTATTATTATTATTATTAATAAATTTGATTAAACACAATTTGAATGTTTACTGTTACGTTGGCCAGTGAAAATGCATTAATCCAAATTTATTCTATTAATTACAAACTAATGTAACTTTAATAAACATCGTTTTATTATATTTTCGACGTAAAGATTTTCGGAAATTTATCTTTTAAAATATTTTACATTTTATTGGTTCATTAAATCTTCAAAACCTAGCGGTTTTTACCGAAAATTCCCTTCCTTTGATTATTTACCTAAAACTTTCACCGCCACCATAATACCTCTCGTAAACATGGGATATCTTAACTTTGCGCACCTTCGTCTTGGAAATATATGCTGTAGCACGTTTACATGTGTAATAACAACTACACAGCATAATTCGATTACAACGGCCCCAACTTGTTTCCTTAAACATTGAACCCGACTCAGACATCTGGAGAAATTTCCTTAATGTTAACTGATGCACATGGACCAGGAATATCGAAATATTCCATCTGGACTGCAGACATTTTGTTATATGAATGGTGTATTCGTTTATTACACCAGGTGACCGCCGCCGATGTGTATTGGCATTTGGTTAGCACCTTGTCGCGTGCCCCGATCCCAAGAATTATTTATGTTTCTCGGTTGCTAATACGTAATTTTATGCGCCGGGGAAGCATGTGTGCGTTTACTCCAGCGTTTGTGTAAATGAAGATGAATAATTCGGTTAATTTGTCATACGTGTATGATACGGTGAAAATGGACGTATGCATGCTAATGTAAATGGTAGTTCTGATAAATGTATGGCATCTTTGTGTATTTTTGCCAAATATTAAATGTAGTGTGAACACAGAATTGATGATCTCTTATTAATTACGAGTAAGAAGTGTAATTGTGGTATAGAATATTTGAATAAATTACACAGGTCTACAAAATTAAACTTTTTGACAGATGTTTTTATTTTGAAAACTGATTTTATATAATTTTGGTAGGCTGATTTCAAAAATTCTATGCATTTATTTGTATCACGTAAGGTTTTTTTGCGAATATTAAATGAAAAAAAGACGATATTTCTAAAAAAAATTATTTGTTTATTGAGTAAAAAGGTGGAATACAAGTTAAAAAATTGGAAAAAAATACTTTACTCAGTCTTTTTTAAGTGAAATCTTTGTCTTTTTGCCAGAAAGCTGCGTTGTCCGGACATTCGGTTGTATGTTATTAAGGGCATATCCCGTTTTAACATCCAGCAGTAGTCCGCCATCATCGTTATGCTCCATCTGCCTTGGTATCGCCGTTCCATTTCCTTAATATCTTGGTGAAACCTCTCTCCCTGTTCTTCGCTAACTGCTCCAAGATTTTCAGGAAAATAGTTCAAGTGTGAAAACAGGAAATGCACTTTCAAACTCATATTACAACCTAGACGATGAAAGAGTTGTAACATATTTTGAACAATATGTTCGTAGTTTTTGTCCTTAGAGTTCCCAAGAAACTTATCAATTACTTCTTTAAATGAAACCCAGGCGTGTTTCTCGACATTGGTCATTGTGTTTTGAAAATCCTTGTCTTTGCATAATGTTCTTATCTGCGGCCCATCAAAAATACCTTTTTTTAACTTGGCATCGGATAAGGCTGGAAATGTCTCGCACAAATATTTAAAACACTGTCCATTTTTGTCTAGGGCTTTAACAAACTGCTTCATCAAGCCAAGTTTGATATGGAGAGGAGGCAGTAAAACTTTTTTGGGGTCAGCCAAGCTATCTCTTAATACATTTTTGCTACCAGGTGTAAGGCTTGTTCTAGAGGGCCATTCTATTTGAGTACAATGTCTATCCCTTGCTCGACTATCCCACTCACAAATAAAGCATGGAAATTAGGTATAACCTCCTTGTTGTCCTAGTAGCATGCACAACACTTTAAGGGCACCACAAAGCATCCACTGATGTTCTTGGTAGTTTATTTTCTTTAAAAGAAGTTCAAAATTTTCATACGTTTCCATTAAATGTACCGAATGGGCAACGGGAACCGAGGCCAGCTCGTTACCATTGTGCAATAAAACGCCTTTTAAACTACGCTTACTTGAGTCAATAAACAGGCGCCATTCTTCTTTTACATACGGCACATTTCCTAATTTTGAAATTAAGTCAGGAATATTGTTGCAATACACTAGCGGTCCGTCTTGAGTAAAATATTGACATAACTCTTTTTCGCGATCCCGGTAAAAGCTTGATGTGACGCCAGGTGCCAGTAAATGTTTCTCACGAAGTCGGGAGGCTAACAATTCGGATGCATCCTTTGGAAGGTGCAAATCTCTAATTAAATCATTTAGTTCGCTCTTGTTAAACACTTCGGGCTCTCTGAAATCTGGTGTGAAATCTGAGTCATCTGGGTCGCAACTAGATTCTGACGATATGACGTTTTCTAGTGCTTTTGGGGCGGTAGGTATCGGTACATCTGGTCCATGAGGAACTGGTCGAATAGCAGAGTCAAGATTGGGATACACAATTTGTTTCTTATTTTTTCTGTTGAATCCTTGAACATTACACGAACAAATATAACAATAATCACTGTGATTTCTAGGCTCTCGCCATACCATAGGAACACCAAAGCTTAAACATTCCTTCCTACCTTTTTGCCAGTTTCTTAATGCTTCAACGCAAACGGAACAAACAGTATGAGGAGCCCAGGACTTGTCTTGGTCGCCAATTTTTACACCAAAATAAGCGTGGTATACATTTTTCACAAACGAAGTTATAGTTTGCCTCTGCTTTACTACGACATATCTACCACAGATATAACAAAAGTTATTCGGATTGTTCACACAATGTCTTCTTTCCATATTTATACGTTCTAGAACACTTAAAATACGCAACAACGAAAACAACAAGCGCGCGGACACAGTAGCACGACGACTAACACAACCAAACTGCACATAAGCAGGTTTCAACGTTGTATTGACGCTTCTGCGCCGACTCTGTTGCTTTGCTGAGAAATCTAATATTAACCAGTGTTGCCAAATCACATTTAATTTCATAAAAATCAATTCATTTAAAAATCATGCCTAACATGGAACAAACATATTCTTGTCTAAGGTATGTATATTAACAAAATAACATTTTTAATATAAACAGCGTTATAAAAAAAATTTACGTGATAGAGCAAAAATATGGCGTTTTTTGAAATAAGGGCCCCCAAACATATACAACTTAGCAAACAGCTTTCAAACATCAAAATCACTGTAGACCTGTGTTATTTATGCGACTGTTTCACAAGGATCTTTTTTTAATCTATTTATTTGTCAATTCGGGATACAAGCGGGCATAAATATGCTAAAGTATAATTACAAAAAATATATACTGACTTGCTTAAATTACAAAAATTATAACAAAGATAAAGCTATTTGTTTTTATCACTTTATTATAAATTATAACAGATAACGCTACTGCAGTTTCGACATTAAAAATATGTTATTCTCAAACGAAATTAAAGAAGAAGAAAAGAAGAAAATAGTTGACTGGAAAATTAATAAATTACAAAATATAAACTGCATAACATAAATGATACAATGCATTTCAAAAATCTCAAAAGTCAAAACATAATAAACACAGGGAAAATGCCAGTGGCGGTAGCTGTATAAGGCCGCGAAGCCGCGCGCCACTCCTAGAATTTTTAATATAACACACAATTTAAATTTTTATTTAAATATTTATTCTTACTATTCATTTTATTATTATTATTCATATAAGTAGTTAAAATTTCTAAATTTCAAAAAACTGATCTCCGTTTTCGTTGTCTAACGTTGTTAGAACCCACAGAATTATATTAAGGCGCAAATACGCCGCGGCCTGCATAAATCATTATAGATTCCTGGTGAATATGACCCGATATTGGCCGATAGTTCACGATTCCATAAAAACATTAAGGATATTTTACGGCGCAGTTATCTAGCGGCCAGTGTTTCAGTGCCGTCTACGGGACTATCGTACCGTATCGTACAATATAATTCGGGTGTGATTAGTCATAATAAATAATGAATTTTCTAAATAATATTATTCAAATAAATTTTGATAGGCTGTCATTAAACTTAAAGAACTGGGGAGGCCGTTGCCAGATATAAAGTTGTCACAAACTTGTGAACGGAATGCCGAAAAGCGGTCTTTTACGCGTCGGTTTTCAAAAGATATTTATAAAAAAAACAACTGGATATGTGGGTGTGAAATAACAAATTTGTTGTACTGTTTTCCGTGCTTGCTTTTTTATAAAGCCGACTCTAGAATGGACCCCAACTGGGCAAGAAGAGAAATCAATGATTTACACCATCTTCCTGAAAAAATGAGGAAATCGTCTCATGACCACATCAATTCTTGTACTGCCTTTGCTGTGCTCGGTAAGGTTAATGTTATGTCTCACTTAAGCTCTGCATACAGAGAAAGTATTATTTCGCATAATAATAAGGTCGGGAAAAATCGCCATATTTTAAAAAGGATAATCAGTTGTGTAAAATTTTGTAGTGCTTTTGATTTAGCACTTAGAGGTCATGATGAAAGTAAATCCCCTGAGAACCAAGGAATATTTAAAGAACTAATTAATTTCACTGCAGAGCTGGACAATATACTAAAAGAACATTTACGTACGGCAACCGTTTTTAAAGTGACCTCAAATACTATCCAGAATAAAATTCTAGACAGTATGTGATATCTCAAATTATTGTCAAATGGTTTTAATATTAAGATATTTTTGTGAGGGTCCATTCGTGAATATTTTTGAGGTTTTATAAGGGTCAAAGATAAGACAGCTGATGGTTTAAAAACATGCATTGACAATGAAATTGACCCCCTAGTTTTAAAAACTCCCCAAAAATTAATAGGTCAAACGTATGACGGCGCAAATGTTATGAGCCATGTGAACAGAGGCGTTCAAACTCAAATTAAAGTAAAATATCCGAACGCTCATTTTATTCATTATCATTTAAACCTCATTATGCAGAAATCGGCATCACAAAATGCAAAAGTACGCGTGTTTTTAATAATCTGTCAGCCATACCTGTTTTTTTTTCAAACTCGTCTCATCGTTGTGATGTTTTGCAAGAGATAATAAATAAAAGATTACCAAGGGCGGTGACAACTAGATGGAATTATAATATTCGCACAGTTAATTTTGTTCAGGAAAATCTTGAAAAGCTTGTAGAAGTGTTCGAAGAAATTGAAACAAGATGTGAGAAAAGTGTTACTTCAAATGAAGCATCCGGTCTAAGAAGGACATTGGAAGATCCCGAATTTATATTTTCATTAAAATTCTTCCATGAAATTTTGCCACATGTTGACCTACTGTATAATCAATTTCAATAAAAAAATAAGGACAGCGTACAGTTGCAAAAAGACTTACTAATTTTCGAGAAAAGTGTTTTTGACATTAGAAATCAAATTGATTCTCTTAAAAACATTGTTGAATCAGAATATCCAACATTTAAAAGAAGGCGAATGGATGATAACTTTCGAAGTCTTATTGCCAAAGAGGTTTGTGATATAATTACAGTACAAATGAAGGAACGCTTTTCTTACCGGGGTCATTTACAAGCGGCTGATCTTTTTAACAAAGATAAATATTCAGTTTTCAAAAAATTTCCCTGTGACTGTTTTAAACGATGTATGTTAATTTTATCTGATGTTGAGCAAATCAAGATTAAGAACTGAGTTGGAGGTAATTTACTCTAGAGAAGATTTAAAAGCAATGAATCTTCTTTTATTTATTATGGAAAATAATCTTAGTGAAACATTGATCGAAACATCGAAAATATTAAAAATTATCGTGACGACTCCAATAACAACAGCCGAAGCAGAACGCACTTTTTCGACGCTTAAACACATAAAAACATTTTTGCGAAATACCATGCTTAATGACAGACTAAATGCTTTAGGTATGATGTCCATAAATCGAAATTTAGTGCACGAAATAAACAATTTTGATGATAAAGTCATGGAAAAATTCATTTCCAAGAAGGACCGCAGAGCGGATTTCATTAAAAAAAATGACTTACCTACCCATTTTGTTTAGTTTAATCTGTGTAAATATGTTGTTCTTTCTTTTTCCTACTTATAAACCGTGGCTACCTACTTTGTGAAGTGATTTTTTATGACATTATAAAAACTATTCCGCTGTTCCAGCTCTTCGTTTTTGCAAACTTGAATTTTAAGGTAGGTGGATTTTTGTTTAAAATGAGCCCCTTATTTTGGATTCTTTCCGTTTTGCTTTACAATTATTATTGTTTGTCGTTATTGTAGGTATTAATATTTTTTAATTCCTATGTATTTATTCAACTTAAATAAATGTTATAAATGGATATTTTTTCGCGCAATTTGCCTATATGCCATTTGGTATTTGATTTCTGGTGCGACCCTCCAAACTCAAACCCTACGACACGCCACTGCAAAATACCTTAGATGTTATCGTAATATTCATTCATATTATAAGGTTGGACATTTATTAATAAACTAAGAAGATTCGATTTAAAGGTTTTAAGATCTGTAACTGTCTTGTATGTTGGTGATAGTGCATTAAAGATTCTTATGCAGGAGTAATTTAAACTATTTTCCGTTAACAAAAAGCAGATGTTGCGGAAAAGGGTAATTGTATTTGTAGAAATTATTAGTAGTAGGCCTGGGAACAGAGCCCCCCACATTATTGAAGGCTACTTGAATGGTGAAATGTAGCGAGACATTTTGGAAAATGAATTGCAAGCATTATTTGAAGACGTTAGCTTAGAAGTGCGACAGAACATGTTGTTTCAACATGATGGTTGTCCAGCACACTATTCGGTTATTCACGTACACATGAAGTACTTGATCCTAAGTCTAATGGTCGCTGGATCGGTAGAGTTGGTTCAGTAAATTGGCCTGCTAGATCACCAGATTTTACTCCGACGGATTTATTTTTATGGGGTTACCTCAAATGCAAAGTATAAAATCAAGTACCAATAACACCTCAAAATATGATCAGGCGACTGAGAACTGTTCGTGCCGAAATTCAAGAAGATACACTCCTGAGCTGTTTACACTCATTTGAAATGCGGATCAATAAGTACATTGAAGTCGAAGGCCATCATTTTGAGCACCTACTTTAATTGAAAGATGAGGCGAGGAGAAATCTAGCACTCTGATAAGTGAGATAAGTGCGACTTACATAAATGAAGCACCCTGATGCTGTGAGAAGCACTACCGTAATTAACGGATTCTACCATAATTATGCAGTAGAAACGATAATCGGTGATAACTCTACCATAACAGCTAAATCTACCATAATTTATAAACTCTGTCATAATAAAAACATGGTTAATTTTTTATCATGTTTTATTTACTTCGAGCGACATCTGGAATTCAGAGTTACTGTCGCGAGCAATAAATTTTGGTCGTCAATGTCACTTCAAAATTTGATTAGATTGTCACAAATTGTAAATTTCCCCCGATAATGATAATGCCTATGTATGTCAATGAATTTTCAATATGAATAAAATTTGACAAAGACAAAATGACAATTATTACAAAGGCCTACAAAAAATTTTTTTTTTTTTGGTGCATCTCTGTTTATTTGAATTGTCGATAAAGTAGGTAATGTATAGTTTATTGACATACGTCATTTTAACTCATCAGCTCTAGTTTACCTACTACCCTCATTGTGAATTGTTGTCGGTCTTTTTATGGTCTTGTTCGTAACTAGTCATTATTACAATATCATCGATAAAGTTTGTGTTACTATTTCATTATGGCTAGTACGCCCAGACGTTGTGTTAACGATCCTGATATATTTTGTTATGTTTGTGGTGAATACATACTGAAAAATCAGCGTAAATCGATTACAAACACAGTGCGTCGTTTGTATTTTGCTTACTTCGGTATTGAAATTCTACACCAAGATAAAGTGTGGGTGCCTCATAGTGTTTGTAAAATATGCGTTGAACATTTGCGACAATGGGAGAGAGGGAAACGTAAGTCTTTGAAGTTTGGAGTGCCTATGATATGGCGAGAACAAAAAAATCATTATGACGACTGCTACTTTTGTATGATTAATATAGTGGGCATCAACAAAAACAATCGCCATAAATGGAAATACCCCAATATTTCTCCAGTACAAAGACCTGTTCCTTATTCAGAAAATGTTCCAATACCAACTTTTCACCAGGTAGTGCAGCAATCTCAGGAGGATGAAGCTGAAATACCTATTTCTTCCCAAGTAGATGATGACTTTCAATACTGCGGAATAACATCAGATCCTAAACCATTTTCGCAGAATGAGCTTAGTGACCTCATCAGAGACTTAGATCTTTCGAAGGAACGTGCTGAGTTACTAGCGTCAAGATTAAAAGAAAAAAATTGTCTTTCCTCAGATGTTCGAGTGTCTACATATCGCACGAGAGAGGGAAAGTTATTGAAGTTTTTTTCATCTGATGAAAATTTTGTGTATTGCTGTAATGTGAGTGGTTTGCTGGCTTTCATGGGTTTAACGATCTATCAGCCCAATGAATGGCGTCTCTTTATTGACAGTAGTAAACGAAGTCTAAAAGCAGTTCTTCTACATAATGGAAATAAATATGCTCCCGTTCCAATTGCTCACTCAACATGTGTAAAAGAAGAATATGAGGTAATTTCAAATCTTTTACAAAAAATAAAATATATTGAACATAACTGGGTGATCTGCGTCGACTTGAAGATGGTTAATTTTTTATTGGGTCAACAGAGTGGTTATACTAAATACCCATGTTTTATTTGTATCTGGGAGAGTTGAGCTAAATCACCTCATTGGACTGCAAAAAATTGTCCTGTGAGAGATGCTCTTGTTGTTGGGGAAAGAAATGTTATAAATGAACCCTTAGTTTCAAGAGAAAAAATCATTCTTCCGCCATTACATATAAAATTAGGGCTAATGAAGCAATTTGTTAAGGCTCTCGATAGAAATGGTCAATGTTTCCAGTTTATTTCTCACAAATTTCCTGGTTTAAGTACTGAAAAACTAAAAGCAGGTATCTTTGATGGACCTCAAATACGTAAATTGATGAAAGACACAACTAATTTTGAGACTTGTATGAATGATGTGGAGAGGCTTGCCTGGCAATCTTTTGTAGCAGTTGCACAAAATTTCCTCGGAAATCATAACGCTGACAACTATGTAGAACTAGTAGAGGAAATGCTGGTGCGATTCAAAGATTTAGGCTGTAATATGAGTATAAAATTACACTATCTCAATGGTCATCTACATCATTTCCAACACAATTTAGGAGATCTAAGCGAAGAACAAGGGGAACGTTTCCACCAAGACCTAAAAACAATGGAGAATAGATACCCAGGAAGGTTGGACAGTCATATGATGGCTGACTATTGCTGGGGAATCATGCGGGATTGCCCGAGTCAGTTTCATTCTAGAAAATCACTCAAAAGACAATTTCTTGATGTTGAATGTCAATAAAATATATATTTTTTCGTGAATTGTGTTTTTTTTTCTCGGGAACTAGAGCTGACAGAAGAAAACGGGTAACATTTTTGATATCGCCATGTAAGACATACTTAAAATCGGGTCTAAAATCTCCAGCACCAAAATGGTTGTAGGCCAGTGTTATTATACAACATGATTATAGGTTATGATATTTACGACAGTTATACAATGGAGCATTTGCCATTGTGTCAAAGCATGACTTTGACGACCAGAATTTATTGCTCGCAACTGGACATATATTACATATTGCTATTTGAATTTACTATTATAATTGAGAACTTGATACACAGGTTTCTTTTTGTCTTCGTTAGTTTAAGCGTTGAGAAAATTCTTTCTTTGGAGACTGTGGTTAAGTAAAAACTTAAAAAAAGGTATATAACCCCTTACCATGATTATTAATCGTATCCTAAATACGTATTTCGACAACTAAGTCATCATCTGTAGGTAAAACCACTAATCAAGGTGTCGCACATGGGGCACAGTAAAGCTAGCACAACTGATCACGCACCAACTTTACACAGCGTCCACGTATACACTGTATAGTGTATACGTATACAGTCTGAGCTTAGAGAATTGACGAAGTGTCATTTCTAAATAATCATAAGTCAAATTGACAAGTTACGATTTAACCTATTACTAAAAGTGCGAAATGAAGGTTACAGGGTTTTTCGGTTGCCTTTCACGATTTGTCATTTGTAATTCACTAATTCTCAAATGACTTTACCAACTGTCAAATTTGTGTCAATTGTAATTCGCTTTTATCAAAACTGTTTCACTATTTGTCAAATGATTTTCTCTATTCTTATGCAAATAAAATAATAGAAAGCAATCGAACTCATGTATATTTATTAGGAACCAACGAAACTTATTATGTAAAATAGACAATAAGTAATGAAATTCTTAAACATTCAAGTACAATTTTTGAAAGAATTTCGATTCTTCGTAAACAATCGCCTAAGTAGGACACCATATGTTGTATGTAGTGAAGGCAGTTTTCGTGAGTGATATTTTCTGATACTCTGTGGATGGATTGATATAGCTCATCCGCATTTCTTGGTTGTGATCTCTTGATGTAATTTTTCCATTGACTAAACAATTCCTCAATTGGATTGAAGAATGGGCTATACGCCAGAATAAATACAGCATGGTGGCCATGAGCTTGAATAAGATTTAGTACTTCAGCATTTTTGTGAAAGCGAACATTGTCCATTATAAGATAAGCTCCTACGATATTATCATCACGAAAATGATTAATCAAATTTAAGAGATACTCTGAAAGATGTTCCACGTTGTATGGTATATCCTGTATTTGAAATAAATATAACGAATTAAAATTCATTCCAGCTACAATTGAATAATTTCGTCCTTTAACTTGGGCTTTACGTAAACATGCTGGAGTATTTTTGGCAGATCTACCAGAGGACACTCTTGAGTAAACATTTATACCAAATTCATCAATGAAAAAAAATTTTGTCTCTCTCATGCATAATTCTGTTGTATTCAATTGCATAATTAAAACGATTTTGTATTATAGCTGGTGTATTTCTTCTTTCTGGTATGCACGTGACTCGTTTCATAGAATAATGGAATTCTTTTAAAGCCCTATTAATTGTTGATGTAGATATTTGCATGTCGGGCCATTGGCAAAGACTCTTTGCTTGTAAATCACGAAGTGTAAGAGTACAATCCTCGTCAATCCAATCACATATTCGTTCCTTTTGAGCTTCATTAAGCTTTTGCTTTCTGTGACCCGGAGGTTGTTTATGTATCTGTCCCGTTTGCACATGTTTTGCATAAATTTTACGCACTGTATTCGGTTTTACATTAAACTGTATTCCCACGTCAATAGAAGATTTTCCCTGATTCATGGAGTTCATAATTAATGAGCGCACTTCGTTACTAATTTTCGCATTTCGCCTTCTCACACGCTCCATGTTACAGTAATGACAGTTCATGAAATTATTTTGACAAAAGATGAAATTCATTTGACAAATGTGAATATCATTTGAATAATGGTGAAATACAAATGACAAATGGTAAAAGACAAATAAAAGAGTGAATGTTATTTGATAAATTATGAATAATGAATCACAAATGACAAATCGTGAAAGGCAACCGAAAAACCCTGTAGACCACTTAATCAATCTAAGACATAATTGATTTAATTCATGACATAATCTGAAACCTTTTTTCTGGCACACTCGTTAAGATTCCTATTTAAGATTTCAAAGTTACCCCCGCCCCACCTACACGGAGGGAGAGAGAGGAACTAATTCTAGCACCAATATAACGAGCCATCGAAAAAATTCATAATTGGAGTAGACTGTGAAATTGGGTTGGTACTTTAGCCAATTCCACATAATGACACATTACTTGATGCTTGACAGTTTCATTTGGTTTCATTGTAAAAAAAAGTTATGGCATTGAAATGATACTACAACAAAAAAGAAAACAAATAATTTATTTAATATCGAAATAATAATCAAAATTTACATATAGCTACAGAAGTTGTTGAAAATGTTGTCCATTTACATCTAAACACAAACCAACTCTTCTCCGCAATCCAGCGAAAACTTTATGCAGCATTTGCGGTGAGTTGTTGATCTCTTCACACTTTTCTGTTATGCGAATTCTCAGTTCCAGATTATGAATTGGCGTTGAATAAATCGCATTTTTGATGTATGGCCATACGAAACAATTACATATGTTTAAATCGCAAGACCTAGTTGGATATGGGATTTTAGTGTTCCTGCTTATTATTTTGTTATCAAAAAATTCTCTGAGATATTGAAGTGTTTCTCTGGTCGCATGTGCTGTTGCACCATCTTGTTGGAAATACCCATTTTGTAATTCCTCATCATCCAGTTGATTTATGAATGAGCCGAGTATCTCATTGCGATATCGTGCAGCAGTAAGTGTACCTTCTAAAAAAATGGGACCCACCAATCTTCTTCGACATATTCCAACCCAAGCACCAACTTTTTGGGGATGCAATGTTTTTTCAACAAAAAAATGAGGATTTTCGGAGGACCAACACCTCATATTCTGTGAATTAACATATCCAAAAGATAATACTAGGCCTCCGTGAAATCCGTGAAAAAAACTTTGTTAAGGATATTCTGAGTGTGTAGATTATTTTGAAACAATTGATAAAATTCCACTCGTCTTAAATAATCCACTGGATAAAGTTCATAAAAACATTGCAGCTTGTATGGATGACAATGTAAGACTTTTTTAAGAATGAATTGGCACGTACCATAAGATAAATTTGTTTGTTGGGTCACTACTGAAATGGATGTTTTTGGATTTTCATCAGTAATATGTTGAAGGGCTTCAATATTATCAGCTGTACGTTTAGATGGCCGTCCACTTCCAGTTTTTCGACCGACGCTACCAGTCTCTCTGAATAACTTTACACAATTTGTCAAAACATTGTAAAAATCATTGTAGTCAAACACTAATTCAGGATGTTCTTCACTAAAATCAGCCATGTATTCCGTAATTGAATACTGCTACTCGCCATTTACTTTCACACCTGTACGGATGTAACATTCGATAATTTTTCCTTTTTGTTCTATGTTGAATACCATTTCTTAAATAAATTTAATTTTCTTAATAAGAGTTTTGAAAAATTTGACACAAACTTATAGTTTCAATGTCAAATAATAAATGTCATTATGTGGAAGTGGCTAAAGTACCAACCCAATTTCACAGTCTACTCCAATTATTAATTTTTTCGATGGCTCGTTATTTCTTCCATTGAATTGTTAAATTTTAAATCTGAACATTTTTTTCGTGAACTGCTTATTTTTCGAGATATTTCAAAGTTTCAAATTAAAAAATACATCCCAAGCAGTTTCATCCGTGCAGCAACCTAGGTATATCGTACGTCCAGAAACCACCACTGGTTGTTAGTTTCTCTCAATATCAAAAGAACAGCCTTTGCAAATGTAGAATAGTTTCTTGAAGAGGAAAAATTTACAAGACTTTAATACTCTACTATTATAATGTTAAATAAAATTACTTTTTCTATTTTGCGTTCGAAATGAACTCATTATGAAACCCAAAACAGTATCGAAATGAGCTTCATTTCGATACGCTTTTTTTCATTTTTCAATGTTGGCGTTGTTCGAACACAGAAATAAATATCATTGCTGTCATTTGATTTTAAGAATTTATGTACATTTGACAGATATGATATATGTCCTTATTTTACACAAACAACGTATGTTGTATACAATTGACAACAACATACATATGTTTCTATGTCACTCATGTTTTTATTTTTAAATGAAATATTAAGTAATGTTAACGAAAATTAATAAATAACACTGGCCTACAACCATTTTGGTGCTGGAGATTTTAGACCCGATTTTAAGTATGTCTTACATGGCGATATCAAAAATGTTACCCGTTTTCTTCTGTCAGCTCTAGTTCCCGAGAAAAAAAAAACACAATTCACGAAAAAATATATATTTTATTGACATTAAACATCAAGAAATTGTCTTTTGAGTGATTTTCTAGAATGAAACTGACTCGGGCAATCTAGCATGATTCCCCAGCAATAGTCAGTCATCATATGACTGTCCCACCTTCCTTGGTATCTATTCTCCATTGTTGTTTTTAGGTCTTGGTGGAAACGTTCCCCTTGTTCTTCGCTTAGATCTCCTAAATTGTGTTGGAAATGATGTAGATGACTATTGAGATAGTGTAATTTTATACTCATATTACAGCCTAAATCTTTGAATCGCACCAGCATTTCCTCTACTAGTTCTACATAGTTGTCAGCCTTATGATTTCCGAGGAAATTTTGTGCAACTGCTACAAAAGATTGCCAGGAAAGCCTCTCCACATCATTCATACAAGTCTCAAAATTAGTTGTGTCTTTCATCAATTTACGTATTTGAGGTCCATCAAAGATACCTGCTTTTAGTTTTTCAGTACTTAAACCAGGAAATTTGTGAGAAATAAATTGGAAACATTGACCATTTCTATCGAGAGCCTTAACAAATTGCTTCATTAGCCTTAATTTTATATGCAATGGCGGAAGAATGATTTTTTTCTCTTGAAACTAAGGGTTCATTTATAATATTTCTTTCCCCAACAACAAGAGCATCTCTCAGAGGCCAATTTTTTGCAGTCCAAGGACGTGATTTAGCTCGACAGAGACAAATAAAACATGGGTATTTAGTATAACTACTCTGTTGACCCAATAAAAAATTAACCATCTTCAAGTCGACGCAGATCACCCTGTTATGTTCAATATATTTTATTTTTTGTAAAAGATTTGAAATTACCTCATATTCTTCTTTTACACATGTTGAGTGAGCAATTGGAACGGGAGCATATTTATTTCCATTATGTAGAAGAACTGCTTTTAGACTTCGCTTACTACTGTCAATAAAGAGACGCCATTCATTGAGCTGATAGATCGTTAAACCCATGAAAGCCAGCAAACCACTCACATTACAGCAATACACAAAATTTTCATCAGATGAAAAAAACTTCAATAACTTTCCCTCTCTCGTGCGATATGTAGACATCCGAACATCTGAGGAAAGACAATTTTTTTCTTTTAATATTGACGCTAGTAACTCAGCACGTTCCTTCGAAAGATCTAAGTCTCTGATGAGGTCACTAAGCTCATTCTGCGAAAATGGCTTAGGATCTGATGTTTTTCCGCAGTATTGAAAGTCATCATCTACTTGGGAAGAAATAGGTATTTCAGCTTCATCCTCCTGAGATTGCTGCACTACCTGGTGAAAAGTTGGTATTGAAACATTTTCTGAATGAGGAACAGGTCTTTGTACTGAAGAAATATTGGGGTATTTCCATTTATGGCGATTGTTTTTGTTGATGCCCACTATATTAATCATACAAAAGTAACAGTCGTCATAATGATTTTTTTGTTCTCGCCATATCATAGGCACTCCAAACTTCAAAGACTTACGTTTCCCTCTCTCCCATTGTCGCAAATGTTGAACGCGTATTTTACAAACACTATGAGGCACCCACACTTTATCTTGGTGTAGAATTTCAATACCGAAGTAAGCAAAATACAAACGACGCACTGTGTTTGTAATCGATTTACGCTGATTTTTCAGTATGTATTCACCACAAACATAACAAAATATATCAGGATCGTTAACACAACGTCTGGACGTACTAGCCATAATGAAATAGTAACACAAACTTTATCGATGATATTGTAATAATGACTAGTTACGAACATGACCATAACAAGACCGACAACAATTCACAATGAGGGTAGTAGGTAAACTAGAGCTGATGAGTTAAAATGACGTATGTCAATATACTGTACATTACCTACTTTATCGATAATTCAAACAAACAGAGATGCACCAAAAAAAATTTTTTTTTTGTAGGCCTGTGTAATATGTAATATAATATACTTCGCGGATAGCAAGATTTAAATTTGAAAATGTCAAGGTATCAATGTGACCAACTGCATGCTTTATATAAAAATTAAACTCTGAACTTTCAAATTAAATAATTCCAATTTAAGCAATTTATTAATGTAAAAAACGCAAAATAGAAAAAATAGTATAAAAAACTCGTTTCATAAGGCCTTTTGCCGCACTTGCTCTTTAGAAAACTCGCCGCTATCGCGGCTCGTTTTCTAAACTGATCTCGTGCGGCAAAATGGTGCCTTATGAAACTTGCTTTTAATATACTATTTTAAATGCGAAGCTAATATAGGATAATAAAAATATAAATGCGATATTGACTCATGGCTTAGACACTTTGTTTAAATTGTAAATAAATCTTGCAACGACCGTCTTAAAAAATAAAAATTTCCTAGAACACATAACAAAACACAACAAAAAATGCACTAGAGTGTTTATTCTCGGCAAAAATGTTTAATCACCGCATAAATAAATTACGCATGGTCGCCTGCGAAAAAAAAAAAAACGACGAAACGGAGTGATGGAAAAAAGTTCCAGTCAGTCACATTGTAACCAAACCGAACCGTGGCACTAATGATGAGACACGGTCATGGTATTTGTTCCATCAGGATGCTCTCCCTGACGTCATTTACTCTACGGAAGTGTCAGATCCCGCGGGATCTTCTCATGTCTCCTACAGCCTACATCGGACAGCTGTTCGTCTGGCGCCGAACTCTCGCTAGGATCTACTGAACGGTTGACGACTATGAATTTTTGTCTATGGTTTTTTCAATAACGTTTTTAGTTCGTATCGCTATTTTCCTTTTGGAATTCAATATATTCGACGCATATAGAATACGAGGTGTGGCTATGAAATAACGAGATTGATGTTGTAAAACTTTTTATTTTAAATGATTATTCCCTTCAATATACGAGGGGCACCTTTTATATTTTTACAATCGACCACTAGATGGTGCTTTTGACATATGTAACCACTATATTCTTAAAATTTGATATATGTCAATGAGAAATCCGCGATAGCTTAGAAATTGAGTCAGTAGCTTGTTGACAGTGACAATTTTAAAACAGTGTGTTTGTAAAATAATGGAGATTACTCGTGAAGGTTATCGTTGGATGATTTTTTACGATTATAAAAAATTGCTAACTCCACAAGAATGCATTATATCGCTTCGGCCAACTTTTGGTAATGAAGCACCATCAGAGAAGACAGTTTACAATTGGTTTGCAGAATTTTGTCACGGTCGTGCCTCAGTGAGTGATAACTGTGATAAGTCACGTAAAGGTTGATCAAAAACTGTTGTGATTCCAAAAAGCATCGATGCTGTGCTGAAAATGATAGAACACGATCGACATGTGACTTACAGTGAGGTAGAGGCATCTCTTGGCATATCATAGACTGCAATTTATTCGAATTTACATGAACATTTATTTATAAAAAAAATATATTCCACATGTATTCCACATAACTTGACCGAAGCACAGAAAGCAACTCGTGTCAATTGGTGTAAAGACGTGCGCAAAAAATTCGATGTAGGAACCGCAAAATCCGTATACAACATCATCACAGGTGACGAAACATGGATATATGCGTATGAGCCGGAAACCAAGCAACAATCTACTGTATGAATGTTCCAAGACGAACCGAACCCCACAAAAGTTGGTCGTGCAGGGAGCACTTCCAAGAAAATGTTCGCTTGTTTCTTCGGCTGTACAGGACATATCGCAAAAATTCCTTTAGAGGATCGAAAAACTGTTAGAGTAAAATTACTTTCGGCTGAGACTGAAGATGCGCGAGCGATGACATTACAAAAATACTGAACACCTTAAAAACATTGAGCAGTCGCAGCAGTCGGCAGCGGGAGCAATGTACGTACAAGACCACTACGAAACACACAGATCAAATGCCTGGTATCGACTGACAAATAATCGATAAACGTTTGTGGCTCGTATAGTACACGGATTTATACTACTAGCTGTTTCTCTCATTTATGAGGTGGCTCTCTTTCTAAATACTAAAATGTGTTTCTGCGCCAGTCTCATCCGAATGTATTTTAGTTTAACGCTGAATGGTGTACAGTAATTTGTTTGTCAAAAGTTATAGACGAAATCAAGAAGAACAGCCAAAAACGTCGCATTATTCTTCATCACGACAATGCGAGTTCCCATACAGCACGTCTAACAGTTGACTATTTGAAAGAGAAAAGTGTTGAAATAATGTCTCATTGTCCATATTGACCTGACTTATCGCCGAATAATTCCGTTTTGTTCCCAACTGTGAAACAAAAAATGCGTGGACAGCGATTTTCAACACCTCAAGAAGCAGTGGAAGTCTTTGAAAACCATGTTTCTGAGATACAACCTTCAGAGTGGAGAAAATGTTTTGAGAACTGGTTTGTACGCATGCAAAAGTGTATAGACCATTAAGGCGAATATTTTGAAAAACAATAAAATAGTTTGTACCTAAAAATTTTGTTTTTGCCCAGATTTTGTAAAAATATAAAAGATGGCCCTCGTATATACTTACACCGTTCCATTCGATTTTTTTCCATTGTACCAAACTTGGCTTGGGTTGGATTGGGAAATTTCCATTGTATAAAACAGCTCTGCAAGTATTCTTTTGCGAGCTCGTTCATGAAGCATGGCATTCTTTCTTTCACAAGTTCAATGGTCTGAAATATTGTTCCTTTTAATGCAGATTCTTGGGGAACAGGTTCACATGGTGCCAGATCAGTCGAATAAGGCACTTAAAATGTCAGCACAAATATTTTCACGAGTTTCCTTTTGTTCAAGTGCAACAATGTTCGGCATCATTTTCGCGTATACTTTTCGCATGTTTATTCTATCGCCTTCGCATTCTAAATCAGGCATATTCGCTATTACGTTTTCTAGTTTCTTCGAAATACGCCATTTCCGAAACGTACCTAAATACGACATTTTCTAAGTATATGTGTACTGACATGCACTCACAACGACTAGTGGAATAATACTGAACAAGTGTGCTTTGATACGGACGCTTGAGTTTCCGTGCCGCGCGCTTCTCCCCTCTACGCTGCTCTCGGCACTGCACTGGAAATTGACCCTCTTTGCCGAGTCTAATGATGAGACAGATTTCCACATCTCAGGGTGTGTTAACAAACAAAATATGTGTTATTGGAGCGGTATCAATCCCAGAGAAGGCCTCTTCATTCGGATCGGGTCACAGTTTGGGCTGCGATATCACATTTTCTCGAGGAGGACAATCGCACGGTAACAGTAAATTCGGAGCGTTATGTGGCCACGATTGGTAAATTCTTTATGCTAGTTCTTGCAAATATTGCTGTTGACGAAGTATGGTTTCAGCAAGATGGGGCGACTGGCCACATATGACAAATTTCAATGCGTGTTTTGAGAATAAATTTTCCCAGGCGACAGAGGTGACTTCCAGGGTGATAGAGGTGGCAAGCACGCTCGCCAGATTTAGCTCCATGTGATTTTTATGGGACTACCTCAAATCTAAAGACTATAACAACCGTCCTGCAACTCTTGGACTATTAAAAAACAATATTCGTCATGAAATAGCCAACATACCGGTTGCTATGCTGGAGAGAGTCTGATTGGACTTTAGAAATCGGCTACAACAATGCATGGACGGCAACGGTGGACATTTGCCAAATATTCTTTTTAAAACAGTTTGATATCAAACTTCCAATGTTAGTGCATAACGCTACTAAAAGAAAATTTTAAAATGTACAATGATTCTTTTATTTTTTACCTTCATGAAAATACGTCTAGTTTTCATTGCTAAAGTTTGTAAAGCGGCTAACTAATTATCCTGTATAGATAGCAATTGATATGAAACAAAAGAAGTAACAAATCCATTAAACACTTCTCTTACAAAAAAAGTTTAATAAAATCGATTTACTTAAAGCAATATACAAGGTGCCCCCCGTATCGTTATGTTCAAATTTTAGGAGTGTAAAGTAGACTTCACTTCAAGTAACAAAAACGCAAAACTTGTATATCCATTTCTATTTGTTTCAAAGTTACAGATCTATGAATGTGATTGTCAGATCATGAAAAAAAATGTAATCCTAAAGTCAATAAAAACTTATTTTAAATAAAAAAGTTCATTTAATAATATTTTCGTAATGTCCACCTACTTGTTGAATGCAGGCTTGTGCCCGTAAGCCAACAGAAGAAGTACTTATCCGAATTTCATATTTGTTTTGTCGGATTTGCTCGGCAGTCAGGTGAATACGATCCAACAACTCTTCTCTTGTGTTCGAAACTTGCGCGTAGACTAAATTTTTCATGTACCCCATAAATAAAAGTCAAGGGGATTAAGATCGGGTGATCTGGGTGGCCATGCAACAGGACCGCCTCGACCAATCCATCTTGGATAATTGACGTTGACCCAATTTCGGACAGCAATTCCGAAATGTGGTGGTGCCCCATCCATATGAAACCACATGGATGGGGCATGTGAAACCACATGTCTCGTCGAACATGTGGGACATCCTCTAAAAGACCTGGCAGTTCGTTAATAGGAAATTGAAGGTAATTGTCCGCATTTAACCTCCAAAGAAGAACGACAGGACCAATAAACAACATCGATTAAGGCCGCCCAAACGTTAATAGAAAATTCATGTTGAAATTTAGATGGTCGTATAGCTTTGGGATTTTCTGATGACCACCTGTGCAGGTTTCTCAGATTTGTAACACCACTTCTCGTGAACGTAGATTCATCTGTTCAGAGGACTGTTCTGCAGAAATTAAAATGAAGTAATATCCAGGTAGAATAAACTAGACGAGCATAGTGGTCTGCCTCAATCAAATCCTGTCCCCTGCGATAGTGATATGGATATAAGCCCTCACGCTTTAAAATTCCTGGCACTCCTAGATGTCTAGCGATTCGACGTACACTGAGAGTTGGATCCCTTGTAACAATAGCTACTGCTTCTTGCTCTAAGCCTGCTGGCAAATTTACTCCTCGGTCGAAAAGATAATCACGCAGTCCGCGTTCCCGAAATTGTCTGTGTACTTCCAGAAACGTTCTGTAATGACAACACGTGTCCACTCACTAATAAGCTGTTGTATGAACTGAAACGTAATGTAATCCTTTATTAGAAAATGCAACGTTAACAGTCATCTGAACATTTGTTTATTGTATGATATTCATGGTTCAGCACTTACGAAATAAGTAAGAACCTTCTTGATCATAAATCAATTTGCAGTACTCTTTTTTGTAGATCTCCAAGAAATTACTGCATGCACTACGACACGTGTTTATTTATTTTAGGATAACATTTTATTATGCGACGTTAGCAATCACAGGCCTGTTATTGAATCGTATAACTTTTTTTTCAGCTTTTTTTTTTCAACTTTTTAATCAGTTTGTATTGACTTTAGGATTACATTTTTTTTCATGATCTGACAATCACATTCATAGATCTGTAACTTTGAAACAAATAAAAATGGATATACAAGTTTTGCGTTTTTGTTACTTGAAATGAAGTTTACTTTACACTCCTAAAATACATAACGATACGGGGCACTTGGTATAACAAGGACGCACATTCTAAATTTACAACTAAAATCATCATGAATTGTGCAACAATAAATTATTCCATATATTCACTTTACCGTGCGAAATAACGACCGTCTTTGCGAACCTGAATGTCAACACTCAATATATTTATATTTACGCACAATATATATTTTCGTACAGCAGCTGCCATTATAAATTTTGTTGTTTTCGGAACCTTTGCAGTTGCGTCAATCGTCGCCGAGATAAATTACAATGCGTGAGTTCAAACGATAGGGAACGGTATCCAAAAATCCGATTCCACAACAAAAATCATGAGGAAAATCCATGATTATCAGAATAAATAATTAAATTATTTTCAAATTTCTAATCGGTCGTAAAGAACGGGACGGGAGAGTTCGATGTTACAATTGCGGTCCTTAAACACTTATCCGAACGCTTCCTGTCCATGAAAGATCTACGTTAAACAAAACACATTTGTGACACGACACACTTGTCAGTAATTTGTTATAATGAACCATTAATATCAAGAAGCATAGAAAAACACAACGAATATTCTCACTAGTTAAGAGTTCTATGTGATCTTTATGTAGATACTTCGTTTAACAAATGAAATATTAATGTGTATGTGTTTCATTGACGGGATACAGCAACAGAAACCCGGCAAATAAAAATAGGAAAGTGTTGAGAGAATTGCGTATATAATACGTCATTTGGATATGATTTATACGATGGCATTTAGAGTATGAAAATGGACTGTCGTTTTTGCTAGTATGTTAACTAAGTATTATTGAAATATCAAAAGACAATATTACTGCGTCCTAATACATCAAGTTTTATTGGTTTATACATTTGTTTATTTGTAAAATGAAACACGAGGAGTGGCGATTTAATTCTCAGAATCTTTAACCTCTTCGCATCTACAAAATATTGAGCACCTAATTCTTCATAAAATGTTACTTGGGTTATTATTTGGATGATATTTAATAAACATACGATGTCAGAAACCTCACTTTTGATTTAGTTTTTTGAAAAAAATGGGTATCATATATGATACATTGGGTGTTAACCTAAGCAAAAGAAAAATAATAGAAAGACACATTTTTATTTGTGAAATTAAACGAAAAATTTCGATATTGTTGATATGTTTGACATTTTATTAAAGTTAGAACCTTACAGCCAAGATAACGACATTTTGATCTTGATTTTTGCTGACTGTTCATAAATTCTGGCAGATGTGTTGACTTTCTGTTGCTACCATCTTCTCGGCAGTATTTTTTCGGGGTCTTCGCTTTCTGGGTCGTATTCGCTGTCAACAGAATGTTGTTTGTTTTCGGGGAAGAAGTAACTATTTAACTATTGCTAATTTAAAATCTAAAGAATCATAAATATCTATCTTGGGAAAACCAGTCAGAAATTACAGAAAAGCAGCCATGGCGCCTTCTCGAATCAGCTTACCGCCGCGCAGAAATCCATAAAATGGAAAATTGTACGTATTGCCCATTTGTTGGCTCTGTTCCTCATGGCGTATTTACTGATAACTAAAGGCCGGATTATATAAAAAAAAAAACTGAAAATATGCGCATAAATATGCAGATGTTTCAGCCCAAAAGTGCACTTCCTAAATATGCAGGTAAAAAATACGAGGAATGTTAGAAAATGGAATACTGCAGAAAAAAATAAACTATTATGTTTACTACAAGTTTACTTAGAACATTTTACGACATAATTAACTATGAAAACAATTTACAATCACATATTTCTCAAAGTTTTCAACAGAAAAATTGTGACGCTTGTCTGAAAACATGTATTTATATATTGAAAAGGTTCGTTCTACGTCGACGCTTATTATAGGAGCATATTTCATATTAGAAATATCATCTATTGCCAACTCTATATTTTCTACTGAATCACCACACAAGATTTTAGCAATGTCCTTTAGCTTTTTAAAACCCTCATTTTTTCCTATTACACTTAAAAATTTTTCATACACGAACTGTCCCACTCCTCTTTTAACTTCAAAACATGACTTTTCAAATTTGTTGATTATTTCAACGCTCTCGATTAGCGACATAAATTGTTTTTCCAACTGCAATATAGAAGTGGAAAACAAAACTGTAATTGGCTTTAATAAACGCCAACTGTTGAGGTATTTCTTTACGCGAATACACCTTTTGGGCGTCTATCACAAATTGTGCATCCCTATCAAGATCCATAATAATTGTCTTTATTTCTACATAATTATTTGCACGTTCCCACGTTCCCTATCGTGTGGTTACTGGTTGAGAAGGAAGCGGAACAGCGGGTAGATGTTGATTGTGAAACTGAACTCGTAATAGGGCCTTTAAAAATACTTTCTTAACACTACTAATTAAGTAAGTAAGTAATTAAGTAAGGGAAAATGGTGTTTGACTTCTTCTGCAACACGATTTAGTCCGTGCGCCAAGCAAGTTGTGTGAATTAAATTTGGGTAAAAGATTTTCAAGTTGAAAGCTGCCTTCACCATGTATGGTGCAGCATCCGTCAAAAAAAATAGAATTTTCTCTATTGGAATCGATTCCGGTAAGAAGAAAGTTGCCAGTTCTTCCTGTATAAACCTTGTTATTGTCAAATTATTTGCCTTTTCCAACTGTTTGGATGAAATTAAATAATATTTTGCTGGAACCGATACATTAAGGATACCAATCACTAAATGAACTATGTATCGGCCCACACTATCAGTAGTTTCATCTACGCATATATAAAGATAATTGTTTGCAACAACCTTCTTAATGCTATTCAAGGTTTCCGCATAGATACAGCGAATATATTTTTTTCTTAACGTGCTCTCGTCGGGGATGTTATATTTGCTGATGTACTTTTGCAAAAATAACTTGACATTTAAATTGTTTAAATTATGTAGTGGAATATCTGCCGACACAATCGTTTGACACAAATCTTCATTAAATTGTTCTTGTTCCGATTTTTGGGAAGTTGATGGTAAACATTGCGGTAATGTTTGCTCACTCTTTTTCGCCAATTTCATCTTTGTTAGTGTTTCAGCATGAGATGGAGTTTTCATATGTTGGTCGACTTGGAACTCTCACTTGTAATCTGAAAAAAAAAATCACATCATCGGTTGTTTTCTTATAAAATAAATGCTAGTAAAACATAAAGGAATAATTAAGAAACTAAATTAATTAATTAATAAGAGGAAATAGACTTAAAATTTTACTCACCATTTTGCAACATGCTACGGAAAACACTTTTTCTCCATCCATGAGCACTTCTGAATAAGGTGCAATCCATCCAGGCACAGTCACTGTTTTCGGCATTTTTGCTATTATATCACAACTCACGAGTTTACACTTCGAAAAGCCAACGTAAAATGACGTTTAAAATAAAATTACTTTCAAATATGGGAATAAATTTCTCCGAATAGCAAAGAAACACATGTACTCATAATTTTATTTTCTGGTAAAATGTATTATTGTATTTATTCAGAAGTTTTAAGGTATTAGCTTTTCCTGGAATTTTGTCTCGGCCTGGATGAATGGGAAGATCATTAATAAATTCTTGGAGACGCTTATCGGAAAAGTAACGGGAAGAGGCTTAATAAAATGCTATTTCTAATTTAAAGAGGGCCGTTTAATTTTTGTTTGTTTGTTACATCCACGACATATTTTTAGTCATGCCTATAATAAATTTGATTTAGTAAATAAGTAGAACTCGAATACTTAGAATATGCAAAAATACTGAATTACTACAAAATATGCAAATAAATGCTGAATTACTACAAAATATGCAAATAATATACAAAATGCATATTTTATGCAAATATGTAAATTTATGCAAATAGCATGTAATCCGGCCTTTTCTGATAACTCGACCTAGTAGGTCTATTCCATGTTCTCATTGTATTCCTTCACAACGTGAGGTCGATCTACTTCTATGTATTTTTTTTTCAAGTTTTGACCAGCGCTTGCAAAATTATTCTGGTTCAACGCCATGCGCACAAGATGTAAAATGAATGGGTCGCGAGTCACACAATTTTACTATTGCCACTTTGTGATTTTCCCGTACCAAAAAATCTGATGAACCTCTTCCTGATTTTTTACTTGAATGTCTTTTTTCAAGGCTTCATCTTTCGGAATTATGTTGCCCAATGTTGTACCGGTCAATATTATCGAACGTGCTAACAGCACATCAATCAATGAAATCGATGTGAAAAGCCTGTCCGTGAAAACAGAAACATTTGGTGGTAATATATCTGTGAGCTGTAGATCCATTCTCTCTCCTATGTCTAACTTCTCAGGTGTAGGAACAATAGCAGACGCAACTGAACGACCTTTAACCTCATACATATATACGAGTACAGTCTGTCCCCGGATGGTCTGCACAAGACGGAAAAAAAATTATTTGTAACTTTGTGCTTGTCTCAAAACCACCTAATCTGAAAAAAAAATTAAATATTCTTTTTAGCAGCTGAGAAATTTATAAAAACGTAAAAATTTAAACAAAAGCGTTTCTAAGCTTCATGTTTTTGATTAAATCAGAATATTTTGTTATCTTACATGACAACCTAATAAGTAAATAAACTTACATAATATTTGTCATTATCATTACATATTTATTAACCTTTACTGAGGGTTAATAGTAATGCTACCTTTAGAACAAAGAGTTTACCTCGTTTAATGTTATGGAACCGGTGAGGCTTCTTATAACTAGAGCAGAACAATTTCCGTGCGCGCCATGTGCGACGATGTGAGGATGATTGTATAATAAAAAGCATTCAGTATGTGTTTGGAACTTGCTTAGACTGCATGTAAGTGTAAGCATACGTAATAAAATGTCGTCGACACATAAATAGAGAAAACGACCGTTGTCGGACGAAGTGAATAAGTTTATTATGGATTTCCCGGACTTAATATACGATGGCGAAAATTCCGACTCACTTAGCAAAACCGCTTTAATATTAAAATTTATTATCCCATAATGATCCTCAAAATATAAATCATTTGCTTCTAAAAATGTTTTAAAATCTTTCTTATTATTACATTTTGTAGGAACTTTGGTTTGCTGTCGAGAATGATACGGAGCGTTGTCCATCACTATCACACTATCTTTTGGTAAATTTGGCAGCAAAGTGTCACAAAACCATTCTTCAAATAAAGATGAGGTCATATCTTCATGGTAATCTAAACTTGAGGATTTAACATTTTTAGCAGATAATAGCGGCTGTCCGATCCATCCTTTTTCTGACCCAGCATGAAGATTGATTATTCTCTTCCGTCTCGAAACCGGCGCGTCCAACTGACACATACTTGAACTATCCACCCAACCTTTGCAAATTGTGTCATGGGTGTCATACCACGTCTCGTCTAAATAACATATGAATCGTCCTTCCTTTCTATACCTTCTTATTGCCGTTAAGTATTCATATCGAAGTTTCTGTAACCTCGGGCTTTCCATAATTGTGCGACGTTTGTCTATAGTGCCAAACTTAAAACCAGCTTTCTATAGCATCCGCCACAAGGTTGCTTTAGAACACTGAATATTTATAGGCTCATCACTGATTCTTTTATGTAAGCAGTCAAGTGTAGATACAACATTTCCTCTGTAGAAGGAGTATACTTGCTGCCTAATAGTATCAATTTCATACTTTTCAATTTTTGTCGGTGCTCCTTTGCCACTTCTTTGCTTTCGAGGCCCTGCGTTATTCTTAATTATTTTATATATTGTTCCAAAAGGCACCTTGGTTAATTGCGACATTCCTTGAATGTTCTGGGTTTGTAGTTCGTTATTTTCTTCCATCAGGGTATGATAGACATTGAAAATTATCTGTTTTGCATCTTCTGATATATGCTTTCTCTGTCGTGCTCCAACAGTATTAGCACTATCCACACCATAATCACTAACACTTTCAGCAAAAGGTCGCCACATGTTCGTTAAGTAAAGAGAGAAAAATCAAATATGTATACAGCAGTAAAGATTAACAATAAATGATAAATAGACTCAATATTAGATGTAATATATACCAACTCTCCTAACTATATTTCCTTAAATTTTGTTTAATGAATATAAGCACTTATTTCTAAATTTCATCTAAATTGTAATGTAAACTAATGACTATTTAACTATATACACTGTGTCCATAAAGTATGGACACAAGCCCGTAATAACGTTATTGTGCATTATTTGACAAAATGCAAAGATATATCGATTAATGTTTTTTGTTAGCTATATTTAGATGCTACCATTTTGTTTTTTCCGTCGACCTTGAATAAGTTATGACGTCATTGATAATTTTTTTAAATGTCAACCCCATTTTTTTTGGGATTTTGAAAGCCTTTACAATTCTTTATTCGATGATGTAAAAATTTTGGTATGTTACATTAGGAAATTTTTGAGTAATCATGTGTGTCCATAAAGTATGGACACAAGCCCGTAGTAACGTTATTGTGCATTATTTGACAAAATGCAAAGATATGTCGATTAATGCTTTTTATTAGCTATATTTAGATACTACCATTTTATTTTTTCCGTCGACCTTGAATAAGTTATGACGTCATTGATATTTTTTTTAAATGTCAACCCCACTTTTTCTTTGTGGATATTGAAAGCTTTTACAATTCTTAATCGATGTTGTAAAAATTTTGGTATGTTACATTAGAAAATTTTTGAGTAAACTGTGTTGTAATTCTAAGTTTTATTTTTGACATTTTCAGTATCAAATTTATAACAAATGCTTAAAATGTTTTCCTTCATTTTGTTGACAAAATCCTAAGCGATATAAATTCCATTTCGCACATTCTGTAATATTTCGGGAGTGATTAGTCTGGTTTCGTAGATGATGCGTTGTCGTAAAACGTCCAAATTTTCCGGTTGTGTCGCATAGACTTTTCTAATGTAACACTAGCACCAAAATGTTTAAATCATCGAATAAAGAATTGTAAAAGCTTTCAAAATCCATAAAAAAAAATGGGGTTGACATTTTAAAAAATTATCAATGACGTCATAACTTATTCAAGGTCGACGGAAAAAACAAAATGGTAGCATCTAAATATAGCTAATAAAAAAACATTAATCGACATAACTTTGCATTTTGTCAAATAATGCACAATAACGTTATTACGGGCTAGTGTCCATACTTTATGGACGCAAATGATTACTCAAAAATTTTCTAATGTAACATACCAAAATTTTTACATCATCGAATAAAGAATTGTAAAAGCTTTCAAAATCCACAAAAAAAAAATGGGGTTGACAATTAAAAAAATTATCAATGACGTCATAACTTATTCAAGGTTGACGGAAAAAACAAAATAGTAGCATCTAAATATAGCTAATAAAAAACATTAATCGACATATCTTTGCATTTTGTCAAATAATGCACAATAACGTTATTACGGGCTTGTGTCCATACTTTATGGACACAGTGTATAATAACTATATATTCAAATTAACAACTGTTGGTACATACTTATATTATTATTAAATTTTATTTCATATAAATTGCATTAATTACAATTTACTTAAATTTTGTCATTACGGGCCTCAGCAGTTTGTTTGCGTAAAAGATAATCGTATTGAGCGGCCAGGTAGTTATTGCCGCAGGTGGTGAAATAAAAGCATTAGAGCCGTTCAAAGTTATATTCTTATAATTTGAAATAAACTATACTTATAATACTAATTTGGATAACGATATCAAAATTTTAGAACAAAAAATTACGGAGCGATAAATTCTGTCACTGAAGATATGATCAACGATGTTTAGGAAGAATTTGTACGTAGAGCTGAAGAGAGCGTAGAGGTTGGAAGATACCATATTGAATAAGATAAAATGCTTTTATTAAGCTCAAATGTGTCTTTATAAATTTCTCAGCTGCTAAAAAGAATATTTAGATTTTTGTTTCAGATTAGGTGGTTCTGAGTTAAGAAAAAAATTTATAAAGAATGACTTTTTTGGTTGAGTTGCAAATAATTTTTTTTTTCTTCTTGTTTAGTCCATTCGGGGGCATACTGTATGTACAGTTTATTTAAAATAACTTATTTTTGATAATTATTAAGTTTTTATTTCTTTACACGTTTATTAATATATATTTAATGATAGTTATATTATTAATCAAAAGTCTCTTCAATTATTTTTATTAGTACCAAATGTTTCTGGCCCATGTCTTCCATAGGTTAGCCTTATTGTAATTTATATACCGCAATTATATAAATTTGTTTGAAGTAGAATTCGGCACGTTCCTGTACAATTTATTCTATGTTAATCACTGCGAGTTCTTTTCAATTACGTCCAGGGAAATCCAACCGTCTTCACAGATCAGGTTGAATAATTTTACCGGACTCCCTGGTGATAAAGGAACCACTCCGTCTGGCAATGAATGACGATCAAAACCTCAACCGAAACACATAGTTTGCAGAGGAATTTCCAATTTACACTGTATAAACAATAAAATTAGGTTTACGATGTTGATATCCAAAATTTTACTGTGGATTTTGGTCGGGCTTATTTCGACTGCAATCGTGTAAATAAATAGATTTTAGTGACCAATTTATGGTTGTGTTTAATGTATTTTCGTATTTCTAAAATATTATCGAAATTGTTTAATTGAATATTGGAATCTATCAGTATCAGTTAAGAAAGTTAATATTAAAAAAATACGAATACTATTTTTAAAAGTGTAATTTTAGGTATTAATCTCCGATTAAGTTAAACAAAGACACGATAGAAACAGACACGAAACAACCTCGATCAGACTATTCCGGCCCCCTCGAAGATGCATTTATCTTTCGCCGCGCTGTACGCGACATCAACAACCACTGAGACGCCGTAATCTGGGGGGTAAAAAAGCTCTCCCGCCGCATTCAAAGTCACTCCTGTTCGTCGTTCGCAGACGCGTCACCACATCTAAAATAACTTCAAAGATCCGAACGAAGGAAGGTAGATCAGCGCAGATTCGGATTTGCCGGCGCTGCCTTTTCCGTTCTCTGAAACTGGAAACGAAATGGAACGATTCTTCTTCTTTAATTGCCATGTTTCTCGGACACGGGTAATGGAATTATTAATTAAGCGCCTGTTTAGTGGATCGTTTGGGAGTACTTTGTCTGTTGGTCGTTGCTCGATGATAACGAGTCAAGAAGTGTTTTCGGGACTCGAAAATTTACATGAAAAATCTTTCGTTATGTTTGGATTTGTCTGCGACACGACTATGTGGATAATGGAATTAAAAACTTTTCGACTTCGTTACTTAAATTTAAGTCGAAAGACTTAATTACTAACCATTTAATAGTTTTAAAAGCAAGGTTACTCAATTACGCGTTTGTTTTTTTTTATATGAAAGAAAATTTGTATTATTTATTTGCTGGAGTTTTAAACTACATTTGTTTTAGGCATCATTAATCTTTTATTTTAGTAACAAAAAAAAATTGAAATAATTTACAGTTCGAGATCATATATATTTTTAAACATAAAAGTAATTCTAGTGTTCATATACGAGGTGCTATTCAAATGTTTTCGGATTGACGCCGTAGTACGCACTGATAAATGGTGGGAGGTACGAAGGAGTTTTCTATGTTATCTACCTAGCTATGAAAACAATATGCTATCGTGACAATTTTCTTATGTCAAGCTTCTGTGACATTTTATAATGTTATCTCCAAGTTTGGTTCGAATCGCTTAACGTTTGTTACTTTTACATTCGTTTTAAAGAAGAGAAAAAGAGTGATTAAGTTTCAAATCACTCCTTTTAGAGAGCGTCATGAAATCTTTATTAAAACTAGGCAGTAGCCCAAACAATATTTATGAGATTATTTTTTAATAATTTTATTAACCAGTCGTTTAGCAGTATTTTCGGACACGTGTTTAATTCTGTGCAATCACAATATTATTATAGTGAGAATAATATTAGTACATTATTCTCCGGAGAATATTTTCTAGTATTTTGTTTCTGTTTGTTGACAACGTATTTTTTAGTTTTGACACCTGTCACCAGTATTATTGCAAATTGGAAGCAATGAACCATAAGCGATTTAGTTCATCATCAGTGGAAGATATAAACGCACGGATTAAAGAAAATTCGTGCAAAAATACTATGGTTAGTAATAATTCAATATGGAAACAATTCCAATCATTTTGCGACGAACGGGGTTACAAATTAGAAGGAAATACACCAGTCACAAAACGGGCAAACATTTTGAAAGACTGGGGATTTAATATGAAAAGATGCAATGGAGAAGATTACAAAGAAGCCGTTATTAAAACAATGTGGAATAAAACCGCCAAATTAATGCAAGAGTTGTACTACAACGAATTTAGTAGAAAATTAGACCCCTTTAAAGATATAGAATTTAAATCTGCGAGAGAAGCCAGAAATACAAAACGTAAGATATTACAACAGGTGCCAGAAAAAAAGGAAGCAAAGTTCTGCAATTCTAACTAAAGAACAAATCATTGAAATAATAAAACGCTACGACCCTTCGGTTTGCAAAAATGCTTTTATCACATTGCTTCATATGAGCTAGCATGGCGTGGGGGAGAGGGTTGTCAATGTTTAGTGCATTATTTTCAAGAAGAAACAGACAATGCTGGTTTGGCCACTGGAAGATTAGAGTATAATCCGGTTTTCTCTAAAACAGCGCAAGGTGGGGCACAAAAGTTGACTGATAGTAAATGGTTAATACCAAATACTGAAAAGCCTGATGCGTGTCCTGTCCGATTGCTCAAGAAATTGCTATACAAGAGGAACGAACATATAAAAACTGACAGACTTTTTTTAACAGTAAACATTGCTTGGGATAAACCGTCTTCTTCAGGATGTTACAAAAATATGCCGTTGGGGGTGAACATAATGTCGAAGTGGATGAAAGAATCGGCGGACATGATTGGGCTGGACACTAAAAAAATAAAAATTGCGAACCATTCTTCAAGGTCAACTGCAGTGTCTCATCTAGCGAAAGCAGGTGTTAACGAGCAGGAAATAATAAAAATTACGGGCCACAGCTCATCTAGTTCATTGAAACCGTACCTGCAGTTGAATAATGAACCTCATTCAAGTTTGATTAATTACCTAAGAGACAAGGGAGAAGCTATAACTTTTAACACAACAGAACAGAAGAATGTTGCAAAATCCACCATTCACGGACAAAACATTTACAATAATTGTGTATTTCACATACAAACTTTTAACACTAATTAATTTTGTAAATGTACAGAAATAATATTAAAAAGTTGTATTTTTATGCTGTATTTTTTATTTAAACATTAAAAAATAATCTTTCGAATATCACTCGAGAGTGAGAATTAATTAGAAAATAATTCTCCAGTCTTTCTCAAACTTGTTGCCATTCGGGAATAGCTCGGGAAGCTCGGGAATAGGAATAGGTCTATTCCCTAGCAATAAGTTTTCGAAAATCTGTCGAATTATTTTCAATATATTCTCACTCTCTTGTGATATTACTATTGAGAATATATGAGAGAATGGTAGTAGTGTTTGGAGAAAATACCCGGTTTTATTTCCAAGTCAAATATTAGTGTAAGCAGTACAAGTGAAACAGAGAATCCATTTATGATGACTAGGGACCGGAGACGAGAGGTCGATGATTCACCGCCCACGGGCGTACTATTGCAAATTTGTATTTTTAAAGAGTTTCTAATTTTCTTTATATAATTGGAAAACAAACGGGTGGTGATCTGGTGGTGATGGTGATCCAAGATTTGTCGCCGTGCTGTGCTATCCTGAGCACGTGATTACTTCGCGCGATACGATTGGCTAATTGTTTAGTCCATAATTGAGCTGAGCTAAACGAGCTATGGAAATAAGTTCGCTAAGGCGCACCTTTAAATTAGAAGAATTATCCAAATGAGATTGTAAAATTTCGTCATATTTTGCCTATAAATTTTCAATATCTACGTAGTTTCTCTTGTTTGAAGATTGTTCAATTTCACTATGACCACGAAATGCAAGTTCATGTTCTCCCAGGAAATAAGCCACATTTAAGTCTTAAGTCTTAAGTATTTCCGGTTTTTTCGTACTTCTTGATTATGTTTTTCTGTATCAATTCTTAACTCATTGTCTAATGTGTATTTAAATCTGATTTTCCCAAACCTTTTTTTTTAATACCTAATTATATGTAAGTGTGGTTGACTCAATCCCTCTTTTTATTAATTCGTGTAAATTATTTAGATCAGCAAATCGATTTTTATTCCACAAATTCTTTTCGCTTGAAAATAAAATACATGGTCAGCAAAACAAAAGAGACTTATTGTCACAACCAGTCAACCATTCGCACTTTTTGTAATTTTCTTTTTGAAAATGTTTTACATAGAATTTAGTTTGTTTTGTTAAATTAGTCAAAGTTGGAGTAGGCCAACTTTTGTCAATAATTTTTTTTTCTTCGAAATTATATTGTAAAAATCCTTTTGCCACTATATTGTATACAACACATTCACAATCAGAGACATTTCCGCATAAATTTCGTTCCGAAACCTCCAGATATCCGATCTTCGTGTCTATAATATGTATACTTAATCTATACGAAAACAGCTTCTGCAATGGACTATTTTAATTCTATTTTCAAACGCAATAATCCATAAAAACGAAAGATTTTGGCGTATTTGTACACAGTATTTGTATTGTCTATAAATATTATAAATTAATAACTAACTAATTTCATGTGCATAATTTCACAATAAAACTAATAAAACTGTATTTATTTTATTTGCTAATATTCCTAGACATGCCCATTCAAATGCGATGCTTAAGGAACTCCTTATAAAGCCGTATGCTGTAGATATCTAGCATATTAAGTTGTTCATTCGTGCATGGTTTGTCGTCTGGCGCTAACGTCAGCCATTAACGTCAGTCATTTGAAATCGACATGGGTGTGCTTGATTTAGTAATATTAGGTAATAATTTAATATATAATATTAAAGTTTAATATTAAATTTTTTTAAATTTATACACTGTATTTATACATTGTATTACTGCAGGGGAAGCTGTGCGTCACTATCTTTCACAGTATACACGCCACTGTCTTCAAGACATAATTGCAATAAAATGCTGTTTCGAATAAAACAAAATATTTTGTGTCGCAAAAGAATTTTTACGTTTTATTCCATTTTAAAATCCTAAATCATTAATTAGATCACCTTTTATATAAAAAGGGGTGATTGATTACACCTATCTAAAGATGCCTTAATTGGAGTGTATTTATATTGCTTAATAATTAACAGAATGTTCTATATATTTGGAATTATAAAGAGCGTACTTGACAATAACAATCAACGAATTTTATTTATAGATGTAAAAATTAGCTCATTTTATTTATTAGCTTTTAATAGTTCTGACATCATAGTATACGATATAAAGCAGTAAAGTAACATTATTATTTTAAAAAATCATGCAGCATATGCAATGTTGTTATAACAATTTTATTAGAACTTAATACATTCCATATTTTACTTTAAAATAGACAAAAATTAAAAAAAACTCCGCGTTTGAGTTCTATGATTTTAAATGCATCGAAATCGTGTGTCAAGTGGTTTTACGATAATTTTTTTTAAATATGTAGTCTATCATGCAGATTCCAGTTATCAGGTGATAAAAGGAGCGGTTGGTAGTGGATCACTAAAGATGATGTACTAACGACAGACCTTTGATCTTATGCCAGTGCTTTTATAGGTAGAAGGATGTTGGTTCGTGTTAGTTTTTTTTTTAAAGAAGAGCTCACTGCTTCAAATTATCTATAAAATTTGTTGAGAGAATGTAAGCCGAATTATGTACTAGGGTTGTTTAAATTTAATGCTTATTAAAGCCAGAATATTGATTGGTAATTAAATGTCTTTTCTAAGCAACAGAATAAACTATTTACAAACCTTTGTTTTCTTATTATCGTTGTAATAACCTTTAATTATTTTATGTTTTTATAAAACTATAACATTTAGATTTCTTGGTAGAAATTTCTGGTCTCCCTGTTTACAAAGTGTTCCTCTATTGCTTTTAACTGTTTCTCCAACATCATCCTTTTTTTCTGTCTGCATATTCGCTTCGCGGTTTTCCTTTTTTCTTCGTAATTTCTAATTTTCTCCACTGTTCTGTTTCGATCTCTTTCCAGTTTTGCTTTATTTCTCTCCATTATCGACTCTCTACATTCCATATCATACCATTCCACTGTTCTTTTATATTCCGCCTTTCCCAAACAGGTGTTTGCAGCATTTGTCATTGCAGCCTGTATTTTACTCCATTCTTCTCCAATTGTTTGACTTTCTACGCTACCTCTTAGTACACTTGATCTTATTTCATCTTCTAACTCCCTTGCCACTCGCTACTCACCAAGTTTCTTTAAATTATATGTCTGTCTGACTTTTCTCTCTTTTCTTCCTGTTGGTACTTCTTGCTTTAAATTAATAATGACCAAAAAACGGTCACTATCCGCGTCCGGTCCTCTGTAACTTCTGCAGTTTCTAATAGCTTTAGAATGTTTACTCTCTATGAGAACATGATCTATCTGGTTTTTTGATCGTCCGTCAGGGGAGACCCATGTTACTTTGTGGATATCTTTGCGGCTAAAATGTGTGCTGACAATTTTCAGTTGATTTTCTGCTGCGAACTCAATTAGTTTCCCGCCGAACAAGGACACAAAAATGATTTACTGTAGAGATGAAGATGGGCTACTGCTAGGAGATCCAAAGGACATATTAGGTAGATGGGCGCAGTATTTTCAACAACTACTAAATGTAGAGGTAGATATGGAGGAACAAACAACAGCACCAACAGAACAACACCAACAAGAATGTAACAAGCAGGAAGAAATTTAAGAACCAACAGAACAGGAGCTAAAAGAAATAATTAAGAGACTTAAGAATAACAAAAGTGCAGGTGAGAGTGGTATACCAGCAGAAATCCTAAAGCAAGGAGGAGCGGAACTAGGTGCATGCTTGCATCACTTAGTACTAAGGATTTGGAGAGAAGAAAAAATGCCGGAGCAATGGAGTAGGGCAGTCGTATGCCAAAACACTGTGTCAAAATTACAGGGGAATAGCTTTACTGGAAGTCGCTTACAAAGTCGTGGCAAAAATCATACGAAAAAGACTAAAGATATATGCTAATGAGATAATAGGGGAATATCAAGGGGGTTTCAGGGCTGGTAGATCAACAAAAGACCAAATATTCACGTTGAAGATGCTGCAAAATAACAGTTATGAGCAAAATCTAGGTTTGCACATGCTTTTCATGGATTTTAAACAGGCGTACGACTCAATTTCTAGAAAAAAAATGTATGAAACTTTAGCAGAATTACAAATACCGTACAAACTAATAAAGTTAATAAGAATGACACTCTCGGATTCGAGAAGTAAAATTTTAGTGGATGGAAGGTTCTCGGAACAAATTACAACCAGAAGAGGACTAAGACAAGGAGACCCGCTTTCGACTGACCTATTTAATCTGGTGCTGGAAGGAATCATGAGGGAAAGCAACATTCAAACAAACGGCGTAATTTTCCACAACAAAGTACAAGTTATTGCATTATGCAGATGATGTAACCATATTATCGAGGTCAAAGAGTGAACTAGAGAAAGTATTTGGACAATTTGTGGAAGAAGCAAGAAAACACGGATTACAGGTGAACGAGTAGAAGACAAAGTATATGGAAATGAGAGCGGAAGTGACACAAGAAAATAGATATACCAAATTCAAATCAGGTCGAAACGAATATAAATTCGAAAAGGTGAAACAGATAGAGTACTTGGGTGTAACACTAACCAGTAAAGGGCAAGAACAAAAAGAAATTGAAAAACGCATGGTGAGAGGAAATAGAGCAGTTGGCGCGTTAACACCAATATTAAGAGGAAAACACGTATCCAGAACTTCTAAAATACGAATATACGAGACACTAATCCGGCCAGCTGTTCTATACGCAAGCGAAACATGAACCATGACAAAACAACAAGAAGAAAATCTGAAAAATCTGGGAAAGGAGAGTGCTTAGAAAAATTTTTGGAGGAGTTAAGAAGGAGGATGGCAGGTGGCGACGAAGAACAAACACAGAGTTAGAAGAAATGTATAGAAAACCAAATATAACTCAATTAATTCGATCACGAAGAGCTAGTTGGTTGGGACATATCTCTCGGATGCCGGAACAAAGAATTGTGAAGAAAGTGTTGCACGGAGGAGAGGGTGGTAAACGAAGAAGAGGTCGGCCAAGGAAAAAGTGGATACAGGAAGTGCTAAATGATATAGAGGAAGAAGAAATTGATGACTGGAGAAAAAGAGTGAGGGACCGAAAGAAATGGAAGAAAGTAGTAGAAGAAATAAAAGCCAAGGGCCTCGAGTGCCTGTAGAGCTGTTATATATATATATATATATAACATTTAGAATTTACCATGTCTGCTTTTTGGGGTACTAGAATTATTAATCCTGTCATCTATTCGTTTGAAATCTTTAAATTATTAAAATCCATCATGTGTAGTTCTGCTCATTATTTTTGTATTTCCCCACAAACGTCAGGTTTATTTTTCTTTAATTACTTTCTTATTTTCTCCACTTCTAATGTTGGTGTGTCTATATTTATCATTTCCTTGTTTTCTTCTTCTTCTATATCACATTTCTTTCTTGTTCTTATGTATGTCTGGTGAAAGCTTCGTATCTCTTCATTAATTCTTTCACCCAAATATTGTAAGTTTGTAGGTTGATACGTTTGTATGCTGAGCTGTAGAAGTTTATGGCGTTTAAGAAGATTGAGTCGCCCCCGGCTGTGAGATGCAAGAAATTTGACAGCAGCCGAGATTCACTGTCAGATTTGTAAAGTTTACGGTTACGATGCTGTCAGTGACATTAAAGTTCGAAAGTGGGTTAAAATGTTCAAAAAACGGATGGGTTAATGCGCACGATGTGTCACGTTCTAGCCGAACTTCTCTGAAGTTTGGTTCGTGAAATGGGCAACGAAATTTTAGAGGACCAACGTTATCATTTCCAAAGGTTTCAAGTTCAGTCTTTTACACCATTGTTTCGGAGAAACATTGTTTCGGAGAAATTGAAATATCGAAAATTGAACAAAAAAATCGGGCTGTGCTTTATCGTTTTTGACTCGATGCGATCAGGAAGGTAATGAATTTTAGGATCAAATCGTGACAGGAGATGAGACCTGGGTGTCTCACATAACTCCTCATGCAAGCAACAACCAATGGAATGGCGACACACATCGGCGCCAACCAAAGCGAAAGCCAAACAGACCCTTTCAGCACGAAAGTTTATGGCAACTGTCTTGGGACAGAAAAGGGATTTGTTAGTAGATTTTATGCTGAGAGGCAAAGCAATCGATTCTAATGCGTATTGTGAGACATTGAGAAAACAAGATGGTTGTTTGGTGATCATGCTCGTAGTATCAGGGAAGTTGCTGCAGAGTTTAACTTGAGACATCCCCAACGTGCTCTAATTACGCATGGAAAAGCAGCCGCTATAAATGCTCTTTTCAATTAAACTGGCTGCTATTAAAATCTATCCGAATGTTAAACCTCGTCGAATACACCCGCATCCTGAAGATAACGATATATTGGCGGCAAATCGAGCAAATCCATGCATGAGGCTTCGAGATTTATCGTCTCAACTGAATATTAGCAAGGATAAAATCAGAAGATGTTTCGTTCGACACAAAATCAAGCTCTATAAACCGAATTTCTTACATACATTGAAAGAAGGTGACGATAATAAAAGATTAGACTATCGTTATTGGGTTCAAGGTAATTTTTTAAATGACAGACATTTTCTAAAGAAGATTATGTTTACTGATGAGGCTACATTCAACACGAATGGGGTTGTATCGTCTCAAAACTGTAGATACTGGGCCAGAGATAATCCTCATTGAGTTATACATTGTAAAGACCAATATTCCCAGAAAGTCAATGTCTGTTGTGAGATTTTAGGAGACCGAATAATTGGTAATTTTTTCTTTAATGATTCATTGAATGCTGGTCGTTTAGTTAACTTCTTCGATAGGGAATTTTGGGATGCAGTTGAAAATCTTCCTCTTAATGTGCGACAGGTTATGTATTTGCAGCTAGATGATGCATCCATCCATAGTTCAAGAACTGTTAGTCAATGGTTGAACTGTTGAACCAAACATTTCCTATGCGCTGGATAGGAAGAAACAGTACTTTTGAACTGTGGCCTCCGAGGTCTCCCGATATTACACCCCTCGATTTTTATTTTTTGGGAATGGTAAAAAATAAAGTTTATAAAACAAGGCCCAGAAATCGAGATGAACTTTGTGCCAGAATAAGGCAAATCTGTCAAGAAATCAGCATCCCGGAACTTAGACGAGTAGCTAAACGAGCTAAAGAATTGAAAAATGTATTCGAATAGACGGAGGATTAGTTGAGAGAGATCACAATTCGTAGTTAATTATTTGTATTATGAAAATTATTGCTTACTTTTTCCTAAATTTAATCAATTACCAAAAATTGTTTTCCCAGAACAATAAAATAATTATTTCTTTGTGTGTAAGTGCTTTTTATTTTACTGAAATATTTGAATAAATGACACTACTAAATTGACAATGTGTTAAATTATTACTATCCATGGCACTCTAATTATCAAATTGACGAATAAACGTAATAATTTTGTGTATAGACCAAAAAAAAAAAATAAAAATGCGAATTTTATCATGAAACTCGGTATATGGGGTTAGAATAGTATTCTGAACAACTTTTTTTAATAATATTTTTGAAATCTCTAACGCGAAGAAAAATATCAAGAATTGACCCTCTTTGTAAATTTGTAGTACTTAGGCTGAGCTTAAACTTTAGATGTCAGTTGAGTATCTTAAAACATGTGACCCATCAACATGTATGACTGTGCAAAATTTCAAATCTGTATTCCTTCAAATAACGAAAATATGGGGTGTCTTCATCTTAAATGTGACACATGGTATAATATTTTGATATAATGACTGAATGATTGATTACTTGTTACTAAGTGAAACAATTATACACGTTGTTTATTAACGTTTGCTACTAACTAAAAATAATAGTCGTTTTTGAATAATTTCATATTTTTTAATTTTTATTTAATCAATAAATTCACTTTCTGCCATCCCAATAGCAATACACTTCTAGTGTAGAAAATATTTTTATAGGTCTTTCACGATAACAGACGAGACACGTGATAAACAGTTACTTCGGAACAAGTAACATTGAAATTACAATAATACCTAATAATCCTAGTATTTCTCTCTGCTAAGTGAATATATTATGTTACCAGAACTGGGCATGGTTGCTAGCTTGGATTCTGTCAAATGTCTTTCGAATAAGTTGACAAGTTCATATTTATTTCATTTTATTTATAAATCGATATTATAATTATAGCAGGTGTTTTTTATAGAGGTATAGAACTTTAAGTCGGCAACACTTTTTTAACTGGCGGCCATTTTGTCAGCTGTCAAGTGATTTATGTTTAGTTTGGTTTGGCATTTCAACATGAATAGACTGACGCCTGAACAACGTTTCCAAATTATGCAAATTTATTTTGAAGATCATGGTTCTGTTCGAAATACGTATCGCGCACTACGTCCATTTTACGGTCAACATAATCGTCCATCAGAGCAATTAATTCGATTAACTATGGAACGTTTTCGCACCACGTTTACTCTAAATGATAATACACATCCACAGAGACGTCGTACATTTCGTACAGAAGAAGTCACTGCTGCTGTAGAGCGTAGCGTAGAGGAAGACCCGAATCAGTCTATCCGCCATCGTGCACAGAAATTGGATATGTGTCTATCCACTTTATGGAAGATTTTGCGGAAAGATCTTGGTTTGCGTGCTTACAAAATCCAACTCGTGCAAGAATTGAAGCCACACGATCACCTAGCAAGGCGTAGATTCGGTGAATGTGCCCAAAACAAGATTGCCGTTGATCCCGATTTTCATAAGCGAATTTTGTTTAGCGATGAAGCTCACTTTTGTTTGAATGGATACGCCAATAAACAAAACTGCCGTATTTGGAGTGATGGTAATCCTCAAGTGTATGTTGAGACACCGTTACATCCAGAAAACTGACTGTTTGGTGTGCTTTATGGGCTGGTGGAATCATTGGTCCGTACTTCTTTAAAAACGATGCTGGTCAGAACGTTACAGTCAATGGTGACCGCTATAGAGCCATGATTACTGACTTTTTTGTTCATCAATTGAACAACCATGATGTGCAGGAGCTGTGGTTTCAACAAGACGGCCCAACATGTCCACAGCTCGTGTCACAATTGATTTATTGAAGGAAACGTTTGGTAACGGCATAGTTTCACGTTTCGGACCCGTGAATTGGCCTCCAAGATCGTGCGATTTAACGCCGCTAGACTATTTTCTGTGGGGATATGTGAAGTCGCTAGTCTACGCCAATAAGCCCGAAACGATTGACCACTTGGAGGAGAACATTCGCCGCGTTATTGCCGATATACGGCCACAAATGTTGGAAAAAGTCATCGAAAATTGGACCTCCAGATTAGACTACGTCCGAGCCAGCCGTGGCGGTCATATGCCAGAAGTCATATTTAAATTATAATGCCAGAAGATTATCTTTCGAATAAAGTAAATTTCATGTCATTTTAAAAAATTCATCTTTGTTTTATTCCATTTCAAAGTTCTATACCTCTATAAAAAAACACCCGTTATAAGATCAGTTATTTTCACAACTAAATCATTCCTAGACCGTTAGGAAAACAAGCGAAAGAAATCTTTCGATTATTAATAGGGTATTTCGAAATAGAACGCTATAATGGGCCACTCCCGCTTTCTACTGTTCGACAGGTAATATTTTCTATTATTTATATTATAAACATTTTAACACTAATATTTTTTTATTACAGAGAGTAGTAAGTGCTTTAAATATCCATATTGCCACAGTAAATAAAATATCATCTGTGTCAAAAATAGGGGGTTAAACCATCTAGACCAAAGCGAAAACGGACTAAAAAACGCCTGTCATAGATGTTGATGATTTTAATCAATATGCAATTAGAAACACAGTTTATGGCATGTATAAAAACAGTAAGTTTAAAGTAGTTTAGTACTTATATTTATAAAATATTTCAATTAATTACAGAACAGCATATTGCGATTTCATCTTTGAATAACCTCAACGAAAAGGAACTTTTTTCTGGTGGTAATACATCTTTATGGAAAATATTACTTGGAATGGGTTTTCATTACAAGAAGGATGATCTAAAACGAGCATTAATGTAATTCCCACATATTGTATTAAAACGTGTTACGTTCTTGCAACAATATGTTCATATGAAACATGAGCATTTATGTGAGTTTGTTTTCTTCGATGAAGCCTAGGTTTTGCAAGATGAAACTATTTGCAAATCTTGAGTCAATAAATGAGTCAATAAAAACAGTCAAAGCTTCAAAAGTGGGTGGTCAAAGGTACAATCTATTACTTACAGAATAATATTGGTACGTAAAGTGTATTTATCTTGTTATACATATATTGTATTACATACAGGTAATTCTAATGGATTTATTCCTGAAGCTGAATTAATATTTGCAACAAATAGTCAGCATCTGGATTACCACGGTGACATGAACAGGAACAATTTCTTCTACTGGTTTGAGCATCAACTTCTTATGAATTTAAAAGAACCCTCCACAATTGTTTTAGATAATGCAAGTTATCATAGTACAGTAAAACCTCTAATTATGGACACCCCCGACAATCGGACACCTCTAAAAAATGGACATTTTTTGTGGTACGAAATTTTATAATGGGTTTTCTTAACAATAGTCACTCCTAATATTGGACCCTCCATAAATCGGACGCGGACACCCTTTATTTCACCGAAACAATTAAACATCTGTAAATATATCTCTTAATTAAGGACAGACAAGACGGGCGGCGCCGAATAAAATTTTGCAATTATGTATGTATGTATGTACTTTTATTGCTGCACACGTGGAAGTATATCTACTCGGGTTTTTCCCATAATACATATGTATGTACAAAGTGCACACGTGGAAGTATATCTACTCGGGTTTTTCCCATAATACAAAGGAACGACGGTTTACCACTGGCCTACTCGTCAAGTGATAAGTGGAGTGATATGTATTTTGAATCAGTTTGAACTATCCTTTGATAGTGTCAACATGGATTCTAGTAAAAGAAAGCGGTTAACAATCCAAGATAAAATTGATATTATTGCGGTTAGTGAACAACAAAGCCTAAGGTCCGAAAGCTTGCGGAAAAGTTTGGTGTCGGAAAGTCGCAAATTAGTGATATAGTGAAAAACAAAAGTGAAATAAAAGAACTTTTCGAGAAAAATGGAAACCTAGCTCAAAAAAGCAAGTTTCCAAAAACTAGTGGTTTAGCAATCGACGGAGCAGTGTTCAACTGGTTCTGTAAGGTGCGAAACAAAAATATTCCCATGTCAGGACCCCTACTCAAAGAAAAGGCGCTGGAAGTAGCACAAAGTTTACAACTCACCGAATTCAAAGCGTCTAATGGTTGGTTGGAGAAATTTTGTCAAAGACATAAAATATCATTTAAAAGTGTGTGTGGTGAATCTGCCTATGTAAACATGCAAAATGTAGACCATTGGAAAGTCAAGTTGCAATCAATATGCAAAGATTACTCTCCGAAAGATATTTTTAATGCTGATGAAACCGGTTTATTTTTCCGCGCCCTTCCGACAAAAACATTTGCGTTAAGAAGTGATAAATGTGCCGGAGGAAAATCTGCAAAAGAACGACTAACTATATTGTTGTGTTCAAATATGGAGGGTGATAAGGAAAGGCCGTTAGTCATCGGTAAAAGTAAGAAACCTAGATGTTTTAAAGGAGCTCATGTGGATAAGTTGCCGATAGGATGGATATCTAACAAGAATGCGTGGATTATTTTGGATATTATGTCAGCTTGGTTAAAGAACTTTGATAACAAGATGAAGAAAGAAAAAAGGCATGTAATTTTGTTTCTTGATAATGCCACTTCTCATCCGAAGATTTCATTGGAAAATGTAAAATTGGCTTTCTGCCTCCAAATACTACCTCGCATTGTCAACCTATGGACCAGGGTGTGATTCAAAACTTTAAGGTAATTTACCGGAGCATGCTTGTAAAAAGGCTTTTGGCGTTAATGGATACTGAAAATTCACTAGAAATGGTAGAAAAAAACATTACGGTAGTCACTGCATTAATATGGATATCAGCTGCTTGGAAAAAACTCTCGCCTGTGACCGTAAGAAACTGTTTTCAAAAATGCGGATTCAATCAAAGTGACAGTGATCTAAGTGCAGAGTGCGATATAGAAGATAATATACCATTAGCATTTTTATTTCCCAATTTTAACATCACTAAGTTAGATTTAAGCACATACGCATTAATTGATAATGAGTTATTTACTGAAAATCCTAATGTTTCCATTATAGATTGTATCGATGAAATTACTGATATCAGTGATGAAATGGAAAATGAGATTGAAGAGGAATTTGTAACTAGTATATCAAATATTTCAGAAGCCCATCAAAAATTAAAAGATCTTGATAACTATTTCTTAAGCACTAACAGTTTTAACATTTCTAACAATATTTCTCAAGCTCTTCTTGAATGTGAATCTGAGATATTTAAACATAAAATGAAAAAAGCAAGACAAACAACAATTAATGATTATTTCAAGTAAAATCTAGCATAAAATATGTATGTATGTATGTGTATTAAGTATTGTAAATTTTTTTCGACTTTCGTCTTATTATGTGTGATTAAATTGATATGAGAATCAATATTTTTTTTCGTTTTTTTTTTCATCTCCACATTTTGGACACCTCCATATATTGGACATTTAAGGATTCCCCGTCAGTGTCCATTATAAGGAGGTTATACTGTACCATTAAAAATAAAAGTGATATTCAATAAAAAATATATTCTTTGGGTTTCAAAAGGCAAAACATATTACCATTTATAATAAATGAAAGTGATTCTGAAGACAGCATAAATATTTAATAAAATTAGAATTTCATATTAATATTGTTTTCTTTTTATGTATATCATATGTTTATCTCAATGTTAGAAGCCCCTTTAATCTCTATGTATTTTGGTTTTCTGTATATTATTTTTGTATATGTAGTCTAAAATAAATAAATTTACATATACATTTTGATTTTGTTTGTATTTTTTTGTACATATAATAACAACATATAGCATATTCGGAGTTGAAAATATTTATATTATATTATTAATATATATTAAAAATGACATAAACCTAACCTCGTAGATTATTTACTAACAACAGCTGACTCAAAAAAATGTAGATTTGTCAACCCTGTTTTATAACTATTTATCACGTGTCTCGTCTGTTACCGTGAAAGACCTATAACGCAAGTGTTAAAATTGATTTTGAAACGTAATGTTATAAACGTCTATTTTTAATTCACTTAAGTCATTAAATTAAGAGCGCCATTTTTAGTGACAGTTTTACAAAAAAGAAACATTTTTAATAAAGTTAAATTTTTAATTTTTACGCACATATTGGTGACATACAAGCTGTCAAAGTGATTAGCGCGTTCCTGCACTGCTACCAATCGTTATCAAAAAACATCTTTAATCAGGGAAGATTTTGGCGGCATGGTATGTTGACTATAATAGGAACTGTTTTAAGAAAATATAATTAAATTCATAGAATAAAGTATTATATTTTTCTGTAACTTTCTTGGTACAGTCTTTACTACAATTTAAATCAAAGTAAGTTACATTTTTAAAATAAAATTTAATATATTGATTAAATGATTCAAGGTGTGTAGTATTTTTCTTCTGATTACAAAGACGTTAACAAATTTATAAAAAGAACAGTGGCGCATCATATTTCTTAATTAATCCAAAAAAATAAATATAAACTTTTTTCGTAATAAAATTCTCGCGTATCAAAAGAATTTATGCTGACAGAAAAGCGTAATTCTAGATTTCGTTTTCGCTGATTTATCACCCTCATTATTTATAAAAGAATTCAATTTACGTGCGTTAAAACCTATATTTATATCAAACAAACTATATTATTTAATGGTTTCGTCCTAGACCACGCTGCGATTGTGAATTTTAAATATCAACACTTCACGTGCAATTACTATATAATAATTTTGCAATTTTATTTTACATGCAATGCCATTTTCACAAATTCACATTAACTTAAACAAATCAGTTCGAAAGAGATTTAATTTTAGATCCGCAATTTTGTTCCACTTATGCATTGGCCAAAATAAACTTGGGAAAATCCTCAACGATTTATATTAATTAGGTGAAATCGTCTGATATTCCAAATATAATTATTGCATTCTACGATGGATTTTCATTAAAGACTATTAATTATTAATCATAAGCAAGGATCCTTTTATTATGATCTCTTTAGTTCTCATGAAGTGTAATAACTACTCTTCGGATAATTATGAATTTGCATAAGTGCATATGCAAATTTATTTCAAATGTATATTTTAGTTGTTTATAAGTGCATATTTTGAATCTTCTTCATTATAAATGCATATTTGACCTTTTTTTAGCAAAGTATTATTTTAAAACAGTCTATGAGTTCACTTAAATATTTAATGTTCTTGGAAAATTCTAAATTCTTGACTAGAAAAGTCAAATTTTACGGGTATTACAGCTGACAAACGAGGGTATAATTATTGCAAAATTCTAAATTATCGACCAAAAGTATCACTGGTGTTGTAGTCGAAAAACGGCGGTAAAACTATGGGAAAGTTATTAATTCCAAATTATTGAGTAGAAATGTCAAATTTTACGGGTATTACAGTTGAAAAACGAAGGTATAATAATTGCAAAATTCTAAATTATCGACTAAAAGTATCAAATTTTACCGGTGTTGCGTCGCTAAACGACGTTAAACTATTGGAAAATTATAAATTTTAAATTATTGACTAGAAATGTTAAATTTTACTGGAATTAAAGAAACTACTAAGAATATGACACTTTACGGGCACGACAGTTGTAAAGTATCAAATTGTACTGGAATTACAGCTGAAAAACGAAAAAAAAGTTTTGAAAATTTATCAATACTAAATTATTGACTAGAAATGTCAAATTTTACCGGTTACTACAGAAATTCACTAAAAATATCAAATTTTACGGGTATAACAGTTATATATAACAGGTATAACAGTAAAAGCGAGAGTAAAACTATTAGAAAATTATAAATTCTAAATTATTGACTGGAAATGTCAAATTTTACTAGTTATTACAGAAATTCATTAAAAATATCAAATTTTACGGGTATAACAGTTATATATAACAGGTATAACAGTAAAAGCGAGAGTAAAACTATTAGAAAATTATAAATTCTAAATTATTGACTGGAAATGTCAAAAACTTAAAAAAGGTATATAACCCCTTACCACAATTATTAATCGTATCCTAAATACGTATTTGGACAACTAAGTTGTCATCATCAGTAGGTAAAACCACTAATCAAGGTGACGCACATGGGGCACAGTAAAGCTAGCACAGCAGCTTACGCAACAACTTTACACGGCGTCCACGTATACGCTAAATGAAACATGCTTTAGTACCAAGAATGTATTGTTTGCCGAAGATACATAAACCAGGTAACTCGATGAAACCTATCGTTTCAGATATCAACTCACCGACTTATTTGATTTCCAAATGGTTAGTGAATGAATTAAAAAATTTACCCGTAAAACCAGAAAGTTTGTCAGTTAGTAACTCTTTAGAATTTGTTAAGTTAATTAAAGATTGTGAACTGGAAGCGGGGGAAATTTTAGTTTCAGTCGACGTAACGTCATTATTCCCCTCGGTACCTATTCCAGAGACTATGAAATATTTAGAAGGCTTGCTCCACAAGAATAACATTGAACCTTCAAAAATAAAAGAATACATGAGATTAAGAACTCTGTGCATGACGCAAAATTGTTTCCAAGTAGGAGAAAAATTTTATGAGCAGAAACAAGGCACAACAATGGGTAACTGCCTATCTCCTTTCATAGCCAATTTATTCATGAATCAATTTGAAGTAGAACTTAAAAATAACGCTAAATATTTCCCGAGAGTCTGGATCAGATACGTAGATGACATTCTCGCGATTTTTGATACACGGAAATGCGAATTAGACATGTTCGTTAATCAGTTAAATTTGAAATTTCCGACGATTAAATTTACTGTGGAAAGGGAACACAATGGCAAGATACCATTTTTAGATACTTTACTGATAAACATAAAATAGAAATCGATATTTTCCAGAGAGAAACCAATGTTAATAGATTCATCATCGCGGATTCAAATCATAGTTTTCAACATAAGACAGCTTCTTTTAATTTCTTAGTCAATCGGTTACTAAATTTTCCGTTAACAAAAGAGAGATATCAAATAGAACTTGATTTCATTAAAAATATCGCGAAATATAATGGCATTGACATAGAAATAATCAATAAATTAATTAGAAAAACAAAACTAAAAAATACAATTCGCGAATCCACAAGTTTGATATCTCAAAGTAACCAGGAGAAAAAGTACACGTGTTTACCATACCACCCCATCACGAAAAACATTTGTGAAAGAACGAGGTCTCCAAGTAGCCTTTCGGTCCGAAAATACTATCAAAAGTCTCTTAGGGAATACCAAAGATAAAGTTAATTTTAATTCGAAATCAGGTATATACGAAATTATGTCTACCGGTTAGTATTTCTTAAAACTTTTTAGCATTTCGCACACTTGTAAAATAACACCCATTAACTGAATATCAAACAAAAACAGACACTTTATAACAGACAATTAAATAATCTTCTAAACCATTGAATAGATAGGTGAAGTAAATAGCAAGTTATAGCTGGATTTACTATAAACAGCCAACACAATAGTTAGTGTTTTGAAACTACAATATGTACTTGGAAATATTAAGAGGATTACCGGGGATTACCCGAGTAATCGAACAACGTGAAATAAATATGGTTGAAATTTTATTAATTTTACCAGGTCCTTTTACATTCCAACAATCGGTATTAATTGTGTACTAGTTACAATAGTATTAACATCCATCAAGATGCCAAAATAAGAAATTGTGTAAGTGCAATTTTAAGTCAATTTGTGAAGGATTACAACAAATGGGCGTTTTTTTTTCTTAAAGCACCAACTCATGTCCAGAGGTTTCGGGAAATTGCAGGAGACTTTCCACTTTCACCCGCGCCAATCATTACAAGATGGTGAACTTGGATCGACGCTGCTGTATATTACGCTGAACATTTTGAAATTCTTAAGAAAATTGTTGATGAATTCGACTCTGAAGAAGCGCAGTGCACTGGGGAATCACATAGTGTTCTGAGAAAAACAAATGTTTGAAAAGATTTCATTTTTACTCTAGCTAATCTGGCTTGTGTTTCGACTGAAATATCTACGCTAGAAACTAAAAGATTATCTGTAGTAATACCATAAGAGCTTTGAACTTATCGATAATTTCACGAATGCTTGTTGCATAGCGACGAAGACGAGTGTCAGTTTGACAAGCATTTAAATCACGACAGCCCGTAGGGCTGGAGTGGTTTAATTGTCAAATTGACACGAGTCGAAATCGTTATGCAGGAAGTATGAGTGAAATTATCGATTTTAATTCAAAGCTCGTATGGTATTTGATTAGATTATTTTATGTATACAAAATGAAATTTATCTAAACTCTTTATTTATTAATTCATGTATAAATTAGTACACTGAAAGGTACAATTGTTATATACATTCTGTTTTTTATTGGATGTGCTTGAATCAATATTTGCACTGTTGCAACTATTTCCTCGCATTTGATTAATAATAGTTTCATGGTGTTCTTTATCTAGTTGTAGATACGGCTTAATAGAATGCGAACTACTATGGCCAGAAATTTTAATTAATTGTTGCTCATTTACACCAGCTTTTGCTAAATTTGAGACAGCTGTCGCGCGACTGGAATGGTTACTTATTTTTTGGTTTTCTGTGTTGAAACCAGCGAGTTCAGCACTTTTCTTAAACCATTTCAAAATTTAATTTCTTCCAATAGGCATATTTTTATACCAGCTACCTTTTTTCGTATTCCACGCTGGATTGACAGTTAAAAAGAGTCTATCACTTTTTATACGAGCGTTTTCTGTCCTCTTTGAAATGAGTTTTTTAAAAAGTCTGACTGGGCAATTACTTGGTTTTACTTTGTTGGGAATCAACAATTTACTGTCAGCACATTTTTGTGCTCCACCTTGGGTAGTTTTCGTGAATATGGGATTGTACTCTATTCTTCCAGTCGGTGTATTGTATACGTTCATTTCTTCTCGGAAGTAGTGAATCGAACATGCCGCGCCTTCTCCTCCTCGCCATGCCAATTCAATCGACACTATCAGGTAAAATTTCTTTTGTAGTCATCTGGATTTTCTTCATCCCAAACATTTATCATTTTTTCATTTTCGTTTTTCTGTAAAGCTGCAGAACTCATTTTCCGTTTACCAGGTATCGCTTGAAGAATTCTCCTTTTGGAGTTCTTTGCGTCGCGGGCTGCTTTAAATACGATGCTCTGAAAAGGATCAATTTTTCTGTTATATTCGTTATTAAACTTCTCTTGTAGCAATTTTGCCGTGACATTTCACATCGTTTTAACAACACCTTCTTTATATTCTTCCCCATTCACCTTCCTTATATTGAAGGCCCAGTCTTTCAGAATATCTGCAAGTTCCTCTTCTGTAACATTTTGTTCGATGCTGTAGTTTTTCGCATCACAAAACTCACAAAATTGTCGTCAAATTGACGCTTTACTCTTTTTCGTATTAGCCGGTTCAGCTTGTTTTACTATTTGATCAATGTTTACCACTGATTCTTCCCAAAATCTCAGCATTGTTTTGTGACAATGAAACCAGTTTTTTGACAGAACTTTAGAAATGTCTATCCTTATTAACCGCATTTCCATAACAACGCCTAATTATTCTACTATGCAAATTATCGATAAATGACCGCTGTAATTTCGAGTTGCTTCAGTAATACGCGAATCTGATTGGTTTATATTTGTATGTGTAAAATAATCTTTACAAGACAGCATTGAAATAGTAGAAAATATAGTAGTTAAACGTTTAGCAAAACTCTAGAAATATTGTTTCATCAATAAATTAAACTCGGTGCTGTGAAAAAATGCGGGCTATCAACAACTGAAGAATATCAGTGAGATGTTGCGAAATTAAACAACCCTTAACGAAAAAATGAACATTTAAATGCCAGTGACATTCTAAAATATGAATTTGTACCAATAGAGTCGGGTGATGTCGAGAGAGTTTTTTCACAGTACAAAAATATTCTAGCCGTCAATAAGCGCAAAATTTATTTTTGAAAATTTGTTACATCACGTAGTAGTTAAATGTTCCGAAATTGGTGGAGACTGTGGCTTGTAATCTGAAACAGAAATAAGAAAAAGACCCTAACCACAATATATAACAATAAATACTATATACGTATTTCGGCAACTAAGTTGCCATCTTCAGTAGAATAACCTTAAAAACTGAAAATGAGTGTTAAACGTAGCGTTTTTGGCTAAGGTAATCCATAAAAGATATGCTCTTCACCAAATCGCCAGTGGGATAACACTGTGTAACAGATAACAGAGTGTTATCCCACTGGCGATTTGGTGAAGAGCATATCTTCTAAGGTTTACCTTAGCCAAAAACGCTACGTTTAACACTCTTTTTTTCAGTTTTTAAGGTTATTCTACTGAAGATGGCAACTTAGTTGCCGAAATACGTATATAGTATTTATTATTATATATTGTGGTTAGGGTGTTTTTCTTATTTCTGTTTCAGATTACAAGCCACAGTCTCCACCAATTTCGGATTAAAAAAATTGTTTGTGTGTTTTACCGGAAAAATAAAATGTCTTAATATAGAAAATTAGTATTTCTTTTTTAAAAGTTGATTTTTAGTGCATATTTGAGTGCGTATTCCGAATGTTTTTCGTGAATATTTGCATGCATATTTTGAAGTTTTTTAGTCCATAATTATCCCAAGCCTAGTAATAACCTTGCCTTAACGGTGCTGTCATTGTTCGAACACATTAATTTTATCGTGGTAAAGATTCCAGCTTAGATGTTTTTCTGGGGATGTGATTCTTCATTAATTGACGCAAAACTTGTTTATAAGAATTCGCAGTTACTGCAGTATCACGTGGAACACAATCCGTACACATCGATTTAGTGTGACGCGTATGATTTAACTATCCAATCGCTTATTGTCAGGAAGTGAATGGAAATAAGTTTGAAACAATTATAATTATTAACTCCTAACACAATCGTTTGCTGCTTAAGTTATAATCATAACTAGAGCAGACCAATTTCCGTGCGTGCCATGAGTGCCGGTATAGGAGCGTAATTCGTAATATATTAGAATATGCGATAGAATAGGGACACAACATGAGCTTGTTACCGATATATGTATAGAAGTAGAGCCATTTATTCTATCGGAAATAATTAAATATACATTTGGTTTTCTGTTATTAAAGTAATATGCATAAACACACGAAAAATAAGAATAGTACATATTATAGCAGCGTTGTATGTACCTATAAATAAAATGGAAAATGTATGAAATCAGTGATTGTGTGCACGACAGAGGATTTAAAAAAACACTTGCCGTTTTAAGCGTCTTCCAAGGATTGACAAACTGGAAAAATTCGATTGTATATTTTCAACATCAAGTGCGTTTCTAAGGTTATTTCTGAAAAACATGTCCGCCGTGAGGAAAAAATATGTTTATATTCGGAAAACGAGCGTTCTATATCTAGTGATGTTATATTCGAATAATAAAAATACTTTTTTAAGCAACTTAACGCATCTGTAGACGTGCCCTCACAAATCAGTGTTAAGGTGTCAAAATCTGCATTTCTGTCTAAAACACTTTCAAATTTAATTAGAACACTTTCACTTTTTGCGTCTTCTACAGCACACAGTTGTGCGTGAACATCTTTAACGATTTGCAGTGATTCCTCTAACGACAGCGAAGAATTTTCTAATTTTGTTATTGCTTCTTCTAGTCCCAAGTAATTCTCACGAATACTTTGTAAATCCATTTTAATCTGGGCATCTTGAAATTTTTTCAAAATGTTCATGATAGTAAAACCCCGCCCGTAACCATGTACCCCAACGTGTCAGAATCGGCTGTGGTGGGTCAGGGGTATGGGGACACAATTCGTGAAATTTCCGAATACGTTTTGGAGATTTCAGGAATACTGCCTTTGTACTCGATATTAAAGCATCTACCTCTGGATAACATCTACGAACCTGTTCTGTCACAAGGTGTAGAGCATGGAGTTTACAAGTAATATGTAACAAGTTAGGACAATATTTTCTAAGAGACCGGCCTACAGAACACATGGTTGCGGCACCATCGGTCATAAACATTAATACTTGGTCTTTCGAAAGTTTAAATTTTTCCAAAGTATCTAATAGCACCCCCAAATTTTTTCGGCATTACATTGTTCTAGTCGTCTGGATGCTAATAAAATTGAAGACGTTGGTTGATGTGGTTCCATATTACGCGCCATCACATTAACTACAGATTGTTTTTTGCTGTCAGTTGTTTCGTCCACACATAACCACAGTTTTTATTTTTAAGTTCGGCTTTGATTTTATTTTCAACCTGTTTACGCACCGATGGTAAATTCCTTCGTAACGTTGTCGTGCTCGGTAATGTTTGATTCGCGTATTTATTCCAAAATGAAATAAATGAATCAATCGTTTACTTAACAAGGTAAACGGCAGTGTGCACACAATTATAGTTACACATAGTTCATGTATAAACTGTTGTCGATTAATTTTGTTATTGTGCTTAGAACTGCTTACGTGTTCTTTACAATGTGTTTTTGACCAACACATTAGATATGTATTGCACACTAAACATTTAATTTTTGAGCCATCGTATATTAAGTCCGGGAAATCCATAATAAACTTATTCACTTCGTCTGACAACGGTCGTTTTCTCGATTTATGTGTCGACGACATTTTATTACGTATGCTTACACTTACATGCAGTCTAAGCAAGTACCAAACACATACTGAATGCTTTTTATTAGTTCTGATGCAATACAATCATCCTCACATCCGCGCACATGGCGCGCACGGAAATTGGTCTGCTCTAATCATAACCATTATGTTGACATGTTTTTTACTTAGAAATTAAATACATATTTCGAAAAGTTTTCTATTTAATATGTTTCTTGTTTTAATTGAATTGATTCATAGATTTCTTTAAAAACATTGTAAAATAATACCAACCTTCTTGATTTTTTATATATATTTTTTAATTTAGTTTGAAACGTACTCTTTAGATGTAAGCACCTGAGGAAGCCACTGTGCTAGCGATACAATTGTCGTGTTACGATTAAAGATTAAGTGAAGATTAGAACCGTGGTTTTATTTCTATATTTCTTGTTTTACGCCATTATGTTAGCAAAAATATAATCTCTCAAATCTGTTAACTAAACTTAAAAGAAAAATTGTCGACGTCACAGTGCAAAAACGTCATAAGATAAAAAGTTTTATAGCTACAAAAAAGGTTCCCCTTTGAAGAATAAAATTGATAAGTCCGAGAATTTATTTGGAATATATCCAGGTAAGAAATTATTTTCGATATGCATTACATTGCGGACTCATTTGAAAGGGGTTTTCCCCACCGTATTTGCGATGTTTGGATTGCTGTAGCGGCCAAACGGTTAGTCTTACCGATAAACTGTTTATAATGGGTTTTCCAATAAGTGCGTACAAAGATTTTTCTTTAAACAAGGAATTTGTTAGAAATTCAAGCTGATCTTTATTTCATCTGAAAGTGCAATTCATACCGGACATGGAACACACATCTTCGAAATATCATCCACGAAAATGTTTACATGAATGAATCCGTTGAACCCAATTTTCCATGACCTTTTCATACAAATGACTCATTCAATATTGACTCTCAAGGCGTTTGAAGTTGCTAGTTTGTGGGTGTAAACCTGTAATTTAACATGTCACAAATAACAATTCGAAGTTGGTGTGTCCCTATTGAAACAATACTATGACGTCCTATATAAAGACCGTTCAAATAAATTTTACCTCGAAGTTGCCCATAGAAATTATATGTATGTCTTAGCTTTTTAATTAAGTTCTTAATACGAATTTAAAAGTCTTAACTGAATGAGATACGTTTATTTGCAACAAACAAGTAACATTTTATAAAAGTTCGAGACATTTTTCACATCTTCTTCTAATAGAGGAGAAAACGTTTTGTAGTATCATATCGTCGATTTCGTTAATTCTTCCAGCAATTCTGATTTGAAGATACACAGGTCACAGAGGGTAAGATCACAAAATCTTGGTGGAAACTTATGTTCGGTGTTTAAACTTATACCGATTTTGATAAATTTGCTGAATCATATTAATTGTTTCACCAGCTGTATGCTCTGATTTATTTCTTCTTCATTAAGCTGTTCAATAAATGGCATAATAATTTGTTGTCGATACCTTTCTTCTGTTAAGGCATCGTTAAATAAAATAGGGCCAATCATTTTCCTCCGACTAATCGCACACCATTCACCAATTTCTGTGGACGAAGTGAGGTTTCAACATAAAAGTCATGTGGTTTCTCAATATTCCACATCCTTATATTTTGTGAGTTAACATATCCATTCAGATAAAACCATGATTCATTAGAAAAAAAGTTTTGTCAAGAAGATCATTATCAAAATTATTTAAGAACCACTGACAAAATGTTGTTCTTCTAGGATAGTCAATTTCTTTGATTTCTTGATAACAGGTCATGCGATATGGAAATAAATGTAAGTCTTTTTTCAAAATTGTATGACAAGTGCTAATTGATACACCCACTCGTTGAGATAATACTCGAATGGAAGTTCCTGGTGTATCATTCATAATTTGCCTTATATCATCAACTAGCTCTTCCGTACGTTTTTTCGGCCGGCCACTGCCTTCTTTCCATATAACACTCCCTGTTTCTCTGAAAACCTTGGTGCAATATTTAACGGTGTACCGAAACTATCAAAATCAAAGACGAAGTTTGGAAACATATTTCTAAATTCCTCTAAGCATTCTTTAAGAAAATAGTGCCATTGTCAGTTAATCTTACGTCCGTTCCGAAAATAAGATTCAACCATGAATGATTTGTGTTGATAATAGTGAAAACCATTTTAAATCGATTTTAAATTACAAAATAATTTAAAACTAAGTATACATCAGAATAAATAGTCTGTCAAATTGACAACTGATGCAAATGTAAATAGTACAAGTTACGACAAACATTTTTATTTACATGGGCTACTAGAGGTAAAATTTATTTGAACGCACATTATAATAGTCTGTTGCAAAACAAATACGTGTCGCTCTCAATTTACATATTAATATCTGGTATCGCAGACGAAATTCTGGGAACCGTAAATCGGAAGATAAGAGGCTGCACGTTGATCTGGTACGCCAGTGGAGCGTATCTCGAAATTGACATCTTTACACATCATTCCTGTGCAATTAAGAAGTGCTATGAACATAGCTTTAGTTACATATTTTTGCGCATGTGCTTTCTTGGTGAAGGTCCTCTTTTTTGTACCCATTCCTGCTTCATCTCTAGATCATAACAATACACCTAAATTTCAATCGCAGTAATAATCGTCTTCCACTATTCTTCATCTTCGTCACAAACACTGTTTTTAGTACTCACACATCGCATTTCTATTCGCCTTTTCATCCGGTGATAAATGTGTTAAATGTTTTTGATACTAAAAACATTTCCAACTGATATTTCTAGAATGTCAGGTGGATTTGTGAATAATTACTGCTTCAGTGTTGATGATTTCCTCACACTAATTGCCAGCACCTGGGCTACCACGCAACTCGCAGCTTCCTTGATTATCTTTAAACTTGCGGATTTTCCTAGACGAATACAACATTTCATCGCATACTTGTTCTTACATTTTAACCATCACGATTTTTAGAGATTGCGATAAAAATCTCATAACTTTCAGCTCTGTCAAAACTGCAATAAATAATTTACGATAATTGTCAATTTATGACAATTGTAATTATGCAAAATGAAAAAAGCTGCTTGGATAACATTGTATGCTCTTTAGTGTTCCGTAGCTCATCGCATAGAACCATTAAAAAATTGTCTTAATCTTCTTCTTCTTGAGAAAGTAAGTTTAATAATTTCAGATACAACAGTGTATAGAGTTTTCTATTAGAGACGATGTATTTGCGAATGGAGATTTCTATTAGGTGGCAACCTTGTTTTTCTTTGACATTTGTACTTGTATGTGTCTCTCATTTCATCATTGAATGTTGTAGGCGCTTCAATAACGTTTACAAATTATTCAGATGTTTTATCAAAATTCATGTTCAATCCTGTGGATTAACTCTCATTTTTGGTCGTTACAATCGCTCAAGCCGAAGAACAATTGAACGTCTTGTGCAATAATTTGACTTAACATATTCACTTCAGAATGTTGCCATGTCAGTAAGATGAAGAAGTGCAAAAAGCGAAGAGAATATTTGAGCTGTACGTCAGAGTGATTGTGAAGAACCAAGTTGGGTATTTCAAGCATTAATTTTGTGGCCAATTCTGCGAAAAGATCTTGACTTACGTGCATACAAGATTTAAGAACCTAAAAACAAACCGAAGAATCATTTGTGACATCGCAGTCAGTAACTGGGCTTTAGAGAAACTTCAGAGCGGTCCCGAATTTCATAGGAATATCATCTTCGGCGACGAAGCCTTCTTCTAGCTTAATGATTTTGTGAATAAACAAAACTGTGGCATCTGGTCTTAAAATCAGACAGACAAAATGCATATAGAAGCATTATATTTACCTAAACTGACTGTCTCATGTGCATTTGATGCTAAAGGATTCGTATAATCTCACTTTTATGATAACGATGCTAGTAACTCCGTTATAGTGATTGAAACTTCTTATCGCTCAATGGCGACTGGATTTTATTGGAACGAATTGGATGTTCAAGAAGACAGTGCCACTTGCTACACTGCCAATCAAACAATTCACTTACTGAAAGAGAAGTTCCAGAAATGATTTTACCCCTTTAATTCTTTAGGAGTTGTTCGTGGACATGCTGTATATCCATATTATATTTTCATAAATGTTATACAGTGTACTCTCTCCTTACGGACACCTCTCTTAAGCGGACACCTCCCATAAACGGACACTTTTTGCAGTACCAAAAGATTACTTAGGGATTTTCAAAATTTTTCTCTCTTGAGCGGACAACCCTCCCATAACCGGACGCGGACACTTTCTTCCCACACGAAAATGATTTTAGAGTGATTTTAGTTCCCCATAACCGGACAGCTTACAATACTGTAACACTGCTTTTCCGTTTACTCTTCTTCATATTCGTACAGATGTTGCTTATTGAATAATAAGTGTATGTACAAAGGGGAATTCCCTAAATACGCACAGCTTGTTGTTTTGAATGTAGTACGTAAATACATAGTACATTTATAGATTCTTATTGTATACATACTTGAATCGCTATGCCTAAAGCAGTGTTGACTATTAAAGATAAAGTTAATGTCATTGAAATTCAAGAAAATGAGAAACTTAACGCGAGTTAGCAAAGAAATGAAAGATCAGTAAAACTCAAACTGCTTGTATCATCAAAAACAGAGACCAAATTTTAAGATTGTGGGAGACTGATGTCAATCCGGATAGAAAAAGGAGTATGCTGAACGTCAAAGGCGTTAACATTGATAAATTGTGCTACGAATGGTTTGTGAAGGCTCGAAATAAATTATTCCTCTCTCGGGAACACTTATCAGGAGCAAGGCTAAAGAAATTGCAGATAAATTGAATTATGGAGATTTTAGTGCATCATCTGGCTGGCTGGAAAGGTTCAAAAAACGGCATAACATAACCTTCCGTGCCATTTCTGGAGAAGCCGCTGGTGTAATCCAAGATGATGTCAAAAGTTTTACTGAAAAAGTACCATTTTTGATTCAAGGATATGATTCACGAGATATTTATAATGCGTATGAGACTGGATTGTTTTTTCGGGCATTACCCGATAAAACATTTGCATTAAAATGTGAAAAATGCACTGGTTGAAAAATGGCTAAGGATAGGCTAACGATTTTGCACTGCGTCAATATGGCTGGAGAAACGGAACCCCTTTTTGTTATTGGGAAAGCTGCAAAACCTCGGGCGTTTCGCAATATTAATTTGAACAATTTACCAGTTACGTGGCGATCAAACAAAAAGGCTTGGATGACGTCTGATTTGATGACTGATTTTCTAGCGCAGTTCGATAGAAAAATGCAACTTCAAGAACGGAACGTCCTGCTATTTTTAGACAATGCGGCCTCTCATCCTCGCGCTCTTAAATTGAAAAATGTTAAAGTTATTTTTCTTCCAGCAAACACAACAGCATTTTGTCAGCCCCTGGATCAAGACGTTATAAAAAACTTTGTTCTTGTACAAATCGTTATTTTTAAAAAAATTATTTGACACAAGTCAAGTTTAAGTTAAATTATTTTTTTAAATTATGTTTTTTTAGTAAAATGTTTACTGATGAACAAGAAAAACATATATTGAAGTGTTATGGTCAACGCATTATTTTCACGAAAGTGACTTACATCATTTAAAAATTAAAGTATAGATAGGTCCAGAAGGAGGGAAATATTAACGGAGAAAACTATCTCAAAAAAATCTTTAAACCGTCTTTATACAAACTTAATGATGGCGATCTTCAAATTAGCTATTCCCAACAACATTCTGCTAGACCACATGTTGCAGAAGCTGCTCTGGAATATCTACGAGAATAACATATTTGTTAATGACAACCTCATTTCCCCAAGATTATGTGATTTAACATCTTTAGATTATTTTGTGTTTCGTTATTAAAAAAAAAATATATTCAAAACAGTCCGCAACATAGATCAGCAACAACATTAAGAGAGAATGTCAGCGAATTAATAAAGATATGCTGATGCATGTCTTTCAATATACCGGGTGTCTCAGTTATATTGTTCCAATAGCGTACTTCCGTTATCTAATAAAATAAAAATTTAAAGTTTTTAACATCTGATATACACCTAATGTTCATCAAACTGAGGCTAATATCAATATTCTTTCACTTCCGGTTTAACCGGAAATGACCATAACTTTTTTTATTTTAAATAGTACTCTGTATATTTTTCTCAAAATTTGAATTCTACGAAAAATTCTCTTTCCCATAAAGTATTACACTTTGTATTTAGACTTCAAAGCACAGGTAAAATTTCATTTTAAATATTCAAAAATTGGGATCGTAGCAACCAAAGCGATCTATGGAAACTAAAGCAAAATTCGTCATTATTTATTTGTTAACTTTGACAGTTCAGAAAGTGGTACTAGAATTTGTCGCAAAGTTGCTTCGAACAAAGTTGCATTTAAAATGAATAATGACAATTTTACAAATGAAGAAAAATTGAATATGATCCTCATTTATGGGGAATGTAGAAAAAACAGGGGTGATGCCTTCCGTCTTTACAGAGAGCGCTATCCTGACAAAATTTACTGACGAAGAGCACTGTATTGGTGTTTTGGGAAGTGGGCTAAATAATCCGCTTATTTCAATTCGAGAAATTGAAACCGATATCTATTGTGATATCTCCCGTTCTTCTATTCAAGGAATCCAAAAATCCGTCAATTCAGGCCTTTCAAAATTAACCTGCATCGAGGATTAGAATCAGGAGATTATGACAAAAGACTGACGTTTCTTGTATGGCTAGCGACTACCCGTGAAGATAGCATTATTAGCTCAATATTGTGGACAGGTGAGAGCCCCTTTCATAATAATGGAACCGTAAATCGACACAATTGCCATTATTGGTCTGTAGAAAATACTCATTCGATGAGGGAGACCAATTTACAGAGAATTTGAGGAATTAATGTATGGTGCGGCATGATCGATGGGTACATTATTGGACCAAAGTTTTATGAAAGAACCTTAACTGGTGAGGCATATTTAGAATTCCTTCAGGGCAAATTTGCAGGTTTTCTTAAAAATGATCCGCTGAATATACGTACCAACATGTATTTTTAGCATGATGGGGCACCCACTCACAGTTCTAGAATTGTGACTGATTGTGTTAATCCGATTTTCCCTAATAAGTGGATAGGCACACATGGACCAATAAGATTACCTGCAAGATCACCCGATCTGTTAGATTATTTTCTATGGGGATATTTGAAGGATAAGGTCTCTTGCAGATTTGGAAGATTTAAAAATAGAATTAGGAATTAATGTGCAGCTCTTAATGCCGAGTTATTAAGAAGTGTTACCTCTGGTAAACTTTGGATCGAGCTGAATGTTGCATTGAAACAAATGGACAACATTTTAAACATTTTCTTTAGCATCTTTTCTGGCGCTCACGGTTCAAGTTTGGTGCCACTAAGAGATTCATAAATACAGTTCTTGTATAAATAAAATTAATAAGTATAATATTTTTTGTGATTCATTTAACATTATTTTTCTATTATTTGACTTTCAATAAAATGTTTGTAAATCACTCTCGCCTAAATGAATATTTTTTCTAACAGAGATCTTAAAAATGCATCTTTGAGAAGTGTATTTTTGTTACTTTAAATTCAAATAGGAAATAATGAACATACTTTCATAATTTTCTACAATCTCAATGTTTGAATATTTAAAATGGAATTTCACCTCTGTTTTGAAATCTAAATACAAAGTGTAATACTTCATGAGAAAGAGAATTTTTCGTAGAATTCAAATTTTTACGAAAATATACAGGGTGATATTTAAAATAAAAAAGTTTGGGTCATTTCCGGTTAAACCGTAAGTGAAGAAATATGAATATTAGGCTCAATTTAAAGAACATTAGTTGTATATCAGATGCCACAAATTTAAAATTTTTGTTTTATTAGATAGCGGAGGTACGCCATTGGAACAACATAACTGAGACACCCGGTATAATGTGTCGTATTAATTTATGTTTAAATGTTGATAGTCAATATTTATAACACTGTGCTAAAATTTAATCAAATATATTTATTTAATCAATTAATTACATCATAATAAATAGCAATTTTCTATGTGACTTTGAATAACGTTTTATTTAAGGTAACATTGAATAGATTTATGATAAAAATGTATTTTGGACTCCATGGCTGCCTGTGACGTAAGGACATTTTGAACGTTCGTTAGATAACTAAGTATATAATAAATTACCATCAGAATCTAGAAATTAAGCTAATTTTACAAAATTTAAAACTTCTGTTACTTTATTGTATTAACAGAGGATGATTTCCAAAATATATAAAGTGTTTTCTTTTAATAATTTATTATTCTCATTAGATAATTAATACTGTCACGATTTAGTTTCATAATTTTCCAGTCAATTTAATTTTGTGCCTTAATTTTCTAAATGTAGAATTTGAAAACCATTATCGAATGTGTGGTTTTCTTCTATTAGATGATTGGCAAAAGTGAAATTTTGTTTTTTATTTCTAAGCGAAGAACAATGCTTTTCAAACAATCTTCCTGTTTGATCAACATATATATTACGTTAACTTATAGACTCCAGATTTCTTATTTTCACCTGTTCTATCTTTTGTAGTTTTTAATGTGTTTGGATAAATTATTATTTGTTTTGAAAACCGTGCTTATATTAAGTTTTTTTGAATGTAGCGTAATATTTTCATTAGTTTTCGTAGTGTATGTTTGTAATCTAAATTTTGAATTTTGCTTGTCTTTTATTACAGGATATACTATGGAGACAAGCAAACTTCAAAATTTAGATTACAAATATACACTGGGAAACCTAATGAAGATATTACACCATATTTAAAAAAAAAACCATATTAAAAAAAATAATAATTTATCGAAACACTTTAAAAACAATAAAGATAGAACAGATAAAAATAAGAAATCTAGCTCAACTAGAAAGATCGTTTGAAAAACGTATTGTACATTGTTCTTCATTTAAAAATAAAAAAAACAATATTCTATTTTTGTCGATTATGTGACATACAGTAGCAGGAAGCTATAGTTACAGACAGTTACATATTATATCGAGGCTCATTTTTAGTGCGTAAGTTTTTCTTTATTTGCGAGATAAACGATTATTATTCCGCGCATGAATATAGCCTGATAAGAAAATGAATGTTTGGCATGTAATACGCTAGAAAAACTGACCGAATGTTTTACGGGTATAAATGTGAACGATACCGAAAAAATATATAATGTGCTACAATTGCAACATATCAAATTTGTTTGCTCACATTGTAAAAATTATAATTTAATGAAGGAAATTAATGATATAAATGACAAGATGAAGCAGTGTTTTGAAGAAATGACGAGCCTTCCAAAATATGAATATAAAACTGGAAGGGATCAATACCGCAGAGAAAGTTGCGAAACGTAAAACGTTTAGCGACGTAGTAAAGAAAAAGCAGGAGGTTATTGTAATTAAACCAATCGATGAGAATCAAAAAAGTAAAAAAGCCCAACAAGTTATAAAAGATAAAATTGACCCTGGAAGATTAGCAATTGGAGTGGAAACTGTAAGAAACGTAAGCGGGGGTGGTGTTGCAATAAGTTGCAGTAATAGCAACTCTAAAGAGAAATTAAAAGATACGGTGCGAAGAGAAATGGGTAAAAGTTATGAAGTTATTGAGCCTAAAATCAGAAACCCGCAAATAATAATTGTTGGTACTGAATCGGAGACAATCAACCTGGATAATGAAATTATATTAAGTTGTATTGGCGAACATAATGATTTAGTATCTACGGAGGAAGAGGTAATGAAGAAAATAAGCATTCAACGGAAATTCATTAATAAAAGAAAAGAAATTATGGTAATATAATATTAAATATTGAGCCGGATATGTATCGAAAATTTGTACAACAATACAACAATAAGGATCTTATAATCGAATTGGTTAGCGAATGGAGCCCTAAAATATTATGCTTTGTTGAGATCCATGCGAATGTCACAGTGGAAGATAAGGAATTGAAAATCCAAGGGTATAGTGTCACAAATAACCGTAGAACGGGTGATGTACTTGTCTATATATTAAATAATATGGTTTTCGAAACTTCACATATAGTGAGTTTAGACTTTGTATCGGTTATTGAAGTTAAACTAAAAATACAAGACGAGAAGTACCTTATTAACGTTCTATATCACCCTCCTGCAAAACATGATCATTTATTTATTGAATTCATTGATGAGTAAATACTGTAGAGGAAACATAATTTTATTGATTATATTATTACTGTAACAAAATTAAAACAATATTATATAAACATGGACTGAATCAAATTGTCAATGTGCCTACTAGAATTACGGATCATCAGCAAAACATTAATAGACTATATTATAATTAATAAAAAGGATTTGGCACACGAAGTTCATAGAACTCCTCGGATTGGTGACCATTGCATTTTGAGCATTGCCGCAGAAGAGGAAAAAGAAACCCATTTAGAAAAGACTGTAATAAAGAAAAGAAAAATGAGAAATTATAGGAAGGAAGGTTTACAAGATAACTTACTTGGTATCAACTGGAGCTATTCGGTGGTAAATGTTGATGTCATAGCGGATGCTTTCATCATTAGCAGCATAGGTGACATAATGGAGAAAATGTGTCCTATAGAGGAACTCATACTGAGGAAAATTTATTTGAAGAAGAAATGGATGAATAGTGGTATAATAGAAATGATGAAGTTAAGAGACTTGAATTATAGGCGGGCTGTGTTTACTGACCAAGACTGCGACTGGGAAAATTACAAAATAGCGCGTAACAAAGTGACACAGCTTATAAAAAAGGAAAAGGATGAATATTACATTAAGATAATAGATGAAAATAGATATAATAGTAAATTGTGGAAAAACTTAAAAGCATTAGTACCGAATAAAAGTAAAAAGTTTACAGTGAAATAAAATTCAGTGACGGAGCTACGGTTAACGAGAAGGAGATTTCTAATAAATTTAATAACTTTTTCGTTAATAGTATTGAAAATATTGTGAGAGATATACTTAGGTCGATGGATTATCCAAAGATACTCGATAATATTAATGCCCCCGTACAAATGGATTGCTTTGCTGCTGTATCGATGAGGTCTTTAAAATCTATATTAAAAACTATGAAGTGTACTGAAGAGATAGGTGACGGAATATCAACAAACGTTTTAAGAGATTCCTGTGAAGTAGTTGCTGACAGATTTCTCGATGTTATAAATACGTCACTTCGAACTGGTAAATTTCCTGAAGATTGGAAAACGACATATGTGACGCCAGTACCTAAGGTTAACGGAACGTGTCGGCATGAGGAATTTAGACCTATTAAGTTAGTAGCTCTATATGAAAAAGTTTTGGAAACGTGTGTAAAAGTCCAATTAATGGAATATTGTGAGAAAAAATTCTCTAATTGAGTCTAATCAGTCGGGGTTCAGAAAATATCATTCGTATGAAACGGTTGTGCTGAGTGTTTGCGATGCGTGGGCGAAAGTAATTGATAAAGGCAAGTTTGTTTTGACTGTATTCTGAGACTTTTGAGACTGTTGACAGAGCCTTGTTGTTGCGTTGTTGTAAATTAAATAAAACGGGAATATCTGGGTTAGCATTAGGATGGTTTCAATCGTACCTAAGTAATAGATAACAAGTAGTAAAATATAAAAATGAGATGTCTGATAAGATTATTACAAAATACGGAGTGCCCTAGGGAACAGTGTTAGGTCCACTATTGTTTATTCTGTACATTAATGATATAGTCAAAGCGGTTGATAATTGCGAAATATGTATGTTTGCTGACGACACCATGATCTATATAGTTGGTGATGATATTAGGGAGATGGTGGATAGCATGACTGTCCAATTAAATAAATTGTATAAATGGGTATGTGAGAATAATATGGCACTGAATTTAAGTAAAACTAAGTTCATGATAATTGGTACTAAATATAAGATTTCTAAATTGAATTTTAATGATATAGATTTGTATATGGACTCTAAGAAAATAGACAGAGTTGAGAATATGAAATATTTGGGGATAATATTGAATACTAAATTAGATTTCAAAACTCACGTTCAATACCTATCACAAAAAGATATGTTTCTTAAATAGATTTAGTTATAATTTGTCACTGTATGCCCGACTGTTCTTAAATCTTTAATAGCACCACATTTAGACTTTTGCTCTTCCATTTTATTTAGTATAAATGAGAATGAGATGCAGCAACTCCAAAAACTACAGAATAAGGCTTTGCGAATAGTATTAAAATGTAACAGATATACTCCAATTAATCTAATGCTAGAAACTTTAAGTTTATTAAGTGTTGGTTGTTTGCCCAAGAATGTGTTTGTGAACGGACTGAAACTGTATAATAGTTTACCTACGCACATGAAATCCAGTGGTAATTTGAATAGATTTAAGACCCTTGTGATAGAATTTGCTAGGGAAAACTTTTAGTTTATTATTCTAACCTTCTAATGATTTATATTTTTCAAAATTTATTGTGCATATCGCTAAATAAAGTTATATTATTATTATTTAATAGAGGAAAACCATACATTCAATAATGATTTTCAAATTCTACATTTAAAAACAAAGGCGCAAAATTTAATTTTCTGGAAAGTTTAGAAATTAATTAAAACAATCACAAATTATATTTAACAATCAGTTGGATTTAAATAACTTACCTTTGTTAAATTTATTAATTTAAAGCAACCATTTAGACTATAATAGAAATGAACATTTACTTTAATAAAATTTATATTAAATATTTTGAAATATTCCTAAATATAAAAACCCGTACTTGAGATTTACCTAGTTTCTTGCTGGAGTTTTATTTATTTATTTTTGTTGCAACAAAAAAGCAGTTCATTCACAAGTAAAATGTTTTAAATATGTTGTGTTGCTAAAGATATAAAATATTCAGAACTTGAATTATCCTAAATCTACGGAATTATTTGTTATAATTTTGTTATAAAAAAGAGGATAAATGAAGAAATGTAGAACAAAGAAACATTCGGTCCAATACACAGGCATGAGTTTAGTACTCCCTCCATTGATAGAAGACAAACAGGCACAGAAAGGGACCTTTCAGTTAATTCGAACGGTCCGCATCCAACTGTCAGAAGACGGAGCAGATGAGTCCCGAACGAATCTGACAGAGATAAAAGAAGACACACCGCCGTTGGTAGGGAGAACGTCTAAGCAATTTTCATTGGTCGATGGCGACTTAAGTGTCTTTTGAGTTTTTAGCCGACTCCTGAATTTAAACTTTAGTTGCACATCACAATTTAGATAAATATCGACTCTCGGCACATTATTCGAAATTTTTTTAATGAATTGAAGTGTAAATTTAAATCTTTTTTTGGTGATTTTTTTTTCGGTATACAGTTTACAGTGTTGTTAAAGAATAATAAGAAAATGTACGAAAATCGCAGTGACAACTCTTCACCGGTTTATAGACAATTATCGCCGAATTCTTCGTATGGTCAATATTCACCGACAAGGCTGATGGATTTAACTAATTCCAATGAGAAATATTTATCTAGTTTATCGCACGAAATGGCACAATGCCATTTCGGACATGTCAACGCATATCAGAAGAATCCTCCGCATCAAAATTACCCGAAACATTTCCAAGAAATCTACCAGAATTACGATTGCGAACGGAAGATGGATACTAGCCCGAATTACACCAACCAGTACCCAGAATACAAACCCGAGGATTTTAACATAAAGGTAGAGGTTGACGACGAACAACCGGTGTTGAAACAGCGAAACACGGGTCGTAAAAGAAAACCCATAAATTTCTCTTCAGACGACGAAAACTCCTGTCAAAGCATCACTAAAAGTAAATCCCGCAGGAAATTGCCGCAGAGTTTCGAAGAAATCCAGAATCAGCGTATAATGGCGAACGTCAGAGAGAGGCAGAGGACGCAAAGTTTAAACGAGGCCTTCGCCAGTTTGAGGAAGAGCATTCCAACATTACCGTCGGATAAACTCTCGAAGATACAAACGTTGAAATTGGCGGCGAGGTACATCGATTTCTTGTATCACATATTGTCGACTTCGAGTCCAGAATCACCGGGCGACAGCGATGTTATAGGTAATGTTTGTTCATATACAGCTCATGAGAAATTAAGTAGAGCTTTCAGTGTGTGGAGGATGGAAGGGGATTGGAACGCGCACACGTGATATCTCTTGTTTTAATTCCTAGGAACGAAATGTACAAAAACCTAATTGTAAAGGAGAACTCAACAAAGATATTATTACCCTAAAATGATCGCATCTTAAACGTTATATGTGTATGTACATTATATGAGATGTTTTTTTTTATGTGTTTAATGCTGGGGTTCGTTAATTCCTGGTGAAGCCCCCCAGTTGTGATCTGTTTATAAATATTTAGTTTAACACAAAAACTCGTATTTTTTTAACGGCAAGACCAACCAAACAAAAAACGTATATATATGTGACATTATGTGAACGAGTTTTGGGACAGCTGGTATTCTTTTTTTTTCCTTTTATTATATGTGATGTTGCTTGTTGCTTAAAAAAGTACGGTTCATAAGTTTAATTTCGGAGATGGACAGGATCTGTTTTTTTTTCTGTTTTTTTTTCTTTCTTTGGAATGTACCAGTTGCGGCCTTCAATACTTACAATTACAAATACTTAATTATTTATTTTGTTAGGATCATTCTTAATTCTTAATTTAATTAATGATTTGGTAAGAGATTTAATTGTTGCATAAGTATTATAAAAATATTATATTCCAGAGTTACATTGTAACGCATAAGTAAGGTGTAAAAAAATTGAGATGAGTTGATTTTGTTAATTTTCTTTCGATTATGTGAAAGCGATGTATACAAACTTGTAAATATATTAGAGATTTTTTTGTGGTTACCATGAATGTAATTTATTTTTGTTGAAATAAATATTATTTTTTAAACCAGTGTTTTTCTCTTCTAGATTATCTAAATTTGTAATAATTAAATTAACTACACAATATTTAGGTTGCAAAATGATATAATATAGACATTAGATAGACTATATGTTTTGCCACACTGTACTTTGATCAGGTGATATTCGGTTTAGAAAATTTGTGCTTATATACATACAATTCCAGGATTATTATTACGAAAGATATTCACTTTATTAATATGTTATCGTAAAACGACAATTGTTTCGCCAGCACAATGGTTTCATCAGATACTTACTAAAGCACCTTACAAACTCTGCATCAAATTATGGATCTACATCGAGTAAAAGTCGAATCAACTGAATTACTTTATTAATTTATATAAAATAAAAAATAATATATATAATATAATATATATATATATATATATATATATATATATATATATAATATATATAAAATATATAAAATTTATGATTAAATTCTAGGTAGTAGTTGGCAAAGGTAGTGTCTGTTTTTTTAATCCTTATAACTAAAGCTGGGAATTATATGCGCAATTATTGCGCATATATGTTTCAAAAATTCGATGAAAATATGCAAAACTTTTATTCAAGTATGCAAAAATATGTAAAGTTTAAGTGAGAGTTACACAACTAAATTATTGTCAAAATATTAAATAATATAAATTGTAAACATTTACATTTAAATTAGTGACGAAACGATTATCACTTAGCGATTACGATTACGATTATCAGCCAAAATAATCGACGATTATGATTACGATAACGATTATCTCAAAATTTTGTATATTTTAAATAAAATATATTTTAAATGTGTATTCAAGTTGTTAAAACCAAAATATTATAAATTGTAAAAATCAAGATTTAAATATTGCAAATTTTTATTCAGAAAACAGTATTTCAACAGTCATTCTGTTTCTTTTGTCGGTCTGAATCAAGTCGGCAGTAGAAAACAACCTCTCCGATGTGACACTAGATGGTTTTAAACACAAATATTTTTTTGCGATTTCTCTCAAAACAGGACGGTTTTTCCAAAACCGAATGTCGGCATCTTCTAGTACAGGGATGAACAGACTTATAGGGAACATGGGCCACTCGGCCACTTATATATATATATATATATACTTTTTTAAGCAACTTTTTTAAGCAACTTAACGCATCTGTAGACGTGCCCTCACAAATACGTGTTAAGGTGTCAAAATCTTTCTGTCTAAAACACTTTCAAATTTAATTAGAACACTTTCACTTTTTGCGTCTTCTACAGCACACAGTTGTTCGTGAACATCTATAACGATTTGCAGTGATTCCTCTAACGAGAGCGACGAATTTTCTAATTTTGTTATTGCTTCTTCTAGTCCCAAGTAATTCTCACGAATACTTTGTAAATCCATTTTAATCTGGGCATTTTGAAAATTTTTCTGGCTTGTTTTGATAGCTGCACTTTCTTTCGGATCGAATGAAAAAACCACGTCCTTAATTTTTTCAAAATGTTCATGATAGTAAAACCCCGCCCGTAACCATGTACCCCAACGTGTCAGAATCGGCTGTGGTGGCTCAGGGGTATGGGGACACAATTCGTGAAATTTCCGAATACGTTTTGGAGATTTCAGGAATACTGCCTTTGTACTCGATATTAAAGCATCTACCTCTGGATATCATCTACGAACCTGTTCTGCCACAAGGTGTAGAGCTTGGAGTTTACAAGTAATATGTAACAAGTTAGGACAATATTTTCTAAGAAACCGGCCTACAGAACACATGGTTGCGGCACCATCGGTCATAAACATTAATACTTGGTCTTTCGAAAGTTTAAATTTTTCCAAAGTATCTAATAGCACCTCTGAAATTTTTTCGGCATTACATTGTTCTAGTCGTCTGGATGCTAATAAAATTGAAGACGTTGGTTGATGTGGTTCCATATTACGCGCCATCACATTAACTACAGATTGTTTTTTGCTGTCAGTTGTTTCGTCCACACATAACCACAGTTTTTTATTTTTCAGTTCGGCTTTGATTTTATTTTCAACCTGTTTACTCACCGATGGTAAATTCCTTCGTAAAGTTGTCGTGCTCGGTAATGTTTGATTCGCGTATTTATTCCAAAATGAAATAAATGAATCAATTCATTACTTAACAAGGTAAACGGCAGTGTAAACACAATTATAGTTACACATAGTTCATGTATAAACTGTTGTCGATTAATTTTGTTATTGTGCTTAGAACTGCTTACGTGTTCTTTACAATGTGTTTTTGACCAACACATTAGATATGTATTGCACACTAAACATTTAATTTTTGAGCCATCGTATATTAAGTCCGGGAAATCTATAATAAACTTAATCACTTCGTCCGACAACGGTCGTTTTCTCGACTTATGTGTCGACGACATTTTATTACGTATGGTTACACTTATATGCAGTCTAAGACTATGCTTACACTTACATGCAGTCTCAGCAAGTACCAAACACATACTGAATGCTTTTTATTAGTTCTGATGCAATACTATCATCCTCACATCGGCGATCATGGCGCGCACGGAAATTGGTCTGCTCTATTTATCACCATATATTTAAAAAAATGCATAGTTTATGCTAATTAATAAAGGCAATAGTATTAATACTTTTATTTTGCAAAATTTAATAAATGTAATATCAATGTTTGAGAATAAAAAACGGAAGGAATGTAAATAGTTTATAACAGTCAATATTAATAATCACGTATGATATAACAATTAAATTAAACAAGAGAATATAAAAGTTGATATTTTTTAGTTTTTATCACATTCCACTCACGAGTTTCTCTTAGGCACAGGTAAAAATTGGTTCTGCATTCGAAGTAGACCAGTAAAGCACCTCTAAAGCATATAAATATGATGTAATATAAAGTCAAATAGATATTAAGATTAAGACATTATATGAAAAGGTATCAGTAGATTTTTTATATGCCTGTTAAGTAGTTTGTGGCCTTGAGTTGGCCACTTATTTTTGTAAAGAGCAGAATGCAAGTCTATGGAAGACATAAATAAAACACTTTCACTACATCTACAAAGCTTATTTTAATGTAATAATGGTGTTAGTGGTTGAACACTTTCTTAATATACAGTAGTTGTTTTCTTTAGATACAACGAAGAACTCTCTGCTAGGGGTGGGTAATTTCTCTGCGAGTTAGTATAAAGAGACCTAGAGGGTGATGAAGTGTTTCTAGACAAATGCCGATTCTCTGAACAAAAAAGTATAGAAAGCGACAAAGACATATGTATATGAAAGAAAAGAACAATAGAAGAACTCAAGGTGTGAGGAGTGAAACATTCGAGCTTAAAACATCATCTTCCTCTTCTTCTGAACTAATTATGAAAGGTGCGATATTTGAATCAAATCCCACTTTCCTATCCCACCATTTTTCAATCTCAGCTTCAGTGTGTGTCAGACTGTTAACCCACACTTCAGCAGTTACTTGACTTACTTAATGAATTTCGTTAGAAAAATATTATGTTCTTGCTGTGAATGTTGTTTAAGATTTATGTATGTTGTTGCATTTCACACAAAGCACAATTATATGACTTTTCCGGTAGTTTCCAATTCTTGATGACGAATATTCTAATATCCTATATTCCTATAGGATATTCTATTAAAACTCTTTGGACACATTGGGCAAGTAACGTTTTTACTTGAATGAGTCTTGAATCCATTATAAGTATGATTGCACAAGTATCAATCAAGTTATTGTAATAGTTTCAACTTCTAACACCTGTAATTAATGAGTTATTCTTATGAACAGATTTGCTATATATTATAAATAAAATGCTGCAACAAAAATCAAATTAATTTTTGCCCATCTAATTGGTACAATTTGAATGTGAATTTCTGTTTTTAAGGCGATTGCAGCGCTAATAACTTGGGACTATTCAATGATAGCGCTGAAAACGAAATAGTCCACATGTCAAAATTTATACTCTAAAATAATTTTCTCATTAAAGGTGTTTTTATATTGGTGGTGGTTTTATATTAAGTGAAAATACCTATCTACAAATTCTTCGGGTATTGAGCGGTAGAAATACAGTGTTTTATTCTGAATATGTAAAGAGAAAAGAGAATTTAAATAATTTAAAATATATATAACTTAATTGCTTTCTCAATATAATCTATGTGTACCTCTAAATTGGTCTTTGATCTCTTGATCAAGCGGTACACATTACAAAGTCTAGCAGTTTCTTCAATAAAAAGCATTTTTTTAAATTAGCTTATAATTCTGCAGTGGCGCTATTTTGTGTTTTCTACACGCTGGCCCAAAATGACCGAAGGGGTTTGAGTTCATTATAACTTCTTATTTAAGACATAATTATTAAATTTTTTTATTTTAAATACAGTATATTAATGGAGAATATTTTTAATTTAATTATGAAAAATTATATCTCGCAAGTGGTGGCCATTTTCTGCTTCGCATAATCGTGCTCTTTCCAAAACGTTTTCCATAACCTTTCGCAAAACTTCAGGTGTTATGTTGTTGATTTCGTCGCGTATATTATTTTTTAATTGCTGTATTGTTCGAGGCTTATTAATATAGACTTTTCCTTTCAAATAACCCCAAAGGAAACAGTCTGAAGCGGTTAAATCCGGTGAACGCGGAGGCCAATTAAAATCGCTTGTACGGGAAATAATTCGTTCACCAAAGATGTCGCGTAAAAGAGCCATTGTGTCCCTCGCAGTGTGCGCTGTGGCTCCATCCTGTTAGAACAATACTTGCGCATGGTTTTCCACGGCTGGCCTTAAAAAATTTTCCAACATTGTCCGATATCTAACACCAGTGATGGAAACGGCGACACCGTGTTCATTTTCAAAAAAATATGGGCCTTATGTTATCCTTTCCGACGAAACACCGCACCAAACGGTACACTTAAGTGGGTGTAATTCTCGCTGTTGAACTACTCTTGGATTTTCCGTAGCCCATATCCTGCAGTTTTGCCTATTAACGAACCCATTTAATTGGAAATGGGCTTCGTCGCTCATAATTAAATTATGAATAAAATCATGATTTTCTTCTGCTTTTTTACGAAAATAAATTGCATAATCGAGTCATTGCTGGTAATCTGTCGGTTTCAATTGTTGGACAAGCTGAATTTTGTATGGAAACATTCTTATTGTATGCAAAATTCTCTGCAGCGACCCTCTTGAGAGGCCAAGTTGTGTCGAACGTCTCCTGGTTGATGTTTCTCCATCTTCCCGAATACTCTCCTGTACCCGTTCAATATTGTCATCCGTGTGCACCGTTCGTCGTCTGCCGGCACCAGGAAGGTTCCTTACTGCCCCTTGTTCTCGAAAATTTGCAACCAGACGGTTTATTGTTGACTCTGAGGGTCCAACCCGCACATTAAAATAACGACGATATGCACGCTGAGTCAAAACAATGGATCGTTGATTTGAGAAATAAAGTTCAACGATTTTGGCACGTTGTTCAATTGTGTACTGTTCCATTTTAAATTCCCCAAGTCTTCTTTACAAAATACTGAAAACAAAAAAAAATTATAATAAAAAAGTTATAAGGAATTAAAACCCCTTCGGTCATTTTGGGCCACCCTGTATGAACCAAGTGCCCCTCTTAATGTATTGCTGATGTTGGTCTCTTGTAGTATTTTCCACAACCTTTTCACCGGGACGGTATCGTATGCTTCCTGGATATAAATAAACATGGAATGTATGTTCTGTTATTATATTATCAATTAATCCATTGACGATTATAAACTTTAAACTAAAATTTTATTCGTTTATTTACCTAGTTTTTATAATAAACCTTTTTTCAAATTTTAATTTTTCTTTTCACAATCGGACGTTTCTAACATTTTTTTGTAGTTTTTGTGGTTTGTATATATATATATATAATACACCTGCAATTGTCAAGGTATTTTATTTACAAAATTAGATACTTATGTACAATAAGTAACATCTAATGAATAAAATTTTAGTAATAAGAATTGTTAAATAATTTAAAATATAAATTTATTTTTTGGCATATATTTCCGAAACTAAATATAGATATAACGGAATCTTGATGAAAAAAGGAATACAGAACTATTAACATAAAAAATGAACAACATTAGACCAAGCGTCAAGTTGTCTTAAAATCATATTTTACAAGTTGTCAAAATCGATTGAGACCATTTTCAAAGACATTAAGATCACCGTTAAGAAAAAAAGACCAAATTATATTTTGAACGTAAAATTAATGATGCGGTTAAAATATCAGAGCGTGGTGAAGAAGAATGTATAAAAACCTGAATTTAGATAATTTTATTTGCGTTTTTCCTGGAAATTCAACATAAAATAATAATCACGTAAGCGGCCAAATTTTATTTTATTATACTCGTAATGTATTGATACGCAAGGGATATTATCATAGCTCTAGCAATTGCCATCCTACTGAAAATGCATGGCAAATGTTTAATGCTTTTAGGTACAGGTAAGTGATGACATATATTATCAACGATATTACTCGATTCCAATTAGTATATTGATTGGCATCGAGTAACTTAGTGAGTATAGGTGTGCTTATTTAAATGCTACGGAAGTGTAAATTCTTTGGTAATGATTAAATCTGGGAATTATATGCACAGGGAAGCTCACGGAAGCTGTATTATATGCGCATATATGTTTCCAAAATCATGAATAAATAATGCTTTCGGATATCTTAGTAAAATTTTATAGAATCGATATCGGTCTATAATTATTAACATAAGTATTATCTATCACCTTTTTTGAAAACAGGACTTATTCTAGTGCGTTTCCAAATCGTCGAAAAAGTAGAAGTCCGAATTGCCATATTGAAATTAATAAAGGCCGGATTATATGCAAAAAAAAAACTGAAAATATACCCATAAATATGCAGATTTTTTAGCCTAAATATGCTATATGAATAAAGACGGCAGACTATGTGTTTAGCAGTTTAGCAGTTTAGCAGAATAACAGTGCGCTTACTTAAAAATAAATATATCGAATCCCTATACAAAACGTTAAGAAAAAACATAAATAACTTACCCAACATGATTACATTGTTGCAAAAAAAATGCGGATGTGCGCGATGAAAAAACTGCACCATAATATATGTTTCTCTATTAGTCTCGGAAAGGTTCGTACGTAGCGACATATATATATATGTTTATATACAGAGAAGGATTGTTCGACGTTGAGAGATGTTATATTTGCATAGTTAAAGCGCTCTTTGTATCTGTACAACGGATCTTCAGTATTGGTAAAAAGTTGCGCTAATTTTGTAAAATCTACATTTTTATCTAATATACTGTTAAATTTTTCACGGACACAATCACTTTTTTCATCTTCAAGGATATGCAGCACTAGTTTTACGTGGTCAATAATTGCTAATGAGTCCGATAAGGACAGCGCCGTGTTCTGTAAATTTTTTATTGCGTCCAGTATTGGAACGTAACTGTCGCAAATAATTTTTAAATTTGCTGCAACTTGAGGATTGTTAAATTGAACCTGGCTGAGCCGTATTGCAGCTGCTTCTTTGGCATCTAGTTGTAAAATCACTGATTTAATTTTTTCAAAATGTTTATAATAATAAAATGCTGCTTCTAACCAAGTACCCCATCGTATAAGAATTGGTTGCGGCGGCTCGGGTATATCAGGACACAGCGAATGAAATAGCCGAATCCGTTTCGAAGATTTAAGAAAAACCGCGTTCATTTGTCCTATCAGTTGATCCACATCAGGATAAGTTGTACGTATAGTGTTTGTTACAAGGTGTAAAGGGTGAAGCAAACATGTGACATGCAGCAGGTTTGGTTGAATCATTTTGAGTGAGTTTGCCGTGGAACACATAACCTTGGCAGCATCGGTAACTAACATTAACACTTGCTTCGGTAAAATCTCAAATTTGTGTAGTGTTTCTATTAATACATCATATATCGCTCTGGCAGTACACCCTTGCATTCGTTTACAGGTTAGTAAATAAGGAGGAGAAGGTCCTTGCGGAGTCAGCGTCCGTACTAGAATGGCTAGGATGGACTGTTTTTTAATATCTGTAGTTTCGTCTATTGTTAACCACAGGAATTTTTTTTACCGTATTTTTCGTACAATTTACAATTCTCTCACGCACTGACAGTACGTAATTCCGTAGCGTACTTCTTGCTGGTAATTTCCACGTAGGATTGTATTTCTTCCAAAACTGACGAAACATTGGGTGTTCCACTTTCTGCATTGGTATATTGGTCGCAATTAACATCATTGTTAAATCACACACAAATTTATTATATGATCTGCGTCCACTATTATTCGATTTATGTTTGTCACTATTTATATGTCTTTGGCACTGACTTGCTTTCCAAGTTAATAAAGTTGTTTCACAAACTAAACATTTCATTACGGTACCGTCATATATTAAATTGGGAAACCGATGTAAAAATTTCTTTACTACGTTAGCATGCAACCGAGTCGATGCATTGTTTCTACGCACTCCCGACATTTTCAACACGATTGTGTTAACAATGTATCGCTTACAACGTCTCAACGGCAACTGAATTGATCGTCGTACGCCTCTACTCGATCCATCCACATCACGCTACTGTTCGGGCACATAGTCGGCAGACCATTTTCTAACATTCATATATAAAGACGGCAGTCTTTATATATGAATGTTAGAAAATGGAATACTGTAGAAAAAAATATTCTATTATGTTTACTACAAGTTTATTTAGAACATTTTACAACATAATGAACTATGAAAACAATTTACAATCACATATTTCTCAAAGTTTTCAACAGAAAAATTGTGACGCTTGTTTGAAAACATGTATTTATATATTGAAAAGGTTCGTTCTACGTTAGGAGCATATTCCAAATTAGAAATATCATCTATTGTCAACTCAATAGTTTCTACTGAATCACCAAGATTTTAGCAATGGCGTTTAGCTTTTTAAAACCCTCTTTTTTTCCTATTACACTTAAAAATTTTTCATACACGGACTGTCCTGCTCTTCCTTTAAATGTATGCGTAAGTTATTGAAACTGAACGAAATTCAATGCACACTTACGTCGAAATAATTTGGAGAAGTAGATTCAATCAAACGATATTAAACAGGATCGATCACAAAAATTAAAATGTTAATAACAGTTAAAACTATGAAAACAAGAAACTAACTCACAGCACTTTATTTATCTTACGAAATATAATCTAAATAGACTAAATTATTGAAACTCCACACGCTTCTATCTACGCCCATGAAAACAAAAATTTAACTGTAAATATCCAACAAAAATCAATAGTGCATTCAATAACTGCGTGATGTACTTACAGATGTTGTAGACTATTTATATCGTTTATATCGTCGTAATGACGACGACATTTCAACCCGATGTGTCCGGTCTCTGATTATTATACATGCTGGCACAGAAAATGGCTTCATTAAAGGAGCTAGTCTGATTTTTTTCATAAAAAACAATTACTGGTGATTACCAAGGAGAAATGAATGGTGACTCCTTTAAGCAATGGGTAAATAATCAGCTTATACCAAACCTTGAGGTACCATCACTTATAATAATGGATAATGCTCCTTATCATAGTGCTATTCAAAATAAACAACCAAATAAATAAAAAAGAGAAACAGAAATTATGGAATGGTTGAGAAAAAAAGATACAAGCTATTCACCTGCAATAAAGTATCATAAAGAAGAGAAGATATTTATTATAGATGAAATAATAAGAGAAAGTGGACATGAAGTTTTAAGGTTACCCCCGTAGCATTGTAATTTGAACGCAATTGAAATGATTTGGGCTGAGGTTAAAAATGATTATAGGTAATTCAAATATTGGAAGAAATGGTTATTTAGATAAAAGAGCTAAAGAAATATGGAATGAAGCTTTGCAACAATGTGATGAAATTACTTGGTATAATTGTGTTAGGCATACGGAAAAGGAAAATTTAATTAAAAAATGGCATGAGCGAGAGCAATTTCTTGATAGGGCAGAGATTGCTCCAATAATAATTAATGTAAACGACTCAAGTTCTTAGTCAGAATCAGAAACTGACTAGCTTTCATTTATTTTTATAATATGTATATATTCCATTCACATTAAAAATAACATATTGTAAATAATACAAGTAATATTTTCGAGGTTTTATTTGGTTGAAACAGGCAAGTTTACTTCTCTAAAAGTTCACTAAACATTAATAACCAGGTAACTATCTTATTTTGGCAAAATATTTTTGTATTTATATTTTGTAGAAGTTTAACATGGTAACTTTAATACTGCCATAAAAACCATTAATGTGCATCATTTGCATGCACATAATATGAAGCACCGAAGAAATTACTGCCACTGGTTATAAATATAAAGATCTAAATATAAAGATACAGATCTCGTGGCAATGTTTTATTTGAATGACGTTTGTTTTTTCTTATTGGTGGTGTACTAACTTGCAAAATTTTCAAATGCAGTTATTAGAAAATCCTCATGTGTTTGTTAAAGATTATCTTCATCTAATAAAGGATAATATGGACTTGGATTGTATTATCTGCAAGACGAATTAAATATCACTATTTTCTTAAGAAACAATAAAATATTAAATGTAGACTATATAAATGTTTTTGCGGAACACCGAGTAGATGTTGCTTGTAAAAGTGAACTGGTATGAAGGCTTTAAAAATACTTTCTTAACACTACTAATTAAAGTATTTACTAAGGGAAAATGGTTTCTGACTTTTTCTGCAACACGATTTAGTTCGTGTGCCAAGCAAGTTGTGTGAATTAAATTTGAGTAAAAGATTTTCAAGTTGAAAGCTGCCTTTACCATGTATGGTGCAACATCCGTCAAAAACAATAGAATTTTCTCGTTTGGAATCGATTCCGGTAAGAAGAAAGGTGCCAGTTCTTCCTGTATAAACCTTGTTATTGTCAAATTATTTGCCTTTTCCAACTGTTTGGATGAAATTAAATAAGATTTTTGCTGTAACCGATACGTTAGGGTTACCAATAATTAAATGAACTATGTATTGGCCCACACTATCAGTAGTTTCATCTACGCATATATAAAGATAATTGTTTGCAACAATTTTCTTAATAGTATTCAATGTTTCTGCATAGGTACAGCGAATATAATTTTTTCTTAACGTGCTCTCGTCAGGACTGTCATATTTGCTGATGTACGTTTGCAAAAATCACTTGACATTTAAATTGTTTAATTTATGTAGTGGAATATCTGCCGACACAAACATTTGACACAAATCTTCATTAAATTGTTCTTGTTCCGATTTTTTGGAAGTTGATGGCAAACATTGCGGTAATTTGCGGTTTGCTGACTCTTCTCCGCCAATTTCATCTTTGTTAGTTTTGCAGCATGAGATGGAGTTTTCATATGTTAGTCGACTTGGAACTTTCTCTCAGTTGTAATCTGCAAAAAAATTATCGGTTGTTTTCTTATAAAATAAATGTTAGTAAAGGATATGGGAATAATTAAAAACTTAATTAATTAATTAATTAATTAATTAATTAATTAATAAGAGGAAATAAACTTAAAATTTTACTTACAATCTTGGAGCATGCTACGCAAAACACTTTTTCTCAATCCATACCCAATTCTGAATAAGGTGCAATCCATCCAGGCACAGTCGTTATTTTCGGCATTTTTGCTATTATATATTACAACTCACAAGTTTACACTTCGAAGAGCCAACGTAAAATGACGTTTAAAATAAAATTACTTTCGAATATGGGAATAAATTTCTCCGAATAGCAAAGAAACACATATACTCCTAATTTTCTGGTAAAATGTATTTTTGTATTTATTTAGAAGTTTTAAGGTATTAGCTTTTCCTGGAATTTTGTTTCGGCCTGGATGTATGGGGAGAGCATGAATAAATTCTTGGAGATGCTTATCGGAAAAGTAACGGGAAGAGGCTTAATAAAATGCTATTTGTAATTTAAAGAGCGCTGTTTAATTTTTGTTTGTTTGTTACATCCACGACATATTTTTAGTAATGCCCATAATAAATTCGATTTACTAAATAAATAAAACTTGGATTCTTAAAATATGCAAAAATGCCGAATTACTACCAAAATGTGCAAATATGCAAATTTATCCAAACTGCATATAATCCGGCCTTTAATAATTGTCAAGAGTTTTGCCAAAACAAATCTAGCATCATGCACGAGAAAATCAGGAACTAAATCATCACCCGCTGTTTCCCTTTGAGGAAATTTAGCCAATGTATTGATTACTTCCACTTCTGAAACCAGAAGCAATGTGAAAGGCATATTGTTTGAATGTTCCGCAAGAAGAGGAAAATTCATGCTTGGAAGGTGTGTGGAAGAGAACTTATTGGCGAAAGCGTAAAATATACTCTGAGGAGAGTCAAAAGAGGTCTCCTTATGGAATAACGTTTTAGGTATACGCGTTGTACCCTGTTTCGCATGAATATATTGGAATAGCTTCCTTGGATCAGCCTTAAGAGATTCCTTAACTCGCTTGAGGTATATAAAGTAATTAATGGTAATATTTTCTTTGCAGATTGTTAGAAAGTCGCTTGAATTGGTTAAGAAAGAAAATGTTATACGGGCAAGAGGGGGTCATACAAAGTATTGAGTTAACTGCATTTATTGAAACTAGTTTTTGTTTCTGTTATAATAATAATAATAATATATTTATTTGTTCAAAATTATACAAGTGTGTAGAACTCGTCAAGTATACATGTAAATATATAAAAACAAAATAAAACGTGACACAGACACCATATTAAAATTTTTTTGAATAAAATTCATCCAAAGAATAAAAAGATTGTACATATAAAGAATTTTCTAATGTTTTCTTGAAGCACTTTTCCCTGCTCAAGTCCTTAATGTACTTTGGGATATGATTATAAATATTTAAGACCTGACTAGTTGCGTTCTTTTGTACCCTGGTCAGAGTTGTTTGTGGCACCGCAGAATAGACACTTTCCGTCCCGCGAGTACTGCACTTGTGATTTAAAACATACCTGCCAAACGCATTGCTCATACCCCTTCTCGCACATAAAGTACACTCGAGAACGTAGAGACCGGTAGCGTATGTATTTTTCTTGTTCCAAATATTTCTCGGCATGAGTCAGTAAGTCCCAACTTAAAAATTGCACGAAGACATTTCTTCAGCAGAATAAAAAGTCTTCCCACATCCACACTGTTCCCCCAGAAGACTAAACCATACCGCAACCGCGATTCCACGTAAGCTCGATACGCACACAAACTGGCTTCACTGTTTACTGAGCCGGCGATAACCCTCAGGGCATAGTGAAATGGAGAAATCCTCCGAAATAAATAACGTATTTGGGACTTCCAATTCAGTTGTGAATCGATCCTTATGCCGAGAAACATTACTTCGGGCGACGAGGCTAGTACACCGTCTCCAAAGTTTACAACAAGATCTTCCCGCTGAGAAACAGCGAAATGGATGATTTGGGTCTTGCCTACATTCAATTTAAGTTCGTTCACTCTGAACCATGCGCTCACAGAAGACAATGCCTGTGCAATGGTTTCCCTCAAGGCGTTTGTTTCCGTTGATCTTATTGCCAATGAAACATCATCCGCAAATAAGGCCATAGGATAATTAGATACTAGTGGTAACCCATTTATGTAAATTAAAAATAAAAGAGGCCCCAGCACGGATCCCTGTGGAACACCCCTGGTAACAGTGAGCCACCCAGACCCAATTCTGGTTCCCTCTTCATTCACTGCCACGACACTTTGTCTTCTGTTTTCTAGATAAGATTTAATAAGACTCCAACAATTTCCCCTAAATCCCAAGTTCTCCAATCTCTCCAAAAGGATCCTGTGATTAACGCTATCAAAAGCCTTGGACAAGTCCATAAAAATTCCTGCTACTTGCTCTTTGTTCGACCAGGCATCAAGTATTTCACAAACCACCTGAAATACGACCGAACATATCGATTTTCCAGTTTGATAACCATTCTGTCTATCTGTGATAATTCTTCTATATATCAGTTTTTCAAACACCTTGGCCACATTCGAAATTAGTGCTATAGCTGTATAGTTTGTGATGTCATGAACATCTCCTTTCTTGTACACCGGACACACAACAGCCGTCTTCAAAGCATCCGGAAAGGTAGACGTCTCGAAAGATCTATTGACAATATGACACAGTGGGTCAGCCAGATGCCCTGCGACGGCCTTAAGTACGGGAACGGATATTTCGTCCTGTCCCGCAGACATGGTGTTCTTAAGTTCCTTTACGGTGTTGAAGACCTCTGACGGTGTAGTCGGTTCCATAAAACACGTCTCCTTACAGGACATTTCTTCAAAGTGTGCAGGCTGTCTATCATCTATGTTAGAAGCTATACCCAGGAAATAACTGTTGGTATAGTGCAAGAGTTCTTTTTGATCTGTTATTCCAGCAACTTTAACAGTAGCCAGAAAATTCCGTTGCTCCTTCTTTCTTCCTGCCATGTTATTCACCAATGCCCTTGTTACCTTACTTTTATTATCCGATAACATAATGTAATTGGAATTATATGTCGTTTTAGCCTTCTTGATTTCACTCTTTACATAATCTGCGTAATTTTTATAGAGTTCCTTAGGTAACCTGTTTTCGATATAACCCTCGTATAATTGCCTTTTAATTGCACACTTTTTCCTGAGTTCGTCAGTTGGCCATGGATTCGTTTTTCTTCTTGTTTGTTTGAACGTAGATGGGCAGATTTCATTGACAGTATCCAAAAGCACGCTACATACACTTTCGCAGTAATCCTCTAAGTTTTCCATCGTTAAGTAATTGATCCAATTTACACTACTAACTTTTTCCGCAATTAAATTTAACTTATATCTGGTATAATGTCTCATCCTGGTCCTAACCGGCTCTGGACCACAAAGATCCAGATATGTAAAAGTAATTTCCTGACCCTTATGATCCGACCACGCCGTATCTACAACACGACAGTCATAATGCCCATAACCTTTAGAATTGGTGATAATATTATCTGGCAGAGTTTCAGACCTAATTGTGATTCTTGTCGGTTCAGAGACAGTAGTCGTCAAATCGAAAGAAGCCAAAATATCCAAAAAATTCCGGACATCTGGATCATCAGCGTCCAAGAATCTCAGATTAAAGTCACCAGTAATAACTAATGTATAAGATCCATATTTGGAAATGATGAATTCCAATATTTCTTCAAATGTATGTCTGAATAAATCTATATTGCCTTTTGGTGGTCTATATATATTTACAATAATTAATCTTAATGTATGTGATAGTACTGAGCTACACTCAAGCGTCATTTCTATGCTTTTATTTTCTAAGTATTCCACTGCGTCAAATTCCACCGTCTCTCTAACAAAAATACAAGACCATATTAATAAACAATTTAAATTTCGTCTTATTTATTCCTACTACTATAACAACAATTTTGTTAGCACGATAAACAAGAGCTCTAATCAGAGATTAATTTGGTATCATTTGAGAAAGGCATCGGGTTTCGAAATTATACCAATGCGCTACTTCACAAATGCAAAAAGCATGCTATTTATTCTTTTAAAATTAAGGCTGTTAGGTGGCCGAATACTTTTGCTCTCAAGTTTATATTTTTGGGTAGTCGAAATTTGTTTTACAATTTTTCTAATGCGGATTTCGAAATATTTTGTCATTCTTAAGAAGCTGCTCAATAAAGTAAACTTAGTAAATTACGGATCGTTCTTCTAAAAGAGAAATTTATAAAGATTAACAACTAAATTCATCATGGTGATTAAAATGTCAATTTCGATAGTGTTATAAAACTACATCGTGTCGACTGTTTAGATATCTGTAAAAAAAAAGTTAATACTGTCACTGGCTGGTATAAAATCAATTCCTCTAACATAGAACATAGATCTTTTTAATATTACCAAGTGGGAAATATCCAGCTCGCTAAATTCCTGTTCTAATTTTATTTATTTCTTCCTGTCTAGTTTGGTGACGGCGTGACTCACATAGATGCGATATTATAACGTATTTATATAAGTGTATAACTTACAAACAAAGAAAAAATCTTCGCTCCCCACAGTTTATAAATAACTGCGAAAATAAAACTGAACCCGTTACTGGAGAGATTGAAAGTTCAAACGTGAGTATTGAAAGAATGCGTTTGAAGATGTCCGTGAATTAATTTATTAAAAAGAAAAACCCGTATTTTCTCTTCGGGAACTGATGAATAGCGATGAAATAAAAATGCGTCAGTCTTGTGAAAGTGTACATGTGTGTAAATAACTGCGTTTAGTTTTTCAGACAAAGAAAACAGCGTTTTGCTCGTTAATATTTCTGCTGATACGCTGATAGGTCTGTAGATTTTGTGTATGATTTAGAGAGAGGAGTGGTTGAAATGTAAAGATTTAGCATTATTAACACAGTATATCCTAAGATAAGATACGAAGTGGGGCATCACATGTCTGTACGCGATAAACGTATGATAATGGTAATACTTATAATCAGAGTGCGCACTCGAGCGATTGAAGATTCATACTGCCTTGTATTCGCAATAGGTTGTTTCCGTAAGCGATCCGTGAGTTTCGAACAATTAGATACGTGTGGTAACTGCATAAGTGGCAAATACCTACATATGCAGTTAACATGTATCTGTCAATGCATAATAGAACGAATGTAATAAAGGGTTAGGTAACCGGCAGGAACTACTGCTGAAACAAAAGTAATGCTGACAAGCGAATTGCGTATCGAATTTTGAATAACAACAAATTATAAAGAACAAAACTATGTACTTTCTGTGTAACATTGAAGGTGTAAAACATTACTATGAACAACTAAAATTTGTTCAATGTGTTCCTGTGTTAAATTAGTTCTTTTAGATGTTAAAACGTCTTTAAAAATAGAAAATGTTCGTTCAACATCACAACTGGTGATGGGTGCGTGATTAAAACGTTGCAAAAGTGCACTATACTTGGAATGTATAGATTTTTCAATCACTCCGTGCAGAATTGATATAATATATTCAAATCTGGGTTTCTGCTAAATATGGCATCAACTTTTTGTCTCAGCTTGCTTCCAAATTCAGAAGGCGTGCTTTTAATTCGATCGATAACGGTTTCTAAGTTAATTATCGCCTCTTTTAGGTTAATATCTTGATTTTGCATGTAAGTAATCGTATCTGCAAGACACAGGAAATTATCTTTAATAAAGTTAACTAGTTTTGACTTTTTTTCCGTCAGTACCTATCCCAGGAAACGCTAAAATATTTGTCTGACTTACTTCACAGCAATCACGTTGAAAAGGAAAAAATAAATGAATATTTGCAGTTAACAGGCCTCTGTATGGCCCAAAATTGCTTCCAATTCGAAGGCAAGTTCTTTGAACAGCAACAGGGTACAGCCATGGGTAATTGCATATCTCCATTTATCGCGAATTTATTTATGAGTCACTTTGAAATTGACTTTAAAAAGACGGCCAGATATTTTCCAAACATATGGGTCAGGTATGTAGACGATGTGTTTGCAATTTTTGATACCAACAAGTGTGACTTAGATCATTTTGTAACAGAAATAAACCAAAAACGTAGCAATGCCGATCCGATCGTGAGATATACACATGTTATGCAGGCATGTATGTGAGAACACATACATGTTATGCAGACATGTGGTTAAAAGGGTTCAAGTTAAAATTTTACAATTTTGGTTGTGTTTTGAAATGCAACGTTCAAGTTCTTATTTGTGAATTGCTCAATACAGTTGTGTATAAATTTTCGTATTTCAATATATTAGTATAAGAGTAAAGTGTATATTGCAATTTTGCAGCTCTCCTGATGAGGTCATTAATAAATGACGAAATATTGAGAATGAACAATTAAGTTTTAATGTAAACAGACCGATAACCCAAATATTAGTGAATTAAGTGAATTAATATATATTATAATAATATTCAAGTCAAGCCAAACGTTGGAGTGCCAAAATATAATAATATTCGAGTCAAACGTCTCACTAAAAAGAGTTTTTAAGTCAAAATATTAAACTTAAAAGCAGTAAAGTTAATTTGAATTCGAATCTTTACTCTCGCATTATGATATACTTCTGCGCAGGTCCAATAATTGAATGTAAACGTTTGCAGTTAACAATCATAACCTGTACAACCAAATAGTATTTTGGTTTTAAAAGAAAGTTTGATATTTAATATAATTTGGAGAAATAACGAACATGAGTTCTCTAAGTATCTCCAGGGTCGTGAAGATTCTTGTCTGACAAAGAAATTAAAAGGTATGTTAGTTGTTTATCTCAGCATTAATATGATAAACTTATTGAAACGACTTGTCTTGGTTACTTAAATTCCGTTTATTAAAAGGAAAATCTTATCTTTATGAGTGAATATTTAATTAGGTACATTATATTAGGTAATATTCAACAAATCATTCGGAATAAACAATAGATTAACAATTTTTTTTTTATTGAAAACTTAATCATAAAATTTAATGTTTATGTGGAATTTCTTATAGGTGAAAAATTGAATCTACGGAAATGGGACAAATACTAGGCTACATAAACAAATAGATTCTGATAAATCAACCCGCTTAATAAATGAATTTGTATATAACTTCCCTACTTACAATGTTTTAGACAAAATGGTCATTAAAGGAATCTTTATTTACTTTCGGTAAGTAAATGTATCTGTTTATTTAAAAAATGCAAATAATAAAGCCTTAGCTCAATATTCTATCATCACAATTATCCGTCTAGTCTCTGGAATTAAGTCTTGCTTCCCTGACGTACGGCTGGTATATTTTAACTTCAGGAACAACGGTCACAATCCTGGCAGATCTCGAAGGTTATGATCCCCCCGAATATTCAAAGGTAAACAAACTTTTCTAAATTTCTAAGTTCTGCTTTTCTAATTTACGGTCACAATCCTGGTAATATAAGGCCTTCTAATGTTTCCCAATATTTATCTAAAGCTGGTACACGCCTATTGTGGCTCATTAATTGATAGCGGAGTATAAGATGAAAACAGTTCAAATCTTGGTAATATAAATTATACTTGTTTTTTTATATATTTATTAAAAAAAATTCGTTTTTTCCAAAAACACATCCAATTCATTCAAGTGCAAAAATTCTTCCCTGAAATTGTTTCAATAACTCACTATGGCAACCTAACAGCTTTTTCTCTTTTTAAGCTCATTGGTCGCTTTAGTTATACATAATATTCCAAAATATTTGACATTTATACTATAATTTTGATCCTTGATTAATATTATGAACTTATTGGTTTACAATTAAGTTTTCCTTCACACATAACCTTTGACATTACCAAACATTAACAATAGTATACAAAATTAACTAAATTTACATAGTTCTATAATTTTGGTAAATGTAAGAAAGTCATATACTTTTGAAATTTAATTATAGATTTGACACTCTAAATTAAGAAAACAATACAAATATAATAGACTTCCACCTTCTAAGAAATCGCAATAACAAATGTAACAAATTAAAACTAGTGTTTTCAATAAGTTTATTAACATTTTTATTATAATATATATGTATATATATATATATATATATATATATATATATATATATATATATATACCGCCTAATTCTGAGCAAACGCAACGATGCGAATGTATGAATATATCTCCCGCTCCAAATAGAATTCCCCTGAATGCTGTAGGCGTGTCAACATCGATGTCATATGTCATACATACTTACATATTATGGAGCCGCGTAAGAAAAATTATCTGATTACCAAATTACTATTAAAGGACTATAAATTGTTTAGTCCTGTGTTATTGTAATGAGTATATTGCAATACGTTATACTGACGATGGTCACACAAAGCGTAATGATATTATTAATAAGCGATTAAGAAAATTGCAAATAAGGCATCAAGAGATTTAATAAATTAAATTTTAATAATAAAGGTCACAAAAACTATTCATAGTATACTAAATAAATTTCAGAACTAATAAAAACTAAATTAAATTCTAGTAATGTAAAGAAAAATTTACTCTTACAAATAATAAAATAAATTGTTCATAATGAGAAATTAATTATATAATAACGGAAATTCATCCGTTTAAACACATCGCCGTAAAATAATTGATGATGTTTGGAATATTTATAATTACGAAAACCATTTAATTTTAGTATGCGGTTAACGGAAGAGCAGCATATGCCTAAATCATTGGAAATATCGCTAAGTGTCAAACTTGAATTTAGTTCTATTGCAGCGCATACTAAAATGGACGTATCATTAGGAACTCTGCGATTTGGGAATAATGGTTTTAAATTTTGTACAGAACCAGTAATGTTTATTTTCTTTTTAAGTCTACAAATTGTAGCTTTGTTCGGGATGGGCCTGTCAGGATACCTTCCGGCAAATAAATCGCATACTCTTTGATAAGAATTATCAGCGTGGTAGCATTTCATCATTTCGGCTTTCTCTTCTAGTGTATAACGCGGCATGATCACTATTCAAACGCCTAAGAGACACCGTATAGGGTGACAGTGGTGACACTAATTTGTGACATTAATTGTCAAATCGTTACGCGACAGACTGTTTTGTGATTGGCTAAACGCGTTCAGGGATTTGTATTCGAAGCGGGAGAAATATTCATACATTCGCACCGTTGCGTTTGCTCAGAATTAGGCGGTATATGTGTTTCGATAATTTATTAGCCTATCAATTGATAAATTCTTGGAGTTTTTCGACTTTTATATGAAATATTTACAAATATTATCAAATTAGTATGTAATTGCGAAGTAAATGAGTATGTAAACATTGCTGTCTACAAATTACAAAGCAAATAATACGAAATTTTTTATTGAAAAATGTTGTCTACGTTGGGACTTGAACTCAAGTCTACGGTTTGCCGGATCGTTGCTTTACCACTTAAGCCACGATAGACTTTGGTTAAAGCTATTTAGAAATGCATTGTAAAGTAACAGTGATTCAGATGTCAGTTATTGAATGTAGATGTCAGGTTTGAAAGCAGAAGTCAGTTTAGAAAGCAGATGTCAATTTTGAAAGCAGATGTCAGTTAACGAAAGCAAATGTCAGTTATTGAAAGCAGATGTCTGTTTTGAAAGCAAATGTCAGTTTTGAAAGCAGATGTCAGTTTTGAAGGTTTGAAATTGCTAATTATTACTCCATAGCTATATGAGTGTTTAGATAATTTCTTAGCTGTTCATTAAATATATCAATTCATAAATTCTTGGAGTTATTCGGCTTTTATATGAAATATTTACAAATATTATCAAATTAGTATGGAATTGCGAAGTAAATGAAGTAAATATAATATGTATTATACAGTAATAAATTTTTTGAATTACAATAAATGTTATATCAAATGTATCTTCTTTCTGGAAAGGTGGGTGTATCCTTCTTAATTTTCTACCTCAGCTAGCTCTTTTTCAGTCGTGGATGCATGAATTCACTCTTTGGATGATGTTGAAATATCCCAGGTGTTCTAAATTTTTAAATCTTTGTTTTGGAATATGTTAATTAAAAGCGGGTTTGTGAATTTTCTAAAAACGTCATTGAGCAAGGATTGAGCTTTGATATTGAATTTATATATATACAGGGTGCGGCAAAAAGGTAGGTAGGATTTCAAATAGTGGTTGCTCGCTTTGTAAAACCGGCAACACTGTGCACGCGGTCGCGTTAGGCAGACAAAAGTATGCAATTTTCAGTTATCGACATGGCTTGGAGCGGAGTGCATCGTGCTTTCGTTGTCGAGGAGTTTATTAGAAATAGGGAATCTGTAATAGCGACGCAGCGTGCCTTCCGTAATCAGTTTGATGTTGTTCGGCATGGCGCGGTTCCGGATGGAAGAACAATTCGTCGGTGGGTTCTAAACTTCAGGGTTCTGTGCTTAAACGAAAATCTACTGGCCGACCAAGGACAGTAAGAACACCGGAAAATGTGAATGCAGTAAGAGATTCCGTACAACAGTCTCCTAGGCGTTCAGCTCGTAGGCATGCAGCTGCTTTGGGAATTTCCGGTAGAAGTGTTCGAAGAATTTTACACAACTCACTCCAAATGCATCCGTACAAAATGATGGTAGTGCAGGAATTAAGAGAAAGAGATTTTGAAACCCGTACAAATTCATGCCGGGATATTCTTCAAAACATTCCCCGAGCCGCTGTATTCATGTCTAGTGATGAAGCTCACTTTCATCTATCGGGTACCGTAAACAAGCAAAATTTCCGTTATTGGTCGGCAAATAATCCACAGGAATTACATGAGCGACCACTTCACAGTCCAAAGGTTACCGTCTGGTGTGCAATATCTGAATTCGGCGTGTGGGGCCCTTACTTTTTCGAAGAAGATGGAATAACGGTAACAGTCAACGGAGATCGATATTTTGATATGATTAACAATTTCCTGCGTCCAAAAGTTAACGAGTTGAACGAAAATCACCGAGAACATCTTTGGTTCCAGCAGGATGGTGCTACATCGCACACCACGCGTCGTTCACTTAATCTTCTTCAAGACATGTTCCCAGACAAAGTGGTATCTTTGCGGGGTGATCTCGCCTGGCCGCCGCGTTCGCCTGATTTGTCGCCTTGCGACTTTTTTCTTTGGGGTTACCTCAAATCGAAAGTTTTTACACATCGTCCGCGGACTTTGGAAGAATTAAAGGCAGTCATAAGACAAGAAATTGCCGCAATTTCCCAAGAAATGATGCATCGGGTAATGACGCGCTTCCGTGAGAACCTACAAGAGTGCATCGACAATAATGGCCGTCATTTAAAAGATATCATTTTTAAAAAATAACGCTCCTGAATGGCATGAAATGTAGATTTAAGAAATAAAATATGAAATGTTTGGTTTATGTGGTTTGGTTTTTATTGACATCCCAAATAGTACCTATCATTTTGCCGAACCCTGTATATATATATATATATATATATATATATATATATATATATATACATATATTTGTTTAATTGTTCCTATGTTTCTCATATGTATTGTTAATTGCGTTTGAGAATGATATTATTATTATTATTAAAAATGAAACTATTTTTTGTTTCGTTGATTGACGAAGGAGATACTTGGTGCTACTTCATTATAATGTTAAGAAATAGGTAATCAGTATATAGTTTTAAATATTGATTGTAACCATTACAATATTGTTTTTTCAGATAATGGCTTCATCGAGTAGATGAAAACTGTATAGGAAGTAGTTTTCATCCACCTAAGGAAGCTATTGTATGGTGAAACAATATTATAATGTTTACAATAACATTTGAAACTATGTATTTATTAATCAAAACTTCTTTTCTAGGAACTAAATAATTTAGAATTTTAGTTATCTTGTTTTTATGTAACTTTTAATATATGTCAATTTTAATTTACTAAATAAAACACTTGGTATATTTGTTTCACAAAATGTATTTAAAATATATCTAATACATTTTGTGAAATAAATATACCAAGTGTTTTATTTAGTAAATTATTAATCATGTTTCACCAAGAGCCAACCGTGAATTCTATACATTATATATGTCAATTTACTATTTTTGTAGTGTCGGCTTCTTGTTTCTTAGATATGTCTCCTATATACACAAACGTTGAGAACTTAATCAACATTGAAAAACAAATATTATTCTTAGGAGATTGTTGTATATCAGGCAGATTCATTTGAATTTAATCTTCAGGCAATAAACGAATAACAAGGTAATCTTTATAGACGTTCTACATGATACAAGTGAAAGAATGTCCTATGGGTTATTATACGCCACTGTTAGGTCGAAGTTTGTTCACCAGCGACAGTGAAAAATCTTACACAAAGACGGGAAGTCGGTCTATCCATTCCAATTTATTCATTTTAAAAGTGATGAGCCCCTGACAGTTTTACATTTACTCCAGATATCGCCATCATTCAACGGGCATCGCTATCCACTAATACGCCATCCCGCTGTCCGACTGTCATCAGTTATTTTCGACGGCGTCTTCGATACTCCGTGTTCCGGCATAATCCGCCGCGATGTGCGAGCAATCCGAAGCGATTCTATTTATTTTTCCAGTCGGTTTTCGTTTCAATTACGTTCTTTTTGTCGCCCCGCTGTTTCGCGCCAGTTCCTCTTTTTCCTCTCCATACGAAACTGAAAATGTTATGACATGGGATGAAAGCGGAGATGGACGAAAATAATTATAAAATTGTGGGTGAGTGCATGTGTATGTGTGTGTATGCACGTTGGGTACGTGTGACTTTTGAATAATAGCAGTGGTGCTGATCTGTAGTGCGCGTTTCGCCAGAAATAAAACGGATGGAAATTCTGACGTCCTTCTCATTGAGTGAGAATTTATGAGGGTGAAGACGACTCTATGCGATTTCGGGTAGATAAATATTAATAGCGCGACATTGTAGGGATTATTTGGCACCAACGCGATTCTTAATTCGTAGTGGACGAATTGTGATACAATAAAAATAAAAAGCCCGGTGCATAATTGATGTTCTTATTTCCTTATAAGAGTTCGAAATTAACTAGAGGATATAACGCTTGAATTTATTGGCGACAAGCAATTTTAGAATTTGGTTATTTTATCTTTAAAATAGAATATTATTGAAGGATTCTGCGTAAACATTATTTAAAAAGTAAGCATTGTGTTTCATAGTTACAAGTTACAAATATTTACGAGGACAATATAAATGTGACCCGCATTTTATTTTTTTCTCAACAAATGTATTTGAAGAGATACTGTAAAGCGGTTTCACATTCATCGAAGTAGGCATGTTAGCTAACGCCATAAACAACTGCAACTTGATTGTATCAATACTGTCTGTTGTATTAATAATCTCATGCAACAATGTGTCAAATTCTGTTACGCAACGTAAAATTATTAAATTTCTTTCCAATGAAGGTGTAAAAGTGACTGATATTTATTAGAAACTTTATAAACAGTTTGGAGAAGAGTGTTATTCAAAATAGTATTTGGGCGGTGTAAATTCTTCCAGGATGGAAAAGAAACAAAAAGAAAAAATAAAAGGACAAAAATTAAAAAATAAATAAATAGATAACCGAAAGGTAAAAATGAAAAAAAAAGAAAGCTGTAGACTTCAATTAATTTAGAAAGGTGGTTGTTACGTATTCGTAACGGCTTAATTATTTGTCGCAAATTAGAGTTTTTCCTTTACCATTTTGTTCTTTTAATTTTGAAACTACCTGTAGATATCATTTTGTATTAGCGCTATCTTCGTATTTGTTCGCACTCCTTCGCATTCATCTAGCGTACTTGTCGCACAGATGGAACACGACATCGATATCTATCAGTCGTGATACCATCGATCGAATTTTTTCTCGCTTCATCACATGGGTGCGTGAGTAAAGAGCTTTAATTATCGCTTTATTAGAGTATCGATATTGTTCAAAGCCCTCTTGCATTAAGGGATATAATCAAGCTCCACGTATTTTTATTGGAAGTACCAATTTACATGTGAAGGGATTTTTTACGGTAGCGAGAGGGGTTCCTTTCCCATTACAGACATCTAAGTTTTGTGTTATAAAAAAACCACTAGGATATTCTGGTGGCTTCTTTCCCATGGGCTTCTGAAGCTCCCACAGTTCTTTACGGCCTGCCGACAATCTATACGATCGATTCCTGGCTAACAAAATTAATCAGCGAAAATTAGGACCGCCCACTTCCGACGTTCAGATGACCACATCTAAGAATTACTATATTTACTTTGTTTTTTTTTTATGTGGAATTTGAAATTTTACGTTCTCGTACTAGCCACTTTAAGTTCCTAATTAATTTAAAGAATCACGTAATTTCTTGTGTAGATCTGTTAATATACTTTGAGAGAGGAGTTACTGTTTAATATATTTATAAGAGATAAATATTCAGAATTAACACGTTAATTAATTTTTCTTTTCTTTTATACTACGCAATTTAAATTCATGGTCTTATTATAAATTAATTTTAAAGCAACATTATTTATTTCTTTTTTTCTTTGCTATATTTTTAAGTTTAAGATAATTCCATTTATAAGAATACAACGTAAAATTTTTCATTTATGTAAGTTTTTTTTTGTTTTAAAAAAACGACCTTTGCTGGTAAATCTGGTTTGCTGGTGTTCTTCGTCGAGTTTTTTTGAATTTTTATTTACGCAAGACTTCAACGGATTAAGGTCGTATTTCTTACACCTAGACGTTAAAATAAAATTTAGTTTTTTTTCCCTAAAATTTACGACTTTAAATTTAGATATACATTTTCTCTTTTAATTGTTTTGTTTAAATTAAATTATTCATTTATTTTTCAAATATTATAGAACCTCTATCAAACCGGCTTATAATTTTGCATTTAGGCTCACGCTCACAACTTGTGAACCAGATGAATACGTATTTTGACGGGGTTTTTGTGTAGAGGCTATTCAGCTTTTTTGCAATACGTTGTAAGTTAGCTTTACTTTTAAATTAATCGATTCAGACAATTAATACGTTATATTTTCGCTTTTATTTTATGTTAAATTATCATTCAGACTATTTATACGTTGTACTTTCTTTCATTTCTTGCGTTTGCTTTGATTTTGTTCATTTCTCAACTTAACGTAATTATTAATAAAGGTTAGTTTTACTTAGCCTGGTCCGAACTTTTCTTTTTTTATTATCGCTTTCAGACGGCTTGGTTGCGCCATTTACCCGCCGCTTGGCTTGCCTAGATTTTGTTATCGTGATTTCCGGATTTGCGACGTCTAGCGGTACCAAATTCGATAGCGCCCTTTTCCACCATTTTTTCTTGCAATTCTAGGTATTTTACCCCCATTCCTGAACGGAGGCTTCATAGTAGCCGGGTGGGCCGCTAGACGTTGGCAAGAGCAGGTAGGTGGGGCAACCATAGCTGCCCGAAACCTTGTTTTCTTTCTCATCTTTTTTTCTACGCTAACCATAAGCGCCTAACGGCACGACCGTAGCATGTTTAACGAGCGAGGTACAGGCTTAAAAGTTTTGATACAAAATATTTTTTTCTATTTCGGTGCTATAAAGTGCACTTTTCGACACCCGTTTGGGTTGCATAAAGTATTACTTTTTCGCACGCAAAATTTTGTTTTTAGAGGTTGGTTACAAAAAAAGAAATGGAACTAAATCATATGTAAATGTCAAATATAAATGTGTATAACAAGCATGTGTAGTAAAAGTTGTATAGGTACAAAGAATAAAAAACACTTACTAACATTTTATTTATACTAATTAACAATATAAATTGTTAAACAGAGTTGGAAGATCTAATGCTACTATTGACATTTACTTCCCATTTTGAATAGTGCAACTGTTATAAACGTTTACTGTAACACTAGAAGATTCATGTGCATTAATGGAGATTCCAGGCAGATTCTGGGAACACACTATGTTTTGTTTGAATTCCTATTGATTCACATTGATTGACACATCACTGCCTATTGCATCAGAAGTCGATGGATTCTGAATAATTTTAGTGGATGTATTAGGTGCACTAGACAGTATTCGAGGAACATCAACTTTTTTCATGGTGGAATTATCAATGTAACCTTCAGCCACTGCTGAAGATTTACATCCTCCATGGCGCTTAATTGTTATTAAGTCACCTCCACTATTAGCCAAGTGTGTCACACTTAAACGCCTAAAGCAATGTCCAGTGAAGAGTTCAGGATTAGGCAAATTTAAGTAAGTAGCAATAACTTTTGGTACTTTTCCTATAGTATTAATGCCAATTGGATTATTCACGCAAGAACCATTTCTATATTGCAGGAAGAATCGTTTATGTGTAACATGAGTGGGACGAAGTGAATAATATTTTTTAACCAAATCAATCCATAATTTTTCTGTTATAATAAATTGTCTTGGAATATAAGTTTTAGTTTTTGGCACTCTAACCATTATGACATCATTTTTAAACTGTATATCATCTAAAATCATGTTCATGATTTCTTCACGACGAGAAGCTCCATTATAACACATTATAAGGATAACCTATCAATATTAATATGACTATTATAACAAAATAAAGTAGAACATTAATAAAATACTATTACAAGGATGTTTGTATTACTTACTTTCATTGCTAAATATGTTTTATCATCGGCTTCTATTATAAAACAGTTAATATGATCTATTTCTAAAATCTTGGATTTCTTAGGCTCGTAGCCTTCAGATAATCTTTTTAAATATGCAAGAAGCCTAGAAAATTTTGAGATATCTATATTTTTATAAATATTTAAACAACATCGTAACATCGAATATGTGGACCACAAGGTCGATGCCTTTTTTATCTTGCTTTCCTTATCAAAATAAGCAATAATTACATTTTCAGTAATATTCGCGATATTATTTTCTTTACACCAAGTTAAAAAGTGCTCGTATTGCTTTTGATAAATATGTCGAGACTTTGTTGGCAAAAGATTTTGTAAATTATCTTCTGCTATTTTGCGAATCTCTGGGGGCGTGCAATTATTTGCTTCGTTCATTTCGTTAATAATTTATTGCATAAATCAATCTACATTTTAAACTTAAAATGACATATAACACCGCCGATTTTCAAATATTTAAAATGCTCTAGATAAACATCAATGCTACCAACTTCAAAAAAAGAAAATTTCTACAATTTTCGTACAAAACATGCCTCTTATTTTAAGTCTTTTTGAACTTTTAATGTCCGAAATAGAAAAAAATAGTATAAAATACACGTTTCATAAGACATTTTAGTGCACTTTTCTTTAGAAAATTCGCCTTGCGGCTCGTTTTCTAAACTTGAACGCGTGCACTAAAATCATGTCTTATGCAACTTGTACTTTAATATACTATTTTTTAATGATGAAATTGATTCAAAGGCTTATTATTTATCATAAAGTACAACTTAATACTTAACTAAACTACACTATTAAATTATGTGAAGTGGCCCATTCTCCTCTACCAGACACACATTTCTGCGTATCTCTCATCAGGCGCTGAACGAACTCCAAATCAATTTCTCTCAATTTTTCGTAAATTCGCCGTCTTAGTTGTTCCTTATTTTGGTCATTCACCCTCCATGATAAACTTTCCGTCACAGTAAAGCCAAAAATGTGGTGTTGTCGAAGAGTTTTGGGTATCTTTAGAGTAATGCATGATGCCAAGTCTGACCAAAACATGATATTGTCGTCAGCATGATGTTCATTGTTGACCTGATTTCAAACGAAACAAATATGTATTACACATTTCTATATCTGTACACATGGACATACACCTCGTATTTTCCAACGTTCACTTCAGCCAAAGACACGTGTTTCTGTCTGAATAGACGTCATCACTTTAACTAATGAAACATAAAACTTTACTTCATTAGCCATCTAGGACATAGAATTATTTCGGCCTTTACTTGATGAAACTCCATTATAACTAACAGGAAATTGTGAAATAAAACAAATTACGCTACGTAAATCGCTTTACTGTTTCTCAAAATACTCCCCTTTCAGATTTATACACTTTTGCATCCTATAAAACCAATCTTCAAAACACTTTTTCCATTCTGAGCGAGGTATCTCCAAAACCTGTGATTTAAATTCTACAATAGCCTCTTCAGGCGATGAAAACCGCTTTCCACGCATTTTATTTTTGATGTTTTGGAATTAGAAGAAGTCATTGGGCGCTAAATCGGGCGAATATGGGCAATGTGTCGTTAATTCGATGTTGCCGTTAGTCAAAAACTCGACAGTTTGTCGTGCCGTGTGAGCGCTTGCATTGTCATGGTGAACAATGATTCGTCGGTTTATGTTGTTTTTTCTGACTTCATCGATAACTTCCGGCAAACGAATTGACGTATACCAATCAGCATTAACTGTTCGTCGATCCTCTAATGCAACAGTTGTAACATGACCAGTTTTTCCAAAGAAACAAGCAATCTTTGTTTTCGAAACGCTTCGTGACCGCACCACTTTTGTTGGTTTAGGTTCATTTTGAGACACCCATACAGTCGATTGCTGTTTACTTTGAGGCTCATATGAATATATCCAGGATTTGTTACCTGTGACAATGTTATATACGGAATTTGAACGACCACAATCAAATTTTTTTAACATTTCCTGTGCCTGTTTTTGCTCGTCTTTTATATTTTGAGGGATCCAACGACTGGAACGCTTCCTGACATGTAAATGATCGTGCAAAATCGTATGTATTTGTTTCGCCGCAATGCCTAAGAATACCTTTGTCTCACTGTTTGTCACATGTCGATCTGATAAAATCATTTCACGTACAGTATCGATATTTTTCGCAAGAACAGAGGTGCATGGACGCCCTTCGCGAAGATCGTCACCAAACGTTGGCATTCCACGCTTGAATTCTGCGAATGATTTGTAAACCATAGTTTTGAATGGTGCTTCATTCCCAAATACCGAACTAAGCTTTTCCACACATTACTTTGGTGTTAAACCGTATCGAAAATCACGGTTTAAAATTTCCATTTTTGACACAACTATTACTTTGTTAAACTCTGTTGAGACAAAACTGTTCGGTTTTAAATCGAACTGTCAACTGAATTATAGATTAAAAATGTCAAATTTTACGAATATGATAATTGTGGAATGCTGGCAATTCAAGGAGTACTTGATTTCGCGAATTTTAGCAGTATCCATCGTATACGTATTTTTTCCCTTCTGTACGGGTATAGCTGGTCGACAGAAAATCGCTATTTTCGGCGTAGTCTCTTTTGTCCGTCAGATGTTATTGGATTATCTAGGGCCACCTAATAGGAGAAAATTTTCTACTTACCTTTATGGTGAGCTATCAAACTTTACTTCATTAGCCAAACTGCTGACGTCTATTAAGGCAGAAACAGGCGTGTTTGGCTGAAGTGAATGTTGGAAAATACGAGGTCTATGTCCATATGTACAGATACGAGTAATACAGATACGTGTAATACATATCTGTTTCATTTGTAATAAATGCGTAACGCGTGCTAACGTATTGATGCACACAAATTTCTTTGATATAAAATACTTGCTTGTTTCTAAATCGTGTCGATATATCTACTTGTTATACAGTTGAATGATCCTGTCTGAACCCGAATTGGTGTTCAGGAATTATTTCCTCTCGTCAAGGATGGGTTTAAGTCTTGGTAGTAGGAGTTTTATTTACAAAGATTTGAGACATTACACAGGGCTGCAGCCAAAAAACTGCATAGAATTTTAATACTGTTTCTCATAAATTTTTACTCATTAAAGCAGGGAAGGATACTCGTAAAATTCCATCTCCTCAGATTTCCTTGCAAAACTCGTTTATAGTTTCATTTAGAGTGAAACGCCCGTGTAATTCGAAATCTGGTATCCTATTCACACCTTATTATTCACTCCTTCACACTCCCATGTCGCCTATTTTCCCGAAAACTTAGAAGCCTTTAGAAAGATTTCACCAGGATGTCCGTGATATCGAGGATGCTACCAAGCAAGTTAGGGCGTCAATATGCTAGTATTACTGATGGATGCTGAAGTAGGAAACAGAAAATGGAAAGCGGAAGCATGTTTGGAGATGTATTAAATAAACGAAGAAAAGGTTTTTTAGGCAAAAAATGAACACAGAATGTTAAAAAAAGTCTTCCTTCAGAGAATGTTGTTAAGTAAAAACTTAAAAAAGGTATAAAACTTCTTTCCACAATTACTAATCGTATCCCAAATACGTCTTTCGACAACTAAGTTGTCATCATTAGTAGGTAAAACCACTGATTAAAGTGTTACATGGAGCACAGTAAAGCTAACACACAGAACACCAGGCTATTCAGGGAAGCCTCACCTGATTTTCGCTTCTAGTATGCCCATTGCAGTAGGTGTAGAGGTGCAGAGGTCTGTCCAGAGCCTCTTCTTTAATATTTAAATATATAATTTTTCCATAGTCTTCAATACAAAAGAAGTAAGACTAATTAGTCTAAATGATTTTGGGTGGTTATATGTTTCTTTTCAGCCACGTTTTTATCCTCAAATCTTCCGTTGCTCTTTCGTTCTTCACCCTTTCAAATTCAACATATTAAAAGAAATTTTTTGAAAAACGAATTAAGTATCCATCTGTAATTGTCGTCACAGAACTGGTGTCTTAAATTGCGTAAATTAACTAACATATTTCCAAAAAGTATTATATTGTATCATATAGTAACAGGGACAGGGAGTGCTGCCATACAAATTTTATCAAAAAGGGTCCTGCTTTAAGGCAGTTTGGGAACCAGATCACTGAATATTTGGGATCGACAAGGTTAATGCCTTATTTATAAATTTAAAGCAAGTAAATATATCTACCTTTGTTAGTTCTCCTGGAACAAATTAAACTAAATTCTCTGGTTGTACTACCTATTACACTTCGCATATATTAATATTTTTTTATTCCATTTGTAAATTATATTATTTATAAATATATCAAATTTAATAATGTTAAAAATTTAAAATTGTAGATACGCCATATAAAAATCGTATTTTCAAGAGAAAAGCTTTCTTTTGTATCGCACTGGTCATAAACGACAGGCTTTCGAGAATATCTACCGAACGATAACCCCATATAATTATTTTTTAATTAGTATTTTATTTATAATCGAGCTATTTTCTCTACCTGTTGAAATTATATTAACTCCGTACTAATGTTGATATAACTTTAATAGCCACATTTAAATTACTATTGTAAACTTTATCTAAACCATATCATGTGAGGTATAATTTTAAAGTATTTTTTGCAAGGAATATTTTAACGATATTAATCGTGTTGACGAAACAACTCTTTACCTCCCGACTTTAATTAATTCTTAACTCTTAGACATCGCTATTTGCAATACAATTGGTTAACTTTAAACTATATTATAAAACTGTTCTTCTACCATGAGATTTCTTACACGAAACTCTCTGTCCATTTCTAGTTTTCATGAGATAAACATCTCTTACTACAAATGCTTGTTCAAGCATACACAGTAAAGTGCTGTCCAGCTTTCTCTTGTTTTATACCACGTTTTCGATCGCGATATCATTCAGTAGTAATTTCTGTACTATCGATACAGATATTATTTTAATTACATTCACCAAGCTATTACTTTACAAAATAACTAAATTAGTTTTCAGTTTGTATACATACCTGTATATATAGCTCTTAGTTAATTATTTTAATGTATTTCAAAGCTCAATTTCTTTCATGTAAATGTTAAAAAAAACTTTAAGGACGACATTGTTGTGCTTTCTTTTATTTAATAATATGTATTTAATAAACGTTTATTCCAGCCTACTAGACACCTCCTGGACCTTTGGTGCTCATAATCATCAACATTTGTTATACTTTAAATAATTTTCATTTTTGTTAGGACTCTACAGCTAGTCCGAAACAAACCAAGACAAGCCACGAGCGTACATCTTATAACAAGACTTATTTGTAAACACTTTATCCTTATTCAATATGAACTGATCCAAGACTTCTACCTTTCCAAAAAAAGGTATAGAAATTCTTACCACAATTACTAATCGTATCCTAAATACGTCTTTCGACAACTAAGTTGTCATCATTAGTAGGTAAAACCACTGATCAAAGTGTTACATGGGGCACAGTAAAGATAACACACAGAATCGTACACAATTTTATACGGCGTACACGTATACACTTCACATACACAGTGTATACATGGACGCCGTGAAAAATTGTGTGCGATTCTGTGTGTTATGTTTTTTTTATGCAAACATCTTATATTTTTCAAAAAAAAAAATTGCACTCCACTTGGAGGTCATTTTTAAATACAGCAGATTAGGAAACATAACACTGGCCTACAACCATTTTGGTGCCGGAGATTTTAGACCCGATTTTAAGTATGTCTTACATGGCGATATCAAAAATGTTACCCGTTTTCTTCTGTCAGCTCTAGTTCCCGAGAAAGAAAAAAACACAATTCACGAAAAAATATATATTTTATTGACATTAAACATCAAGAAATTGTCTTTTGAGTGATTTTCTAGAATGAAACTGACTCGGGCAATCTCGCATGATTCCCAAGCAATAGTCAGCCATCATATGACTGTCCCACCTTCCTTGGTATCTATTCTCCATGGTTTTTAGGTCTTGGTGGAAACGTTCCCCTTGTTCTTCGCTTAGATCTCCTAAATTGTGTTGGAAATGATGTAGATGACTATTGAGATAGTGTAATTTTATACTCATATTACAGCCTAAATCTTTGAATCGCACCAGCATTTCCTCTACTAGTTCCACATAGTTGTCAGCCTTATGATTTCCGAGGAAATTTTGTGCAACTGCTACAAAAGATTGCCAGGCAAGCCTCTCCACATCATTCATACAAGTCTCAAAATTAGTTGTGTCTTTCATCAATTTACGTATTTGAGGTCCATCAAAGATACCTGCTTTTAGTTTTTCAGTACTTAAACCAGGAAATTTGTGAGAAATAAACTGGAAACACTGACCATTTCTGCTTTTAGACTTCGTTTACTACTGTCAATAAAGAGACGCCATTCATTGGGCTGATAGATCGTTAAACCCATGAAACCCAGCAAACCACCCACATTACAGCAATACACAAAATTTTCATCAGATGAAAAAAACTTCAATAACTTTCCTCTCTCGTGCGATATGTAGACACCCGAACATCTGAGGAAAGACAATTTTTTTTCTTTTAATCTTGACGCTAGTAACTCAGCACGTTCCTTTGAAAGATCTAAGTCTCTGATGAGGTCACTAAGCTCATTCTGCGAAAATGGCTTAGGATCTGATGTTATTCCGCAGTATTGAAAGTCATCATCTACTTGGGAAGAAATAGGTATTTCAGCTTCATCCTCCTGAGATTGCTGCACTACCTGGTGAAAAGTTGGTATTGGAACATTTTCTGAATGAGGAACAGGTCTTTGTACTGAAGAAATATTGGGGTATTTCCATTTATGGCGATTGTTTTCGTTGATGCCCACTATATTAATCATACAAAAGTAACAGTCGTCATAATGATTTTTTTTGTTCTCGCGATATCATAGGCACTCCAAACTTCAAAGACTTACGTTTCCCTCTCTCCCATTGTCGCAAATGTTCAACGCATATTTTACAAACACTATGAGGCACCCACACTTTATCATGGTGTAGAATTTCAATACCGAAGTAAGCAAAATACAAATGACGCACTGCGTTTGTAATCGATTTACGCTGATTTTTCAGTATGTATTCACCACAAACATAACAAATATATATCAGGATCGTTAACACAACGTCTGGACGTACTAGCCATAATGAAATAGTAACACAAACTTTATCGATGATATTGTAATAATGACTAGTTACGAACAAGACCGACAACAATTCACAATGAGGGTAGTAGGTAAACTAGAGCTGATGAGTTAAAATGACGTATGTCAATATACTGTACATTACCTACTTTATCGACAATTCAAACAAACAGAGATGCACCAAAAATTTTTTTTTTTTTGTAGGCCTGTATAATACTTACTAAAAGCATTCTATGCAGAAGAAAAAAATATTTTTTGCAGACCTGTGTTATTGGCAAGAGGCTGACAGGATGACACGAATTGCCCTTCAGCTTGTTTACTTAGGCTTTGGTATGATTATTATTTGAACGACTTTCCATTGTATAGGAACATTCACCAATCTCAAAACTGTATTGCAGATCATTGTTATGACGAGAAGTCTTTATGTTGGTAACTCCTGGAGTAGTCTACAGGTGTATTGATAAATAAAGTTGTTTTACTAAAACGGAACTTATTTATGGCTCAACATGATATTAATATGTAGTTGTAATTGCATAAACAAATATACTGAATACTTCTTAACCATCAATCATAGATGTATTGAAAACTTGCTTGGGGCATAATTAATAAACTACATCCGACGATTTTATAAGAGACGTTAATGAGCAGAAACCATAAGCGAAACTATTTAACTGACACAGTTAATAAAGATTTTTCCGTCGTGAGATTGCGAAATCCAACAGTCTATCAATAAAGTCCGAACATGACAGTTGGATAAGTTTCAAAATATAATATGCAATGTTGTATATATGTGCATATTGAAATATTCTCCGCAATTTATTTACACAGCATGAACACGGGATATATTTTTGATTAAAGATAATACCGAAACGACTAACTTTATTTCACACAATTATTTCTTGGAAGGCGTCGGTCGCAGTCGTCGCCGCCGCGGTCGTCATTGCCCGGCAATAATATCCGAAACATTTATATTCTGCGTTTGACCAAAAAGAAGCCGGACCGGAAATTGATAAATTTACGAATCGTAAAGCAGCGTTTTCGGATCGTTTTTGGCGTGGACTCATTTTTATTACACTGCGTGCGTTTATACTCTTTTGCTGCTTCTTCGCTATTTTATTTTTGTAATGTTAATTCTACCGTAAAAATATGTGGCGTTCAAGTTTTACGTTTGTCATCATAAACATAAAAAAAATATGCGTTTATGGGTTTTTCAAAGTTTATTTATTTATTTAGACATTTAAATAAAGTTACATATTTTCAATCCATTCGATGTTTTGACATACGGCATTAATTTTCATCCATATGAACCAAATCAACACTTCTGGCTCTAATTCATTACTAGGTATCGGACACGAGAGGCCGATGGTTCATCATCCACGGGCGTACTATTGAAAATTTGTATCTTCAAAGAGTTTTTAATTTCATTTATATAATTGGAAAACAAACGGGCGGTGATCTATAAAATACGAAATACATTTTTATTTCTTCATTTTGTAGTTCACGTTTAGTGAAGGAGTATTAATATTAACTAGCAATACTTTCTCAAGGTTATCTTCTGTAAAATTTGTTCTCTTTGAATGAAATACATCCTTGTAGATAGAAAACGTCCTTTCTACATTGCAACTGGTTATAATTGCATACTGGAAATATGCTTTTATTTCAGCGTATTTAGCAGTTAGATTTTGAGGCATTGTCTCCATACACAATTGCAGCAATGATATTAAATCTGGATTTCTATTAAAAACTGCGTCTAACTTTTGCCGAAGGCCACATCTGTAATCACTTGGAATATTTTTCAAATTATTAATAGCAACATCTATTGTGGTTAATTTATCATTTAATTTGAGATTTTGATTTTCAAAATAAGTAATTAGTTTTGGCAAATTTCCAAAGTGTTCCCTGAATGAAGAAAGTACGAGGTGCATTCAAGTTCTAAGGCCTCCGATTTTTTTTCTAACTAACTACTCACCCGAAAACTATGAAGCTCGTGTTACTTCTCGACGTAATCTCCCTGCAGACACATTTTTCACAACGTCGACGCCATAATTCCATGGCCGCGGCGAAGGCTTCTTTAGGAGTCTGTTTCGACCACTGGAAAATCGCTGAAGCAATAGCAGCACGGCTGGTGAATGTGCGGCCACAGACAGTGTCTTTCATTGTTGGAAACAGCCAAAAGTCACTAGGAGCCAGGTCAGGTGAGTAGGGAGCATGAGAAATCACTTCAAAGTTGCTTTCACGAAGAAACTGTTGCGTAACGTTAGCCCGATGTGCGGGTGCGTTGTCTTGGTGAAACAGCACACGCGCAGCCTTTCCCGGACGTTTTTGTTGCAGTGCAGGAAGGAATTTGTTCTTCAAAACATTTTCGTAGGATGCACCTGTCACCGTAGTGCCCTTTGGAACACAATGGGTAAGGATTACGCCCTCACTGTCCCAGAACATGGACACCATCATTTTCTCAGCACTGGCGGTTACCCGAATTTTTTTAGTGGCGGTGAATCTGTGTGCTTCCATTGAGCTGACTGGCGCTTTGTTTCTGGATTGAAAAATGGCATCCACGTCTCATCCATTGTCACAATCGACGAAAAGAAAGTCCCATTCATGCCTTGGTTGCGTGTCAACATTGCTTGGCAACATGCCACACGAGCAGCCTTGTGGTCGTACGTCAGCATTCGTGGCACCCACCTGAAGGACACTTTTCGCATTTTCAGGTCGTCATGCAGGATTGTGTGCACAGAACCCACGGAAATGCTTACACTGGAGGCGATCTGTTCAACTGTCATTCGGCGATCCCCAAAAACAAGTCCCTCCACTTTCTCGATCATGTCGTCAGATCGGCTTGTGCGAGCCCGAGGTTGTTTCGGTTTGTTGTCACACGATGTTCTGCCTTCATTAAACTGTCGCACCCACGAACGCACTTTCGACACATCCATAACTCCATCACCACATGTCTCCTTCAACTGTCGATGAATTTCAATTGGTGTCACACCACGCAAATTCAGAAAACGAATGATTGCACGCTGTTCAAGTAAGGAAAACGTAGCCATTTTAAGTATCTAAAACAGTTCTCATTCTCGACGCTGCCGCTACAATTTCATCTGCCGTACAGTGCTGCCATCTCTGTGACTTATTGACAACGAACGCACGCTCATTTTAAAACAATGCACATGCTTCTATCTCTTTCCAGTCTGGAGAAAAAAAATCGGAGGCCTTAGAACTTGAATGCACCTCGTACATATCATCACAGTGAATACATATTCTGAAAGACAATAAAAACATTTTCAGTCATAAATATTTGTTTACGTTTGTTATTCCGGATACATAAACAGCAACCCTCGTATGCGAGTCATTATTGTCAACGACGGTCGTGTCTAGTTAACCGAGCCTTACACATAATAACTAAAACGGTGAATATACGAGACGGTGTGTGGTCTTATAAATTTAAATGTAAACGGGTATGAATCTATAAATCACCAAAGTAATGTTTATTACATTCAGTGAATGTTAGTAGAGTATAAAGTAATGTTACCTGTGTTACAACTCGCCTTCTCTTGGACGAATAAATCTTCTGCAGTTGACATATGAAATACGCGCGGTATTATTTGTTGACGGACATGGGTATTCTTTTACCTAAACAACTACTGTACGATGATTACCTAGATTTGTTCACAATTTTCAAATAAAAATCTACGTAAGAAGTTACGTTCGAAAATACTTAAGAGTGGGTGGCCATGGAATATGAAATATATGAAGTAACTTTAAAATAACGAAGATATTGATATAGTCTTCAATGTAATAAATATTTTTTAATTTGCTGTTATAACAACGCTATTAAAACGTCAAAAGCGATGCGTTTATGATCTCGTATGAACATGTTGGTTTAGTCTAATGCATTTTAGTTTTCAAGAATGGTCAATTCAAATTTCATATCAAATTCAAACGTCAAGAAATGTGAAGACGAAACTAAATTCAAAATCAAATAATTACACCTAATAATAAAATATATATATATATATATATAATATATATATATATATATATATATATATATATATATATATATATATAAAATAATAAAATAAATTGTCCATAATGTAGATCAGTGGTGCTCACCATCGACCGGTTGATCACGAGAGCTTATGAAGTCAATCGCGAAAAAATAAATAATAATCACTCCACGAATTCGAGTTCTTTAAAACGTCACCTTTAGGCCATCTCCGTCTTACATTGAAATTTGTGATAATAATTAACACTCATATATTTGATATTTAAACATTCATAAAATTAAATCACGTCCATAACTTTCGTCATAAAGATTCGAATCCTAAAATAATTTTGTATTAAATTAATAATAAAATTTAGTTGATTTCGCGTAATAACAATTTCGAATTTTTAATCGATGGTTAATTAGTTGATTTCACACATTTAAGTATTTATTTTTTTAAAAATTTTGCAACTTTGTGTGATACTAGATTTATATATATTACGATAGTTTTTTTTGTCATCACGTTATGATAGGTGTGTGATCAGATCTCGGTAAATTGTAATTTCTATTAAATTTTATTACTATACTTGTAAAATACTGTGTATATAATACCAAATGTAGGGTTCAGCAACAGATCTGCGGTCGAACTACGAATTTTGATCGTAGGTTAGGGCAAATTGAAATTGATTAAATAACTAATTGTCATAATTTTGGTACCTTTTGCAGAATAAACTTAATTTATCTTATTTTGATGTTTTAAGTTGATTCAGTATAAACTTATGTCAATTTTTGTAATATGTTCAATAATTTAAAGACTTATAAACCCGCTATATGATGTTCATATCGCAGTATCGATTTTTTATGATCTCGTATAAATATGTTGATTTAGTCTAATGCATTTTAGTTTTTCAAGAATTGTCAATTGAAATTTTATATCAAATTCAAACGTCAAGAAATGTGAAGACAAAACTAAATTCAAAATCAAATAATCATACCTAATTGTAATTGCTATTAAATTTTATTACTATACTTGTAAAATACTGTGTATATAATACAAAATGTAAGGTTCAACAACAGATCTGCGGTCGAACTACGAATTTTGATCCTAGGTTAAGGCAAATTGAAATTGATTAAATAACTAATTGTCATAATTTTGGTACCTTTTGCAGATTAACTTAATTTATCTGATTTTGATGTTTAAAGTTGATGTTCAATAATTTAAAGACTTATAGACCCGCTATATGGTGTTCATATCCCAGTGTTGATTTTTTTTATAACTTAAATTTCATTTTACTATTTGTTGATTACCTGTTAACTACTTATTAATTACTTATTTTTACAATATACAAATTAACTATTTCCGATTTATTTTTTTTGATGTATTTAGGTACGCCACTTTTAGTTTAGCTCGTGTTTCGGTACATTTTTAGTAGTTTGTAAGCGCATGCGCATATGAACGCGCAAATCCTTTTCTTAGTTTTCAGTCTCGAGCCTTTGTACGTAAAACTAAGTGACGCAACCGATTATCTGTTTTAGTCAATCCACGCCCGTCTCAACTGACTTAAGGGCATACACAATAAATAGAGGCTGCCTTAAATTGAGCGTGACGACTAGCGATTTCGACATCTTACCGACCAACTTCATTACGTCAGATGGTTTTTTGTTTTTGAATTTATATTATTATTATTTATGGGCCCACCCTCTTGCCCTTTTTTCCGTTTTATTTTGTCATAAATAATAATAATAACAGTAACAACAACAACAAGCAACAAAGTCATAATTTAACTGTAACAATTAATTAAGTAAGCAGGAGCAACTCTTCACGCACTAACAGCTTCTCCTTCAGAAAATCAGCTATCCGTGTGATCTCGCTCACAATGGTGTGCAGCTGGCTTCATGAGCCCTTAAGGTGTGCAAGGAACCAAGGATAACATATTTTTGAATGCTAGTAATAAGTTTTCGTACTTCTGTTGTTTTTTTGCACTCAAGGAAGTTTGTCGTTATGTTTTCGCTGGTTCCCCCATCAACGGTATGAAGAATATGTTGTAATCCGCATATGCTTTTCGCAGCTCAAATATCCGCTCCTTTTCTGTGATGTTGCCCTCACTTGGGCATGACATTTAAAAAATGTACATACATCTTGTTGTGTAGTCCAGCAGGGCCATATCGGGTTTATAAGCTGATATTTGTTTAGTTGTGCCAAAATTCCACAAAATTTTGCAGTTTTTATTTTCTATAACACTGCGATGCTGCGTAATATCGTAGGGAGGAATAATTTTCTCATCGATCTCATAGATATACGTTAGATGGTAATATATCACTCGAAGAGCTGCATCATGTCGATGTATATATGTGTTAGAGAGGTATTTTTGTCAGCCTGCCAGTAAATGCATTATAGTTTCCAGCATTTATTATACGATTTACACGATCTGCACTTAGTGTCGCCAATATTCTGTCCCATTTATTATTATTATTTCCTCCATTCATAAGAACATTCAATTTGCTCTTGGTTGCCAGTATGTTAACTCATAGGTTCGTGAGAATAAGATGGTTGACATAACTATCATATTATTATTATTATTATTATTGTTTTTTATTTCTTATTTCCAGGTATTTTTCCGTAACCTATCTGTGCAGCTTTACTCCATATGCAATGTTTCATTCTTAGTAAGCAGATAATAACACCTCCCCCCATGTAGGTGGTGGGGGCTCATTTACTCGGCTCATAGGGACCGGCACCTTAGTTGTTTTGTTGACGAAGTGGGTTGGAATGAAGGTATCTCAACAGCATCCTCGCCTGCATTCTTTGGCTCTGCTGATGCATGCCGTTTTTGTGTTTCATGTCCAATTCGTTATTTCGGTCTTTGTAGGTTAATTACCTCGACGGTTAATACCTGGATCCTTCCGAACTACCAGTATCAGTATCTTTCTTCCAGTGTTTGGAGCAAGTGTACTTCATCGGGGCTGCTAAACCATCCCAACGGTTAGCTCAGGAACCCGTGGGATCGCTAGTCCCCAGTAAGCTGTCTCTAGACTAGCCTGTGCGGTTTTATTATTATTATTATTTTTTTAATCTATGTATTTTCCTTTGTTTAATGTTGTCCTGTAATTGGGTTTGACCGGTTGGGCAATAACCGATATTATTATTATAAACTATTATATTGCAATCACAAAGAACATTTGCAGTAAATATAAAAGTATTAAAATAAGAAAAACAGTTTGATTCAAATTACGCATACTACGCGGCAATAAAAATAACATTATAAGTTTTAAAAAGCGCTTCAAATATACAGATTTATACTATAATGACTTAAATAAGAATTATTGCCTCTACAACATTTCTTTCGATAGAAATTTAAACGTTAACACGCAGAGATTAATGGAATTGCTCAGTAATATATTTTTAATAATTCTTCAGAAACTATTCCAACTATTATGTGTATTTAAAAAACGCTTACGCTACCACTAAATTGTCTCCCATCCCTAATTTATTATGAACATAAATGAAAATGCGTCCCATTTTATTACATTATAAATTTTATTGGGTAATTCATCTTAAACGTTGACCATTTTCTCCCAACGCACACACGCAACAAAAAACTGGTATATTTCACTTTGTTTTGTCGGAGGCGGAACATTAGTCGGTTTACGCTCTCGGCGTGGTGATATTTTTGATTTCACGACGCCTCGCATTGGAAATACAAAAGCTCGACAATAGGCAAACAGTGGCTTATTTACGAAATATTCGAAATTCATAGCCGGTGTTGCAACAAATAAAGAACGTTATAACGAGAGACAGTCGAAAAACTTCAAAAAAATCTATGAAACTATCTACTAAACACTTGAAAATGGCGTATTGAGTTACTTGTTATAATTATGTGCGAATTAATTAATAAGAGCAACGTTTAATTCTAGTTTATCTACATTTAAACATTTGAATTTTAATGTAAACAGACCGATAACCCAAATATTAGTGAATTTATATTAGTACGGTATATATATATATATATATATATATATATATATATATATATATATATATAAATATAATAACTTCGTGACCTTGGTATGATATCGCCTACTGATTAGGTTTACTATATATATATATATATATATATATATATATATATATATGGTAAACCTAATCAGTAGGCGATTAAAGGTCTGTATATTACTTCAAAATATATGTATTTAAAAAACTCTACATGTTTCGGCTGTGTACGCCTTTATCAAGAGAATACATTTTGTATTCTCTTGATAAAGGCGTACACAGCCGAAACATGTAGAGTTTTTTAAATACATATATTTTGAAGTAATATACAGACCTTTAATCGCCTACTGATTAGGTTTACCATATCATACCAAGGTCACGAAGTTATTATATATATATATATATATATATATATATATATTTAGTGTTTATAAGAATTTTATTTTTCTTATTTATTTTATTGGCCGTGTCTTAATATTAAAAATAATAGACTTTTTATTGGTTTAGCGACTTTTTATTGAATTTTGATGTTTAATTCTACGACGTCTCGACTTTTATTATTATTCAGTCTTTTTCAAGTAACTAGTTTTCATTGTATTAATTCTTGTTTCTAGTTAGTTGAAAAAGACTGAATAATAATAAAAGTCGAAACGTCGTAGAATAAAACATCAAAATTCAATAAAAGGTCGCTAAACCAATAAAAAGTCTATTATTTTTAATATATATATATTGACGTAGTTATAATTACGAGAGCACTAAGATTGCAATGAATTGGAATGAAAAGATGGAAACTAATGTAAGGTAAAAGCATTTTGTAACGCAGCTGTATGTGGGCGCAACATGTGAAAATTAATGTAGAACTGTTAATAAATTAATATCCCGACAATTTCTGATATTTTACGCATAATTATATTTATTTCAAAATTAATTTTCATTTCCATTCATTTATTAAAGTCATATAATCATTAACGCGAAAATAAAAAGATATTTAATTCATTTACATTCAAATTTGTATCGACATTAGTTTGGACACGCCCTATTTTTAAAACAGGAAAGCTCGCAAATAAGATCTGTTTGTATACACACAGCCAACATAACCTACTATCTAAGGCACACGCATTTATACTTGTAAATTTAAAAAATAATTTTATAAATCTATTTAGACGATTTTTACATTCAAAATTCTACTTAAATAATTTATTTCAAGGTAAAATTCAAGATAATTTGCATAAAATAAGGTTTTTAAATAAACAATGGACAACTGAGCGTCTATTTGAGAAATCGGCATCGTTCACATCAAAATTATATTTATTCGTTGATAATTCATAAAAATTTAGTTTAAAACAGTAATTTCGACATAACCGGTTAAAAAAGTACATAATTTTATATGCATAAATTTTTCTATGAGATATTCGTCATAGCATCACCCTACTGCCAAAGTTTTTACAACGTAATAAAGTTAAACCGTACCTGGAAATACACGAAGTGCCAAATATAATATACACCGTACCAGACATAAAAGAAAACCATCCAAATTCTCCATGCTTATCCGTTACTCCTTCTGGCTGCATATCGAGACTCAAGCCACTTTTCCTTGTGCCTGCTGCCATTCCTACAACCACAGGTCCTTAGTTATATTTAAAGTAATTAGCTTCATTCTATATTATCACATTTAAAAATAATTAGAAGGTATCTTGATTTAACTAAGAGATAATAATCGTATAAATATAATATAGTAAAGAATAAAATCTTTTTAAAATACACATAAATTTACTTACCAGTAGTTACTGCCTATTTTAAACAATAATATTAGATTACTTTGTAATTAAATAAATCAACATAACCACACCATTATTAGTTTTAATTCTATTTCATCACAAAATTATAATTTACAAATCGACCGAAAGAGTCCAAGTATTTTACCATATGTGTATAGTTTTCTTTAATCCAATAAATGTTTAATATGTAAAATATAAAAGTGACGTTATTTATTCATACACAGCGAAATCAATTTTATTAATAATTTTTTATGTTTATTTTACAGCCATATTTGAGTGTCACTATCCACTGTGATCCTGAGATTAGAAAATTTAAATATTCTTTATTTAAAATTCGTAAAGGCGCCCAATTCATAATACCGTCAGCATTTTACTTTAATTATCTACTATATTTAACTTTATTAGGCCTCAGCATTATTACATTTTGGCTTAACCCATTCGAGGGGCTCCGTAATTTAAGATTTTTGCGGCCTATCGTGGTGTGTATTGTAATTGTTACGTATGCCATCACTACCGTGCAATATAATTATTATTGTAAATCACTTATTTACATTAAATATCACTCATAACTTTAAGAGGGTTAGCAGCTTAACAATATATATATTTTATCAACATGAGAAAACTAAATGATCTGAGCAGCGTGAGACTGTTCGGGCAAGAGTTAGAACAAACCAACGAAATGAAGTATCTAGCCATAACACTTGATGCGAAACTGAATTGGAGTAGACACCTAGTCAAAGTGGCAGACATGGCGACGCAGCTCTTTTGGAGATGTAGAAGAGCTGTTTGTAAGACCTGGGGACAAAAACCAAGTGTGGTACATTGGTTGTGCACAGTAGTAGTAAGACTAACGATTACCTATGGGGTAATTGTCTGATGAAGGAGGACGAAACTGGCATCGTAGGTGAAGCTCCTTACGACACTTCAGCGACAGGCTCTGTTGGGAATCACGGGAGCTATGAACAGCACTGGAACTGCCCCCATGGAGGCATTGTGGGTTTTCGTCCGCTGGAACTATTTGTGAAAGCGGAGGCCATTGCTGCGATCCTGAGACTGAACGCCAATAGCTTATGGTGTCCTAAAAATATTGTAGAAGGCCATATAGATGTCACAGGAACTATACTCGTAGAGCCGATATTATAAATGCTAACGGACAGTATGGTATCTGAGATTATGTTTACAGCTACGCTGAACATAGCTATACCGACCAGAGAACAGTTGAAACGTAGCTTGAGTGTTTGGGGCGTCGGCGCCTGGTACGCGGATGTATCACAATCCAATCGGGGCATAGACCCAGGTATATGTGTAATGTGTCCTAGAAGGAAGATTTGAGTAAGTCTGGGGAAACACACGACGGCTTTCCAGGCTGAATTGATTGCAGTCGCAGCCTGCGCCGAGGAAATCCGGTAAGTTGGCTGCGCAAACAAAAAAGTCAAGATAATGACTGATAGTTAGGCGTATATTAAAGCTATTATGAATCCATCTACCAGGTCTAAATTGGTGAATCATTGTAAACAGGTCTTCATTAGACTGGCGCAAGACAATACTGTGTCATTGATATGGCTGCCAGGACATGAGAAAATTAAAGGTAATGAGATAGTCGACGAACTGACCGAGAAAGGTTCTAATAGGAACTTCATAGGACTAAAACCTGTATGTAGAATCGCCGAGAATACCACTAGAAGAGAGATCTGGTTATGGCTACATGGTTATGGTTTACATAAAAAGAAATGGAAGCTAAAAGAAGGTCAACTCGATACTAAGACATTGCTAGAGGAGCTGGATGTTAGGCTTTCAGCCAAAAAAAATTGTGGTAATAAAAAAGGGCTATTTTTAAGATCTTTGCAACCTCCCGTATCTGGAAAAAAGTTTTTGGAATGATTAAAGGACCCCAAAGCGAACTAATTTGATTAAAAAAATAAACAATTTAACTAACTTTATAGCATAAATACTTTAAAGTGATGTTTAATTTAAACATTGGCACATATAAATTATATAATTTGGCGTATTTTAGATGTTTCGGATTAATAATATACAAAATTCAAGCTTAATTTTTTTTTATATTAAAGTACAGTTCCCCCATTAGTTTATAAGGCAAATTACGTCGCTTTGGGGGTTCTTTAATGATTCCAAAAATTTTCATCGGGATACAGGAAGTTGGAAGGATCTTAACAATACAAAAGTATTTTTAATAATATAAAATATTATTAAAAATGGGGTGTGAAGAACACAATACAAGTTATATATTTGTGAATGTATCTCCTCTCCAGAGACGTAGATACGTATTTCACCTTTCTACAGGATCGTCGGTACGCCCCTGCTGGAGAAGAGATACATTCAACCAAACATAACTACCTTGCTATCAAACAGAAATTATTAAGTTAACTGCCGAACTAAGCAACGTGTTTCTATAGACGGTAACAACCATATCTATAAAAACTGTATTATCGTGTCTTCACTACTTGTCGGGCGAACCGAATGCGTATATAACAAAATAATTGGAAACATACATGAGTGGGTAGAACCACACCAATTTGTATAATACAAAAGTATTTTTAATAATATAAAATATTATTAAAAATGGGGTGTGAAGAACACAATACAAGTTATATATTTGTGAATGATCTCCTCTCCAGAGACGCAGATACGTATTTCACCTTTCTACAGGATCGTCGGTACGCTCCTGCTGGAGAAGAGATACATTCAACCAAACATAACTACCTTGCTATCAAACAGAAATTATTAAGACAGAGCGTGAAAGAATATTCAGCGCTGTCTACATAATAACTGCCGAACTAAGCAGAGGAGATACATTCACAAATATATAACTTGTATTGTGTTCTTCATACCCCATTTTTAATAATATTTTATATTATTAAAAATACTTTTGTATTATACAAATTGGTGTGGTTTTACCCACTCATGTATGTTTCAAATTATTTTGTTATATACGCATTCGGTTCGCCCGACAAGTAGTGAAGACACGATAATACAGTTTTTATAGATATGGTTGTTACCGTCTATAGAAACACGTTGCTTAGTTCGGCAGTTATTATGTAGACAGCGCTGAATATTCTTTCACGCTCTGTCTTAATAATTTCTGTTTGATAGCAAGGTAGTTATGTTTGGTTGAATGTATCTCTTCTCCAGCAGGGGCGTACTGATGATCCTGTAGAAAGGTGGAATACGTATCTGCGTCTCTGGAGAGGAGATATATTCACAAATATATAACTGGTATTGTGTTCTTCACACCCTATTTTTAATAATATTTTATATTATTAAAAATACTTTTGTATTATACAAATTGGTGTGGTTTTACCCACTCATGTATGTTTCAAATTATTTTGTTATATACGCATTCGGTTCGCCCGACAAGTAGTGAAGACACGATAATACAGTTTTTATAGATATGGTTGTTACCGTTTATAGAAACACGTTGCTTAGTTCGGCAGTTATTATGTAGACAGCGCTGAATATTCTTTCACGCTCTGTCTTAATAATTTCTGTTTGGTTGAATGTATCTCTTCTCCAGCAGGGGCGTACCGACGATCCTGTAGAAAGGTGAAATACGTATCTGCGTCTCTGGAGAGGAGATACATTCACAAATATATAACTTGTATTGTGTTCTTCACACCCCATTTTTAATAATATTTTATATTATTAAAAATACTTTTGTATTATATAAATTGGTGTGGTTTTACCCACTCATGTATGTTTCAAATTATTTTGTTATCTTAACAATAGCTTAAAAAAGAAATTAAAATTATTACCGGCTTGATAACCGGACATTGTTCTTAAAAAAGCTTCTGTACAGAATGGGCTTAGTTAGCGAGCCCTCGTCTAGGAGATGTTAAAAATAGGACGAAACTAGGCTTCATGTAATATGCAGTTGTCTGAAGGGAGAACATTTCGGAAGAGATTTATTGGATCCTATGAGGGTACTTAAATTTCACCTGAGGCGGATAGTAGCTTTTATCGAAGACATATGACTAACAGAGTGGAACTGATAGATCTATTGGTGGTGGCACAAAGAGCACTGTGCTCAAGTGACTGGACTTACTGGCGTCCAACCCAAAGAACTAGAAGAAGAAGAGGAATCTTTATACAATTTCAGAAATTCAAAAACTATTCAATTAAGCAATAATACAACATTAAAATAACTTTAGCGTACGCTTAACAATTTTTTTTCAAGGCACTCTCATTCTATAAACCAAAAACTTAGAAACTCATACATAAACTTGATAGTTTTAATTTTTTTTTTCAAATCCAAAAAATAATAAACTTGTTTAGACAATACGTTACTTTGTATTTAAAGAATTTTGATCTATTTTCTTTAAGATTCCCGTTTTTGTCGCATTGCGTTCTCGATTATCCCTACATTTTCATGCTTAAAATAACGCTTTAATTTTAATGTGGGACAAAAAATGATATCGATAGTGTAGTCAACTCGAGTTGACATTAATTTATGTTTTACATCTTCTAGAGACACTGTACAATAAAACAGAGCGAATTCCCGTTTATATCTCAAAGTAAATTAGGGCATAAAACCGATTTAGTGTTGTTATTTGACGACGTGACTCTGGGAAACTTTACTGAAGTAAAAAAAAAGTATGACAACGTTATATATATATATATATATATATATATATATATATATATATATATATATATATATATAAGCTATGTATGTATATATGTAAAATTATTTATAATAGATTACAACATCCCAGCGACAAGAGACGACGCTCGCAGGGTGTCAAAGTTGTAAAACAAATAAATAATTTTTTTTCGTTTAGTCGGGTCGTGGTGATAGTGTCGCGTACAATGTAAACGGTGCTGAACATTATAGCGAGGCGTACCCTGAAGATAAAGACGGAGACAGAAGCAAATAAACAGACCTAATGTGTAATACAACACCGCTTTCAACAAACATAACAAACACAGCAGCCATTACAATCATTAACTCCAGTAGTATATAAAATACAGGCAAAGAATATGGATTCTCACAGATATACATGGACATTCATACTTATTCATTAAATAAATTAGTTTTTAATTATCTTTGAGATTGTTTAAAACAATTAATAGCTACTTCGTTTTCATATGGAATGAAATATTTCTCCAAAAGATTTTATTTAAAGGAGTTTTCTTCATAGTTGCAACACCTCTTCCAATTGGTGTCTTCCAATATACTATGTGACAGAAAAACGAATCAAGTTTTTTTTTGAAACATAATTTCGCGCAAATATTGTTGAGAATAATATTTTTTTTTGGATTAACTATCAGATACAGTAATCTGGCCTGAGGGGTAATAAGCAGAGAGCGGACTGAAGCGATTGAATGACCAATTGCCCCGATAAAACGTTGTGTATAGTATGTATAGTATGCATGTTATAACAGCCCCACTATTTGCTTGCGCTATTGCATTCGTCGAGCACATGTTGTTATTTCCGTCGTTATTGTGTCTATTCATTTATAAAATTCTATTTTACAGTGGCGTGTTTCTGATTTCGTTTCTTTCAGTGTTATTTGGTTACAACTTTTAGTATTTAAAAAAATCTATTTTATATTGTTATATTGTATATTTATCCTATAATTTTTTATAAATATGTATTAAGTTTAATTCACTACCTTATTTTTGGAGTAGTTTTCGTTTCTTCTTTTTAGTCCATTTCTTTCTGTTCTTAGTATTTCTCTTTATTTTCATTAACTATGGAGAATTCTCATAAAGGCAACCATGGTAGGATGGATTAGAGGCCATACAGATTGGTTGCATATTCGTAATGATACCGAGATATATAGCAGTGCCTGTTCATTAAGTTTAAACGTCCACAAAAGTGTAATGTGCAGAGACATGTTTCTTCGAAAACTCATCAAGATAACATGTGACCATATGCACCTGACACTTTTAACGAAGAACTGTGTGAAGCTTTCATGGCGGCCAATATCCCATTCAAAAAGCTTAACAATCCAGTCTTCAAGAGGTTTCTTACAAAATATACTGATCGTCATATACCAGATGAATCCACTTTACGTAAATACCACTTACCAAAATGTTATTTGAGAACCATTGAAAAAATACGAACCGACCTATTTGGACATTATCCTTGAGTAAGTGCAGACGAAACAACGGGTATAATGGGACGATATGTGTTAAATGTAGTTGTTGGTATTCTTTATCAGACAACTTCATACCAACCATACATAATTGCAACTAAAATATTGCTAGTCGTAAATTGTGAAACAGTTGCAGCAGTAATTGATCAATGTATTCATAATATTCTGTCATAGGATATCATCTATAAAGACAAGATGCTATTATTTTTGACTGATGCGGCAGCTTATATCTTAAAAACAGAAAAGTTATTATAGCAATCTTATCCCAAGATGCTACACGTTACCTGTGCAGCACATGCACTATACAGAGTATGCGAATACATCAGGGGTCATTTTCCAAATGTTGATAAGTTGGTTTCATCATTTTAAAGGACATTTCTCAAAGCTGAGACAAAATGTTGATGCCATATTTAGCAGAAATCCAGATTTGAATATATTATATCAATTCTGCACAGAGCCGATTGAAAAATCTATACATTCGAAATATGGCGCACTTTTGCAACATTTTAATCACGCACCCATCACCAGTTGTGATGTGGAACGGAAATTTTCTATTTCTAAAGACGTTTTAACATCTAAAAGAACTAATTTAACACAGGAACACCCTGAAAAAATTTTTAATTGTTTATAGTAATGTTTCACACTTTCAAAGTTTCACAGAAAATACATAGTTTTGAGTTTTGTTCTTTGTAAATTATTTTTATTTAAAATTCGATACGCAATTCGCTTGTCAGCATTACTTTTGTTTCAGCAGTAGTTGTTGCCGGTTGCCAAACCGTTTATTACATTCGCTCTGTTGTGCATTGACAGATACATATTAACTGCAGGCATGTGCCACTTATGCAGGTGGCCACACGTATCAAATTGTTCGAAACTCACGGATCGCTTACAGAAACAAACCTTTCCGCTTCCCTTCCGCTCTCTGGTAATAAGCAAAAATTTAATTGTTTTAAATTTTACATTATTGTTTTCAACTTCATTTACTTAATGAATTTATCTCGATTAGAAGAGAATACAGCAATATGTAAGAAGTATTGTGACCACTATTAAGCTTTTATTTTACTTTAAATTGTTGATTTATTCTATGCTATTGTAGTCAGTAGGGATGAAAATAAATGTGTATATTTATAATTTATTATTATTACTATTAAATAATAAATTTTTCAAAAAAGGAAAAACTTTTCTCCGAAACCGTTACTTTGCGGATCCATCTTTATTAGAACTTTTTTGTTTATTTTGGTTCATACTAATCCCTCCTTAAATATTTTCCACTCTTTTTTTAACACTCTGTATATTATCTATTAAATTAAAATTGTTTACTTTAGAATAATAAAGTTTAAATTGTAAACGGCGGATTATATTAAATGAAACATAATTACTTCTCTACTTAAGAAAATCTAATTTCTCCTAGTACGGTATATTACCTCATTTACGTCGCGGATAGTCTCCGATAATCCTTTTAAATCCAAAAAGGTAGAATTATTCATGGAGAGACTATAAGTTATTCTGCACGATTTCAGGTAATTAAAATAATTATTACTTTAAATATTAACGAAATAACAAGAATATTATTATGAAATAAATTAAACTAAAAAATCTAAATTGCCAACACAACAGCAAAAAGAAATTCCAGCCAAAATTTAATTAAATCCGTTCTCCTATTCAAATAAAACGATCCTAACACACGAAGATCACATTTAGATACAAATATTAACATGAATTATATATAACATAAACGTCTCATAGGAAAAAAAATCAATTATATCTTACTACGCATTTCCAAAAGATAAAGAAACCCACTACACACATTAACTTTTGATTAAATGACGTGGAAAATTAATTTTTTTAAAAAGTGCTGCGTCTGCCACGAAATAAATGTTCTCGAAAGTTTTAATTGAAATTATAGGTGGTCTGTGAAATAAAAAAAAAGAACGCGTTCATAAATTAAAAAGGCGACTAAAAATACTAGAAAATTTATTGTGCATTTCGGAGTGTTTGATATTGTTTATGTAACGTAGACAAGACATAACCTCTTAGATGGATGGAAAATATTATTTAATTTCAGGCGTAAATTATAAATGAAAATCAGTCATAATTTATTGTCAAGAATGGCTATAATACTTCAAAAAATTAAAGTAGAGAATATATTACTAATAACTAATAATAATCTTCAAAGAAGTAAATAGAATGTAAAGATGGAATCCCGGTTCGTTAGATTAATACTTACGTTCTTTTTTTCCCTGTTCGAGCTTGCCAGGCATTAATATCCGAAGATATGAACGACGAAAAATGAAAGATGTAACAACTAACGCTAATAATATTACTTCATAATAGATGTTTCGAATGTTTGGCAGGTTTCGGGAAAAGGCTTAAGACAGCGACTGGACCGCTCTCAGTAACGACTCGATTGGCCGTCTCCGTATTTAGACCGTCATAAACAGTACATAATTGGACTGTTTGTGTGTCAAAGGCGACAGTTACTGGTTTGCTTTGACAATCGACTCGAAATATATTCCTCTTCGTGTTTCATGAACGCAGTTAGATTTTTCGTGCGATGAAGAGCCTCGAAATAATTATTGTTCGGATGTGTTAACGGTAGCCTTATTTTCTTTTATGTTTGGGAGGAAGTTTTGCCTTCGGGAATAGTCGTATGTAAAATTAAACGTCGCGTATTCGTGGAAACGCATCGTGTTAATCTCTTTGGTTAGATATTTAGGATAGAATTTAAAATATTTTTTATCACCGTCTGCATCTTAATAGGTTGATGCATAAGAGTATAACTTCTAAAGGGTCTAAGTGCCAAAATGATAAAGTCGAGGAAATTCAAATTAAATGAATAAAAACATAAGTATGCACTTTAGGATTAATTCTTTATTTCTTTTATACATAATGCCAAACCAGAAGTTTGTAGCAACAAAATCAAAATTAAAATAAACACTTTTTCTTAGGTAAAAATAAAGATCCCCATGATTTTTCTATAAAGGAAGTCAACTGCCGACTGCAAGTTACTTTGAAAGGGTCCAAGTACCAACCCTATTTTTTTTAAATTCCGACTTATTGGAGCTGCTTCCCCGTTGAAACCCTGTTGTGTTCTCTCAATCAGAGTTTCATAAAAGGCTAGATGTTTCAGAGGTATATAGTCGAGCATATCTTGCAAATTCTTCAACTTTTCTTTTGATATTTTGTTTTTGCACACGAGTTGTTCAAGACTCATATCCTTGATGTCTTCTACTTTTCTTCCTTTTTTTATAACGTTGCAAACAGTCCAGTCTTGCACTTCACTAAACGATGTTTTTGTATACACTTTTCCAGGATTGTCTTTTGTGATTCGCATGCAGCACAACGATGATATATTTAGTTTTGTGGTATTTAACATATAGTCACTTGCTTTATCCAGATTTTTGAAGTCATGCTCTTCCATAGAAACCCCATTGAAAGGTTTTTCGTGACCAGCTTGTCTTATCATCTTTTCCAAATCGCAGGTACAAAATTTTTGGTAACTTTTTTCCTCTTTTCGATCTGGACGAAATCGCGGTCGCACAGAAAATAAGAGTGTCCACTTACCAGGAACTTATGCTCGATTTCCTCAAAAAAACCATTCGCCACAAGATAAATAAACATAAATAAGATCATGCGATTTTTGTTTTGTCCGATGCAGTTGTGGGACCAAACAACAAGTTTTTGTTTTAGAGCTACATTTTCTCTTTTTAGTACTTTTAACAACGCAGAAGCAAGAAGCGTTGCCCCCTCTGCCTGTAATGGAATCATACCATAAGCACATAAATGCATCACCAGTGTCTGACAGATGTACACACAGATTGTAACACGACAACTGCCTCCTAGTACATTGCCTCCGACTGTCTGCAGGATTCTCATAATGGCCATGGCTTCTATTTACAGGGACAACGTGAATGAGCCCAAGAAGGTAAGTACTTTGTTTCTTGTGATCATTTATTTTATAATAGTCATCAAACAGAAACCTTTCTTGTTCAATGGAAAGTAATTTGCATTTCTTATTACATTTGCACACCTAGAAAATAATTCAAAGAATGATTATTCCAACAGTCACAAAATGTTAATTTTAGGTTAGCTTACATTATTTTCTATTGGTTGCTTTCTCCCTTTTACAATTGCACCTTTATAAGTACTATACTGCTTGCCACACAGTCTTAATCTCCTTCTTTCATTTATAACACTCTCAGATTTTCTTTTGCGTCTTTTTTTTCTTCCAACACACCGTTGTTTTCCATGATGTTTCGCGTAAAGCAGCTGTTTAAAACAGTGTTTCCATAAATGGCACATAGACCCTTTATAACATTTACAGATCGCGTCACTTAGACCCAGCGCCTTCTATAAATGAATGGCATAACTATTATATTGATCTCAGGCACATAGACCCTTTCGATTTGTAATGGGGTATGGACATACTACCGTTTTCAATCAAAATCTCAATTTTCAAGATTTTGGCACTTAGACCCTTTAGATTATTATACTCTTCAATTATCAGACGTTTTACTGGCGTCTTGCAATATAATATTTTATAAATTTTTTAAAAGTTATTGGTAAAAATGTTTTTTGGTTATAAAAAAGCGTGTCTCATATTCGTCATGCAGCGCAGTATTTCGGGACCTCAACAAATTTATTGGCGAAGAAACAATTAGCGAAAGTCGATTTAGGGAATGGTTTGCCCGCTACAAATCTGGCGAAATTACCTTGGAAGATAAGGCAGGAAGAAGTCGACTATCGGACTTCGATCATCAGATACTTTTGGCAGCTGTGGAAGAGGACGAAAGCTTGACAACTGGAATGCTACACTCACGTCGCCGAGGTTCGGTGGAAAGAAATCTGGATGCGATTGAAAAAAATGTATTTTAAGGCTCATATTGCAATCCAATTTATGGTAACTTCTAAAAGTTCACTAACAAGTGCTAAGTAATTGTGAACTTTTCTGTTTCCTAGAAAATTTTGGGTCACATTTTTAAAATCATTCCAAGCAACACGCTTCAAGTCACTTAAGGTTATTTTTAAATTTTTTTAACTTGTAGAAGTTTAATTTGGGGTCCCACAAAATTCCCTTTTAAGTTTTGCATCCGAGATTTTGGAAAATTCTTGTTTGAGGTATTGGAATCCAATCTTTATCCATTGCTTTCACAAAATTTTTCATTAAACCTGATTTTATGTGTAATGGTGGTGGAAGTATTTTATCGGGTTCAACTAGTGACTTATTACTAGAGACCGGACACGAGAGGTTGATGACTCATCGCTAGGGTGAACTAATCCGGAGCGAAAGCAGAGGCGTGACTAACGAATTGGTTCCCGCGTGCCCCATCGCACATACGATTACTTAGTATGTTGTTCACGATCATCGTGTGTACACGTATAATAGCAGCAGGAAAGTGTATTCTGTGTATTTAATAATGTTGAAGGAGCGTACAGTAAAAAAACCGCTATCATCAAAGTTAGTCAACAGGTTTATTGAGAACCATCCTAGTTTATCTTACAATGGGGTAAATGTAAAATGTTTAGTGTGCAATATATATATAAACCATTTAACAAAATCAAATTTGCAACGCCACGTGCATAGCGCAAGACATAAAGATAGAGACACTGGTGCCGATACAGTATACGAAGTGTTCTTATTTGATTTGTGTACAATGATGGTTGTGTGTAATTTGCCGTTTACTTTGTTACGCAATGATTCGTTTATTTCATTTCTTGAAAAATATGACAATGTAGAATTACCGAGCTGCACCCACTTACGACGTTATTTAAAATCTGTTCGTGTACATTTAGAAAATAAAATTAAGGCTGATCTGAAAAATAAAAAAGTGTGGTTGAGTGTGGATGAAACAACTGATAGCAAAAAAAGATCTGTACTTAATGTTATGGTGCGTAAAATGGAACCAAATCAATCGCCATCCTCAATTTTATTAGCTAGCAGACAAATAGAAGACTGTACTGTACTGGTAATTACAAAAGTGGTGTTAAGTACATTGGAAAAATTTGATATTTCCAGAAATCAAATCCTAATGATTGTGACAGATGGTGTTTCGCATGCGGGAACCAATTCGTTAGTCACGCCTCTGCTTTAGCTCCGAATTGGTCCACTCTACTCATCGCCCACGAGCGCACTATTGAACATTTGCATTATTAAAGTTTTTAATTTTATTTATATAATTATACTTATAATAATAAGACGGGTATATATACAGCTGCAAAATACGAAAAACATTTTTATTTGTTCATTATGTAGTTCAAGTTGAGTAAAGGAGTATTAATATTTACTAGCAATACTTTCTCAAGGTTTTCTTCTCTAAAATTTGTTCTCTTTGAATGAAATACATCCTTGTAAATAGAAAACGTCCTTTCGACATCGCAACTGGTTATAGGTGCATACTGGAAATATTCTTTTATTTCCGCGTATTTTGCAGTTACATGTTGTGGCATTGTCCCCATACACAATTACCGCAATGTTATTAAATCTGAATTTCTATTAAACACTGCGTCTAACTTTTGCCGAATGCCGAAGGCATTCTAAGTCACTTGGAATACTTTTCAAATTATTAATAGCCACATCTAATGTCGTTAAACCATCATTTGTTTTGAGATTTCGATTTTCAAAATAAGTGATTAGTTTTGGCAAATTTACAGTGTTCCTGAAAAAAGTACAACTGATTTTTTAAATGTGGAATTTCTATTAGTTCCTTGCACTCAGAAATACTAAGAGCATCGTCATTTAAACATGTAAGGAAATTTTGTAAACTATCGAAATTCTCTGCATAAAAACTAGTAGTTTCCAACTGTGTTCCCCATCTAGTTATTACTGGAGAGGGAGGCAGTGACAAAGATGGCAGTTTTTCCCTGTAAGGAGCTACTCTCAATGGTGCTTTTCTGAAAACTTTTTTAAAAGCGGATACAAGTCTATCAATTTCTGGAAAGGTGTCTCTGATATATACACAGATTCTGTGTAGAGCATGTGCTACACAAGTAATATGCAGCATATTAGGATATGCTTCCTTTAATAGTCTGCCTGTTTTTAACATATATGCAGCACTGTCACTGACAAATAAAAGTATTTTTTCTTTGTACCTGTCGTCCGAATGAAGTATTTGGTGCATATTCTTGTAAATGATTTTAGCTACTGTTTCCGCATCAACTGTATTTATAATTTTTGTTGCTATTACATATGCCTTATATGGAATAATTGGATGTAGTACATCAGCTACAACATTTACCACACAGCGTCCTAATATATCGATCGACAGTTTCGTTGGCACTTATCCATAGGTACTGATTTGAAAGATGGCTTCTAATGCGTTCTACTACTTTCGTGTAGCACTTAGAAACATAATATTTGTGTAAGGTGGATTCATCAAAAAGATTTCGACCAGTATATTTTTGGAGAAATGTTTTGAAGGTGGGATTATTAAGTTTATTTAATGGAATATTTGCTGCCATTAAAGTTTCACAGAGTTCTTCGCTAAAATTGTCAAATTCAAACGGGACTAATTTCTGTGTATGTGTTTGCGATGCTAGTGACGTTTTACCTGCGATTCCTTGTAATTTTTTGACGATATTTTACAGATATTGCAATAAATTTCGGAATCACTGGCAATGGACATAGAATCAGTTTGACCCTTAATTTAACTCGTCATTGTTTCATGGTGCCATTCTCGACGTTGTTCCATATATCATATCTGAAAAAGTAACTTAAACAATGTTCTAGATCTAAATAAATGAAAATTAAAAATGTATGCGTAAGTTATTGAAACTTAACGAAATTCACTGGATACTTACGTCAAAATAATTGGGAGGAGTAGATTCGATGAAGCGATAATATTATAAAAATTACGAAGTATGTAATTAACAGTTAAAACAATGAAAAAAAAGCGATGTTATAGACTATTTATATGGTCCATCGTAATTTCGGCCTCTCGTGTCGGTCCCTACTTATAAATACTAGAATATAGACTACAAGGATGGAAACTGTTAGCTCCAGGCACACCTATTTCTGTGTACCGAAATTGTCAGAAAGAATCACAGTATTTGAAGTATTAAGTATGAAGTATGAGGTATTGTTACGCTTAGCATATAGAAATTTTAATTCATTTATTTAAATACACATATTCTTTCGTCTTTGAATATTTCGTTTCAAATTATATTATTAAACATAAGACATTTTTTTCATTTGAACAAACTGTACATATTCGTGTCCAAGAGAAAGTATTTCTTTTGTCATATATCTTGACCGAGATAAATTCTTCTAGATAAATTCCATATTTTAAATTGTTTTAATTTAATATTATTTACACCTTCTTTTACATGTCGTGTTTGATATCGTTAGGAAGCTTATGTCACGAGGGTTACTCTAATAACAATTATGACATCGTCAGACCACGTCTTCAGGTCGCGCTTTTAATTAACTATAATTCAAGATATCGATCCCCCTCTTCGATAGATCATAAACCGACCCTTCCTAGACATTTTCTTTCGATACGAACAACGATCAGGGCTTTTTCGCTAGTGCCTCCGAAGGTTGCACACACACCTCGTGCTGTCCAAGTCACGATGCTACCATGCCGTCCAGGTGTTCTTCCGCTTCTAAGGTAATTCTGTATTGTTCTATATATATTATTCTTTAAAGCGAATTCATATTAATTTAAACTAATTAATTTCTTATCCCACCGGCCAACACCGCTCTACATATACTTGTCCGAGTATATCTTCACACCACGTGGCCGCCAACTCAAGGTAACTGTGTTGTTCTATACAGAGATTCTTTTATATTCATCGTAATTAATTAACCCTTAATTTACTACTCCATTTAACGTTCGTTTCAGAGTATTTTTATGTGTTAATTTTAGTTACTTAATTGCCGCTCCTGGTGTACATATAGTACTTTGTTTTATTACTGTTTCACCTTTCCATTTCAGATATTTTATATTAATTTCTCGATTACTAATTTATCGCCCCTTGTGTATATATTACTAATTTAATGACCTTTACATACATCAACTTCTTTTATTTAAATATACGAATTTCAAATCCTTATTATGTAAATATAAATATACCAATTTAAGGACGCCGCTGTGTTTTATTTTATGTATTAAGTTGTTGTATATTTATTTTAATTAACCACCAGCACGCACGTCCTGGACCTTTGATGACACTTCACCAACACCACAAATTATTGTATTACAAAATAACTAAAATATTATTTTATTATTTATCTTAGAATAATTTCATTATTATTATACCTAACCACCCCCCCTATTTGTAATAGTATGAAGTATGAAATATGAAGTATGAAGTATGAAGTATAAAGTATAAAATATGAGGTATGAAGTATGAAGTATGAATAATGACGTATGAAGTATGAAGTATGAAATATGAAGTATGAAGCATATGAAGTATGAAGTATATTCTTTTATCCAGGAATATACTGAGCCCTGACTGGCCAGTCTTTAACAATGTAGTGTCCCACTCATACAGAAAACAGTAATTCTTTGTATACCCTAGATGTAAACCGAGTAGAATTGCTAAAACTTTGAGGTCTACGCTGATATAACTTTTGTACATTTTGTAATTAATTCTGTTTAGAAGAAAAGTCATATCTTCATACGTTTCTTTTAAGTGGATTGCGCGGCCAACGGGCATGGATGGATAAACGTTTCCTATATAAAGAATGACAGCTTTCAAACTCAGTTTTGAAGCATTAATAAAAAGACGCCATTTTCCGGGATGATATTGGTGACTTAGTGCCAATATCATATTGTCAACATTATTGCAGTATGAAAGACTCATTGGTTGACGATTACGATACACATAAATAGGTGTGCCTGGAGTTAACAGTTTCCATCCTTGGAATCTATATCCTAGTATTTTTGCTTTAGTTTTCACAAACTCAGGTCTCGAATAAGGTCATAATTGATTTATTAGGTATGGTTCGGCTTCCTCAGATGGCAAATGTTCATCATCGCTGGTCAATAACTTGACAGTTGTTTCTTCTGGTTCTGTAACATCATATTCTTCACTCGAAATACCTATTAATCTTGGTTCTGGCAAGGCTTCGGAATGAGGTACTGGAAGAGTAGCAGAGGGCAGACTAGATAACTAATGTTTTTCTTATTTTTCTTGGAATACCTGAAAGTTTCCGTGCAGTAAAAGTAGCATTCAGTCACGTCAAATCATAGGTCTTCTAAATGGCAAAGCGCTTTTCTTACAGTTTGACCAGCCCCTCAGAGTAACAACACAGCATGTGCAGTAAATGTCAGGAGCCAATGGCTTGTCCTGATGTTTAATAGTTAAGCCAAAATAGTGAAAATATAACTTTTCTATTAAAGGTGTAATATTCCGCTGGTGTGTAGTGAATTCTCCACATACATAATAGAAAAAAATTGGATTATTAATACACGTACGCAACATTATGAAATAAAAAGACAATCAACTATCTCAAACCGATTTACATTGAATCGAAAGAGCCACATAGATATATATCTACTAATTCTGAATTTGATTGGTTCCAGAGCAAAAATGGACGTTGTTTAAGTGCTCTGACGTAGGAAACATCCAATGATATCATCAAACATGTCCATTCAATATTCGACAGAGCAATATTTTTAGTAGTATCTTCTTCTTCTTCTTCTTCTTCTTCTTCTCTTCTTCTCTGTTTTGGGTTGGACGCACCACGTCCAGGCACTTGAGCACACTGCTCTTTATGCTATCCCCAATAGATCTCTCAGTTCCACTCTGTTAGTCTTGTATCCTTGATAAAAGCCACTATCCTCTTCAGGGGAAGTTTGAGTACACTCGAAGGATCCAATAGATCTCTCCCGAAATATTTCTGTCTGAGTTCCTTCAGTTCCTCACACGTGCATATTACGTGAAGGCTAGTTTCCTCCTGTTTTTCACATCTCCTACACCAGGGCTCGCTAACCAAGCCCATGCTGTACAAATGCTTCCTTAAAGGACAATGTCCGGTTATTAACCCGGTAATTATTTTAATTTCTTTTTTGCTACTACGAATTAGGTTGGCTGAAAACTTTCCGTCCAGCTCCCTTAGTAGTGTTTTGGTATGGAATTGACCTCCGTTAACCTCCATTTATTTTTATGTTCTTTTTCTAGCCATAACCAGATCTCCCTTTTAGCGGAATCCTATGTGATTCCACATATAGGTTCTGGTCCTATGAAGTTCCTTTTAGTACCTTCTTTGGCCAGTTTGTCGGCTCATTGCCTTTAATTCCCTCATGTCCTGGCACCCATATCAGCGACACTGTATCATCTTGTGCCAGGTTATTGAGGACCTGTTTACAATATTTCACCAGCTTAGACCTGGTAGATGGGTTCATAATGGCTTTAATAGCCGCCTGACTATCAGTCATTATGTTAATTTTTTTGCTTGCGCAGCCGGCTTCCCGAATTTCATCGGCGCAGGCTGCGACTGCTAACAATTCGGCCTGGAAAATCGTAGTATGTTTCCCCAGACATATCGATATCTTCCTTTTAGGGTACATTCCGCATATGCCTGCACCTGCCCCCTGACTAGATTGTGATCCATCAGTGTACCAGGTGCCGGCACCACAATCGATAGAGCGACTTTTTGGCCTGTTCCCTGGTCGGTATAAGTATGTTCAGCTTAGCTGTAAACATAATTTCAGGTGCCATACTGTCCACCGGCAATTGAAATATCGGCTCTTCCATTATAGTTCCTGTGATATCTGTATGGCTCCCTACAAACATATTAGGACACCATACGTCATTGGCCTTCAGCCTCAGTATCGCAGCCATTGCCTCCGCCTTTATAAATAGTTCCAGCGGAGGGAGATCCACGATGGCCTCCATGGAAGCGGTTCCCGTGCTGTTCATAGCTCCCGTGATTCCCAACAGGACCTGTCGCTGGAGAGTCGTGAGGAGCTCCTCCGACGATGTCCGCTCAGTCCTCCTCCACCAGACAACTGCTCCATAGGTAATCGTTGGTCTTATTACTGCTGTGTACAACCTGTGTACCACATTTGGTTTTAGTCCCCAGGTCTTGCCAACAGCTCTTCTGCATCTCCAGAAGAGCTGCGCCTCCCTGTCTGCCACTTTGACTAGGTGTCTGCTCCAATTCAGTTTCGCATAAAGTGTTATGCCTCGATACTTCACTTCATTGGTTAGTTCTAACTCTTGTCCAAACAGCCGTACGCTGCCCAGATCATTTAGTTTTCTCATGTTGGTAAAGGCTACCAACTTGGTTTTTTGAGGATTGACAGTTAATCCCTCCTCAAGGCATCTTTCTACAATTCGCAGAGCATTTCGCATGATGCTCGCCACTGTCCCCGGGAATTTCCCCTGGGACACTATGACAATGTCATCGGCTAACCCCTGCGTCCATATTCCCTGGTCATTTAATACCCTGAGGAGATTATCCACTACTAGACTCCATAGTAGCGGTGACAATACGCCTCCTTGAGGACACCCTTTTGTGGTATCTTTCTTATATAAAAGTAAAATTTAATGCGTTTTTTTGAAAAAATTGAGATACTCTCGTGTACTGGTCTTTGTGACGAGCACACGTACCTATCTGACTATAAGAAAACATACGACGATAACCGTCAAAGCGAACCCGGAAGCAATGGCCGGACGACACAGCATCACAAAACTCAAGCTGAACCCCAGCTTCACACATCGTTTGAATGCACAAGTACTCTCGGAATGCCAGAAAATAGTCGACACTCCCACTGATGAAACAACTACCCAAGCAATTCTACGGCTCATGCCGCAAGTGTTCTTGGTAGACTCGAATGAACCAACGGTAGAACTACAGCAAACGGAAAATATTCACGAACCACCCAAAGAAGTAAAATCGCCGGCGAAACAGAACAACGTCCAACCGGAACAGGAAAGTGAAAACCAAGCCTGCAACAGATTCACATACCCGAAAAAGACAGCAAAAAAACAGAAAACAGAGCATGTGACCGCTCCCATTCAAGTAAACAACTCGTACAGTGCCCTCGAAAACAAAACAGAGGAAAAAATGAAAGAAGACACAACTGAATTCACCACACAACCGTCAACATCAGGCAGCACTCCCAAGGTAAGTGACAAACCAAACACTACACAAAACACAAACACTGTAACACACAAAACAAAACACCGATCATAGTCGCAGAGAAAGACAAATGGTCACAAATACGACAACTACTTAAGACAGACAACATCAAGCCCGTACAAAGCAAACTTGTTAAACCAGGAATACACATCGAACCAAAAACTGACGATGACTACCGCACAATTAAACACATACTTAACACAGAACTCATACAATTTTACACGTTTCAATTACAAAGCGAAAAGACACTAAAGGTAGTTATGCGAGGCATCCCTACCTTTATCACCGACACTGACATTACAGACGACCTGACTGACCAAGGCTACCCGCCACTAAAAATAAAACGTATGAATGGAAAACACGGCAAACCCACACCACTTGTACTAATCGAATTGACGAGACAATATAAATTAATTTATAACATACACGACTGCTGCGGACTTACGATTAAAATCGAACCACTTAACACACGGACAGACATAATACAATGTCACAAATGTCAGACTTTTGGACACCAACAAAGACACTGTAACGTACACTACAAATGCATGAAATGCGGCTACTGACACACAATACACCTATGCACAAATCCAAAAACAACACCACCAAAGTGTGCAAACTGCGGTGGTCCCCCTATCTAGATTCCTCAACTGCCCTAACAACCCGAAAACCCTGACAACAAAACCATTCCAAATTACATCCCAGCACTCCCAACAACAAACCCCTGGGCGCAAAAACGAAACAACACAACACCAAACACAACTGACGAACTCGCACTTGCCCTAGGCAAAGTGCTAATCACACTTCACTCCACAAACGCAACAACACAACAGATACACGACTTCGTAATTCAAACAAAGAAAATAATAACACTTTACAACAACAAACAGTAAACACATACAAATTAATACATGACTCAACGCAAAAAACGACGAACACACAGACACACACTCAACACACGACCGCACAAAACACACAACACACACGATTAATAATTATTAATCAGACACAAACACTCACAACCCTGGGAAACACGAAATAATGGAGTGGAATCATCGAAGCTTACTTCGACCGCAAATCAACAAATCATCCATGTCACGAACAAAACACTCACGATTCGAAACAAAGAACTAAGTTCATTTCGAGAAAAAATCCATTCCAAGAAGAAGAGAAGAGTTTTGAAAAAACTATTTAAGAAAATATCTAAAAATCCTGACGTGATGGAGCAAATTTTAAATCAGATTCAGAATCAGCATGACAAAAGACAAACAGCACGTATTGTTGTAAAGAAAGCTATGTTGGCCAATGTTATTTAACCTTCCTAGTATTAGATTTATGTTTAATATTACCAAGAAAATATTTAATGTAAATGAGATTTAAGTAAAACCCTTATACTAATTTCCAGTATATATTACACTTTATTATATATATTAATAAATAGATGACATGTTTCGCTACGATGTAGCTTCTTCGGATCTTATATTACTACTGAACACGCTCTGCACAAATCTATGGCTTTTTTCTAAACTATTTCAATGGGTTGCACTTGTCTACATTAGAATCGTCTCTTAACGATATATCGTCTAAAATTATTGTTATTTTAATATTTAATGAAATCAGTTTAAAAGTGGGGAATTATTAAGGTCTAATTGGTCATTTAACAATATATCTGCATATTTAAGTTTATTTATTTCTAAGGATTCCAGTAAATTTAACTTTAATCCTTTTTGTTGTGACTGTAAAATTTCGAAATCTTTATTGAAACTATGATTAATTGGAATCTGTCTTTTTGTTAATAAAACTTTTAAAATGTTCCTGTATTCTTTTCTCAAAGCTCCTACCAGTTTGGCCTATGTATGTTTTAGGGCACTCTTTACATGTTAGTTTGTATACTCCGGATTTATTACTTTTGCTTGTCTTGGATTTATTATTTTTTATGAATTTCCCTAAAGAATTATTAGTTTTATAAGCTACATTTATATCTGTTTTTCGTAAATTTTTTCCTATTTTTTCACTTATCGGTCCTATGTATGTTAATAATTTATAATTGCTTGGTTTATCTTTTATTATTGGGTACACATTTTCTATTGCTTTCCTATATTTCTTTTTTCTTAAAATTGTATCTACTATATTTGGGTTATATCCACTATTTTGCGCTATTTGTTTAATGATATTTAATTCTTTAAAGAAGTTTTCATTATTTAAAGGTACTGATATTAATCTGTGTATCATACAATGGAATGATGCTAGTTTATGACTAACCGGGTGACAGGAATTATTGTGAATGATAACATCTGTGTGTGAGGGTTTGTGATATATTGAAAAAACATGTTTATTATTTTGTCTAGAAATTGTAAGGTCCAAGAAGTTTATACTTTGATCTGATTCTTTTTCTATTGTGAACTTAATGTTTTGGTGTAGATTATTATGTGTTCAAAAAATTGGTTTAATTGTCTATCTGTGCCTCTGAAACAAGCTAATTTCAGAGACACAGATAGACAATTAAACCAATTTTTTGAACACATAAATAATCTACACCAAAACATTAAGTTCACAATAGAAAAAGAATCAGATCAAAGTATAAACTTCTTGGACCTTACAATTTCTAGACAAAATAATAAACATGTCTTTTCAATATATCACAAACCCTCACACACAGATGTTATCATTCACAATAATTCCTGTCACCCGGTTAGTCATAAACTAGCATCATTCCATTGTATGATACACAGATTAATATCAGTACCTTTAAATAATGAAAACTTCTTTAAAGAATTAAATATCCTTAAACAAATAGCGCAAAATAATGGATATAACCCAAATATAGTAGATACAATTTTAAGAACAAAGAAATATAGGAAAGCAATAGAAAATGTGTACCCAATAATAAAAGATAAACCAAGCAATTATAAATTATTAACATACATAGGACCGATAAGTGAAAAAATAGGAAAAATTTTACGAAAAACAGATATAAATGTAGCTTATAAAACTAATAATTCTTTAGGGAAATTCATCAAAAATAATAAATCCAAGACAAGCAAAAGTAATAAATCCGGAGTATACAAACTAACATGTAAAGAGTGCCCTAAACATACATAGGCCAAACTGGTAGGAGCTTTGAGAAAAGAATACAGGAACATTTTAAAAGTTTTATTAACAAAAAGACAGATTCCAATTATGCACTTCATTTGTTGGAAAATAATCATAGTTTCAATAAAGATTTCGAAATTTTACAGTCACAACAAAAAGGATTAAAGTTAAGTTTACTGGAATCCTTAGAAATAAATAAACTTAAATATGCAGATATATTGTTGAATGACCAATTAGACCTTAATAATCCCCCACTTTTAAACTGGTTTCATTAAATATTAAAATAACAATAATTTTAGACGATATATCGGTAAGAGACGATTCTAATGTAGACAAGTGCAACCCATTGAAATAGTTTAGAAAAAAGCCATACATTTGTGAAGAGCGTGTTCAGTAGTAATATAAGATCCGAAGAAGCTACATCGTAGCGAAACATGTCATCTATTTATTAATATATATAATAAAGTGTAATATATACTGGAAATTAGTATAAGTGTTTTACTTAAATCCCATTTACATATAATGGATTTCCAGCAAGTATCGGCCGAATCAATTAAAAATATTTAATGTACAATAAAGCATTGATTGTAAGACGATGACATGACGAAACCCGAAAGAAGCAACTGAAAAAACTCAAACGAAAGCGTTTCTAGAAGAAAAATGTAATGTGTCTTAATATTGAACGTCGTGGAACACCAGTTTTCATAGCTATTTGATTTATTTCTTAGAATTATTTAGTAACAGCGTCATCGAGTTTTATAAACCAATATAGGAGATAAATAGGCGATAATGCATAATCATCAACAACGACATTAAAAAAAAACACTAAATATGTTAAACAATATTGAATGTCTATTATAAGGACAAATCGTTTTTATGTGCTGGATATCAATTACGATTGATTGCATTACATAATTACAATTGCCTCGCTCTCTAGTACTGAACAAAGACAGACAAGCACTTAGAAAGGAACATAATACGAATCATGAATCACAATTTAATTCCAATAAACAGGTCATTATAAATACTAGCATTACTTCAGGCTAATACTATATATACGTAACCAGTTCTAATGGTGGTACGCTTTTGATGTAAGCAATGCACATAACACGTATTGAGACGAGATGTATATCGTGCAGTTTGAAAATCTTCAGAAACGCATCCATAACGTATTCCCTGTCTGTGATCGTAAAGTCGACAGACACGAGGAAAATATAAATCGGCCCAGTGACTTTTACTACCATTCTCTCTACTATACACAAGCAACACTATTATATAGTTCATAAAGTACAAGCGGGCGCACTTAAGTTATTATATGCTGCCGCAGAATGCATTTTTGTTGTTGCTACGTAGTCCGCACTGAAATTTAAGTTTTTTACGTTGTTACAGCGTTAAAACTCGAAACAGTAGATGGTCGAGTTATTAGTGGGAATAGCAGAGAGGAGGGCTTCCGTCTCAGTAGCGAGTCAGTTTTAACGAATTTGAAAAAAAAAGTTTTTTAAAAGCGATATGAGAATCTATACAGACTGGAGATACAAGGAGTGTTCAAATTAACCTTTAACTACAGACAAGTTGTTGCCGAGACGCAAGCACAGACACCCGGTAAATTCTACCGGCTTTTTTCTACCACTATTAACAAGTTAAAAAAAAAGAAATTATATAAAAAAGCCTCTAGAAAATGTTTTTTGGTGTATCTAAATTTGCAATTTGGGTATTTCAAATGACTTTTAATCATACAACAAAGAACGTTTATAAAAAATATATTTCACCTCAAATTTTAACATGGAATGAGGTGTATACCGTGTGTCCCAATTTCGATGCTCACCATTGGTATTTCGGTTATTAGAAGATATAGAACAACGGTTAAATTGGGAATGTTTTGCAGAATTCAATACTCGCGGCAAATCTCATTTCAAATTTGACCTAACTTTTTAAATTTTTAAAATATTTTGAAAAATCAAAAATTTGCCGATTTCGTTATTCCTCAATAACTCGATAACGCTTAGTCTGACCTCTTTTAAAGTTTTACATTGTTCAGACACTTTTTTAAAACAACTTTTGTTTTTCATATGGCGGCCATATTGGATTTTGGGTTTGTTAGGTAGTCCTCAAAATGTGCTTTTCAACGATGTATAACATGCCTGAAAAATTTTTATTTATAAGGAAAATATTAATAAAAACGTAAATTAATCTTTAATATGAAATTAGTAGGCTGAAAAATTAAACACCAATGTCAAATGAAAGTGAAAAGATATTCTAAGTATAGCAAACGCCAATTAAGTTGGCGCGAGGAGGGGTAAGTTCGCGCAGGATTAAGAGTAGTGGGGAGATTTGTATTTGGTTTTACATCAGTCAGATAATTCTAACCTCTGAGCGTGTATCACTAGCAAAGACATTATGTTCCGTCAAACGTCAATGACAAATGTATTCTGACAATGAAACAAAACGATAACCTGTCAAAGTACAATTAGTGCTGCAGAGATAAGTTAATTAAAACTACTTGTAGTTAGTGATAAGTAATTATTGTCAAGTATTAAGATTTATAAGTATTGATAATGGCACATACATATTCAAACGAAGAAAAAGTTGATATGTTGGAAGTGTATTTCAAAGCAAATAGAAACGCTAAAAATGCGTGCACGAGTTATGCAGAGCGTTTTCCAGAAAGACAACAGCCACACAGGACAATTTTTAGAAGACTAGTTAGCAAATTAAAAAACTTTGGAAGCTTCGAACAAAAACGAGCTAACTATGAAGTTAATGATGCTGATACACGTCTAAATAATATTTTGCAGAACGTTAGGAACAATCCCAGCACATCAGTTCGTCGTGTGACACGAGAAACAGGGATTTCAAAATCTACTGTTCACAGAACCTTGACGAAAAACAAGTATCACCCTTACAAACCAACAATTGTACAAGGTTTGAGTGATAATGACAATCTCCAACGATTACAGTTTAGCAAGTGGTACCTTCAAAAATGTGAATATAACGCTAATTTTCCTAGGAAAATACTATGGACAGATGAAACACGATTTACCAATTGTGGAGTGTTCAATAGGAATAACTATCATCATTGGTCTACTGAAAATCCACATTTGGTAAATCAAAGAAGATTTCAAGTTCGATTTGGTTTTAATGTCTGGTGCGGTTTAATTGGTATGACATTTTGTTAACATTTTTTTTGTTTTTTAAACTCTTTTTTTCGTTTTAGATAATCAGTTAATAGGTCCTTTCATCTTTGATTACAATTTAACTGGTAACAGATATTTGGAGCTACTAACAAACGAGATAATGCCTGCTTTGAGGCAAATTATTAATCCCGAGAACATGCAAAACATCTGGTTCCAGCAAGATGGTTGCCCGGCCCATAACACTCGTAACGTGCAACATTTTTTGAGAGAAAACTTTAATGAGAGAGTGATTTCAAATATTGAACCCGTGCAATGGCCTGCGAGATCACCCGACTTTACCCCGCTTGACTTTTATTTATGGGGTACCACTAAAAACGAAGTATTTGATTTTGAACCGCCAGAAACTCGGGAAATTTTAGAACAAAGAGTACTAGATGTGCTACGATCAGTAAACGGAAACACGCTACGTAGAGTTTGTAACTCTACTCGAACAAGGTGTCAAAATTGTGTGGAACAGAATGGTCGTCATATTGAACAATTTCTTTAAGTGAATGTGAACTTTAACTTCTGTATCTTTACTTTTTATTTCTATAATTTTTTTATCGTTTCGTTTGTTTACAGTATTACTTAGAATATCTTTTCACTTTCATTTGACATTGGTGTTTAATTTTTCAGCCTACTAATTTCATATTAAAGATTAATTTACGTTTTTATTAATATTTTCCTTATAAATAAAAATTTTTCAGGCATGTTATACATCGTTGAAAAGCTGATTTTGAGGACTACCTAACAAACTCAAAATCCAATATGACCGCCATATGAAAAACAAAAGATAGTGGTAATAACTTAAAAACAAATGACAATCGTGGGTTTCTGTTTGTATCAAATAATTTGTTTTAAAAAAGTGTCTGAACAATGTAAAACTTTAAAAGAGGTCAGACTAAGCGTTATCGAGTTATTGAGGAATAACGAAATCGGCAAATTTTTGATTTTTCAAAATATTTTAAAAATTTAAAAAGTTAGGTCAAATTTGAAATAAGATTTGCCGCGAGTATTGAATTCTGCAAAACATTCCCCATTTAACCGTTGTTCTATATCTTCTAATAACCGAGATACCAATGGTGAGCATCGAAATTGGGACACACGGTATACAATATATATAAAATTTCTCAAAAAAAAAAAAATAAACTCAACTCTTTTTTATAAAGGAACCTATAAAGGAAACTGTAATAACGAAAATAAAAGTAATTTCAAGTTAAAAAGTTCATATCGAAAAAATCCAACAGGAGGTAATGTAGCACAAAATTTTATGTGGTACAATCTTTGCAAATCCTCTCGGTGCACTGTAAACATATAGGTGCCTTACATATCAAACATATGTGGGTGGTTTTTCTTTCTTTCTTGGCCGGGCATTTTCTGCACGTGGTTCGTTTAGGAGGTTGACCAATTTCAAATGGGTATTCTTCATCCAATTTTAGAATCCGTCTTATACATAGTTTAACTTCTCGGCATATACATATATTATAGAATCTACGTTTCATTTGAGGAGTTACCAACAACATTCCTAATTGTTTTCCAAACTCGTAACGAAGCATTGTTTTATTGTCCCTGTAAGCTTGGTGAGCAATATATGAATTAACAGATGCTATATCCAATAATCTAAGGAATATAGCTAGAGGCCAGCGGCGAGTCCTGCGACTACAACAGTAAACGCTGCATTTTTGGTCGAGACTATCGACCCCTCCTTTTGTTTGATTATAATAATTTATAATTTCTGGCTTACCAGTTTCAGCATCATTATATTCGTTGTGATGCATGGAGGAGATCAATAATACGGACTTATTCTTTTTTGGTATGTATGATAATAATGTCATGTCACTAGTATATCCATATAAACTAGTACCGACATCTTTTTTTCTGTTGGGCAAAAATGCAGGAGGTATTTCACCTTTATCTTTTTAAGAGTTCCCACATAAGTAAGCTTTTTACTCTTCAGAACATTTACTAGTTCTATTGAAGAGAACCAATTGTCGGTTTTACATTCCTATTTGTATTTGAGATTGGCTGGGTAAGCCTTAATACGGCTTGTGTGGGTTTTGAATATTTATTTTCCTCTTCACTCAAACCATTACCGTCAGAGTTCTTTCCACAATATATATAGGAATTGTATAAATATCCTGTTCTGGCATCTGTCAGAGCCATAAGTTTGAGACCATACTTAGCCGGTTTGTTTGGCATAAACATCTTGAACTTGCATCTGCTGCGAAAAGCAATTAGCATCTCATCCACACAAGCATTACTCCAATGCTGTACCTAGATTGACAATTTACTATAAATGCATTAAAAATTTCATTAATAGCTGCTAGGTGATCGATTTTTTTCCGTTCATTTCTAGATTCAGCATCATCAAATCTTAGACACGTAATAATGATGGTGAATCGATTTACATTCATTACAGATCGAAAGATATCTCGACCAGATCCATCAGTGGCAAAAATGGATCGTATATCCTCGTGATTGGATTTAAAAATTGAGGATAGAATTAGTAATCCTAGAAAAGTTCGTAGTTCTATTATATCTAAATCACGCTGATCAGAATTATTTTCATATTTTTTGTATTTCAGTCTCATCTTTGCAAGACGAGCATTAGATGAAAGTAGAATCACATTTAAAATATGATCATCAAAGAAAAGATTCCACACATCTTCAGGATTAGCCGTGTAGATATTGTTAGTCTTTACATATGGGCATTTTACAACAATATTCTGTTGTAAGGTACGCGTATTCCTAGGCACTGGTGAAGTTTTAGACCATTTAAAACGATTCCTACCATAATAATAATTATTGTTAGCATCTGTATTGGACGCCTCAGATAACCTTACATTTTCTTCCTCCTCCTCTTGGTTTAGTTCAACCTCCGATTCACTTTCATGATCCGACGGAATGTACTCTTCATCTGATTCTATATCGTCAGAATTCACTTCTGCCGCCCATTTCAACAAGGTCTCTTCAAAATTCACATCTCCGTACCTTACTCTCTTTAAGGGTCCTGGATTTTCTTGTGTAGACATTTTAGCGACTAAAATATTACACAAAATCAGTAAATTAAAATATAAACATAATAACATAAATACATACCTCCGGTAATTTTTACCGGTTACAATCTTCAAATAATACTATTACTCTATTTAGAATCAAATGACGCGCTCACCTCGGCAGTCTAGTCAAAACTGACCACTAGGAAGGTACATAGACGCATAGATCTGTAAGTGACGGAAATCGCCGAAACTTGACGAATAGGAAACGCTCGAAGGTAATATTTACCGGGGATCTGTAGTTAAGGGTTAAAATTATAATTCAATAATTGTAGCGAAATTAACTGAAATTACATTACATCATTATTCAATATCGCCATCATTCAGGAAGATTCCATATTCCCTGAGAAAAAAATCTGGTGACCGTTCTGGAACAATTCTTCATTAGAATAGAACTCCCTTCCCCCAAAGAAATGATCCAAACAGTAGGGACGGGATTTATTCTGCAAGAAACGAAGAGATTCCTGGTTTTATTACTGTTTTCTTAAGTATTTGGGATTGGACGTTACAAACTTATAGTTTCAATGTCAAATAATAAATGTCATTATGTGGAAGTGGCTAAAGTACCAACCCAATTTCACAGTCTACTCCAATTATGAATTTTTTCGATGGCTCGTTAATTTTAAACGTTTGCTCAAAATTATCAATAGTAATATCACAAGAGAGTGAGAATATATTGAAAATAATTCGACAAATTTTCGAAAACTTGTTGCTAGGGAATAGACACGAGGGCTCGAGTGGCTATACCCGAATGGCAACAAGTTTGAGAAAGACTGGAGAATTATTTTCTAATTATTTCTCACTCTCGAGTGGTATTCAAAAGATTATTTTTTAATGTTTAAATAAAAAATACAGCATAAAAATACAACTTTTCAATATTATTTCTGTACATTTACAAAATTAATTAGTGTTAAAAGTTTGTAAGTGAAATACACAATTATTGTAAATGTTTTGTCCGTGAGTGGTGGATTTTGCAACATTCTTCTGTTCTGTTGTGTTAAAAGTTATAACTTCTCCCTTGTCTCTTAGGTTATTAATCAAACTTGAATGATGTTCATTATTCAACTGCAGGTACGGTTTTTTTATTATTTCCTGCTCGTTAACACCTGCTTTCGCTAGATGAGACACTGCACTTGACCTTGAAGAATGGTTCGTAATTTTTATTTTTTTATTGTCCAGCCCAATCATGTCCGCCGATTCTTTCATCCACTTCGACATTATGTTCACCCCCAACGGCATATTTTTGTACCATCCTGAAGAAGACGGTTTATCCCAAGCAATGTTTACTGTTACAAAAAAGTCTGTCAGTTTTTATATGTTCGTTGCTCTTGCTTAGCAATTTCTTGAGCAATCGGACAGGACACGCATCAGGCTTTTCAGTATTTGGTATTAACCATTTACTATCAGTCAACTTTTGTGCCCCACCTTGCGCTGTTTTAGAGAAAACCGGATTATACTCTACTCTTCCAGTGGCCAAACCAGCATTGTCTGTTTATTCTTGAAAATAATGCACTAAACATTGATAACCTTCTCCCCCACGCCATACTAACTCATATGAAGCAATGTGATAAAAGCGTTTTTGCAAACCGAAGGGTGTCTCCTCGTCGTAGCGTTTTATTATTTCCATGATTTGTTCATTAGTTAGAATTGCAGAACTTTGCTTCCTTTTTTCTGGGACCTGTTGTAATATCTTACGTTTTGTATTTCTGGCTTCTCTCGCAGATTTAAATTCGATATCTTTAAAGGGGTCTAATTTTCTACTAAATTCGTTGTAGTACAACTCTTGCATTAATTTGGCGGTTTTATTCCACATTGTTTTAATAACGGCTTCTTTGTAATCTTCTCCATTGCACCTTTTCATATTAAATCCCTAGTCTTTCAAATTGTTTGCCAGTTTTGTGACAGGTGTATTTCCTTCTAATTTGTAACCCCGTTCGTCGCAGAATGATTGGAATTGTTTGTATTTTTGCACGAATTTTCTTTAATCTGTGCGTTTATATCTTCCACTGATGATGAACTAAATCGCTTATGGTTCATTGCTTCCAATTTGCAATAATACTGGTGACAGGTGTCAAAACTAGAAAATACGTTGTCGACAAACAGAAACAAAATACTAGAAAATATTCTCGGGAGAATAATGTACTAAGATTATTCTCAGTTATAATATCACAAGAGCATAGAAAATAATCGATTATATATCCGAGTCACGAGACGTATTCTGCGAAACACCACGAGAGCGTAGCTCGAGTGGTGTTTTAAGGATATACGTCGAGTGAAGAGGTTATATAGGTAATCGATTATTTTCGTTTGCTCGAGTGGTATTCGTTACGATTATATCACGAATTAACTAACGAAATTTTTTTATTGGTTGAAATTAAAAGTACAATTATTATAATAAATATTTGTTGTATTATCTTTAGAAGTTGAATTTGAGGTGCTGGTGATGGTAGAGTTGGCAGAATCTTGTTTATTTCTCGGTGCCGTCTGCACGTTTCATGTTGAATTCCCAATCTTTCAAAATACTTGCTAATTGTTCGTCAGAAGTTTGAGCACAAAGTTTATAATTTCGCTGTTCACAAAATTCGGTGAACTGTTTCCAAACATATTTATTTGTTTTAACGGTATTTTGCGGTGTCAAATTTTCAATTTCTTTATCTATTTCGGTCCCCCAGCTTATACCAAAGCGTTCCATGTCGAAAAAATTAAAAAAAACCTTATGAAAATTGCTGAATATATTTTTGACGTTTATCAACAAACTTCAAAATACTTGTTACCATGACAAAATTCATATTGTTGGAGGAAGCGAAACACCAAAACGGTTATATCACGTCGTCAAGAGTATAAAATTATTAAAAACTAATCTTTGTAATAAATTAAGCAACTGAAGAAATATGTTAATGTTAAAAGACAAAATAATGAAACCATTCTTAATTTATTGTATTACCAATGTACAGTCGCGAGCGCAGAAAACGGTACACTTATTTTATTTAGATAGTGTCTATCTTTAAATGACCGTCAATGACAGTTCTAAAGTTATATGTCTGAGTTTAGGTTATTGCATTCTAATCAAAACTTCCTACATACTTATTATAACTTTACTAAATATTTTGTAAAATGGTTTAAAACATCACCACAATGGAAATATTTACAATTAGGTACACCGACTTTCATTTTATATTAATATTTCATTATAGCTCCATTTCCAGTAATAACTAACTACAGTCTATGTGGTATAGATTCATATAGCCTGTCAATATAATCGTTTGATATTTCTTCCCATGCTGTGTTCACGATTTACAATAGCTCACTTTTATTTTGAGGTCGGACGTGTTGCTTTTGAATGTTCTTCATTATCAAACCCCATAAATTCTCCATAAAGTTTAAATCCGGGCTATTACTCGTCCAGTTGAGAACACGAATGTTATTTTCAGCGAACAAATCAAGTCACTATACGAGAACTATGCACAGGGTTGGTATATATAGTTGCCTTCTGGGAATAATTGTGAAACAGAGGGAAGCATAACATCTTGCAGTATATTCAGCACTATTAAATCTGTCTTCTATATACCATAAAACACCAAGTCTGCCTCTAGATATCCATCCCCAAATATTAACCGAAAAACGTCCACTCTTGTTTTGTTTATTTACGTATTTTTCCTCATATCGAGTATTTCTGGGGCTATAAACTCTAATTCTGTCACTGCGAGTAGATTGAAATACTTTTTCGTCCGTGAAAACAACACTATTCCAAAAATCTTGATCTTTGGCAATAAATTCAAGAGCGAATTCCACGCGTTCCTCTTTGCGTCGGTCATTTTTTTTGAGCAGCCGCCGAATTTCTTAACCCACTTTGTTTCAATCGACGCCTTCCAGTATATGAATCTAACTGGAAATATTTGTTACCTTAACTGCTTTAATAGCCTACATAAAAGGTTGTTTCGATTATTTCGTGAACTAATATCGCATCTTGCTCTAAAGTAGATATCCTTTTTGGACCAGTCCACTTTTTTATTTCAATCGTACCTTCTCGATTCCATTTTATTATTATTCTTGAAACAGTACTTTTACCAATTCCAAGCTCTTCTGCAACTTGCCTTCTTGACCACCCCTTTGCAATTCTTAAGGAAATTTTAATTCTGTCCGACAAGGTGATATGTGGCATTTTGAATCTGCGACAGTGTGATGACAGCACACCTAAGAATGAAATATCAACGGCGACTGCACATTTACTGCAACACATTTCCAGTCGCCACTCGTAATGACGTTAAACGTGGGCACCAGCACGGATGAGTCTGCTTCGAACAATTTAGGACAATTTCGGTCGTGCAATCTCATCTGTGCTGGTGCCCACGTTTTACGTCATCACGAGTCGCAACTGCGACATTTCCACGAAAAAAACTTTCTTGTTTGCAGTTGATTCAATTACGAATAGGAGCCCGAACTTTAGTGTCTGATGAAAAATGTTGATCTTTCAATACTTCCTTCAACTTTGGGAAGAACCAGAAATCTGAAGGTGCCAAATCAAGACTACGGAAGGTGCGAAATAACCTTGAATTTCTCTCGTCACTGTCACTCGTCACTGTCTTCATCGTTTCGTTGCTGCAAGTTGAGCAATTTGTTTTTATGTAATCTGGTGATTTTCTTGAATTATGCGTCACTGATACTGTTCGACCTGATCGGTTTTCGTCAAATACCTGCATTTCCCCGTTATGATAGAATTTTGAATGTCGAATTCACTGCCGAACATTCTTCACATCTATATAATCGTTACCATTAACAGTTTTCAAACAAGTGTAAATTTTGATGGACACGCAACCTTTCGGCGCTAAAAATTCTATCTCGAAACATTGCTTCGTATGAATATCAGAAATCGAACTTATGATAAATGACACTGTTAGTTAATTAGCCACGGTACACAGAAAATGAAACTTTGCATATTAAGACGACAAACTCGAAACTACCATTTGCAGGATACAACTTATTTATTCTATTTATTTCTATCCTCACTACTTCCACAATGGCGTTGTTGAGGACGCTATATGTTAATTAGACCTCGCAGTTGAATTTAATTTAAAAATTTTAATTTAATTTATAATAAATGTAAACCTAAAAACCTAAAACCTATGAAAGTAAAACATTTTACACTCCTCAATATCTTTCTAGTTGAAAAATTGAGACATTACGTCGATTAGGTCATTCTCAAAGGCAAAAAAAACACAGACAACCTATAAATATTATGCGAATAGTTAGAAGAAATATGTCATACAAATACCTAAACAATTTATACATCATTAAAACGTTAAATTGCAGATTTCGACCAGTGCCAAGTAATAAAAGCTCATTTAAGTGTTTGGTTTGTTCGTGCGTTTCTTTATGATCAAATTGTGAAAAACCGACAGCTCTATAAATTTTGTATGAATTGTTAGCAGAATATTTATAAATACATTTTTTAAATACTTTTACTTTCCACCAAGAGATTAAAGAGCACCAAAAGCGAATAAAATTTTATTTCTCTCAAGAAATTTTCTCAAATTTTCACACTTTTAACTTTAACTTCTAATAAAAATAACTTGAAATATGGGTTCTATTGTAGGGTCTGGTGAATAAACAAATCTTATTCTTGTTTTAAATATTATGAAAAATATGTTTTATTTAACCATTGGTAAGTTGAAATCAAAATTGTATTAACATCGAATATATTAAATAATAAGATATTAAAGAGCTGTAGCTGACTTAAAACAGGATAACATGCTAACAACGATGATCTTTAATTAGAATGGGTAGTACGAAAAAGTGACATACGAGGGACACCTTTTATATTTTTACAATCGATGCTGCTCTTGACATATGTAAACACTAAATTCGTAGGGCACTGCTACACGTTCAATATACCGATAAGACCAGCTCGGAACGTGCCATAGTCAACAATGAGTGGCAACAGCGGATCCCCTCTACGCGCCGCAGCTTCAATTGCAGTACATTGCAGTTAAGAATTTAGTAAGACTTAAACCGCGCAAAGATATAGTCGTTTGCATATTCGTTCTGTATACGTAATTTGCCCATTTGTTTCAGACATAATAAGGTCCAGTTTATTATTATTATTGTATTCTTAGCTGCTACGGAAAAGTAATTTTAAGTAATAAAAAAACAATAACGTTTTCTAAAAGATAAAAAGCATTATTACTGGAATTGAAACCATACAATAGACCAGAGTATCTACTTTGTATAACTGTAATTACATATTCACTGTTATGACAGTTTTATAAACATCGTATAAAAAATGTATATTTGCTTTAAAAAAATAAACAATTTATTTACATCAAATACATTTCCAGACAATTTTAAACTTTTAAGGGACAGTTCTACAATACACTTTAACTCATCAATTATATCGTCGGATAACCCGAATAAGGATAAAGTTTAGTTAATCTCTAGTTAAAACTTCTACAGTGCCTAATTTTAAATAAAATTTGGAATATATTGCAGTATAACTTAACACTGCCATAATAGATAAGTTGAGTTTTGCACAAAGGTTGGTATAAATATTTGAAATCGCAGTACAACATTAATACAAACTTATGTGTTGTGAAATGTCTTTTTTGGTTCGAAATTATTTGTTGACTGCTAGTAAATTAGAACTTGTACGATTACAGAGAGAAATTTTGAAAAAGGAACATGACATGGAGCAAGAAAAATAAAGTTTAGCAATTGAACTTTCAAAAATTAAATTAGAGCAAACAAAGTATTGTACTTGCACTAAGTTATAGATTGATTATAAGAAACATATAATATATACAAACAATCGTTATTTTATTTATTGTCTTCACCAAATTATATGAATTTGTTGTGTATATTAAAAATTTAAAGTTAACAGAAGATTAGAACCAACACAAATAAGGCAGTCGAATGTATCTCGCAAAAACTTGCTACAAAAAGATGAAAACACATTCAAATGTATTTAATTGAACATACATTTTTTTATGCATTCGATTATGTTGCGCGCGCGGAGTGGCTTCGTACACACGTTGCCACATCGCATTACGTTCCATTCGTATATTGTTGCCTATGGCCCGTAGCGGGCTGGACCTATCGGTATATTGTGATATTTGGATCGCGATCCATTTTAATGGATTGATGGATCACGCGCGTATGCTACATGTTCAATATTTATCGCGTCAGTATTTACGTTATTTTTGTGCTGTGTGGGTCGTTTATTAAAAAATGTCGCTAGAAAACCAAAAGAAAGCCTGTATAGCTATTTTGTTTGCTTTTTCATTGAAGAAAAACGTGAAAAAAAAAAGTTGGAGCAAAAAGTGGTTGCAGGATCGGAAAAAATACACACACTTAAGTTTAATGGACACAATTCTTCTTTATAAAGAAATAGAGGATTTTGAAAATTATTTCCGCATGTCTAATGATAATTTTAAACACATTTTGAAATTAGTTACCCCATTTTTATTGAAGAAAGACACAGTGATGATATAAGCAATTTCGGCAAGGGAAAAGTTGGCAATTACTGCATTATTATATTATTATTTTGCAACAGGCGCGTAAGTATTTACTATGTATATTTTATTGTAAATGTATCTTATTTTATCATTTCCTATCATCATTACTTTTTTTACAGATACTTTAAAAATGAGAGGTTTACCGCCATTACTTATGTCCCGGCAGTCGATAAGCCAAGCTGTCGAAGATATTTGTGAAGCGTTAATGTACGTCCTTAAAGATTATATTGAAGTAAGTAAAACGTAAGTTTTGTTTTAATAATTTTTAAGTTTTATTAATAATTTTAGTAGGAAAACATGTTTTTATTGACCATTAAACCTTGAAAATAGTGATTTCATTGAATTATCTTGCGCGTTCCCAGTATAAACGTCTTGAGTTGCACCCACGCTTTGGTAAATAACATCCGGAGATTGCGCACGTGAATACTCAGTCTCTAAACCGCTGTGCGCTTTGGATTGAGACACAAAAACATATCCCGGTGAAGGTGTGGATGCGAAAATATTTGACTCCGATGATACTGGTATAAACCGTTCACATCTCATTGGATGTGCATCATATGGCTCCGGTGATGTTACCGTTGATGTTGAATTCTGGTTTATTTGTACAGAATTTCTGTTCAGCGTGCCCAGCTCTGCTTCAAATAAAATGTCAGTGATGGCTTCTTCTGAGAACATTCTTTGCTTTGGATGCAGCTTTTCCAATTCTTCACTACAATATATAGCTGTGGCGTTAACGTTACTAGGTGACGATTCTGGTTTCTCAGACAGTAGTGAACATGCTTTTTCAATGAGTTCATTTTGTTTTGCTATAGAGCCAACTTTAGTTTTTTTTTCGGAGAAAGTATAGGGTTAATAGACGAAAAAGAGGAGTCGTCTAATTCTTCCAGAGACTGGCTTCTTGTATTCATTTCTACCGAATCACTCTCATGTTCAGAAACCACGACCTGAAAATATAATAATTAAAAATATTTTTCGTATTTATTATATATCAGTAATAATCGTTATTGATATTATATATAAATAATCTAACGAACAGCCTAAAATAGACTAATAATTATTTTAAACTTTTTAGATGCCAACTACAAACAGATGAGTGGAGGAGTATTGCAGATGACTTCAAAAGACTCCACAATTTTTACAACTGCGTCGGAGCAATAGACGGGAAACATATTAAAATTAAGCATCCACCTGGTACAGGATCATTGTATTATAATTACAAAGAGAGCTATAGTATCGTCCTCATGGCCATTGCTAATGCTAGGAAAGAATTTATAATGATAGACATCGGATGCAATGGCCGTGTATCAGATGGTGGTGTTCTTTATTATTCAAAGTTTTGGGAACGACTGCAGCAAGGCCGTTTGAATTTGCCACCGCCGTCTGCTCTACCTTACACAGTAGAAGAATATCCCTATGTTTTTATAGGAGACGAGGCCTTCGCTTTAAACACACATCTTATGAAGCCATACCCCCAAAAGAAAGCTACAAAAGAAGAAGAAATTTATAACCGACGTTTATCCAAAGCAAGATCTGTGATTGAGTGCTCTTTTGGTATACTTGCTTCAAAATTTCGGTTTTCCAAAAGGCTCTTATCCTAAGCCCCCAGAGAGCCACAAAGGTGACAGCAGCATGCTGTTACTTACACAACTTTTTAATGAAAAAAGAACAGCTTTATCAATCTTCAAATTCAATTGGTGATAGTTTTGAATTATCTAATATACAGTCAAATGTTGTGCGCAACCCAATGAAAAGTGCAAAAGCCATTAGGGATAACTTTTGCAAATATTATAATAAAGAAAAATAAATATGCATATAACTGATTTAAAAAAAGAGTTGATATTTATTGTTGTAAAAGAAAATGTACTTACCACATTAACAGGCTTTTCGGTTTTTTCTAGAAATTGCATTTAAATTGCTTTAAATGTCCATGATTTAGGTGTATATACATCATCTGCACCAGCACCGGAACGTTTTGTGTCAACAATTCGTCTCAGCTCCTTTCTGTAATTCGACCTCAACGAGTTTATTTTCTTACGAACATCGTCGACGGTACCATTGAGCTTGTTTTTTTTTTAAACTTGTAATAATTTTTGGTGTGCAGCCGCTCTTTTTATTTTGTCGGAATAAGCTTTAGCCGACGAGTCCCACAACTCCGGCAATGCCTCCAAATTAAAAATAAATTCTTTCAAAATCATTTTTTCAGTCGTTAACTCCGATTCTAGCGGCAGCACACACTCGCTTTCACTATACTATCTTCTGCCATTATACTTTATTGAAACAAACTTTACACAAATTTTGTAAAATGTTTTACTTTTTATATGTTTAATTTTTTGCGCTGCGTATTTTATTTTATTGGTTTTATTTCACTTCTTACCAACGTATCGCGATTTAATATCATGAAGAATGCTACACGTTCAATATTTATCGCGTGATCCGCGATCCGCGATCTGGATTTCATTTTTTAGGCTATTCTGCGATATGGATCGCGATCCATCAATACTGCATGCTACACGTTCAATAAATATCGCGATACTGGATCGCGTTCAATATATATTGAACGTGTAGCAGTGCCGCAGTAGCAGTAAAGTTTGACATTTGTCAATGCGAAATCCGCAATAGCTTAGAAATTGAGTAAGTAGTTTGTTGACAGTGACAGTTTTAAGACAATTAGTTTGTAAAATAATGAAGATTACTAGGGAAGGTTTTTGTTGGATGATTTTTTACGATTATTAAAAAGGCCTAACTCCACAAGAATGCATTATATCATTTCGGTCAACTTTTGGTAATGAAGCACCATCAGAGAAGACTGTCTACAATTGGTTAGCAGAATCTCGTCATGGTCGTACCTCAGTAAGTCATGACTCACGTAAAGGTCGACCAAAAACTGTTGTGATTCCAAAAAAACATCGATGCTGTGCGGAAAATGATAGAACACGATCTACATGTGATCTACAGTGAGGTAGAGGCATCGCTTGGCATATCGCAGACGGCAATTCATTCGATTTTACATGAACATTTATTTGTAAAAACGTTTGTTCCTGATGGATTCCACATAACTTGACCAAAGCATAGAAAGCAGCTCGTGTCAATTGGTGTAAAGAGATGCGCAAAAAAAAGATATATGCGTTTGAGCCGGAAACCCAGCAACAATCTACTGTATGGATGTTCCAAGACGAACCGAACCCCACAAAAGTTGTTCGTGCAAGGAGCACATCCAAGAAAATGATCGCATGTTTCTACGGCTGTACAGGACATATCGCAACAATTCCTTTAGAGGATCGAAAAACTATTAACGCTGGCGTTATGGCAGTAATGTGTTTGCTAAAAGTTATAGACGAAATCAGGAAGAACAACCGAAAACGTGTCATTATTCTTCATTACGACAATGCGAGTTCCCATACAGCACGTCTAACAGTTGACTAGGAGAAAAGTTTTGAAATAATGTCTCATTGTCCATATTCACCTGACTCGTCGCCAAATGATTTCTTTTTGTTCCCAACTGTGAAACAAAAAAATGCATGGATAGCGATTTTCAACACCTCAAGAAGCAGTCGAAGCCTTTGAAAACCATGTTTCTGAGATACAACTTTCAGAGTGGAAAAAATGTTTTGAGAACTGGTTCGTACGCATGCAAAAGTGTATAGACCATAAAGGTAAATATTTTAAAAAACAATAAAATAGTTTGTTTCCAAAAATTTTGTTTTCTTCCCAGATTTTGTAAAAATATAAAAGGTGACCCTCGTAGAAAGGAAAACCAATAATAACGCGACCCGAGAATTAAAAAAAGCGTGTTGGCCTTCGTGATAACGGAAGAAGAAACAAATCTGAGGATTAACAAAAACAGAATATATGAAAATGAAACCAGCAACCGAAGTACCTAATCGAGAAAAGGAACTCGAAGATAATACTATTTTGAGAATTTTTTCTTACATTATGGATTAGAATGTCGCAAGGCGTCTAGCAATTTTATCTGTTCTTCATTTCAAGTAATTTAGCAAAGTCAAATATACAGTGTGTTTACATAGGGTCGGTTCAAAATAAGTCCGCATTTTTATTAACCTTGGTTTCGTTGGAGGGTAAACCATATTTACTAGGATAAGTCGGGTGTATTTTTTAACTTTAAACTTTCTGAAAAATATAAAGATTTAAAATTTAATAATTCAATGGAGGAAACACTAGTGCTAAAATTAATTCCTCTCTCTCCTTCCATGTAGATGGGGCGGGAGTAACTTAGAAATCTTAACTAGGAATCCACATATTTTATTACAGATTCGAATTCGAATGTAACGGGTGTTCAAAAACATACGAAGTCAAGTGGGCTCTGAGCACAAAATCGTATATCTTTACTTAAGTATCTGATTTGTAATAATTATTAAATGTCAACTGTTGTCTGTCAAAAATCAATCTATCTCAGACATGACTTCATATTTTCAAGAACTACTTTGACTTCGAATGTTTCTGAACACCCGTTACAAAAGTACATAGGATTTGCCTGAAACATTCTTTTAAATTCATGATAGATGGCGCTCTAATCGATGAAATTCAATTTTTTTTCAATTTCTCGCACTGTAAATCTATGCATACGATACTGCAATTCGTTTTCAATAAAAAGAATACCACGCAAAATGAATAATCAAGAAAGTACTATTACCATAACCAGAGAGCGGATTCGAGCGATTGATGAATCATAGCCCATAGGCGCCTGCCTTGTATTCGCGTGTGCTTCTGTAAGCGATCCGTGAGTTTCGAACAATTTGATAAGTGTGGTCACTGCATAAGTGGCACATACCTACATATGCAGTTAATATGTATCTGTTAATGCACAACAGAGCAAATGTAATAAACGGTTTGAGAATCGGCCGCAACTTCTGCTGAAACAAAAGTAATGCTGATAAGAATTTTGAATAAAAATAATTTACAAAGAACAAAACTCGAAACTATGTATTTTTTGTGAAACATTGAAAGTGTAAAACATTACTATGATCAACTAAAATTTGTTCAATGTGTTCCTGTGTTAAATTAGTTCTGTTAGATGTTAAAACGTCTTTAAAAATAAAAAAATGTCCGTTCCACATCACAACTGGTAATGGGTGCGTGATTAAAATATTGCAAAGGTGCACCAGACTTCGAATGTATAGATTTTTCAATCGGATCTGTGCAGAATTGATATAATAGATTCAAATCTGGATTTCTGCTAAATATGGCATCAACTTTTTGTCTCGGCTTTGAAAAATATCTTTTTAAATGATGAAACTAACTTATCAACATTTGGAAATGACCCCTGATGTATTAACATACTCTGTGTAGTGCATGTGCTGCACAGGTAAAGTGTAGCATATTGGGATAAGATTGCTTTAATAACTTCCGTGTTTTTAACATATAAGCTGCCGCATCGGTCAAAAATAATAGCATCTTGTCTTGATAGTTGTAACCCGATGACAGAATATTATGAATACGTTGATCAATTACTTCTGCAGCTGTTTCACCATTTACGACTGGCAATATTTTAGTTGCAATTAAGTATGGTTGAAGAATGCCAACAACTACATTTAACACATATCGTCCCATTATACCCGTTGTTTCATCTGCACTTACCCAAAGATAATGACCAGATAGGTTGGTTCGTATTTTCTCAATTGTTCTCAAATAAAATTTTGGTAAGTGGTATTTACGTAAAGTAGATTCATCTGGTATATCACGATCAGTATATTTTGTAAGAAACCTCTTGAGAACTGGATTGTTAAGCTTTTTGACTGGGATATTGGCCGTCATGAAAGCTTCACACAGTTCTTCGTTAAAAGGGTCAGGTGCAGATGGACATATGTTATCTAGATGAGTTTTCGAAGAAACGTATCTCTGCACATTACACTTTTTTGGAAGCCTTAAACTTAATGCACAGGCACTATCTCGGAATCATTACGAATGCGCAACCAATTTGTATGGCCTCTAATCTATCCTAGCATTGTTGCCATACGAGAATTATCCATAGTTATTGAAAATAAAGAGAAATACTAAGAACAGGCAGAAATGGACTAAAAAGAAGAAAGAAAACTAGTACAAAAATAAGTTAGGAAATTGAACTAAATATTTATAAAAAATTATAGGATAAATATACAATATAACAATATAAAACAGATTTTTTAAAATACCAAAAGTTGTAACTAAATAACACTGAAGAAACGACACCAGAAACACGCTACTGAAATATAGAATTTATGAATGAATAGACACAATAACGACGGAAATAATAACATTAGCCCAACAAATGCTATCGAGCAAGCAAATAGTGGGGCTGTTATAACATCCGTACTACACACAATATTGCCACAACGTTATATGGGGCAATTTGTCATTCAATCGCTTCAGTCCGCTCTTTACTAATAAATTACCAGCTGGTATGCATGGTTGCATATTTTATATTGTTGAATAAAATACTTTTCACAAGTAAATATATTAACTGTCAGTTTTCAAAATTCTCACTTATTTTTAATGCGCCAATATCGCTCGTCTTATATTTTAAAATAATTTGTTATACTTTTTTTTTTAAAGATAAAAATAAAATCACATTTTAGACTTCAACGTTATGCAACTTAATATACAGCTGAGTCTTAGAGGTTGCATAATTAATGGACGTATAGTGTAATTGTTACTTCCATAAATAAATTTTTGTAATACATTTAAATAAATTGCATTAACTAAACTATAAATTAAATAAAAATATATTTACAATAATGTTAATTATAAATTTATGAAATAGTGATAAGACTTAGGTAGTGAAGTTAAAGCTGTCCAAACATATTTTAATATTAGTTGAAACTATTATCACACCAAAATTATTTTATTTTTACATTATTATATATCATGTTAGAAAAAGAGGAATTACAAATTTAGTTCTTCATATTAAATTTGAACAAAATTCTTTCTTTTGTGGTAGCATTGGCTGCGGATAACGGATAGTTGTTACATTATGTCATTTTCTTAGATTTTAATACCTTCCTTGATTCTATACAGTACGTTCACGGATGGGAAAAACTTTTTTATTCTTCATTTTATGAAAAAGAGTTATTTTCTTCACCTTAAAACAATTAGAAATCACATTGAATTGCACTAATTAGTACTTAGTGCACTTCAATGTTATTAGTAATAACCTTGCTGTTATTAAGTTATCTTTTTAACTTTTTTTAACCCTACCACAATATTATTTAAAGGATGACAGAAATCTGGAAAATAGTGTTGCTACGTTATAAATTTGTGCCTCCTAATTACCCTCTGTTTGCACATAAATGTTTAAAATGTGTTTTCTTAATTTCAAAAATTTAACTCAAGTTCAAATTATTGTTGATAATTGCATTGCCTTGAAATGTTGTTGACATTTAATTATTTTTCAGTTTCAAATTCAAGTGACTTGACGTTTGCAATCACGAACGATCACGAATATGCTTACATTGCAACAACGAATTTATTTGACTAAGTATTTTATGGAACTGGTGATATTTCATATCAAACAGCGATCAACAAATTTAATGTTAAATTTCCTGGCATTAATAGCTATCGCTATTAATTCTTTGAAAAAACTTGTTAAGAAATTTGATGGCACTGGCTCTGTAGCTATGTAGAACAAAGCAAAAAATAAATACGTTGAAGATGACGCATTAACTGTTCTAGCTATCTGTATTGGAAGATCCAAAAGTATCATTTCGTAAAAGGGCGCCGGAGTTGGGTTGGGTACTGTAAGAGCTTACTGCAACAAGTATTTGAGCCCGAAACTCAAGTGTCTGTGGTTGAAGTGACCACTGGTTAAATACGTGGTGTACGCCCATGTGTACAGATACAGACATGTATATGCATATTTGTATCATTTGTATAACCTTGATGTGTTACACATCAATATACACTCAAAATCAAAAGTGTTGGACCCCCGAAAGATTATGATAATAGTGTGTTATTAATAGAGCAGACCAATTTCCGTGCGCGCTATGTGCGCCGATGTGAGGATGATTGTTTTGCATCAGAACTAATAAAAAGCATTAAGTATGTGTTTTGGTACTTGCTTAGACTGCATGTAAGTGTAAGTATACGTAATAAAATGTCGTCGACACATAAATCGAGAAAACGACCGTTGTCAGACGAAGTGAATAAGTTTATTATGGATTTCCCGGACTTAATATACGATGGCTCAAAAATTAAATGTTTAGTGTGCAATACATATCTAATGTGTTCGTCAAAAACACATTGTAAAGAACACGTAAGCAGTTCGAAGCACAATAATAACAAAATTAATCGACAACAGTTTATACATGAACTATGTGTAACTATGATTGTGTGTACACTGCCGTTTACCTTGTTAAGTAATGATTCATTTATTTCATTTTGGAATAAATACGCGAATCAATCATTACCGAGCACGACAACGTTACGAAGGAATTTACCATTGGTGCGTAAACAGGTTGAAAATAAAATCAAAGTAGAACTGAAAAATAAAAAACTGTGGTTATGTGCGGACGAAACAACTGACAGCAAAAAACAATCTGTAGTTAATGTGATGGCGCGTAATATGGAACCACATCAACCAACGTCTTCAATTTTATTAGCATCCAGACGACTAGAACAATGTAATGCCGAAAAAATTTCAGAGGTGCTATTAGATACTGGAAAAATTAAAACTTTCGAAAGACCAGGTATTAATGTTTGTGACCGATGGTGCCGCAACTATGTGCTCTGTAGGCCGGTCTCTTAGAAAATATTGTCCTAACTTGTTACATATTACTTGTAAACTACATGCTCTACACCTTGTGGCAGAACAGGTTCGTAGATGTTATCCAGAGATAGATGCTTTAATATCGAGTACAAAAGTAGTATTCCTGAAATCTCCAAAACGTATTCGGAAATTTAACGAATTGTGTCCCCATACCCCTGAGCTGTCACAGCCGATTCTGACACGTTGGGGTACATGGCTACGGGCGGGGTTTCACTATCATGAACATTTTGAAGAAATTAAGGACGTGGTTTTATCATTCGATCCGAAAGAAAGTGCAGCTATCAATACAAGCCAGAAAAAATTTCAAGATGCACAGATTAAAATGGATTTACAAAGTATTCGTGAGAATTACTTGGGACTAGAAGAAGCAATAACAAAATTAGAAAATTCGTCGCTGTCGTTAGAGGAATCACTGGAAATCGTTAAAGATGTTCACGCACAACTGTGGGCTGTAGAAGACGCAAAAAGTGAAAGTGTTCTAATTAAATTTAAACGTGTTTTAGACAGAAATGCAGATTTTGACACCTTAACACGTATTTGTGAGGGCACGTCTACAGATGCGTTAAGTTGCTTAAAAAAGTATTTTGATTATGCGAATATAACATCACTAGATGTAGAACGCTCGTTTTCCGAATATAAACATATTTTTTCCTCACGGCGGACATGTTTTTCAGAAATAACCTTAGAAACACACCTGATGGTTGAAAATATACAATCGAGTTTCTCCAGTTTGTCAATCCTTGGAAGACGCTTAAAACGGTAAGAGTTTTTTTAAAACCTCTGTCGTGCACAGAATCACTGATTTCATACATTTTCCATTTTATTTATAGGTACATACAACGCTGCTATAATATGTACTATTCTTATTTTTCGTGTGTTTATGCATATTACTTTAATAGCAGAAAACCAAATGTATATTTAATTATTTCTGATAGAATAAATGTCTCTACTTCTATACTTATATCGGTAACAAGCTCATATTGCATCCCTATTCTATCGCATATTCTAATATATTACGAATTACACTCCCATACCGGCGCTCATGGCGCGTACGGAAATTGGTCTGCTCTAGGTATTAAGAACAATAAAAATATTATATTGAAAAAAAACATGTTTTTTTAAGATGAAAATTTGATCGTAATTGTTGACAAACATAGGCGCTAACAGAAGGGGTAAAAAGAAAAAAATTTAAAAAAATTAATCAACAAGAAAAAACAAACAAATAATATTCAATACTCAGTATGCTCTCATTTGCTTCTGACTAACGCATTGCCACGCCTATCCATGATAGAAATCCACAAATTTATGATTTCTTGCGAAATATTGTTCCATTTCTCTATAGCCGCTATGGTTAATTCTTCCGCGGTGTGGGGTGGCTTAATCCGATTGCGAATAGCTCTAACAACAAAATCCAGCATATGTTCTATTGGGATCATGTCGGGCGATTCAGCTGGCCAATCCAATCTGGTGATATGTCCCCTTCAAGTGCCTCCCGAACCCTTATTGCACAATGTTGTCTGGCATTATCATCCATAAAGACGAAATTTTCACCCAGTTCATTGCGTAATGGATAGATAATGGGCCTAATAACGTTTTCAATGTAAACTGCATTTGTCATGTTCTGTCGTATGGGAATTAGCGCGGTATGGCGGTTGCACATTATACCACCCCAAAACATGACTGTACCTCCTTCGTAAGGAGCCAGTTCAAGGGGCAAATTTAATCGGTCTTGACGACCTGGTGCCCTCCAGTCCGTTGCCCACGATCATCATTTACCAATCCAGTGCTGGTCTCATCGGTAAATAAGAACCATCGCCACTGCTATAAAAGCCAACCCCTGTACTCCCACGCTCAACGGAACCGGGCAGCTCGGTGTCGTGTAAGTAGAGTGGGTGCTCTTAAAGGTCTTCTAGCACGTAAATTCGCTTCGAGGTTGAAGTAATACGACGAAACGTTCCTTGTAAGTGACCTCTTAGGGCTGGAGCTGAAGCATTACGACGCCTCCAGGTATATTGAACCAAGTAACGATCCTCCCTTTCATTCGACGATCGGAGACGCCCAGAACGTGGTCTTCTTTCCATAATATCACTTTCTACATATCTATGCACTATGCGTACAACAGATGCTCTAGAGATATTTAACATTGCGGATATTTGATGATTTGAATGTCCACCCTCATGCAAGGCAATAACTCTTGTTCTATTGAAAACGGAAATTTCACGGCGTGGCATTATAACACGATACAATTACGAAAATCGCTTGACTACAAATGCAACAAAACTGACCCTTTTCTTCAACAATTAACAATAAATCACACGTGTGTTATCATCAAACGTCATTGCTGTTTTTTCCCCATACAATGCGCCTACTTCGATAAGTACCCACAAATAACAACACAACATTCACTTCTTTTGTATAGAGGGGGTCCAAGACTTGTGATGTGTGTACGAGGGTCACCTTTTGTATTTTTACAAAATCTGCGAAGAAAACAAAATTTTTGGGAACAAACTATTTTATTGTTTTTCAAAATATTCTCTTTTATGGTCCATACACTTTTGCATGCGTACGAACCAGTTCTCAAAACATTTTTTCCACTCTGAAGGTTGTATCTCAGAAACATGGTTTTCGAAGACTTCGAATGCTTCTTGAGGTGTTGAAAATCGCTGTCCACGCATTTTTTGTTTCACAGTTGGGAACAAAAAGAAATAATTCGGCGACAAGTCAGGTGAATATGGACAATAAGACATTATTTCAATACTTTTCTCCTTCAAATAATCAACTGTTAGACGTGATGGGGGGATTCGCATTGTCGTGATGAAGAATAATGCGACGTTTTCGGTTATTCTTCCTGATTTCGTCTATAACTTTTGTCAAACAAATTACCATTCAGAGTTAATAGTTTTTCGATCCTCTAAAGAAATTGCTGCGATGTGTCCTGTACAGCCGAAGAAACAAGCGTTTATTTTCTTTGAAGTGCTGCTTGCACGAACAACTTTTGTGGGGTTCGCTTCGTCGTCGAACACCCATACTGTAGATTGTTGCTTGATTTTCGGCTCATACGCATATATCCATGTTTCGTCATCTGTGATGATGTTGTATACGGATTTTGCGGTTCCTACATTGAATTATTTGCGCATCTCTTTACACCAATTGACACGAGCTGCTTTCTGTGCTTCGGTCAAGTTATGTGGAATCCATCTGGGATATATTTTTTTACAAATAAATGTCACATGTCCATCGTGTTTTATAATTTTCCGCACAACATCCATGTTTTTTGGAATCACAACAGTTTTTGGTCGACCCTTACGTGACTCATCACTCACTGAGGCACTACCATGACGAAATTCTGCAAACCAATTGTAAATTGTCTTCTTTGATGGTGCTTCATTACCAAAAGTTGACCTGCATTCTTGTGGGGTTAGGCCTTTTTTTATAATCTTAAAAAATCATCCAAGAAAAACTTTCACGACTAATCTCCATTATTTTACAAACTCACTGATTTAAAACTGTCACTGTCAACAAAATACTGACTCAATTTCTAAGCTATCGCGGATTTCTCATTGACAAATGTCAAACTTTAAGAATATAGTGATTACATATGTCAAAGCACCATCTAGTGGTCGATTGTAAAAATATAAAAGGTGTCCCTCGTACTATACATGCTCCTCTCGTAGTATCTTAGTACGAAGTTAACCTTCCATTAGCCTCCATATCCTTTTCATGTTCTCTTTCTAGCCATAACCAGATCTTCTTACTAGTGGAATCCTTAGCGATTTCACATACAGGTTCTGGTCCTTTGACACGGTATTGTCTTGTGCCAGTCTAGAGGACTCATTTGATATTTTACCAGTTTATATGGTAGATAGATTCATAATGGCTTTAATAGCCGCCTCATTATCAGTGATTATCTTGATTTTCTTATTTGCGCAACGGCTTCCCAAATTTTAACAGCAATTTGTAATACGTTTTTAATAAAGCATGTTTTCCAGAACAGTCACTCCTCGTATATTTACACATTTTCGATTTGCGAAAACTTTTTTTACTAACTAAAATAACCGCTGTATCAGTTAATGAAAAATTAATAATACGTAACGTTCGCTCCAGTTGTCACAAATTTGTGTAGAAAGAAGAATGAAAGAATATTATTTTCTGTGCCATTATCAAATATATATAATAAATGGTATTTTTTTGGGGAAAATTTATTACGTCGACCTTTGCGTTATAAATGAAAGCGGACTCCCGTTAAATGTAATCACGAGTTTGATATGTCTTTGAAGCGTTTCCATAACGCAGCAGGGGAAATAAGGGAAAACTTTGTTTTCATTCATTGTACCCTTTGCTTTTCGTTTAATCGGTTAAATTAATTTCATTGTCTTTAGTTATATCATACAACTCTCATCCACTTCTGATTTTATTAGAGTCACTTAATTAATTGATATGTTTGTTTTATACTTTTCATTCTTTGTTTGTTATAACTGCTATAAATTATATAAATGTCATAAATTTAATGTTCTGAGTTAAATTAAACGGTAGACGTTTTAGTATGATTAAATACAATTTGCAAATTGAACAAGAACACTATAAAAATGTAGGCATTTTATGTTAACAGTAAAAAATAACTACGGAAATGTATGTGAGATTGGAGATATACTATGGATGAAAAAATATATGAAAGGCACATCCTAGCATTTCGTTCTCATTAGAACTCGTCAGTACACGATATTCGGAGACAGACATAACTTTCATTTCCATACCTATGTGTAATGATTAAAAAAGAATAGTCAATGCATTAGTGGCATAGTAGGCAACCAGTTATACACCAAATTGCTTAATTCGTAATTACTTTGCCATGGAGAGGTTTAAAACATTTTTTAATGTCAAATATTTATGAATTTTTGTTCATGCATCAATCTAAATTAAATACATTTTATTGAAAAATAGATCATTTATTTAAAACATGAATAAAGACGAAATTTCACCTTTTCATAGCAATGATAATGTGATTCCAGAAAAGTAATAGTTAAAGAACGGTCAGAGACATGTTTTCCGTTAATTATCCTAACAGGTGCGATTATCCTAACTTGTGCGAAAGCAATTTTAAATATTTTTAACAAATTCAAAGAAGGTGGTTGTTTTCTAAATTCCCACAAAAAAAACCAATCGCGTGTTAACAGATTACATGAAGCTGAATATCCTGTGATATGTAGGGGAGGATCGCTTTTAGATGTAGCCAGGCATTTTGGAGTATCATTCAAAACCCTGAAAGAATTCAAATACAAAACTCATATTGAAATGAAGAGGATCTACGAAATAGAATCGTTAATTCATGTGAAATAATGAAAAATACGCCATGTATTTCCAAAGAGCCAAATTCAATGGCAAAGGCAGCTAGATGATTGCATTGAAGCTCACGGGTGTCATTTCTAAAACTTAATTTAGTAAAATTGCTTAGTTTAATACCATGTAAAATAAAACAAAACAATTAATTTGTTTAATCTTCACTATATAAAACGTATATTTACTAAACGTTTACAAAAATGTGACGCGTTTCGCTAACACTGTAACTTTATCAAACGACGATGGTATAATGATTATTCTACAAATGAAATGAGTGTATGCACATAAATTTGGTAATTACAGGTATATAAAGAAAGAAACGATAAGCTGTTAACAAAGAAACGAAGAGATTAGGCATTCAAACACAATAATCACTTGGAAAAACCCTAATTAAATAAGTTTAGAAAAGGAGAACTATTTATATCTAGTTGATCATTCAGTAAATTCCTAGACTTTTTATTTTTTTTATTTCCAGGGCTTCTAAGAAGTCTAATTTATGCGATTTATTTTGTATATGCAAGATTTCAAACTCCGGATGGAATGAATGGCTTTCAGATAATAAGTGATTTTAGTAATTAGAATCTAGTTTTTTGTTATCATAACTACGTTTATATTCTGAAATTCTAGTTTCAAAATTTTTACCAATATAAATTTTGTCACAATTACTACCACATTTTAATTTATATACCCCTGATTTATTAACTTTTGAAGATTTTGATTTATTGTTTTTAATGAACTTGGCTAAATTGTTGTCTGTTTTAGAGCATGTATTTAGGTCTGAAGTTTCTAAACATTTTTAAATTTTAATTGAAGGTTTTCCTATGTACGTTAAACTTTTAAATTGATTATTTTTATTTTTACTCTTATCAGAAGGAAATACTTGTTCTAATGTTTGCTTGTACATTATATATATATATATATATATATCGGATTACAACGTTTTACGTCTTCCGATTCCTAATCGCCATTCCCCTCTGTTCATCCATAGGCCCTCCTCCAGATCCGTCTCTCGAATTTCTTTATCCACTCCGTCTCTCCAGCTTCTGCGCGGTCTTCCTAGTTTTCGGTTTCCTTGGGGGTTCCAGTTTAGCACTTTCTTTGGGATTCTGTGTTCTGGCATTCTTTGGACGTGCCCATACCATAGTAGCTGTTTGGTTATAATGCCATCTATAATGTCATGTTGTATTCCCATTTCTTGTCTAATGGTTTCATTTGGGACTCTATCTCTCCGAGATTTTCCTGCCGCTCTTCTCCAGAAGTCCATTTCTGTGGCTTTTATCTTCCTTTTTGTTTTTTCTTTATCGGCCACACCTCCGAGCTATATGTTAATATACTTTTCACGATGGAGTTGTAAATCCTTTTTTTATTTTCTTTTGTAATGGTCTTGTCCCACAGAATACTGTTCAGCATGGAAGTAGCTCTTCTTCCCTGTTTATTTCTGTCTGATATTGCCTCATCTAGTGTCCCATCCTTGGATATTTTCATTCCTAGGTATTTGTATATATTGCAATGTTTGATGATCTGTCCCGTTGCTAGGTGTAGGTCTTCTTGCTGTCCGCCTATGCACATATATTCTGTTTTTGCTATGTTAACATCCAGGCCCCATTTTCCGTATTCTTCGATGAGCTTTCGCCTCATATATTCCATGTCATGTATATCTTGTGCAATAACTACTTGGTCGTCCGCAAAAGAAAGGGTATATACTGTCGTGTCGTCATCCACTGGCATTCCCATGTTATTGCATTTCCGTTTCCATGTCTTTAGTGCATATTCCAAGTATATTTTGAATAGTGTCGGAGATATACAGCAACCCTGTTTAAGACCCTTGGTTATTGTGAATCCGGATGTTAATCCTTCGTTGGTTTTGACTCTAGATGTGGAACCCGCATATAAAGACTTCACGGCTTTTATTATTTCCGTGTTTATGTTGGTATGTTGAAGAGCCTCCATAGTTTTACTAAAGGTATACTGTCGTAAGCCTTTTTCAGGTCTACGTACAGGAGATGTACCTCTTGATTTCGTGCTGTTTTCTTTTCTAAAATTTGAGTTAGCGTAAACAGGTGATCAATTGTGAATTTTCCTGCTCTGAAGCCTGCTTGTTCTTCTGCCTCCATATTGGCATATTCTTTCTCTATCTTGTTCTTTAAGATTTTCCCATAAACTCTACTTATAGCACTTGTAACGGCTATTCCCCGATAGTTGTCACAGTTACTCTTGTCCCCTTTTTTATGTATCGTCGTAAGGTGTGATGTCTTCCATTCCGTTGGTACTTCGTGCCTGTTAAGGCATCTTTGGACTAAATTTCTTAATAGCCCGTAGAGTTTATCTGTGCCGTATTTTAGCAGTTCATTAGTAATATTGCCTGGTCCTGGGGCTCTTCCATTTTTTAGGTTTTTACAGACTTCTTTAACCTCCGCCACAGTTATCCTAATTGGGGATCCTTGTATAACAATCCCCTGGTTTTCGTTTTGGATGTCTTTGAATTGAGGTCTGTCCTCTGTCAACATCTCTTCAAAGTACTTGTTCCATTTTTCAGGTGTTATAGGTGAGATTATGTCCTTCGTTCGTCCTCCTCTCATACTTTGCTTGTACATTTTCTTAGCTATAATATTATCAATTAAATTTGGGTCATAGTAATTATTGACAGCTATTTGTTTAATAATATTTAATTCTTTGTTGTAATTATTAGTCGTTAAAGGAATTGTTAAAAGTCTGTGTATCATACTATTGTAAGCTACTATTTTATGGTTATATGGGTGAACTGAAATATTATAAATTGTTATATCAGTATGTGGTGGTTTATGAAATATGCAAAAATCATGTTTATTATTTATATTTGAAATAGTAAGGTCTAAAAAGTTGATAGAGTTATTTTGTTCAATTTCTACGGTGAATTTTATATTACTATGGATTGTATTTATATATGTTACGAAACTATCAAATTGTCTAGTGGTACCAGTAAAGCTGGCTAAAGTATCATCCACATATCAATTTTTGTGAGTTTAGTTGTTATAAATATTAAATTTATAATTTATTTGTTGTAGTTACTGTTATTATTAATTAAAAAAATGTAAATTCCAAAAAAAAAATTTTAACCGATTTTAAAGAAAACAAACTATCTTGAACACGAAACATTTGCGGACCCATGTTTACATAAATATTTAGTTTTAAAATGATTCAAAGAATTGATCCTTAAAGTTATATTGATATATTTAATTAACACGTTTAATTAGAATATTTTTTTGAGATTTTGATTTTTGATCATTTTTAGGTTAGGCTCAAATGACAATGTTGGCGTTTGACGTTTTAGGTTAGTTGCGCAAATATCTGTCAGAATGAATTTATGATACATACTCGTACCAAGGAAAATACATAGAGGGAGACACACTTCCCATGTTATTAAAATGTATTTTGGTCAGCTCCGCTGTACAATAATAACGACAAAATTGCCACCGAACACAGTGGCGGCTGGCGCATAAGCGCTGCAGTGCTGCAGAGCTCCCAAAAAATTGGGCGGGCGAACCTGTATTAGTTATAACTAGTTTTCTATTACATAATTTTTCCGACATTTCTGATGTTTATAAAAGCGTAACATATTGTTGTGAAAATTCTCCCCCTGTATATCAAAAAAATTGCATATTTTTCTACATCATCCTGTAGAGGACATCAAACCCTACAATTTGACACCTCAATCATCAAAATCCGATCAGTAGAAGCCGAGATATTCGCTTCCGAAATTCCAACACTTAACGCCGGTTATATACCTATAGTATATTATCAAATAATATACAATAGGCGACCAGTGGAATAACCAACCTAATTCGCGCGATCGCTCACTTGTTCCTTATCTGGTCCACACGTACGTGCGCTCAGAGCTCTTTCAAACACCCGCGCGCACCCCGCTGCCCCCGCGACTGTCTTAAACCAATGCGTGATTTTACCAGGCATGTTCGCTGCATTTACACCAGCGCCGAGGGCGATATGATTCGGTATCTAAACTAATATTATAAAGAGGAAACATTTGTGTTTTTGTATGTATGTTTGTAATGCTTTCACACAAAAACTACTGGACCGATTTCAAAAATTCTTTCACCATTAGACAGCTGCATTTTCACTGAGTGACATAGGCTATATTACATTAAAAAAAAAGATATCCCCAATAAAAATGCATTAATGTAACCCAAGGTGTGAAAAAATTAGTCACAAAAAATCTGCCATCGCGTACGCAGCGGAAACTATTGTTGATAGAACAAAAAAATGTTCTACAGTATTATAGAACGTATTAATATCTACAAAAAAGTCCGCGAAACCATATGTCCAACTACTGTAGTTATGCCACTATAACTATTTTTTTACATTTTAAAAGTTAATAAAAGTGCCGACAATAATCAAACCATATTATCCATACCTCTGCATTATTTCTCATCCTATTAAATGATATTTTATTAAAGACCATTTCAATACCAGTAAAATACTTTTTAAATTATTAAAATTGGACATTCCATTCAAAAGATATAACGAATTTAAAAATGTCAATCTAAAGAAAATAATGTTATAATATAATGTAGTAGTATTGCGATGGCCATATTCATTTTGTTTGTAATAAATTGACAATCGAAAAATTATAACTGAAATAAGAATAGTATTGGCGGAAGGAATTTAATAACAAGTTCAATGAGAATGAAAAGTAATAGGAAACAGGCACAGAGAAGCTGTTATAGAAAGAAGTTAAACATAAAGTGATATAAAATCCAAAAATTAAGGATCACAAGAAAGGAAGATTAAATATTTAAGAGAATACACTCACTATTGTATTTATTCAAGGTAGGATCGAAGAAAAGACAACATATACGATACAAATTTTATTAAAAGAATTTAAATAACACTGAGATATTTGAAAGATGACGTTTTTGAAGTAATTTCGACAATGTGTCAAAAGCCAAGTGACAGGAACATTATTAAAATAGCGGGTTACATTGTTTATAAGTTATGTTAAATTAGTAAATGGACTAAACATATTTAATAAGCGATGAGCCACCACCAGAAAAACGCAAACGTCCAAATAACAGCAGATTTAATCATCGAATTTCGGCTTTAGAGGTGTGTGATGTTATTCTAAATTGTGCAAAAGATCGATTTCATTTTAAAGAGCATCTAGTAGTGGCATCACTTTTTTTTTCGGAATGCTTTGGAGAGTATTGCAGTAAATTTCCTGAGGACAAACTCACATCCGCATGCTCCTATTATCCCACCCTTGATAAAGAAAGATTACGAACTGAATTGTCTGTTATTTACTCAAGAACTGATTGTAGATCTTTAAAAGGCGCACTACCTCTTCTAAAATTTTTAATAAAAAACAATCTGGGAGATACGTTGAAGGAGACTAGAAAATTATTAGAAATTGTAATAACAACTCCCATGACAACATCAGAGGCCGAACGATGCTTTTCAACACTAAATCGAATTAAGACGTTTCTCAGAAATTCAATGACCGAAGATCGTTTAACATCTCTTTCCATGCTATCTATCGAAAAAAAGTTTATCTCCGAAATAGACAATTTTAATGACAAAGTGATAACAAAATTTGCAAATCGAAAAGAACGTAGAATAGATTTAATTTATAAGAAATAATTTGTTAGTAAAGTAGTGCTTAGTGACTCTTATTTTTTTGTGTGACAATTGACAATCGTTCCAGAAATCCATTACTTCAGTGCGGAAGGCGAAGAAAGCACGATAAGATCGATGGGAGACAACCTCTTACTGCCCGTGCAAGGTAAATTTTTTTGTAAAACTTGCAGAACACCTTAAAATTTTTAGCACGAGCCGCCACTGACCGGACAAAAATAAACTCTTTCAATTCAAAGTTGTGAATAGTATAATATCGAAATTATTATGTGCTTGAAAAAAAATTATTCTAATAATTACAAAAGTATGTACTACAAACGGTCATTAATTTTACACGATTATCGAAGTAATTTAAATAACCATGCAGTTTTACTTGAAAGAATGCAACAACATAAATACTCATTATTTTAATGTCGCACACATTATTAGCGAATTTTTTTACAACTTATTCCATGAATATTGTCGTGTACATTTGTTTTCGGAATTAATTGGTGTCTGCATAGTTATTATTTTTTATTGAAACGTTTTATTAGAGATTATGTATATATGTATGTCATGTATATATGGATATATAGGTAACGTTTTTCACATTATCTTAATTACATGAACGATATGTTTTAACGAGTTCCTTAATGAATACAAACATTAATATTTACGTTGTGTTTTCATATTAATTTTATTGCAGTGAAGATCGTAATGACACTACTATTCATTCTTATTATCTACTTTATTGAAAGCTATTAATTATAGAATTACACACATTATCTATTGGAAGGATCAAAATATTATATGTATGGAAAGTTACATTCAAGTAAGTACGGATAAATATGAATACAAACTAATAACAATTGTTTATTTGAAAAGTCAATCTAGTAGCATGTACAAAAAAGGGATATTTATCAATACGTTTTTGCCGTATTACGCAGTTGTTATATAATGAAACAGATATGCAAAATACATATCCGTCATTGTAAACATGGACAAACTCCTCGTATTTTTAGCATTTACTTCTGTTCAATACATATGTTTCAGCCATCTAGGCCTCATCGGTTGAACTAGTCAAGCAATGTGTATACAAATTAATACAGATCTGTTAAACAACGGATATGTATCTGTATCTACATTTACGCTAAAATCGTCTCCAAGCTATAACCAGTTTCGTTCTATCAGGCGACACCAATTTAATCAGTGACATCTGACGGAAGAAAGCGACTAGGCCAGAAAAGGCGATCTTCCGCTCGAATAGCAATGCTATTACGAAAAAAAGCGGAAAAATACGTATATTGGTGCTGTCCATTAACACGCGCCAGATGGCGGTAAATATACAAAAAAGGGATATTTATCAATACGTTTTTGCCGTATTACGCAGTTGTTATATAATGAAACAGATATGCAAAATACATATCCGTCATTGTAAACATGGACAAACTCCTCGTATTTTTAGCATTTACTTCTGTTCAATACATATGTTTCAGCCATCTAGGCCTCATCGGTTGAACTAGTGAAGCAATGTGTATACAAATTAATACAGATCTGTTAAACAACGGATCTGTATCTGTATATTTTGACAGTTTCATACATAAAAATAAATAACAAATAATAGGTATTTATTGAAAACTATAACAAATGTTGAAAATGTTGTCCTTCAAGATGAATGCACTTTAAAATCCTCCGTTTAAAATTTCTGATGATATTCTGCAACATTACTGGATTGTTATTAATTTCCATGCATTTCTGTTCGATTCTCTGTAAAATATCATTCAAATTCAATATAGGTGTTCGAAATATGTTATTTTTTAGATAAGGCCAATAAAAAGAAGTCGCAAGGTGTTAAATCGCATGAACGTGCAGGCCAGGCAATTTCAGTATTTCGACTAATTATACGCTCATCAAAAAATTCTCTTAAATAATCCAAAGATTCTGCAGTACAGTGACAAGGTGTTCCGTCTTGTTGGAAATATGCATTTTGAAGTTCATCATCATGCAACTGATTGACAAATGGTTGTAAAATTTCCGTTCGGTACCTTTGAGCAGTTAACGTTCCCTGAAACAATATTGGTCCAATGATTCGCCTTTGGCTTATCGCTGCCCAAACACCAATTTTCTCTGGATGTAGCGATTCTTCATTAATTACATGTGGATTTTCACTACTCCAAATTCTTGTATTTTGTGAATTTAGGTATCCCGTTTTATAAAACCATGCTTCATCAGTAAAGATGACTCTTTGCGAAAGTTCTCCATTATTGTTCATATTTACAAACCAATTACAAAACTGTAGTCTACGTGGGTAATCAATTTCTAACAATTCTTGTACTGCTGTGACACGGTATGGATAAAGTTGCATATCTTTTTTTAATAACTTGTGAGTTGTACCAACAGAAAGGTTTATTTGTTGACTCAAATGTCGAACAGATGTTTGTGGTTCATTTTCCATTATTATTCAACACGATTGACAACTTGAGGTGTACGTTTCTTAACTGCTCCGCTGCCTGATTTTCTTAAGAGACTACCAGTTTCAGAAAAAAGTTTTTTAAAGTTCTATCCAAAGTATTCTTAAATTGTATATAATCTATTACAAAATGTGGTAACTCAACTTGAAATTCTACCACTCAATCTTGAACTGAATAAACCCATAAACCATCCATTTTATTACCACTTCGAAAATAAGCCTGGACTAAAAAAAATTTATGTTCTAAAGTGAAAGCCATTTTAAAACTGAGAAGCAATTTATTTAAAACAGAATCGACGCACGATTATTTTATGGGCTAACTGATATTTGTGATTGACATTATCAAATGTCATTTGGATTTACGTTTACGGAACAACAAACACATACTAATATATTTGCGTCTTATTCTATCAAAATTTCAGAGTAACCTAGATTGACTTTTCAAATGAACACCTCTTACAGATATGTTAAAAACATATCTGTATCTATCGAAGAAATTTAGTATATCAATGCGTAAGCCGCATTAAGCACTTCTTACACATAATATATTTATGCATACACATTCTATATCTTTACAAATGGAAATACAATAATTTACAATAAGTATGTGAAACAAAAAAGAAAATTAAATTCACTCGTTTTAGAAAAACCTAGTAATAATAGTATAAAAAATAAAGTCAGTGAGCACAAATTCTTTAGTAGATTTGAAAATCTAAGTGACACTAATTTCACAATAGAAGAAAAATCATTATTAGAAAAAGGTTTTAATTATAATGTAAGACCTGAAATTACAAGTAATAGGTTAGATTATTTAGCTGTAGAGACGGAAATCGCATTAACAGATACCCCTAATAATTTGTCCAATAAATTTGCTGCATCCAACATCCTTAAACAGGAAAACGAAAACATAAATCAGAATAGGGAACTTAAGATTATCAAATCTATAAAGATTAATCTACTCATAATTCGATAGTTTTTACTCGAGCGGATAAAGGGAAAACGGTTGTAGCAATGAACAGAGCAGATTATTTGAATAAAACGAATGAGTTTTTAGTAATGAATAAATTTAAAATAATTAAGAGAGATCCTACAGAAGAATTTCAACACACTCTAAAAACAGTTATAAGAAATTCTCCTAATCTTTTTAGTGAAAAGGAACAAAATAGTTTAATTATTATGAACCCTCAACCGCCAAAATTATATTCCCTTATTAAATTACATAAAGAATATCACCCGATTCGTCCGGTTGTTTCATATGTGACAGCTCCGTCCTACAAACTCTCGAAAAGGCTTATAGATATCATTATTAAATAGACAGGATTTAAACCTAAATTAAGCGTAAAAAACTCATATGCACTAATAAACAAAATCAAAGACGTTACTTTAACGTCTAACACAAAACTTATTTCCTTCGACGTTCAAAATTTATTCCCTAGCATCCTTCCAGAAAAAACGGTTATTTTAGTAAAAGATCTTCTCCATAAAAATAATGTAAATCCGTTAATTATTAATGAAATTCTTGATTTACTAAACTTATGCATAGAACAAAATTACTTTCAATTTAATGAAAACATATACACTTGCAAAGAAGGTTTAATCATGGGTAATCCCCTAAGTCCGTTATTAGCTAAGATTTTTATGGATCATCTTGAAAATTCTATTTCAAAAAATCCTCTTTTTCAAAATGTATTATTTTGGTATAGATACGTAGATGACATATTACTAGGTTTCATAGGAACAAATAGACAATTAAATTTATTATTTGATTATATTAATACATTGCATCAAAATATTAAGTTTACAATGGAACAGGAAACAAATAATAGTATGAACTTTCTCGATTTAACGATTACTAGAATTAACAATAAATGTAACTTTGCTATTTACCACAAACCGTCAACTACAGATATTACTATACATAACACTTCTTGCCATCCGATACAACACAAATTAGCGGCTTATCACAGTCTTATACATAGATTAATAAATACTCCGTTGAACCAAACAAATTTCGAGAAAGAGTTAAATTTAATTAGACAAATAGCTATCAACAATGGATATAAAAGTAATATAATAGATAACATTTTAATTAAAAAACTCCGTACAAAAGCCATATCACAAGTTTACCCAATATTAAATAATAACACCCAAAAATTTAAAATGATCACGTTTATAGGCTCTTCAAGCACAAAAATTTGTAAATATTTAAGAAAGTTTGACATTAATACAGCGTATAAAACTAATAACAATTTATCCAAATTTATAAAAAAACAATCAGGATTTAACAAACAACAATAAAAAGTCAGGGGTCTATGAGTTAACCTGCGGTAGTTGCCCTATGACTTATATCGGACAGACAGGCAGATCGTTTGAAATACGCGTCAAAGAATATTTTTCTTCATTTAGAAATAATAAAAGTGACTCTTCATATGCGTCTCATATCAATTCAACGAACCACAATTTTAACAAAGAATTTAAAATATTACATGTAGAAAATAAGGGCAAAAAACTTAATTTATTAGAGTCACTTGAAATCAATAAAATAAAGAAAACTGACAAGATCTTAAATGATAATTAGAAACAAATAATTCACCCTTATTCAATCTATTTATTTGATTTGCAGACAGTTACATATTGTATTTTTGTTCTTTTCCATAGAATTCTTTACCTCCCTGTAATATAATGTAAACCTCTAGTTTTATTACTTAAGAACAGTACATTTTGTACAAACCGTAGCGAAAGTTTTGTGCATAGACATCCAGTAATAAAAAGCACCCATCCCTCTGACTATTTTTAAAATAAAACATGTGTTTTTGCTTATTACCGTTTACTTGTGTTTAATATAAAAAATATTTTGTAAATAAGTTAGTTATATGTCTGACGAAGCCCAGGTTGGTGCGAAACGACTCGTTACAGTGATAATTAAAAAGTGAAATTCATAAAATTTGTTTTATTTTATCTTAATAGTTAAATGGAAATACACCCTGCATTTTACTGTTTTAATGTTCACTTCAGCCAAAGACACGTGTCTCGTTCTTCCGACGTCATCAGACGTTTAACAACTCGCACTTTGGAACAAATAGCAAATCAGTTGGCACTAGATAAATTCGTGACCAGTGGCAGCTCACGAGTTATGAAAGAGGATGGGCACAAAAAAAAACTTATCTATTTTTTGTACATAAAATCCATTCTCCTATTTTTCATAATGAAGAAGATGCCTATGACTTTGTTGTCAAAATCCGGGATAGACTGGATGAACTTCTTTTCTATTGATAGGACCGCCAATGCGTTGTGTCGATCTTCCGACATTGTGCTTCTCAGAAAAGTTTTAATGCGTTTGAGGGTTGAAAAACATCGTTCACATTCTGCTGTCGACATGGGCGCTGTACAAATAATATCCAACGGTGTGTATGTTTCCGTCTATACCTTTTTTAGGTTGGTGTCTGTTATGAACACTAAAAGTGGCAAAACACCACCTACGTCATGTCACATGTCCACAACATGTCATCGCGCTCATAAATTCACTTGAAATTGAAAGTTCACTTTTCAATTTTACAATGTCCAACATAGGATACGATTTCATAGTTTTATCAATTTTTTTTGTGGAAATGAATTACTAAGTTTTAAAATTTTGAATCAAATAAAATTTTGCTGCACTTAAGTGATCCCTAAAATCAAATCGGTCGCTAATTTTGCTTAAAATAGTGTGACATACTTCATTTGCAATAACAGCTCTATTATCTCCAGCTGTCGTTTTTTGTCTTTACCTTGCAGGTTCTTCATTATTGCGTTCTTGATTGTCATTGTCAGTAGAATTTCTTAAATTTCCAATGTGAATAATTTTCTGTTGGAATTGTTCAATTGCCTTTTGCAGTTGAGCACTGTCAATCCTGCGCATTTGAGTCTGATTAAATAATATTTCAACATGTGGCATGATGAAATGAAATATTTTTAACCAGTAGAGAAATTCCGGGCAATTCAAATCTTTCAATAAACCACTTGCTTCACTAATAGTAACTGAATCCATCCCATCTTTGTCAATAATTTTGTCTAAACATTCTCTGAAAGAATCTTGGTGTTCAAATAATGTGTTCACAGTTCGACTTTTGAAATCCAGCGTGTAGGAGCAGCGTCTGGTAATCTACGTTTGACTATTTCATCAAGAATTACCGTTCGTTTTGGCGATCGAGAAAAAAAACTTGAAAATGACTGCAAATTTGCAGAGAAAATTTTTACATTTTTATTGCACTATGCCGCTCGTTCAATAATTAAATTAAATTGAGGCGCGTAACAGTGAATATAATGTGCATGTGGAGATGTTCTTTTGATAATAGCTTGGACACCATTTGTCTTACCATTCATCACGGATTGTTATCAGGCCTAGAAGGAGAATTTGAAATAGTTTGCAATTCATTCAGCAATGTTTTTGCTAATACATCAGCATTATGTCCACCCGACTTAAAAAAAGACCAAAAACGTTCAAAAATTTGTCCGTTAAACACTTATCGAATAATAACAGCCATTTACTGATTATTAGAGGTGTCTATAGTTTCATCGGCCACCAAAGCAATGAAATTTGCAGATTTAATTTCTTTTAATATTTCCTGCTTGTAAATTTGCCACATTGAATCTAGCAATTCGTTCTGAATAGTTTTTGAAGCGCCTTTAAACACTTGTGAACTTTTCATATGTATTGGAAGCATAGAGTCTAATTCAGCTGCAAAGTTGATTAAGTCTACATAAATACCTGGATTTTCCGACGTCAATGTCTCATCATGGCTTCGTAACTCCAATTCAAAAGCTCCGCAAAATTTTATACACATAATTTTAACCGGCGCAAAATATCAAGATTTTTTTCCACATCTTCGTTGTACTTAATTTTATGTCGCAAATAAGCACTGTCTAACTGTTCACGTATGTCCACTTTGCCTAGATCACTAAAATCCACGCAAGAAACATAATTTTCGTGTGTTTCATTGCCCTTTCTGCGATATGCTTTAAATCATTCAATCCTTGTTTATTCCACGCACTAACCTCTTTCTTAAAAATTAAGCAGATAAAACAAAATAGTTTATTTGTTAGTGAACATCTGCAAATCCACTCAAATTTTTCATATATATTTTTATTGAATACTCTATTGTAAGTTCGAGTTTTACTTATTGAAGTGTAGTTTATTTGAAGTTCAGGGATAGGCCTTCCTTTCTTCTTAATTAAAAGTTTTTCCTCAAATGGTAGTGGGTTTTTGGAAAGATTTTGCCCACTATTAACTTCCCTCATTAACAATAAACACGAAAACAATGCAATCACAATAAACGCAAGACGTTAAGTGGAGTTGAGCGAGTTTGTGCCCCCGAAATGACGTATAAACGCATATGGCGAAGATAAGCGGAACCGGCCGATCCATATTCAGAATGGGTCCATCTGAAATCGTGCCCCGGAAGATAGTTTTGAACGTTTATGCGCTAGTGTCTGTGGTGCGGAGGAAAGCTTTGATACCATCGTTATACAAATACCGAAAAATTATAAAATACAATAATGCACTGAATTACATGCGAATTTCATTCTGTGTTTATCTTGGAGGTTGGGTGGGCACGTGCCCTTGTGCCCTTTAGTACCAGCCGCCACTGCTCGTGACATTTGACGGACAAAAGGGACTACGCCGATAATAGCGATTTCTTCTCGATAAGCGAAGCTTATACGCAATGAAGAAAAAGTACGTATATTGGCGTACTCCATTAACTCGTCCCCAGATGGCGGCTAATAAAAGTATTTTTTCTTTGTACCTGTCGTCCGAATGAATCATTTGGTGCATATTCTCGTAAAAGGTTTTAGCTACTGTTTCCGCATCAACTGTGTTTATAACTTTTGTTGCTATTACATATAACGTGTGTTCATTTGAAAAGTCAATCTAGGTTACTCTGAAATTTTGATAGAATAAGACGCAAATATATTAATATGTGTTTGTTGTTCCGTAAACGTAAATCCAAATGACATTTGATAATGTCAATCACAAATATCAGTTAATGCATAAAATAATCGTACGCCGATTCTGGTTTAAATAAATTGCTTCTCGGTTTTAAAATGGCTTTCACTTTAGAACATAAAATTTTTTTAGTCCAGGCTTATTTTCGAAGTGGTAATAAAATTGATTGTTTATGGGTTTATTCAGTTCAAGATTGCATGGTAGAATTTCAAGTTGAGTTTCCACATTTGGTAATAGATTATATACAATTTAAGAATACTTTGGATAGAACGTTAAAACTTTTTTCTGAAACTGGTAGTCTCTTAAAAAATCAGGCAGCGGAGCAGTTTAGAAACGTACACCTCAAGTTGTCAATCGTGTTGAAGAAATAATGGAAAATGAACCACAAACATCTGTTCGACATTTGAGTCAACAAATAAACCTTTCTGTTGGTACAACTCACAAGTTATCAAGTTATTAAAAAAAGATATGCAAATTTATCCATACCGTGTCACAGCAGTACAAGAATTGTTAGAAATTGAATACCCACGTAGACTACAGTTTTGTAATTGGTTTGTAAATATGAACAATAATGGAGAACTTTCGCAAAGAGTCATCTTTACTGATGAAGCATGGTTATAAAAACGGGATACCTAAATTCACAAAATACAAGAATTTGGAGTAGTGACAATCCACATGTAATTAATGAAGAATCGCTACATCCAGAGAAAATTGGTGTTTGGGCAGCGATAAGCCAAAGGCGAATCATTGGACCAATATTTTTTCAGGGAACGTTAACTGCTCAAAGGTACCGTACGGAAATTTTACAACCATTTGTCAATCAGTTGCATGATGATGAACTTCAAAATGCATATTTCCAACAAGACGGAGCACCTTGTCACTGTACTGCAGAATCTATGGATTATTTAAGAGAATTTTTTGATGAGCGTATAATTAGTCGAAATACTGAAATTGCCTGGCCTGCACGTTCATGCGATTTAACACCTTGCGACATCCTTTTGTGGCCTTATCTAAAAAATAACATATTTCGAACACCTACGATATATTAAATTTGAATGATATGCTACAGAGAATCGAACAGAAATGCATGGAAATTAATAACAATCCGGTAATGTTGCAGAATATCATCAGAAATTTTGAACGGAGGATTTTAAAGTGCATTGATCTTGAAGGACAACATTTTCAACATTTGTTATAGTTTTCAATAAATACCTATTATTTGTTATTTATTTGTATGCATGAAACTGTCAAGATATACGACTTTGTAGGTTAAGTAGTAAATTTTAATTTACGACATACTTCAAAATGTTCTCAGTAAATCACATGCTACTAGATTGACTGTTCAAATGAACACTTGTTACGTCATATGGAATAATTAGATGTAGTACAGGATCTACAACATTTACCACACAGCGTCCTAATATATCGACAGTTTCGTCGGCACTTATCCATAGGTACTGATTTGAAAGATGGCTTCTAATGTTCTACTGATTTAGTGTAGTACTTAGAAATATAATATTTGCGTGGATTCATCAGGAACATTTCGACCAGTATATTTTTGGAGAAATTATTTTGAAGGTGGGATTGTTAAGTTTATTTAATGGAATATTTGCCGCCATTAAAGTTTCACAGAGTTCTTCGTAAAAATTATCAGATTCCAATAGGTCTAATGTCTGTGTATGTGTTTACGATGCTAAGTGACGCTTTGCGTGCGATTTCTTGGAATTTTTGAACGAATTATACAGACTTTGCAATAAATTTCGGAATTACTGGCAATTGACATACAATCAGTATGACCCTTAATCCAACTCGCCATTGTTTTACGATGCCATTCTCGGCGTTGTTCCATATCATATCTGAAAAATAAACTTAAACAATGTTGAAAATGTATGCGTAAGTTATTGAAACTTAACGAAATTCACCGGACACTTACGCCGAAATAATTGGGAGAAGTAGATTCGATGAAACGATATTGAACAGGTTCTATTACAAAAATTACGAAGTATAGCAAGCGCCAAATAAGATGGCGAGAGGAGGGTGTGCACAGAAGTCGTTTTTATAAACGTCCGCGTTATATACGGTATCCGCCAGAATAAACAGTACCGAAATCTAAGGTGCTATGGAGTTGCTTATGTAATATGCATTTGTTATTATTGACTTAATTGTCATTAGTTAACGTATGAATGTTACGCTGGAGTTGAATTTTAATTGAAAATGGTTTTAACAACAGCAGAAAAAAGTGTTTTTGGTAGAACATTATTTTCGCTCATACGGAAATGGTCGCAATGATGGTCCAAGCTTACAACAGGTGGTAGTAAGATATCAACAACAGTTTAATAAAGCAGCCCCAAGTAAAAGTGCGATATTAGCTGTTGTTGAGAAATTTTGTCGCACTGGTAGTGTATTGTGTCAACGTAAAGGTTCTTCAGGTCGTCGACAAACAGTGTGTACCAACGAAAACACAGGACGTGTTTTTGATGAAGTTGTGCAGTCACCGCAAAGAAGCCTTGTAAGAACTGCATGTAAACTCAACATCAGTGTAACATCTACACGTCGGATGTTCAAATCAATTGGTGGTTATCCATACCGTATTCAAGTTGGACAACGACTAAACATTGTGGACAAACATGCAAGGAAAATTTACTGTGGTCGCATATTGAGCTTAATTTACGAGGATTCCAATTTCTTGAAAAACATATGGTTTTCAGACGAGAGTCACGTTCATCTTAGCGGCTATATTAATCAACAAACAAGTCGATTCCTTGGATTTGAACGTCCTGATGTTATTGTAGAGAAACCACTCCACAGTGTCCGAGTTACAATTTGGTGCGCGGTTTCTGGTCATGGAGAACATTATCATTCCTTTTGTGAGAGATTTACAGAACTTTTGCCGTGCACGAAATTTACGGATGCGCACACAATAGTTTCAACAAGATGGTGCAACGAGCCATACAGCTGCGCGCACTCTCAACTTACTCCGTCAGCATTTTGATAATAGAATAATTTCCCGAAGAACAGACTTCGAATATCCTTCTCATTCACCGGATCTGACGCCAACTGATGCATACATTTGGGGCACGATGAAAGACAAAATATTTCGCTCAGAAAATCCGCCGGAGAATATTGCAGAACTACGAGAAAGAATTCAAACATTTTTCAGGCAGTTACATCAACCACTTTTTATAAATATGTTCAGTGACTTACAAAATCGATATGAAGCTTGTTTGCGTCGTAATGGTAAACATTTTGAACATTTAAATTACAAAGTTTAAAAAATAAAATTTTTTAATTTCGGTACTGTTTATTCTGGCGGATACTGTATTTTACTTTAAAAAATTATTAATTTATTAAGTGATAGATGTGTAGTTTACGGCACCTATGGTATCTTGCAAGTTGATGTAAAACTAAATACAAATCTCCCCAATACTTCTAATCCTGCGCGAACTTAGCCCTCCGCTCGCCAACTTATCTGGCGCTTGCTATACCTATGTAATTAACAGTTGAAGTAATGAAAAAAAGAAACTAACTCAGCGTACTTTATCTTAGAAAAAATAAACTAATAAATAAAATAATTTTTAAAAACTCCTCACGGTATCTACGCCCATGAAGAAAGTAATTTAACTGTTATAATTGAAGTAATTGCGTCACAATTCAACGACAAAGAAAGATGTCCGGTTAACCGCGTGTTGTACTTAGACGTTACAGACTATTATATGGTCAATCGTAATTTCGGCCCGTTTAAAAGCGTCTTTTAAAGCGGGACAAAAAAATTCTTTGTATATGGGAAGTGTAATAATAGAAACATATTATTTTATTAATTTCTCGAATATTTGTTAAAACGATTTCGATTTCTAACATATTTACGAAATGCATTACGTAACGAAACCGCGTAAAAATAAATTAAATTAATTTCTCGCAATCCACCACTAATTCTATAATTAAAAACCCGAAAAAATATGTAACCAATAACAATAAGCTATCATTACGTGAGGCAAGATCAATTGAGAGAGACTACCGTGCGTGAAAAAATGCATAGCATCTAGAGATACTCAAATGGAAATAAAGAAAAAGTAAACACCGGCATGCTACGTTTAATAATAATTCTCGCCTTATGTTAAATAATAATCTTTTCATCCGATCCGATCCGTTGAATGACCATTTCTCGATTTTAATTTTAAATGAGGATACGGAAGTGACATAACCTGTTAAATTTTGGGCCGACTAGCCTTGTCTCTTTCTACCACTACGATCTTCGAACGTTCGCTATCTGAGCTGGCCTTTCTTCAGCTTCTTCTTCGATACTTTCGCGACGACTGCATGTACGTACCTATAGACAAGAAGAAGAATTACGTTTGCGACGATATAGTTATAATTTTCCTTATACTAGTAGTGGCATAAACACGCGTGCGTTCAAGTGAACTTCACGGTTTTAAACTCGACGATAATATTACACTTTGACTATTTAAAGTTGATAAAAAGAAGTTTTGTGATTATTTGTTTTAACATTTTGTGTGATTTTGTGATAATTATAATCTTTTATCTAGGAATGTGTTTTTATTAAATAAATAATATGTGAAATTGTATTTTATTTTCGAGGAAAATTGTTAAGGAATCAGGTATGTTAAATTAGAGTTATCTAAAAAGTAATTAGTCAAATTTTATTGGCTTTATTAGGAAACGAATTGATATCTTTATAGAATATTAAGAAATAGAATCGGTTGACACAAATTATACTTTTCTGGCGCCAAATAGAGGCGCCAAAAAGGAACAGAGTTTAAATTTTGACTTCAATTGAAGTTTATGGAATCCTAGCACATAACCTGCGTGTGCTCTAATATAACATCATTTAATGAAATAAAATAGATGTTTTTTTAACTACTCATAACTTTATATCTTCAAGCTCTGCCTTACTATTGTATTTTTCATTTGTGCGCTCTAAGCTGGAGTACGCGTCACTAATATGGTCACCAATCTACAATCGTCATTTTAATGCGATTAAACAAGTCCAAAGATGTTTCTTGAAATATTTATACTTTAAAGACAATTCTGAGTATCCTGTTAAGAATTTTAGCCATTAGTAATCATCGTAGGAGATACATGTGGAAACTTCATTATAGCCAATAGAAAACACAATTTGTTTAGTTTCAAAAAATATATTGTATTTTTGTATTGCAGACACACACTTTATATATATTTCACCACACTGTGGCTTCATCAAGTGGATGAATATATCAAGCGAGCTACAAAATTTGTGGCTCACTCCTTATGAATATATTCAACCACCTGATGAAGCCACAATGTGGTGAATCATATATGAAGTGTGTGTCTACAAGACAATATATTTTTTAAAACAAACAAATTGTGTTTTCTATTGGATTTTAGTGTGTTGCTCAATTTATATAAAGTTGATTCTACGGTTCTTCGTCGTAATCATGCAAGTATGAAATTTTTATATGATTAATTTTGACACCTGACGTTTTATTACTGGTACCCTCTATGAGGCTATATGAAAAACTAAAAGGATATCCCTTGTAAGTCTCTTAAAAAGTATATAATGTTAGTTTTTGGTTAATTGGAATAGTGTGAACATACAGTTCGTTATACAAAATAACTTGAGATTGCTCAGTGCAAATATATTTACATAATGTAATTAGTATAGACCGGACACGAGAGGTTGATGAATCATCGCCCACGAGCATACTATTGAACATTTGTATTTTTAAAGTTCTTAATTTTATTTATATAATTATACTTATAATAATAAAACGGGTATATATATGGCTACAAAATACGAAATACATTTTTATTTGTTTATTTTGTAGTTCAAGTTGAGTAAAGGGGTATTAATATTAACTAGCAATACTTTCTCAAGGTTCTCTTCTGTAAAATTTGTTCTCTTTGAATGAAATACATCCTTGTAAATAGAAACCGTCCTTTCTACATCGCAACTGGTTATAGGTGAATACTGGAAATATTCTTTTTATTTCCGCGTATTTTGCAGTTAGATGTTGTGGCATTGTCCCCGTACACAATTGCCGCAATGTTACTAAATCTGGATTTCTATTAAACACTGCGTCTAAGTTTTGCCGAACGCCACATCCGAAGTCACTTGGAATACTTTTCAAATTATTAATAGCCACCATCTAATGTCGTTAAACCATCATTTAATTTGAGATGTCGATTTTCAAAATAAGTGATTAGTTTTGGCAAATATCCAAAGTGTTCCTGAAGAAAGAACAACTGATTTTTTAAATGTGGAATTTGTGTAAGCTCCTTGCACTCAGAAATACTCCGAGCATTGTCATTTAAACATGTAACGAAATTTTGTAAACTATCGAAATTCTCTGCATAAAAACTAGAAGCTTCCAACCATGTCCCCCATCTAGTTATTACTGGAGAGGGAGGCAGTGAGAAGGATGGCAGTTTTTCCCTTTAAAGAAGAGCTACTCTCAATGGTGCTTTTCTGAAAACTTTTTTAAAAGCGGATACAAGTCTATCAACTTCTGGAAAGGTGCCTCTGATATATTCACAGATTCTGTGGAGGTCATGTGCTACACAAGTAATATGCAGCATATTAGGATATGTTTCCTCTAATAGTTTGCCTATTTTTAACATATATACAGCACTATCACAAATAAAAGTACTTTTTCTTTGTATCTGTCGTCCGAATGAAGTATTTTTTGAATATTCTCGTTAATGGTTTTAGCAACTGTTTCCGCGTCAACTGTATTTATAACTTTTGTTGCTATTACATATGCGTTATATGTAAAGACGGCAGACTATGTGCCCACACTGTCAAATTTAATATAATATAATAAATTTAATATATATATATATATGTTTATTAAAAATAATATATTTTTATTGGTTTTAGCGACCTTTTATTGAATTTAGATGTTTGTTTGCGACGTTTCGACTTTTATCAATTCAGTCTTTTTCAAGCATATTGTTGTTTTTTCTACACGGATACGCATTCATGTGCCACATGTGCTTGGACACCCAGGACCAATTTTCTTAAAACGAACATGCTTGTGCGGATTTTGTAAGTGAACTGGTTTTTCTTTTTTATTTTATTGGCCGTGTTTTAATATTAAAAATAATAGATTTTTATTGGTTTTAGCGACCTTTTATTGAATTTAGAAATTCAATAAAAGGTCGCTAAAACCAATAAAAATCTATTATTTTTAATATTAAAACACGGCCAATAAAATAAAAAAGAAAAACAAAATTCTTTAAACACTAAATATATATGTTTATATACTGAGAAGGATTGTTCGACGTTGAGAGATGTTATATTTGCATAGTTAAAGTGCTCTTTGTACCTGTACAATGGATCTTCAGTATTGGTAAAAAGTTGCCCTAATTTTGTAAAATCTACATTTTTATCTAATACACCTTATGTGTATTATTAAATTTAACAGTGTGGGCACATAGTCTGCCGTCTTTAGTTACATGGAATAGTTAGATGTAGTACACCAGCTACAACATTTACCACACAGCGTCCTAATATATCGACAGTTTCGTCGGCTCTTATCCAGAAGTACTGATTTGAAAGATGGCTTCTAATGCGTTCTACTGCTTTCGTGTAGCCCTAGAAACATAATATGTATTTGCGTAAGGTGGATTCATCAGGAACATGTCGACCAGTATATTTTTGGAGAAATATTTTTAAAGTTGAATCGTTAAGTTTATTTAATGGAATATTAGCCGCCATAAAAGTATCACAGAGTTCTTCGTTAAAATTGTCAGATTTCCATCGGTTCCAATATCTGTGCATGTGTTTGCGATGCTAAGTGACGTTTTACGTGCGATTTCATGGAATTTGTTAATGATATTTTACAGATTTTGCAATAAATTTCGGATTCACTGCCAATGGACATACAATCAGTATGACCGTCAATCCAACTCGCCATTGTTTTACGATGCCGCTCTCGACGTTCTTCCATATCATATCTGAAAAAGTAACTTAAGCAGTGCTCTAGATCTAAATAAATGAAAACTAAAAATGTATGCGTACGTTATTAAAACTGAACGAAATTCAATGCATACTTACGTCGAAATAATTGGGAGAAGTAGATCCAATCAAACGATATTAAACAGGATCTATCACAAAAATTACGACGTAATTAACAGTTAAAACTATGGAAACAAGAAACTAACTCACAGCACTTTATTTATCTTACGATATATAATCTAAATAGACTAAATTATTAAAACTCCACACGTTTCTATCTACGCCCATGAAAACAGAAATTTAACTGTAAATATCCAACAAAAAACGTCGTAATTCTCGATGAAAACAGATGTACGCGCTAGCCAGATCAATAGTGCATTTAATAACTGCGTGATGTATTTACAGATGCTGTAGACTATTTCTATCGTCCGTCGTAATGACGACGTCATTTCAACCCGATCTGTTCGGTCTTTGGTAATAAGATTTGTCTACATTTTACGTCAAAGTCAATAAGTACCGATAGATTTGTTTTATATTTCTACACTGCTTTTTGTTGAAAGAAAATAGTCTAATTTATTATAGAAGTTGATTATGTAAATAAACTGCGCCAATAAATTAGACGAACATTAAGAATAATAGTTGTAATGCCCTATATAGTTTTATGGGGCGACGAATTTTTACAAGCTGGTTATATTATCGTTTATTTATTATAAAATTAATTTAATCTGAACATTTCAATCCTATCATTTCGATCATCCTAAAATAAGAGATCATGCATGTGAAGCAGCTAGGGAAAAATCATTTTTGTAAATAAAATAACTACAAATTCCCAAAAAATCTAGTGTGCGTTTGTCAATTATATGTCATTATATGTCCTTAGATACTAAAAGCGAATGCCTCATGATACACTTTTAGTAGTAGTCCCCATGGATGATATAATTGCAGGCATTGAGACCTCTACTAAAAATGTTGGAGATTCTGCAAAATCTTTCGTTGAGAGACCAGGACGCGTCGAATCCTTGAGAATGTTGGGCAGCACAAACAAATTGCCGTCAACAATGAATGGAATGTTATTAAAAATCTCTTAAAAGCAGATAGGGGAAGCAAATTTGTAATTATAGACAAAGTCGACTATTTTAACCGGGTTAATCACTCAATATTAGAAGCATCTTATGTCAAATTAAATAAAAATCCTCTTCCAAAGATGATCAAAGAGATTAAAGACGCGTTAAAAAATTGTGCACATTTAATTCTTATTAAATTTAAACTAAATATAAATAATCGTTTTGTACCCAAAATTTTACAAATCGGGTAATTCGATGAGATCTACTTGATTACTAAATGGTTAATATATGAGTTTAAAAATTTGCTCGAGAAACCAGATAGATTTTCAGGGATTGTTGTCCCACTGGCGATATGCTGAAAAGGTTGTACCTTGACAAAAGACGCTACGTTTAACACCATTTTACTTTTTCAAATTGTTTTGCTGAGGATGCCAACTTAGTTGCCGAAATACGTATTTAGCGTTTATTGATTTATATTGAGGTTAGGAATTTTTCTTGTTTCTATCTGTTTCAGATTTCAAGACACAGTCTCCATTAATTCGGATGTAATTTCTCAATACAAATATTAATGTAAAAGCACTTACAAGGCCTTCTTTTCGGTTCTTGCATAAACAAAAACAAATTTGCAAGTAATAATTTAAAATATGTACATACAATGCTACACAATTAAGTAGGAGAATTTACATTTTTTGTAGGTAATGAAACTACTAATACATAAATACTAAATACGTGAAAACAATAGCGTCTGATAACATTGACGATTTGTTTATATAAAATGCGAAGTTCGTTTTAGACAATGCGAATTTTGTAACGACACCAATTAGATTGTGTACACAATTAAAGTGTATATATAGGTCAAACCGAGTAATAGTTGAAAGCATTTCTGAAATACCATAAGAGAGAGAAGAAGTGACAAGAAATCTTTTGGGGTCAATTATTTTTAAATAACACGTTCACTTCTTTTTGCATACATATTACATATACACATGTACTTACTTGAATATGTTTTCTGCTGACGACTAGAATTTTAACTGGCGACATAAAAATGTTTTTATTTTAAATAGAAATGCAAGTCAAGTTTTAAGAAAGTATATTTAATATAAAAAAAGTGAAATAATTTAAGAAGAGATGTGTCTTTATACAGAGTTCCCAATATTAGACTACCCATTTTATATTTCGAATAAAATCCTTCTAAGTAGAGTAAAAAAAATCATTTAATACCCTAACGTACAAGTAATTCTCTTTGATTTATAATTAACTTAAACTTTTCTTCAATATTTAAAAATCATATCTTCTAAATGCCCTCTATAAACTTGAACACCATTTTCAATTCTGAATGCAAAATTGTGCATCACCCGGCAAAGCAAATCTCCATCTATTAATGTGATTTCTTCTCGAATGCGGTCTTTTAATTTCTCAATTGTTGCAGGACGACTTGCATAGGTTTTTGTCTTCAAATACCCTTATAGAACAAAATCGGGTACCATTAAGTCGGGAGACCTAGGTGGCCAAGGCAAATTTCCAAATCGCGAAATTATACGACCGTTAAAAAGTTCTCAGAATTCTCATGGAGTTTCTGGCTGTGTGATCTGTTAGTCCATCTTGTTGGAATAACAGAACATCATTTAGCAATCTCCGTGTAATCAGTTCTGGGATGAGAAACGTTTGTAACATGTTTATGTAACGCTCGAAATTGACCGTTACTGAACGGTTATTTTCATCCTTAAAAAATAAGGACCAGTGATACCAAATCATCTTACACCACACCAAACAAGGATCTTTGGACAATGGAGATTCTTTGCAAACAATTCGCGAGGATTTACATCTCCTCAATACTTAAAATTCTGTTTTTTGAAAACGCCATTCAAATGAAAATTTGCTTTGTCGGTTATTAACAAATTGTGTATTGATTCTCGATACCGATTTAAAAATGCTTGACAAAATGTTAACCTCGCTTCCTTATCTCGATGGCTAAGGTGCTGTGCCATTTGATATTTCGGATATTTTAAATCGTTGTGAAAGATTCTGTAAAGACTTCCCTTGGATATTCGTAGAGCAAGTGATTGCCGATTAGCAGATCTGGTAGGACTTTCTCACTCATTCAATATTTGGAAGCGTACGAACCATTCTTCGACGTCCAGGTTTTTTAATGTTCTGTACAGAACCATTTTCACGCATTGACGAATCCATGCCATAACTGTTGGTGCATTACCCCTATTATTAATCACTAAATTGCCGTCGAAATGCAGGCTGAACTTCTTCTACTGAACCAGTTCTAATGCAAATTTCCACGGAAAACACATGTTGTTGCATTGCTCTTAAGGCATTTAAGGCTCTAATTCCATGTCATCTACAATTTCCCCTTTCAAAATATTATAAACTTTTGGAAAAATTTTAAATTCTTGATTTTTTCTAATACTGAATTTAGCCGTTTAAACATTATTTCTCCAGCTCCTGTAATAGTTGACAATGCGTTATACATTTGTTTATTGAATTTGCAGATTCATTCAAAAGCAGTTCTCTTATTTCTAATTTCAAAATTGTTTCTGCTATACAGTTGCAATAAATGCCAATTATTTTGGTATTATGTACATTATTTTTTACAGACCCTTTTGATTTTTTATAGCATCTAACACATCAGAGAACTCTAAAATAAATAATTTAATATTTCCAGAATTTTTCGAATAAAAAATTGCGGCATTTACAGATAAAATTAAATTAATAAAAAAATTAATTAAAATACAGATTTTAAAAAATTTTTGTGTTTACACCGTAAGATAAACAAATGCATAAGATTTTTAAATTTCAGTTCAATTTTAATTCTATTGTAGACAATATGTGGATATACCAGTATAAACAGATCTCATTTAGAATTAGTTAAAGCTAAAAATGTAAAAATGTAGTTTTCAAATTGTAAGTACCATGCAGCTTATATAGTTACTATATTATTAGTTAAAATTGTATATTTGCAGAAATTAGCTAACCACATAGTAAAAATAAATATTTTTTTCTGATCAGGCCAATAAATGTCGACGCGTTTAAATGGGTACTTTTATTTGAAAACCATTTTATTAAGCTGAATTCCAAGAAAAAATTAACCGTTTACATATACCGGGTGCGGCAATAGTGCGTCGACGGAGTTTAGCATGAAAACTAATAAAGTTGTAGCAATGAAATTTTACGTACACTTGTAGTATGCTACAGTGCATTTTCTATTTTTATTTATATATTTACAGGGTGTTCCAAATTTCCGCAACCACTTTCAATTTTTTTTTAAAATAGATTGCTATACTTTCTTGTTATTATGATGATAGCCACCCAAATTATCTTTGCAATGATATATGACAATGTGCACCTACAACTGTTAGTTTTGGTTTTATTGCAAATTTTGTTAAAATCTTGACAGTTGCAGCGTCTTACATTTTAAGTCAGCCTGAAAATGAGTGCAGTGCCTCACGTAACTCTTTTGTTACCAATTTATGGACTAACACGTGTTATGTTTTGAGGGTAAACAACGTGACAACATATACAGGGTGTTAAATATGTCGTGCCAAATTTATCGAAGTTTAAAATTTCTCTTTTTTTTTAGATTGAACCCATAATTTTTTTATTAGTCAGCAAATTCCTTATAAAATTGCCGTTAAAATGGAACCAATAACATAGTATTTATTTCTGGTATTTTCGAAGTTACAACCCGTTAATGGGATATACCTATGTTTATAATATTCAATATGCGGTGCATCTAATAGTTGGTTGGCCATGAAATGATATCAAACAAAGTAACTTTTATAAACATGGGTTTTTTAATTCTTTATTATTAGTTTTAGAATTACATTTTGTATATTTTCCATAATAAAACAAAATTAATTTAAAATGTGTTCAAATATATGTCCATTCTGCTCTACACATGCTCTTAATCGCCTCGGCATCGACAGACTTACATTTTGAGCCATGTTGTTTTCACTTAATTGAAGAAAAGCGTTTCTGATTCGTTGCTGCATGTTCTCTGCCGTTGTAGGAGATGTTTCCTAAACTATATTTTTTACAGTAGGCCACAGAAAGAAATCACAAAGGGTTAAATCTGGTGATCGCGGTAGCCAGCTTATAAAGCTTCCTCTACCAATCCACCTATTGGTGAATACCCTATCTAAATGTGCTCTTGCAGCCGCACCATAATGTGCAGGTACACCATCATGTTGGTACCACAATCTTCCTATGACGTTATCTGGTAGGCCTTCTAACAGCAATGGTAAATTATTTTGTAGGAAATTTGTGTAGATTTCACAATTTAAAGTAGTATTAAAAAAGAATGGACCTATAATAGTGTTTCCTATGATACCTCCCCAGGTGTTAACACTCCATTTTTGTTGGTATAAAATGGGTTGCACAAAATGAGGGTTTCTAGTGTCATAATAATCAGAATTTTTTCTGTTTGTTATTCCACAATTAGCAAATGTTGCTTCATCTGTGAAAAGCACATGATCTAGAAAAGTTAGATGTTGTCGTAATTGGAAAAGTAGCCATTCACAGTAAACAAGTCTCCTTTCAAAATCCGTTTGTAATAAGCTTTGATGATTTTGTAAGGGTGAAATTTATGTTTTTTTAAAATCCTTCTTACAGCAGTGACTTCTATCCCGTTTTCTTTCGAAATTATCCTTGTAGATAAGCGCGGATTTTCCACAACAGACTGGACGACTGTCACTTCATTATCTTCTGTAACCATAGTCTTAGTTCTTTCATGTTTGACGTAATTCCCGTCCGAAGAAACCTTGTCAACAAATTTTCAAACGTCTTAATATCTGGTGTTCTTCGGTAAGGATACTCCACAGCATTTGTTCTTGATGCTAAAAGTGGATTTCTATTGCTAGCGCGAAGAACAAATACCAAGACTATTAGCTCCTCTTTCGAAAAATTCATTCTAAAGAAACACAACTATAAACTATTACGGCATGTAAATAAAAAATTATGACAACAAAACGATATAACTGACAACAAGATAACAACTAAAAACGAACAAACGGAAATTGATAATTAACTAGCCGAACTTAAATTATAACAATTAAACGCGATTACAGCAAAGAGGAACTACAGAAAAACACTTTATACTGAAATTTGAAGTAGATATTTGACGTTTGGTTACACAGCAATATCATGCTTAATATCATTTCATGGCCAATCAACCAACTGTTAGATGCAGCACCGCATATTGAATATTATAAACATAGGTATAGCCCATTAAAGGGTTATAACTTGAAAATACCAGAAATATGTACTATGTTATTGGTCCCATTTTAACGGCAATTTTACAAGGAATTTGCTGACTAATAAAAAAATTATAGGTTCAATTTAAAAAAAAAGAGAAAATAGCTTTTAAACTTCGATAACTTTGACACGACATATTTAACACCCTGTATATGTTGTCACCTTGTTTACCCTCAAAACATAACACGTGTTTGTCCATAAATTGGTAACAAAAGAGTTACGTGAGGCACTGCACTCATTTTCAGGCTGACTTAAAATGTAAGACGCTGCAACTGTCAAGATTTTAACAAAATTTGCAATAAAACCAAAACTAACAGTTGTAGGTGCACATTGTCATATATCATTGCAAAGATAATTTGGGTGGCTATCATCATAATAACAAGAAATTATAGCAATCTATTTAAAAAAAATATTGAAAGTGGTTGCGGAAATTTGGAACACCCTGTAAATATATAAATAAAAATAGAAAATGCACTGTAGCATACTACAAGTGTACGTAAAATTTCATTGCTACAACTTTATTAGTTTTCATGCTAAACTCCGTCGACGCACTATTGCCGCACCCGGTATATGTAAACGGTTAATTTTTTCTTGGAATTCAGCTTAATAAAATTGTTTTCAAATAAAAGTACCCATTTAAACGCGTCGACATTTATTGGCCTGATCAGAAAAAAATATTTATTTTTACTATGTGGTTAGCTAATTTCTGCAAATATACAATTTTAACTAATAATATAGTAACTATATAAGCTGCATGGTACTTACAATTTGAAAACTACATTTTTACATTTTTACACCCTGTAAATATATAAATAAAAATAGAAAATGCACTTTAGCATAGCATGTGTACGTAAAATTTCATTGCTACAACTTTATTAGTTTTCATGCTAAGCTCGCTGACGCACTATTGCTGCACCGGTATATAGGTAAAATTCCTTTGAGTGTAAAATGCTGGATCAAATTAACTCCAATATGTATATAATTTTACTATTAATAAAAACAGAATTTGGGTCAATGTATAATCAAATAAAACGATTTGTTGCTACGTAACGTTTCGAAACTTTAATCGTTTGTTCATCAGACCTATTAAATTATTTACGGATTAGCCATACAAAGTAAAATATAATATAAAAATATACTTACATTAGCAATTAAATTCATAAGTGATCTTAAAGACTTGTGAAGCGATAAGGGATACAAAAACAGATATGGCAAAAATATATACATAAGTATGTAACAGTTCTTAATAAAATAAAATTGAAATACGGGAATTGGACAAACCCATATACTATGGGTTGCTGTAGTGAATTTCATAGCCCAGATATTAACCCTTTAGATTTTTATCGGTGGGGGTCACATGAAGGGTTTAATACACGCTGATGAAATAAATGCATGGAAATGCATTGTTTTTAGAAATTCTCAAAATGTCTTTTCGGATGTGAGACGTCATTTGATAAAAATCAAAAATAAAAATTTATTAAAGTGAATTAAAACAACTTTTTAATATTCAGTAAATTGCGTTGTGTTTTAATAATTTTATATTTCAACACCCTGTATCTTTTTAACCTGTAACATTTTACTTAGTCAAATGTTCAAAATGTCTAGTCTTATGCTTATTATCTCCAAATGTTGTATGGTCCATAAATTATGGGACATCCTGTATATATGTATATATACCGTAATGGATAAATTTTGATTTCTGGTACGAAAGTAGAAGAGGAAAAGAGCGCGACGGAGAAAAGTAAAAAAAGACATATAGCGAGGTTGCCAGTGAATGTATGCAAGTAGATTAAGTGAGGTACCATAAGGTACAGTCTAGATTATAGCTAGTCAGTAAGTCTATTGCTTCAGAGGGTTGTAGAACGCATCTCAAAAATACGCACGAATATTTACAGAAAAATATTTATTTCATGGTGTATTACTTTGACGAGTATGTACAACAAAGCTTATATTTTCCGCGTATAAATAAAATGAAATGAAATATTAATTCTAAATTATGTTAAAAAAAATGTAACTCTTATGAAAAGAAAATAAATTAACTCTTCTCCGATAATAATACACTGTGGCTTCATCAGGTGGATGAAAATAAGTATTTTCATCCACCTGATGAAGCCACAGTGTGGTGAAACATATGTAGTGTGTTAACATTATATATATTATTTTGAAACTATACAACTGTGTTTTATTATATCTATATAATGAAGTTTCAACAAGTATCTCCTTCGTCGATTATTAATTTGAAATTAAAATTTGTCGACTACGGTATATATACTTGTACAATACAATTAATATTACATAGTACGTTGTGTCCATTGAATAAGATCGTTGATTGATAATGTTGGAAATACTGAAACAACATTGTTAGAAAAAATAAAATAGGACATAGTGAAACTTATGCTTTTATACTTTTGTTACAATTTTTCGCCACATACTGTCTGTAAATAAGAAGTCTTTTTCATATTTCAAGCATTTCGTATAAAGAACTATTGCTTTAAAAACATTTAACTTCTTAATCAACTCTCGTATATATAGTTTAGTTGTTAGCGTAATATTGACCTAATGTAACGAAATGATATTGTTGGAATATTATGGTATATAGACTACGAATGTAAATATATATTTTTAACGACCACATAATGAATGTCTAATAAAACTATAAAAGCATTTTTTTTATAGAGAACTTAAGCTTAAGTGGCAGAAATAGCAAATTACTTCGTCTAATGGTCTTTTAATAATCGTAAAATATATGAAAATTAGTTGCCTAATAGATACAATAATAACAGAACTATGCATTGGAATTAGAAACATTTTGATTTTAATAGCCTTAAATATAAATGTATATATTTGGATTTATAATGGTTGTAATTTAAACGTTTTATAACTTTCATAATTTATCATGACAAATTCGGAATTTCTGTAAAATTTATGTAAAAACCTTGCATATCTAATTAGTTTATTTTATTTGTAAAGCAAAATCAGAAGAACAGGGGAAATTCGTCTATGAGGACTAAAATTAATTCAACGGTATTATAGGAAGTAACAGTTTTTTAGTTTTTTTAAAGTTCTCTGAATTTTCGATAAAGGCTAGGATCATCAAAATTAATACGTTTTTGAGATTTGGCAACTATAAAAAAGTTGGAAGTACAGCTGTTTCTACGAACCAGTAGCGCATACTTCGAAAATGTGTAAATTGCTTTGCAGAAGTTATAGTCGAAGGATCGTTAGTCTGCTATCGTTTATCGGACCGAGTATACGGGGCATGTCTTGAAGTAATGACAATGATCTATTTTAAAGTTTTTTATTGGATGTATCTACATTTAACATTGTTCCCTTCAAAGTATGCTCTTTGGGAATGCACGCTGCGTCTTCAGCAATTTTGCCATTACTGGTAACAATTCTTGAAGTCTTGTTCTTTTAGTTTGTTTAAAAGTTGTATCGTAACTCTTTGGATATTGTCTTTTGCTCCGTAATGCTAACCTTTCGACTTCCTCTTAAGCGTTGGAAAAAGAAAATATCTAGACTAGATGGGGAAACATGGATGGGGGCTACTGGTTTTTATGCAGAGAATTTCGATAGTTTACAAAATTTCGTTACATGTTTAAATGACGATGCTCGAAGATTTCTGAGTGCAAGGAACTAATACAAATTCTAAATTAAGAAAATCAATTGTACTTTCTTCAGGAACACTTTGGAAATTTGCCAAAACTAATCAACTTATTTTGAAAATCAAAATCTCAAATTAAATGATGGATTAATCACATTAGATGTGGCTATTAAACATTTCAAAAATATTCCAAGTGACTTCGGATGTGACCTTCGGCAAGAGTTAGACGCAGTTTTTAATAGAAATCCAGATTTAGTAACATTGCGGCAATTGTGTATGGGCACAATGCCTCAAAATTTAACTGCTAAATACGCTGAAATAGATAAATATTTCCAGTATGCACCTATAACCAGTTGCGATGCAGAAAGGACGTTTTCTATCTACAAGGATGTATTTCATTCAAAGAGAACAAATTTAACAGAAGAGAACTTTGAGAAAGTATTGCTAGTTAATATTGGTACTCCTCTACTCAACTTGAACCACAAAATATACAAATAAAAATGTATTTCGTATTTTATAGATCACCACCCGTTTGTTTTCGAATTAACAGTTAAAACAAGGAAAAAAAGAAATTAACTCATGGTATTTTATTTATCGTATGAAAAATAAACTAATAAATAAAATAAATTATTAAAACTCCTCACTCTTCTATCTACGCCCATGAAGAAAGGAATTTCACTATAAAATTGAAGTAATAGCGTCACAATTCGTAGACAAAAAACAGATGTGTCGTTAGTCGAATGATTAGTGCTATTCAATAACTGCGTGTTGTACTTAGCGATGTTATAGACTATTTATATGGTCCATCGGAGTTTCGGCCTTATGCGTCCGGTCTCTAGTTAGTTATAATCATAAAAATATATATAATTGGACAAAAATATATATTTAGGTTTTAGTAGTATGAAGATTGTTTTATTGGAATCAGTCTATTCAAGTCACTCTTTTTTTAGTAACAAACTAATAGATTATTACTCTTGTGTAGATTTATAAATAAAGAGAGTTAGTCATGTGAACAGAAGAAGAGAAGACTGATAATGGTCGGTGATTTTAATGCCAGAGTAGGGAAGTGCAGCAAATACAGAGCTGTCTACGTACAACGTTCGTTCTTAGCAACACAAGTGTTATCCAAACACTTTATTTCGTCAATATACGAACGTGAATGGAACCCTAAAGCGCGGTTGGTTCAATATTTAATAGAAAAGGTGTCAGATAGTGTGGTGTGGACATCTACGATGGTTTTCATGTTTTGCTTGAGACGGATTTTACTAATGCAGTCGGTGACATCTTGTATACAAAGTAAACTGATCGAAGAAATGATATTGTGCGAGCTGCTCATATGACCAGTTATTTTTCCCAGTTTAGTGAATTTCACTTTCAAAGGTTACCGCATTCATCGTATTTCCTTCATATCTGGCAATTACTATTAGCTGTTAACATTAGCGTCGGGTTCAGTAATTGTGATGTAAAAACTGTGATAATTACTATGGCTAATAGCTAAATTAAAGTTATTTTAGAAACGTTTTTGTGAAGATGGCGCTGACGTCGGGACATGACGTGTATGTTGTAATACCTCATTTTCGGGTGGTAACCGCAATCCAGATGGAACATGGACTTATTCTTTACAATCTTGCATTGGGCAATTCATAGAGGCCTTTCCGGAAGTAGTTTTTAGTTATGAAAATTTTGTTCGTCATAAACAAAGACTTCTGCATCGTTTTGAAACTAAAAGTTGCGTCTGTAAAGGGAAGTTCACAGGCGGACTAAATGTTTTAACAGCAGTAGTTCTTGATGATATTCAAACTTGAATGGAACGAAGCTCACATAAATCAGTTAGACAATTGTAAATATTGCTTTCTACATTTTACGACGCTAATTATTCGAATTTTTTAATAGGAAAAACTAAATAGAAAAAACCCACGTCCATGCTTTGCCGGGCCATTGCTTTATCCACTAAGCTATTAAGGACTGTGGTTTCGAATCATTGTGGGAAGGCCTTAAGTCACGTTAAGGAAACAGATATATTTTGCCCGTAGTCGGCAATTGTTGCAAATTGATTGCATTTTTGGTAAGTAATATGGATGTAAATATTGCTTTCTACATTTTACGACGCTAAATATTCGAATTTTTTAATAATTTTCTATTAAAAAATTCGAATAATTATCGTCGTAAAATGTAGAAAGCAATATTTACATTCATATTACTTCGCGAAAATGCAATAGATTTGCATCAGTTAGACAATTGTTACAACAAGCTAGTACTTAAAAAATTGATTATGTTAATATATAACGTTTGATCGCGATAGCCATGAAGTGTAAAAACCATCTATAGAATTATTTACTTCTGTATAGCAAACGCCAATTAAGTTGGCGCGAGGAGGAGTAAGTTCGCTTAGGATTAGAAGTAGTGGGGAGATTTGTATTTGGTTTTACATCAAATGTCAGATAATTCTAACCTCTGAGCGTGTATCATTTTATGATCTCCTAGCAAAGACATTATGTTCCGTCAAACGTCAATGACAAATGTATTCTGACAATTACTTGAGTAATGGGGGTGAACGTTTTTAAAAACGGCTTCTGCACACCTCCCTCCTCGCGTCAACTTCAATGGCGCTTGCTATACTTCTTTACATTGAAGTACACATAAGTCACAAATAAAATAGATTTTAGGTTATGGTAATAAGTTGCATTTTATGTATATTTTATAACAGCTGACTTGAAAGTTGTCAAGTAAATGTCAAAACTAATTGAAATAAATAATTTCATTGATATCTCGTAAATTCCACGGCGATAGTGATCCAAAGACTTTTTGATCATACGTTACAAAACATATTGCTATGAATTGTGATTTTGAAATTTGCTTATTCACAATTCACGACAAATCTATCCAACTAGGATACTCAGTCGGTTTAATTTCAAAGAATAGGGCTGCTTTCCTCTCAGGGTTCCAATCGGAAAAGTGGTTTTTCTCTTCTACAAATTTATAATGCGCCAGTAAAAGAGTACTGACAAATGTTATAATTATATTTCTTTAAGTTACTTGTAAACTTCTCGAAATAAGGTTTAATAGTAATAAACACAATAAATTTAAATTAAACTTTAATACAAAAAAAAAATCTTTATAAAGTATAAAGATTAATATTGCCTCATTAAACAATATTATAAAGGTAAAAATAACGCATGGATGTGACCGCAGCATGCGATAAAGAATCCTTTATGACTTCCGATCAAAATTAAAACTAATAAATTAAAAAGATGCTTTTTAATTTCTCCCACAAGAAACAAAATCAAAATAAACTATTTGACAGACCGAAACAAACGCTAACACATGTGCAACCACATGAAAAAAAAATATGCCCTTGATATCCCAAGCGTACTAAAATTTCTACATTTACAGAAAAGTTTTTTTATACTAGAAATTTTAAAAAACCTTCTTTGTCATTTATATCAAATAACTAGGATTAAATTTCAAAATGATAATAATAATACAATAGAAAATTACAATATTCAATTCGTTCAATATAAAAATAAGATATCTTTTAAAATATATTACTTACGTAAAAAATATATTCATATACTCGAGACACATGAGTAAGAAAGTGTTAAAAATCAATTACGAGATTCACAAACTCGTAAATAAATCGGTAATGATTTACGCAAGCACAAAAAACACAATTAAATCAAAAAACAAAAACCGAAATTACTTAAACAAAGATAAAGATTTATCTTTAAATAAACACACCTTTCTTACTTCACTCTACACTTGTGTCTCAAGGTTAAACGTAGTCAAGCGCGCAGGCTTACAATATAAAACCAGTTTTTTTCAAAACACATGAATATAACAAGTAATATACACTAGCGTTCAATATAATAGTACAAATGTAAATACATAAATTTTTATAATATTTATGGGGAAAAGTTCATAGCAATATGCAGGCAACGATGGCCAGCACGATCACCAGATCTAACACCTTTGGATTTTTATTTATTTGGAACTTTGAAAAGTAAAATATGTAGAAATCTTATTATTATTATTATAGGATTTCTCCTATTTATTCACCAGACGATGATATCCAACTGTGTCTCCATCTATTTGGAGGTCTTTCGATTTGTCTCTTTTCTGGTGGTTCTTCGTCTCTGTTTATTCTTGGTAGTCGCCTTCTGTCATTCTGCTTATATGCATTTCATTATTTTTTCCGGTTTTTAGGCTATTCAAATATATCTTCTACGTTGCGTTTGTTTCTTGTATAAATGTTGGTTCTTCTATCGCGCAAAGTGATACCTAAGATAGATCTTAACGTTTTTCATTTCAGCTGTCCTCACTTTTCCTTGCATTTTCTTGGTTTCAGCTCCACTCTCAATGGCATATGTTAGCACCGGACGCACTAGGGCTTCAACAGGTTTTAACCTTGCTCTCTATTAGCAGGTATTTATTCCTCCATATTTTTTCTCGTTATTGAATAAAAGGGTGCCAAATCTTATTATTGCTGACCTTCCGGAGCACAGCTCCATCGAAATTCGTAAAAATGTGTAGGGTGTTTCATTTAAAATAAAAAAGTTAACATCATTTTTGGCTAAAGCGGAAGTCTCTTCGAATTCTTTATTTGCATTAACTAAAATATGGAAAATTTTATTAAAATCTAAGTAGTCATATTAAAGATATTCGAATGGATCCATACATTTGCCTAACCCTGTATATTTTGTCAGTCGCCCCCGGACAACATTGGGGGCATTTTGGTCGTGAGTTGTTACGCCGATGGGATGTTACTGGAATAAACCTATCTAATGATGACCGACCAAATATTGGCTTAGTAGGGTGATGCATGCGTACTCTAGCGAGTGTATAGTAAACTTGAGGATGTGGAGGAATTATTAAAACTCACTACATCTTGATACTACAGCCTCTTCCACAGTTGCAAAGGTATAGTTATGTATAACTAACTTAGGAAAATTATGTATATCTGTGGAGCAATCGAGTTTTGAATGAAAAACGTTTATTTATGAAACTCATATATTTAAACAAATAGTAACCCTTGTAATTCTATAGAGCTTTGTCACTACACATCAAATCACAAATATGAATAATTTTTTTCCACTCATACCAAGGTAATCAACAAAAATAAAATGGATTTATCGCGTTTTGCTTGATTAGAAATGGATATTAGGGTGGAGCGATAATGTATGAATAAAAAAAAATTTTGTTTTTTAAAATGGTATAGCGATATAAAGTTGCATTTCAATGAGTAAATTAAACGTACGAAATATTACCTATTTGTAATAATGTTTTGAGGTGCCCCAACACAATTGAAATTTAAAAAAAAATTACCTATTTTTCATATTGTAATCAAACTATATATTTTATTTGTTAGGTCAATATCTTCTATTTTTTATACAGATTTAAAGAAGTGAGATATAAGAAATAATGGTAAACTAGATAATTATTCAGAAATACAATAATTATATATTAAATTGTTTTTTTGTATCAAAAGTAGGCATTTGTTGACGTGATAGTAGCCTAGCCCTGATGAAATCGTCTTTTTTCCACAAACTGCACTTGAAGCTTCTGTCACCACTTTGATGCAGCGCTCAACGGCTTGAGTATGGCATGGAAAATCTTTAATTTTTTGACATGTGCCGAGACCGTCTTTGACAATGGCTTTCAAGTCGTCATTAGATAAATTGAAAGTCAGAGGTGGCTCAGTTATCTCACAGTCTCGCCACGTTATAATGTCGGTATAATCTTCAGTATCGAAATTAAATGAAGGCAGTTTAAACGTTCGAAGCCCCGGAGCTTTCTCACTTCTTGCTTTTAAAATTCGTCGATATGCTGTCAGACAGCCGAAGTACCTCGCATACCGTCCACATAATTAATGTGAAGTAACGACGCCCTTCCAAAGGTTAGCACAGCCAACTCTCTAGAAAACTGCATTTTGTTTGTGCCTTCACTCATACTACGGCTTAACCGCATGTGTAATGTATCAGAATAATTGAAATATACATGAGTAGGTAAACCCCACCAGTTTTGTATAATACAAAGGTATTTTTAATAATATAAAATATTATTAAAAATCTGGTATGAAGAACACAAATGCAGGTTCACTATTAATATTTTCTGTGAACGTGTCCGAATATATCCTATCCCCTATATTAATTATGTGGACGGTATGCGAGGTACTTCGGCTGTCTGACAACAGGTAGCGCCGAATTTACTTCTGCGCTCGGTCTGGATAATTACGGTGATATGGCGAGGTGGTTCTTTTCTGTGAATGTGTCTGGAAATATCCTTTCTCCAGCAGGGGCGTACCGATGAGCTTGTAGAAAAGCGAAATACGTATCTACGTCTCTGGGGATAGGATATATTCGGACACGTTCACAGAAAATATTAATAGTGAACCTGCATTTGATCTCAGACGTAAAATTCAAAGGGTATCACAAGTGAAATAGTACTCACGCGAGTTGACTATGGCGTTCGAATAACGTTTTAGGAGAGTTGCGAAATCGTCTCCACGTGCTTCAACACCCACGCGTCTTAATACGCTCGCTTCGGATTATATTTTTCTATCTTATACTAACTGCGCAACACTCAGTGTGTAATTTAGCATTCATTAAATATTTTTGATTTTTCGACTAAATTCATGAATTTTGTCAAACTTAATAATGTCGGGGGCACCTCTAAATATATCATGTGCGAAATGAAATTTTCTGTGTATATTTGGGAGATAATAGAGCAACTTTTTACAGGTATTCCAAAGCTATTGCTATATAAAAAAAAATCGCTCCACCCTAGTGGATATGCCTAGTTTTGCTTGAAATAAGAAAGAAAAATTGGTATTTATTGGCTACTACTACTTGCTAAATGCAATTAAAAAATTATGAAAACGTTTTATTAATGTTTCCTAACATTTCCTAAAATTTTATTCTAAAATTCTGAAATTTGATTTGATTTTTAAATATGCACGCCTGGGTCATCTTCAAAACAGTCGCATCCTTCGTTGTCACCGTCTGCGGGCTCATCACCAACTTCAGACAGTATTCTTTTGTACCAGCCCAAATGTTGGTCTTCCTTCCATGTAGCGTCAAAATGTTGTTCCATTAGGTGACGAAGTTTTTATTTTTTTATGTGGAAGATTATGACCTAAGTCAATTTCTTCTAATTCCATTGGAATCGCTTTTCCTTTCTTGAGTAAACTCTATGGTGTTTAGTTAAAAGTAATGAATTTAAAGTTTTGATGACACTGTACCATCACAGAATTACTTCCTGCATCGTTTGATTTTTTTTTTGTAAGAATATTCGTTTGTAGTCAGATATTTCTTCAACTTTTTTAGACTATGTAGCAATCCTTTGATATCGTAGAGCTTCCAGTCATCGCCAAGTTGTTTGACATTGCCAAATTCTGAATAAATTTCAATATACTCTTTTTGGCAACAGTCGTATCTTTCCGAAGAGTCTTTTCTACTCACTCAAAAGCACTTACGGCAGGACAAAAATATAACACCTAACAGGGAAAGTCAGTTGAATTTCTTCGATTCCAGGAGGAGATTTCACTTTCAGCCAATAGTAAAGGGAGTGCATTTTTATTCTGCCCTTCACAACCATCACAGAATAATCTTAGCACCTTTATGTTTTCTAACCCAGGGAATCCAGGTGAGTTAGAAATGCGAAACCCATTTTGACTGATCCTCTACCGGTTTGATTTTCGGCCCATGTAAAATGTAGGAGAATTCGAATTCATCCCAACGATATAAAACACATCTAATGAGAGTAGAAAGCATCTGAAATAGGGGTTCGTGGCAAAAGCTGTACCTACTGCATGTGAAAGCGCAGGAGCTTCTTTCATTAAATGATAAAAAGCATTTTCCCTTCTCTTGTGAATTGTAAATTCAACTATCAACGCATTTTTCTTTGTTCGGTCTTTTTCTGTTTTCATGTCATGCATAAGACGAGTACAGAACGAGCAGAATCGGCAGCAGGTGAGGTAAATCCAATATTAAAATCGCGACAAAAAATTCTTGAAAACATAGACAAGCTACACTTATATTTTGGTTGTTTATACTTTAAGTTATAAATTTTACATAACTTTGCAATGCTTAGACTGGCAAATAAATAAGTTGGAATTTTGAACAGTTATAGTGGCTCTCTGTTTCTCTTAGATTTCCAATAAATTCCCGAATTTTGTGCTTTTTATCTTGTGATTTTGAGAAGATTCTATCGCGACCATTATTTTTTTTGGGTGCTCTTCCTTCGTGAATAATCTTCGCAACAGTTCCAATGGCGTCTTTTGAAATAACCAAAACTGTAGTAAAACATTTCTGGCACACTCTAATCGTCTTATTAGCTTTAGCTTTTAAATGATAAGTGATACTAAGAGAACAATTTTTAGGGTTGTTGCTTCTAGACCGATTACTTATTACTGAAGAAACACCCAGTATATGACAAAGTTTAACATCTTGTGTAGTTTTATCAGCAACATTAAAAAAATTCTCGAATGCGTTTAATGTCGCTCATCTTTATATCATTACACATGAAACTGTTGAACATTTTTATTGTTATACTTTTTCTCCATACCCAATTACCGTTTTAGAGGTACTTGTGAAATTTTAGATCGACTTCTTCTACTGCATGTTAAAGGAAAGAAATTCCGTGGAGAGTGAGGTTAAGATACTTAATAAAAGTTCTTCACTAAAACAGGAACAATACCGTCTGGTTGTCAGAATTTCTGAATATCTGGGACAGTTTAAGACTAACAGAATAAAACACACTGTGAAAAAAACAATCACAGAACACTGACAGATGTTGGCTTATTCAAGAGTGCCATTTAGATGCCATCTGAAGTAGGGACTTATACTTATAACACTGCAATCATAGTTCTTTTGCAGGTATCTTTAGAAACGGATTTATCAAGTTTTGGTTGAAATGTAAATTTCAAAATATTTTCTATGGATTTATCCAGTCTTGCCTGATTGGTTAGGTTTTGAACCTTAGTTTCAACAGGAAATTGCTTGTTTCTGGGTTCACCAATGAATTTTTCTGATTGCTATTACTAATAGTATATACTTAGTTTATTTTCCATGTAAAATGGATTTAACCGGTTTTGTTTGATGCTTCTCATCTATAGGAAAAAGTTTGTTATATTCAACGCGTTCCTGGTGTTAAGTGTTAAGTTCGCCTTCTACAAGATTAATATTATCATGGCCGATTAGTAAATACCGATAGACCTCTTAATTAATTCTCAATTAAGGTCTACTAACTGTTTACCGTTTTTAAAGACACGAGAAAGGACACTGTAAGTATGTAAATTAGAAAAAAAAAGTTGGTATTTCAAAATGTTATTGTATACCAGAGAAATATAGAAAAGAAGTTGTATTTAAACTTTCATTTAGCGAATCGCACTTAACGGATAATTAACACTGCATAATAACCAACATGAATTATTACATGGGAACCCCTGATTAATGGATGTTTTGCTCTGGCGCATCACTCTCGATTAATTACACGGAATGATTAATCGCCTCGAATCGTTCGATCTTATTGAACGAGGAAATAGTTTACGTTAACGGTCGCACGTTTTGACTTACGCAATGTTTGTTTGCACTCAAGTAAATTATGATCTGTATATTATAAACGCATTATTCTTATTGGCAAGTTTGATTAAAGCTAGCTTACTATATTTATGGATATATGCATGCATGTATGTATAATATTGTCTTAATTACTGTTGCAGGCGTTCGTTGTCGCGGTGTTCGAAAAATATCGCGTTATACTGCTTTCGCTAAAATAATTGCAATTGCTGTGGTCGACCGTTGAATCTAGGCCATGAATTCTAATCAATTATCTATGAATATATGCGCGGTTTAAGTAAATGTTGAATAAGCAAATGTTCAACGCAGAAACTTGAGCCGCATTAAGATCTTTATCTTGAATTATGTTATTGTATATTTTTAATAAAATTATAATATATTTTCTACGTCATAAAAAAATATGTGAATAAATGTAGTACGATTGCGTTGTTCTATATATATATATATATATATATATATATATATATATATATATATATATATATATATATATATTTATTAAGTCAGTTCTTTATTTTAACTCCCAATATTTCGCATACAGATTATATGCTTTCTCAAGGGTCACTTTAAGAATATATAGAAACAAATTAACTCTAATGAACTATATAAAAGTCGTAAATACCTACAAATGTGAACTATTTTTCTATAGAGAAATTGCCCTCCTTACTATACATAACGTTTACAATATATAACGTCAACATAATTGATTGCGAAGTTACAAATTAAAATACAGGACATCACACTTTAAAGAACGAACACGTGTAATTATGAACGAAATTAATTCAATTTTGCTGGATTTCCCAAAATTTCCTTCCATATATATATATATATATATCAAGTATATATATATAATATTTTCGTGACCTTGGTATGATATGGTAAATTCAATCAGTCGGCGATTAAAGGTCTGGTTTACTTTAAAGTATATATATATTTAAAACAACCCTACATGTTTCGGCAATGATGCCTTTATCAAGAATATAAAATATAAATCTTTTATATTTTATATCCTTGATAAAGGCATCATTGCCGAAACATGTAAGGTTGTTTTAAATATATATACTTTAAAGTAAAGCCAGACCTTAAATCGCCAACTGATTGAATTTACTATATATATATATATATATATATATATATATATATATATATACAATCGATAAAGCCTTCTTATACCCGAAGGTGTTAAGGCGTCTGAAAAACTTTTTATTTACGAATAAACATTGCCCAATCCCTTCTGTCTCTTGCCATTACTTCTGCATCCTTCCACTTTGTTCCCCTGGCTTCCAAGTACTCTGCCACTACACTGTTCCACTCCTTTCTCGGCCTTCCTCTAGTCCTCTTTTCCTGTGTCCTTGCCAGCCATATCCGTTTCGGTTGTCTCTGGTTTTCCATTCGTATTACATGTCCGAACCACTTCAGATGTTGCCTTTCAATGCTCTTTAAGATCGATTCCACTTTTAGTTCTTCCCTCACTGTTTTATTCCGTATTCTATCTCTTCTTGTAATGCCTTTAACTGCTCTCAGGAATCTCATCTCTGCCGCCTGGATTTTACTTTTTTGCTGCCTTGCGAACACCCAGCTCTCACTACCATACATTAATATTGGTTTATGTATAGTCTTGTAGACTAGGATTTTTGTCTTAGTTGATATTTCTTTCGTTCTTATAAATTTGATATTCAAAGCATAGTATGTCCGTGTTGCTTTTTCTATTCTTTCATTTATTTCGGTTTCGTTCTTACCATTCTTCTGTAGATTTACGCCCAGGTATCTCATCATCTTTACTTGCTCTATTTTTGTATTGTCCAGTGTTATTAATGCTTGCTTGTTTTCTTTCTCAATTACAATTACCTTTGTTTTATCGATATTAATTTTTAAGTTTCGGTTTTGAAGGGCTTCGTTCCATATTGTTACGTTTTCTTGCAGGTCTGTCGTGTTTTTTGCAAATATTACTAGATCATCTGCAAAGACGCAGTCTGTTATTGTCGTTATTTCGATATTTCTATAGCCCACTGGTAATTTCTTCAGTTTGTGCTTTATATATATATATATATTTTATATACCGTGTGTCCCAATTTCGATGCTCACCATTGGTATCTCGGTTATTAGAAGATATAGAACAACGGTTAAATGGGGAATGTTTTGCAGAATTCAATACTCGCGGCAAATCTTATTTCAAATTTGACCTAACTTTTTAAATTATTAAAATATTTTGAAAAATCAAAAATTAGCCGATTTCGATATTCCTCAATAACTCGATAACGCTTAGTCTGACCTCTTTTAAAGTTTTACATTGTTCAGACACTTTTTTGAAACAAATTATTTTATACAAACAGAAACCCCAGATTGTCATTTGTTTTTAAGTTATTACCACTATCTTTTGTTTTTCATATGGCGGCCATATTGGATTTTGGGTTTGTTAGGTAGTCCTCAAAATGTGCTTTTCAACGATGTATAACATGCCCGAAAACTTTTTATTTATAAGGAAAATATTAATAAAAACGTAAATTAATCTTTAATATGAAATTAGTAGGCTGAAAAATTAAACACCAATGTCAAATGAAAGTGAAAAGATATTCTAAGTAATACTGTAAACAAACGAAACGATAAAAAAATTATAGAAATAAAAAGTAAAGATACAGAACTTAAAGTTCACATTCACTTAAAGAAATTGTTCAATATGACGACCATTCTGTTCCACACAATTTTGACACCTTGTTCGAGTAGAGTTACAAACTCTACGTAGCGTGTTTCCGTTTACTGATCGTAGCACATCTAGTACTCTTTGTTCTAAAATTTTCCGAGTTTCTGGCGGTTCAAAATCAAATACTTCGTTTTTAGTGGTACCCCATAAATAAAAGTCAAGCGGGGTAAGGTCGGGTGATCTCGCAGGCCATTGCACGGGTCCATTATTTGAAATCACTCTCTCATTAAAGTGTTCTCTCAAAAAATGTTGCACGTTACGAGTGTATGGGCCGGGCAACCATCTTGCTGGAACCAGATGTTTTGCATGTTCTCGGGATTAATAATTTGCCTCAAAGCAGGCATTATCTCGTTTGTTAGTAGCTCCAAATATCTGTTACCAGTTAAATTGTAATCAAAGATGAAAGGACCTATTAACTGATTATCTAAAACGAAAAAAAGAGTTTAAAAAACAAAAAAAATGTAAACAAAATGTCATACCAATTAAACCGCACCAGACATTAAAACCAAATCGAACTTGAAATCTTCTTTGATTTACCAAATGTGGATTTTCAGTAGACCAATGATGATAGTTATTCCTATTGAACACTCCACAATTGGTAAATCGTGTTTCATCTGTCCATAGTATTTTCCTAGGAAAATTAGCGTCATATTCACATTTTTGAAGGTACCACCTGCTAAACTGTAATCGTCGGAGATTGTCATTATCAACTTAAACCTTGTACAATTGTTGGTTTGTAAGGGTGATACTTGTTTCCCTGTTTCTCGTGTCACACGACGAACTGATGTGCTGGGATTGTTCCTAACGTTCTGCAAAATATTATTTAGACGTGTATCAGCATCATTAACTTCATAGTTAGCTCGTTTTTGTTCGAAGCTTCCAAAATTTTTTAATTTGCTAACTAGTCTTCTAAAAATTGTCCTGTGTGGCTGTTGTCTTTCTGGAAAACGCTCTGCATAACTCGTGCACGCATTTTTAGTGTTTCTATTTGCTTTGAAATACACTTCCAACATATCAACTTTTTCTTCGTTTGAATATGTATGTGCCATTATCAATACTTATAATTCTTATAAATCTTAATACTTGACAATAATTACTTATCACTAACTACAAGTAGTTTTAATTAACTTATCTCTGCAGCACTAATTGTACTTTGACAGGTTATCGTTTTGTTTCATTGTCAGAATACATTTGTCATTGACGTTTGACGGAACATAATGTCTTTGCTAGTGATACACGCTCAGAGGTTAGAATTATCTGACATTTGATGTAAAACCAAATACAAATCTCCCCACTACTTTTAATCCCGCGCGAACTTACCCCTCCTCGCGCCAACTTAATTGGCGTTTGCTATACTTAGAATATCTTTTCACTTTCATTTGACATTGGTGTTTAATTTTTCAGCCTACTAATTTCATATTAAAGATTAATTTACGTTTTTATTAATATTTTCTTTATAAATAAAAATTTTTCAGGCATGTTATACATCGTTGAAAAGCACATTTTGAGGACTACCTAACAAACCCAAAATCCAATATGGCCGCCATATGAAAAACAAAAGATAGTGGTAATATCTAAAAACAAATGACAATCGGGGGTTTCTGTTTGTATAAAATAATTTGTTTTAAAAAAGTGTCTCAAAAATGTAAAACTTTAAAAGAGGTCAGACTAAGCGTTATCGAGTTATTGAGGAATAACGAAATCGGCAAATTTTTGATTTTTCAAAATATTTTAAAAATTTAAAAAGTTAGATCAAATTTGAAATGAGATTTGCCGCGAGTATTGAATTCTGCAAAACATTCCCCATTTAACCGTTGTTCTATATCTTCTAATAACCGAGATACCAATGGTGAGCATCGAACTTGGGACACACGGTATATATATATATATATATATATATATATATATATAAATATAGTATTTTCGTGACCTTGGTATGATAACATAAACTTAATTAGTCGGCGATTAAAGGTCTGGTTATTACTTCAAAGTGTATATATTTAAAATAATCCTACATGTTTCGGCAATGATGCCTTTGTCAAGGATATAAAAAATATAAATGACAGAATATAAATGTCAAGTAATTGAGTTGCTATGGTTTAAATTATTCAAAGATACATTCAAATAGTAATAATAAATCATGCCTTAGTATTCCAAAAAATAGATAGCAAGGTGAGAACAGATGTGTTGTTCGCTGCTAGCAGCTTGTGTCTTTTTCTGGGTATGAATTTGTGTGTTGGTTGCTGCTGGCAGCTTGCGTGTCTTTGGGTGTGTGATTTTGTGTTTGTGTAAGAGCTAAGTATAGGGTTTTGTATGATGGTGCGCTCGTGCGTGTGTTAAGTGACCGGTCACGTAAATTAGAGAGATCGGATAACCAGCCGGTGCGTAGGGCCGCCAACCCTTTCCCGACAACTTCTTTACTTATCCGTGCAGTACTTCGACGGCCCGACCCCCGCCCCAACGAGGCAAGGCGCAGACCAGCGAAGCGCACCCTGCACGGTGTCGCTCATCGCAACCGAGGGAACACTCTTAGTGGCTACATCGGTGAACGACGGTCACACAATGTGCCATCTTAACGTAGGGTTGGCGGCCCTACGCACCGGCTGGTTATCCGATCTCTCTAATTTACGTGACCGGTCACTTAACACACGCACGAGCGCACCACCATACAAAACCCAATACTTACGCTCTTACACAAACACAAAATCACACACCCAAAGACACGCAAGCTGCCAGCAGCAACCAACACACAAATTCATACCCAGAAAAAGACACAAGCTGCTAGCAGCGAACAACACATCTGTTCTCACCTTGCTATCTATTTTTTGGAATACTAAGGCATGATTTATTATTACTATTTGAATGTATCTTTGAATAATTTAAACCATAGCAACTCAATTACTTGACATTTATATTCTGTCATTTATATTTGTTATATCCTTGACAAAGGCATCATTGCCGAAACATGTAGGATTATTTTAAATATATACACTTTGAAGTAATAACCAGACCTTTAATCGCCGACTAATTAAGTTTACCTTATATATATATATATATATATATATATATATATATATATATATAATTATTTCGTGACCTTTGTATGTTATGGTAAATTCAATTTGTTGGCGATTTAAGGTCTGGTTTTACTTTAAAATATATATATTTAAAACAACCCTACATGTTTCGACAAATGATGCCTTTATCAAGGAATACAAAATGTAAATGACAGTATATTAATGTCATACATTTGAGTTGCTATGGATAAAATTATTCAAAGATACATTCCAATTGAATAATAATAAATCATGCCTTAGTATTCTAAAATAGATAGACAACAAAAACAAGGAAACACAAGACATCAGTTATTATTATGTATGCGCCCGTGGAGCGTCTTAAGATGTAAAGCTGTCGGCATTCGCCTTAAACGAGAAGGAAAACCACGAAAACCTACTCGGACAACCAGATAGGAATCAAAACACAGAACTTTCAACATGATAAGCAAATGTATAGATATTTAAATGACATAAGATATATAATTATATAACAGCAACATATATTATGATGGTAAATTGTATATGTATATATATATATATATATATATACAGTGTGTCCATAAGGTATGGACACAAGCCCGTAGTAACATTATTGTGTATTATTTGACAAAATGCAAAGATATGTCGATTAATGTTTTTTATTAGCTATATATAGATGCTGCCATTTATTTTTTCCGTCTACCTTGAATAAGTTATGACGTCATTGATAATTTTTTTAAATGTCAACCCAATTTTTTTTAAGGATTTTGAAAGCTTTTACAATTCTGATTCGATGATGTAAAAATGGTATGTTACATTAGAAAATTTTTGAGTAAATTGTGTTCGAATTCTAAGTTTTATTTTTGACATTTTCAGTATCAAATTTATAACAAATGCTCAAAATGTTTTCCTTCATTTTGTTGACAAAATTCTAAGCGATGATAAATTCCATTTCGCACATTCTGTAATATTTCGGGAGTTATTAGTCTGGTTTCGTAGATGATGCGTTGTCGTAAAACGTCCAAATTTTCCGGTTGCGTCGCATAGAGTTTTGGTTTTAAGTAACCCCACAAGAAGAAGCTAGCGATCTGGCGAGCTAGCCGGCCATTCAATTGCCCCTCTTCTTCCAATCCATCTGTTAGAAAATGTATTATTGATGTATTGCCTTACTGGTAGCGTATAGAGCGGAGGACCACCATGCTGTTGATACCAAATTCTACGATCTGGCAAATGTGGATCCTCATTATTTGGAAAAAGAACCGCTAAAACGTGTATCAATTCATTCCTAAAAAAAATTCAAGTATATTTTCCCAGTCAAGTTTACATAAAAGAACCACAATGCGATCGCCGATAATCCCTGCCGACACATTTAGTTTTTGCGGGTATTGGGTATGTGTCTCTTGCATCCAATGAGGATTATCAGTCGACCAAAATCAGCAATTTTGTCTATTCTCAGTGCCATTCAATGTGAAAGTAGCTTCGTCAGAAAATAAAATGTTGAAGAGAAATAGAGTGTCATTATCACAAATTTGCATTAACCGTTCACAATATTCCAAACGCCGTTCACAACATTCAAAATCATCCTCAGACAACTCTTGAACTAAATTCATTTTCTTTATTTATTTTTTTTGTATTTAAATAAAAATGTTGTCATTCGGATTATTTACAATCTGTCAAAAAAATTACCTTGTCACTTTGGGAATGACAGAAAGTTGAAAAATGATAACTGAAAAATTTTCTAATGTAACATACCAAAATTTTTACATCATCGAATAAAGAATTGTAAAAGCCAATCTGTTTGTAAATTCTCTTGTAACCCTCGCTCTGATATCTGGTGAAATGATTTGTATTTCTTCATTAGCTCTTTCAGCCAAATCTAAATCTTCTGATTTAGATAGCCCCGCCGGAAATAATCTAGTGGATTAAGATCGGGAGAACATGCGGGCCATTCAATTTCGACTCTCCTTTCAAACCATTGTGGACAAAAGTTCGATCTAATAGATCTCGAACGGTAACCTGAATAGTGAGGGGGCGCCCCATCTTGCTGAAACCAGGTGTTTTGTAGAAGTTGGCCATTTTCTTCCAGTACAGGAATTATCTGTTTATTTAAACGTTCTAAAGACCTTTGAACACTTAGAGTTTCTTCTATAAATATGTTTCTACGAATACCAGTCCAAAAGTTAAACTTTCGTTAGGGTGTTGCGTGCCTTTTGTATCCAGTGAGGATTACTCCATGCCCAATACTGACAGTTATGTCTATGAATAGTCCCGTTCAAATAAAAGCTTGCCTCGTCCGAAAATACTATATTATTTACAAAATGTTATCACGATTACAAATGTTCATCACTGATTCACAAAATTCTTGCCTCCTGTCGAAATCAATCATTATCAGAAAGTTTCTGAACGGCGAATATTATAAGGATGGTATTCGTTTTTAAGAATTCTTCCTACCAAACAACGATTAATATCATGGCTTTGCGTCAGCTCGTTTGCAGATAAATGGAGATTTTCCTCTATATCTTTCGCTTTGATATCATTTGTAGCAAAATATGTGCGACAAATTCTTTGCAAATTGCGAATATTGTACCTTCTTAAAGTTTTAGAAACAACAGAGTGCGAAACTGACTGCCGATTAGGATGTATGGTATTAAAAATATTACATACTTCCTGATGACTTCTTGTTGTATCATTAAATCTAATCATCATTAATATTTGTATTCTTTCTCTTTCATTTAATTCAACCATTATTGACCAATAATAATTATTTAATAACACTTTAAATGCCACGAATTATTCGATCTTGTGATAAAATTTAATGGTTGTAATATTCACGTTAACTTTAGGTTCGACAAAAAATTTTGAATCCCCACAATAAAAGAAGAAATAAAAGAAATTGTATCTCTTACATTTCGAATTGTAAAGGTTTTATTTAAACGATCTTGCCTAAGTATTAAGCAATACTTATGATTAGAGCAGACCAATTTCCGTGAGCGCCATGAGCACCGATGTGAGGATGATTGTATTGCATCAGAACTAATAAAAAGCATTCAGTATGTGTTTGGTACTTGCTTAGACTGCATGTAAGTGTAAGCATACGTAATAAAATGTCGTCGACACATAAATCGAGAAAACGACCGTTGTCAGACGAAGTGACTAAGTTTATTATCGATTTCCCGGACTTAATATACGATGGCTCAAAAATTAAATGTTTAGTGTGCAATACATATTTAATGTGTTGGTCAAAAACATATTGTAAAGAACACGTAAGCAGTTCGAAGCACAATAATAACAAAATTAATCGACAACAGTTTATACATAAACTATGTGTAACTATGATTGTGTGTACACTGCCGTTTACCTTGTTAAGTAATGATTCATTTATTTCATTTTGGAATAAACACGCGAATCAAACATTACCGAGCACAACAACGTTACGAAGGAATTTACCATCGGTGCGTAAACAGGTTGAAAATAAAATCAAAGTCGAACTGAAAAATAAAAACTGTGGTTATGTGTGGACGAAACAACTGACAGCAAAAAACAATCTGTAGTTAATGTGATGGCGCGTAATATGGAGCCACATCAACCAACGTCTTCAATTTTATTAGCATCCAAACGACTAGAACAATGTAATGCCGAAAAAATTTCAGAGGTGCTATTAGATACTTTGGAAAAATTTAAACTTTCGAAAGACCAAGTATTAATGTTTATGACAGATGGTGCCGCAACTATGTGTTCTGTAGGCCGGTCTCTTATAAAATATTGTCCTAACTTGTTACATATTACTTGTAAACTCAATGCTCTACACCTTGTGGCAGAACAGGTTCGTAGATGCTATCCAGAGGTAGATGCTTTAATATCGAGTACAAAGGCAGTATTCCTGAAATCTCCAAAACGTATTCGGAAATTTCACGAATTGTGTCCCCATACCCCTGAGCCACCACAGTCGATTCTGACACATTGGGGTACATGGTTACGGGCGGGGTTTTACTATCATGAACATTTTGAAAAAATTAAGGACATGGTTTTATCATTCGATCCGAAAGAAAGTGCAGCTATCAATACAAGCCAGAAAAAATTTCAAGATGCCCAGATTAAAATGAATTTACAAAGTATTCGTGAGAATTACTTGGGACTAGAAGAAGCAATAACAAAATTAGAAAATTCGTCGCTGTCGTTAAAGGAATCACTGCAAATCGTTAAAGATGTTCACGCACAACTGTGTGCTGTAGAAGACGCAAAAAGTGAAAGTGTTCTAATTAAATTTGAAAGTGTTTTAGACAGAAATGCAGATTTTGACACCTTAACACGTATTTGTAAGGGCACAGATGCGTTAAGTTGCTTAAAAAAGTATTTTGATTATGCGAATATAACATCACTAGATGTAGAACGCTCGTTTTCCGAATATAAACATATTTTTTCCTCACGGCGGGCGTGTTTTTCAGAAATAACCTTAGAAACGCACCTGATGTTGAAAATATACAATCGAGTTTATCCAGTTTGTCAATCCTTGGAAGACGCTTAAAACGGTAACTGTTTTTTTAAATCCTCTGTCGTGCACACAACCTCTGATTTCATACATTTTCCATTTTATTTATAGGTACATACAACGCTGCAATAATATGTACTATTCTTATTTTTCGTGTGTTTATGCATATTACTTTAATAGCGGAAAACCAAATGTATATTTAATTATTTCTGATAGAATAAATCTATACTTCTATACTTCTATACTATACTTACTTCGGTAGCAACTCATGTTGCGTCCCTATTCTATCGCATATTCTAATATATTACGAATTACACTCCCATACCGGCGCTCATGGCGTGCACGGAAATTGGTCTGCTCTACTAATTATCAAGCAATATTTATGATTTTGAAAATACCGACAAATGAATATTCTGAAAATTCTTATTTTCGTTTGCATGAAAACTCAAACTAAAGTTACAATTTTTTTAACACTCCTTATATTTAAAAATACTTCAAATGATGCTTCTTCATTCCTAATTTTCGTATTTAAAATTTTTTTATAATAACTTTTTTTAATTTAAAAAAATATTTAGATGGTTCCACACATTTGTCCATCACTGTGTATGTGGGGGCTTTATTTTATTTATGTTAATACACATAATGCTATTGTTTTGTATAGAAATATCCTAAATCGATTATTTCTATTTTAAAAATAAACTCGAGAACACCTTGTAAGAAAACGTTCGAGAAAACTTAAGAAAAAAAGGCTAATCAGCGCCGAGATCATTCTAAAAGCCTTGCGAATATTAACGTCAACGATACTGCAATTAAAATTCCGCTTAATTTATTTCAAAAATTATATTATTTGTTAGCGAGATCGCTCGCAGCGTATGCGATAAAATCTCGTTTCGTCCCCGGTGGTTAATTTTTCTCTTTCGTCGTTTTTTCCTTTTTGCTTTCTTCTCAATTAGTTTTAGGTGCTGCGGAAACCCTTACTCGTATTATTAACCGTTTTCTTAATGAACCTAAATATTACAGACGCAATTTGTTTAATGACAAATAATGATTTTCGTCCGTTTTGTACTTAAAGTAGAAACGAATTTATAATGCATGGTAATTGACGGAATGCATAAATATAAAAGGTTATAAGAAATAGATTTTTAGCAGTGCAAAAACTATATAGACAAGAAGACAATAAAATATATGCAATTTAAAATCTGTAGTACAAGAGTAAAATAGCATTGCACTAAATCTCTATAAGAGCACAATTGAATTCATATTAAATATTACTTTTTGTCAGAAACATATTTCAGAATTAAACTGGAAAAGGGTTATTCTAAATAAAATTAAAGGTAGGAGTGCTGAGTGTATAGTTTATTTCAAATTATAAGAATATAATTTTGAAAGGCTCTAATGCTTTTATTACACCACCTTCTGTGATGATAACACAGGCCTACATAAAATTTGTGATGACGTGATTTTTGTTTGTTAAGCTCAGTTTTTATATAGCAATAACTAATTAAAATACAGTTGGTCTCTACCACCCACAGATTTTTTTTTTGCACAAAAGAAAAAGAAAACAATATAAAAAAGAAACTTATAATAAGCGTTTTAATACATTTTAAAATGAATGTACTACTTCAAATTCTAGGTATTAACCCAAAAATGATTTTCTGTTGTGGTTTTAAAGAAATTTGTTAAATAGGCTCTCATTACATGATGTAAATCTTTTATTACATGTGTTAATTTTGGACTAGATTTCCGGGAATTTTTACCTGCTAAATCCTATTTATTATGCTTTCACTTTATTAGTACTGCGAAGAAGGATTCCAGGTTTATCACTCCAAACAAAATGTATATTTTAATGTCATTTACTTCATTATACCTCTGAGTGTCGATCAGTAAACAAGTAAAATTAATTTGTCTTTAGTGTTGTGCGTGGTATTTGATAAATAAACATTGCTTAAAAATATGTCTAGCCGGTGTTGTAAAAACAAACCAGATGATTTCTGTTATATTTGTGGATATTTCGTCTTGAAAAAGTTTAAGAGACCATTGGTGAATTTGTGAAAAATGCATATTATGCTTATTTCAAAATCAAATTAGGAGATCAAGATAAAGATTGGGCACCGCACGTTGTTTGTAAGGTATGTGAAGAAGGTTTAAGACATTGGACCAAAGGGAATAGAAAAAGCCTTCCTTTTGGAATATCGATGGTTTGGAGAGAACCGCAAAATCATCATGAAGATTGCTACTTTTGTCTTTGTGATATTAAGGGGCATATTAGAAAAACTTTGAAACATATTTTGTACCCAAACAATATTAAATCAGCTATCAGACCAGTTCCTCACAGTGATCATGTACCTATACCTATACCCCCCAAAGTACTACAAGAAGATATTGAAACCTCTTCAACTTCCGGCTCCGTACAGATGGATAGAGATTTTGAACCATCAGCCTCAGGTCGAAACCAACCTCAGCTATTTTCACAAGCCGAACTGAATGATTTAGTAAGAGATTTGGGACTTTCAAAAGATCTTTCTGAAGTACTGGGGTCTAGGTTGAAACAAAAAAATTTGCTTGCCCCAGAAACTACCTTCTCTTGGTATAGAAATCGTGAGGCTGGATTTGTAAAACATTTTGCACAAAACGGACCACTCGTGTACTGCCAAGCAATTGCTGATCTACTTACTTTCCTCGAAGCTCCTGAGTACACACCTTCTGATTAGAGACTTTTCATCGACTCTTCAAAAAGGAAGCTTAAAGCTGTTCTTTTACATAATGGCAATGTTTTTGCTTCTGTTCCGGTCGGCCATTCTGTTCATGTAAAGGAAAACTATGAACATTTACAGGAATTACTTTTAAGAATACAATATGAAAATCACAACTGGAAAGTGTGTAGAGATTTAAAAATTTTAGGCCTTCTCTTGGGTCAGCAGTCTGGATATACTAAATTTCCATGTTTCCTGTGCGAGTGGGATAGCAGAAATCGAGAACAGCATTGGATAAAAAGAGACTGGCCACAAAGGGTGACCTTAACACCTGGAACCAAAAATGTAATTCGCGAAAGTCTTATTGACCCTCAAAAAGTGTTACTTCCACCGCTTCACATAAAACTTGGATGAAACAATTTGTTAAGGCTTTAAACAAAGAAGGAAATTGATTAAAATATTTGTGTAAAACATTTCCGACTCTGTCAGAGGCAAAATTAAAGGAGGGAATCTTTGTAAGCCCGCAGATTAGGAGCTTGGTGAAAGATCAAGAATTTGAAAATGTGATGGAAGATAAGGAAAAACATGCATGGCATGCTTTTAACGAAGTTGTACATAAATTTCTAGGGAATTATAAAGACACGAACTATGTTGAGATCTTTGAAAATGTGCTGGAAAAATTCAGGATTCTTGATTGCAATATGAGCATAAAAATTAACTTTTTACATTCCCATTTGGACTATTTCCCAGAAAACCTTGGGGACGTGAGTGAAGAGCAAGGAGAAAGATTTCACCAGGATATTAAATAGACGGAAAAAGATACCAAGGGCGCTGGGACACAAAAATGATGGCCGATTACAGTTGGACATTGAGAAGAGATCTTCCTTTAGCTGAATATGACAGAAAAACAACCAAACGAAGCTTTTCTAAAAAACGAAAACGTTTTTTTAAGAAGCATAAAGAATAAATAACTATTTCTAATAGTTTCTATGAGTATATTTTTGTATTTTTTTAAATATAATATTAAACTAGCTTATAAATTAAATAAATGGTGTTTTTTCTATATTTTTTGATTTTACTGGTTTGAAAAATAACCTTGCGTGATACAAAAAAAATAAAACCAGATTTGAAATCAGCGCAACCCAATTTCTAGAAAACAGTTAAAATTTTTAAATCAACTTTCAAAGTGTTGAAAAATGCAGGCCTGTGTTATTATTTTATTTATTAACTTATTTTGATAATAACGAATTTCTGAATGGAAGAGCTAATTGACATAGTATACGTCTTGGAAGAAGCACAGAAAAATGGTTTACTTGCGTTACACATTTATTGGATACATTATGCGAATAGACGTCAGCCATTTTTAGAATGTGTAGTAATAGCAATCCTATCAAATTCATCATATGAATTTTTTAAATTATATTCTCTATTTATGAGCAAATGTACTTTGGCAAAAAGTTAAAAAATGTAAACATCTATTGTTTGGATCAAAACAAAACAAATTTAGATAAATTTAATAAAATAAAATAAGAAGCATTGAGTGCTCACTTTTCTCTATGCGTAGACTGCAAGATTCATATATACCATCACAATATTATTTAAACCCTGGATGAGGCGTTCTTATATTTTTTTCGCATTCTGTATTTTACGATACAAAACCTTAATTAGAAAATTCTTGTGTTTAAATTTGAACGTCCCTCCTATTTTTCTTTCGTTTCTCTTCTCTTTCGCCGTCCTTTTCTTCGTGTTCTCGTTCGGTGATTCCGCGTGTTGAAGACGATGCAGGTGTATTGAGATTCGCCGTGTGGAGACGGTAAATTAGCGAGACACCGGGCGAGATGAATATGTAGGTATCTGGTACATCATCAGCATGTGTTTGCGTCGACCGGGAACTCAGTACGTACGTATCAGTGTAAAAACCTGTTTCGATGCCAGTACAACCATTGGATTCGCATTAAAGTGTCCATTCAAGTGGAGTCAGATGCCTATCGTATTAATTTCTGTCGTATTGTTCAGAATTGTTCGATGTGTAACAGAAACTGGAGATAACGTATGTCTTGAAAGTTTTGGCATAAAATATGAATTTTTTAATGATCGAATTTATGAAATTTATTATCGAAACATGAATTAGTTATCTTAATTCAACTTAATACTTAACTAAACTGTTTAAATTAAATTCTGTGAAGAATTCTCCTCTTCCAGACGAAAATTTCTGCAGATGTCTCTCATTAGACTCTTAATCAATTTCTCCCAGTTTCTCGTACATTCGCTATCTTAGTTGTTCCTCATTTTGGACATCCCACCCTTCATGATAAACCTTCAGCCACAGTAAAGCCCGAGAATCCTCTTTTGGGCGAGTCTTAAGAAAGTTGGCAGAGTTATAGTTTTTAGAAGCAAAAGATATGTGGTGTTCTCAAAGCCAGTTTTGGGTATCTCTAGAGTAATGGCACTATGCCAAGTTTGGCCATAACTTGATATTGTCATCAGCATGATGTTCATTGATGAATTGAAGGAATTTGGAAAGATAGTTAATAATATAGCTCTGACTGTTTGAAGCTGCACTTCTTACTCTTTCCACAAAAGGTCGGGATATACTCGATTTAACATGTCACGTTTAAAAATATCATTTTTAAATAACAATTGTGTGTTTTACGCCGTATTGTACTTGCCTTTTTCTTTCGAGTGTACGCCAGGTGTCCGCAGATTGACTTACATTGACTTACGACGAAATGATTGGTTGAGAATCGACGCGGCTCAGCAAGCGTGGGAATGTTGTGTGGCATTGTGCTTGACGTTCTCGATTTTGACTCTTTTTGGTTATGACTCATTTTATTATTTATCTCGATTTCGACTTACGTTTGATTTTCCGATTATGGCTTACCGTTTGATTTATTTTTCGATTAGGGCTTCATCCATCGTTATACTTTGATACGTAATATAGTTTTACTAGTTTGCTTTTTCTGTTATACGACCTGCATTCATAATAAATCTGTTTATATATTATTTTGTTGTCGTTCGTTTTCTTTCAATTCCTTTAGCATATCTGGAACTTTCGTGGGCACTTCGTTCGTCTCACGCGTAACGCATATTCACTTACACAGGCTGGCCCAAAATGACCGAAGGGGTTTGAGTTCGTTATAACTTTTTATTTAAGACATAATTATTAAATTTTTTTTATTTTAAATACAGTATATTAATGGAGAATATTTTTAATTTAATTATGAAAAATTATATCTCGCAAGTGGTGGCCATTTTCTGCTTCGCATATTCGTGCTCTTTCCAAAACATTTTCCATAACCTTTCGCAAAACTTCAGGTGTTATGTTGTTGATTTCGTCGCGTATATTATTTTTTAATTGCTGTATGGTTCGAGGCCTATTAATATAGACTTTTCCTTTCAAATAACCCCAAAGGAAACAGTCTGAAGCGGTTAAATCCGGTGAACGCGGAGGCCAATTAAAATCGCTTGTACGGGAAATAATTCGTTCACCAAAGATGTCGCGTAAAAGAGCCATTGTGTCCCTCGCAGTGTGCGCTGTGGCTCCATTCTGTTGGAACCATACTTGCGGATGGTTTTCCACGGCTGGCCTTAAAAAATTTTCGAACATTGTCCTATATCTAACACCAGTGATGGAAACGGCGACACCGTGTTCATTTTCAAAAAAATATGGGCCAATTATCCTTTCGTACGAAACACCGCACCAAACGGTACACTTAAGTAGGTGTAATTCTCGCTGTTGAACTACTCTTGGATTTTCCGTAGCCCATATCCTGCAGTTTTGCCTATTAACGAACCCATTTAATTGGAAATGGGCTTCGTCGCTCATAATTAAATTATGAATAAAATCATGATTTTCTTCTGCTTTTTGACAAAAATAAATTGCATAATCAAGTCGTTGCTGGTAATCTGTCGGTTTCAATTGTTGGACAAGCTGAATTTTGTATGGAAACATTCTTATTGTATGCAAAATTCTCTGCAGCGACCCTCTTGAGAGGCTAAGTTGTGTCGAACGTCTCCTGATTGATGTTTCTCCATCTTCCCGAATACTCTCCTGTACCCGTCCAATATTGTCATCCGTGTGCACCGTTCGTCATCTGCCGGCACCAGGAAGGTTCCTTACTGCCCGTGTTCTCGAAAATTTGCAACCAGACGGTTTATTGTTGACTCTGAGGGTCCAAACCGCACATTAAAATAACGACGATATGCACTCTGAGTCAAAACAATGGATCGATGATTTGAGAAATAAAGTTCAACGATTTTGGCACGTTGTTCAATTGTGTACTGTTCCATTTTAAATTCCCCAAGTCTTCTTTACAAAATACTGAAAAGAAAAAAAAATTATAATAAAAAAGTTATGAGGAATTAAAATCCCTTCGGTCATTTTGGGCCAGCCTTTATAAGCAGCCTATAAATCACGGTGGCGCCATTTTGAAGTATGTATCAGTTAACAATGTTTCGTTGAGGAACCTATCCGTCATCACTGAGCTTAGTCGGCTGAGTTGTATGTTCAACAGCAACCCGTCCACAAAAGGCAGGTCCGTGGAGGGCTATTGGATTTAGTAAATTTAGTAAGACTAGTTTTTGCGAGTTTTCTACTTGCATGTGGTGCAGGTGACAATTCTCAGGGTATTCCACTATATTGTTCATATAAAACTCTTCGTTTTGTTTGACTTTAGAGTTACTAAAAGTGAAATACTTTTCCTCCTCCACAATAATGATTTTTTCACCGACAAAATGCACTCATCTCAGTTGACGGCAGCATCTTGATATACGTAACAGTTGGCCTTGAGTGTATTTGGGGCATTTGCGTCTTTTTTGATATTTTAGACCATTTATTTTTATTGCCAACGATACTATACTCTTAGAACTGCCGTGTCGATGAGTCACTCTAGTTACTGACATCATAAACTTGTTTCTTTGCAATTTTCAACACCCTCTCTGCCCTCTGTGCGGTAAATGCCCGGGGTCTTCCACTTTTTGCGAGGTTAAGACGTGGGTTTCCGTGGTCGCATTTCGCTATTGTGCGATAAATAGTTCTACGTGAAATATTTACATTCTCAAAGATTTGGAATATTTTAGCATTGGACATCCGTCCAACCAAGTTGTAAATACTTTTTCGGAGTTCTAATTAATTTAACTAAGAACTTACAGTAAACAATGTAAACAAACTTTGAAACCAAGGCCACTTGATATCATTTCATTTTTATTTAATTTTTATTGCGTTGAATTCTGTGGCAAAACTTTTAGGACATACGATTATTAAGATTATACGATTATACATTCTAATCTAAGAATATATTCTAGAGAACTCAACGAAATTTTATAGTAACTATCTAGAATTGTCAAAGAAAATCTAAATATGGCATAATCTCTGCAATTCCTGAGTAGAGAACTCAGAAACAAAACTTGGCAGTTGAGCGTATATAAGTAGTGAAGGAAGTGTAAGTCATGTCTGTCCCCAAATACCGTGCATCGACAAGTTCCAATAAGAACGAAATGCATCTATCTGCACGTTTCGGCATATATATATATATATATATATATATATATATATATGTCTTACACTAAGTATAATTTGATAAACTATATAAGAATTAAATTAATTACGAAGTTATACAACATAAAATTCCTGAGAGGCCATTTAGTCCCTAAACTTAGTTATTTGTTTCTTGCCTCACACGTTGATTCGCTTTGGTCCACTATATCTTTCTTGAGTGTTTTTCTATTTCTGATTCTTACGCCAAGGTATACTCTGTTATTGACAAGCAAATATTCAAAATATCTTTCCATCACTTGAGTGCTTTTCTGCTTCTTACGCGTTATTACTCTGTTATTGACAAGCAAATATTGAGAACTTCATTCCACAACTTTGCCACATGATTCAGCTCAACATTAATCAGTACGATTAAACTAAATGAGTTTTACAAATGAAACAGACATGCATTACATACATCTGTAACTGTACACAGAACATACACCTCGTATTTTCCAACGTTTACTTCAGCCAAAGACACGTGTTTCTGTCTCACATAGACTTCGTCAGGTTGGCTAGTGAAGTAAAGTTTGATGGATCGCCTCATAGGTATAGCAAATTTTGTCTTATCAGGTGGCGCCGGAAAATCTAGTGACATCTGACGAACATAAAAGACTATGCCGAAAACAGCGATTTTCTCTTTGGTGGACATAACTTTCTGAATTTCTTATTAAGTTTTAAACATTTCTTTTTCAATTTATGGTCTAGTATATTAAGTATATTAATAGAATTCCTATAAAAGAAACACTGGTGATCAATCAATCATCCGAGAATTTTAGTGATGTAGAAATAGATTTGTTAAACAAAGGTTTAAAATACTGTTTGCCAAGCCGTCAGATTCCTATACAACATCTGATTGCAAGTATCGAAAATTCGATTAAGTATTTTGAACAAGGGCCAAAATACTTTATTCGAGAAGCTTGTAAAACCCAAATCGATAAGAATTTGCAGCAGCACAAACAGAAGTCTGTCAATAAAGAATGGAATACCATTAAAACTCTTAGATCGAAGGACTGTTTTTACCTAAAAGCAGATAAAGGGAACAAGTTAGTAATTATGGACAAAATCGACTATTTTCAAAGAGTAAAAAATTTAATTGCCGAAGGTCCGTATGTAGAAATTAAGAGAAACCCGTTACCTAAAATGATTAGTGACACAAAAGACGCGCTAAAGAAATGTCCAATTTTAATAACTTCTACCCAAAAGTATAAATTGAATGTTAGTAATCCTTTAGTACCAAGAATGTATTGTTTGCCGAAGATACATAAATCAGGTAACTCGATAAGACCTATCGTTTCAGGTATCAACTCACCGACTTACTTGATTTCCAAATGGTTAGTGACTGAATTTAAAAATTTACCCGTAAAGCCAGAAAATTTGTCAGTTAGTAATTCCTTAGAATTTGTTAAACTAATTAAAGATAGTGAACTGGAAGCCGGGGAAATTTTAATTTCATTCGATGTAACGTCATTATTCTCCTCGGTACCTATTCCAGAGACTATGAAATATTTAGAAGGCTTGCTCCACAAGAATAACATTGAACCTTCAAAAATAAAAGAATAAATACATGAGATTCACAACTCTGTGCATGACACAAAATTGTTTCCAAGTAGGAGAAAAATTTTATGAACAAAAACAAGGCACAACAATGGGTAACTGCCTATCTCCTTTCATAGCCAATTTATTCGTGAGTCAATTTGAAGTAGAATTTAAAAATAACGCTAAATATTTCCCAAGAGTCTGGATTAGGTACGTAGATGACATTCTCGCGATTTTTGATACACGGAAATGCGAATTAGACATGTTCATTAATCAATTAAATTTGAAACTTCCGACGATTAAATTTACGGTGGAAAGGGAACACAATGGCAGGATACCATTTTTAGTTACTTTACTGATTAGGAATAAACATAAAATAGAAATCGATATTTTCCGGAAAGAAACCAATGTTAATAGATTCATCATCGCGGATTCAAATCATAGTTACCAACATAAGACACCTTCCTTTAATTTCTTAGTCAATCGGTTACTAAATTTTCCGTTAACAAAAGAGAGATATGAAATAGAACTGGATTTCATTAAAAATATCGCGACATATAATGGCTTTGACATAGAAATAATCAATAAATTAATTAGAAAAACAAAAATACAAAATACAATCCGCGAATCCACAAGTTTGATATCTCAAAGTAACCAGGAGAAAAAGTACATGTGTTTACCATACCACCCCATCACGAAAAATATTAATAAAGTTGTGAAAGAGAGAGGTCTCCAAGTTGCCTTTCGGCCCGAAAATACTATCAAAAGTCTCCTAGGGAATACTAAAGATAGAGTTAATTTTAATTCGAAATCAGGTATATACGAAATTAGTTGCGATGATTGTAATTTGAAATATATAGGCCAAACAAAACGACCAATAATAACCCGGTTTAAAGAACACATATCACATATTAAATACAATAGACTGGATAAATCTAACGTTGCCAACCATGCTTTAAGTTCACTACACAATGTGACGATTAAAGGGTTGAAGCTGGTCAAGGGCATTAATAACCCCCGCGATCTTGACGCCTACGAAAGTATACATATCGCTAAAAACATACAACACTCCATGAACGGTGATAAAGGACCGATTCCCTTCACTTGTCTCTTTTCATTCTTAGAACCATAAAAAGGTCGTCGACATTTTATATCAACACATGTTGAGTGCCGTTTCCTTAAGAGAGGTAATTTTTGTCGATCTTTCGTTCCATATATTTCAAATTGGAGTATAAACATATGTGAATGCCGTTTCCCTAAGAGAGGTAAGTTTGTCGATCTTTTCGTTGGATATATTTGCATGTTTAAATTAGTCTATACGTGGACGCCGTGTAAAGTAGTTGTTGCGTAAGCGGTGTTCTAGCTTTACTGTGCCCCATGTGCGACAGCTTGATTAGTGGTTTTATCTACTGATGATTTTTTTTTCTTTTTTTTTTTAAAGTCTTTACTTAAACACAGTCTCCAAGGAAAGACTTTACAGCATGGAATCATATATACAATGGACCCAAAAATTAGTGTACTGTGTGGTAATTACAAGAATGAAGGTATTATTATATAATGTTGCTTCCAAGTGTATTATTTTAAGTCTTGCCTTCCGTCAAATCATTTTTGTCATACTTCTGTTTCTGATAATTGAAAGCCGGTTTAAATGTAATTTTATATATACGAGGGCGTATTTTTATGTTATCTACCTAGCCATGAAACAAAAGAGTGACGATGTCAAACAAATTATTGAAAAATTGCTGTCACTGTTAGAAGTACATGTGCTAAGTTGTGTTTAGTTTGTGCTGTTTATAGAGATTTGAGACGGTCTATTTCTCGATAAAATGAGTGAAACTAAGGTTGAACATCGCAGCGTAATAAAGTTCCTGACAAAAGAAGGCAATGGTCCAAAAGCAATTCATGAAGGAATGGTTGCTGTGTATGGGGAAGATACACTATCTTATTTCCAAGTAAAATATTGGTCTAAACTCTTTCGATGGGGCCGAGAGTCAATCAACGATGACCCGTTGATGCTCGAACTGAAGACATTGTGCGAAAAGTCGAAAATTTGGTACTGAAAGATCGGCGTGTAAAGATCTCTGTCATTGCCAATGAAGTCTGTAAATCCGAAACAAGTGTCCTCAAAATTTTGCATGACGATTTGGGTATGAAGAAGGTGTCTGCACGGTGGATACCCAGATTACTTACACCTGAACAAAAACTGTACAGAAAAGAAGTTTCTCAAGAAAATTTGGTCAAGTTGGAGAGGGACAAAACGTTTTTATCTCGAATTATCACCGGGGATGAGACTTGGGTATATTACTGGGACCCTCCTACTAAACAAGAATCCATGCAGTGGGTTCATAAGGGCTCTCCACCGCCAAAAAAAGGCAAGACACAATTTTCTGGAAAAAAACTGATGGCAACTGTTTTCTGGGATGCTGAAGGAGTCTTGCTTATTGAATATATGCCGAGAGGGTCTACCGTAAATGGAGAGGCCTACGGAAACACAATTAAAAATTTAAAAACTGCTCTGAAGGAAAAACGCCCGCATTCTTATCCACAAAAAAACTTGTTGCTGCACGACAATTGTAGCGTTCATAAGGCAAACAAAGTTCAGCAGATAATCAATGATTGTGGGTTTATAGAGTTAAGGCATCCACCTTATAGCCCCGACCTAGCTCCGTCAGACTTCTTCTTATTCAAAAATTTAAAAAAGCATCTGAGGGGAAAGCGTTTTGCCTCTGATGAAGAACTCAAAGAAGCTGTTGAAGAATATTTTGCGGGGTTACCGAAGCAATTTTTTTCTGAGGGTATGGGGCAACTGGAAAAAAGATGGAATAAATGTATTAGTGTTGAAGAGAGTTATGTAGAAAAATAATTTTTTTTTGTTCTCTTATGTGCTTTTTTTCATGGCTAGGTAGATAACATAAAAATACGCCCTCGTATTTACGATACTCTCTTTGTGAATTTAAATTTGGATAAAAGTTTTAACTATTCTGCCTTTTAAGTCTACAATCCCAGGCTCTAATAATAGCTTTAAAAAGAAACGAGAAAATATGTGGTATCAATTGAAATTAACGAAACACCCACTTGAAAACTGGATGTCTAAAATCTTTTTCATTAAACTACTCTGTTATATTCACTAATGTAAAGCAACTACATTAACGGCATTACGCAAGATACCATAGTACTTACTATTGGTATCCTAATATTTACCTCCGGTTACACCTACATGCTATAAACAAAAACCGCTTTCTGTGCATGCCAACTTTGTTTTTTGAACTACTTAACACCGACGTGATAAAATCAATAACAATACGTAGTTAAAATGGCTATTCACTAACGAACAAATACTATTCATCCTGTCTCGACGTTTCAAAGTGCCAACCTACATTTCAAGATGATTGCTTCGTCTCTTACAACTAGTCTAGCATTCTGAATTCCACTGATTTAACGATTTTTTATTGTTGTTTTTCTTCTTCGATTCGCCCTTAATAATTTGTAGAATTAAAGACTAGAATTAAAAAAAAAGCTTTTGCGAATTACCTTTTATATAAATGACAAGTAACGTGTGTTCATTTGAAAAGTCAATCTAGGTTACTTTGAAATTTTGATGGAATAAGACGCAAATATATTAATTAGTATGTGTTTGTTGTTCCGTAAACGTAAATCCAAATGACATTTGATAATGTCAATCACATTTGCTATTTATTTGTATGTATGAAACTGTGAAAATATACGACTTCGTAGGTTTAGTAGTAAATTTTAATTTACGACATACTTCAAAATGTTCTCAGTAAATCACATGCTCTTAGATTGACTTTTCAAATGAATAATAATTAGTGTATCATATTCAATTAAGTGTATATCAGGAATTATCCAAAATAAATTTGGCGCAAAGTATGTATATAGAAAACACTTCATAATACTGGGTGTTCCATTTAATCTCTAAATAACACAGGCCTGCGTTTTTTAACTTTCTAAAAATTGTTTTAAATTCGATAGCTGATTCTTATGTGTTTTTTGGCGCTGAATCCAAATATGAACTCTATTTTTCTCCATCACGTAAGGATTTTTCACAAATAGGCTTCAAATTATATTTTTTAAAAATGAAAAATAATTTTTAGTTACATTTTGAATTTATTTCCAAAGGATATAAAAAACAAAATCACTTACAAATATCATTAAATCTAATGAAAAGAAACAGTAAAATACTATTTATGTCTTTACAAGTCCTTATAATATCTTTTTCTTTGTCTTTCCATACTCCTTTTTGTGCTTTTTCTTCTGTAATCTCGTAGTGGACCATCCCTTTTTAACATCCAACAATAATCAGCTATCTTGCTTATATTCCATCTTCCTTGGTATCTTCTCTCCATCTCTTTTAGGTCTTGGTGCAACCTTTTCCCCTGCTCCTCACTTACTGCACCAAGATTTTCAGGGAAGTAGTCGAGATGCGAATCTAGAAAATGCACCTTCAAACTCATGTTACAGCCTAAGGGTTTAAATTTTTCTAACATATTTTGCACAATATTTTTATAATCTTCATGTTTTTTGTTGCCAAGAAAATTTGTAACCACATTTTTTAAGGCTATCCATGCTTGTTTTTCTGCTTACTCCATTTTAGATTCAAAATTTTCATCTTTCATAAGCTTTCTTATATCCGGCCCAACAAAAACACCCTCCTTTATCTTTGCTTCTGACAAACGGGGAAACTGGCTGCAAAGATACTTGAAGCACTCTCCATCTTTTTTTAATGTCTTCACAAATTGTTTCATTAACCCTAGTTTTATATGTAATGGAGGAAGCAAAACTTTGCTCGGGTCTACTAAACTTTTTCTTTCAATGTTTTTCATTCCAGGTTGTAAGGTTTGTCTTGGTGGCAACATCTTTATACAATAGTGCTCCTTCCTATCACGACTATCCCACTCACACAAAAAACAAGGATATTTAGTATAACCGCTTTGTTGTCTAAGTAACAAACAAAGAACTTTCAAATCACCACAAATTGTCCAGCCTTGATCCTTGTAACGAATTTTAATTAAAAGTAGCTCAAGATTTTCATAACACTCTTTTAAATGAACTGAATGTCCCACTGGTACAGAAGCATATTTACTTCCATTGTGTAGAAGAACAGGCTTAAGGCTCCTTTTTGAAGAGTCAATAAAGAGTCTCCATTCAGAAACATTATATTCTACGTAGAATTGTTCCATAAGTCCTGGTACATCATTACAGAAAACTAGTACATCTTCTTCGAAATAATATGGAGCAAACTCTTTTTCTCTGTTCCTAAACCAGTAAACTGTTGTGCTAGGTGCCAACAAATCTTTTTCTTTCAACTTTGAGCCTAAAAGCTCAGCTGAGTCCTTAGGAAGGTTTAAGTCCCTCACCAAATCATTTAATTCAGATTGGTCAAACAGTTTTGGCTCATCACTTCCAGTATCATAGTAATCACTTCCCTCATCCAGTTCACTTGCGCATGTACGTGAAACCATTTCGTCATCAGATACATTATCTAATGTATCTGGTAGTGAAGGAACAGGTACTTCTGGTCCATAAGGTATAGGACGTGTTGCGGATCGAAGGTTTGGGTAAACGATGTCCTTTTTGTTTTTTAAATTGAATCCGTGTACTACACACGAACAAAAATAACAATCATCGCTATGATTGATCGGTTCTCTCCAAACCATAGGCACTCCAAAGCGAAATGACTGTTTTTTTCCTTGTGACCACTGGCGAAGCTCTTCAACACACACTGAACAAACCTTATAAGGAGCCCAGGGTTTGTCTTGGTCTCCTAATTTCACACCAAAATATGCAAAATATACTTTTTTCTACAAAATCTGTAATGTTTCTTTGTTGTTTTTTTACTGTAAACTTTCCACAAATATAGCAGAAGGAGTTGGGTACATTGACACAGCCTCTTGATGCCATTGGAATTTAATTTTAAAAAACTCGTAAAATAAAAATTAAATTAACTCAGCAACTAATCACAAATGTCAACTAATTACACAAATTCACACCACAGTTGTAAAGAAGATATTGAATGAACTAACTGTTTTGTCTAGAATAGCAATATGTTTGTAGTGGAGGTGGGGAGGTAGACATGCAGTAACAGGAAGATGATTAGTAATGTCTTGCGACATGCTCAATTATTTCTATTTGTAACTTCTTTATCATAAATCTAGTGTATGTTTATTCAGAATATCAACTTCTTGCATCATCATAAGTAAAAAAATTATAATAGTTTATTTAAACAACGGTTTAACAAAATTGTCCTTTTCAAAAAGACTAATACATGCAGATAGGTCAAAAAACCCCAGATTGTAAAAAAACCTTACTTGATGGAATTTTTTAAATAATTTTCCCATTTTCAGCACCAAAAAATCTATTGAAATCACTGTATAAAATCCAAACAATTTTACCATCGCAGGCCTGTGTAATCCGTGTGCGGGTACCTCGCGCTGAAATAATGTGTTTGTTTATAACATTTGTATCTTAGACGCTTATTGACTGAGATACAGGGTGTTGAAGTTTTACGAAAAAAATATAAATTCAACTATAACTCTATAATTAGCTTTAACAAATTATCAATGTGATTAATTTAAATACTAACTGATTAACAATTGTTAATGGATAGTTAAACAGTACACTTATTGGAGTATTCGGCGTATACTTCAATAAGTGCTCCTTTGTTGTCACAACAAAAGCGAATTGAAAATGAAGACAGATTGCCGCACTCTTGGAGTTAAAAGAAAAAAAGCAATAACTTATAATTGAAAAAAATTATTAATTCAACAAATTCAACAAAGCTTCAAACTAATCTGATATAAAATATTTTATGACAGTTTCTGTGTGACCATTCCTATTAGCAAACAAAAGCGGATTGAGTATTAAATGTATCCAAAAAAATAAAAAGAAATACAAAGGCAACTTAAAAATCAAAGAAAAATTTATTTTTCAATTTCAATAAAATCGCTAATATTTCGTAACGTATTTCGTATTTCGTACGTTTAAACTTATTTTCGACCGTACTACATGCCCTTAAGATTTTTAAATGTTGTTTTGTAACACCCTGTTTATATACATATATAACTTTACAATAATTATCGACAGTACCTATATTAGTGAATAATTAATTTGAAACACTCGCTCGAGTGTTTTACGGACACTTCTGTTTGTATGACCAGTGAATAAGATTGTTATTTTCTTGGTGTACTCCGATAATCGAAATATGTTTCACGCCTGTCCTAAGTATTTTGGAAAGTAACGCAGTTTGCGGATTCGTCTAGGTCGCAGTGAGAAATTTTAAAAAGAAAGCTCATTACCGTATCGAGTACTTGGACGTCATTTGTTTTGAGGCAAATAGACGTATGTAGGCTTCGAACTTTTCTTTTGTCTATCCATTCGCTGGGAATTTATAATATTTCCCATTCGAGGAGAAAAAGCAGACAATCAAGCTTTCAACGTATCTAGAAAGTCGAGGCCACATCGATCTTGCCAGAACACCTGTGTTAAGACACGTACGACGTTCTTTTTTGTGGCCCATGCCATCTGTGTCGTCTTACAGCCGTTGAGGTATTTTGTACAAGATCTTGTTTTTCATGAAATTCTCGCCGATATTTTATTTGCTATAGTTACGATTTCGAGTTTTAATGTTAAGCAAAACGGCATTTAATTTTAGTTTAATTCGTACATGTATTTTGGAACTCCGTTAAATTGCTTCTTACGCGATTTACGTAAGGTGGAAAAGAAGTTAGTTCATTATTGTACATTTATCCAAATAATTAACGCTTATATATTTGATATTTCAACATTTATAAAATTAATTCACGTACTATCGTGAGCAATTGAAAGTAAACGCACTATTATAGCTGCGTAAATTTTACCAAATTGTCAAGCTAATGTCATTTATGTTATGATTAAATGCTGACACTGACACTTCAAAAGTACTGTATACATTAGATAAATTTTGAAATTTCGACATGCCAACATAATAAAGTGTGCACTTTCATTTGCTCACGATAGTACATAACTTTCCTTATAAAGGTTTTAATCCTATATTAATTTACTATTAAATTAATGATAACATTTAGTTAATTTCACACATTTAAGTAGTTCATTTTCTTTTTTTATTTTTGCAACAACTTTGTGAGCTATTAGAGTTATATGTATATATTTATATATATACAGGGTGTTTGATCACTCGCTTTCCTGATTTGGAGGGTAGAAAGTTCCCAAAGTTTATAATGTTTTACAAAAAATCGTAAAAAAAGAAGAAAATATAGGAAAATCTTTTTGAGACGGTCTGTATACATAGTGTATGTGCGTGTGTGTGCACTCTGTGTAAGTTTTATGCCATCGACTGTTATCGAAAGGAAAAATGCTGACCCGTGAGCAATAGACCCACTCGTCGAAATCAAGGAGCTATTGTGCTACGGTGTCATATTTAGATATTTGCCGATGAAATTTTAATGTTCGTATTTGTACGTGCGCGAGTTCAGTTTTGTGAGTGATTACAGCAGCAACATTTACATAATGCACAATTCCTTGGTAATATCTTATTTTCTGATGAAGCGAGTTTCACAAGAAATGGTGTACTTAATTTTGACAATGCTCAGAATTGGCAAATGCGAAACCCCCGGGGGATTAAACCAGCTCACCAACACCGATTTTTTTAAAATGTGTGGATCGGTATAACACATAATTACATTGTTGTGCCATTTTTCTTACCGCCGCGATTGAACGGATAAGTTTATTTAGATTTGTTACAGAATATCCTGCCGGGACTACTAGAATGTATTACTTTGAATATTCGCGTGTCGATGACAGGTCACCTGTACATTTTGCTCGCATGGCTTTGTCCGCATGGTGCGAACTAGAAAACGTTAAATCGCTTTCAAAAGAAAAACAATTTAATTTAAAGTTTTGTAAACGGATATCTTAAGAAGTAGATGACTTGTTTTCTTTTTATCGTAGACGAATGTGTTTACACAAAGCGAACATGCATCGACCTCTAAACCAAATGTTTATTTTCGCTCAACTGTTGGCGTTAAATAGAAATAATTTTATGAATGACCAGTCTGATACTAAAAAGCAAACGAAGGGATATTTATTTACGACGTTTTATTTTTTGTAAAGGTTACTGGACTGTATGTTCTTCTACTTTATCACTTACTTACCTCAACACAATGTGTACTATCTAACATAAAAATGTTGCCTTTTTTCAAAAATCAACACTATTAAAAAAAAAATTGCGAATAATGAAATGCTTGACGTACATATACATACTGCTTATATTACGTCAACGAATGAATAAACACCCTGAATATATATATTTTTTGGGACAAGGCATACGCATATTCCAGCACCTGTGATAGGAAATACAAAATATTCAATTAGTAAATTCAACATAAAAAGGGTTAAACAAGCGAGGTTAATAGGTTAAATTAGTATCGAAATGTATATAAATTAATCTGACGACAATATTGTATTCTTTAAATTAACTTATTTCTATTTCTTTTATTACTTTTATATTTATTATTTCAATTTCATAATTCAAATCTTAGCGCGAAATTAATGAGATCTAATTTATCTACATCCATATTTGTATCGATACTAGTTAAACACGCCCACTTATTTTCAAAACAAACTAACCCGCGAACCAATATTTACCATGCACATAACACAGAATTTAGCATAAGAAAATATATATACCAAACGTTAAAATTAACCAATAAATTTTATCATTTAAGGAAAATAATAATATTATCTATTTTATGTTTGTAAAAGTAATTAGTAAAAGTAAAACTTCGAGGCTATTTGTAATTATTATACTAGGCTTTGAAGATAAACAAACGATATCGGCATCTTTTACTTGAAATCAAAAGATCATATAGACGCATTTTCGATCAACTTATTAGAAAATTTTATAAAAAAGTGTTAAAACCAGTAAAGAAATTACTTTAATACACATGGATGTATAGCGACACATCACTTGAAAAATTATATTTATAAACATTAAATACATGTAAAAACCTCTAAATTGGTCATATTAATCGTGAATTGGACATTTTCTACAACAACGAAGAACAAACCTCGAGCCCATTACTTGACAGTGGCCGTAGAATCACAAGAATATCATACGAACGCAGAGTTCGAAGAAATTGACGAACGCGTCACCCAACAAACAACGCCAGACGCCGCCAAAGAATTGGGAGATCCCGCACTCGCATCGTACGCAGAGACTTCTACTAGACTGTAGATTCGCATTAGTAACACTTATCAACAGGTTCACTATTACCATATACTACAACAAAGCCGTCATTATTGAAAATTTACATAAAATTAAAATTAATTATTAATAAAAAAACCTCGAATCTTATTTTTGTTAACATCCACATCACACGGTCTATAATATCCCGTATTATCTATTCTACCATCATCATAAGAATAATCTTAGAAGTACTTACTCGTTTATAATTGATAATCCTTATAATTTTGTACATGTTTGTAATTATTAACATTTCATAACCTATTTCACTTCATTTATACACGTGCACATCTTTTAAAGCTTATTTTTATTAACGTTTGATCCAATTTATTGTTCACATTACAGTTCTCTTTTTATTTGTCAATAAACAGATAATTTTTTGTATAGTCTCACTCTTTTATTTGTTAGAGTTAAATTGTAGGAGTTATTTCTTTATAGCATAATTAAATTAAGCACCATACGAAGATTTAAACAGCCTTTATTCGCGAAGAGCCAGAGATAACATTGATTTTTATAGATTCCATGCAACGGATGACTAGTTGGCATATTAAAGTAAAGATTGCGTTGTTTGAAGTGTATTTATTATATATAAAAGGCGCCCAAGTTTCAATTAAATTATTTAAATCATTCATATACCTCTTACAATCCATATACTACATTTAATATATATTTAAATACACCGCAATATCGCTTTAGAACAATATATATATATATATATGCTCTTTTTATGTCATCACTAGGTGTACGATCAGATCTTGGTAAATTGTAATTTCTATTAAATTGTATTAATATACTTGTAAAATACTGTGTGTGTAATACCAAATGTAAGGTTCAACAACAGATCTGCTGTCAAACTATGAATTTAGATCCTAGGTTAAGACAAATTGAAATTGATGAAACAACTAGTTGTCATAATTTTGGTACCCTTTGCGGATTAATTTAATTTATCTGATTTTGGTGTTTTAAGTTTATTCAGTATAAACTCATGTAAATTTTTGTAATATGTTCAGTAATTTAATGACCTGATATACCAGGTCAATTTTTTTCATAACTTAAATTTCATTATACTAATTGCAGTGTGTCATTTGTTGATTAGATGCTAACTATTTGTTAATTACATGTTGTTTTTTATTTTTACAAAATACGAATTAACTATTTCCGATTTCCTTTTTTTATGTATTTAAGTACCCCTCCTTTAGTTTAGCTCGTCGTTTCGGTACATTTTTAGTATTCTGTAAGTGCATGCATGTACGAACGCGCAAATCCTTTTGTTAGTTTTCAGTCTTGAGCCTCCGTACGTAAAACTAAATGGCGCTATATATCATCTGTTTTAGTCAATTCACACCCGTCTCCACAGACTAAGGGCATACACAATAAATAGAGGCTCCCTTAAATTGTGCGTTTTGACTACCAATTTCGGCAACTTACCGACCATTTTTATTACGCCAGAACTACGCTTGTGCGCGGTAGGTAGCTAGAGATTTCGGACAAATGAAGAAGTGATATCCGAGACAAATGCATAATTTGCAGTGTTGCCGATAGATTGCTTTTTACACGGCCTAAAAAATTGAAAGCTCGCTGGGCTAACTGTAGAATTGCACAGGGATTCTGTTGAAAAATAAAATATTTTTTTTACCTTAAAATAAGTATTTCATTAAAAAGGCATTCTTCCCTCAAACTGCCCTGTATAATTCAACTCTCTTGCTCTCACTCATCGCGGTAGTTAATTAACCGTATAACTTCGTTTCCCATTATCCTCTTTATGTACTTTATTCACTGTATGTTGCAATTCACTGCATATCATTTAATCACGTAATCTGGTATAAAGCATATCATAGATAATAACCGATATATCTATTATTACCTTCTGTTTTATTGCATCAATAAATAACAGTCTAGATATACCTATGCAAATTTATTATATAAGCAATTGCAGAATGTCGCCCGACGTTCTTCGATATCTTTCTCTACTCGTCATTTTCTGCTCTTCAGTTTTGTTCTGTTATTTCTCTCTTTCGCGTTCATCCGATCCAGATGCACGCGGCGTGAATTATTTCGAATGATCGTCTATAACGCCCGTAATTAAATACGCCTCGCAATATAAATAAATATATAAGTTCTGTCGTGTTTACGAAGGCGTGATGCATGAACCGGCGTTCGTAATTATCCCGGAATGGTCGCGCTCCAGAGATGGATATCTGATCGTAGGTAAAATCTCTCTGTGGCCGTGTCTTTTCGAACAGGAACTGAACTGGATAAATTCATAAATTAGGAATAATATTGTTGTAAATTCAGAAATGAATGACCGACAACACATTTCGATAAGATCTTTTTGCATGGACAAGAAAGCGCACTGGATGATTTATTGAGGTCTTTGCATGCATGTGTGGCGTGGAACATTATGGTTATTTTTTTCTTCTAATAGCTTAGTACGTTAGTTATGATAATATGGAGGATTTTATCAACGCTACGTTAAGCATTTTATTGCGGTTCTTCAAGAGTAAATGTTGAATTAATATTGAAAAAGATTACATTTCCGATAATGATTATATTTTTTTTAAATAAAGGATACTTAAATATAAAATGCATATTTTGCATAATTTTGATGTAAAACAATGGAACAAGAAAATACTGCAGATCGACCAGGAAATTGCTACATTCGAAAAGAGTTTTCTGTTGCTATTGCATCATTTACATTGAAAATCAAGTATTTCCACTCAGTATTGTTTTTCTGTGAATGTTACGTCACCTTTCAGTTATGTCTATTGTCAACTTATTGCTGGGTATTCTCCGAGTAATATTATTGGGGAAAACCCTGCTGGGTGATCTCGAAAATAAGGAACGAAGGTGTTCAAAACGATCAATTAGCATACCGTCGCCACACAAGCAAGACGCTACCTGTGTAACTCGACTCGTGTTGCGATAACTAAACCAGGTCATGTATTTACAAAACATCTCTTTCGACAATACGGCCTCGGTGAGTTATGATCTTTCACCACATTGTGTTTATCTTGTAACCGGGTCACTAGGCTAAGGGGACACACTCTAATATATAACGAGACACTCAGAGGTCTCGAGAGGCAGTCAGACACAGAGTCAGGGAGACAGAGTCACAGTCTGAGTCAGAGTGTTAGAGTCTCTGCTAGACTAGTGCCTCATAAGTATAATGTAGTGTTTTATTGTTAAACGTTGTTATTATCTTCATTAAATTATATGTTGTTATTTAATCGTTGTCCCGCCTATTATTTATTATACTGGTAAACCTTCGGTGTAAAAGCAACGATGTGACCTCCGGGGCCAGGTGACATCACATGGCGATCCTGCCAGCCACTTAAGACTGTGTATAAATTAAGTGGAGACTGGAACGAATCATCGAACATATGGTAAGCCGATAAACAAAATGGGAAGTACGCGGCGGAAGAAAAAGTCATCCTCCGCCAGGAGCAAGCCGACGCCGCTCCGGAAGCTCTCTACCACTTCAAGAGAAGAAAACACAGGTATTTTTTTTTAGATATTTAAGTAAAGACAATTACAGTGCGTAAAAGTGACAGAACAATATATAGACTCTTTCATACATAAACTGTGTATATTTTAATAGTTAAAATGTTTCTTTGTATTGTAAAGAATAATATTAGTTTGATGCGTATGCATAATATGTGTAATAATTTCTGCATACACCAACAAAATGTAGTATGTAAACAGCGTAGCACCGTTCTTTTTTTTTAAGGTCAAGTTTACTTAAAATTAATATAATGTAATTGTAAAACATTACATTATGGCCGAAAAATTCAATTCAAAAACATGTCGCAAGTTTGTTATCCATTGTACACGAGAATATTGAAGTTTATACACATTTTTTTAAGAAAAGCCGCCTACCTAAAATAGAAAAAACACGTTATATTTTTAATACTAGCGAGCATAAATTCACTTACGTTCAATGCATATATACAATAAAATGCATACGTTTTATTTTTTTAACAGGCGCCACACAACAAGTGTAGTACATATTTCAAAATTGTTTATCCAAGCATGTGTATAAACAACAACATGTGTATTTAAACTAGTCGAATCAATAAACATCGATACGGAAATAAACATCGAAATGAAACACTTACAAAAATTAGTTTAGAAATCGGCAAGGCCAAGTTCGTCTAAAATGCACGACATCATTTATTTCTAAACGATTACACTCCGTGACATTGAACAAAAAGTATGTCTAACGCATTCATAACGTTTTGCAAACTAAAGAGAATTCAGATTAATATACGAGGAGCATGATTTTATTACTATATACAAAGAGTGCCAAAAATTTTGTTGCAAACGCCTTATCACTAATAAGAAGTTGATTCCAATGATGTAAAGGTTAGTAGCGGAACGACCGGTAGCATCCTTATCACGTCAAGGGCTCAATCGACGACAGAGACCTATCGATCGCACCATTAAGAAACCGACAACAGCTACAGATTCCGCCAACTCCAGGACTGATCATCTCAGGGTTGTGGAACTGTTGAAAGGGAAACCAGCCGAATCAATAGAATTTCAAGCGATGGAAAAGGCAAAACTTCAATTCGTTCCAGAGCCGTAATGAAGCAAGCATGCACTTCAAGGAAATGGTCCTATACGACGAAGACGCTCTCACAATTTTTATAAAGGAGCAAGTAGGCATAACAAGTATTCTGCAGTACATGCGCTTGTTAACTACTCTCAAAGAGTTCTGCGCAGAACACGGCATACAGGAAGTATGCATTGTCAAAGATAACTCAAGGAACAGCGATTTCCTGAGAAAAATTATTCCATGGAGCAAGAGAGAGCCGAATCATTTAAAAATAAGTATGATTAAGGGGAGCGCAAAGAATTGAAGACAAACAGTCAAGCAAGCATGAAGAATTGGAAACAAAGAATCAAATTCGAAAAATTAAAGAAAGACAAGAATTGCGAACTGCGAAACAAGGCATTCCAAATTACTACCACACGTTATGGAGATCAAATTTAAGCAAACAAACAGAGAACAAACTTGAGACAGTGTACAACGGCCCATTTACCATTTACCATTTACATTTTAAAATTTACAATTTACGATTTACGATTTACTATTTACCATTTACAATTTATCATTTACCATTTGTAATAATTTTAATTTATAATTATAATAAATTTCAATTCGTTTATAATAATAATACTTTTAGTGTAACGTATCTATACACACATCGTTATATAGTATAGTATAAACTTGTATAAGAAATATTGTATAGTATATCTCACTAATGTATAATATATTAAGCACCTACACATAGTATGTAAGGAAATGTAATTATATATATGTAACACGGACAAGAAAAGCCAAACGGCTTAGAAGCCCTTTTCTTTTCTTTTTCGCCGGGTGGAAAATGCGATAACTAAACCAGGTCATGTATTTACAAAACATCTCTTTCGACAATACGGCCTCGGTGAGTTATGATCTTTCACCACATTGTGTTTATCTTGTAACCAGGTCACTGGGCTAAGGGGACACACTCTAATATATAACGAGACACTCAGAGGTCTCGAGAGGCAGTCAGACACAGAGTCAGACACAGAGTCAGAGAGACAGAGTCACAGTCTGAGTCAGAGTGTTAGAGTCTCTGCTAGACTAGTGCCTCATAAGTATAATGTAGTGTTTTATTGTTAAACGTTGTTATTATCTTTATTAAATTATATGTTGTTATTTAATCGTTTTTCCCGCCTATTATTTATTATATTAGTACCCCTTCGGTGTAGAAGCAACGATGTGACCTCCGGGACCAGGTGACATCACAGTGTGTTACGTTTACACTGAATTAAGAGGATATAATGTAACCACGGCAAAGGAACAAAAGTTTAGTTTATTATGTATATGCCATTTCAAATAAGAATGGGCCAGATAGCGCTGCAATCTTAGTGTAATTTACACAGGAATTTCAAACAAATAGAAGATTTCTGTCATAGATTGAGGTTATGTACTCTTGTATTCAAAACAATCACGTGCACCATTTAAAGACAGTAAACACTTTTTATTAGTTTTTTTATTATATAATGAAACGGATATGCAAAATACATATCCGTAACTGTAAACAAGGACAAACACCTCGTATTTTTAGCATTTACTTCTGTTCAATACATCATGCTATAGATTTTTCCTTGGACAAGAAAGGAAAAAAAGATTGAACAATTTGTGAACTCCATAATTAAGGACATTTTTAAAAAAATTAGCTATTTCAGTTGTATGTTTATTTATTTCAGACGGGGATCGTTATGTATATATATATTATTTTATAAGTAAAATAAATTTTTATAATATATGAAATTATGATTAGCCCTCGTATATTTAGGTTGACCAAAGGATTGAACTTGCCGCTTTTCCGGATATTGTATTTGTTAAAATGTGTTGTCTGTGTATATTTTGATTTTATAGATGGTGGGGATGGACAAGCGGATATTGAAATTTCATTTTGATTTAGAGATATCTGGACGGTTAAAGTTATCGGTTTATTAAAGAATAAAATTCTCAATTTTATTCTTTGTTTTATAAAATCGGGTTGAATTTTGTTTATGCATTTTTGTAAGGTGCAAGTTTATCTTAATTCGATTTATGCGAGTGTTGTTAATGTTTATTGAATTTTTTTGTGAAAAAGATATCTCTCGTGCATTTTATAAATTGTGCATAGATCTATGTAAGTTGATAAAATATTTTGTTTATATATTTGATATCACGATTATTTTCATTATTATAATTTCATGTATTTCTTGTAATAATTTATATTTGAAAGTAGCATATGGGTATTAGAGAAAGTTGTCATGTTTTTTGTAAGGGAAGTTTTTTCTTAAAATAATTTTCGAGAATAATTTTGAATTCAAGGTTGGAGTTTTCTTTAGTGGGGTTTGACCTTGTTGTGTTATTTTGGCGCATGACAAAATTTCAAGTAAGTTGATAAAATATTTTGTTTATATATTTGATATCACGATTATTTTCATTATTATAATTTCATGTATTTCTTGTAATAATTTATATTTGAAAGTAGCATATGGGTATTAGAGAAAGTTGTCATGTTTTTTGTAAGGGAAGTTTTTTCTTAAAATAATTTTCGAGAATAATTTTGAATTCAAGGTTGGAGTTTTCTTTAGTGGGGTTTGACCTTGTTGTGTTATTTTGGCGCATGACAAAATTTCAATTTTCGTGAGTTTTGAAAACTTATTTGTTTTTGACAATTGTTTGAAGGGGTCAAAGTAGAGGTTAAACTTGACAGATTTCACTAGTATTTATTAGTTTTATGTTTGATCGAGATTCACAAGGGGTTTTTCTCTGTGTGCGAGTCATTATTCACAAAGAGTGTTTCCCCATTGCTACTGTTTGATGATGCTTTAGCACCCTATACACTTTGTAGAGGGATTTTTTTTTATTTTTTAAATAAATTAACAAAGGAACTGATCGGATTTTTATTTGTGTTTATTGTTTTATTCTGGAAAACAAAACTTAACCCTGATCCGTGAGGAACGATTCATGAGATGGCAGTTCGTGGATTCTACTAGACTGAATAGCCGGCGATATAAGCTGTAGTGTGAATAAAAAAAATTAATAAGCAATTTCAAAGTAAATTCCACTGCACAATTTTGGCAGCCCAGCGTGTCGGCGAATGAAGATAAGCAAATAATTTGGAAATACAAGATAATTTATAAATTTGGAGAGTATAAAGTGTCACGTGAATATAACTAAATTAAAAGAGTTATATTGAAGAAATAGTAAACAATAACAAGCAAAATGGATGGTATTTCGAATGTAAATGACTGGAGACAGCCACCACTAATTGGCAGTCAAGATTCATTAGAAGGTGCGAATGCAGGTATAAGTAACCTCAATCTAAATCCCATACATGAAGCAGGACAGGAAGGAGGTAACAGTAGAGGGATAATGGACATGATGCAAACAATGACACAAATGATAATGGAAATGAAACAACAAATGAATAGGATAGAACAACAACAAATGGATATGAGACAACAACAAATGAATATAATGCAACAAAATCACAATGAAATAAAACAACGACAGGAGGATATTGAAAGAAAAGTGGAAGAGATAGTAGATCAAATGGTACCAATAAATAGCAGTAAACAAACAGATAAAGACATAATAGATGAATCACTTCCGTTAATAAATGAACCCAACATACCACAAAACACTGTTAGCATAGATCAATTTTTAGAAGAAAAGGAAAAGAGAGAATGGCAGGGACAGAAACTAACGTATATGCAGAAACAAATTGAACAAGTGAGAAAAGAGAAAAGTGAAGAGAGTGTGCCTGTGTTCATCCCTGTACCAGTACAAAATGAACCATTGCCGAAATTTTATGGCATGGCAAATACAAATCCCATGGGTTTTCTAAAAAAATTAAAGGAAAGTCTAGAGGATGTGCCAGGGGACCAAAAGAAGCTCCAGAAGATAGGGAACTGTTTCAAGGACGATGCGATGACCTGGTGGGACATGATCTCGGATGAGGTGAAGACGATGGAGGAGTTCGAGGTCAGATTTACCAGTCAATTCTGGGGAACAACAAGACAAACGAGGGTAAGAAATGATTTATTAGTTGGTAGATATAATAATAATAGTAATGAGTCACGAGCGTCGTATGTTATGAGGAGACACTCAATTTTGAAATATTTGCAACCAAAAATCACTGATAGAGATTTAATATGCCAATTAAGTACTCACTTTGATGCACAAATTAGTCAGGCAGTAGCCATTCAAAATATAAGTGACATGCAACAATTTATTGAACTTTTGAAAAGATTAGATGACATGGAATATGGTAAAAGATATCAGAATAATTATATAGATCGCAATGTTAATAGATCGTCATATGCCAGAATAGAAAATAATAATAATAATAAATATTCAAGTCCTCAGCGAGTAAATAACTATAGTAATAGAAGTAATCAAATGGCTTCACCAGGTAGAATAGATGATAATCATAGTAAAGATATAAGAAAGGAAAATTTAGCAGAAGTTAAAAACTATACTGGGACACGTCCTAAAGATAGTCGATGTAATTTTAATTTAGAAACAAACGATAAACAGGGTAAAGTAGAATTAGCATGTAGTAAGGATTTTTAAAAAGACCAACCAAAAAGAATGAATGTAATGCATTGTATGAACAGTCGAAATACGCAATAAATACGGTTTTACCTCATTTAAAAATAAATATAAATGATAAAGAGTTAAGTTGTTTAATTGATTCAGGAAGTGAAACGTCATTTTTAGATGAGAATGTAATTGAATGTTTGATTAAAAGTAATGTGGGGAAATATATGCCCACAAGTAAAATTACAATAGTGACAGCTACAAAGAAAATTTTAACAGTAGTGAATAAAATTTTTATTGTTGAATTTATGATAGATAATAATAAGTTCATGGGAGAATTTATAGTATTAAAAGGATTAGGAAGGGATGGAATACTAGGAGTAGATTTATTAGATAAGATTAATGCGATCATAGATATACAAAAAAGGGATATAATAATTAATAATACGAAAGTCGAATGGATTAAGGAGTGTGAAGAGGATGGTGAAAAAATTATTAATAATATAGAAGAAGAGGATTTCGAAGAAAAGGAGGTTATGATGATGGAAGATATGGGTAAGGAAGAAAATGGAGAAGTGGAGTTCCCTGAAGATATAGATATGATGAAATTGGACTGCAGAGAGGATAAGGAAGTAGAAGTAAAAAATTTAATTAAAAAGAATATAGATTTAGTAAATAAATTTCCTAGTATCGCCAGAAATTACCAACATTCCTTAGAGGTAGATGAGACGAGACCATGTAAGGTGAAAAATTATCCCATTCCTAAAAATATTCAATCACAAGTAAATGATGAAATCAAGAGGATGCTGAGAGATGGTGTTATTGAAACTGGTAAAACGCGTTATGTTAATCCATTAGTAGTTGTAAAAAAGAAAACAGGAGACATTCGATTATGTCTAGATGCACGTCGACTGAATGAAAGAACAAAGCCTCAGTTTGAGACGCCTATTACGATAGAACCATTATTGGCGAAATGTTACAATGCAAGAATATAAGTAAATTGGACTTAAAAAGTGCTTTTTGGTTGGTTCCATTAGAAAAGGAGTCCAGAAAATATTGTGGATTTATGGTAGATGGACGAGTATATCAATTTAGGACTGTACCATATGGGTTGAGCAGTTCGGCAGCAGCTTTAATTAGAGCAATGCAACAAATTTTAGAACCTTATGAAGAGTTTGTGGTTCACTACGTGGACGATATTTTAATATACAGCAGGGATGAGCAGGAGCACTCACAACATTTAGAGAAGATCATGGAAGTGTTAGCCAGAGAAGGGTTAAAGGTAAATTTGAGTAAATGTGAATTTTATAAGAAAGAAATTAAATTTTTGGGATATAATATAAGTACTAAATATATAAGTGTAGATGAGAGTAGATTGGAACTCATAAAGAAGTATCCTCTACCTAAGAATATAAGAATGTTGAGAGGATTTTTAGGCATGGTTAACTATTATAAACGTTTTGTACCATACCTGGCACGTATTAGTGTTCCTTTGTATGAAATGCTTAAAAAGAATGAGAAGTTTAAATGGACAGAATTAAGAATGAATGCATTTGAGGAGTTAAAGAAAGAGTTTTATAATCAACTAATATTAATACTACCAGATTTTAATAAACAGTTTATTTTGAGAGTGGATGCTAGTGATGTCGCTATAAGCGGAGTTTTAATTCAAATAAATGACGAAGGGATAGAACAACCGATATGTTTTATCTCTCGTATTTTGAAAAGCTATGAGGTTAAATATACCATTAGTGAAAAGGAAATGTTGGCTGTGGTACACGCGATTCAAAAGCTCAGATATTATTTATTGGGAAAAAACTTTGTTGTAGAGACAGATCATGCTGCCTTGACATCACTTTTGAATACACGTTTTAAAAATAATAGAGTATATCGATGGTCACTATTGTTGTCAGAGTATACTTTTGAAATAAAGCATATTAAAGGCGTTCTAAATGTTTCTGCCGATGCGTTGTCACGAATGTACAACAGTAAAAGTAAATTTCATTATGTAGAGTTGAATGAATATAATAGACACTATGCTACGGGGAATTATGAATTTGAGATGATCCTTCAGGTCCAGCGAGATGAAAGATTTAATATAATAAGGGAACAATTAAATAATAAAGATAATTATAAAAATTTTATTATGAAAGAGGGGTTGATTATGAAAGTGATTAGGGAAATAAGTTATATTGCTGTAAATGATGTGTATGCAAGGCAAACGATGTTGCAAATTCATGAAAGTTTGGGACATATAGGGGGATATAAAGTATGGTTAGTGTTTAGAGAGGCGTTTTATGCTAAGAAAGATCGCATAATCGCTAAAGATGTGGTCAGAAATTGCATTACTTGTCGTTTGGGTAAACATAAGAATAGAACCTGTCAGTATGAGGTAAAGAGTATAATTACTCATGAGAAATTAGAATTGGTAGCTATAGATTATTTAGGGAATCTTATTCCAGGAGAATTTGAATATAAAAATATTTTAGTAATGGTTGATGTATTTTCAAAGTTTGTTAAATTATTTCCCACTTCGCAATATAATACAGATACCTCTATACAGTGTATTGATTCATGGATTATGCGTCAAGGGAAAATGAATAGAATATTAGCTGATAATGCTTCGTATTTTAATAATGATAGATTTAAGACTGCTTTACATGATCGTAATATTGAAATTTCTTTCTCTTCCATACGTCATCCATGCGGGAATCCATGTGAGAGATACATTCAGGAAATAATAAAGTTTCTAAGGATCAAAACCTACGAAAATCATGCAGGATGGGTTGCTCATGTCCAGGATGTCGAAGATAACATCAACAACACACCCAATACTGTCACACTGGAATGTCCTGCGACTGTGATGTATGGGACGAAACATGCCAGACCCTGGAATACACAAAATGAAGGGGTTGACAACCTGGTACAATTAAAAAACCAAGTTGCACAAAGAATTACAATAAACGCACAGAAGTACCTAAATAAACAAAATGAGCAGATTACGACGAGAACGAGATTTGATATTGGAGATGTGGTGATTGTAAAAAGTTATCGTTTGGGCAGAAGAGATCAAGGCAAATGTCAGAAGCTTGATCTGCCTTATACAGGACCTTATCGGATTTCGAGATGCTTCAACAATGTGACGTATGAGCTGTACTCGATGGATGGACGTAAGAAAAAAGGACGATATCACATCAGTGCATTGCATCCGTTTATCACACTACAGCATCAGAACGATGAAGATCCTGGTCAACACTAATACAACAAGTTAGTGCGGGGAACTAAGACAGGGTGCGGTACTGTCTCGAGTGCTGTGCTGAAGTTTATCCTTGAAAAAAGCTCAGGGATGTTCTGACTTTGTTCTCGGATAAATTCGGGGAATCATGCTATAGATTTTTCCTTGGACAAGAAAGGAAAAAAAGATTGAACAATTTGTGAACTCCATAATTAAGGACATTTTTAAAAAAATTAGCTATTTCAGTTGTATGTTTATTTATTTCAGACGGGGATCGTTATGTATATATATATATATATTATTTTATAAGTAAAATAAATTTTTATAATATATGAAATTATGATTAGCCCTCGTATATTTAGGTTGACCAAAGGATTGAACTTGCCGCTTTTCCGGATATTGTATTTGTTAAAATGTGTTGTCTGTGTATATTTTGATTTTATAGATGGTGGGGATGGACAAGCGGATATTGAAATTTCATTTTGATTTAGAGATATCTGGACGGTTAAAGTTATCGGTTTATTAAAGAATAAAATTCTCAATTTTATTCTTTGTTTTATAAAATCGGGTTGAATTTTGTTTATGCATTTTTGTAAGGTGCAAGTTTATCTTAATTCGATTTATGCGTGTTGTTAATGTTTATTGAATTTTTTTGTGAAAAAGATATCTCTCGTGCATTTTATAAATTGTGCATAGATCTATGTAAGTTGATAAAATATTTTGTTTATATATTTGATATCACGATTATTTTCATTATTATAATTTCATGTATTTCTTGTAATAATTTATATTTGAAAGTAGCATATGGGTATTAGAGAAAGTTGTCATGTTTTTTGTAAGGGAAGTTTTTTCTTAAAATAATTTTCGAGAATAATTTTGAATTCAAGGTTGGAGTTTTCTTTAGTGGGGTTTGACCTTGTTGTGTTATTTTGGCGCATGACAAAATTTCAATTTTCGTGAGTTTTGAAAACTTATTTGTTTTTGACAATTGTTTGAAGGGGTCAAAGTAGAGGTTAAACTTGACAGATTTCACTAGTATTTATTAGTTTTATGTTTGATCGAGATTCACAAGGGGTTTTTCTCTGTGTGCGAGTCATTATTCACAAAGAGTGTTTCCCCATTGCTACTGTTTGATGATGCTTTAGCACCCTATACACTTTGTAGAGGGATTTTTTTTTATTTTTTAAATAAATTAACAAAGGAACTGATCGGATTTTTATTTGTGTTTAGTGTTTTATTCTGGAAAACAAAACTTAACCCTGATCCGTGAGGAACGATTCATGAGATGGCAGTTCGTGGATTCTACTAGACTGAATAGCCGGCGATATAAGCTGTAGTGTGAATAAAAAAAATTAATAAGCAATTTCAAAGTAAATTCCACTGCAATATGTTTCAGCCATCTAGGCCTCATCGGTTGAACTAGTGAAGCAATGTATATACAAATTAATACAGATCTGTTAAACAACGGATCTGTATCTGTATCTACATTTACGCTAAAATCGTCTCCAAGCCATAACCAGTTTCGTTCTATCAGGCGACACCAATTTAATCAGTGACATCTGACGGAAGAAAGCGACTAGGCCAGAAAAGGCGATCTTCCGCTCAATAGCAAGGCTATTACAAATAAGCGGAAAAATACGTATATTGGTGCTGTCCATTAACACGCGCCAGATGGCGGTAAATATACAAAAAAGGGATATTTATCAATACGTTTTGCACGTATTACGCCGTTGTTATATAATGAAACGGATATGCAAAATACATATCCGTAACTGTAAACAAGGACAAACACCTCGTATTTTTAGCATTTACTTCTGTTCAATACATATGTTTCAGCCATCTAGGCCTCAGTAAATGCTAAAAATACGAGGTGTTTGTCCTTGTTTACAGTTACGGATATGTATTTTGCATATCCGTTTCATTATATAACAACGGCGTAATACGTGCAAAACGTATTGATAAATATCCCTTTTTTGTATAGTTTTTTTATTGTTTAAAAACCGATTTTCTGTCATTTAAACAAAAGTTATTATAAAGGTTATGTATTTTTTTCTTTTTAGATAATTTTATTTGAACATTACATTAATATTTTGTTATGGCACCGTTTGCATTTAAAACCGCATTGAGTCTACGTGGCATAGACTGTACTAAGTTCCTACACAATTCGTTGTTATTTACATATAAATCTTCAATAATTTCCCATTACTCATTTGCGTTTTGGGCTCTGAAATTTCTTTTATAAATGCCTTTTACTAATAAACCCCAAAGATTTTCTATAGGGTTAACATCAGGACTGTGAGATGGCCAAGGCAATACTTCTATGTTATGATCTTGAAACTATTGTCTCACATCATTCGCAACGTGAACAGGATATTTATCCTGTTAATAAATAAAATTGTTATCAGTATAAATTTGAGACACATTAGGTTTTATAATATATTAATGTAATTGTATTTATTAAAACACCCTTCAACACGCCAAAATATACCTGGACCATGAACACACATCCAACCCCACACGTTCTTCGAGAAGAGACCAGAACTATTTAATGGATTAACGAAGGCTCGTCTTTATATTCTCGGACAACGCATGAAAAACAAAGTTTCGAACAACAATAAAAATTTATTTTTCAATATAGCTCCCTTGCTTTCGCATACAAGTATTACATCGATTTAATAACATCTCTAATCCATTATAAAAAAATTCTTTGGTTTGTCTGCAAAATACATTTTAACGACCGTTATAAGTTCGTTATCGTCCATAAATTTTGTTCATCTTAGAACTCTTTTGAGATTAGGAAACAAAAAATTGTTGCACGGAGCGAGATCTGGACTATAAGGTGGATGATCTATTTCTGTGGAGCCATATTCGGCAACGGCAGCTTTTGTAAGTCTTTATTTGTGGACTGGTGCATTATCGTGAAGCAACAGGACACCTTGCATCAGTTTTCCGTGCCTTTTCGCTTTAATAGAATCTCTTAGGCGATGTATTAATCTTGTGTAATACTCTCCTAAAAGGGTGACTTTAAACGTCTTGGGGGGGCGGGGTTAGAACCCTTAATATGCCACTGCATTGATTCTTGTTTTGACTCGCTCAAATTACCTATCTTCTGTACGGATGAAGACGAGACCATTCATGGACAAGGATTTAGAAATCGAGACGCATACATCCTGGCAGACGCAGCTAACGCCCGCCCAATCTAGTCCATCAGATACAAAAATTATAATTACTTTGATTTTGAACGAGTTGCACTGTTTGTCTATGAACTTAATACTTAATAATCAGAGAGCGGACTTGAGCGATTGATGATTCATAGCCCATAGACGTCTGCCTTGTATTCGGAATAAGTTCGTTTCTGTAAGCGATCCGTGAGTTTCGAATAACTTGATACGTGTGGTCACCTGCATAAGTGGCACACACCTACATATTGCTATGAATAGTGGTTTTGATTTTGGTAACACCACTATTCACAACCAATCTGCCCAGCTTAGATATTCAGTCGGTTTATTTTCAAGATGAGAGTAAATAAAATATATATATATATATATATATATATATATATATATTTTCTCGAGACACCTGTGGTAGAAAGCTTAAAAATTAACAATAACGAGATCAACTAACTCGTATAAAAATATCGGTAATGAAATCAAACACCAACCACAAATTAATCAAAAATCACGACGTTACTAAACAAAGATAAAGATTTATCTTATAATAAACACGTCTTTCTACACCCAGAGTACATTTGCGTCTCCTTCACTTTTCTCACTTGCTCTATTTCCTTTCTTAATTGTTTCTCCATATATTTCATTTGTTGTTCCGCAAACTCTCTTCTTTCAACTTCTTCAGTTTACCATTTAATACCATAATGTTTTCTTCCAAATTTCGTTCATTTGATATTTGTAACGAGTCCATTATTATATCTTCTTCTTGATTGGTTTTACTCAATGCCATAATTTTTTCCATCATCATATCAATTTTCTCTTCCATTTTCTTTTGTCTTATTTGCATTTCCATTAACATATCTAGCATAATCTTATCCCTGTTAACCCCTTCGTGCCCCTCTTCATGTATGGTACTCATTGGACCTATTCTTTGCTTCGCTGCCTCAACCAGTTGCTCGCTTCTTTGCTGAACTCCAGAGATACCTTCCATCTTTTATTTGCTCTGTTTTTAACTTTCTAATACTGCTTTATTCTGTTCGCCCCACGCTTGGTTCAGCCAAAAATATGCTATGAATAGTTGTTTTGATTTTGGTAACACCACTATTCACAACCAATCTGTCCAGCTTAGATATTCAGTCGGTTTATTTTCAAGGTGAGAGTAAATAAAATATATATATATATATATATATATATATATATATATTTTTATTTACGTAAGTAAATTATATTTAATGATATTTTAATATTATTTTTATTATTATTATTATTATTATTTTGAATGAATGGAATTTTGTATCTTTCCATTGTGTTAATTTTAATATATATATATTTTAAACTTAGTTATTTGATATAAATGACAAAGGTTTTTTAAAATTTCTAGTATAAAAAACATTTCTGTAACTTCAAAATTTTGTACGCTTGGGATATCAAGGGCATATTTTTTTCATGTGTTTGCACATGCGTTAGAGGTTGTTTCGGGCTGTCATATCAGTTTGTTTATTTTGTTTCTTGTGGGAGAAATTAAAAAGCATCTTTGTAATTTACTAAGGAAGTTTTTTATCGTATGTGCGGTCAATTCCATACGATATTTTTACCTTAATAATATTGTTTAATGACGCAATATTTATCTTTATACTTCATAAAGATATTTTTTTTATTTCTTTATTGTGTATTAAAGTTTCATTTAAAGTTTATTGCGAATTTTAATTAGACCTTTTCTTTTGTGTTTATAAATAACTTCATAACATTATCATAACTTTTCTCAAACAAGTTTTGAGTGGCGTCCAATATATTTTACTAATACTATTGTGTTTACCACTTTTCCGATTGGAACCCTGGGGAAAAGCAGTCTCATCTTGAAAATAAACCGACTAAATATCCAAGCTGGACAGATTGATTGTGAATAGTGGTGTTACCAAAATCAAAACCACTATTCATAGCAATATGCAGTTAATATGTATCCGTCAATGCACAACAGAGTGAATGTAATAAACGGTTTGGTAAACGGCAACAACTACTGCTTAAAGAAAAGTAATGCTGACAAGCGAATTGCGTATCAAATTTTGAATAAAAATAATTTACAAAGAACAAAACTCAAAACTATTTATTTTTTGTGAAACATTGAAAGTGTAAAACATTACTATGAACAACTAAAATTTATTCAAGATGTTCCTGTGTTAAACATTGTTCTTTTAGATGTTAAAACGTCTTTAAAAATAGAAAATGTTGCAAAAGTGCACCATACTTCGAAAGTATAGATTTTTCAATCGGCTCTGTGCAGAATTGATATAATATATTAAAATCCGGATTTCTGCTAAATATGGCATCAACTTTTTGTCTCAACTTTGAGAAATGTCTTTTGAAATGTTGAAACTAACTTCTTATCCTTTGGAAAATAACCTCTGATGTATTCACATACTCTGTGTAGTGCATGTACTGCACAAGTCACGTGTAGCATGTTGGGATAAGATTGCTTTAATAACTTCCCTGTTTTTAACATATGAGCTACCGTATCAGTCAAATATAATAGCATCTTGTCTTTATAGTTGTTATCCGATGACAGAATATTATGAATACATTAATCAATTACTTCTGCAACTGTTTCACCATTTACGACTGGCAATATTTTAATTGCAATTAAGTATGGTTGGTATGAAGTTGTCGGATGAAGAATACCAACAACTATATTTAACACATATCGTCCCATTACATCCGTTGTTTCGTCTGCACTTACCCAAAGATAATGACCAGATAGGTTGGTTCGTATTTTTTCAATGGTTCTCAAATAACATTTAGGTAAGTGGTATTTACGTAAAGTAGATTCATCTCGTATATGACGATCAGTATGTTTTGTAAGAAACCTCTTGAGGACTGGATTGTTAAGCTTTCTGAATGGAATATTGGCCGCCATGAAAGCTTCACATAGTTCTTCGTTAAAGGTGTCAGGTGCAGATCATATGTTATCTTGATGAGTTTTCGAAGAAACATATCTCTGCACATTACACTTTTATGGACGCCTTAAACTTAATGAACAGGCACTGCAATATATCTCCGTATCATTACGAATATGCAACCAATCTGTATGGCCTCTAATCCATTTTAGCATGGTTGCCCTACGAGAATTCTCCGTAGTTAATGAAAATAAAGAGAAATACTAAATACAAAAAGAAATGGACTAAAATGAAGAAACGAAAACTACTCCAAAAATAAGGTAGTAAATTAAACTTAATATTTATAAAAAATTATAGGATAAATATACAATATAACAATATAAAACGGATTTTTAAAATACTAAACGTTGTAGCCAAATAACATTGAAAGAAACGAAACCAGAATCAATCCTTTATAGAAGAGAATAGAAAATATACTATCTCAAGAACAATAAATACATATATGTATATGCATGTATAACAGCATGTAAACACGAGAATAGACTTTGGAGATTAGCGGATATATTTTTTTAAGCGATTATTTCAACGAATAATATATAAATGTATATTCCGTCTTACACGCCACTGTTGAATTAAATTTATGTAGGATTACACACAATGTCCTATTCATAACGATGGAAATAACAACATCTGCTGGACGAATGCAAACGAGCAAGCAAATAGTAGGGCCGTTATAACATGCATAGTATATCTGGTACCGCCACAACGTTTTATCGAGACAATTAGTCATTCATTCGCTTCAGTCCGCTCTCTGTTAATAACACAGGCCTGCATAAAATTTGTGATGACGTGATTTTTGTTTGTTAAGCTCAGTTTTTATATAGCAATAACTAATTAAAATACAGTTGGTCTCTACCACACACAGATTTTTTTGCACAAAAGAAAAAGAAAAAAATATAAAAAAATCTTATAATAGGCGTTTTAATACATTTTAAAATGAATGTACTACTTCAAATTCTAGGTATTAACCCAAAAATGATTTTCTGTTGGGGTTTTAAAGAAATTTGTTAAATAGGCTCTCATTACCTGATGTAAATCTTTTATTACATGTATTAATTTTGGACAAGATTTTCGGGAATTTTTACCTGCTAAATCCTATTTATTATGCTTTCACTTTATTAGTACTGCGAAGAAGGATTTCAAGTTTATCACTCCAAACAAAATGTATATTTTAATGTCATTTACTTCATCAGTATCGATCAGTAAACAAGTAAAATTAATTTGTCTTTAGTGTTGTGCGTGGTATTTGTTAATTAAGCATTGCTTAAAAATATGTCTAGCCGGTGTTACAAAAACAAACCAGATGATTTCTGTTATATTTGTGGATATTTCGTCTTGAAAAAGTTTAAGAGACCAATTGGTGAATTTGTGAAAAATACATATTATGCTTATTTCAAAATCAAATTAGGAGATCAAGATAAAGATTGGGCACCGCACGTTGTTTGTAAGGTATGTGAAGAAGGTTTAAGACATTGGACCAAAGGGAATAGAAAAAGCCTTCCTTTTGGAATACCGATGGTTTGGAGAGAACCGCAAAATCATCATGAAGATTGCTACTTTTGTCTTTGTGATATTAAGGGGCATAATAGAAAAACTTTGAAACATATTTTGTACCCAAACAATATTCAATCAGCTATCAGACCAGTACCTCACAGTGATCATGTACCTATACCTATACCCTCCAAAGTACTACAAGAAGATATTGAAACCTCTTCAACTTCCGGCTCCGTACAGATGGATAGTGATTTTGAACCATCAACCTCAGGTCAAAACCAACCTCAGCTATTTTCACAAGCCGAACTGAATGATTTAGTAAGAGATTTGGGACTTTCAAAAGATCTTTCTTTAGCTGAATATGACAGAAAAACAACCAAACGAAGCTTTTCTGAAAAACGAAAACGTTTTTTTAAGAAGCATAAAGAATAAATAACTATTTCTAATAGTTTCTATGTGTATATTTTTGTATTTTTTTTAATATAATATAAAACTAGCTTATAAATTACATAAATCGTGTTTTTTCTATATTTTTTGATTTTACTGGTTTGAAAAATAACCTTACGTGATACAAAAAAAAATAAAAGCAGATTTGAAATCAGCGCTACCCAATTACTAGAAAACAGTTCAAATTTTTAAATCAACATTCAAAGAGTTGAAAAATGCAGGCCTGTGCATAATCAATACATTTATTTAATTCTAAAGTTACAAAATAATTAAAACAAATTATTCTTAAAAATTAATTATTTCCCAATTATTAAGCCTGCAAAACATAAAACTACAAGCTATTAATATTTCCTTAACAAGTACCTAATGTAATAGAAGTGAATAATATCTGTTGTGTGTAATAAAATGACCGAATTACGTGGTTCATTTGTTTTTTCGTGTGTTCGATCGAAACGAGTTCTCTCGGTGGGCGATCAGCCGGCCCAAATGTCGGAACGTAATCAGCTGGTCTCGAAGAACGAGGTCAAAATTCACGCGGTCAACCGACACTCCGGGCTACGAATTCAAGTTCGAGGCTTCATCTTACGAAACGTTTTACTGTTACGTGAGCATCTTGAATGAATACATATAATAAAATACATAATCGCATACGTATATATAGGCGCATAGGTATGTAATATTGAAAGAATAAGATGGTCGTTTTTGTGTGCCACAACGAATACCGTACAGCAATGATATCGTAAACAGATAGAAACTTCGTGATTTGCGTGTTAGTGGATCATGATGATGAAAGTTAAAAATACAAAATGCACAATAGTAATTTATTGTGTTTTCTAAAGGAATTTACTTCTACTAATTTTCTTAAAGCACGTATTACTTAAAGGCAACGAATCCTACGTTGAATTACTAGAAAATGAAGCAAAACTTATTTTTGCGGTATAATCCATTACTAGAAACCACTTTTGTAACTTTACTAATAATAATTGAAATTGAAGAAATTCAATAAAAAATAGGTTAGAAAATAAATAATATAAATGTAATAAATACAATATTTAATAATATCTGGTGTCCTTGAAATAAAAAGACAACGAATAGAAAATGGAAAGATGCAATTATATAGAAAATAGAATTAAAAATATTTTCCCTAAATTCCTTCTAATAAGCGAGAAAAAAATTATATTAAAAAAAATTGACACGTCACTGTGCAACCGACTATATATAATAGACCATTTAGTGCATCTGACATGTAATGTTCGTTAAAAAAACGAAAAAACTTAATTTTAGCAATTTCCATGGCTACACAAAAAATACAGCTGTTATTGATTCGACTAGTAAAAATTGCATCGAAATTGTACAACACTTCATAAAGAATGAAAGTATATCTTTTCATATCGTACTGCCCAAGTGTAAACCGCAAATTGCACTTTATCTCTTTCTAACACACATGAATACGCGCTGTAATACTACACACGTTTGTCGTTTTTAAGTTAAAACGTACGTCTTTGAAATATTATATTAAATAAAAAGGATAAGTTGTCCAGAAAATTGTCTTATGATATTCGGTAGCTGTGAAATTATTTGAATACTGTTGTTTATTGACTTTGTTTCAGGTATTCTGACTTTTTCGTTAAGTATTCTGACTTGACATATTTCTTTTCAAATAAATTTTTAATCGAATATTCTCATGAGTTCATAATTTTAAGTAACATTTAAAATAATTTGTTCGAATAGTAAAGTAATAATTTCCGCATTACCTTCTTGGGTAGAAAATATTTATACAAAACTAGAAAAGAAGCAATACTTTTGAACTATTCATGTTCCCACTTTACTCATTATTATTTTGACATGTAGGTTATGTATAAATGCCGAATTATATGCAAAAAAAAACTGAAAATATGAAAATATCCACTTCCTTATGAAAAATACGCAGGTAAAATATATGAGGAATGTTAGAAAATCGAATACTGTAGGAAAAATATTCTATTATGTTTATTACAAGTTTATTTAGAACATATTACAACATAATTAACTATGAAAGCAATTTATAATCACATATTTCTCAAAGTTTTAAACAGAAAAATTGTGACGCTTCTCTGAAAACATGTATTTATATATTGAAAAGGTTCGTTCTACGTCGACGCTTGTTATAGGAGCATATTTCAAATTAGAAATATCATCTATTGTCAACTCAATATTTTCTACTGAATCACCACACAAGATTTTAGCAATGTCCTTTAGCTTCTTAAAACCCTCATTTTTTCCATTACACTTAAAAATTGTTCATACACGGACTGTCCCACTCCTCCTTTAACATCAAAACATGACTTTTCAAATTTATTTATTAATTAAACGCTCTGAATTAGCGACATAAATTGTTTTTCCAACTGTAAAATAGAAGTGGAAATAAAACTGTAATTGGCTTTAATAAACGTCAACGTTAACTGTTGACATAATAATTGTCTTTATTCTTTCATAATGATTTGCATGAAAAATAGCAGCCTCCAACCACGTTCCCCATCGTGTGATTACTGGCTGAGGAGGAAGCGGAACACCGGGTAGAGGTACTAAACTCGTAATGGGGCCTTTAAAAATACTTTCTTAACACTACTAATTAAAGTATTTACTAAGCGAAAATGGTTTCTGACTTCTTCTGCAAAACGATTTAGTCCCGTACGCCAAGCAAGTTGTGTGAATTAAATTTGGGTAAAAAATTTTCAAGTTGAAAGCTGGCTTCACCACTCGTATAGTGCAGCATCCGTCAAGAATAATAGAATTTTCTCTGTTGGAACCGATTCCGATAAGAACAAAGTTGCCAGTTCTTCCTGTATAAACCTTGTTATTGTCAAATTATTTGCCTTTTCCAACTGTTTGGATGAAATTAAATCAGATTTTGCTGGAACCGATACGTTAAGGACACCAATTATTAAATAAGCAATGTATCGGCCCACACTATCAGTAGTTTCATCTGCGCATATATAAACATAATTCTTTTACTTAATGCTATTTAATGTTTCTGCATAGATACAGCGAATATATTTTTTTCTTAACGTGCTCTCGTCGGGAATGTTATATTTGCTCATGTACTTTTGCAAAAATAACTTCACATTTAAATTGTTTAATTTATGTAGTGGAATATCTGCCGACACAAACATTTGACACAAATCTTCATTAAATTGTTCTTGTTCCGATTTTTTGGAAGTTGGTGGCAAACATTGCGGTAATGTTTGCTGACTCTTCTTCGCCAATTTCATATTTGTTAGTTTTGCAACATGAGATGGAGTTTTCATATGTTGGTCGACTTGAAACTTTCTCTCACTTGTAATTAGCCAAAAAAATATCATATCATCAGTTGTTTTCTTATAAAATAAATGTTAGTAATAGATAAAAGAATAATTAAAAACTTAATGAATGAATGAATTAATTAATTAATAAGAGGAAATATGCTTAAAATTTTACTCACAATCTTGCAGCATACTACGCAAAACACTTTTTCTCCATCCATACGCAATTCTGAATAAGGTGCAATCCATCCAGGCACAGTCGCTATTTTCGGCATTTTTGGTATTATATATCACAACTCACAAGACCGAATTGTATTCCTGTAAATGCCGATCAGGGAGTTCATAAGATCAACACCCCCAATGAACTTATTGTAAGTGCTTATTGCAGAAGGGCACTGGATGCTTCTGTGTTCTTTTTTTATTTTGTCCCACCTACGGATATGTTCCAAAGGTTTCGCTGAAGAAAAGTTAGTGAGCAGTATTACAGATCGACTGTCAAACCATTTGATTATTCGACAAACAGTACTGGTCGTTTTCATTTCTAATTCCTGAAAAGAGCCTCGCCCAGTGGCTTTCATATCTTTATCCGTTGTTAGGGGACATCCGAGTAAACGGTAAACTTCGTACAGTTCCCAGACAATACACACCTTTTTTAGCTAATTCATCCACCAGTTCAATAGATATAAACCAGTTGTCAATATATAAAAGATGATCTATAGATGGGACACTCCTGCAAAGTGTCAAAACAATATTTCCACTTGATCCTATTTCAGGGCAGCCGGGAGTGGTGGATATTTTCCCTGTGTAAATATCTAAACCATAAATCATACCGCTGGAGCCGACTAATATATAAATTTTGTAGCCCCATTTATGGGGTTTCCTTGATAGATACTGATTGAGTGCTGAGCGACCTTTGAAAGAAACCATTTGCTCATCGACAACTGACATCTGTTCCTTAGGAATCTCTTGGTATTTCCTTAGAAAATTATCTAAAACAGGTCTTATTTTATAGAGTTTATCTAGATTATCGTGATAAATTTTACAGTGCAAGTTCTTCTTGATCGCCTCCCATCTGTCCCTACTCATTACATTCGCAATTTCTCGGACAGAAAGTTGAGAATTCTAGTAAAGACGTGTTTTCGGCATTTTCAAGAGTGACATGAAGAATATGGTTCCCAAAAATTGTTCCAACTCTTTTTTGCTCATATTCGGGGGTTTATTACAATTTACTTGTACGCTATATAAATTTGATTGTTTGGTTATTAGGTCTAACAAGCTATCATCAAAGAACGAACGAAAATATTGTATTGGTTCTTTAATCGAAGTTGCTTTTGGAATTGTCCCTCTCCATACTGGAATATCTCTGGCCGTAATTTCATTATTGGTAGTATCTTTGTATTGATATGAAAATTTTTGCCGCGACGTAGGTCCAACTTGTTGAGTCACATCTTCATTACCATCTCGATTACTTAAATTTCTCTTTCTATTAGTCCCATCCTCTTCTTGCACTTGTTCTTCTATTTCCGTTTCACCTTCATCAAAACTCTCCTCTTCCACTTCTTCGACAGTAGGATTGTATTCAGGATCATCCGAATCGCTAGGCAAACTAATGTCGCTACCATCATTTATTTCTCTAGCAATAGCGCACTTCTTACCATAAAATAAAGCCGCATCCATTTTTTAGTATTGTCACACCCAACTGACCCAACGCCGAGCTAAACAAAATGGTCACGTTTCTCAATTGCACTGATGGACGAAGTCACCGACTTAGACACATTTGATAGTAAACCAAATTTCGCGCAACGTCTAGAATAAAGCAAACATCTATCAACCATCATGTCTAACGGAAAAATATTGGATACATCATACAACCCCACCATTAGCCGAAGCTTATAGGAATACCGGTGAATATAGTAGATATATGCATATTAACCTTGGAACAAAATTAAATTACTTTGAATATATGCAATCTATTAATGTAAATTACCCTTCATACGGCGAAAATACTCTATACAAGCTCAGAAATTCCTGCATCGACGGTAATTTTTACTGATGCATCCAAGTCTAAAGAAGGATGCGGATGTGCCTTACTTGTGCCTAGAAATGGATATGAAAAGAAGGTAAAATTACATAATAATGTATCCATTTTCACAGCAGAGGCAGTCGCAATTGCAGAGGCTCTAAAATATGTAAAAGAATATAATATTGGGAATGCAACGATTATGTCAGACTCCAAAAGCGTACTGGAATCTTTACACAAGAGAACTCATCCAAAAAAAAATAACCCCATAATATTGAACATCATCGAACGCTTGAGATATCTGGAGAAAAACATGTAAAAATCCGTTTCTATTGGATCAAAGGACATTCAGGTATAGAGCCTAATGAGGCTGTGGATCGCTTAGCAAAGGAGGCTATAAATAGTAATAACATACTGACGGAAAAAGTACCATCTAATGATCTTATTTCTCATCTAAAAACCAAAATACTAAAAGATGATTGGCAAGCATATTGGAAGCATTCGTATACGAATAGAATGACACACTACGCAAAAATACACCCAAATGTAACTATCCGAGAATGGCATAAGGAACATAGGGTATCAAGGATATACCGCACGACCGTCGCTCGATTAAAATTTAACCATGGACAATTTTCAGCACATTTACACAAACTTAAAATTATCGAATCAGCTGCTTGTACATGTGGCACCAATATAGCCGATATGAACCATTTTATCTTCGAATGCCCTAAGCACAATAACTTTCGAGGTGAATTTATTGGCAGACTTGTTAATGCGGGAGTGGTCATGCCTACTAGTATTACGTGTGTTCTAATGTATAATACTAAGCAGGTTTACGATCCATTGATGGATTACATTTTTAAATCTAGGATTAGGATCTAAAATCAAAACCTATCCTCGTTTGCCTTTGTGGGGAAACCTATTTTCCGATGGCCGTTTTTTATTGTCTAAAGTCGTCTGATAGGCCCTAGACGTGAAACATGTTTATTCCTACGTTTCCCTTCCCGATTTGTGTGAATTTTATCTTATTATAGATTCTGTAAACATTTCTTAGCGTGGCAATATGGGCAACGATCCCGAATGCCAAAAAAAAAGTGTTATCTATGGTGGTATGCAAGAACACAGCAATCTGTTACCTTCACAAACTCATAAACAACTTGACTAAAATTCTACTAAATACCACTAGAGAGCGCTCTATTGAGGGATTCAATATGGAATGAAATGTACCGAATACGACTTAATAGGTGCTCGTACAATCGGAGTAAGATTTCTTCCATAAGCGGCATTAGAATGAAATGTGACGAAAACGTCGCACTCGTCTTTAAAGGGTTAAATTTATTAATTTTGCAAAATAAAAGTACCTGTACATTTGCCTTTATTTATTAACATAAAGTACGCATTTTTCTAAATATAGAGTGACAAATATACAATATTGACATTCTAAACAGTTTAAGGTATAACTTAAATGCCATCTGTAAAAAAGATTTTTCAAGTTTTTAAATGTACTATAACCTATAAACCAAATGTCAATTATATGCAAGATGACTGATCTCTTATCGTAAAAATACTATGGCATGTTTCTTATATCACAGTAACTTTTTTTGAAAGAACTATTTAACGAAAATATCTCAAAACCCTGAAGTGGTGGAGCAAATTTTAAGCATAGCAAAAGACATAATCTACATGTATCGGTGTATAAGAAAACCAAGCTGTGTTGACCAGGATAATCAAGCATTTCTAATAAGATATTATACAAAACCGTATTGAAAGCCACCACGCGAAAGCTACACACTATTTGCACTTAATATCTCCCATTTCATGCTGCACCTATTTATGTTGTGTCGTCGTATTTTCTTTTGCGATTAAAAAAAAAATCAGTCAAGCAAAGCCATTTTCGAACTATTAGATGAGCACGCGCGCAACACCTAAACTTCGTGGGTGGTAAGCGCCCTAATACCGGGCTCTCTTCACATCGTAATAAGATAATAAATATTGTTTAACGCACGATTAATCTTTGTATCATGCGCGAAGTTATTCGTTATCTTTCAGTGTCGTACAGACGGACGTAGGTACATTACAGTCCGTTGACGTAAAATCATTCTCGTGGATGAAATGTGAAAAAACAAGACACGACTTCTCTATTGTATCTAAGTACGTTCATGCTTTTGTAGGAATTATGTCAGTAACATGATTGTGATCGTACAGATTCGTAATCAATAATTTATTACGCCGTACTGTTATTTATCAATAATACAAGGCAATAAGGCAATTTAAATGATTGCTTAATAGAATTGTATCAAAAATTGGATATAAAACAAACACGATACCAAATGTGAAAGGCGACGGTTTCGCGTTGGAGTTACGGAACGCATATGATAATGATTTACATTTACGATCGATTTTGAATTATATTAGGAAAGGTTTGTTGTATGTAGAGTAAACATACTGAAATCGAAACGTGTATGTATAAATACTCAATCTATATACGAGGGTGGTTTGAAACTAAGTGGTCTAATATTTTATTTTTCAATATAATCTTCTGCTCGCTCAACACGCTTATTACAACGATTTTCCAAATTAGTAATGCCTTAATTGTAGGTCGATGAATCCTAGTTCTCAAAATAGCTATTTACAGCAACGATTATTTCGGAATTAAATGAAAATCTCTTACCGCCGAAGCATTTCTTCATGTTTTCAAAGAGATGATAATCGACGGAAGCCAAATCTGGGGAATAGAGCGAATGACACAGTAATTCAAATCCCAATTTATGAATTTTTGCCATTACAATCCTAGACTTGTGGAAAGGTGCGTTATTCTGATGGAAAAGCTCTTTCTTCTTTTCTTTTTTCATTCCTGATAGAAAATCTCTTTCTCTTTCATTACATGAAGTCGTTTCTCTTTTATTTTGTCGCTTAATTGTCGCAACGAATTGGCATAATACTCACCATTTACTGCTTTCCCCTTTTCTAAGTAGTCGACCAAGATAATTCCATGAGAATCCCCAAAAAACAGTTGCTTTCCTGCTGATGAAACCGCTTCTGCCTTCTTTGGTGGTGGAGAACCTTTTTTTTGTCAATTGTTTGGATTGTTCTTTGGTTTCGGAAGTGTAATGGTGGACCCAGGTTTCACCGACGGTAATGAAACGGAGTACAAAGTCCTTCTGATTGCGGCGAAAATGTTCCAAAAGGTCGCGGGAAACACGACGATTTAGTTTTGCTCCGGTGTGAGTAACCGTGGCATACAACACGCCGAATATTTTTTGATTTCCAATTCATTAGTTAAAATTCGGTTTTACTGTAGTTTTTTTTTGTTTGTCTCAATTTAGTTATTTCTATCCAGTCCATCAATATGGCGACGGGTTTTCTGCCTATTGATGCTGGTAGCCTCCGTAAGGATGAGCTGCAATATGAACTCCAGGTTAGGGGTATTAGTGTAGATGACTCCAAGACAGTCGATCAGTTGCGCAATTTGTTGCGTCCTCTATTACGCCTGGATGACGCAAATACTTCCTTAACGTATCCAGAATTTTCAGTGGATGTAGCGTCATAGTTAGATGCTCTGCGGGTAAAAACACGTGATGTGGAATTGTTGGTAACCTCTCAGGAAGTGAGCAATGTCCGGCAGTTGGACACGCTTCGTGTTCGATTGCATCATGCCATCAATAGGGTCAGTCGTTTGTCTCTGGCTTCCTTGAGTCCAGAGCAAAGTGCTGAGCGTTCTCAATTCTTAGCCATCTTGTTGGAGCGCTTGGACGAACTTGATCGAATTCGGTCTGCAGCCCAACAAGCAATGCACGATGTCTTCAACCCAGCTTTGGCGAATTTGGACCCCGCATTCGCAGAGCCCCCTCTTCTCGCTCATTCCACCCTCTTACCGCATTCTAATACTCGTTTGCAGCCTGTCCAGAAATGGCAGGTTAAGTTCAATGGTGATCAGCGAGTTTCGGTTCACAATTTTTTGGAGCGCGTCGAAGAACTTCGTACTGCGCGTAACGTTTCTGAATCGCAGTTGTTTGAGTCTGCGATTGATCTGTTTGAAGGTAGAGCCATGCTATGGTTCCGTTCTTGTCGTCATCGTTTTTCTAGTTGGCCGAGACCAGGTCTGCACCGGGGAGCGTTTTCTTTCTTTTTTTTTTTTTGTAAGCTCGACATTTGATCGTAGCAACTTGGCGCCCAACGTTCGTTCAGAGATCGATAGCTAACAACCAAGTGTCTAGAGCGAGTCTCGTACTTTTCTTAACAAAAAAAAAGCGAGCACTAAAGGTCCAAAAAAAAAAATTAATTATCTTTTAAAATAACGAATAACGATACCTATACAGGTAGGCTCGGTTAAAATGAAGCGACATATATTGAAGATATTATTAATTAAATTACAAAATAAAGTAATAAAACGTTGAGCGTTACGGACACGTAACATCTGCGCACACTGTCATTTGAGATACCTACAATGTCTGCTATCCTGCGCACTTTTACTCGACGGTCATCCAAGACCTTATTTGCGCTCACACGATCACTTAAATTCGGCAACCCAGTTTTTAATAATTGAAAACGCAGGAGCGGATTCTAATAGTGTTGAATCCAGCTCTGCTTTGATTTCGATTGGTGTTAAATCCTTCAAATGAAAGTACTTTATCACTGTTCTTGTTACTAGAACGTTAAATGGTGTGAATGTTGTATTGTATTTGAGCACGTGGGAGCATCAAATTGATTCAAGATGGACGCTTCGGGCTTGTGTTGATTCCTTCCGGGCTAGTTTGAGCGTTCTAACAATACCGAAAATGTTTAAATAATAAATAGTGGTATTGGTGAGCATCAAAGATCCAAGACGGGTGTAATGTACTGAAATAGATATACTACAACTTGTTAATTACAAAAACACACAACAACGTTGTTCTTAAAGTTTTTATTTAATATTTACATAAGAAATTGAGATATTTAAAAACTATTAAAATTATTAAATAAAAGTAGCAGCAAATAAGTAATTTAAAATTAACACACAAACAATACCCTGAAAAGGAATTCAAATTATGTCATAAATTAAACGGGAATTAAATGTGATTAACATAAAATAACCTCTGCATCGAACAATACAGAGTTACCTGTGGAAGCGTGTGTTGGTCGGCCACATGGTTCGCGGCAGGTACATGAACGAGTATGGAGTGCGATGTTTGGCAGGAGGACGAAGAAAATTAATTAGTTAAATTAATGTGAATACAACTAATATAAAATAATCTCTGCATCGAACAATTCAGAGTTACCTTAGAAACGTGGGCACGTGCTTCATGGCGGTAGGTACTTGAACAGTACACAGAGTTAGCTGTTATGAAGAAAGGATGGTTGCCGCCCCGCAGCTGAACTAAGAAACAGTATGAGCTTTGGTGTAATAGAACATTCATTGTCGAAAAGTGCTGTTTTATAGCCTAAGGTGGAGAGAGGTCATGAAGCTGACGATATTTTGAATTAAGAATTCTTACCGGAATCGATTCCAACAGAGAAAATTGTATTGTTTTTGACGGATGCAGCACCATACATGGTGAAGGCAGCTTTCAACTTGAAAATCTTGTATTCAAATTTAATTCACACAACTTTCTTGGCGCACGGACTAAATCGTGTTGCAGAAGAAGTCAGAAACCATTTTCCCTAAGTAAATACTTTAATTACTAGTGTTAAGAAAGTATTTTTAGAGGCCCCATTACGAGTTCAGTTTTCCAACAACATCTACCCGGTGTTCCGCTTCCTCCTCAACCAGTAATCACACGATGGGGAACGACGCCCAAAAGGTGTATTCGAGTAAAGAAATACCTCAAAAGTTGGCGTTTATTAAAGTCAATTACAGTTTTATTTACACTTCTATATTGCAGTTGGAAAAACAATTTATGTCGCTAATCGAGAGCGTTGAAATAATAAACAAATTTGAAAAGTCACGTTTTGATGTTAAAGGAGGAGTGGGACAGTCCGTGTATGAAAAATTTTTAAGTGCAATAGGTTTTAAAAAGCTAAAGGACATTGCTAAAATCTTGTGTGGTGATTCAGTAGAAAATATTGAGTTGACAATAGATGATATTTCTAATTTGAAATATGCTCCTATAACCCGTCGACGTAGAACTAATCTTTTCAATATATAAATACATGTTTTCAGGGAAGCGTCACAATTTTTCTGTTGAAAACTTTTAAAAATATGTGATTGTAAATTGTTTTGAGTTATTATGTTGTAAAATGTTCTAAATAAACTTATAGTAAACATAATAGAATATTTTTTTTCTACAGTATTCCATTTTCTATCATTCCTCGTATTTTTTTACCTGCATATTTTTCATAAGGAAGTGCATATTTATGCGCATATTTTCAGGTTTTTTTTTTTGCATATAATCCGGCCTTTAGTTATTAAAAACAATAAAAATATTATATTATAAAACACGTTTTTTTAAGATGAAATTTTTATAAAGGTAATTATTGACTAACATAGGAACTAACGCAAGACGCAAGAAGAAGAAAAAATTAAAAAATTTAATAAACGAGAAAAAATATAGAAACAAAAGAATGAGTCAAACAAACTAACATTACTATAACATAACAAACATTACTAACGCATTGGCACGCCTATCCATTAAAATAATCAATAAATTTATGATTTCTTGCGGAATATTGTTCCATTCCTCTATAGCCACTACAGTTAATTCTTCCGCGGTGTGGGGTGGCTTAATCCGATTGCGAATGGCTCTTAACAACAAAATTCCACATATATTCTATTGTGTTCATATCGAGGATATCTGGTGATAGGTCCTTCTTCAAGTGCCTTCCGAACCATTATTGTCCGATATGGTCTGTCATTATCATCCATAAAGATGAAATTTGAACCCAATTCATTACGTAATGGATAGATAATTGTCCTAATAACGTTTTAAATGTAAACTGTATTTGTCAAGTTCTGTTGTATGGGAATTAGCGCGGTACGGCGGTTGAACATTATACCAGCCCAAAACATGACTGTACCCCCTTCATAAGGAGCAACTTCACGGGGCCAATTTAATCGCTCTTAACGACCTGGTGCCCTCCAGACCTGTTGCGTACGATCGTCACTCACCACTCCAATTCTGGTCTCATCAGTAAATAAGACCCAACGCCACTGCCGTAAAAGTCAACCCCTGTGCTTCCGCACTCAATGGAAACAGGCATTTCGCCGTCGCGCAAGTAGAATGGGTACTTTTAAAGGTCTTCCAGCACGTAAATTCGCACTATGAAGTCATCTTCGAATTGTAGAGGTTGAAATAACACGACGAAACGTACCTTGAAAATAAGCTCTTAGGGTTGGAGCTGAAGCATTTCGATGCCTCCGAGTATATTGAACCAAGTAACGATCCTCTTTTTCATTCAACACTCGGGGGCCCCCAGAACGTGGTCTTCTTTCCACAGAACCACTTTCTACATAATTATGCACTATGGGTACAGCAAATGCTCTAAGGATATTTAACATCGCGGATATCTGATGATTTGAATGTCCAGGGAGGGGGGGGGGGTCCAGGACTTATAATTTTGTGTGTATTATAATTACTACGCCTCACGCTTAATCATCAAGTATTGTTTTTATACGCCTTACGCTTTAATTGCAATAAACCAAATTTTAAATATACATAAATGTTTTAATTTATCTTTACAATAAAATAAACCTTCTTTAAAAAGCCGTAACGAGGGTTGTAAAATATAATTGGCTAGCCAACTTGCTATCACCAAAGTGTCAAGGACATCCACAATCGTTTCTGTCCCTACTCTAAGAGCAAAGATGCAATTGAGTATACAGGGACCGACCAAAATATTGTAACACTTTGGATCGGATCAATGGCTTTTATTTTAAAATTTAACCGTTAGATGTATATTTTAAATCCATGTTCACTTCCTTCTTTAAAGTGTTCTGTAAAATGGAGTCAGTCTCACGAAACAGTTCAACACAACGACGCAAATATTGACGGAAAATCATCAAATGGCAATGCGAGATTAGGATACTGCTGTTTAAATTCATAGTAACAATTTCGAGTATAGTATTCACCACTAGATGGCGTTGCGAAAATACGCATCTATCATAAAAGTTTTTTGTGCTGGGGTTAAAGCCATATTCACTAAAAGCTAAAAACTATAGACCTAACGGTTAAAACACAAATAATAACTCAAATACGTTTTGACAGTTAACGTGCAAAATAGTGTGGATGGTTCAAATTTTTGGAATTCCAAAGCTATCTTTGATTATGAATTAAAAAAAAACACATTTTATATGTTCTTGAACAAAGGATTTTAAAAGCTTGGGTAGACTACTATTGATTTGCTAATTTCAAGGATGCGTAATAGACTAACTAAATACGTAAAAAACAGAGGAGTTTCGACGCAGAATTAGTGTTGACATTTCATCGATTGTTAATACGAATAAAATTCATATAAATTTAATTAAAATATGCTAACGCTTACTGGGTATTTATTTATTTAGGAAGGCAATGTATTTAAATGAAGATAAACAGGATTGCCGTTTTATTTTGTTCCAAAAGGGAAAATTAATTTCGAAAGCGAAATGTTTAGTTTAATAAAAAATAATACTACAAAGTGTACGTGCGATGTATTTACTGCTTGTAGTATGGCTTTTAGAATTATAACATTAACCCTTCCATCTCTTTCTGCTTTTGCACACTCTCTTGTATCTGCCACGTTATGTGAGATATTGAACTTATAATTGGTTCAGCCTGCATAAACACTCAGATCATCTCCGAGTAATATTATTCTATTGCGGTACGTTAACGGGAACACTAAATTCATTTATATCTGCTCCTTTTCGTTCTCAGGGTCAGGAATAAGGCAGGTCGTGGTAGTTCATGTGTACGCGACTTATAGCTGGCGCACGGATTTACAGTCCGTTGCTGCAAGCACATCTATCACTAAATCGAATGCATTAGTCAGTGAACAGTGATCGGAAATAAAGACGATATGGTAATGTGTTCAGGTCGCTCCGGTAACTCTTTGTAACGTCTAACCGACTGCGTGTTGTATGTGTTGCGTGAGAATTATTTTATGCATAAATGTAGTTTTCTATATCTATGTATTTTTCTACAATTTTCAATCTAAGGATTTATATGTTTAATAGTAGGTTTCTTGTGCTTTATATTCTTTTATTTTCAATCATTTTAGTCTAAAGTTAAAATAAAGTTAGATAATTTCGTGTTGGGCGCCAAATGTTGTATAGGATTAGAGAATACAATCCCGAGCATGTTTTTCCATCCCGGGATTACGGGATTTTTGAAGCGTAATCACGGGATCCCGGGATTAGACTATGCGGTTTCTAACTGGGCTCAAATGAAAAAAAAACCTTAAGTAATTTCTTAAAAATTATTTATTAATATTGTTGCACAACACAATACACAATAGACTAAAATAAGGAACAAAAAACTATTTAGAATTTCGAAAATATAATCGCAGGAATATCAAGGCATCCAATGTTTGATTTCCAAGCCTGCTTCGCAGTTTATTGCCAACATAAGCAGCAGCTGAAAACGCTCGCTCAGGTTCTACTCTAGTTGGAGGAATAGACAATAGATATTTATATGCTAATTCTAAGTGATATCCACGAACTCCTCCATATCCGAACAGGCTCATTTCGCGTCTAATACTATTTACCAACCCCGATTCATTTTGTACTTCAGGATCTGGGAATGCTCGTATTAATTTCCAGCTCTAACTTTTCCTTTAGTGTCAATTGGGGTTGGGAGGTTTGTTACCTTGGGTCATCATCTGTTTGTGATCCTGACCTTTCTTCCTCTTCCGCGTCATCTCGACTATTTAGTCTTTTAACAATACTCTTCAATTGCGCCCTCACTAAAGCCTGTGTAGTAACTGGAAGTAAGTCAAGCCATTCCAAATCCGATAATAACTGATTTTCATCATCTTCTCGTGGATTTTGTAAATAATTCAACAAACCAGTTAAATCATCATTTCGGCGTTGCTTTATACGTTCCACTAAGGATGTTTTCATTTTATTGGCGAGTGCTGAGTTTTTGCTAGGTAATTGTTTTATAAGAAATTTCTCGTAGAAGCATCTCGTCGAGAGATTGCTTCTACTGTTAATGTAAATGGGGTCAGCACATCAACAATTTTATTTACCAAGTCAAAATCAGCATTTTTAAACGGATTGGATGATTGAGATCTATAAGAGCTTTTTGAATGCAGGTTTTTAAAAGAGAAAATTGTTCCAGCATGGTTAAAAGACTATTCCACCTGATTTTACCGTCGAAAAGAAGTGACAGCTCTTTTTCATGTTGAATCTTCACTTATTTTTGAAGTACTGTTTCATTTTTCAATGGTGATCTTTTCAAATATACTACAACTTTGCGGATATTCTTTATCAGCTCATTAATGTTTTCATCTTTCGTTAACTCTGGTATGTGTTCTCGCGCAAGTTCATTTGGTGACATCAAGATTAAACCTAATTCTGGATAGTATAAGTTTTCTAAATTCTCATCATCATCGCTATCGTTCATATAATGAGTAGTCACAGTTGGTTCATTTATAGTATCATCTGAGTCTGAGGTAGAGCTGTCTTCCCTGTCTTGAAAATAATTCTTTATTTTATAAAGCACTCACAGACGGCCAAATTGTGCGTGCGAGACACAGTTTTTGTTCAGTGAAACAAGCTGCCTCACCTTTATCATAACGTTCGGTCCATCGATTACAGTGGCCACGATATCGGTTTCTAGGGAAATATCAAATTTACTTAGACGCTCTTTCAATATACGAAGACAATTTTCAACCGTCATACTTCCATGAATAGGAACGAGTCCTAAGTTCCAAATTCTTTTATATGAATGAACGTTGACAGCCATGTATCGTTTATTGGACGTTGATGTCCACTCGTCGAAAGATAGACTGAATCTTTCACCTGCACTTTTCAAATGTTTTAATTCTGCAGTTACTTGCTTTCTGATATTTTCACTGTAATTCATAAGACGCTTTCGAATTGTGACGGCTGATTTTGGTAAATCCGTGTATTTCGCTAAGAGTAATTTTCTCAAATCGTCTGAAGTTATAAATACACTGAATGGAAATCTATATAATGCAATCATTCTTGCCAAAACATCATCCAGGCTACCGTCGGCACTTTTAGTGAAATAATCTTCTAACTTTCGTTTAGCTGACGGCGGTGCTGTGTTCAGATTTTCAGAATTTTGACTTGAAGTTGTTAAACGATTAACGTCAGCTAAAATCTGAATGTTATGTTTTGATGACAAATGTGTATGTATTCTCTTAGTCGATCCACCCAAAGTCTTGAGAATGGCAGGGCATCGTTTACATTCCCTTCTTTCTATTCCCGTCTTTCGCAACTAAAAAGTATCTCCACGCTGACGACGTATCACTGTTTTTTTTATGTTGAACAAAGTCTCCCTCCATTTAAAATAACTTTTTCAGATAATTGACTTTTAAATTTAAATGACGTAACCTGCGTAACCTTGTCGCTGGTAGAATGATAAATGAAAAAAGTAAATCCTAATAAGCGTATTTATACTTTCGTAGAGGGAATCCTCGACGGGGAATCCATCGCAACAATATTATGATATATCATATGAGGTGATCGGGTGATTCCCCTGTTGGCCCGTTGGGGAATTACTTTAACAGTATTGAAGTATGCCGGGCGGGGAAGTCCCTTCTAAGTTACATATTATTTGCGCTGTACCTGTGTAGTTCTTTTATCGTACGGCGTACCTAAGGTTGATTTTTTGTCTTTTTGTAATAAGTGCCCTTAATATAATCTAGGTAAGGTCATTGTCAAGGCGCAACGGATTACGGAATGCAAACTGGCAATCCAGAAAATCCCGAGATTAGCCAAGTACAGTCCCGGGATTTACGGGATCGAAACCCGGCAGGGATCCCGATATTCCGGGATTCGGGATCCCGGAATTGTATTCTCTATATAGGATACATACGAGAGCGGGTTGACTTATCAGCGCGATCGCCTAGAGTAGGCCGTGAAAATACACATCACATTTTGATAACCGATGCCTTGTCAGCTTACTGTTAGTGTTATAAAGTATAAGACGAGATGGTTAACTAGATAGTAAAAAGTGTTTTGATTAAATTTTCTATATTTGTCTTTTTTTTAAAGCAAAAAATTTCTTCATCTTACTCTTTCTTATTTTGAGGATGACTGAGATGGCGCTAGTGTATATCGTGTCGTCACAATTATATATTGTTTTTGCGCGTGCGCTCAAGTTTACTTGACTATACCCGCCATCACCATTATATAAACTGTTTAATCTAACTATAGGCTTTTTTTCGCGACGTAACATCTATTACCCTGTTATAAAAGGTTAAGAAACTGTGTATTTTCGAGAGTTTTCATTAGAGGTAATGTAGGAGAATATTGAAGTGGCGCCATTGTAAGACGTCATCATTGCGTCACCTGTTATAACCTTGTAACCTTCTTAAATAGGCGGTTATATTGACCAGTTACACATTTGATGATTTTAGGTTATATTTTCGTTTTTGTGTTTGGTGAGGTTTAGTGGTTAATCTTACATTTATCATTAACTATTAAGACTTCCAAAAGTTTCCTAAATGTGGACAGTTGAAAAAATATTTGCTCATTGTAGGACGTATTCACAAATGATGGTCAATTTCATGTAGAATATTTTGGGATCTTAGCAAAGCTAATAGGACATGTCGCCCAATTTTTAATTTTCTTTAATTAACGTACTGCATTATCTTTATGAGGAATAAATCGTTATCAGCAAAATCATTTAAAAGAAAACACATTAAATTCTTTTCCATTCTGCATGTACGTGTTTTGCTAACAAAAATTGAAATTTCTTGTTATTACTGATTAGCTTGGTTGAGGTTAGATTCTCATGTTTACTTTTACCACAACCAAACAAATTTATAATATAACAACACCATTTTCCCGGGGTAGGGTTAAAGTTACAAAGGAAATCCCAAATTAAAAAAAGATAATTTAATAACAGCAAGGTCATTAGTAAGGACCAGACACGAGAGGCCTATGACTCATCGCTCAAGGGCGTACTATTGAAAATTTGTATTTTTAAAGAGTTTTTAATATTATTTATATAATTGAAAAACAAACGGGTGGTGATCTATAAAATACGAAATACATTTTTATTTGTTCATTTTGTAGTTCAAATTGAGTATTAATATTTACTAGCAATACTTTTTCAAGATTCTCTTCTGTGAAATTTGTTCTCTTTGAATCAAATACGTTCTTGTTGATAGAAAACGTCCTTTATACATCTCAACTTGTTATTAGAGCATATTGGAAATATTCTTTTATTTCCGCGTATTTAACAGTTAGACTTTAGGGTATTGTCCCCATACACAATTGCCGCAATGTTATTAAATCTTATATTTAAAACTGCGTCTAACTCTTGCCCGAAGGCCACATCCGAAGTCACTTGGAATATTTTTCAAATTATTAATAGCCACATCTAACGTGGTTCATTCATTATTTAATTTGAGATTTAGATTTTCAAAATAAGTGATTAGTTTTGGCAAATTTCTAAAGTATTCCTGACGAAAGTATAACTGATTTTCTTAATTTCGAATTTGTACAAGTTCCTTGCACTGAGAAATACTTCAAGTATAGTTATTTCAACATGTAACGAAATTTTGTAAACTATAAAAATTCTCTGCATAAAAACTAGTAGCTTCCAATTATGATCCCATCTAGTTATTACTGGAGAGGGAGGCAGTGACAAAGATGTAAGTACTTCCCTGTAAAGAGCTACTCTTAATGGTGCTTTTCTGAAAACTTTTTTAATATCGGATACAAGTCTATCAACTTCTGGAAAGGTGTCTTTAATATATTCACAGATTCTGCGGAGAGCATGTGCTACACAAGTAATATGCAGCATATTAGGATATGTTTCCATTAATAGTCTGCCTATTTTTAACAATATGCAGCACTCTCACTGACAAATAAAAGTATTTTTTCTTTGTACCTGTCGCCCGAATTAAGCATTTGGTGTATAATCTCGTAAATGTATTTATAACTTTTCTTGCTATTACATATACGATTTATGGAATAGTTGAATGTAGTACACCAGCTATAACATTTACAACACAGCGTCCTAATATATCGACAGTTTCGTTAACACTTATCCATAGGTACTGCTATATACCCACACGAGCACTAGACTTGCGCCGACGAATATTATCCTAAATCTACTCAAGTTACCTTCAACTTTATGGTTGCCGCGGAGATCTTATGACTAAAGGGCTAAACTCAGTTATAGAAGCGAGTTGCGGGGAGGTTCTTACATAAAAATGGGCGCCACCATGTTTTCCTTTAGCCAACAGAGAACACAGACTCTACCGTAGTAAGTGGATAAATTAGTAATACTAAATAAGTTGATAATAAAATTTAAAAAAAAACAGAATTCATAACAATAACAACTATATTTATATTAAGAAACCTCCTTAACAGCTTAGAATAACGAATAAAACAATGTAATATGCTATACCAGAGGGGTATATGTATGGAACAAAACAAAAAAAATAACACTATTCCACAGTTGGAGTACTATTGATCAAAATTAATTATCATACCTAAAACTATATAGTATTGCATCGGTAATTCATTAAAGCTTTAATCAACCTTACACAGGTTGTACTCAGAACTCACCTGAAGCAAATACGTGGGCGTAAAACTTTTCCAATCCGGGGAACAATGCCCTCGACTAAAATATCACTACACTAGTGAATTTATATGAAACAAAGTCAATTTGTCGAATCCTGCCTACATAGCAGAACAGATTACACTGTATCAACTCAATTTGACTTCCTAGTTTTACACTCGTCGACTTACTTCAAAGCGGGACTAACAAGAAGAGAACGCCAAGAATGATTGTCCTTTAATTTAAGGAGAATAAACTCATATGTCATTGTTAACAAAAAAGGTAGTACTACCCCCATACGGGATATTGAAATAACAGATTGATAATTACTCGGATATCATGACATGATTAAAAAGCAAATGAGGAAGCTACAACCAAAAATTCATTAATTAATTCGGATTAATTAAGGGTTTTAGCAATGATTAAAATTATACCAAACGTTACAAATATAAATTCAAATGTACGAACGATGACTCGCATAATATTTCAAGAGGTCTAACTTGCGCATGAGTAGATCCAATGCTCCGGATTAAAAATAAACACATTAAATAAACGACTCCAGGGAAACGGTTATAGTGACATCCAAGATATTTTAACATACAAACGTTACATGAAGATATTAGAGTTTGAAATAGCCTATGATGTTCGATAATTAGCAATTAAAGTAAATTGAATTTTGAAATAGCCTATGATGACTTAAAATTAGCAATTAATTTGAATAAATTATTAAAAATGTCCAAACGGTGTAAGGATCATTTTTAAAGTATAACAGTACTGATTTGAAAGATGACTTCTAATACGTTCTACTGCTTTATGTAGCACTTAGAAACATAATATTTGCGTAAGGTGGATTCATCAGAAATATTTCGACAAGTATATTTTTGGAGAAATGTTTTGAAGGTGGGATTATTAAGTTTATTTAATGAAATATTTGCCGCCATTAAAGTTTCACAGAGTTCTTCTGAAAAAGTAACTTAAATACTGTTCTAGATCTAAATAAATGAAAATTAAAAATGTATGCGTAAGTTATTGAAACTTAAGGAAATTCACTGGGCACTTAAAGTTAAAACAATGAAAAGAAGAAACTAACTCACTGTACTTTATTTATCTTACGAAATATAAACTAATAAATAAAATAAATTATAAAAACTCCTCACACTTCTATCTACGCTCATAAAGAAAGGAATTTAAGTGTAATGTTGAAGTAATTGCGTCATAATTCAACGACAAAAAGCAGATGTATGGTTAAACGAATGAATAGTGCTATTCAATAACTGCGTGTTGTACTTAGCGATGTTATAGATTATTTATATGGTCCATCGTAATTTCGGCCTGTCGTGTCCGGTCCGTGATCGTTACACATAGGGATAAATGTATGGTGGCATAGTAGGGAAAAAATTAAAATTTCTTCGTCTTCATTTAACAAATTAAATATTATATCGCAAAAATCAGTTCGCTTGACTTTATCTTTCTGGAAAAGTTCTTGATGGTTTGATATCTTGTATGGCTTATATTTGAATTCTTTCAGGGTTTTGAACACTGAACTCTACGATACTCCAAAATGCATGGGTACATCTAAATGTAATTCTGCAGACCGTTCTTCTACAGAACACAGGATATTCAGCTTCATGTGTTCTGTTAACATCTGATTGGCTTTATTTTATATTTTTTGGGAGAATTTAGAAAACAATCATTTTCTTTCAACTTGTTAAACATATTTAAAATTGTTTACACACAAAGTATACACCTGTTAGGATAATTGACCGTTTTAAATAAATTATCTATTTTTCAATAAACTGTATTTAATTTAAGATTTAAGTATGAATGAAAAATCAGAAATATTTGATAATTGGAAAAATATTACTGGTGTATAACTGGTTGCCTACTATGCCGCCATACATTTATCCCTATGTGTAAAGCTAAAAGAAGAACAATCAATATTATACCTATGTGTGATGATAAAGGAAGATCCCGGTATACTAAGAACATTCATACAGAGGATAATATATTTATTTATCATCTAAGGTCTAAGGAAAAATAAATATAAAAGCTTTATGTTCCACCTCGTAAATCATGTTATTCTTTCTATCTTGAACTGTACATAACCTCAAATAAATGACGCGGCATTGCACACGAGTTATTAATAAAGAAAAACAAATAGAGTGAATATTAGCGGATAGATTGCCGTGCCATCGGTCGATATTAATATGACTAAATACCTTGTGCTCGATAATTGAAGCTCGCATTAATCTTAGATCACGAGGAAATATCGTATGGCGTGTGTGCATCGACTGGAAGAGATATTCAATGGAGTCGAGAGCGACCGCACAATAAGTTTTGTTGCATTGGAAAAAATTAACGCTGCCGACGGAATGAAAAAATTAAAATACCGCTTTGTATATTGAATTATTTATGGGTGTTCTATTTCAGTGATGTAGAGAAATAGAGGAAGTAAATATCTATTTAATACAATGCTTTTGTTTAATGAAGATATTCGTAGGAAGTTCCATAGGCACGAGAGTAATATCATGTAAGTACGTTGGCAAAAGCTGTCCTGAATATTCTTTTTAATGTTGGGTCTAACATATAGGTGACAACTTATTAATAATGATTAGGGACCGGACACGAGAGGCCGATAACTCATCGCCCACGGGCGTACTATTGAACATTTGTATTTTTAAAGTTTTTAATTTTATTTATATAATTGGGAAATATAATGGAATTTGTATTAGTTCCTGGCACTCAGAAATACGTCGAGCATCGTCATTTGAACATGTAACGAAATTTTGTAAACTATCGAAAATCTCTGCATAAAAACTATTAGCTTCCAACTATGTTTCCCATCTAGTTATTACTGAAGAGGGAGGCAGTGACAAAGCTGGAAGTTTTTCCCTATAAAGAGCTACTCTCAATGGTGCTTTTCTGAAAACTTTTTTAAAACCGGATACAAGTCTATCAACTTCCAGAAAGATGTCTCCGACATATGCACAGATTCTGTGGAGAGCATGTGCTACACAAGTAGTAAGATATGTTTCGTTTAATAGTCTGCCTGTTTTTAACATATATGCAGCACTGTCACTGATAAATAAAATTGTTTTTTCTTTGTACCTGTCGTCCGAGTGAAGAATGGTTTTAGCTACTGTTTCCGCATCAACTGTATTTATAACTTTTGTTGCTATTACATATGCGTTATATGGAATAGTTGAATATAGTACACCAGCTACAATATTTACCACACATCGTCCTAATATATCGACAGTTTCATCGGCACTTATCCATAGATACTTCTTTGAAAGATGGCTTCTAATGCGTTCTACTGCTTTCGTGTAGCACTTAGTTTAAGTTAAGTTTATTTAATGGAATATTTGCCGCCATTAAAGTTTCACAGAGATCTTACTTAAAATTGTCAGATTCCTACGGGTCTAATTTCTGTGTATGTGTTTGCGATTCTAAGTGACATTTTACGTGCGATTTCTTGCAACATTTTAACGATATTTTACAGGCACAATCAGTATGACCCTTAATCCAACTCGCCATTGTTTCACGATGCAATTCTCGACGTTGTTCCATATCATATCTGAAAAAGTAACTTAAACAATGTTCTAGATCTAAATAAATGAAAATTAAAAATAGTTAAAACAATGAAAAAAAAGAAACTAACTCACCGTACTTTATTTATCTTAGGAAATAATAAATAAAATAAATTTTAAAAACTCCCCACGCTACAATCTACGCTCTTGAAGAAAGGAATTTAACTGTAAGATTGAAGTAATTACGTCACAATTCAACGACAAAAAACAAATGTGAGGTTAACCAAATGAATAGTGCTATTCAGTAACTGCGTGTAGTACTTAGCGATGTTATGGACTATTTATGTGGTCCATCGTAATTTCTGCCTGATGCGTCCGGTCTCTAACAATGAAATTGTTTATTGCCTAAAAGTATACAGGGTGTAAATGAAATACGCTGACGTTCGCTAATATACAGTGTGGTCATAAAGTTTGGAACCAAGCTTATAACCGCATTATTTTACATTTTTTGTAAAAACGCTCGGACACGTAAATTTTCTTTTTTAAAACGCCATCTTTTGACATACAATTTTTTTCTATGACGTCATTGGTTTTCGAGTGATGACGTTATCAACACTTTGTTTAAATGGCAACCATATTATTTTTTTTGTCGTTTTTGGTAGATCTTTATATCCACCAAATAGTGATATAAAACAAGTGGTATGTTGCATCACAATTTTTTGGAAAAAATTAAATAAATTTAGAAAAAAATAGGAAAATTTTATTTTTGTACAAAATTAAAATTAAATTAAAAAAATACATCTGAACTTAAATTTATTGTAACAGTTAACGTAAATTTTCAAAATGGACTCCACCAACCAACTGACACTGTCCCAGCCGAGTGTAAATGCTTTGCGATCAATAGTAATCTGCGTTATTCGCTCCAGGTCAAAAGAAATTCATCTTCCCAATCGGCCAATTACTTATTAAAAAATCTTATTTAACATTAAATAGTTTCACAAAAAAGGGCCAAAGAAGTTTAATTTATTTAAAAAATTGACATGATGGGCAGACCATTTCTTAATTAAAATTATCGCCCAAAAATTGAAGATTTCAAAAACTAATTAAGCTTACAAAAAATTTACTGAAATATGTAAGTAAGTTTTTTTCACACTTCTGTCTTGTGTGAGGACTTAAATATTCTTCTTGAACAAACCGAATCGTCAAAAGCACATGTACTCATGTTACTATACAAAAAAATTAACAAAAACAAAAGCACGCACTTTTTTGCAAGATATTTCTTTATGACATTCATGCTTCTTTTTATACAATTTATGTACAAAAATTTTAGTTTGAAATTGTTTCTATGACGACAACATTGTTGAATTATTTACTTCTATTTTTAACGTTAAATTTTTGAGATATTGCGTAAAAATTGTTCATTTTCGCTAATATAAAAAATGGCACATTTATCTGAGCGAGAAAGAATCGAAATTTTAATTATGGTTGGGTATGGGGACAGACAAAGAACGCATGCAGAAGCATGTGAATTGTTTAACCATGAACACCCTGATAGACCTCCAATTACCAGGTCTACGGTGACAAAACTAGTTGGAAAGTTTACCGAAACTAGATCCGTAAAAGATCGATCACGGCAAGGTAGACCTCAAGTAGGAGAAGATGTGAAATTAAATGTGCTTCTAGAAGCAGAAGAAAGGCATCATCTTTCCCCCAGACAACTTGCGTTAGCCAATCAGGTGGCTCACTCATTTGTCGTCAACTTCTTTAAAAAAGAACACTATCGTCCTTACAAAGTTCAACTTGTACAGGAATTACATGAGGATGACGAAGATCGTCGACTGCAGTTCTGTGAAGACGTAATGTTACGTTGTGACCAAAATCCAAATTTCTTGGAAAACATCGTCTTCTCAGATGAAGCTACGTTCTGCCTAAATGGATCTGTTCACCGCCATAATTGCAGATATTGGTCGCAGAACAATCCGCATTGGACTCAAGCGTGTCATACTCATCGCAGAGGAAAAGTTAACGTATGGGTTGGAATGATTGGATGACGCATTTTACGACCATACTTTTTTGAAGGAAATTTGACTGCTGTGCAATATTTAGAATTTTTAAGATTTGAACTGGTTCCAGCGCTCGCTGTTATTTTCCCAAATCACGAGGATGGTGATGTACCCCATCCAAATATTTGGTTTCAGCAAGATGGGGCGCCTCCCCATTATGGTGTAGAGGTTCACCACTATCTTGACGAAATATTTCCCAATAAATGGATTGGACGGAGGGGCGCCATAGAATGGCCACCTCGTTCTCCTGACCTGACTCCGTTAGACTTTTTTTGTGGGGTTATTTGAAATCGAAAGTGTATTTTAACAAACCGAACAATTTAGAAGATTTAAAAGAACGAATTCGCGTAGAACTTACACAAATATCCCCAGACATAATTGAGGCGAGCATACGAAATGTTTACACTCAGCTGGGACAGTGTCAGTTGGTTGGTGGGGTCCATTTTGAAAATTTACGTTAACTGTTACAATAAATTTAAGTTCAGATGTATTTTTTTTAATTTAATTTTAATTTTGTACAAAAATAAAATTTTCGTATTTTTTTCTAAATTTATATCATTTTTTCAAAAAAATTGTGATGCAACATACCAATTGTTTTATATCACTATTTGGTGGACATAAAGATCTACCAAAAACGAGAAAAAAATAATATGGTTGCCATTTAAAGAAAGTGTTGATAACGTCATCACTCGAAAACCAATGACGTCATAGAAAAAAATTGTATGTCAAAAGATGACGTTTTAAAAAAGAAAATTTACCTGTCCGAGCGTTTTTCCTAAAAATGTAAAATAATGCGGTTATAAGGTTGGTTCCAAAATTTATGACCACACTGTATAATAGATACGTAAGACACCAATTCAAATCTATTAAATAATTTATTCTATCGAAACTTTAATTTTTGCCGAAATTTTATCAACACAAACTTTTCAAATACGGTTCTGAATTCATATTGATTCCAAATAAATAGGAGTTTGTTCTTGTGGGGTTATCTCAAAAATAAGGTATGTGGTAGTACACTTGCAAATTTAAATGAGTTGGAGGAACGCATAAGAAACGTATTACTACAAATGCCGGATTCTTTGCGCGAATTTGAAGACCGTTTAGATCCTATTATCAGTTAGTAGAACAGCAAAATTTTGAACATTTAATCTAGTCAGCAAATCATTGCTTTTTTAAATTAAAATAAATAAATTGTTAAAATCCCGAGTTTAAGGGATTTGTTTTTGGAAATTAGCTATTTTACCAATTCATTCATAATCTTACTAATGAAAACTGATTTCCAGGAAGTAATGCTTTTGATTTAAATAGCAATGTAGAAGTTTACTGTATCCAGAATTTAATAAGGCATTAAAAATGTATAAATATAGAGGGTGTTACATTTAAAATAACAAATTGGATGTCTATTTCCTGTATAACTGGAAGTGACACAGAAAATCTGACATTATTTTGGAATCCTTGAATCTTTTTACAAAGGTCCGATAGCTTTATTAAGCTCTGGAAAGATTGCTATTAAACCGACTTAGCACATTGATATTGAAGCAGGTTCTCGTTGTATAGGCTGGTTTCAGACCAAACCGCAGTTCCGCTGACTAGGTGCTCAGCTTAACAACTCACATTGAGGCAGGGTTACAGAAACTGCTGAAGACAACTGTGGTGTATGTTGACCTGACTGCGGCATATGATACAGTCTGGAGAGAAGGCCTTCTCTACAAATTTCTCAACGTAGTACCATGCAGCCGGGTAGCATGTTTATTAAACAACATGCTTTGCGACAGGCCCTTCAAAATAATAACAGGAGAGAGCAAGATTAAAATGAGACATCTTAATAATGGATTGCCTTCAAGATCGGTACTTGAACCTGTCCTGTTTAATCTGTATATTTCTGACATGCCACAAACAAAGTCAAAAAAGTTTAGTTATGCCGATGACCTGGCTCTTGCATGCAGGAATAAAACCATAGAGGGATCTAATATTATACTTTCAGAGGACGTATCCGTGCTGGGAAAATACTTCGCCGACTGGAGACTAATCCCGAATATGAATAAAACAGAAGTATCGTGTTTTCACTTCAATAATAAACAAGCACGTCTAGAGCCGCAAGTGTATTTCAATAACAACTTTCTACGTTATAATCCTTACCCAAAATATCTAGGTGTAACAATGGATCGTACACTCTCATATAAAAAACATCTAGAAAACACCGCAGCTAAAATAAACACCAGAAATAACATAATCCACAAGCTCTGCGGTACTGCTTGGGGTACAAACGCATCCACCCTTAGAACGTCAGCTCTTAGCCTTGTATACTCGGTAGCTGAATACTGCGCCCCAGTCTGGTTAAATAGCTGTCACGCAAAGAAGATCGATATCAAACTCAACGAGACCATAAGAATAATTAGCGGTTGTTTAAAAAGTACACCTCTACCCTGGCTCCCGGTTCTAAGCCATATTATACCTCCCACCGTCCAGAGACAGGAAAGCCTGGTATGAGAATATAATAAAATAATATCGAATCCCCATCTTCCAGTACACATTGATTTGCCTGATGCTGGCCTGTCGAGATTGAAGTCGAGATCTCCTCAACTACTGCTAGCAGAGCGACTTATAGCAGAAGATTTCAACCCAAATGATAGATGGAGAGAGTATTGGGCAGCGTTGAAACCCGCTCAAGCGGCCCATATCATTGATCCTGCCTTATCCTTACCAGGAGTGGAGCTGCCTCGGCATGAGTGAAAGACACTCAATAGAATAAGAACGTCCCATGGAATTTGTCGTGACTCGTTCTATAAATGGGGACTGACTGATACATCAACTTGCGAATGTGGAGAACCTCGCCAGACTATTCACCATATTACAGCTGAGTGCCCCCTTACAGCATATGGAGGTGCGGTGAGTGACTTCTTTGAAGCAACTGACCCCGCGTTAGACTGGATTAATGGCCTCGATTTTAAAATTTAACTTTTAGATGTATAATCCATGTTAGCCATACACTAAATAATAAATTTGCAAAGGTATACCCAATTTTAATTAAAACGAATGAACCGTTGTAGAGATATTTAGGAGGTTTCATACTTTTTACTAACATTGTATATGTTTACAAATTTTTGGATTGTATTGTATCCTAGGAAAATGTTATATGGTGGACAAAACAATATTTTAACTTATGATTAAAAACTATTTTGTTTCTCCTAAGATTATTAATTTTAACAATTTATATATCGATTGTTAATTATATAAATTGCTTTATTGTATCAAACACATATTTTAAAATTTATTAATTAATTATGATTAGCATTTAATAAAAATGCGTTTACTCTGTTTTTGTCAAGATCATAAATCTACCTATTAAAAATTTTCCAATATCAGCGGACGAAATCTAAACCAATAATTCATTTTATTTCCAGGTAACCGTCAATGAGGGACAGAGACAGAGATTTATGGAGTGTAGGCCCGGGGACCTTCTTGAGTCAATCCGAAAGTCCTTTGTCCGGTCTGGATTGCCTCTCAATACAAAGACTAGATGCTCTGCTTTATTCCGAAGGTAAATCAATACTAAACGAAGTTATTATTATTATTAAATATTGATTTCTATATACAGGTATATTAGAAGAAATATACTTAAATAAAGTTTAGTTAGTGCGTTTGAATCAGTAAATAATATCTGAATAAGCCTATTCCAGTGCCCGAAGATATGCAACTATAATAACACAGGATGTTGTAGGTGGTTGCATAACAAGACAATTATGCAGTACAATTTCTTTAAAAGAATTAAAAGAGGAATGCAAACGTAGTTGAAGTGAATTATCGGTGTATAAATTAAATTTCGTTAATTAAATTAATGAATTACATCAATTTTATATATAATTTTAAAACTATACAATTTGTATTATTATGTTGAATATAATGAGAATGAGTATCTTATTAATATAAATCGTCTTCATTTGCTAAAGATCGATAGGAATAATTGTATATATAATTGTTTCAGCCTTTACTTGATGAAATTCAATTATAACTATTATCAGGATAAAATAAAACAAATTTTAATGAATTTCACTTTTTAATTGACACTGCAACGATCGTTTCGCTCCAACCTGAGCTTCATCAGACATAGGTATAACTAACTTATTTACAAATTTTTTAACACAAATATACACAAACACACAACAAATAACACAAACACTTGTTTTATTTTATCATTTTAAATTTTTGGGTGTTATTATTTAATATTGGGTAAACTTGTGATATGGCTTTTGTAAGGAGTTTTTTATTTAAATAAAAAACTCCTTACAAAAGCCATATCACAAGTTTACCCAATATTAAATAATAAGGAGTTTTTTATTTAAATGAAAAACTCCTTACAAAAGCCATATCACAAGTTTACCCAATATTAAATAATAACACCCGAAAATTTAAAATGATCGCGTTTATAGGCTCTTCAAGCACAAAAATTTGTAAATATTTAAGAAAGTTTGACATTAATACAGCGTATAGAACTAACAACAATTTATCCAAATTTATAAAAAACAATAAAGATTTAACAAACAACAATAAAAAGTCAGGAGTCATGAGTTAACCTGCGGTAGTTGCCCTATGACTAAAGACGGCAGACTATGTGCCCGGTGCATGGTGACAAGAATCATTTCACCATCTGTACTAAATATTATTTTTCATTCCTCTCGCTTTGTTTACATATCGGAGCAGAAAAGCATATATTTAGTAGTTATAGTTATAGTTTATATTTAGTTTCCTAAATATTTCCATACATGCATTTATCAAAGAGATAACAGAATTTGAACATATATTTTACAGTTCTAAATCAAAATAAAAAAAAAACATTATTTTGTATTTCTAACAATGAACGAAACATTTATTCTAAAGAAAAAGTGGTATTATTGGCAATAACTAGAGAACGGACGCAATTTCCATAAAACGCAATCGGCAATTGGAATTGTGTATAACGTCGCTCAGTACATCCAGGCGTAATTCAATGAAGTATTTGTTTGACTTACTCGGACACCTGGTCTCGCCGCGATAACAATGGACAAGCCGGCTATTGTATTCCGAGAATATAGTGCTTTTTAAAGTGTTTTCATGAGCGTAGATAGAAGTGGGGTTTTTATAATGTATGTATTTTATTTATTAGTTTATATTTCGTAAGATAAATAAAGTGCTGTGAGTAAGTTTCTTGTTTTCATAGCTTTAACTGTTAATTACATCGTAATTTTTGTGATAGATCCTGTTTAATATCGTTTGATTGAATCTATTTCTACCAATTATTTCGACGTAAGAGTGTGCATTGAATTTCGTTCAGTTTTAATAACTTACGCAAACATTTTTAGTTTTCATTTATTTAGATCTAGAGCATTGTTACTTTTTCAGACATGATATGGAAGAATGTCGAGAACGGCATTGTCAAACAATGGCGAGTTGGATTGACGGTCATACTGATTGTATGTCCATTACAAAATCCGTAAAATATCGTAAAAAATTCGTCACTTAGGATCGCAAACACATCTGAACTCTGTAAAACTTTTATGGCGGCTAATATTCCATTAAATAAACATAGAAACCCCACTTTAAAAATATTTCTTCAAAAATATACTGGTCGAAATGTTCCTGATGAATCAACTTACGCAAATATTATGTTTCTAGGTGCTATACGAGAACAGTAGAACGCATTAGAAGCCATCTTTTAAATCAATACATATGGATAAGCGCCGACGAAACGGTGGATATATTAGGACGCTGTGTGGTAAATGTTGTAGCTGGTGTACTACATCCAACTATTCCCTATAACTCATATGTAATAGCAACAAGTGTTATAAATAGAGTTGATGCGGAAACAGTTGCTAAAACCATTAAGGAGAATATGCAAAAAATGCTTCATTCGGACGCCACGTACAAAGAAAAAATACTTTTATTTGTCAGTGATAGTGCTGCGTATATGTTAAAAACAGGCAGACTATTGAAGAAAACATATCCTAATATGCTGCATATTACTTGTGTAGCATATGCTCTCCACAGAATCTGTGAATATATCATAGACACTTTTCCGGAAGTTGATAGACTTGTATCAGCTTTTAAAAAAGTTTTCAGAAAAGCACCATTGAGAGTAGCTTTTTTCAGCGAAAAATTTCCATCTCTGTCACTGCCTCCCACTCCAGTAATAACTAGATGGGGAACATGGCTGGAAGCCACTAGTTATTATGCTGAGAATTTCGATAGTCTAAAACATTTCGTAACACTGCTAAAAGAGGATGCTAGAAGTATTGGTGAGTGCAAGGAGCTCACACAAATCCCAAATTTAAAAAATCAGTTGTACTTTCTTCACGAACATTTTGGAAAATTGCCAAAACTAATCACTTATTTTGAAAATCGAAATCTCAAATTAAATGACGGATTAACCACATTAGATGTGGCTGTTAATAATTTGAAAAGTATTCCAAGTGACTTCGGATGTGGCCTTCGGCAAAAGTTTGAAGCAATTCTTAATAGAAATCCAGATTTAATTACATTGCAGCAATTATGTATGGAGACAATTCCACAAAATCTAACGGCTAAATATGAAGAAATAAAAGAATATTTCCAGTATGCACCTATAACCAGTTGCGATGTAGAAAGGACGTTTTCTATTTATAAGGATGTACTTAATTCAAAGAGAACAAAATTGACAGAAGAAAACCTTGAGAAACTATTGCTAGTCAATATTAATACTCCTTTACTCAACTTGAACGACAAAATGAACAAATAAAAATGTTCCAATTATAGAAATAAAATTAAAAACTTTAAAAATACAACTTTTCAACAAATACATATGTATTTCGTAATTTTATAGATCACCACCCGTTTGTTTTCCAATTATATAAATAAAATTAAAAACTTTATAAATACAACTTTTCAACAAATACATATGTATTTCGTAATTCCGATATACGTCATAGGCTATGACGTATATCGGACAGACAGGTAGATCGTTTGAAATACGTATCAAAGAACATTTTTCTTCATTTAGAAATAATAAAAGTGACTCTTCATATGCGTCTCATATTAATTCAACGAACCACAATTTTAACAAAGGATTTAAAATATTACACGTAGAAAATAAGGGCAAAAAACTTAATTTATAAGAGTCACTTGAAATTAATAAATTAAAGAAAACCGACAAGATCCTAAATGATCAATTAGAAACAAATAATTCACCCTTACTCAATTTATTTATTTGATACTCAGACAGTCACATATTGTATTTTTCCATAGAATTTCTTTACCGCTCTGTAATATAATGTAAACCCCTAGTTTTATTACTTCAGAACAGTATTGTATAAACAGTAGTGAAAGTTTTGTCAATAGACATTTTAGTAATAAAAAGTACCCATTCCTTCAAATATTTAAAATAAAACATGTGTTTGTTACCGTATACTTGTGTTAAAAAATTTGTAAATAAGTTAGTTATATGTCTGATGAAGCTCAGGTTGGAGCGAAACGATCGTTGCAGTGTCAATTAAAAAGTGAAATTCATTAAAATTTGTTTTATTTTATCCTGATAATAGGAATAATTTTATTCAAGTAACCTAGCGATGCTTACAAAGACTAAATAGCCTGAGCCGGTGTTGCCAGACATGAAATTTATTTCGTAATAGGATGGCTTCGAAATCGTAACAAATTTTCGTTGAACGTAACAAATTTAAAAATGTTGCTCTTCCAGACATTTCTTTAACGTGTTCACGGCTAAATGAGCCACTACTGCCAACCTATAAAATTTTATTTTACCAGATTCTTGATTAAAATATCACCAGAAATCACCAGAATTAAATTTATAGTCAAATTAAATATGCCTAAATATGCACTTCTTTATGAAAAATATGCAGGTAAAAAAATACGAGGAATGTTAGAAAATGAAATACTGTAGAAAAAAATATTCTATTATGTTTACTACAAGTTTATGTAGAACATTTTACAACATAATAACTATGAAAACAATTTACAATCACATATTTTTCAAAGTTTTCAACAGAAAAATTGTGACGATTGTCAGAAAACATGTATTTATATATTTTTACGTCGACGCTTGTTATAGGAGCATATTTAAAATTAAAAATATCACCTATTGTCAACTCAATATTTTCTACTGAATCACCCCACAAGGTTTTAACAATGCCCTTTAGAATTTTAAAACCCTAATTTTTTCCTATTACCTTAAAAATTTACACGGACTGTCCCACTTCTCTTTTAACCCTTTCGTGACGGGAGATGCATGAACGCGCAAATCCTTTCGTTCGAAATGTGCGGGAACCGCATATATACGCGGGCTTGAAACATCCATTCAGATCGGGAAACGCACGTTTGTGGAATCGTAGACAGGTCCATACATGTCTTTTACATCAGAGATATAAAGCGGAATACTCAATCTCTCAGTCAGTCTTGTGTACTTCCCTGACTTGTAAGTATCGTGTTGCTTGGGATTTTTCTATATAAATGGCTCGTAAATATTTAACTGATGCCGAACTAGGGCAATAGTAAATGAAAGTAGTGATGAATTTAACGATTATGACTTTGAGTCCAATAGTGAAACTGAGGATGAAGAAATGTATAATGTACCGCAAGAAAACCCTTTATCCTCGGATGATGACTTTGGCAGTAATAATGGTGAGATATCTAATATAAATATAGTTTTTATATTTACTTAATCTCTTAGCTGGTCAGAAAACTACAAAGAGGAAAAAAGCTGGTAATACACTCAAGACACCTGATGCCGGTTTCAAATGGAAAACAGATCCTAACTATCAACCGACTGTTCATTCATTTGAAAAACTTAATTCTGGTTGCACAAAAAATGTGCCTGCAAATCTTACAATATTAGAAAGTTTTGAGTTGTTTTTCTCCGAAGATTTCGTAACTCGTATCGCCCAACAGACCAACTTATTTTATAATAATAAACGCGATCAAGCTCCACTAGAATAGAAAAACATGGACAGACGCTACAATCGATGAACTTTACTGCTTTATCGCAGTATATTATCTCATGGCACAGGTAAAGAAATTGAAAATTGTTGATTATTGGTCAACTTATGCTTTATTAGTTACACCGATTTTTTGACAGGTGTTCTCTCGTGACCGTTTCCTTTCGATACTATGGGCATTACATTTTTCAGAGGAAAATCAAAATGAATATGACAAATTGCATAAAATCAGATTGGTCGTAGATCACCTAAAAAAAGTATACCAAAATACATTCTACCCATTTGAGGACCTGTGTATCGACGAAAGTTTGATGCTCTTCAAAGGAAGACTTTCTTTTAAACAATATATTCCCTCAAAGCGGCACCGTTTTGGAATTAAATTGTTTGTGCTGTGCGACTGGGAAACTGGGTACATACTGGATTTTATAATATACTGCGGAGCAACTTCTGATATTCAAGAATATGATACAGAATTAGGTAAATCTGGAAATATTGTTTTTACACTTATGCAGCCTTACCTTGGCTCGGGTCATACTTTATACACTGACAATTGGTACACCAGTCCTATATTATATGATATACTTCATGCTAGACAAACAAATGCGTGTGGAACTGTTAAACAAAACAGAAAGAACATGCTAGACATGAAAGAAAAAATTTCGAGAGGACAAGTTATACATTTTTCCACTGACAATATACTTGCAGTAAAGTGGCAAGATAAAAGAGAAGTGAGAATACTTTCGACACGACATACTGCAGATATGGTTCATACAGGGAAAAAGATCCAGTCAAGAAAACAGACACAAGTAAACCTAAATGCATTGTTGACTACAATGCAAATATGGGAGCAGTAGATAAAACCGACATGCTTCAAAGTTCGATACAATCAGTACGAAAGTCAGTGAAGTGGTACAAGAAACTATTTTTTGATTTGCTTGATATGACACTTCTCGATTCTCACGCGGTATATAAAATGAAAACGGGTGAAAATATATCTGTAGCTGATTTTCAGCTGAAATTGGTGAAAGAGTTGCTTGCAAAATATAATATAAGCAAACCACGATCAACCAGCCGAAGGGCTCCTGACACAGACTCTCCCCTTCGCTTGACAGAGACACTTTATATCTCAATTTTCCAAGCATCCAGGTACAAATAAACATCCAAGGAAAAGATGCGTAGTTTGTTCAAAAAATAATATTCGCAAGGAAACAACTTATTGTTGCCCTAGCTGCGATGTTCCCCTTTGTGTAATACCATGCTTTAAAAACTACCACACTTTGGTAGCTTATGGCAAATAAAAATGTTTATATTTTTGGTAATGACATGCGTTTAATTTATTGTTATATAGAAAAAAATTGTTTACTAAAAACATCAATTCCAGTCGGGAACCGCGAGAATGCGCGCTATCCAAAGCCACCTTCGCATCGGGAACCGCGCGCTTGCGCAGAGCGCAGAGAACCCCGTTTTGAGAGCATGACACTGAAAAACAGTCCGCCACGAAAGGGTTAACATGAAAACATGACTTTTCAAACTTGTTTATTATTTCAACGCTCTCGATTAGTGACATAAATCGTTTTTACAACTGCTATATAGAAGTGAAAATAAAACTGTAATTGGCTTTAATAAACTGTTGTCTATCATAGATTGTGCATTCCTATGAAGATCCATAATAATTTTGTTTATTCCTTCATAATGATTTACATGAAAAATAGCAGCCTCCGACCAAAACTAATCACTTATTTTGACAATCAAAACCTCAAATTAAATGATGGATTAACCACATTAGATGTGGCTATTAATAATTTGAAAAATTATGTAGCCTTCGGCAAAAGTTAGACACAGTGTTTAATAGAAATCCAGATTTAATAACATTGCGGCAATTGTGTAGGTATGGTAACAACGCCTCAAAATCAAACTGCTAAATACGCTGAAATAAAAGAATATTTCCAGTATGTACCTATAACCATTTGCAATGTAGAAAGGACGTTTTTATCTACGAGGATGTATTTCATTCAAAGAGAACAAATTTTACCGAAGAGAACCTTAAGAAACTATTGCTAGTTAATATTAATACTCATTTACTCAACTTGAACTACAAAAGGAACAAATAAATAGTTATTTAAGTAATAAGGGAGGTAAGTAACATTTACTAGTCGAGGACTAGTTTGCGTCCGAGGACTTGCAATAGAGTTCGAGACTGGTAAATGTTACCTCCCGAATTGCTTATAACATTTTTCCCACTCCCCCATATTTCCAGTATGTACCTATAATCATTTGCAATGTAGAAAGGGCGTTTTTATCTACGAGGATGTATTTCATTCAAAGAGAACAAATTTTACAGAAGAGAACCTTAAGAAACTATTACTAGTTAATATTAATACTCATTTACTCAACTTGAACTACAAAAGGAACAAATAAATAGTTATTTAAGTAATAAGGGAGGTAAGTAACATTTACTAGTCGAGGACTAGTTTGCGTCCGAGGACTTGCAATAGAGTTCGAGACTGGTAAATGTTACCTCCCGAATTGCTTATAACATTTTTCCCACTCCCCCATATTTCCAGTATGTACCTATAATCATTTGCAATGTATAAAGGGCGTTTTTATCTACGAGAATGTATTTCATTCAAAGAGAACAAATTTTACAGAAGAGAACCTTAAGAAACTATTACTAGTTAATATTAATACTCATTTACTCAACTTGAACTACAAAAGGAACAAATAAATAGTTATTTAAGTAATAAGGGAGGTAAGTAACATTTACTAGTCGAGGACTAGTTTGCGTCCGAGGGCTTGCCCGAGGACTTGCAATAGAGTTCGAGACTGGTAAATGTTACCTCCCGAATTGCTTATAACATTTTTCCCACTCCCCAGACAATAAAATCCTCAAAAATTAAATGTAATCATGATAAACAGTAACGGTGAACAACCTCGGAATTTAATAAATTAGACGCATCTGAAACGTTACTAGGCAGTTGCTACATACAATTGTTTATAAACACAAATAAAACGAAATTTGACAATTCAGTTGTGTTAATTGTGGTTTAAAAATGAGTGTTCCCAATGTAGAAGACGAAGCGAAAGAGGCTTGTTTGGATTTGCTTCCGGAGAAGTCGATGAAACGCTACGAGTTAACATACAAATTGTTCAAGAAATGGTGTCAAGTTAAGGATACCACCATCGTTTCGGAGTCCCTGCTGTTAGCGTATTTTCTGGAGAAATCTAAAAAATTCATGAATACTCGTGAATTCGTGAATACTCGATGCTCAAGAGTACATTATTTATAAATGAAAATATTGACATATCAAAGTATCCAAAATTACGTGCGTTTTTGAAAAGAAAAATGATGGATACAGGCCTAAAAAGTCATGTGTGTTCACAAGGGAAGAGATAAATTTATTTCTTGAAAGCGCTCCGGATGATATGTACTTACTTATGAAGGTATGCTAAACTTTTAATTGTAATCTCTTCTAAATTGAACATTTCAGGTAGTGATGTTAATGAGAATTGCTGGAACATGTCGCGGCCAGGAGTTATGCGAAATGAAATTGATGGATGTGAAAGAAATAAATGAAATAATTATTGTTACAATACTAGATTCGAAAAATGGAATGCCGCGTACATTTACAATTACAGCCTCTAAAGGAAATAACTATTGCTATTTGCAAATTGTCAAAAATATATCAACATTAGATCCAAAATTGCAAATGTACGTTTTTTCATGCGTTATCATGGAGGGAGATGTTATAATCAACCTGTCGGTAAAAATACAATCGCGGAAATACCTTGTAAGATAGCAAAATATCTGAATTTAGACAACCCCAAACTCTATACAGGTCATTCGTTCAGAAGAACGTCAACAACATTATTAGCGAATACTGGAGTAGAAGTTCTCACACTAAAGAGGCACGGGGGTTGGAAGTCTAGTAGTATTGCGGAAACCTACGTAGCCGATTCTATTGCTAGCAAAAAAGCGATTTCTAATAAGGTTTTATATGATAATCAGGGTACAAATTATACTGAAGCATCTTCGGCGATGATAGTGTCAAATGAAACCACAGAATTAAGTGTTGCTGATAAAGTAGGTGATAATAACATTGAATTATCAAGAAATATAAATAAATATCCCAATTTTGTTAATAATGTTACTAATTGTACAAACTGTAATATTACCATAAATATAAATTAATAGAACACGTGTTTTGATGCACTTTTTTTCCCTAAAGGACGTAAGTAAATTACTTACGCCCCATTGTCATAACAATCACAATCATTTCAGTAAAACCAACTTACGTCTATAGAAACAATGTATTAATGGTATGCTTATTATAAGGGGAGTGGGAAAAATGTATTTCGTATTTTGTAGATTACCAACCATTTGTTGTCCAATTTTATAAATAAAATGAATAACTCTTTAAAAATACAAATTTTCAATAGTACGCCCGTGGGCGGTGAGTCATGGGCCTTTCGTATCCGGCCCCTAGTAATAACAAACACTTTACAATAGTCGACAAAATAATTTGGAACAATTCGTATTAGGTGTAAAGAGTTAAGAACGACTATACTTTTGTGAAGGAAGCAAATTGTAATTTCCCTATGGGAAATAATGTAAAAGGATCTTTAAAAGAATTAAATAAAAATACGTACCATATAGATGATAAACATGAAGTCTTATATCTACTTTAAGTTTCATATTTCTTGCTTACACTAACCTCTACTGTGCACGAAATGAATACTACTTGGGCTTCGTAGTTCATCGATTTTTAATAAAACTTCCACAATTTAGGGGTAAACTTTACCGAAACAGTTCGTTTCGTGCCACGTTTACCGTAGGTAGAAATAATAAACTTTCCCATCTCGGCGGGGCCAGCAGCAGACCGAATGCATTTTGCATTTTTGCATTTCGAATATGATTTACGGATTCGTATATCTGCACGTGATAGAGATATACAGGTATTTGCTGAACAAGCTCTTGAATTTATGCCAGAGATGCAGAAGAGGTAGAGTAACTCGAAAAGATGGGTGCATGTGTCGTTTCTCGACATACGATGTTCGTCGTCTTCGTACAGGCGTGAATTCATCTCCTGGTAAGCAAAAATTAAAGAAAAACGACGAAACCACGAATGGCTTACATTTTCTAAATGTATTGCTGCGAGTTTCCGAGATTTTCCAGATATTCTATTGGGATTTCAGGTTCCGAGAAAGCATGAATAAAATGAAAATGCGTTGTAAAATGCACATTCAAGTGGTACGGAATATTACTGTTAAAATTATTAAAAATGACTTTCCATTAGGTAAATTTTTAGAAGCGGAAGTATATATTAATATACATTATATATTAAATAGTTAATTGACGAAGGAGATACTTGTTGAAACTTCATTATAACGCTAAGAAATAAGTAATTAAACTTCTAGTTTCAAAAATTCTTTTATTGTAAATACCACTACAATATTGTTTCGCCATACAATGGCTTCATCAGGTGGATGAAATACTGAATATGTACAATACAAGTTTGAATATTTATGTGAAAATTATTGGGAAATGGTGGTGGAAAATTTTTTTAACAATCTTAAATTTAGTAGTGGGGAGTTGTTTAAATCTAGTTGGTCATTTAAAGCTAATTCTAAACTATTGTATCTATTAATTTCTAAGTTTTCTAACAGGTTAAGTTTTTTACTTTTTTCTTGAATGTGTAAAATTTTGAAATCTATATTAAATCTATGATTGATATCTATACAATGACTTGCGAAAGTTGAATCTGTTTTCTTTTTTCTTTATGGCTTCTCTCGTGTTCTTTCATCCTAATTTTGAATGTCCTCCCCATTTGTCCCATGTATACCTTATTACAATCTTCGCATGTTAACTTATATACACCAGAGTTTGATTCTTTGTCTATTTTATCTTTGTTATTTTTAATAATGTTCTGTATAGTATTGTCTGTTTTAAATGATATATGTTCGTTATTAAGTTTTTTAATAAAAGTACGAATTTTTTCCGACATTTTTCCTAAGTAAGTGATTGAATTATAGGAATTAATTATCTTGTATTTTAATTTTGGATAAACTAAGGAAAGGGTTTTAGATTTTTGTTGGCTATTTAGGATGTTATTGACAATATTTATAGAATAACCATTGTTTAATGCTATTGTGTATATTCTATTTAGTTCAAGGTCGAAATTACTTTTACTCATAGTTACATGAATTAATCTATATACCATTGATTGGTATGCTGATAATTTGTGTGTTATAGGATGAAAAGAATTAGCGCGTAATGTGGTATCTGTATGTGTTGGTTTATGGTATATAGCGAACTCGTGTTTATTAGTTTTGTGTGATATGGTTAAATCTAGAAAATTAATGCTTTTATTTATTTCTGTTTCTATAGTAAAATTTATTTTGGGGTGAATAGTGTTGATATAATTATGTATAGTTTTTAATTGTTTATCTGAACCGTTAAAGCAAATTAATATGTCATCAACATACCTAAACCAATATACACAATTACCAAACAAGGGAATTGTACTAATTACAGTTTCTAAATTATTCATGAAAATTTCCGCTAATAAGGAACTTAGAGGGTTTCCCATTGCTAGACCCTCTGTTTGTTTATAAAATTTCTTTTTAAATTGGAAATAATTTTGTTCCAGGCACGTTTCTAAGAGCTATAAAATTTCGGTCTTTGTGACAATGTTCGTGTTTCTACGTTCTAGTTGTAAAGTACTTAAATCTATTACCTCCTGGGGTGGGATACTAGTGAACAAATTCAAGATATCAAAAGAAATGAGCTTACATTTGTTTGGTAATTGCAAGTTTGAAATGTTGTTAATTAATTCGTGTGAATTTTTAACGAAGAATTTAGATTTGAATTTAGTGTGTGTAAGAATTAAATCTATTAAGCGTTTGGACACATTTCTACAAGGTGCTTTTACGTACGATACTACTGGTCGTATAAGGTGTATTTTCTTTATGTAGTTTAATTAAACCGTATAATTTGGGAGGTAGGGGATTCATAGTGGTTAATATACGTTTTTGAGTGTTATTAAAAAATTGGTACTTTCATTAAAAAACCTAATAACGAATATATATCATTTAAAACAGACAATACTATACAGAACATTATTAAAAACAACAAAGATAAAATAGACAAAGAATCAAACTCTGGTGTATATAAGTTAACATGCGAAGATTGTAATAAGGTATACATAGGACAAACGGGGAGGACATTCAAAATTTGGATGAAAGAACACGAGAGAAGCCATAAAGAAAAGAAATCAGATTCAACTTTCGCAAGTCATTGTATAGATATCAATCATAGATTTAATATAGATTTCAAAATTTTACACATTCAAGAAAAAAGTAAAAAACTTAACCTGTTAGAAAACTTAGAAATTAATAGATACAATAGTTTAGGATTAGCTTTAAATGGCCAACTAGATTTAAACCACTCCCCTCTACTAAATTTAAGATTGTAAAAATTTTTCCACCACCATTTCCCCGATAATTTTACATAAATATTCAAACTTGTATTGTACATATTCAGCATTTCATCCACCTGATGAAGCCATTGTATGGCGAAACAATATTGTAGTGGTATTTACAATAAAATAATTTTTGAAACTAGAAGTTTAATTACTTATTTCTTAGCGTCATTATATATTAGTTTGTTGGAAGTAAATGTAATTTCTAAAATTTCAAAATATCCTTCATCTTATATTTTTCTAAAAGATGTAGGTCCCTTATTTTATAATTGTCTCCCGTAATGATGTTTTGAGTAACAAATGAAAATATGTTGTGATTTCAAACATGTATTAGATTTTTTCCTATCACAACCACATACAATACAAATTATGAAATAAAAAAGATTGCTTTTTACGAACGTATGCAACTGTACTGTATTTTTTTAATCGTACTGTAAAGAGGTTCTTAAACAATTTTCAAACTAAAAATTTTACCGGCCTTCTCCACTGAATTTTATTTATTTATTTATTTATTTATTTAAACATCAGACATTACAGGACATCCAATTCCAAACCATGTCTACAATATATAAATAGCCACATATAACTAAAGGTTTACAGCATAAAAGAAACTCTAATTTGTGTCAAAGTCCATACCATTCATATACTTGAAGAATACAGTTTTCGTGCAATGAAACACATCCACATCAAAGGGCAAGCCATTCAGTTCCCTCATAATCGAATCTATCGAATTTCTGAGTTCATATGTCGTCCGATAGTAGTGCACTGAAGTAACATGGTTATTTCTTGTACTTGCTGCTGGTACTCTCACATCGAACAGGGATAGCAACTCCGAACATGCTATATAACCGTTGAACAACTGGAATCCAAACTTGAGGTATGCCTTTCTCCGCCTTGATTCCAGCGATTCAAAGCACAATAGGTGCAGTAATTATAGGAATTTCTGTCGATATTTAGCTTATAGAGTTGCTACGGTGCTAATACCGCAACTACCAAAAAAAAGAAAAGGTCGCAAAAGAGAAAAAAACTCAAGTTTCGGCCTACGTGAATTGTATGCGAATTGTACGTGAACATGCCACGTACAATTAACCATAAGAAAAACTTGCATTTTCCAAATTCAGACCACAAACACTCAAGGATTGGCCTTGTGATTTGTTAATCGTCATGGCGAATGCAAGACGAATCGGAAATTGAATTCGTTTAAACTCAAAGGGCATATCGGTTAGGATCATCGGAATCATTGGAATGAGAACTTCCTCACCTTTGAATTATCCTTTAAGTATCATCGCGTGAATCACATTGATCATCAGTTTTCTTATCACCAAGCGCGTTCCATTGCATAGTTTTGGTTGGTTTAGATTTCGAAGCATGATGACTACCGAGCCAAAGTTCAGTTGTAAATTGTGCGATGGTAAGCCAGGCACATCCAAGGAGTTTAAAAATTCAGTTGGTGGCTTCGTTTTCGTTTGTTACAGTCAATAGATTTGAATGAATGCAGAGTACCAACGATTTTATCCTGAATTACTAAGTTTAAGTAATCCACATCTTTGTTAGCCGCCAAATTTGTTCGCTCACTCAACCATTTATTGTTTTTGTGGTTAGCAATGATGTTCGGGAAAACTTTGTTTATGAGCTCGTCTTTCGATGAGACGAAATTGCAAAAATTCGGAAGAAATCAAATCAATCCGCTCGATTCGTCGACAGGAACACGGCCATTACCGATAGCCAGCGAAATCTTCAGCAGATGGATTGTTCAGCAATGTAACTCTCATGTTTGCTGCCAGCTGAAGTTTCTTCACAGATTTGATGATTTGAGCTAAGCGTTTATTTCATCGGCAGCAGTCGATCTTGGGATGACTGGCACAAAGGTACGGCAACATGTTCTTATACAACATTTCAACAATAATGAAGATATATTGTTCTCATCAGGTGTATTTGATGAATTTAAGCCTCTCACACACTCAATAACATGTAAGCTTGTCACCGGAGTTACAAAAAAAGTTGATGAGAAATTATTTAAATATTTACAAGTTTTTATTACAAGTTATTACAAGTTATTTTACAAGTTTTCATTACTAGAGAACTTAGTAGTAACAATATTAGAAGGACTGTAGAGAAATAGTTATTAAATGTTGTACATAAATTCACTTCTTTTGCAAAAGTATGGGGTAAAACAACAGTTTTATTGTTACAGGTATTCTTATGTATGAGTTGCCACATAGCTTTCATCTTATTTTTTGAATTATGGACATAGTTTTTGTTATTATTTATTTTGTATTGTTCAACATAATACTTGTAATACCTATTCGAAGTTCTTGAATTCATTCTTAAATATTTCTTATTTGGTTGACATTTCCTTAAGAAATAACAACTTCTCATGTAGTTGCAATACTTCTGGTGACAACCAGTTTTTATTTTTAATATAACGTTTGGTATTTAAATAATGCAAAGGTATTTTTAATAATATAAAATATTATTAAAAATCTGGTGTGAAGAACATAAATACAGGTTCACTATTAATATTTTTTGTGAACGTGTCCGAACATATCCCTACCCAGAGACGTAGATACGTATTTCGCCTTTCTACAGGCTCATCGGTACATCCCTGCTGGAGAAAGGATATCTTCAGACACATTCACAAAAAAGAACCACATCGCCATATCACAGAAATTATCCAGACCGAGCGTAGAAGTAAATTCAGCGGCCTGTTGTCAGACAGCCGAAGTACCTCGCCCTGTCCACATAACCAATGCGAACCAACGACGCCCTTCCAAAGGTGGCCCAGTCATCTCTCTAGAAACTGCATTTTGTTAGTGTCTTCACTCATACTACGGACTAACCGCATGTGTAATGTATCAGAATAATTGAAATATACATGAGTAGGTAAACCCCACCAGTTTTGTATAATACAAAGGTATTTTCAATAATATAAAATATTATTAAAAATCTGGTGTGAAGAACACAAATACAGGTTCACTATTAATCTTTTTTGTGAACGTGTCCGAACATATTCCTCCTCAGAGACGTAGATACGTATTTCGCCTTTCTACAGGCTCATCGGTACACCCCTGCTGGAGAAAGGATATCTTCAGACACATTCACAAAAAAGAACCACATCGCCATATCACAGAAATTATCCAGACCGAGCGTAGAAGTAAATTCAGCGCTGCCTGTTGCCAGACAGCCGATGTACCTCGCCCTGTCCACATAACCAATGCGAACCAACGACGCCCTTCCAAATTCTGATATATTTAAATAGTAACGAAAAGTGTCAAAAAATGTCTCGAAGGCTTCTTCAGCCGACGAGTTTTGTCTATTTCTTTTATTTTCGGGGATATTATCTCTTTCCTTGTGTTTTCGCATATTATGAATGAGTTTGGGATTATATCCATTATTTTCCGTTATCGTTTCATTAATGTTTAGTTCTTTATTAAAGGCCTCATTATTTAATGGTATATGTGTTGCTCTAATGAAATTGTGGAATGTTGACATTTATATTTTAAGTAATTCTTTTATAAATTTTGTATGACAACTAATAATAATTTTTGTGTATCGCATGTACCGTAATATGTAGAAAGTTGAATTTGTTATTGTCTTTCTTTTCTATTGTAAACCGTATCTTATAATTTAGAGAATTAAGTAGTTTTAAGAATTCTATTAATTACCTTTTTGAGTTAATAAAATAAAAAGTTGAATAATATAACTAAAGCTGTAGAAATATAGTTTTGCAGGTAAGGAATATAAACTTGTTTTTCCTCCAGCATTCGTCAGTAAAGTATACAGAAAAATAAGTTTCATTTCTTAAACTTTTTGTTCTCAATTTTTATTGTTTCTTAAAAATAAACTATCTTCATCGAATTTTAGATGATAAATACTATAACAATTCCATATCAGGTCAAGCTATACATCAAATCCCGATAGTAATAAAAATGTATCACGCGTATTGTTTACAAAATTCCCATTAGGTAAAAAGTCACCGTCGAAAGAAAGAAAAAAGAAAGGCCGCTTACTTTAGAATCATCAATCATGGGTTTCTCTCGAAAATCGAGTTGAAAAGTTAATTCCGTGAAAGCTCTTCGACAAAACGTCGCGTCGTACGCGGAGTCCGAACTTCGTAAATTCAGTTTGTTACGTTTGTTGCATCGCTCGTAGGATAAATTTAGAATTCTGGGTCATTCTTATAAGAAGATACATTCGATGTTATTACAATTAGTATATACAGTGCGGCTCATGAACAAATATTTAGTTTTTGACCGAAAAGTTTCAACGAGTACGATATCATTGTTGATAATTGAATTAAACATGATTTATTAATCCAAGTAAGTGGAAGTAGAAATTCCTGAACATTGTAACAAAGATGTCAACGAAAGGCCTTTAGTTTCCGAGATATGGAGATGAATCGAAATCGAATATTATTTCATTCATGAGTCTACAAGTACAATGTGTTTACCTAGCAGGAATCCTTTGGCTGCTGCGGTAATTCCAATTTTTGCAAAGCTGCCATTTTCGTTTGGAAAAACATGGTTTTTCTAACATAATTGGAAGACGTGGTCTAGCATCAGATTACAGTATGGCACCTAGAGCAACTCGAATTGTCACAAAGTAATATAACATAACTGGAGAACCTGATCTCGCAGCGAATTGCGGTTTTCATCAATCGGTTCGCGACATCAATATTGTGATGTCAGACGTGAATGTCTAACGTGGTCAGGATCGCCATGTGATGTGGGGACGTGGGCAGCGTCGCCATGTGACCTGTAATGTCAGATCACTTAACTAGAGCAGGATCGCCATGTGATGTGACCCGGTCCTGAGGGGCCACACCGCTGCGTCGGGACGCAGATGCGTTGATGCATTAAATAATAGGCAGGTAACGTTGGTATAACATCATATAATTAGGTAACACTTACAACGATATAACAATGACTATATACATAATTAATAATATAGACAGTAGTCGAAAGGAGGCTTCTATCTCACGCTCGCTATGTCATACTGTATATCTAACCATGCCTGACTGTCTCTGACTGTCGGACTATCTGTGACTATCACTTCTGATGTGATGGATCATCTTATATACATTAGAGTGTGCTCCTTTTGACTATTGTCCTTAGTTTAATATCAACAAGTGGTGAAAGAGTATAACGTGTATTGAGAACGCTTGTGTATGTAAATCGGATGGACCGAGGTCATGTTTTTGAATACAATACAAACGAGACCGGGGCCGCACCTTGACTAAGAAAGTAGTACAATACGTTACTCAACTAGGTTATTACAATATGCTTTGATTGATATTAGACATGTTTTTATTATTATTCCCATTTTTTATTTAATAACAGTATTATTAATGTTTTTTTATGAACCCACATATTAACGAACTCATAGAATAAAGCTTTTTATATAACCTATTACACCCTGAGACAGTAGATGAATCAACCTGATTCTATTCATAAACAAATTTATGTTACTGCCTCTTATTGTTTGCGGTAGACTTGCCTGCTGTCATGTTCGCTCCCTATTTTGTAGAACTTTTCTTATTACATCTTCCCATGTTTCTCTTAGACGTCCGCGTTTTTCTCTTACCGGTGTAATAGCTTCCCAAATCATTTTCACTTCTCTATTACTTTTCATTCACTGCAAATGACCCCTCCAGCTTAATTTCAGGATGCGTCGAACTTCTAAATAGTGTGTTATCTGGTCATTTCTAAGTTTATCTATTTTTGTTACTTCTCTCGTCTTTCTCAGATATTGCCTGTATCTTCCATTTTTGTCGTTCTGTCCTTGTCTCCCATCCGTATGTCAAAATTGGTTTATACACAGCTTGATGAACATTCATTCTTGATTTTCTGGATATCTTTTTTATTTACAAAATTTTTATTTAGGATGCGATATATTTTCATTATATTTTCTACTCTCTTTTCGATCTTTCTTATTTTCCGATTTCTTCTATTGTTACGCCTAAATAATAAAAATATTTAATTTGTTCTAATTTGATTCAATTTACCCGTGTATTTTCAGCTTGTTGTTCTTCTACAGAATGGTCAAGGTAAAAGAGGGTCGGAGTCATACTATACGTGATATTTGAATCGAGCACTAGAGAGGCGTCACGTGATGTCTAACGGCCATTCCGCGTTGTGTTTGCCAGTGTTACGTTGTCAGTTGTTAATGGAGGTTGTGAATAGGGTTGTCTATAATGCCGTTTTCAATCGAACAAAGAGTGTTTATTGTTGAAAATTATTTGGAATGTAAATTGTTTGTAACATTAAATGTAAAATATCCACAAACATCTGCTTCTTCTAAAAGTGCTGTGCAGAAAATGATTACTAAATTTGGAGCTACAAGTTGAGTTGCTAACGCTAAAGGTAACCGTATAAAGAAGGTTTGTTCACCGGAAAATATTCAACGTGTTCAAGAAACTATACTAAGAAGTCAACGGAAATCAACTAGACGTATATCCTCCCAACTAAACTACAAGCGAACGTCATGCCAGAACATGTTGATGCAGTTGCATATGCGACCGTACAAAGTAAGAGTGATGCAAACATTAAAATCTACGGACTATGCAGAACGACAACATTATTGCGAACGGTTACTCACTCATGTCGCTGAACGTTATCTGGATCCGAATCTATACTTTATCACAGATGAAGCATTGTTTCATCTTAGCGGGTACATGAACTCTCAAAACACTCGTTATTGGTCAACGAATAATCCCAAGGAACGCTTTGAGGTGCCTCTGCATGATACGAAAATAAATCTTTGGTGTGCAGTTTCAGCCCGACGGATTGTAGGCCCCATTTTCTTTAATAACACCGTGACCTCTGAAGTGTATGTAATAGAATTGTTGCAACCATTCGTGGCGCAGCTGACGGAGGAAGAACGAGAGTATGCGTTTTTACAGCAAGATGTGCCACGGCACATACTTCACGGTTTTCAATATCATACGTCCATGGAATTTTCGGAGAAGAACGTACAGTTTCCGCAGGTTTATGGCCTCCCAGATCGCTCGATCTGTCTACCTGCGATTTTTATTTGGGTGTTCCTTAAAGGGTAAAGCGCAACAGGAGCAACCCGCATACAATTGAAGAGTTGAAAACGGACATTTGCAATACAATTGCTGATATAACACCAAATGAACTGGCAAAAGTTTTTCGAAACATTTTAAGACGTGCTAATTTGTGTATCGAAGTTTATGTTCATTATATTGTTATTCATAATATTCTGTATTTACTACTTTTAAATAAAAACTTATAACATATTAGTAATTCGCTTTTCTGTAAGTATTTGTACTACTGTATTCATAGCGGGCCTCTTTTGTCTTGGCCACTCTGTATTAAGGCCATGACTACTGTTTTGTTTTAAGATGTCCAAATAAATTTGTTAACCATCTGTGCTTTATTAAGTAATATTAGGATACTTCTAGTACATGTGCAAAACATTACATTCTATTACAATAAGGCATGTAATTTTCTGACTATAATGCGGTAGAAAATATTCATTTTTTATTGTAATATAACACCATTATACTGCTATTTACGTCAATGGAAATCTGACCATCGAAGCGTGTAAATTTTAAATGGATCTCTTTCTTTCGCGCACCGCTATTTCACGGACATTTTTATGAATACCCCTGCAGAGTGGCCTGGCCGAACTCTCTCGTATGCCAACTTGTGATGGCGTGCCCTTTTGACGTGACATAAAAGCTCCGCTACCGGGTAAACTTTCGCCAAAACGAGAAGTCAAACAGGGCAACTATATATTGGCGACGAAGGTGAGTGATAATCAAATATCGTGTCTATAAATAGAGAACGTGCGCGGTGTAAGGGGGGTGATGGCCGTCGTCGGTTCGACCCTGATTTACCTTGAGCTCAATGACTTCACACAAAAACACCTATATCGTACCTTCTAACTTGCTCTTAAGCGTACTAGCCCCCCGTCGAGTGCGTGCTTTCGCTACTTTCCCGTTCTGTTCGGTTTAAATGCCCACCCGCTAGTCAATTTTTCTGGGGGAGTGGGAAAACAAAAGCGTGCTGTTGGATTAAACAATACTAATTTCCTATCAATTAATTCATTCAGATAATCGAGAATCATCGAAGGGCTGCGTCATCTTCGTTCATGATATGTGGATATATGTACGGGGACTGTCCGATATTAAAGGCACAAACCAAAATTACATTGGCACTTATAAATTAAAGAAAATATTGAATACCTTCCGCAAGAAACTACATACCTACTTTATACATGGCCACGATATTATTTTGAATAGACCTCATGATATGCAAATTAAATAGATATGCATTACACATATCTGTATCTGTACACATGGACCTTGTATTTTCCAACATTTACTTCTGCCAAAGACACGCGTTTCTGTCACACACTAGATTTCGTCAGTTTGGCTAGTGAAGTAAAGTTTGATGGAGCGCCTCATAGGTATAGTAAATTTTGTCCTATCAGGTGAATGCGTTTTATCGTGTTAATGGACTTATACCTATATACGTAATTTTTTCCCTTCTGTACCGGCATAGCTGGGCGAGAGAAAATCGCTATTTTCGGTAAAGTCTCTTTTGTCCGTCAGATGTCACCAGATTATCTGGTTGCACCTGATAAGACAAAATTTGCTATACTTATGAACCGTTCCATCAAACTTTACTTACTTACTGATTGGATTATGCCGACGACTGAAAGATATATATATATATACCGGGTGTATTATGAAAAACCTTTCGTGCTGTAACTTTTTTATTTTTTATCCGAATGTAATAAATTATACGTCGAACTAAATCGTTTTAAAAGCACTGTAACGTGATCCGCTTTGAATTTTTTTTTACACTTTGTTTTTGACAGACAGCTGCAAACTGTGTTTTTTTAAATTGCACTATACTTTTTTTTCCTTATTCAAATATATTACTTTTTCTGAATATGAAACTGTAAACAACGATATCCTTGTATGAAAAAAAAAACGAGAAATTGTAAGTTTTTTTTTAGTTCGATTTATTCTGGTTTTCCCGAACACAGAGATTTCTTAAATGCATTTTAAATACTCTATTTCATTTTATTACCAGCAAATGTGTGTACCTTTTAAAATCACTTACATTCAATACTATATAGCCCTTAAAGGATTACAAACCAATGTTATTAGTGAGCGGTGGGTCAACAACAACATTTACAGTGTTTATTTTAAAAATTTAAAAATCAAGCAGTCATATTGAACGATAAAAGTGCATTCCAAATTTTCGAAGAGAGCTGTGACATCTGTTAGTCACACATTCATTATAACATTTTCAACGATTTATTTCTAAATTTTGTTATTGAAATGGATAATGGCGAATGTGTGGATGCGATTCAAGCATATTTTGAATGCGGAACAAATTCTGCAGCTGCTTTGCGACTTTATGGAAATTGTTTTCCTGACAGACTGCGCCCAAGTGCCGATAAGTTTGGAAGGCTCGTGCGAAATTTACGAAATTTTGGATCATTCAAAAAACCGAAAATAAACGCACGTGTAATTCAAGATCAAAATTTAGAATTAAGTGTCTTGCTCTATGTGGAAGAAAACCCTAATACGTCTACGCGAGAAATTGCTCACTACATGCAGGTATCACATTCTACAGTTCAGTACATTCTGAAGAAGCACAAGTTCTTTCCTTATAAACCACGGAAGGTGCATACTCTCGGTGAAAACGACCCTCAACGAAGAGTTCAATTCTGCACGGTTTTCATGAATAAACTAAGGGAAGATCCAATTTTTTATCGTCGTGTGTTGTGGTCAGATGAATGCACTTTTGGGAAAAATGGTGTATTCAACAGAAATAATCATCGCCATTGGAGCACTGAAAATAACCATGTTGTTATGCAACACAATTTTCAAAATCGGTTCAGTGTAAATGTATGGGTGTGGCATTTTAGGCGATAGAGTAGTAGGGCCTTTTTTGTGGAGGGTAATCTAAACCAAGAAAAGTATAATAATTTGTTACGCAATGAATTAGGCGATTATTTAGATGAGTTGCCACTTGCTGAGTTAAACAGGGTGGTGTTCCAACAGGACGGTGCCACACCCCATAATGCACGAATGAATACTGATTTTCTAAATAATTATTTTGGCATCAGATGGATGGGCACTTACGGACCTATTCGATGGCCTGCTAGATCGCCAGATCTGAATCCACTGGATTTCTTTCTGTGGTCTTACATTCAAGATCATGTCTATTTGACTCCACCTGATACCAGAGATGATTTAGTAAGAAGGATAGTACAAGTATGTCATGAAATACCACCAAATCTTATATTAAACGCAGCAGTTGGAGTTAATAGAAGGTGTCAAATGTGTCTGGAACAAAATGGGACCAATTTCGAACATTTGATTCATTAAAATATATGATAGCTTGATTTCTGTAAATTTCGTAGTTTTTTTTTAATAATAATAAATTTGTCACTCAATTTAATGGAGGTGTCTTCAGGAAATAAATGTTTATTAGAATAAGTAAAAAAATATATATAGTACAATTAAAAAAAAAAATACTACTGTCTGTCAAAAACGAAATGTCAAAAAGATTTTTTTTTAAAAACAGGTTACAGTGCTTTAAAAACGATTTAGTTTGACATATCATTCATTAAAATCAGATAAAATATAGGGAAGCTACAGCCCCAAAGGTTTTTCATATTACACCCGGTATATGCGCACTGAGGGACTAGAAGACACAATTCTCTTGCAGAAGAATTTTAATTTAATATGGAATTAGTGTCTGCAAAACAATCTGAAATTTATCAAAAGTAAGTACTGTGTGGTTTGGTTTTTTTAAAAAAAGGAATATTATCAATGACCTTCTAGTATGATAGTCGAAGATTTAGGAGTGTTATTTGACGGTGGTCTAGCTATCGTCAATCATATTACTGATATGTGTAGCTCTGCTTCCGCGACTATTAGTTCTTTGATGCTCAGTTTCTAATATTTTTCGAACATGAAAACGATCAAATATCTCTATTGTTCGCTAGTTCGAAGTAAACTGGAATTTGCCACATCCTATATACACTTGTCATAAGTTGCGAGAGGAAAATGGCGCGTTTTGAAGTTAGCTAATAGCGTGCTAATAGTGGTTTTAGAATAATACTCGTAACTAAATCATGTGCAGGTTTATTTTCAAATTTGCTAGGGGCTGTATTTGATTATCATCATTATCGTTGCTGAAAGGAAAAGATTGGAACACTTTTATCAAATAACTAACAAGGACGTTGGGTTTTTAGTCATTGCTTTTTGCCCATTTACCATTTTCTGTTTATGGGATAATTATACAATTGGGATGGATCTATTTTCTTTGCAGCTTTCCAGAGAGAATATTCTGGCCTCTGCAGGTGTTAAGTTAGTTAGGCAGTTATAAATTAATGTTGCGCATCATAAATCAAGACCTTAGATTAATAATGGTGAAAATTCTTTTTACAGATGAAAAGATCTTCACCTGTTGAAGAATCTTTTAATACAAAATGATAGGATTTATGCTAGATCGTCAAAAGAAGCAAAACAGTTGGTTCCAAGGGTACAAAGAAGTCATCATCCTTCATCCATAATGGTTTGGTAGAGAGTCAGTTACAGAGTGACACACATTCATTTTTATGAAAATGGGGTTAAAAATTTAGCAGCCGTGTATCAGGAAAATGTTTTAGAATGCGTTGTTAAACTATTAAGCCACATATTGTTTAACAGTGAACCATGAACATTCCAACAAGATTCAGCGCCTGTCCACAAAGCCAGAACAACGCAACCGTTGCTACAGAGTAACGTACCGAATTTTATTTCTTGATGAATGGCCTTCCTCTAGTCCTGACCTTAATCCCTTAGATTACAAGTTATAGTCGGATTTCGAGAATAGGGTGTGCTCTAAAAGACATCCGAATTTGAAGTCTCTGAAGCAATCCTTAAGACACGCAGTGAAAAATTTCGCCATAGAGAACTTACGTGCGGCAATAAATGTACGGCCGGAGCGTCTGAACTCTTGTGTTAAGGCAAATGGAGGCAATTTTTAATAATTTGTTGAAATATTTGTTATTTAGTTATTGGCCAATAAATGCTGTAAAAATTGTTATGAAATCTTATTTCATTTCTATTTTACAACTAAAAATTCTTATAACTGTATTTATGATAATTGTTCTTTGCCATAATTTTCTAATTTTGCATTTCTCTGCAATTTTATGCTTATTTGGAGAGGGTATATCTTAGTATACGCTCGCTTTTTCTCCAATAGAGGTAAATCGCCAAACAGCTTGTTGGATAATTACATTGAAGTGTTCTACTGCATCGCCTTTTTCAAAGTTTAATTTAAGTCTTCATAGATCTAAGTAGGGCATTCGATTGTGTGAGTCATCGGATTTTATTGCGGAAGCTGGAGGTGGTGAGATTTAGTAGCATTGGTCTGGATTGGGTGGGCTCTTATCTGTCAAATAGAGCGGTGGGTACTAGTGCATGTGATGAGCTAGGAAAGATGTTGACACATGACTGGAGGATCATCGAGGGTGGTGTGCCTCAGGGAACTATTTTGGGTCCAACTTTGTGCCTGCTTTATGTAAACGATCTGCCAGAGATCATCGAAGGTCTGATAGTGATGTTTGTGGATGATGCATCTTGCGTCCTGCGCAGTGTGAGCCGCCCAAGTTTATGTGAAAGTGTTAGAAATACTAAAATTTCGTACGAGAAATGGTTGCTAAATAAAATGTTGCTATTGAATGTAAATGAGACCAAGCTCAGTCCTTTAATAAAGAAGCTCTTAAGGTAAAATGCGTCAGTGATGTCCTTGCCTCCACCAACGAGGCACAATTCATTAGACTTCCACCCTATTTTCTTCAAAAGATATATAGATGACATCATAACATGTATTCCGCCAAATAAAATAAACTACCTTTTAAATAAATTCAACAATTTTTACAACAAATTAAAATTCACTATTGAAGAAGAAATTAATAACAGTATTAATTTTATTGATATTTCTTTAAGCTATAGACAGGGTACTATTTATACAAATTGGTATAATAAACCCACAACTTCTTTTCGATATATGAATTACCACTCAAACGCACCTACAGTATTCAATAAAATGATTATAAATAATCTGACTGATAGAGCAGTAAAACTATCACATACTCAATACAGAAAAGATAACATCAAGAAAATTAAAACGATTTTAACAGATAACAACTATCCACCACAACTTATACACCAAACAATTAAAAAAAGGATCCACCAAATATACAACACTGCAAACAGCATTAACAATTTAAACAATGAAACAACATATATCACGATTCCATATGTTCCACAATGATCAGAAAAATTAAATACACTTTAAAAAAATATGATATAGCTACATCATATAAACTTAGTAATACTAATAAACATCTATTTTCAAAACTAAAACCTAAAATATAAAAAAATCGAGAAACATATATCATCTATAAAATACCATGTCGCGATTGCGATAGTTACCACATAGGCCAAACTAAACATCATTTATACAAAAGAATACAAGCCCACAAATACTCTAAGACAGACAAAACTGCTTTATTTACATACAAACTACAACGCGATCACCATTTCGATTTTGAAAACACATATATTTGATAAAGAACAACACACAATGAAAAGAGAAATTAAAGAAATGATTAGTATTAAACAGGAAAAAAATTCAATTAACAACAGAAGTTATATAAAAAATTTAAGCAGTATATACTACAACCTAATTATGTAACGATCTGCAATTCACCATCATAGTATATGTTGCTGTTATATAAATATATATCTTATGTTTTATTTAAATATCTGTACATTTGCTTATCATGCTGACAGTTCCGTGTTTGGATTCCTGACTGGCTGTCCGAGGAGCTTTTCGTGGTTTTCCTTCTCGTTTTAGGCGAATTCCGACAGCTTAATATCTTAAGCCGCTCCACGGGCGCATACACAATAATAACTCATGCCTTGCCATTTCTCTTGTCTAACTATTTTTTGAATTCTAAGGCATAATTTATTATTATTAAACTGGATGTCTATGTGAATAATTTTATCCATGACAACTACAAATGTATAAGTATGACATTAACATACTGTCATTTATATTTTAAATTCTTTGAGAAAAGCATCACTTGCCGAAACATGTGAGATTGTTTTAAATATATGCATTTTTAAATAAAACCAGACCTTAAATCGCCACCTAATTAAATCTACCATAACATACAAACGTCACGACATAATTATCTTTATATATATATATATATATATATATATATATATATATATATATACAATGTGTCCGGGAAAATGTGGGAAATCTCTCGGATTGAGATAGAACATTAAAAAATAAGATGACAAGTTCCCATAATTTTTTTCCTAGCGGCCCTCCCTACGGAGATACGGCCTCCTAAAGGAAGCCACTGGAAATCAATTTTTATTGAATAACTTTTAAACTACTTATTATAATTTAATGAAAATTTAATATGATAAACAGTAGTAAGGACCTCTGAAAATACTGCCCTTAAATTTAAATTAGCATGTTTAGTTTACCAGGGGCGGACTAGGTTGTATGTTTTAATGCTTATATTTTTAACACCCTGTATGATGAGGACTTTAAAAAACAAATTTGGATACCTTGAACATTAAGCTAAAGAAAAGGTACTCTTGTTCATTGTCGATAAAATGAACCGTTTTCGAGGAAAAAAAAATAAAAGAATTAATGTTTTATTTCTATTAAAAAGAACCATGTTTTTTATTTGTTTTTGTCTGCAACAAAGTGTGATACAAAAGTCTGAAATAAAACTGTTTTCAGTACTAAAAAACGCATTGTTTTTACAAACGTTACTATGGTACCCACGAATTAATAAATATCTTGCATTGACGTGTAAATTTTAAATCTTGTAATCTTTCATATTGTTAACACGTTGATCCTTTACTTCGATATTAATTTATTGAATTTTGAATATCTTGGTAAATTTAATTTGATAATGGGATACACATTTAGTGAGTATGCAGATATGCATCTTATGTACGGTCTTGCATCTTGCAATGCTTTGGAAGCAAGAAGGTTGTATGAAGAAAGATATCCTAATCGCTATATTCCAAATCAGAAAATATTTCAGCGACTTGACCAACGTCTAAGAGAGACTGGTGGGCGATTCCATTTAATAAGGTAACATTATTGACTTTCTTTAATGTTTTAGGAAGTTTTGCGAAAAAAAGTACTGATGCTGGTATGAGAAGAACAGTACGTACGGTGCAATTGGAGGAAAATATTTTGGATACTGTAGGTGATACTCCTTCAATAAGCACTCGAAGATTAGCCGCGCAGCTTAATACGTCAAAAACGACAATTCATGAAGTACTTAAAGAACAGTTGTTTTACCCTTATCATCGGCAAAAAGTGCATCTACTACTTCCTGAAGATTTTCCTCGTAGAATTCAGTTCGCAAACTGGCTGTTAGATCAGCAACGAACAAACCCAAACTTCATTAGCACTATTCTTTTTACCGATGAAGCAGGGTTTACCAAAAATGGTATTGTAAATTTACATAACTCGCATGTATTTGCTGATGAAAACCCTCATGCCACTGTCGTTCATCATTATCAACATCAGTTCCAATCAATTAATGTTTGGGCAGGAATAATTGGCAATTTTTTGATTGGACCATTCGTATTGCCGCCACGATTGAATGGTGAACTTTATTTACAGTTCCTTCAGAACGCTTTTCTGGATTCAATAGAGCATTTGCCACTTGCAACCCACCAAAGCATGTATTTAATGCATGATGGGGCCCCACCTCATTTTAGCGTTGCTGTAAGCGACCACCTGAATAACGTCTATCCAAACCGTTGGATAGGCAGAGGAGGTCCCATTGCCTGGCCTCCACGGTCTCCCGACCTAATGCCAATGGATTTTCACCTGTGGGGTCATCTCAAAACCTTGGTGTATTCCTCTCCGGTTAATACTAGGGAGGAACTTTTACAGAGAATCACATTTCAATGTGATGTGATAAGAAACAATGCTTGGTTGTTGTGGCGAGTACAGCAGTCCTCTATTCGTCGTGCCCGCGAGTGTATCAGAGTTCACGGAGCCCATGTTTAACCCACTTATGAAGTTTTTAATTGATTATTTCTAATTAGCGTATTTAGGTTCAATCGATGGAAGCTTTAGTGAGTACATTTCCAAACATAATTTTTGTTAAGGTGCCTTTCTGGGACAAAACTGCATTTCTAAGAATCTTTGTAATTTTGTCGTATTAAATAACCTAAACTAAAACTTTTTTGTTCCTGGAACGACTTTTGTATCACACTTTGTTGCAAACAAAAAAAAATAAATAAAAAACATGGTTCTTTTTAATAGAAATAAAACATTAATTCTTTTATTTTTTTTTCCTCGAAAACGGTTCATTTTATCGACAATGAACAAGAGTACCTTTTCTTTAGCTTAATGTTCAAGGTATCCAAATTTGTTTTTTTTAACTCCTTATCATACAGGGTGTTAAAAATGTAAGCATTAAAATGTATAACCTAGTCCGCCCCTGGTAAACTAAACATGCTAATTTAAATTTAAGGGCAGTATTTTAAGAGGTCCTTACTACTGTTTATCATATTAAATTTTCATTAAATTATAATAAGTAGTTTAAAAGTTATTCAATAAAAATTGATTTCCAGTGGCGTCATTTAGGAGGCCGTATCTCCGTAGGGAGGGCCGCTAGGAAAAAAATTATGGTAACTTGTCATCTTATTTTTAATGTTCCATCTGAATCCGAGAGATTTCCCACATTTTCCCGGACACATTGTATATATATATATATATATATATATATATATATATATATATATATATATATATATATTCTTGAGTGTGCTCTCTTTGCGGAGATGAACTACGGGGACATCTTTCGGAAATATGAACTTAGTCGTGATCGCGATGCACACATCTCAGAAGTGCAGAAATGTGCAATACACCAGTGCATCAAAATTTATAACCACATACCAGAGAACATTAGATCATTCTGGAAGTGCCGTTTGAAGAAAATACTACACGAAAGGCATTTTATAGAATTGATGATTTTTTCGGTCAGACTTTTTAAGCAGTATGTGTTGTGATGCTTGTACTATACATTCTCTGTTTTTGTGTGCTTTTGATGTCCTCTATACAATTGGTTGTGACTTATACATTTTTGGAAGAAACTAATTTCAAATATATAATGTTTGTGTATTATATTACCATGTCGCTTGAAACAGCTTTTTGTGCATTGTTGTATACTATGTATCTTTTGGATTTGATATATCTTGACGTTTTCACGTCATCAGCAAAGATGAAAATAAATAAAAATCATTATTATTATTATTAAGTAAAGTTTTCGTATCTAAATTATGATCAAGAAATATTGGAAATTGTTCCCAACTTGTGGGTTTATTTCCTAGAGTTGGAGGTAGATTTCATTCAAGGATTTTGGTAAAAACTTCTACCTCAATAAGATATAAGATTTAGTATTTAAATTTAGACAGTTACATGTAGTAAAAATTAATATTATAATTTGTCTTCACGATCTGGCTACTTAAATACGAATTTTATTCATTTTTCGAGATCAAATAGTTACGTTAAATAAACAATGAATATTTTACCTACAGAAATACGTACTACTGACAAGGGATGTCTTCCTCGCTAAAGTCAAACGCAAATATCTCTGTTTAATTAAAAAAAATATTTACAAATACCATGGATTAGCGAGTTTTGTTATAACCAATTTTAATGCAGCTTAAAAGTACTGACAAAAATGAAAAACAAACAACTTTTCTCTTTCGTTATTTCGTTTTTAATCGGATTTTGTGGTTGTCCGACCGTACATATACACAACAATTTTATGTCAGTGTAACAATGCGGGATTAAGAATAGATTAATGTATTTATTTACAAAAGAAACAAATTAAATTGCATGTTCCAAATATTCCAAAAATGAATATAAAATTGTGATTAGGAATATATGCAATATCAAATTTTAATTAGATGTACTTAATACGAATAACAATAAAGAACACTATAATCGTTTTCTTCTTTAAGATCTGAGTAGCTTTCTCGATCGTTTTTAATGCCCTAATTACGCGAAAAATAGTCAAAAACAATTAAAATTGCCCGGAGGATTCAATTCGAAAATGGATAACACTTTCTTAAACGAGTTCTAACTAATTGTTATTGCATCTAAGCACTCTATTAGGATAATAGATTAATTGAATTGATTCGGCATTTACTTCATGAAGATCCATAATTTAAAATAGAAATAATAGATTAAATTTCGATTCATAATTTGTTAATATTTAAGTAATAAGATTTATTTCCATAAAAATAGATGATTTTAACTTCATTAAGTAATGACCCTATTAATATATGGGTTGTTAAAATTATTTAAAGAAATGTGAATACATATAGTATTTTTACGATAAGAAAAGCAGTTGCGTCATCAATGTGCGTCACACAACGTTGACAAAGTTATTGTTTACATCTTGCAAGTAATTGCCATTTTGGTTATAGGTTATGTTACGAGATCAGTTAAATTCTTACATATGCCATTTGAGATTATATCTTAAACTGTTCAGAGTTTTAATATTGTATATTTATCACTCTATATTTAGAAAAATATAGCAAACGCCAATTAAGTTGGCGAGATTTGTATTTGGTTTTACATCAAATGTCAGATAATTCTAACCTCTGAGCGTGTATCACTTTATGATCCCCTAGCAAAGACATTATGTTCCGTCAAACGTCAATGACAAATGTATTCTGACAATTACTTGAGTAGTGGGGGAGGACCTTTTTTAAAAACGTCTTCTGCGCACCCCCTCCCCGCTCCAACTTAATTGGCGCTTGCTATACATTCTTATATCTAGTCTTTGACACTGTATTTTGCAAATAAATGAATATAGTGATTACATCAATTATTAAGAAGTCTGGTACTCAGTTCGTGGCACATTTCCAGGTACAAAACTAATTTCATATATATTTCATATTGGTCCCCAATTCGTGTCTGACCCTGTAGACCATTATCGCAGGATGCTTAATTAAAGTATTTACACATCAGCTATATCTTGAAACAGACTTTTACTCTTATTGAGACTGGTGAAGGTTATATTGGTTGTACGACCAAATGAAGAAATAATTAGGGAAAATTCTCAAGTGAACAATTCTTGGTATTTATGGCATAATACTGTTGGCAATACCCTTCAAGGTATTAGCAATTTAATCTTAAAATAATCTTACTAATTAAATATTTGTTCTAAATCTAAATATACGGTTCCGAATAAATTCCACTGTTTAGTAATGGAGTTTAGTGATACCTATTTAGGAAACGTAAGCTTAAAATAGATGTCCAAATTAAACACTGTGTAATTGAATTCGTTAACTAATAAAATTACGTAAAAATACAGACGGTCTAAATTATAAAGTAATAAATTTGCAAATATAAAAGATGCTGCTTCTTAGAATCTAGAGAAAATTTAATAATTTCATTATTCTATTTATACAGTGGTTTAAAATTGAAAATGAACGCTAAATATTGATAAATTTGGAAATGTTATAGTTATATTCCCTAACTCAGTTTTACTTATATTTGACATTTTATACAATATAATAAATTTCGTTTTATGACATAACAACACGTTAAAACGCTCGCTATTATAGGTAAGTTCTTAAATTGAATCAACACTACATAATAATGTGTTTTTTAAATTTTTTTTATTGGAACACTTTTTTTTCGCTGCAGAAAATCTAAGGACCACATTAGGATAAAAAAAATTCTAAAGCTAACACAAAAATCGTTCACACCAAACAAAAGTTAAACACATATCCTATGTGTCTAGCACATTAGCTTGCGTAAGGCTGATGCAAATTTACTTTAGGTAGCAACGAACATGTTAACCTCAAAATACAGGGAACGGGCCACGTATACATAACTTCTAGTTTATAACAGTTCAGCGTTCATTAATTATTTGAGATGTCTTTGAAGTCCTCGAAATGCCTCGGAAACATTTTAATTAATTTCCAACGGGAAAGTGTCGATTAAAGGCGAGTAAATAGAGATCGACGAGACATCAAGTTGCCAGTGGAGACCCCGAAGTTCGTTAACATTATTTAAACGTAAGTAACGCGAATCCTTCGAAACAAAGTTTTATTCTTTAATAAAATAAAAACCTGTTAAATGTGCTTAGGAATAAAAAGAAGAAGTTTAGGGCATGTAATTATTGTAATTAAAAGAAAAACAAATGAAAAATATCGGTTACTGCGTTTTGCGTTCTGTATGAGAGAGGCTCATTGTGAAACTAATAAATGAGATTTTAAAATAATAAACCTGATCTAGTTACATTTAATAACTAAAAATGTTTATGTACTACTTTTGTTGCTAATACTTCGTATTACTTATTATAATGGGCGTTCCAATTCGAATTTCCTGTATTGGCTACACTCTATACCAGACAATTATCGTTAATGGCTGGTGTTTTATACATTAAATGTTAGCTTGAAACTGTTGTAATATATTAATTTCAAACATTTTTTATGGTTAAGTATAAGTAAATCTAGGATACAGAATTCAAATACATTTCCAATTTTATAAATATTTAACGTTCATTTTCGAATTTAAACCACTGTATAACATAATTTTTATTACCACATTCAGATTGTAAAACTTTCTTTAAGTTCTAAGAATTCTTTACATCTACAAATCTATTTATTACCTATTTTATAATTTAGACCACTCGTTCGATTACCTAGGGTTATTAATAACACAGGCCTGCATTTTTCAACTATTTGAATGTTGATCTAAAAATTTTAACTGTTTTCTAGTAATTGGGTAGCGCTGATTTAAAATCTGCTTTTATTTTTTTTTTAATCACGTAAGGTTATTTTTCAAACCAGTAAAATCAAAAAATATAGAAAAAACACGATTTATTTCATTTATAAGCTAGTTTTATATTATATTAAAAAAATACAAAAATATACACATAGAAACTATTAGAAATAGTTATTTATTCTTTATGCTTCTTAAAAAAACGTTTTCGTTTTTCAGAAATGCTTCGTTTGGTGTTTTTCTGTCATATTCAGCTGAAGGTAGTTTCTGAGGCCCGCAAATTTTTTTGTTTCAACCTAGACCCCAGTACTTCAGAAAGATCTTTTGAAAGTCCCAAATCTCCTACTAAATCATTCAGTTCGGCTTGTGAAAATAGCTGTGGTTGGTTTTGACCTGAGGTTGATGGTTCAAAATCACTATCCATCTGTACGGAGCCGGAAGTTGAAGAGGTTTCAATATCTTCTTGTAGTACTTTGGGGGGTATAGGTATAGGTACATGATCACTGTGAAGAACTGGTCTGATAGCTGATTTAATATTGTTTGGGTACAAAATATGTTTCAAAGTTTCTCTATTATGCCCCTTAATATCACAAAGACAAAAGTAGCAATCTTCATGATGATTTTGCGGTTCCCTCCAAACCATCGGTATTCCAAAAGGAAGGCTTTTTCTATTCCCTTTGGTCCAATATCTTAAACCTTCTTCACATACCTTACAAACAACGTGCGGTGCCCAATCTTTATCTTGATCTCCTAATTTGATTTTGAAATAAGCATAATATGCATTTTTCACAAATTCACCAATTGGTCTCTTAAACTTTTTCAAGACGAAATATCCACAAATATAACAGAAATCATCTGGTTTGTTTTTGCAACACCGGCTAGACATATTTTTAAGCAATGTTTATTTATCAAATACCACGCACAACACTAAAGAAAAATTAATTTTACTTGTTTACTGATCGGCACTATAATGCTATAATGAAGTAAATGACATAAAAATATACATTTTGTTAGGAGTGATAAACTTGAAATCCTTCTTCGCAGTACTAATAAAGTGAAAGCATAATAAATAGGATTTAGCAGGTAAAAATTCCCGGAAATCTTTTCCAAAAATTAATACATGTAATAAAAGATTTACATCAGGTAATGAGAGCCTATTTAACAAATTTCTTTAAAACCACAACAGAAAATCATTTTTGGGTTAATACCTAGAATTTGAAGTAGTACATTCATTTTAAAATGTATTAAAACGCCTATTATAAGTTTTTTTTATATTTTTTTCTTTTTCTTTTGTGCAAAAAAATCTGTGTGTGGTAGAGACCAACTGTATTTTAATTAGTTATTGCTATATAAAAACTGAGCTTAACAAACAAAAATCACGTCATCACAAATTTTATGCAGGCCTGTGTATATAATGATGATTGACATTGCTTGTTAATAGCAATATAGCATCCATACTCGATAATCTCAATCTAAACGCATACTGCTGGCATACTCTTTCAAATATTTTTGAAAGAATGGATTTGGTTATGAGGCGATAATTTTTTCGGCCACCTTCCTTATGTATTGATAATACTATAGAATGTTTCAGATGATCTGGAATTATATCTTTCTCAAAGCAAGGGTTAATTATGTGAGTCAAAGCACTTACTATGCAAGGAAAAATATCCTCAAATAAGAAACATCTCTGGAAATGATTGATATTGTTGATGATATTTATCAATTCCGCTTCATCTAGCCAGAAATCCTATTCTTATAGAAAACATTATACAAGAGAAATGTTCACAAATAATAACCACAATTTCTGAGGATTTTTTTTCTTTTGACAACCTCTAATCACAAAGCATTTCAACATAATAATTTCATAAATTTCAATATCATTAAATTAATAATTAGGTAATGAGTACGAACAAAAAAACAATATTTAAAAAGATATAAAGTTATAACAGCATCAAAAACCTCAATTCCATATTCATTTAAGTAATAACTGTATCAATTATAAATAATATTCAATAATTCATAACGGTGGGGAAGTGAGTAATTGATTGAGATAGCAGTCTGCGAAAGTTTCCATTAAGGAAATTAATTTTTTTTAAATAACTGTGTGACGTTTTTAGTTGTCAGAAATCGATAAGATTATATCGTTGGTATGTGTACATTTTAATATAAATAGACTAGTTCGCTCTGTTAGTCTATTTATATTAATTCAGCTTGATTTGGAATTATACGGTGGGTTGACGACGTAAATTATTGGCATTATAAAATCCAATAGGCATTTCTTTAAAACAATAATTTTTTGTAAATATTTGTTAAACATACTTCGAATAAGGCATACTACAGATACATGTTGACGTATTAACGACAGAAAATTTTTAAGTGAAATATTAATAATTGATCAAATATAATAATAAATTTCTGGTGGAGGTGCCAGTGTTGTTACTATTTCTTTGCCATTTTCATCGATGCAATTTGCAATTTATCCAATAAGATATTCAGCAAATTATATGGCAATGAGCCGGGTATTATGAAAGGATATTGTCCATTGAATCATCCTAATTTTTAACTTATGCTAAGTTTAGGAAAATACCTTAATTCATACTATATTATACGAGTATTTAGCTAAATCTACGTGTTAGGTCTAAAGGTTTGCATCATTTGAGCCTGCGTACTTTATGTGTATTGTCTAGTAAGGTCACTGTAAGGTTGAATATTCAGCTTATTCTGATATATTTGTGATTTCTTCCTTAACTGTAAAGATTCTTAGGTCTTGATGGATCATATGATTTGAAATATATCATAGTACATTACCGATTAATCGTAGGACGCGCGACTGGCATCTTTGAAGAATCTCAATACTACTAGAATTATTAGCCGTACTTCACAGCTCGATTCCGTAAATTTACTTTGGCTTCAGTATGGCTTTGTAGAGTAACAATTTGTTTTCACCACAGACAGCTGTGATAAGTGATCGAACAACCAGTAAATTTTCCTGAGTCTTAGATTAAGTTGCTACCTTTTAGTCCATAACTGTTTTTTCCACGTGAGTTCGCGGTCGAGGTGTATTCTAAGATACTTAGCTTCTTCTGTTTGAGGTAGTTGTATATTGTTTAAAGTGGCATCTAGTGGGCATCATAGTTAAAGTTACAGTGAAATCTCCCATAACGGGCATCTCCTTTGTACGGACAACTCCCTTGTATGGACAAAAATATATGTACACAGTATCTGGTACGTATTTTACATACTATTACTAATAAGGGGGTTGGCTAGGTATAATAATAATAATTATTCTAAGATCAATAATTTGTGGTGTTGGTGAAGTTCCTTCAAAGGTCCAGGACGTGCGTGGTATTGGTTAATTAAGAATTAAAAATATACTACAACTTAGTTACTAAATAAAACACATGTTGTCCTTAAAGTTTATATTTATATTTACATAATAAGAAATTGAAACTCGTATATTTAAAAGCAATTAAAACAAAGTGATATGTGCACGAGGAGCGGCAATTAAGTAACTAAAATTAACACACAAAAATACTCTGAAACGAACGTTAAATGGAGTAGTAAATTAAGGGTTAATTAATTACGATGAATATAAAATAATCTCCGTATAGAACAATACAGTTACCTTGAGTTGGCGGCCACGTGGTCTGAAGATATACTCGGACAAGTATATGTAGAGCGGTGTTGGCCGGTGGGATAAGAAATGAGTTAAATTAATATGAATTCGCTTAAAAGAATATTATATAATGAACAATACAAAATTACCTTAGAAGCGGAAGAGATGCAGGGGGCACGTGGACCATGCCACCGGTACTTGACCAGTACGGCGGGTGATGTTGCACTTTCGAACGTTCGAACGAGAAGAAGGACCATTAGTTTTTCGTCGATAGGAAAGGGTCTAGAAAACGGTCTAGTTTATGATCTATCGAAGAGGGGGTCGATAACTTGAATTATAATAATTAGAAGCGCGACCTGAAGACGTAGTCTATCGATGTCATACATGTTATTAGAGTAACCCCTGTGACATAAGCTTTCTAACGATATCAAACAAGACATATAAAAGAAGATGTAAATAATATTAATTATGAATTTAAAAATTGGAATGTACTAGAAAGAAATTCGATAGTAACGGTTAGGATTGCTGACGATCAGGTAATAAGGGCCGTCGGCGGTCAATAATATGATAAAAGAAAAACTTTCTCTTTGTAACGAAAATGAAAGTCTGTACAAATGTAAAAAATGTCTATAGTTAAATATGATTTAATCGAGATATTTAAAGACGAATATGTGTATTTAAATAAATGAATTAAAACTTCTATACGCTAAGCGTAACAATACATTTTAATCTCTCTTCAACGGACACTCCCTTGAACGGACATGGACATGCGCATAATACAAAACTCGACCACTATATCTCTCTTAGACGCACAACAACTAGCAGTGACCTGCAGAGCGGCAGTCTAGTTTCATGCGCTGTATCGTTTGGAGCGTTTTCTGAGATTTGTTGTACCAGATTTGATAAGATAGGCTTGTAATCGAACGAAACAGGTGACTACATAAATTTTTTACGTAGTTTCTCAGTAACGGAAGCATTTTTATATGTTTAGTTAAAATGGCACTAAAGACAAAAGTCTTGACTTTGAAAGAAAAGGTAGAAATTATAAAATAATTGAGAGACCAATAAAACTGTTAGGGAAATTGCTAAAACTTTTGGTATTGGAAAATTGCAAGTGTCGGACATATTAAGAAAAAAAAAGATTTACTGCTGTTCTTGGTGGACCTGTCCTGGGATCGTCACTGACACTGATGCGCCCATCTTTGAATTCACAGTACGAACGTGAAATTGTCGATTCTTGTGGTGCTTCATCTTCGGAAACAGAAACCAACTCAGCAAGGCATTGCTGTTGAGTAATCCTCTCCGAAAGTTGTAAAAAAACTATTGCGCGAAAATTTTCTTGCCTCAATTCCATTTTTCGGTAAACCTATAAACTTTAAAAAATTCACTATGACTAAAAGACCTGCCCTATCTTGATAAAGCTTTACATTTAGGTTAACGAAAGGCTGGGATTAATTTTGACAACTCATGTTTTATTACTGGCGCCCTCTAAAAGCAACACTAAAAGGACATCCCTCGTATTAGAATTTAAACCCCAGCGAACAAATCTATTTGCAAATCTATTGTCAAGAATCCTATGCAAATATTCCCTGACAGTTGCGTCATAACAACCAGGACATCTGTCTTGCTAGAACCAAATTACGTTTGTGTCTTCTGGGTTTGGTAGAGTGTACTTTTTTAATCGTCCTTCGGACCGACGCTCTCCTGCATGTTTATTGATTTTTCATAATCAAACAATTCTTGTTTGCATCCAAAATTTATTCATGATTATAACCCGTCTAAATTCGAGAAATACAGTGGGCAAACAGTGTTGGCGAATATGTCATAATTTTTCTACTCCAATGTTAAAACTGCAAATAGTTCTTGGAAGAGGGAACGGGATTAAAACCGATTTCGAAGGGTGGGTATTAAATACTAAACAATTAAGAGCCACTGAAATAAAGTATTATTTTTGCCAAATAGTTAACATAATTTGCAATTCTCAATTAAATAATGTTGGAATGAAGATAGATTAAATTCGATTGATTACATGAAACTTAATCATTGAAACAGTTGCTCATTATCCATTGATTTAATGCCAAATTAACGTGTGCCGATTATCCGAAACACCGTGCAATAATTAAGCGGTTTGCGGTCGAAACTGAGACGATAAAGGATGCGTCCGCAGGAATAATGCGACAGGAATCGCGTGCTATGCGTGTCGGCAGCAATGAATCGTGAACAATATCGAAACGTCAGAACAATGACATATCGAACTGTGTAATTACTACAGTTTGTTAGCAATCTCTGCCGCTGGATGCGCTCGACCAATTAACGTGGGTCTGTCAGAGCATAGCAATCAATTTACATATGTTACGATCGCAATTGTTGCAGCGTGTTTTCCGTAGGTAGCGGGATTTACCATTTGACTTCTGAATCGGCAATTGGAAGTTATTAAATCCCGGGAAACTGACGCGTCATGAGCAATTCTGTGATAATTAAGCGCTGAAGTTCAGATCTGGAATAATAATGTACAGAAATTATGATCAAAGAGGGAAATATGTACGTTGTATCGCGTGTAACCTATTTTAATGTGATAATATTGAAAGAGATTTTCTAGTTTATTGCCACTGTGTGAATAGGATGATATTCGTATGTTTTTGAAAATTATTTCATACTGAAACATAAGAGGAATGTTTATCGGTTTATTTATGGAAAGCATATTTTTTTAAAATGAAGATGTTTAGTACTAATTAAAAATCTTTTCCTTTTTGAATAATAGATGAAATCACTTGACATTAACTGTTTCACTGCTTTATTAGATTTCTCTAACATATTGCTATGAATAGTGGTTTGTAGAATAAATGTGCCACCATCCACAACTAATCTTCCCAACTAGGATACTCAGCCAGTTGATTCCCAAATATGAGACTTCTTACTTCTCAGGGTTCCAATAAGGAAAAACGTGGAACTGCAAAGATATTTGGACGCCAGTGAAATATTCACACAAGTTTTTTTAAATTATATAAGTTACTTATTTTAATAAATGAGCAGTAAAGGTATAAGAAATGAAACGAGCACAAGATAAAATTTAAATGAATTTAAAAGAAAAAAAAACTATCTTTATAAAGTATAAAGATATTGTATCTTTCAATGACACAATGAGGTAAAATATATCCGCTGTATATTGACAGCTAAGTGGATTAAAACTTCCTCTAAATTACTCCGAACAATCTTATCTAAAAAATAATAAAATTTATTTTTAATTTCTCCCCAGAGAATCACACTGTATAATCAAATATAATGAAACACGATCAAAATTTTTACACATGCACAAAACTAACATGTAGAAAAAACAACCTTGAATCCCGTCGTGCAAAATTTTCACAATTATAATTATTACTATAGAAATGTTAAAAATATTCTTTATTATTTATTTCTACTAATTAAGACTCTTAAATAATTATATTAATACAATTGGAATACACTTTTAAAAAGACGTCTTAAGAATATAATTCTACTTACATAAAAAATTTATTGGAGACACGTTTACTCGAAAACGTTGTTTAATCAAATACTATAACAAAATTATGAGAATAACAATCTCGTAGAATTATCGGGAATTAAATATGAAATACCATCAACTATGGTCACACTCAAAAAACAACCCGAATTCATTAAATTTATTATATATCAATCTCCAGGAATTTGGCCTCTCGAACACATAGGCGATAGGTGAAAAACACTAGTTTTTATCTCCCACATGAGATTTAAAGCATATCGGATATACACAGATATCCAAAAATTATGTACATTCATTTTAAATTAATTTTAAAATATTATTTAAGGAAAAATGCATAGCAATATGTTTCGGTAAGACAACTTATCACTGTCGAAGTGAGAAGATGATTAAACAAATCTGACATAGGCAACTATTCAAGATGTCCCGTATCGTTATGTTTAAATTTTAGGAGTGTAAAGTAGACTTCATTTCAAGTGACAAAAATGAAAATTTGTATATCTATTTTTATTTCTTTCAAAGTTACAGTTCTAGGAATGTGATTGTCAGATCATGAAAAAAATGTAATCCTAAAGTTAATACAAACTGATTTTATTTAAAAAAAGTTATACGATTCAATAACAGGCCTGTGATTGTTAACGTAGCATATTAAAATGTCGCAGTGCATACAGTAATTTCTTGGAGATCTACAAAAAAGAGTACTGGAAATTGATTTATGATAAAGAAGGTTCTTACTTATTTCGTAAGTGCTGAATCATGAATATCATACAATAAACAAATGTTCAGATGACTGTTAACGTTGCATTTTTTAATAAAGGATTACATTACGTTTCAGTTCATACAACAGCTTATTAGTGAGTGGACACGTTTTCTTTATTCAAAATGTCTTACCGATTTTCTTCTCAAGAGTATGCGGACATGCATTTTGTGTATGGCTACTGTAACGGCAGTGCACGTCAAGCAGTTATTGAATACCGACATCGGTTTCCCGATCGGCGGATTCCTCATTACAGAACGTTTCTGGAAGTACACAGACAATTTCGGGAATGCGGACTGCGTGATTATCTTTTCGACCGAGGAGTAAATTTGCCAACTAGGAGTGCCACGAACGAGAGTTTGGCGAATTTTAAAACGTGAGGGCTTATATCCATATCACTATCGCAGGGGACACGGTTTGCTTGAGGCAGACCACTATGCTCGTCTAGCTTTTCTACCTGAATATTAAGACAGTCACGGCTTCATTTTAATTTCTGCAGAACAGTCCTCTGGACAGATGAATCTACGTTCACGAGAAATGGTGTTATAAATCTGAAAAACCTGCACAGATGGTCATCAGAAAATCCCAAAGCTATACGCCCATCAAAATTTCAACATCAATTTTCTATTAACGTTTGGGCGGCCCTAATCAATGACTTGTTGATTGGTCCTGTCGTTCTTCCTGGGAGGTTAAATGCGGACAATTACCTTCAATTTTTTATTGACGAACTGCCAGGTCTTTTAGAGGATGTCCCACTCAATGTTCGACGAGACATGTGGTTTCACATGGATGGGGCACCACCACATTTCGGAATTGCTGTCCGAAATTGTGTTAACGTCAATTATCCAAGATGGATTGGTCGAGATGGTCCTGTTGCATGGCCACCCAGATCACCCGATCTTAATCCCCTTGACTTTTATTTATGGAGGTACATGAAAAATTCAGTCTACGCGCAAGTTTCGAACACAAGAGAAGAGTTGTTGGATCGTATTCACCTGGCTGTCGAGCAAATCCGACAAAACAAGTATGAAATCGGATAAGTACTTCTTCTGTTGGCTTACGGGCACAAGCCTGCATTCAACAAGGAGGTGGACATTTCGAAAATATTATTAATTGAACTTTTTTAAATAAAATCAATTTTTATTGACTTTAGGATTACATTTTCTTTTATGATCTAACAATCACATTCATAGATCTGTAACTTTGAAACAAATAAAAATGGATATACAAGTTTTGCGTTTTTGTTACTGTCGGTGATGTCGGTATTCAATAACTGCTTGACGTGCACTGCTGTTACAGTAGCCATACACAAAATGCATGTTCGCATACTCTTGAGAAGAAAATCGATAAGGCATTTTGAATAAAGAAAACGTGTCCACTCACTAATAAGCTGTTGTATGAACTGAAACGTAATGTAATCCTTTATTAAAAAATGCAACGTTAGCAGTCATCTGAACATAAATCAATTTCCAGTACTCTTTTTTTTAGTTCTCCAAGAAATTACTGTATGCACTACGACACGTGTTTATTTATTTTAGGACAACATTTTATTATGCGACGTTAACAATCTCAGGCCTATTATTGAATCGTATAACTTTTTTTAAATAAATCACTTTGTATCGACTTTAGGATTACATTTTTTTTCATGAGCTGACAATCACATTCATAGATCTGTTGTAACTTTGAAACAAATAAAAATGGATATACAAGTTTTGCGTTTTTGTTACTTGAAATGAAGTCTACTTTACACTCCTAAAATTTGAAGATAACGATACGGGACATCTTGTATATACCTAAGTGCTAGTTACAATGACATTAGCCTAATTACTAAGTTGATGTTCTTATTTTAATATACTCATCTATTATAGATGTATTTATTATGTGTGTGTATGCATTTGTTTCATTCTTGTTTTCACTTAAGACTTTTTGATCTGTAGATTTTCAAATAATGTTTCTTGCTTTTGTTTACATTATGCCGCAATTTACACTCGCCCATCTCAAAAAAGTGGTTATTGTCTATGCAATGTTCCGCAAAATTCTTTACGCTATAAAAAATCGTTATTTTATGTTGTTTTACTCTCGTTTCTAGCTTTCGACCACTCTGTCCGATATATATATATATATATATATATATATATATATATATAGGTATATTGAGGTAGGTCAAGCCTACATGAGAAAGCCTTAGTTTATAAAATACAGATCGTTAACGTTTATATGTAAATATTAGATAATAAGAAAATATTGGAACTGAATTCTTCATCTAACATATCAATAAAGTTGATTTCGCGTTTTTATTTGTTTAAAATTAATTCTCATATTTATTTATTTTTATCTTTTCATTTGCCTTAGTCATTCTATTTTAATATTTTATATTTCCGAAGATATTTCAACTTAATTGATTATTAATAAATGACACGAATTATTTTAGAGAAAACTGTACTTATTTGAAATAACTACAGCGGGAAATATCCCAACCATAAATTAGCATAATATAAAATTATTAACATTCACATGACAATTATTTATTTACTAAAATAAAATATGTAATTTTTATTAAGCATATATGTAATTTGAGTGATTAAGTTATCATTTTCATTAAAATTAAGCAGCGAGATTATATTAATACATACAAATTAGACGAATAAGAAGCTAGCATTCGGAAGAAACGAGAGTTAGCGTCACTAGGTAAAAAATTCCATAAAAACACCTCTACGTATTTAAGTGCCTCTCTGGAAATACTAAGAAAAATCAAAAATTAAATTAGAAAACCTACACAACGAACCTAGTAAAACATTACCTGTTTATCCAGCTCCTGTTTGACGCATTTTGCGTGTCCAGCCCTCAACCAGTACCGCATAAACTGAAAATTCCATTTCACCGGGAATAGCATGCCGCTAGATAGAAGCTAATAGGTGACGCCGTCCGAGAAACCGCATAAACCTGTATCCTGCCTTTACGAATACACGGAAGATTCCAGACTCATCCATTCCCGTCTATTTTTACATAAGTATTATTCCAATCTCCTACAAATTTTGAAAATGTTGAATTAATTCATTTCACAAAATATAACCTCTATTAAAGATTTTTTGAATAGATATACCTTATGGGTACATTTAGTATTTGTAGTATTTAATTTAAAGTTTGAGGAATACAGTTCCCTGTTTATAAGTATTCAATTTTAATGGTAACATTTATGTATTTAGCTTATTTAAATTCACTTTCATTTATTCTATATGCTTAACCTTAAATTTATTTTATGTTGATATTATCACGTGACATGATTCATTTTGATTTAGACCAATTTTATAATATCGATCGCTTACCTGTTATTTTACACTTTCATTAAAGCCTTGTATTTTATTCCTTAACTCACTCGTTTTATTTAGTAGAATTTGCAATTAAGAAAATACCATTATTCACTGTGTTGTTTACCATCTAATTTTGTATGTATTCTTATTGATGTACCGAACCTGCATTTATGTGTTTTTTGTAAGCACAACCAAAGAGTCTCATTGTTTTGATATAGCCGGACATTTAACGCAAATTTAAGCCCACCCGACAATAAATATAAGAAGTAATATACATGTAAAGCTGTGGAGGTTAAGTATACTTTGTTATTAAATGATTATGTATCAGTTGAATTATACGCAAGTAACACATATAATATTTTAAAACAACTCCATCTATATGTAACATTTGATACCTTATTTATATAGAGATTTGTAATTCATTTTAAAAAATTACCTTACCAGCTTCTTGATATTTAAACATTAAATTTTGTATTTATCTATAATAAAGCCTTTAGGCTTTTAACAATATATATACCGTATGCACAACGTCGAGCGATCGATGGATATATAAGTAATGACTGGCCAACTGCAAGTGGGAGGGGCTACATACGTTAAACTCCTACAGGCGTATTTAATTGTGGTGAACCAAGAAAGCGTTATGGTTGTTTATTAATAAATGATGTATCAAAATAAATATTCCAAATTAATAACTAATTGTTTAACAAACTACAAAATTATTTGTAGTATATTATTTATGGTTAATGTACGAATTTGGATATTTTATCCGACTACACCGTTGCTTTTCGCACTATTAGTCATATGCCGGCTGTCAACGTCCCTACAATAACGGATACTTTTGTTTATGTCTCTTCGGCCATAATACTTTAAATTTAACATTTAAATTTAAATAAAATGATATAACATAGTTGAAAGTATCATAAAATACAATTCGCCGTAAAGTGCAGAGTTTTTGTTTACTGCATAATAATAATTCTTACCGGCGAAGCATCAGATATTTTCATCGCTAAATATTCAATGATAAGTTTCATCATAGCTTTGTGGCTTGAACTTAAAAAATTCTTATTCAAATGAAAACACATAAATAATATAAAATTATGAAACAAAACCGTAACTCTTATTGAAAAAAATTAAAATAAAAAGTATTCTGTAATAGCATAAAATTTCAAAACAATAACGATTCTTGCAAGAATATAAATAAAGTGTTTACCAGTATAAATAAATTGTTTCCTTAAATAAACTACCTATAAAATATTAAATTTAACTAAAATACCTTTATTGGTAATAAATATTAATTATTAAATAAAAGAACATTCTAAAAAGAAAAACTAATTATTTAGTAAATGCTCAATTAAACCACCCTCTTGAGCCGAGCAGTAACCCAATCGGTTATAAAAATTACGACGGACATTTGTTAACATTTCTATACGTACTCTACGTACGGATGACAAGGAGCAACTGCAACTGAATCGCCAGTCGCAAGCTTGTTTTCCGATTCAATATATTCCGCCTTGCTTGAACACTTTGAGCGACTGATAGGAATATTCAATGTGTTAGAGAGAGATTATTTGATTCGTACTTAGATCGTATGTAGAATGTGTTGGATAAAGAACGGGAACGCCCGTACAGTTAGACAGTAGAACAGACTGAATATACTCTCTCAACCCTAACCACATAAACTAGCTATTCGTCTTCGTCTTACTACATTGTGGTAGATCAATCACTCCCGGGCGTTCATACGGATAGACTATTAAGTATTATCGACCGTACTGTATAAGTAAAAATTAATTAATGGGTGAGCGGTCTGTCAAGTAAAAATAAAACTCCTTTATTCCACTCTATATTCCATAACGGATTTGTTACTTCATCAGGAGTGTAATTGAGAGTTAAAATTTAGCAAACAACGGCACTAAACATGTTAAAATTCATCAAATTCAAAATATCAAATCAATATGCTGTTAGTTTATCGTCAACCTTTTAAAAGAAAAACCTTTATTTAAGGTTTTTTTTAAAAGGTTGACGATAAACTAACTAGTAATTGCGTAGTAATTGAAGTAATTGCGTCCACAATTCAACGACAAAAAACAGATGTGCGGGTAACCGAATGAATAGTGTTATTCACTGTTATATATTCGCCATTATAGACTATTTATATTGTCCATCGTAATTTCGGCCTCTCGTGTCCGGTCTCTATTTATAACATGTGCGGGGACCGTTACTCCTACTACTTTGCGAATTATTCGACAAATAAATACGGAAAACTTTCAGGGAAATCCTGTATTTCCAACGTCAAATTAAGAAACATAAATGATTATGTAATATGTTATACCACATACTCATAAAAAATTTACATTTGCGCCACTATATTGCTTTGGAAATATTTTATAAGCGCATTCATGTATAGAAACTATTTGCTGGCCGGCGGTATGGTCGTTTCGTTTAAAAGTTAATATGCAATTGGGAGCAATTCCAAGATATTCACCCAGCTTCCATGTTGCATTCTAACATGTACAATATCCATGTATGAACACACATAACGCGCTCTCGTTGTAGCAATTGTACTAAATTGATATAAAGCCGAGAGTTACTGCCAAAAATAGTTTTAGATATTTGGCCACGATTGCGAAACAATAAATTTACCGCATGAAGTAATTTCAGTAACATATTTTGAATCAATATATAGTAGGCAATGTTAATAATTTCCAAATATTTCCTGTCAAAAATATGCAGTATATATGCTGTAATAAATTGCAAATGTAGTGTTTACATTCGTAAGATTTATGTTTTTACTAAAATATAATGCCGCGTAATTTTTTTTTATTAACCAAGATATGCCTAAAAGCTTTCGGGGCAAACTTCCGCCTTAATTTTGATAATGGAAAAGTCGTGTTTTAGGGATTACACACATCTGTATCTGTACACATGGACATACACCTCGTATTTTCCAACGTTTACTTGAAGTAATCGCAATTTCTACAATGAAAATGCCTCCGCTGGCGTCTTTTCCGCATAGACGTCGGACTAATATTGAATCCCCGCGTGTACCGAAAAAATGAGAACTGTAAATCCCCGGTAAATTCGGGAAAGTACCTAAATGAAGGCAGGCGGCGTAGTTGGACGCGGCGCGATTGAGAAATGCAACAGCGATACTCGCGACAGAAAAATGAACCAATGCGTTTTATTTTTTACAGTATGACCTCTTTAATCCGAACGTGCCTTCGAACAACAGATATTTGAAATTATAGTCCGAACAACGTTTCCTTAATCCGAACATCGAAGTAATTCCTGTTGCGTAAATATGGGAATCACATGTGTTAATGTTTTCTGAGTTTTTCTTTGTTTAGGTTTTTTATTCAGTAGACCGTTGATTGTCAGTTGCATGTTCAGTTCGCAAAATGACCTCTAAAAGAAAACCCGTTACTTTGTCGATAAAAGAAAAAATTTAGCTCATTAACGATTTAAATGCGGGTCATACAGTGACTGCTTTATTATTAAAGTACAAAGTGGGAAAATCAACGATTTGCGACGCCAAAAAGAAAAAAGAAAAAATTTTATCATACGACGCCACATCCAGTTCTTTATCCAATAAACGTAAAACGTTAAAAGTGAGTGCATACCTAGACGCTGATATATACATATATATATATATATATATATATATATATATATATATATACATATATATAGAGGTATATATCAAAATGAATGACCTATATCTATATACGTTAAACTTAAATTATTCTAGGTGTCTCAATATCGGGAGCAATTTTACGTGAAAAAGCCAAATCCTATTATGACCAAATTCACAACAATGATAATTTTAAAGATAGTTCCGGATGGCTTGATAAATTTAAACAGTCGCATGGAATTCGACGATTGTCAATTACAGGAGAAAAATTGTCTCGTGATGAGGCAGCTGTAGAGCCATTTAAAAATTTTCTTGGAAATAAAATCGATGAAATGCAGTTCTGTCTTGAGCAAATTTACAATCCTGACGAAAGCGGACTTTTCTATAAATTACTTCCTCAAAAAACACTTGCTCACCAAGCGGAAGCATCAATTTCAGTCAGAGAAATGAGTAAGCAACGAATTACATTTACGCCTTGCTCTAATTCTGGAATGCATAAAATGAGAGTGTCAGTTCTGAGCAAATCTCAAAAACCAAGGGCTTTTGGAAATGAATCATTACCAGTGATGTACCAAGGACAGAAAACGGCCTGGGTTACCAAAGAAATTTTTAAGGATTGGTTTTATGAAGATTTTGTTCCGGCAGTTCGAAGAAGAATGCAACAGCTGAATTTAGACGCAAAGGCACTGTTAATTTTTGACAACGCACCAGGACACTGCGAAGATTTATGTTCAGATGATAAAAAATTTGAGGTATGTATTTGCCGCCAACACCGCTAGTGCAGCCAATGGACCAAAATGTAATTCAAGCAATCAAGTTGCATTATAGAAAAGAACTTTTAAAACGGATTGTTTCTTCTGAACAAGTAGATCTTTCTGCAGAACTTGAAAAAGTTAACCTAAGAGATGTTGTAATAGGATTAGCAAGACTCTGGAAAAATGTAAGACCAGAACTCATTAAAAAATCTTGGAGTAAACTTCTAATGCATGATGATGATATTGACCATGGTGGTTGGAGTGAAGATGATAATCTTCCACTGCCTCAATGGAAGAATAAAATGGAGTTGCAGGGTACAGAGAAACCAATAGAGGAAGTTACCGCACTGATAAGCCACATTTCTGGCAATGTAACTAGACAAGAAATTGTTGACTGGGCCGTTGGACAAACAGAATAATCTGAATCTATGAACGATATAGATACTTTGGAGCTAGTTCTAGATGAATCAAGCTCCAATGAAGAAAAAACGATACCAAGATCTGTAAAGCACATAGAGGCCGTTAAAAGTTTCGAAACGCGTTTGAAGTGGGCTCAGGAAAATACTGAATCAGAACATCACATTCTAATTCTATCCGAAATAAAAAAAAAATAGCTCAAAAGGCAGGAGAAGCAAGCATTAAACAGAGCAAAATTACTGAATTTTTCGCATTCTCTTAGCATTAGCATCTATTTCTGATATCTAAGAAAATACATATGCGGTAGTAGTGTAATTAATTTTTTATTTGAAAATAAAAGGTTTACCTCGCAAGAATGATAAAATTCATAAATAATAGGGTATATGAGTATTTTTTATAAATTTTCGATAATCCGAACATTTCTAAAATCCGGATCAATCAGTGCAATTATTACTTCGGTTTAAAGAGCTCATATTTTGTTTTTTGTCCGTTTAAGAGAACATTTTCTTGTGCCCGCGTCCGTTCAAGAGAATGTCCGTCCAAGGGGGAGTTAACACAATGCAAATTTTATGAGAATCAGGCGGGACCATGAGAAACTGTCCGTCCAAGGAAGGTGTGAATTTAACTGAATTCTATATAATTACATATTTCGATTTTTCTTAATTTTGAGGACACCGATATAATTTGTGAACTTGGGTTGACTAGATTGCTCTAGCAAGAATCCATGCTCTACTGTCGATAGAAGTGACTAGGGCTGGGCGAAGTATCAATACATCGTCCAATACCCGATACCATAACTGATATCGATTCCCCGATACCTCATATAACGAAGGTATCGATTCTAAGGTATCGATTCCAAAGCATCGATACCTATCGATACTTTACCGATTCCAGTACTCGCTAAGTATCGATGCATCGGGTAGCGATGTATCAGGTAGCCATGTATCGGGTAGCTTACCTTTGTGCATTTTTTAAATGTACATAAAAGATGCAATAACTTTTTTTAAGTAAAGAATTTTTAAGTATATATTGCATTATATATATTATATAGTATATATTTCAAAGGATGTTGTTGAATTTTATATTATGCGTAGCAAATATCCATATTATAACATAAACATAATAACTATAATTATTATAAAAAAAATATCACAATATTGCAAATTTAATACCATAGATATGGTAGAATCGATAAATTAATTTTATATCTCTTGAAACCGATATCAAACAAACGATACCTAGAAAACGGGTTATGAATACTGATTCCTAGGTATCGAATCAAGGTATCGATTCCAAGGTATCGATTTCAAAGTATCGATTCCAAGGTATCGATTCAAGGTATCGATTCCAAAGTATCGATTCCAAAGCATCGATACCTATCGATACTTTACCGATTCCAGTACTCACTAAGTATCGATGTATCGGGTAGCTTACCTTTGTGCATTTTTTTAAATGTACATAAAGTATGCAATAATTTTTTAAGTAAAGAATTTTTAAGTATATATGCATTATATATATTATATAATATATATATATATATATATATATAAGGATGTTATTATTGTGTGTAGCAAATATATTTATTATGACATAACTATAATTATTACAAAAAAAAATCTAACAATATTGCAAATTTCATACCGTAGTTATGGTAGAATCGGTAAATTAATTTTGTATCTCTTGAAACCGATATCAAACAATCGACACCTAGAAAGCGTGTTATTAATATTGATTTCTAGGTATCGAATTAAGGTATCGATTCCAAAGTATCGATTCCAAGGTATCGATTCCAAGGTATCGATTCCAAAGCATCGATAACTATCGATACTTTACCGATTCCAGTACTCAGTACTCAGAATCAGAATCGATACCGATACAGAATCGACCCGATACATCGCTAAGTATCGATACCTTGAATGGTATCGGTACCCGATACCGAAAACGTCGGTATCGCCCAGCCCTAGTAGTGACAATTAACAGAAATATGGTAATTTATTTTGTTACGGGAGAATAAATGGTTTATTAGTATCATAAAATATATATTTAGATAAATTGAAAAGCAATCATCAAAATCGGAATTTAACGTTTCGTGAGATTTAATTTTTAAATTAGCAATAACTTTTATAGTTTTTCCCAGACGCATAAATAACTTTCTCAATCTATTTTTGGCATAAAAAGGTATCGATTAGTATTTAAACTAGATCTAAGTTAACATTGCATGTCTTAAAATCCTATTGTATACACTAAAGCCCGTCCCTCACTGTTAGCCTATCCCATACACCCACGATCCAAATTCTTCCCAAAATAGAATATAATTATTATTATCTAAATGCAAATGTTATGTAATTATAACAGTAAATTGAACACGTTCTGTTTTAAATTGAAAAAAGTAACCTAAGAAAGATGTTAAATTTATTACAGTACAGTTTCGTTATATTTTTAAAGCAAACGGGGAAACACTCGCTTTAGGACGAATAAAAAAAGACGCTCGTCCGTAATTAAAATGAAAATGCTGTCGTAAAATAAAGCTGTGTTCAGCGTTGCGGTTTCTTAAGCGATTGTTAAAAAAAAGTCAGTTTAAATAAAATATCCAAAGCCGAAATTACAAGCGCGATAAACCAGATTTTGCAAAATACTCTTTGTTAAAGATTATATCAGGTGGACAGCGTTCTTGATTTGAGGATGAGAGTGACTTGAAATAAATTGATAGGTATATTTCAAAGTATTTTAATCTCGCGTGATTGTAAATTGAATCACATTTGTCCAAATATTGTATAAATTACACAGGCCTGCATTTTTCAACTCTTTGAATGTTGATTTAAAAATTTTAACTGTTTTTTAACTAGTAATTGGGTAGCGCTGATTTCAAATCTGTTTTTATTTTTTTTGTATCACGTAAGGTTATTTTTCAAACCAGTAAAATCAAAAAATATAGAAAAAACACGATTTATTTCATTTATAAGCTAGTTTTATATTATATTAAAAAAAATACAAAAATATACACATAGAAACTATTAGAAATAGTTATTTATTCTTTATGCTTCTTAAAAAAAGTTTTCGTTTTTCAGAAAAGCTTCGTTTGGTTGTTTTTCTGTCATATTCAGCTAAAGGAAGATCTCTTCTCAATGTCCAACTGTAATCGGCCATAATTTTTGTGTCCCAGCGCCCTTGGTATCTTTTTTCCATCTCTTTAATATCCTAGTGAAATCTTTCTCCTTGCCCTTCACTCGCGGCCCCAAGGTTTTCTGGGAAATAGTCCAAATGGGAATGTAAAAAGTGAATTTTTATGCTCATATTGCAACAAAGAATCCTAAATTTTCCAGCATATTTTCAACGATCTTAACATAGTTTTTATAACATAAATTTATATACAACTTCGTTAAAAGCATGCCATGCATGTTTTTCCAAATCTTCCATCACATTTTCAAATTCTTGATCTTTCACCAAGCTCCTAATCTGCGGGCCTACAAAGATTCCCTCCTTTAATTTTGCCTCTGACAGAGTCGGAAATGCTTTACACAAATATTTAAAACAATTTCCTTCTTTGTTTAATGCCTTAACAAATTGTTTCATAAGTCCAAGTTTTATGTGAAGCGGTGGAAGTAACACTTTTTGATGGTTAATAAGACTTTCGCGAATTACATTTTTGGTTCCAGGTGTTAAAGTCACCCTTTGTGGCCAGTCTCTTTTTATCCAATGCTGTTCTCGATTTCTGCTATCCCACTCGCACAGGAAACATGGGAATTTAGTATATCCAGACTGCTGACCCAAGAGAAGGCCTAAAATTTTTAAATCTCCACAGAATGAACAGAATGGCCGACCGGAACAGAAGCAAAAACATTGCCATTATGTAAAAGAACAGCTTTAAGGCTCCTTTTTGAAGAGTCGATGAAAAGTCTCCAGTCAGAAGGTGTGTACTCAGGAGCTCCGAGGAAAGTAAGTAGATCAACAATTGCTTGGCAGTACACGAGTGGTCCGTTTTGTGCAAAATATTTTACAAATCCAGCCTCACGATTTCTATACCAAGAGAAGGTAGTTTCTGGGGTAAGCAATTTTTTTTGTTTCAACCTAGACCCCAGTACTTCAGAAAGATCTTTTGAAAGTCCCAAATCTCTTACTAAGTCATTCAGTTCGGCTTGTGAATATAGCTGAGGTTGGTTTTGACCTGAGGTTGATGGTTCAAAATCACTATCCATCTGTACGGAGCCGGCAGTTGAAGAGGTTTTAATATCTTCTTGTAGTACTTTGGGGGGTATAGGTATAGGTACGTGATCACTGTGATGAACTGGTCTGATAGCTGATTTAATATTGCTTGGGTACAAAATATGTTTCAAAGTTTTTCTATTATGCCCCTTAATATCACAAAGACAAAAGTAGCAATCTTCATGATGATTTTGCGGTTCTCTCCAAACCATCGGTATTCCAAAAGGAAGGCTTTTTCTATTCCCTTTGGTCCAATGTCTTAAACCTTCTTCACACACCTTACAAACAACGTGCGGTGCCCAATCTTTATCTTGATCTCCTAATTTGATTTTGAAATAAGCATAATATGCATTTTTCACAAATTCACCAATTGGTCTCTTAAACTTGTTCAAGACGAAATATCCACAAATATAACAGAAGTCATCTGGTTTGTTTTTGCAACACCGGCTAGACATATTTTTAAGCAATGTTTATTTATCAAATACCACGCACAACACTAAAGACAAATTAATTTTACTTGTTTTCTGATCGACACTCAGAGCTATAATGAAGTAAATGACATTAAAATATACATTTTGTTTGGAGTGATAAACTTGAAATCCTTCTTCGCAGTACTAATAAAGTGAAAGCATAATAAATAGGATTTAGCAGGTAAAAATTCTCGGAAATCTTGTCCAAAATTAATACATGTAATAAAAGATTTACATCAGGTAATGAGAGCCTATTTAACAAATTTCTTTAAAACGACAACAGAAAATCATTTTTGGGTTAATACCTAGAATTTGAAGTAGTACATTCATTTTAAAATGTATTAAAAAGCCTATTATAAGATTTTTTTTATATTTTTTTTTCTTTTGTGCAAAAAAAATCTGTGGATGGTAGAGACCAACTGTATTTTAATTAGTTATTGCTATATAAAAACTGAGCTTAACAAACAAAAATCACGTCATCACAAATTTTATGCAGGCCTGTGTTATTGATAAAAGAAAATGAGACATCGAGTTGAAAGAAATGAGCTTTTACGACATTTCCTTTTGTTGGAGTCAGGTTGGTACAACCTAACGTAGACAAGCGGTACATTCTTGATTGGTTTATGTCTAAGATAGAAGTTGTTCTTCAAAACATTGCAGTGGCAAAGTTGAAATAAAGCGCCTTTTTAACGTGTTGCTTTTGGGTGTTCTACAACTCGTAAGTATTGTATCCAGTTGTCTTTGTTTATAGGTAGAGATGGCAAATTCGATACACATGACAGCGGCGTATGCATGCCATTTTGCATTTAATTTAAATTATAAGACAAAAATTATAAAACGTGCACAAACACTTACCGCATTATGAATCATCAGTGAATTTATTATCTGGATAAGATTATTCAAATATTCCAATCATCAGATATGTCTCCACATGTCTCTCACTTAAGTTTCACTTAAGCGAAATAAACGTGTTTTAATGCCGAAAACGACCGTTCCACATCTAATTATTTTGTATTTGCATATTAAAAATAATCTTGGAAAGAATTTAATGGTTCTTTAGACGTACTTTCACAAATTAATTTTAATATGTGAAAATCGGAATTTTTGTCTAAAACGCTTTTAAATTTTTCTATTTTCATTTTGTAATTTTTCTATTCCCTCTGCTAGTCCGAAGTAGTTGTTGTGTATAGTTTGTAAATCTTCTGTAACCTGAGAATCTTTAAATAATTCCTGGCTTTTTTTGATACCTGCAGCTAAAACTACCTTCTTTACATGATCAAAATATTGATGATAGTAAAACGCAGCCTTCAACCATGTTGTCCAACGCGTAATTATAGGCTCTGGTGGTTCAAGAATTTTAGAATACAGCCTATGAAATAGTCGAGCTCTTTCGGGGACTTTAGAAACACTGTCTTTGTACTAGCTATTAAATAATTTACTCGTACACTTTTCAACTCGTCGGGAAGCAAGTAACGTAGCAGATGACAGTTGATGAGGTCCCATTGTACGTACCATAACATTGACCACTGATTGTTTTTTTCGATTCGTCGTTTTATCCAGGTACAACCACAGGTTTTTATATTTCAATTCCGATTTAATTCTTTTGTTAATATCTTTACGAGCAGAAGATAGAAAATTTCATAACGTTGTTCGACTTGGAAATTCGCATTTTGCGTATTTATTCCGAAAGGATATAAATACATAGCGGTCTAGTACAGCAAATGGTATATTACATGCAATAAGAGTTAAACATAAATTAAGTTTTTTTGACACAACGCTTTTTTTTGTTTGCTGATTACGTGTATTTCGCAATCTCTTCTCCTGCGACACATTAAAAATCTATTGCACACTATGCATTTACGCATTTTATTCCACATTTGACGGTTAAGCGAGCTCACCGATCGTGGCATATTTATACACGACACGACTGCATACTAATTTGCAATTTAAGGTTTTTTTCATTCGCACAGCTAGCTGCCCATATCAAATCTGACAACGCCGAAATATCTCCGGCTATGTATCTGGCAGCAATATGCCATCTCTATTTATAAGGCATGTTTTATATATGCTTCTTCGACATCTTTTCTTTGCAATTACATGGTTATCGTTTGTTGGTCTAGCAAGTTAATAACTAGCAGGTATTGTATATTTTAAATTTTATTAATTATTTAATTTACTAGTTTATTCAAAATGCCCCGATGGGACAGAAAAAGGTAAATACACTTCATGTATTTGAGTCTTTAAGAAAATTAAAATAGTGGACGAGAAGGTGTTAAGCTAATAAAACTTGAGAATTCTAGATCCCAGAAAAGTTCCAAAAGAATCTTGCCAAAAAAAGATAATATACACTCTTTTTGGCATCATTTACATAGTATATTAAAAAACAAGTTTCATAAGGCACCATTTTGCCGCACGAGATCAGTTTAGAAACCGAGCCGCGATGGCGGCGAGCTTTCTAAAAAGCGAGTGCGGCAAAAGGCCTTATGAAACGAGTTTTTTATACTATTTTTTCTATTTTGCGTTTTTTACATTAATAAATTTCTTAAATTGGAATTGTTTTATTTTTATATAAAGCATGTTGTTGATCACGTTGATACTTGACATTTTCAAATTTAAATCTTGCTATCCGCAAAGTATATTATACAGGGTGGGGCATAGGAACCAAGTGTTTTTGGTTTGGGTAGTACTCGGCCATTAGAAAAGGGAGGGGCGCGCGGTTTATTACAATCCATTCCTCGACTCAAAGGATTTCACTTTCTCAGTTGCCACTTGCCATCATGGAGAGGTGGACGCTAGAGCAACGCGTGTTCGCGTATGATTGTTTTGTTCGAAGTGGCGAGTCGGTGACTGCAGTACAGCGTGAATTTCGCAGAAGATTTAATATCCATCGTAATGACTCTGTTCCTGCCCGAGACACCATCTTACGCTGGGTCAATAACCTTCGAACAGTAGGTTCAATAATGAAAAGAAAGCCGCCCGGTCGTCAACGTACTGTGCGTACTCCTGAGAATATTGAAAGGGCGAGACAAGCATTACTGCGAAGTCCACGCCGCTCTGCACGTCGACATTCAGCTGCACTTCAAATCAGCAATCGCACATTTTCACCCATACAAAATACTGGTTGCCCAACAATTAAATGTAAGAGATTACGCCCAACACTTGAGTTTCGCACAACAAATGCTTGAACTTGTTCAGGAGAATGAAAACATGTTGTTACTCATGAGTGATGAAGCTCATTTCCATCTTACGGGGGCCGTCAATAAACAAAATTGCCGGTACTGGGCTGACGAGAATCCACGACAGTTACATGAGATGCCATTGCATAGTCCTAAGGTAACAGTTTGGTGTGCGGTGGGAAAATTTGGCATCATTGGCCCATATTTTTTTGAAGAAAATGGGGTAACCGCTACAGTAACATCTGCGCGTTACATTCATATGGTGAATCACTTTTTCATACCTGAATTGTTAAGAAGAGGTGTGGATATTCAAGATTTATGGTTACAGCAAGATGGGGCCACGGCACACACCGCCAGAGCATCTATGGCTGTTCTTCGCCACCTGTTTCCAAATCGTCTAATTTCGAGATTTGGTGACGTTTTGTGGCCTCCTCGGTCTCCCGACTTATCGATTTGTGATTTTTATCTATGGGGGTACCTCAAGTCACGTGTTTACGAGGCCAAACCCCGTACGTTAGACGCATTAAAGGAATCGATTCGTTATGAAATCTCCCTAATCGACAGAGACATGCTGGAAAGAGTGGAGGCCAATTTTCGTCAACGGCTGCAAGAGTGTATCAATGAAAACGGACATCATATGCCAGATGTAATTTTCCGTACTTGAATATAAAATGCTTTATTATTAGCTATGTTGTACTACCAATAATTTTTTTTTAGACTAAAAACTAATAATTTTATTATCATTTCAAAAACACTTGATTCCTATGCCCCACCCTGTATTACATATTATTTATTAATTTTCGTTAACATTACTTGATATTTTATTTAAAAATATAAACATGTGTGACATAGAAACTAATATATCTTGTTGTCAATTGTATACAATATTCGTTGTTTGTGTGGAGTACGAACATATATCATATCTGTCAAATGTACTTAAATACTTAAAATCAACTGACAGCAATGATATTTATTTCTGTGTTTGAACAACGCCAACATTGAAAAATTAAAAAAAGCGTATCGAAATGAAGCTTATTTCGATACTGTTTTGGCTGTCATAATGATGCAAAATAGAAAAAATATTTTTTGGAACTCTTTTGGGGTCTGGAATTCAAAACTGTGATTAACTCTTCTTGGGTTTAATTTATGGGTTTTGCAGGTTTCAAATAAATTGATAATTACATCTGATTAATTAATTTTTATCTAACGAAAACTTAGTTGGCTAATTTACATAATAAAAAAATTTACATAATAAAACATGAAAACGAAAAATTTTAAAAAAATTGCAATTCTATGGATTTGAACTCGGATCATGTAATCCACAGCCAAACGTGATAACCACTATACCCCGCACAATTTGAAAATTTTTCGGAAACGTTAGTTTCTAACGGATTTATTTAAAACAGCCTGGATTCTTTATTCGGGTGTACTGTACCTTCCAAATTTCCATATATCATATGCATATATCAATATGTTCAACGCTATCGAACATACAAATTCTTAAAAGCATACCGAAGTCGAGCAATATTCATTTCCCTGAAAAAAGTCGTATGGGTTTCTGTACTTTTTTTAAACATCTTTTCTACGGGTTTGTAATTATCCATAGTCAAAACATACCTAAGGGTATTTCGCCGAAAGGAATCGATTGCTACCCAAATTTGAAACCTCTAAAGCGTCGCGCGTCTCTAGAGATTCCAAATTTGGGGTCTCATGTCACTTATACCATGAAAAGTGGCCTAGCGGAGCCATAGTGCATTTTCGTGAAAAACACTGAAAGCTGTCAGTTATAATTAGGGACCGGACAAGAGAGGCCCATGATTCTTCGCCCACGGGCGTACTATTGAAAATTTGTATTTTTAAAGAGTTTTGAATTTTATTTATATAATTGGAAAACACGTGGAGATCTATAATATAAGAAATACATTTTGTTTTGCTTATTTTGTAGTTAAAGTTTAGAAAAGTAGTATTAATATTAACTAGCAATATTTTCTCAAGGTTCTCTTCTGTAAAATTTGTTCGCTTTGAATGAAATCCATCCTTGTAGATAGAAAACGTACTTTCTACATCGCAACTGGTGATAGGTGCATACTGGAAATATTCTTTTATTTCAGCGTTTTTAGCAAGCATTGTCCCCATATACAATTGCCGCAATGTTATTGCCGAAGGCCACATCTGAAGTGACTTTCAATATTTTTCAAATTATTATTAATGGCCGCATCTAATATGGTTAATCCATCATTTAATTTGAGATTTAATTTTCAAAATAAGTGATTAGTTTTGGCAAATTTTCAAAGTGTTCCTGAAGAAAGTACAACTGATTTTTGAAATATGGAATTTGTATTAGTTTCTTGCACTCAGAAATACTTCGAGCTTCGTCATTTAAACATGCAACGATATTTTGTAAACTATCGAAATTCTCTGCATTAAAACTAGTAGTTCCAACCATGTTCCCCATCTAGTTATTACCGGAGAGGGAGGCAGTGACAAAGATGGAAGCTTTTCCCTGTAAAGAGCTACTCTCAATGGTGCTTTTCTGAAAACTTTTTTAAAAGCTGATACAAGTCTATCAACTTCCGGAAAGGTGTCTCTGACATATTAACAGATTATGTAGAGAGCATGTGCTGCACAAGTAATATGCAGCATATTAGGATATGTTTCCTTTAACAGTCTGCCTGTTTCTAAAATATATGCAGCACTATCACTGACAAATAAAAGTATTTTTTCTCTGTACCTGTCGTCCAAATGAAGCATTTGGTGCATATTCTCGTAAATGATTCTAGCTACTGTTTCGGCATCAACTGTATTTATAACTTTTGTTGCTATTACATATGCGTTATATGGAACAGTTGGAATGTTGTACACCAGCTACAACATTTACCACACAGCGTCCTAATATATCGACAGTTGCGTCGGCACCTCCATAGGCACTGATTTGAAAACTTAAAAAAGGTATGTAACCCCTTACCACAATTATTAATCGTATCCTAAATACGTATTTCGACAACTAAGTTGTCATCATCAGTAGGTAAAACCACTAATCAAGGTGTCGCACATGGGGCACAGTAAAGACCCTTAATGACCCTTGACCCTTAATCCAACTCGCCATTGTTTCACGATGCGATTCTCGACCTTGTTTCATATCATATCTGAAAAAATAACTTAAACAATGTTCTAGATCTAAATAAATGAAAATTAAGACTTCATTTCAAGTAACAAAAACGCAAAACTTGTATGTCCACTTTTATTTGTTCCAAAGTTACAGATCTATTAATGTGATTGTCAGATCATGGAAAAAAATGTAATCCTAAAGTCAATAAAAATCGATTTTATTTAAAAAAGTTCAATTAATAATATTTTCGAAATGTCCACCTTCTTGTTGAATGTAAGCTTGTGCCCGTAAGCCAGCAGAAGAAGCACCTATCCGAATTTCATACTTGTTTTGTCGGATTTGCTCGGCAGCCAGGTGAATACGATCCAACAACTCTTCTCTTGTGTTCGAAACTTGCGCGTAGACTAAATTTTTCATGTATCCCCATAAATAAAGTCAAGGGGATTAAGATCAGGTGATCTGGATGGTCATGCAACAGGACCACCTCGACCAATCCATCTTGGATAATTGACGTTATCCCAATTTCGGACAGCAAATCGAGATGTGGTGGTGACCCTTCCATGTGAAACCACATGTCTCGTCGAACATTCAGTGGGACATCCTCTAAAAGACCTGGCAGTTCGTCAATAAAAAATTTAAGGTAATTGTCCGAATTTAACCTCCCAGGAAGAACGACAGGACCAATCAACAAGTCATTGATTAGGGCCGCCCAAACGTTAATAGAAAATTCATGTTGAAATTTAGATGGGCGTATAGCTTTGGGATTTTCTGATGACCACCTGTGCAGGTTTCTCAGATGTGTAACATCACTTCTCGTGAACGTAGATTCATCTGTCCAGAGGACTGTTCTGCATGAATTCAAATGAAGCCGTGACTGTCTTAATATCCAGGTAGAATATACTAGACGAGCATAGTGGTCTGCCTCAAGCAAACCGTGACCCCTGCGATAGTAATATGGATATAAGCCCTCACGTTTTAAAATTCGCCAAACTGCCGCTCGTGGCACTCCAAGTTGTCTAGCGAGTCGACGTACACAGAGAGTTGAATCCCTTGTAAGAATAGCTACTGCTTCTTCGTCTAAGTCCATTGGCAATTTTACTCTTCGTTCGAAAAGATAATCACGCAGTCCGCATTCCCGAACTTGTCTGTGTACTTCCAGAAACGTTCTGTAATGAGGAATGCGCCTATCGGGAAACCGATGTCGGTATACAATAACTGCTTGATGTGCACTGCTGTTACAGTAGCCATAAACAAAATGCATGTCCGCATACTCTTGAGAAGAAAATCGGTAAGGCATTTTGAAGAAAGAAAACGTGTCTACCAACTAATAAGCTGTTGTATGAACTGAAACGTAATGTAATCCTTTATTAAAAAATGTAACGTTAACAGTCATCTGAACATTTGATTATTGTATGATATTCATGGTTCAGCACTTACGAAATAAGTAAGAACCTTCTTTATCATAAATCAATTTCCAGTACTCTTTTTTGTAGATCTCCAAGAAATTAGTGTATGCACTACGACACGTGTTTATTTATTTTAGGATAACAGTTTATTATGCGACGTTAACAATCACAGGCCTGTTATTGAATAGTATAACTTTTTTTAAAGAAAATCAGTTTGTATTGACTTTAGGATTACATTTCTTTTCATGATCTGACAATCACATTCATAGATCTGTAACTTTGAAGCAAATAAGAATGGATATACAAGTTTTGCATTTTTGTTACTTGAAATGAAGTCTACTTTACACTCCTAAAATTTGAACATAACAATACGGGACAACTTGTATATTGTTCATTTTCCCCCTATATTTTGAACGACTACCCAGAATCTCAAGTTTTTGTCTTCAAAAACACTATAATTCAGTAATAAATTTTCGCGTGGATATCTGGTATATGAGAATTATTTAAAGAAAACCCGCATCAAAAGAGCTTTATTGTTTACTGAGATCCAGGATGATTACAAACTTTTCGTTATGCCAAGTATATAAGGGTATATAATCAAATTGACGTACAAAATATAAAAATCATTTTTATATTTTGTACGTCAATTTTATTATTTTTGAACTCTACATTTTTTACCCCAGAAGAAGCGACAAAGTCTGTTGCGAAATATAGGGTTATTTAAGAAAGGAGTTTTTATCTTAATTGACCGCCTACCCGAATTTAAATTAATTTTTTATTATATATCACGGTCGATAATTTCGTTTCAATTATATATATGTATATATATATATATATATATATATATATATATATATATATATATTATATATATATATATATATATGAATGTGTAGTTTCTCGGGTTCTTGGCCGCGTGTGAGTTTTGTCCTGAAAAGGACTATTTACTCGAGTAAATAGTCCTTTTCAGGACAAAACTCACACGCGGCCAAGAACCCGAGAAACTAGACCTTCATCATACGTCCGCGAGAACATCAAGAGTAAGCATATATATATATATATATATATATATATATATATATATATATATATATGTTTAGTTCGTAAAAACGCTACACGAACTTATGCATCCATGCAATAGTTCGTACCTTTAATAATATCAATAAAGAAAAGCAAAACTATTCTTTTATTTTTTAATATTATTCTGTACACTTCTGTACAATTTTTTTTTTGTTTCCTCTTTAAGTGGAATTCGTTTATTATTAGACTAGAAAAATATCAAATATCATCATCACCGTATATAATTATATGTTATAAGACATAATTCGCTCTATAATGGCGTTTCAATTAGTGTACTTGTCCGATGATGATGTAATTTTGTATACGTTTCAATATGATATACATGTTCAGCATAGGTAGTTAATTTCTACGGTTTTATTTTAATTTTATTCATGTTTGAATGCTGTCAGCACTCGGCTGCGTATATTGCTATTGACTACATTAAACCGCGATTTATTAGTTTCGTTGGAAAGGTCTGTCGTATTCTTTAAATAAAACAGATGTTAACTAAGAACAACGTGCTAAGAACATGCGTTGTCTTGTATATTACTTTGTACGACAATTCATCTTTCAGACAACAATTAACGTCCTTGTGAAGTTCTCACTTAAGATTACTTCAGTGTCATTTTGAAAGCAAATTGATATATAAGGTCTTCAATTCTATAACATGAGAATAAGAAAAGAGCAAATAATAAAGCCAGTCTTAAAATGAAGTAAATTTATTCTACTACCAATGTACATAATTATTTTTTCACATAATCACCATTTAATGCAACATAACAAGTGTTCATTTAAAAATTCAATCTAGTAGCATGTGATTTACTGAGAACATTTTGAAGTATGTCGTAAATTAAAATTTACTACTTAACCTACGAAGTCGTATATTTTGACAGTTTCATACTTACAAATAAATAACAAATAATAGGTATTTATTGAAAACTATAACAAATGTTGAAAATGTTGTCCTTCAAGATCAATGCACTTTAAAATCCTCCGTTCAAAATTTCTGATGATATTCTGCAACATTACTGGATTGTTATTAATTTCCATGCATTTCTGTTCGATTCTCTGTAGCATATCATTCAAATTCAATATAGGTGTTCGAAATATGTTATTTTTTAGATAAGGCCACAAAAAGAAGTCGCAAGGTGTTAAATCGCTTGAACGTGCAGGCCAGGCAATTTCAGTATTTCGACTAATTATACGTTCATCAAAAAATTCTCTTAAATAATCCAAAGATTCTGCAGTACAGTGACAAGGTGCTCAGTGTTATACGTGCATAACGTATTAATATACTTAAAACCTTTTTGTATATTTACTGCCATCTGGCTCGTGTTAATGGACTACACCGATATACGTATTTTTTCGTTTATGTACCAGCTTAGCTGGTCAAGCGAAAGGTCGCCTTTTTCGGCATAGTCTCTTTCGTCCGTCAGATGTCACTTATTAAATAGTGCCACCTTATAGGACGAAATTTGCTATATCTTGTAGGCGATTTCAGTGTAAATGTATATACAGATACAAATCTGTTTTTTAAAAAGATTTGTATTAATTTGTATTACATTACTTCACTAGCTTGACTGATGACGCCTATAGATGGCAGAAACACGTGTCTTAAGCAGAAGTAAATGCTGAAAATACAAGGTTTATTGTCCATGTGTACAGTTACAGATATGTACATTGCATGTCTGCTTCATTTGTAACAAATGCGTTATACGTGCATAACGTATTGATATACTTAAAACCTTTTTGTATATTAACAAACTACTTAAAATTGTATGTTTAAGTTATAATTTGGTTTAACCAACACACCATTTGTATACTCAAGGTTTGTTTTGAATTAAAACAATTATTTTATATATATTGGTTTCCTTTATTATAAAAAATAGTTTGATTTGTCTATTAGAATACAAGCAATAATCACAAAAAGTTTTTTTGTGTAGACCATAAACGTACAAAAAATACTGCAATATAGATATATTTAACCAATAACATAAAAATATTAACATCTTAAAAACCTTATTTTTTAAATTAAATTGAAACTTGACTGCTGTAGTAACATTGTAGTAACAGGTTTGTTCCGAGAAGAATCCCTATTATTTTTAGTGAATCGGAATTTAAATCTGTTTTACAGCCATCATCGTGTACTATAATACTGCCTACCAATTGGCTAAAAGAGATGCAAACTGTCAGAGATTCGTTCTTGGAACAGACCTACAATCCACTGGATGTTGAAGCAGCATTCGAATAGCCGACAGGGTCAGTTAATAAATCGTCTTCCATATCATCAGTTGAACCTGAGTCTCCCACATGGATGATAAACTCCTCAACATCATCTTCCAATCCATCGACAATCCACATTTCTTCTTCAATTTTTTTACATGCTGAATATAATTCTTCCAATTGTCAGCTGTCACATTACTATAGGCACTCGTAATTAATGGTGCCATATCTTTTACTTTGAACGTAGTGTTTTGCATCTTTATGTGATTTTTCACTTGGGCCCAAACCATCTCTATTGGATTCAGCTCACAATGGTAAGGTGGTAAACGTAGAACTTCTCGGCCAGCATCTTTCGCCAACATATCAAGCTTATATTTGTCATATTGATATTTTACTTGTGATACACTAAACAACAAATCTCTTTTTAACATATTATCTTCAAAGGATATATTTTTTTCAGTCAGCCAGTCAATTATATTTTCTTTTCTCCATGCATTTGTAGGTATCTTCTCAACCTTTCTGCTGTGGTACGATGCATTGTCTAGAACAATTACAGCATTTTCAGGAGTATTTGGCAATAAACGCTCAATGAACCACTTTTCAAACGTATCTGCATCCATCTCATTATGTGCATCAGCTGTATTTTTCTTGCATAGAAATGTTAATTCGGCACCAGGAAGTAAGCCATTTTCATTGCCAGCATGTACTAATGCAAAGCGAGGACCAAGACCACTCGGAGATTTTAATCCTGTACTCAATCCTCGAACAAATGCTTCTCGAGTACTTTTTATTGTAGTATCTTTCCAGACTTTACTTACTGTGTGTCCTACATTAACCCATGACTCATCTGTGTAAACTATACACCTACCTGGAACAAATATTATTTTAGGTATATGCTTTTATATAAAGAACAAAGAAACTTTACCTTCATTTCGAAATGTCTTGATATCTCGCAGATACTTGTGTTTTACAGTTTGAAATTCAAAACCAATATCTTTCAAAAGTCTATATAATGTTGATCGTGTAAAAGTAGGGAGATCATTGTCATTGTTGATGGTAGCAAGAACTGTATTCACAGTGGGTGGTATGTTTTGCATGAAAAATCTATGAACTTGTTGTCGTACAAGTGCGTGTATATTTTCATCATAACGGTGTAGACGAGCATTTACTTGTACCCCTTTTCTCTTCTGCTTGTTTTTTTTTGGACTCAACAACGGCCCTTTTTCTTGTTCCTTTCTCATGTTGTATATGCTGTGTACTGAACAATGTAGTGCTTCACTTGCTTCAGCAGCAGCAGCAGTAACAGTCATAGGTTTTTTAAGAAAATGATTAAAAACATTTAGTATCATCTGCTTTACTCTTCGACTAAAACATTCACCCCTTCGTGATTTTTTCTCTCCAGGCTCCATTACTGAAGTTTAGAATCTGTAACGATAATGTTTTTATTTACGAGCACATTTCCTTCACATGCCAACTTACCACAAACTTTTGTAAACAACAACGGGAGAATATAATAAAGAGAGAGAGAATATAATATATAATAATAAGAATATAAGGTATATAATATAATAACACTATAACAATATAACAATATAACAATATAACAAGAACGAAGAACAACAAATAATATTTAATAAAAATACGGAAAGGAACAATTTGACACTTGACAAGATAACAAAGTGAACAAACTACTGTACTGTAGCAGTCTGGTTATCTGTACGAATTGAAAATCCCCAATAAAAATTAATATAAATTTTCGACATAGCGAGCGGTGGAAAAGGATAGCGCGATGCAATTTTTTAAAGAAAATAAAAGAGGGGAATGCTCCATAAGAGCCCATACTTCATCGTGGGCGTGAAACGCTCTATAGTTATTATATTTCTATATTAAATTTATTAAAACGTTCAAAAACCAATGAGCTATTTTATTTTTAAGATTGAATTTCATTGTTAGTCGCTCTTTATTTCTCTCTTTATAGCAATATCAACTACAACTATAACTACAACTCAAATTGTTTTAAAACGTATAAAAAATACGTGCATTTTTTTAATTTGCAGAGAACTTTTACATATAAACATGCAGCATTCAATGTAGATCATTTGCACGTACATACTCTCGCAACCCTTGACGTTGACCGAGAATGGAACGTTGAAAAATGAAAAGACGTCAAACGAACATTAAGAGAGACATTTTAAAATTGTTGTCAGGTCATTATATTAACGCAGCTTTCGTTTTAATAAAGTACCCCTCGCAGTGTAGTTTTAAAAGCATTCCAGTGAGCATTTTAATTTCGTATGTTTCCTGTGCATTATGCTTTATTAAAATTTTCTTATATTTTACATGAAATAGTTAAAGTTATGTAAAATTTGTTTTTGAGAGCTTTTATGTGGATGTGCTTATAGAGAAACGCCAAGAAATTTAGCGAATATTTATCCACACAAGAGCTTTTAAAAACGAATTTGGTATATTCTTAACCAGCTCATATACAGGAGTATGGTTACCATTTTTAGAATATACGCATACCAAATATAAATTCCAAATTTAGAAAATCAGTTGTACTTTTATCAGGAACACTTCGGAAATTTGCCAAAGCTAATCACTTATTTTGAAAATCAAAATCTCAAATTAAATGATGAATTAATAATAATAATTAAAGACGGCAGACTATGTGCCCGGTGCATGGTGACAAGAATCATTTCACCATCTGTACTAAATATTATTTTTCATTCCTCTCGCTTTGTTTACATATCGGAGCAGAAAAACATATATTTAGTAGTTATAGTTAGGGAACGGACATTCTTACCACATGACTCGGCGTAATTCAATGAAGTATTTGTTAGACTTACCCGGCCATCTGGTCCGCAGCGTTAACAATGCACAAGCCCGCTATTGTATTCGGAGAATATATTCCATTAGACGCAATCGGCAATTGGAAATGTTTATAAACTTCTTGAAAATGTTTATAAACTTCGCTCAGAACATCCCGGCGTAATACAATGAAGATTTTGTGTTTGGCTTACTCGGACACCTGCTCTCGCCGCGATAACAATAACAATATAGTCATGTGGTAAGAATGTCCGTGCTCAAGTTATATTTATAGTTTATATTTAGTGTCCTAAATATTTCCATACATGGATTTATCAAAGAGATAACAGAGTTTGAACATATATTTTACAGTTCTAAATCAAAATAAAAAAAAAACATTATTTTGTATTTCTAACAATGAACGAAACATTTATTCTAAAGAAAAAGTGGTATTATTGGCAATAACAGATGCACCTTCAAAACATATTTATATTATAGTATCCAAAACAATATTTAGTACACATGGTGAAATGATTCTTGTCTGTCTGGCACCTAGTCTGCCGTCTTTAATAATAATTAGAGCTGAGGATGTTTGCGGTACGGCAGGACCGTATGTAGTGCATCCCCACATTTAACTATTTATCTAAATATTCTCTGAAATGATTTGCCGGATCTCATAAATTAATAGAGTGATATTTTAGTATGCACTGGATATTGTTATTATACAAAATCATAATAGCCATTTGTATTTATGGATCATAAATAATAATACGCATGTATTTGTATTTGGTTGTGAATTCAATTTAAACTTAAAACGAATCGTAATATTTTAACGACAAGCCGTCCTTACAATACATGCATTCGAGACAAAGTGTGCAACTCTACGAATAACTTCCATAATTGATCGAAAATGGACATTTTGGAGCTGAAGTAAAGCCCCTATTCTTAGAAAATTTTATTACTGTCGTTAAGAACTATTATTATAAACAACAAAGGCCTTTTATTAGTGTTGAAGTTTTAGTTTCATTGAATTTCCATGTTGTAAGTAGTCAATTGTAAAGTGTTCATTCACAATATTCTAAAACAAGGTGTAAATTTAACTAAAATCCAGAAAAACACATTCTGATAATATATTACTAGATTAGAAGCTGTGTTTATTACTATTTATTATATTATTTTTATAACCAAATGCAATAAAAGCTACGAAAACAAAAGAAACCTCGATTTATTAAAATCTTGTCACACAGCCTTTCAAAGCCTGGCAGCACATATTTTGCATATATTTTATATATACTACCTACTTGAACTAGGTGAATGAAGTTAGAAGTTATAAGTTGTTTTCGTAGCTTTTATTGCATTTGGTTATAAAAATAATATAATAAATAGTAATAAACACAGCTTCTAATCTAGTAATATATTATCAGAATGTGTTTTTCTGGATTTTAGTTAAATTTACACCTTGTTTTAGAATATTGTGAATGAACACTTTACAATTGACTACTTACAACATGGAAATTCAATGAAACTAAAACTTCAACACTAATAAAAGGCCTTTGTTGTTTATAATAATAGTTCTTAACGACAGTAATAAAATTTTCTAAGAATAGGGGCTTTACTTCAGCTCCAAAATGTCCATTTTCGATCAATTATGGAAGTTATTCGTAGAGTTGCACACTTTGTCTCGAATGCATGTATTGTAAGGACGGCTTGTAGTTAAAATATTACGATTCGTTTTAAGTTTAAATTGAATTCACAACCAAATACAAATACATGCGTATTATTATTTATGATCCATAAATACAAATGGCTATTATGATTTTGTATAATAACAATATCCAGTGCATACTAAAATATCACTCTATTAATTTATGAGATCCGGCAAATCATTTCAGAGAATATTTAGATAAATAGTTAAATGTGGGGATGCACTACATACGGTCCTGCCGTACCGCAAACATCCTCAGCTCTAATAATAATAATAATAATAACAACAATTCAAAATTAATACAAAATATGTTTATATAAAAATTGAAAGTTATGTTCTTTAAACAGCTTTAACAAAGAAAAGTAAGAGTAAAATAAAACAATGTTAACTGCAGAACGGGTCCAGAACCAAGGTGTTGCAATTCCGCTTCATGTGTACCAGAGCTGCCTTCTTTAAAACGTTAGATCTGGCCGTTGGCAATAGAAACGTGACACACGAACGCGTACTGTCAGCCGGCACAAGAAAATCAACCTGAGATAGCAGACCAGAGCATCCATGGAGTTGTTGACCAATTGCAAAAGAATGGGGGCACTTGCCTCTTCCATTCTACTAGTTAGAGAGCGAAAACCATGTCTATTGGCCAAAGCGTTCTAGTCCGTCCCACGCATTGGATAAATTCAATCGCAGTTGAAGGAGAGGTATTTAAAGAAACGCTTCTGAATTCTCTCCAAAGCAATCTGTTGGTAGACGTAGTATGGATACCACACAACTGCACCATACTCCAACACATTCCACGCATAAGCAAAGAACAGACACTTCAACGTCGACGGATTACTGAAGTCACGACAGGTACGTATCAGGAAGCCTAAAGACCTTGAAGCAGCGTTACAAACAGAAAAGATATGGGCGGTAAATTGAAGGGACACATCAAACAAAATCCCCAAGTCTTTAACGTCAGATATATGAGGTATCACTATTTGGTCTACACTGTATTGAAAGTTATATGAATTCGCAATCTTTAAATATGTCACAATGGCACATTTGTCAATATTTAAAGAGATGTTGTTTTTATTACACCAATTGTGCACAAACTTCAAGTTGTTATCAACATCGAAACAATCCTCAATGCTCGCAACCCTCATACAGAGTTTTAAGTCACCCGCGTAAGCCAAAACTCTGCAATCCAGTGAACAGAGTAAATCATTAAGAAATATATTAAAAAGTAAAGGCCCCAAAATTAGAGCCCTGCGGTACACCGGATGTTGGATGGAACCATCAAGAATGGAAACCAGTAAAACAGACATAACATGAGCGAGACGCTAAGTAAGAAGAAATGAGATTAAATAACAAAGGAGAAAAACGAAACACATCTAATTTAGATATTAGTATTGAGTGATCGATGGAATCGAAAGTTTTGGCGAAATCTATATATATATATATATATATATATATATATATATATATATATTACATGGACCTGAAGGCCATCGTCGATAGCTTTGCTAATAAATTGCGTTATTTCTACCAAATTAGTGGTGGTAGAACGCCCAGTAACAAAACCATGTTGGTAAGGAGACAGCAGATGACGTGCCTCAGACACTATTTGTTCAAATATTAAATCGAAAACCTTAGCAAAATTGCTTATGGTATCTGGTCTATAATTGGAAATATCACTACGAATACCACTTTTATGGACTGGCACAATCCTACCAATCTTCCAACATTCAGGAAAGCAACCAGTAGAAATAATTAAATTGAAAATTACTGCTAAGGGTTCACATAAAACAGGTCCACAATCTCTAATGGTAGACCGTCGTGACCAGACGTTTGATTAGATGTGAGCTTGCGGGTGCAGTTCAAGACTGTACAGGGAGCAACAGAGCATATTGTTATATTATTAGTGCAAATACACGTAGGAGATTAACCACATTACATGTGGCTATTAATAATTTGAAAAATGTTGTTTATGGGGACTTCGAGTGTGGCCTTCGACAAAAGTTAGATGCAGTTTTTAATAGAAATCCAGATTTAATAACATTACGGCAATTGTGTATGGGGACAATGCCTCAAAATCTAACTGGTAAATACGCTGAAATCAAATAATATTTCCAGTATGCATCTATAACCAGTTGGACGTTTAATATCTACAAGGATGTATTTCGTTCAAAAAGAACAACTTTTACAGAAGATAACCTTGAGAAAGTATTGCTAATCAATATTAATACTCCTTGACTCAACGTGAACTACAAAATGAACAAATTAAAATGGATTTCGTATTTTGTAGATCACCACCCATTTGTTTTCCAATTATATAAATAAAATTAAAAACTCTTTAAAAATACAAGTTTTCAATAGTACGCCTTTGGGCGATGAGTCATCGGCCCATCGTGTCCGGTCCTTATTTATTGTATATAAAATGTACCATACACCAGTATTTAGAATAAAGCCAAAATTGTATTTATTCTACTGCCCTTACTCCGATAATGTCACACATACTAAACTTTCTAATTACACGGGTCTACAGTGATTTTGATGTTTGAAAGCTGTTTGCTAATTTGTATATGTTTGGGGGCCATTATTCCAAAAAACGCCATATTTTTGCTCTATCACGTAAATTTTCTTTATAGCGCTCTATATCTTAAAAATGTTAATTTATTAATATACACACCTATGACAAGAATATGTTTGTTCCATGTTAGGCATGATTTTTAAATGAATTGATTTTTATGAAATTAAATGTGATTTGGCAACACTGGTTAATATTAGATTTCTCAGCAAAGCAACAGAGTCGGCGCAGAAGCGTCAATACAACGTTGAAACCTGCTTATGTGCAGTTTGGTTGTGTTAGTCGTCGTGCTACTGTGTCCGCGCGCTTGTTATCTTCGCTGTTGCGTTAAGTGTTCTAGAACGTATAAATATGGAAAGAAGACATTGTGTGAACAATCCGAATAACTTTTGTTATATCTGTGGTAGTTATGTCGTAGTAAAGCAGAGGCAAACTATAACTTCGTTTGTGAAAAATGTATACCACGCTTATTTTGGTGTAAAAATTGGCGACCAAGATAAGTTCTGGGCTCCTCATACTGTTTGTTCCGTTTGCGTTGAAGCATTAAGAAACTGGCAAAAAGGTAGAAAGAAATGTTTAAGCTTTGGTGTTCCTATGGTATGGCGAGAGCCTAGAAATCACAGTGATGACGAAAACTACGAAAATATTGTTCAAAATATGTTACAACACTTTCATCGTCTAGGTTGTAATATGAGTTTGAAAGTGCATTTCCTGTTTTCACACTTGAACTATTTTCCTGAAAATCTTGGAGCAGTTAGCGAAGAACAGGGAGAGAGGTTTCACCAAGACATTAAGGAAATGGAACGGCGATACCAAGGCAGATGGAGCATAACGATGATGGCGGACTACTGCTGGATGTTAAAACGGGATATGCCCTTAAAAACATACAACCGAATGTCCGGACAACGCAGCTTTCTGGCAAAAAGACAAAGATTTCACTTAAAAAAGACTGAGTAAAGTATTTTTTTCCACTTTTTTTAACTTGCATTCCACCTTTTTACTCAATAAACAAATAATTTTTTTTAGAAATATCGTTTTTTTTTCATTTAATATTTGCAAAAAAACCTTACGTGATACAAATAAATGCATAGAATTTTTGAAATCAGCCTACCAAAATTATATAAAATCAGTTTTTAAAATAAAAACATTTGTCAAAAAGTTTAATTTTGTAGACCTGTGTTATCTACCACACAACTTCCTAAATACGTTGCTAGGGTTAGTTGTATTCCCGCAGTAATTTACCCTCTTCGGCGTTTCCGCGATCGGACTAATAATAAAATTTCACTGTAAACTTGTATAAACTGCAAGTCCAACCCCTACATTTTCGAATGCGAAACCTGCATACGTACGTACATTTTGTGTATTATAGTTTGGATTTATAACATTCGTGCATGGCGCTCATGCTATTTATACTGTTTCTGTCGTACGGTCACATGAACCACCACGTCTTATTAGAATAGATTAGAGAAAGGTACGAAAAGCGCTTATACGGCGGTTGTGGAACGTGGGGGTTGTTCATTGTTAGAACAGGGTGACGAACGTAGTACGCCAAACAGTGTCGGCATTGTCGTGGGGTTGAAAAATACAAAGGTGTGGTCATTTAGTATCGAAACGCATCATCATTAACTTAAGACGTTAAAAATAAAAGCAATATGTTTATCTATTCAAGTATAACGCAAAATTCCCCGAACAATTTCCTTGAACTGTAGGATTTCTCTTGTGTGCGCGCGGTGGGTGTCTATCGTGTACGTCGCTGTTGATTTTCGAAGAAATCTTTTCATGGAGGAAGAAGAAGAAGAATTACGACGTCAACATTAAGAGTTATCGATCTTTTTAATGTAATAACATCGGTTGAAATATTCGCGGGGTGCATGCGATATAAATACGTACAGGTAATGTAAATATGTGCATATGTAGAAAGTAACAGCAACTTATAAGTTTCCAAACGCATTTTTAACATTTGCATATTATCGAATTTGAGTAATTAAGTACTGTGTTGGCTTATTCTAATTGATAAATTAATGCCGTGGTGAGAACATACACTTTTATATTAAAAACAAAAATTGGTGGAGGCGAGACATTTCTTCACGATATATTTCAAGCTTCATAAGTTGCAGTTGCTGCACATATTGCGGTGAATTTTTCTTGTAGAATAATGTAATATAAATGAAGTAAATGCAGTTACATGCAGTTACATGCAGTTACAAGCATACTTTTCTTTAGACTCTGTATAATGTTTGTGTATCTCAGGGCCAGCTCTTTTGGGTTTTACTTAACTAGGCCTAGCGTCCAATATAAACGTAAATAAATAATACAACAATATTAAAAATTATTTTATTGTTTACTTGTATTTTCACAAATTATTTATATTCAATTTAAAATATCTCATTTCCTACACTAAAACCTAATTACTATCAGAGTGTAAAATTTGTTTATTAAAAACACACATACCGGCTTCTTTTTTTATCATTACACATATATTTATCCCTTATGTTTAAAGCTAAAAAAAGAAAAGTCAATGCATAGATGACATAGTAGGCAACCAGTTATACACCAATGAAGCATTTACGTACAAAACAATAACTTAATACTTAAATTAGATTGCCATGGAGAGAAAATAAAATCTTTTTAATGTGAAATATTTCACTATTTTTATTAATTACATAAATCCTAAATTAAATACATTTTATTGTGAATGAATAATTATAGCAAAGGAGAAAATATTTGCAATGATAATGTGGTACCAGAAGAATAATACTTTAAGAACTGTCAGACATGTTAACGCACCTATGAGGAATTTCAGTAACAAGATAAAATAATACACCTATACGTTAAACAAATAATTTTTTGTAAATATTTCATTTACTATGAGTAGAGAACGGACACGAGAGGTTGATTACTCATCGCCCACGAACTTTTAATTTTATTTATATAATTATACTTATAATAATAAAAGTGTCCCGTATCGTTATGTTCAAATTTTTGGAGTGTAAAGTAGACTTCATTTCAAGTAACAAAAACGCAAACCTTGTATATCCATTTTTATTTGTTTCAAAGTTACATATCTATGAATGTGATTGTCAGATCATGAAAAAAAATGTAATCCTAAAGTCAATACAAACTGATTTTCAAAAAAGTTATATGATTCAATAACAGGCCAGTGATTGTTAACGTCGCACAATAAAATGTTATCCTAAAATACATAAACACGTGTCGTAGTGCATACAGTAATTTCTTGGAGATCTACAAAAAAGAGTACAGGAAATTGATTTATGATAAAGAAGGTTGTTACTTATTTCGTAAGTGCTGAACCATGAATATCATACAATAAACAAATGTTCAGATGACTGTTAACGTTGCATTTTTTTAATAAAGGATTACATTACGTTTCAGTTCATAAAGCAGCTTTATAGTGAGTGGATACGTTTTTTTATTTAAAATGCCTTACCGATTTTCTTCTCAAGAGTATGCGGACATGCATTTTGCGTATGGCTACTGTAACGGTAGTGCACGTCAAGCAATTATTGAAACCGACATCGGTTTCCCGATAGGCGCATTCCTCATTACAGAACGTATCTGGAAGTACACAGACAATTTCCGGAATGCGGACTGCGTGATTATCTTTTCGACCGAGGAGTAAATTTGCCAGCAGATTTAGAGTAAGAAGCAGTAGCTATTGTTACAACAAATCCAACTCTCAGTGTACGTCGAATCGGTAGACAACTAGGAGTGCCACGAACGATGGTTTGGCGAATTTTAAAACGTCAGGGTTTATATCCATATCACTATCGCAGGGGATACGGGTAGCTTGAGGCAGACCACTATGCTCGTCTAGTTTATTCTACCTGGATATTACGACGTCACGGCTTCACTTTAATTCCTGCAGAACAGTCCTCTGGACAGATGAATCTACGTTCACGAGAAGTGATGTTACACATCTGAGAAACCTGTACAGGTGGTCATCAGAAAATCCCAAAGCTATACGCCCATCTAAATTTCAACATGAATTTTCTATTAACGTTTGGGCGGCCCTAATCGATGACTTGTTGAATGGTTACGTCGTTCTTCCTGGGAGGTTAAATGCGAACAATTATCTTCAATTTCTTATTGACGAACTGCCAGGTCTTATAGAGGATGTCCCTCTGAATGTTCGACGAGACATGTGATTTCATATGGATGGGGTACCACCACATTTCAGAATTACTGTCCGAAATTGGGTCAATGATTGAAGATGGATTGGTCGAGGTGGTCCTGTTGCATGGCCACCCAGATCACCCGATCTTAATCCCCTTGACTTTTATTTATGGGGTACATGAAAACTTTAGTCTACTCGCAAGTTTCGAACACAAGAGAAGAGTTGTTGGATCGTATTCACCTTGCTACCGAGCAAATCCGACAAAACAATTATGAAATTCGGATAAGTACTTCTTCTGTTGGCTTACGGGCACAAGCCTGCATTCAACAAGGAGGTGGACATTTCGAAAATATTATTAATTGAACTTTTTTAAATAAAATCAGTTTTTATTGACTTTAGGATTACATTTTTTTTCATGATCTGACAATCACATTCATAGATCTGTAACTTTGAAACAAATAAAAATGGATATACAAGTTTTGTGATTCTGTTACTTAAAATGAAGTCTACTTTACACTCCTAAAATTTGAACATAATGATACGGGACAACTTGTATATACGGCTACAAAATACGAAATACATTTTTATTTGTTCATTTTGTAGCTCAAATTAAGTAAAGGAGTATTAATATTTACTAGCAATACTTTCTCAAGGTTCTCTTCTGTAAAATTTGTTCTCTTTGAATGAAATACATCCTTGTAAATAGAAAACGTCCTTTCTACATCGCAACTGGTTATAGGTGCATACTGGAAATATTCTTTTATTTCCGTATATTTTGCAGTTAGATGTTGTGGCATTCTCCCCATACACAATTGCCGCAATATTATTAAATCTGGATTTCTATTAAACTCTGCGTCTAACTTTTGCCGAAAGCTTCTAATGCGTTCTACTGGTTTCGTGTAGCACTTAGAAACATAATATTTGCGTAAGGTGGATTCATCAGGAACATTTCGACCAGTATATTTTTGGAGATATATTTTTAAACGGGGATCGTTAACTTTATTTAATGGAATATTAGCCGCCATAAAAGTTTTACAGAGTTCTTCGTTAAAATTATCAGATTCCAACGGTTTCAATTTCTGTGCATGTGTTTGCGATGCTAAGTGACGTTGTACGTACGATTTCATGGAATTTTTTTATCGATATTTTACAATAAATTTCGTATTAACTGACAATGGACATACAATCAGTATGACCGTCAATCCAACTCGCCATTGTTTTACGATGCCGTTCTCGACGTTCTTCCATATCCTATCTGAAAAAGTAAATTAAACAATGCTCTAGATCTAAATAAATGACAACTAAGAATGCATGCGTAAGTTATTGAAACTTAACGAAATTCACTATGTAATTAACTGTTAAAACAATGACAAAAAGAAACTAACTCACCGTACTTTATTTATCTTACGAAATAAGAACTAATAAATAAAATAATTTTTAAAAACTCCTCACGCTATCTACGCCTATGAAAAAAGGAATTTTACTGTAAATATCCAACAATAAACGTCGCAATTCTCGATGAAAACAGCCTTGCGCGATAGCCAAATCAATAGTGCATTCAATAACTGCGTGATATACTTACAGATGTTGTAGACTATTTATATCGTCCGTCGTAATGACGACGTCATTTCAACCCGATGTGTCCGGTCTCTAATTATGAGTATATCTTATTCAACGTTGGCTGAAGCATTTAACTAAAATTATTGGCCTGAAAATATTAATTTGATATCTTGTACACTAAAACGTCATAAAAACGAATATATTTACAGTTTTTATAAAAAAAAAAAATTAAAAATATTATTTTTGTTGCAGAGGAAAAGAAATTAGCTGGAGCTGACTTGTTAAAAGCACTAGTAAGTATGAAAAAATATTTTCCTTTCTTATCAATAACATCACTATTTTAATAGAAAATATTAACATTAACAGAGAAATTACGAAGGGTACTTCAGTACTATAATTCTCAAAATTTAACGCATATGGATTTTCTCTCATTTTAGAAGCAATAGGACCTATTATAGTATGTAATATAAGATCAACCACTTTATTTATCAAAGTACACTACGTGCATTTCTATAACAGAATGATAAATGACATGTGTAGTTTAACTTCCCTTAAATGTCCCTCACAATATCTGCTAATGCATCTATTATAGTATCTGGAATGGCGAAATAACTTTTCTAGAAACGAATGCTATTATGTTACTCCTTAGAAAGGAACGGAAGTGCAACAATAACAAAACCTTTAACGGATATATCAGGAATAAGTTTCCGTTAGTCGAATTTTTTTTTTATTTCAAATACATAATCGACTTGTAATGCAAATTTATATATGATTTATGTTTTTGTCAAAATTTTTATACGTTTAATGAGGCAGCAGGATTTTCTGTACGTTTTTAAATTTATATAAACACTTATGATTAGAGTGGACCAATTCGGAGCGAAAGCAGAGGCGTGACTAACGAATTGGTTCCCGCATGCGAAACATTATTAATATCTAGAGATATACTATCACGAACGGTGCTGTTATTATGTTAGATACAAAAAAAATGTAAGACGGTTTGTCTAGATTTTGAAACGTTCTCGATGATACGTATAAAAAATAAAATCTAAAATGTATGTAATTAGATGATTAAAAAAAAACTTACCGTCTTATGCGTTTTCCGTGACTTGAAAATCTGGAGAAGCGCGATGGAATATTGTTAACATAAGGTGCGTCTCCAAAGTTATTTCTCATCATTGTACACAAATCAAATAAGAACACTTCGTATTTTGTATCGGCACCAGTGTCTCTATCTTTATGTCTTGCACTATGCATGTGGCGTTGCAAATTTGATTTTGTTAAATGGTTTATATATATATATATATATATATATATATATATATATATATATATATATATTGCATACTAAACATTTTACATTTACCCCATTGTAAGATAAACTAAGATGGTTCTCAATAAACCTATTGACTAACTTTGATGTTAGCGGTTTTTTTACTGTACGCTCCTTCAACATTATTAAATACACAGAATACACTTTCCTGCTGCTATTATACGTGTACACACGATGACCGTGAACAACATACTAAGGAATCGTATGTGCGATGGGGCACGCGAGAACTAATTCGTTAGTCACGCCTCTGCTTTCGCTCCGAATTGGTCCACTCTACTTATGATAATTGTAAATATTACTTTCTACATTTAACAACGCTAATTACTCGAATTTTTTAATTGAAAAAGTTCGCCCTTAAGCAGGATTCGAACCCAAGTCCATGGTTTACCGGGCCATTGCTCTGCCACTCAGCGGACTGAGGACTATAGTTTTTAGTACATCGGGAAGTCTTAAGTTACATTAAGGAAACAGATGTTAATATTTTTGCCTATAGTCGGAACTTGTTGCAAATTAATTGCATTTTCACGAAGTAATATGAATGTAAATATTGCTTAGTTAGGGTCGTAATATGTAGGAGGCAATATTTACATTGTTGTCATTTGAAAGTCTTCAACAATGCTACTGTGCGAGTAGTAGGGATAGAAACAAGTTTTAAGCTGCAAACGGTAATTTCGAATATCTTGTCTGAGCATGTAAAGTTTTATTTCTCTGTGTACCGTCGTTGAGTAAGTGTCATTTATCCGAATAGGTGGAGACTGTGACATGAAATCTGAAACAGACAAAAACACGATTGTCCTACTGAAGATGGCAAGTTAATTGCGGAAATACATATTTAGAGTTTTTTGACTTATAGTGTGGTTAGGGCTTTTTCTTGTTTTTGTCTATTTCAGCGTTATTTTTCATGAGTTCGATTTATGAAATGCGTACAAAGCAATGTTAGAATTTTTAACGCTGGAAGGTTACACGCCAGTCGAAATTTTCAGGCGCTAGAAAGTTGATTATGGCAACGATTGCATGGATGTGAAGAATGTTTCCCAGAAGGGTTGACGTGCCAAACTCTATCCTAGAAGCTAAATGGAGTTGTTTGACGAAAAACGATCAGGTCGACCAGTGTCAGTGACGCATGAGAAAAATCAAAGACTGCAAGATCAACATTTGTCATCAGACACTGAAGTTAGAGTTGTTGTTCACTATTAAATCAATAGTAAACAAAAACAAATTTTTGCATTTGGCAAATTTGTGCAAATCAATTGCATTTTCGCGAAGTGATGTGAATGAAATAAATGCTTTCTACAAATACGACGCTAATTAATCGAATTTTTTACTGAAAACAAATTGTCTTTATGCAGGATTCGAACTTGCGTCCTCTGGTTTGCCGGGCCACGCTCTTAACCTTTGAACTATTAAGGGACTAAAGTTCGAATCACAGGAAAGCTTTAAATTGCATTAAGAACAGATATTATATTGTGCTCGCAGTTGGCAAATTTGTGCAAATCAGCTGCATTTTCGCGAAGTGATGTGAATGAAATAAATGCTTTCTACAAATACGACGCTAAGTAATCGAATTTTTTACTGTAAAAAAATTCGTCCATATGCAGGATTCGAACCTGCACCCTCTTGTTTGCCGGGCCACGCTCTTAACCCTTGAGCTATTAAGGGACTGAAGTTAGAATCACGGGATAGTCTTAAATTGCAATAAGGACAGATATTATATTGTGCCCGCATTTGGCAAATTTGTGTAAATCAATTGCATTATTACATCGCATATGTTCGGCGAAAGCACCAGTAATGATTGGTTGGGTTAATTCGGCTGTTGCGGGAGGGCCACTGCATTTGAGCAATCTAAATTCGTTGTCTGACCTATGCTGCATCCGGTATGTGTAGATTCATTAGGTGACAATAGCCTTATAGTAATTGTCTACTGGAAGACTTTCTTTCTTCTATATATATATATATATATATATATATATATATGTGTATATATATACAGGGTGAGTCGTGAGGAATCGACCAAACTCAAGGAGTTTATTCTACTGGTGAAAGTAATGTAAAAAAACTCAAATGTTGTTATCGGATTTTTATTTGTTTTCGAGTTATAGCGTAATTAAAGATGTAGATTTAGGATACCATGTTTATGTATGTATTCGTAAAAACAGTGAAACCCCGGTAGCAATTCATTATAGGGAAGTCTTCCTAGCTGAAGCGCTATCTGTTCGTGGTTTTCCGAACTAGCGGTAGTGACATTGAAAGCAGTCGAGAAATAGTGTAGAGTGGCTTGTATGCCTAATGCGTCTAATGTCACCACCTCTAGTTCATCGTTGATATAGTGAGGGCGCTGCCATCATAAAAAATGTTCCCTATACCTTGGAGTAAATTATAACATTGTGTTCGGGTATTGTGACATTGACTTGACGTTTGTATGACTATAGTGTAACAAACTAAAATGCCACACACTTATTCTAATTTAGAATATGCTAATATGGTGTTTGTTTATGGATTTTGTGATGGGAATGCTACAGCTGCTGCTAATGAATATCGTCAACGGTTTCCACATCACAGACATCCTAATAAAACTGTATTTATTAGTGCATTCAACACATTGTGCGCGACCGGAAAGCTTCCCAGTGTAAACATAATATCTGAACGAGGCAGTCGACAACAATTACAAGAAGTAGAAGATATTCTGGATGTAGTAGAAGAAGACGCAACTACCAGCTCACGGAGAATTAGTATTCAATTGGGCATTCCACAAACAAGGGTGATAAAAACATTCCACGAGCATGGCTTACGTCTGTACCATGTACAAAGAGTACAGCACCTACAACGAGATGATAATCGTAGACGTATGGAATTTTGTCGATGGATAAATGATAATCCTCGTTTTGTATCGCGTATACTGTTTACGGATGAAGCGACATTCACCCATGACGGTATTAATAATTGTCATAACCAGCATGTATGGTCAGACGAAAATCCACACGCAACAGTCGAAAGTAACTTTCAACATAAATTTTCGGTAAACGTGTGGTGTGGTATGATCGATGGTTTTTTAATTGGTTCTTACATTTTTGAGAATCGCCTCACGGGAGACACCTATTTACATTTTTTAGAAAATGAACTGCACGGACTGCTAGAGGATGTTCCCATAAACATCAGAATCCAAATCTTCTACCAGCACGATGGAGCGCCTGCACATTACGCTCGTGCAGTCAGGCAACATTTGGCTGAAAGGTTTCCAGGGAGTTGGATTGGACGTGGTAGTCACATTGGTTGGCCTCCTAGGTCTCCAGACCTGACGCCACTCGATTATTGTTTATGGGGCTGGTTAAAAAATGAAGTGTATCAAGTAAAAGTGGACTAATTCAACGGATTATGAATGCTGCTGACAATATCAAACATAAACCTGACGCAATCAGGAACGCAACCAGCGCCCTTGGTAGACGATGTAAAAAATGTTTTGAAATGAATGGCGGTATTTTTGAAAATATATTATAAAGAACTATAATACCAATAAAATACAAAAACTTCAATGTATGAAATTTTGTTTATTTTTAATTACGCTATAACTCGAAAACAAATAAAAATCGGATAGCAACATTTGAGTTTTTTTACCTTACTTTCACCTGTAGAATACACTCCTACAGTTTGGTCGATTCTTCACGACTCACCCTGTATATATATATATATATATATATATATATATATATATATATATGAATAAAGTAAAAGAAAAGAAAAATCCCACACAAATATTTTATGAACTTATTTCATATACAAGAAATGTAATGCTAATTTACCAGCAAGCTTCTTCGTCGCAAATTTATTTACGATCAAGAAAGCACCAGTCACTATTTCATATTCCTCCACACCCTCCTAACAAACATACATAAACCGAACGCAAACAACTTCTTAACTCCTAAGTTATGGAGCGAAAGCCCTCCCCCGAACGCCATAACGCACGTTATAAGTGAAACTGACTCCAACACACGATCGCATCAGTATCATCTCTTTCGTTCAAAGATAGTACCTTACACGCACACATACATATACGAAGGACGGTATATACTGAAAGTTTAAGTCGTTCAGTGTCATTACGTGTATAGCTTTACCAGCTTTCCGGCGCGTGACTTTTTGGATAAGCGCAATTCAGGTTTACGTGTCACATTGGCTTTATAAGGGAGCTTCTGTAGTGACAAGGACGGATTCGAATCTGCGAGGACTCTCATTGGACAGGAGATTCATAGCTGACTCTGACCCACAACTGCAACACACGTATCTTATATGCTGTCTTACACGAGAATTTATTACGGGTTGAAAAAGATGGAACGGTGTTAAGGAAAGATTAACTAAGGGGAAGTGAAGGCTTCGAATTTTATTTAGTTTTTTGCAATGTCAGTTGCAGGTTGGGTTAGTTATTTATTTTTATTTTATTGTAACTTATGTTCTATTCCAAACTAATATCTATAACTACACTGACATTTGAAGTTTCTCGGATTAGAAATAAGTAGAATAAATTACAATTTTTCCGGAGGGTACTTACCTTAATACCGCCAAGTAAAAACGTGTTACGACGGGAAGACTGAAAAATTTAAGAATGGCTGTTACTAAAAAAAAAGAAATTTGCTTTTATTTGACAGCTAATTTTTAATATTTTTCGAGTTGATTGCCGTCTAGTTTGATTGCTCTAATAGTTTGTTAATTATCATAATTTAAAGATTTTATGTTCACCCAAAAATTAATTTGAATAGAGAACATTTTCGGGAAATGATTTTTTACGAATTTAAATCATCATTAACGCCTGAATAATGTAAAGGTCGCATTTGACGAAGAAGTCCCATCTAAGCCAGCAATTTATAAATGGTTACAAAATTCAAAAGAGATCAGTTTTTTCTGAATGATGAATTTCTCGAAAGACGCCCAACAACTACTGTTACTGATAAGTAAAGGCCGGATTATATTAAAAAAAAAAAATACTGAAAATATGCGCATAAATATGCATATGTTTTAGCGTAAATATGCACTTCTTTATGAAAAATATGGAAAATGGAATACTGTAGAAAAAAATATTCTATTATGTTTACTACAAGTTTATTTAGAACATTTTACAACATAATTAATTATGAAAACAATTTACAATCATATATCTCTAAAAGTTTTCAACAGAAAAATTATGAAGCTTGCCTGAAAACATGTATTTATATATTGAAAAAGTTCATTCTACGTCGACGCTTGTTATAGGAGCATATTTCAAATTAGAAGTATCATCTATTGTCAACTCAATATTTTCTACTGATTCACCACACAAGATTTTAGCAATATCCTTTAGCTTTTTAAAACCCCCATTTTCTATTACACTTAAAAATTTTTCTTTCACAGACTGTCCCACTCCTCCCTTAACATGAAAACATGGCTTTTCGAATTTGTTTATTATTTCAACGCTCTCGATTAGCGACATAAATTGTTTTTCCAACTGCAATATAGAAGTGGAAATAAAACTGTAATTGGCTTTAATAAACGCTAACTGTTGAGGTATTTCTTTACTAGAATACACCTTTTGGGCGTCTATCAAAGATTGTGCATCCCTATCAAGATCCATAATAATTGTCTTTATTCCTTCAGAATGATTTGCAGCCTGAAATAGCAGCCTCCAACCACGTTTCCCATCGTGTGATTACTGGTTAAGGCGGAAGCGGAACACCGGATAGACGCTGTTTGTAAAAATGAATTCGTAATGGGTCTTTTAAAAATACTTTCTTAACACTACTAATTAAAATATTTACTAAGGGAAAATGGTTTCTGACTTCTTCTGCAACACGATTTAGTCCATGCCCCAAGCAAGTTGTGTGAATTAAATTTGTGGAAAATATTTTCAAGTTGAAAGCTGCCTTCATGGTGCAGCATCCGTCAAAAACAATAGAATTTTGTCTGTTAGAATCGATTCCGGTAAGAAGAAAGTTGGCAGTTCTTCTTGTATAAACCTTGTTATTGTCAAATTATTTGCCTCTTCCAACTGTTTGGATAAAATTAAATAAGATTTTGATGGAACCGATACGTTACGGATATCAATCATTAAATGAACTATGATCGGCCCACACTATCAGTAGTTTAATCTACGCACATATAAAGATAAATGTATGCAACAACTTTCTTAATGCTATTCAATGTTTCTGCACAGATACAGCGAATATAATTTTTTCTTAACGTTTTCTCGTCGAGAATGTTATCTTTCCTGATGTACTTTTGCAAAAATAATTTGATATTGAAATTGTTTAATTTATGTAGTGGAATGTCTGCCGACACAAACATTTGACACAAATCTTCATTAAATTGTTCTTGTTCCGATTTTTTGGAAGTTGATGGCAAACATTGCGGTAATGTTTGCTGATTCTTCTTCGCCAATTTCATCTTTGTTAGTTTTGCAGCATGAGATGGAGTTTTCATATGTTGGTCGACTTGGAACTTTCTCTCACTTATAATCTGCAAAAAAATATCACATCATCGGTTGTTTTCTTATAAAATAAATGTTAGTAAAAGATAAAGGAATAATTAAAAACTTAATTAATTAACTAATAAGAGGAAATAAACTTAAAATTTTACTCACAATCTTGCAACATGCTACGCAAAACACTTTTTCTCCGTCCATACGCAATTCTGAAAAAGGTGCAATCCATCCAGGCACAGTCGCTATATTTGGCATTTTTGCTATTATATATCACAACTCACAAGTTTACACTTCGAAAAGCCAACGTAAAATTACGTTTAAATTAAAATTAATTTCGAATATGGGAATAAATTTCTCCGAATAGCAAAGAAACACATATGCTCCTAATTTTCTGGTAAAATGTATTTTTGTATTTATTTCGAAGTTTTAAGGTATTAGCTTTTCCTGGAATTTTGTCTCGGTCTGGATGTATGAGAACATTAATAAATTCTTGGAGATGCTTATCGGAAAAGTAACGGGAAGAGGCTTAATGAAATGCTATTTTAAATTTAAATCTAATTCGCTAATTTCATCTTTGTTAGTTTTGCAGCATGAGATGGAATTTTCATATGCTGATCGACTTGGAACTTTATATCATTTGTAATCTGCAAAAAAAATATCACATCCTTATTATACGTTGTCCTAGTCACGTGTCTTAGGTACGTATTTAACGTCTTTTAATACAACGTGTAAAATACTTGACACCTTGTATTATACGTTAATATTCTACTTTTCGTATTATACGTACATATTTAACGTCTTTTAATACATCATGTAATATACTTGCCAACCCTGCTTACGCGTCATCATATGGAACATTATAAAAACCTAGTTAAGAACTGGTTTCATCGATTGCAAACATTTATAGATTTAAAGAGGAATATTTAGAGAAACAATTAAATTATTTAATTTTGTTAAAAACCTAATCCTTATTTGAGTTTTCAAAAATTTTCGCCTCGTATTAAAACATTCTAGATAATGTATGTAATTAAGGTAATGGATATCAGGCCCAGATTTAGTAAAAAATGGAAATGTTGAATAATAATAATATTATTATTATTAATACAAACAAAACACTACACATTGAAAATAATACAAATCTGTATAAAAGCAAATTAGTATCTGTATACAGTGTGGTCATAAAGTTTGTAACCAAGCTTACAACCGCATTATTTTACATTTTTAGGAAAAACGCTCGGATACGTAAATTTTCTTTTTTAAAACGCCATCTTTTGACATACAATTTTTTTCTATGACGTCATTGGTTTTCGAGTGATAACGTTATCAACACTTTCTTTAAATGGCAACCATATTATTTTTTTCTCGTTTTTGGTAGATCTTTATATCCACTAAATAGTGATATAAAACAATTGGTATGTTGCATCACAATTTTTTTGAAAAAATGATGTAAATTTAGAAAAAAATACGAAAATTTTATTTTTGTACAAAATTAAAATTCAATTAAAAAAATACATCTGAACTTAAATTTATTGTAACAGGTAACGTAAATTTTCAAAATGGACCCCACCAACCAACTGACACTGTCCCAGCCGAGTGTAAACACTTCGTATACTCACCTCAATTATGTCTGGGGATATTTGTGTAAGTTCTACGCGAATTCGTTCTTTTAAATCTTCTAAATTGTTCGGTTTGTTAAAATACACTTTCGATTTCAAATAACCCCACAAAGAAAAGTCTAACAGAGTCAGGTCAGGAGAACGAGGTTGCCATTCTATGGCGCCTCTCCGTCCAATCCATTTATTGGGAAATATTTCGTCAAGATAGTGGCGAACCTCTCTACACCATAATGGGGAGGCGCCCCATCTTGTTGAAACCAAATATTTGGATGGGGTACATCACCATCCTCGTGATTTGGGAAAATAACAGCGAGCGCTGGAACCAGTTCAAATCTTAAAAATTCTAAATATTGCACAGCAGTCAAATTTCCTTCAAAAAAATATTGTCCTAAAATGCGTCGTCCAATCATTCCAACCCATACGTTAACTTTTCCTCTGCGCTGAATATGACACGCTTGAGTCCAATGCGGATTGTTCTGCGACCAATATCTGCAATTATGGCGGTGAACAGATCCATTTAGGCAGAACGTAGCTTCATCTGAGAAGACGATGTTTTCCAAGAAATTTGGATTTTGGTCACAACGTAACATTACGTCTTCACAGAACTGCAGTCGACGATCTTCGTCATCCTCATGTAATTCCTGTACAAGTTGAACTTTGTAAGGACGATAGTGTTCTTTTTTAAAGAAGTTGACGACAAATGAGTGAGCCACCTGATTGGCTAACGCAAGTTGTGTGGTGGAAACATGATGCCTTTCTTCTGCTTCTAGAAGCACATTTAATTTCACATCTTCTCCTACTTGAGGTCTACCTTGCCGTGATCGATCTTTTACGGATCCAGTTTCGGTAAACTTTCCAACTAGTTTTGTCACCGTAAACCTGGTAATTGGAGGTCTATCAGGGTGTTCATGGTTAAACAATTCACATGCTTCTGCATGCGTTCTTTGTCTGTCCCCATACCCAACCATAATTAAAATTTCGATTCTTTCTCGCTCAGATAAATGTGCCATTTTTTATATTAGCGAAAATGAACAATTTTTACGCAATATCTCAAAAATTTAACGTCAAAAATAGAAGTAAATAATTCAACAATGTTGTCGCCATAGAAACAATTTCAAACTAAAATTTTTGTACATAAATTGTATAAAAAGAAGCAAGGTTTATGCATAGTAACATGAGTATATGTGCTTTTGACGATCCGGTTTGTTCAAGAAGAATATTTAAGTCCTCACACAAGACAGAAGTGTGAAAAAAACTTACTTACATATTTCAGTGAATTTTGTAAGCTTAATTAGTTTTTGAAATCTTCAATTTTTGGGCGATAATTTTAATTAAGAAATGGTCTGCCACATCATGTCAATTTTTTAAATAAATTAAACTTCTTTGGCCCTTTTTTGTGAAACTATTTAATGTTAAATAAGATTTTTTAATAAGTAATTGGCCGATTGGGAAGACGAATTTCTTTTGACCTGGAGCGAATAACGCAGATTACTATTGATCGCAAAGCATTTACACTCGGCTGGGACAGTGTCAGTTGGTTGGTGGGGTCCATTTTAAAATTTACGTTAACTGTTACAATAAATTTAAGTTCAGATGTATTTTTTTAAATTTAATTTTAATTTTGTACAAAAATAAAATTTTCGTATTTTTTTCTAAATTTATATCATTTTTTCAAAAAAATTGTGATGCAACATACCAATTGTTTTATATCACTATTTGGTGGATATAAAGATCTACCAAAAGCGAGAAAAAAATAATATGGTTGCCATTTAAAGAAAGTGTTGATAACATCACTCGAAAACCAATGACGTCATAGAAAAAAATTGTATGTCAAAAGATGGCGTTTTAAAAAAGAAAATTTACCTGTCCGAGCGTTTTTCCTAAAAATGTAAAATAATGCGGTTATAAGCTTGGTTCGAAACTTTATGACCACACTGTATACATGGACACACAGTACGTATTTACCAGCGTTTGCTTCAACCACCAGATGCGTGCGTTTCTTACTAATGACTTCAATGGAGGATTTACGAAGACAAACGACTGTAGTACACTTCGCGGTCATGTCGCAAACTTTGTTCTATCAGATGACACCAGATAACCTCATGAGATCTGACGGTAAATTGGTTAATCTCTGCCTGATTTATAACAGTCGATCTCCCCGACATGAATCCGTGCTGTTGCGTTGAGATGTAGCGTTGCATAAAGTTATACAGTCTATCGTATAGCAAATGTTCGCAGATCTTCGAACAACTAGACGAAATGGGAATTGGTATATAGTTTGTGATGTCATGCTTTCTGCCCTTTTTAGAAATCGGGTTGACTTTAGTTATTTTCTACACTTCCGGAAAAGTTGATGTGTTCTTATAAGAGAGTCTGTCTTAAGTTCTTTTAACGGCTGAACGGCACCAGTGGTAAGAGGTAGAAGGTTGGACAACGGGAGCGAGAGCTCTTTGGTCAAGTTTCAAATTCCGGGACGGGTGCATGAAAGTTTTGTTTGAATAATAAGAAAGTGAAAGTAATATTGGCAAACTTTCAACTTAAAATATATACACACATCGCAAAAAAACAACAACATTTGAATGTCAGATCTGTGGACTTAGATGATTCACTTTACATAAGTCTGTAGGTTACTGGCCTTGTCTCTTCATTTATATGGATATCTAGGAGTGATAAGTTCAATATTACTTCCTATTGGCTCTTATAAAAAAAAAATATTGCGGTGGCTCTATAATCGATTGAGACTACCATTGCTCTCTTTTTTACTTTCTAATAAACCAGACAGTAAGCATAAGGATTGTAAAGCGTTTCTATTAATTTGCAAATTTAATATTGGCAAGCTTTCGACATGTGGTCCCTGTTATAAATCAAGAAATGATATAAGGAAACAATATTTACTTTTGACACTCCACAATTTTAAGATTTCAGTTAATTCCTGTAATTTTACGCACCCTCGCCTGGTAATAACACCACACCTCGAATCCGCGAGGAGGAATCAGGAGGGTAAATTACATTAAGGATCGCAGTACTTTGCATAACGGCGCGAGGTCAGAGGGCGAAATTATAGTTTCACTGCAGTTGTGAACTCGTAAATGATGGCTGCAGTAATCGTAGTACCAGTTCGCACGCTATCGAATTGATCGAAGGAGTCCTTCTGCTATAGACTACAGGACTAGATCGATACGATGACGCTAGGCAAAGCAAAGCCACGTAATTGTAATTATTTTTGGAACTGTGCAGATATTATCTTGAGTTCGGGTATTCTTTTTTTTTCGTGTTTAGGTACAGAGTGATTTATTCGATAGATAAAATGAGATGGGTATAATGAACTTAAAATTCTTCCTTTTTTGCTTAGATTGATCGCCCTTGTGTTTTTTTTAAATAAGAAGACTTAATAACTAACAAAAAGGGAGTATTTTGAATATAATAAAAGCAAGTAAAACAAAACCTGAATTCGAATTTGGAAATTAAATACAGGTTGTTCCAAACGTTAAAAACCATATCTGTAAACGACAATTTTTTTGTGGTAATGGAGGGTAACAAATAGAGGAACTTCTTTTTAGTATCTTTTCGTTCTGAAAACGCCTTTATATTTGAAAGTTAAATTAATTTAAAATACTTCATTCCGACTGACATGTTAGGCAACTTTTTATGCATCTATAGATTAGGTTCGTTCTAGCACAGAATCCCTGATAGTTTGATGTACTTTTGTAGTGCGCATGTGCAAGCAAATTATTAATTTGAAATTAGTTTGCAATTGCGACGCTAGAACAAGCGAAACATTCTGCGCGACATCTGACCCAAATGTGTGATACTAAATAGCAAAAGTATATAGTTCCCATTCCCGATTATTAGGTATTCTGACACCATAACCAATTATATATGTCATAAATATTATCATATGTTTTTTCTTAATTCTTAATCAATTTAAACCACTATTCCCGTTAAAAAGAAAGTGATATCGTTTACGTTAATACACTCGAATTGACCTGAAATACACCTCACCTGTTACAGCGTTATGCGCATGTCCCAAATTTCAAATTTTATTAAAATCCAGGAATTGTTTGGACGATCCACAATCAATCCGTAACTACAATTTTCTCCTGCTAGAACAGCTTGCTATTGGCAAGAAATTAGTAATTTCACTTGCCAGAACACAATATTAGTATTACGCATGCGCTATACAATACCTAATAGTTTCTTACTGCTGCTAGAACAAACCTAAAATGTTTTCTGTTAGCAACCACATATTCCTATAAGCATAACTTATTAGTAGATACTAAACATAATAAGAGGCACGAAATTATTTTATTATTCAAAGGTATTTTTAATAATATAAAATATTACTAAAAATCTGGTGTGAAGAACACTGCGCTCGGTCTGGATAATTACGGTGATAGGGCGAGGTGGTTCTTTTCTGTGAATGTGTCTGGAAATATCCTTTCTCCAGCAGGGGCGTACCGATGAGCTTGTAGAAAAGCGAAATACGTATCTACGTCTCTGGGGATAGGATATATTCGGACACGTTCACAGAAAATATTAATAGTGAACCTGCATTTGTGTTCTTCACACCAGATTTTTAGTAATATTTTATATTATTAAAAATACCTTTGTATTATACAAAACTGGTGGGGTTTACCTACTCATGTATGTTTCAATTATTCTGATATTTTATTATTACTGTCATACTGTCATAGTATGAAACTCTATGTTATTGCATAGGTTTTTAATATTTTGTTCCTTGTATATTTTCATTTGTACTCTTCTTAGTGTAGTATTATATATCAATGTTTATTTTATATATTAGTATTTTAAAGTCTATATTAAAATTTTATATTGAATAATTGCATTAACAAAATTAGAAAATTTTATTTTAACGGAATGAAAATAAATAACGAAATAGGGATACAAAAGGAATGTTAAACGAATTAGAGAATGATCAAAATTTTAGCTATTCATTCCAATACAAGCATTGCACAGCTGAATCATTGACCGTCGGACAAGCTCAAATATTCTAGGTGTTTATCTGATTGTTTCCGCCGCTAAAAGTATTCGTTCCCTTAGTTTATCTTGATTTTAGACAGGCGTTTCATAGGCAAGCTTATTAAGATGGTGCTACCTTCGGAGCGCGCAGACGTAGCTATGACGTCTGAAGATAGTCGAAATCAAAACAAAACCAGTAGTCGTATCGCACAATAGTCTGGGAGTTTCTATTTATCGTGTCTGCCCTTAGTCAGTGTAGATGGGCATGGGAGACTAAAATACAAGATGGTAGGTAGCGCCACTCAGTTTAATTATGGAAGCTCAGTCTGAAAACAGAGAAAAGGGATTACGCTATTTTAGGCGCAATCGTATACACACTACAAAAATACATACGTTAAATGCAAAATCGATACGGCAAAATGCTGCACAGGAAACCTGCAATCTGAAAATAAACGCCCAAAGTCCAACTTGCCAAAGATATATAAAACATATATATATATATATATATATATATATATATATATATATAAAACAAAATAAACAGAGTTAAAGAGAAAAAAATAGAACAAAATTCTGTTCAAAATCAAACTAATAATAAAGTGAGACATACACCCTCCTGTATCTATATAATTATGATTAGAGACCGGACGCATCGGGCCGAAATTACGATGAACCATATAAATAGTCTATAACATCGTTAAGTAACGAGCCATCGAAAAAATTCATAATTGGAGTAGACTGTGAAATTGAGTTGGTACTTTAGCCACTTCCACATAATGACACTTTACTTGATGCTTGACAGATTCATTTGGTTTCATTGTAAAAAAAAGGTTATGGCATTGAAATGATACCACAACAAAAGAGAAAACAAATAATTTATTTAATATCGAAATCATAATCAAAATTTACATATAGCTACAGAAGTTGTTGAAAATGTTGTCCATTTACATTTAAACACAAACCAACTCTTCACCGCAATCCAGCAAAAACTTTATGCAGCATTTGCGGTGAGTTGTTGATCTCTTCACACTTTTCTGTTATGGGAATTCTCAGTTGTTCCAGATTATGAATTGGCGTTGAATAAATCGAATTTTTGATGAATGGCCATACGAAAAAATCACATATGTTTAAATCGCAAGACCTAGTTGGATATGGGATTTCAGTGTTCCTGCTTATTATTCTGTTATCAAAAAATTCTCTGAGATATTGAAGTGTTTCTCTGGTCGTATGTGCTGTTGTACCGTCTTGTTGGAAATACCCATTTTGTAATTCCGCATCATCCAGTTGATTTATGAATGAGCCGAGTATCTTATTGCGATATCGTGCAGCAGTAAGTGTACCTTCAAAAAAAAATGGGACCCACCCATCTTCTGCGACATATTCCAACCCAAATACCAACTTTTTGGGGATGCAATATTTTTTCAACAAAAAAATTAGGATTTTCGGAGGACTAACACCTCATATTCTGTGAATTAACACATCCAGAAAGATAAAACCAGGCCTCATCCGTGAAAAAAACTGTGTCAAGGATATCCTGATTGTGTAGATTATTTTGAAACCATTGACAAAATTCCACTCGACTTAAATAATCCACTGGATAAAGTTCATGAAAACATTGCAGCTTGTATGGATGACAATGTAAGACTTTTTTAAGAATGAATTGGCACGTACCATAAGATAAATTTGTTTGTTGGGTCACTACAGAAATGGATGTTTTTGGATTTTCATCAATAATATGCTGAAGGGCTTCAATGTTATCAGCTGTACGTTTAGATGGCCGTCCACTTTCAGTTTTTCGACAGACGCTACCAGTCTCTCTGAATAACTTTATACACAATTTGTCAAAACATTGTAAAACTCATTGTAGTCAAACACTAATTCAGGATGTTCTTCACTAAAATCAACCATGCAATCGGTAACTGAATACTGCCACTCGCCATTTACTTTCACACTTGTAAGGAAGTAACATTCGATAATTTTTGCTTTTTGTTCTAACCGGTGTTCAGAAACATTCGATGTCAAAGTAGGCCTTGAAAATATGAAGTCATGTCTGAGATAGATTGATACATTTACTTCATACAATTTTATAGGTTATCAAATTAGTATATTAATACATAAGTAAAGATATACGATTTTTTGTTCAGAGCCCACTTGACTTCGAATGTTTCTGAACACCCGTTATGTTGAATACCATTTTTTTAAATAAATTCAATTTTCTTAATAAGAGTTTTGAAAAATTTGACACAAACTTATAGTTTCAATGTCAAATAATAAATGTCATTATGTGGAAGCGGCTAAAGTACCAACCCAATTTCACAGTCTACTCCAATTATGAATTTTTTCGATGGCTCGTTACAACACGCAGTTACAGGGTTGGCCATTTAAGGTTGCGGTTTTTGAAGTCATATTAAACATACAAAATATTAATTTAAAAAAATGATTTATTTGTGCAATTAAACAACAAGATCTGCGGTTTAATAAATCAGGTTTTCGAAGTGAGAGCCTCGAGCAACGATAACATTTCGCAGCCTCTTCTCAAATTCTCCACATACAGCCTGAAGTGTGGCGTACGGTATCGCTTCTATTCGCTGCCGTATTGCCATTTCAAGGTCATCCAGGGTGTCTATACCATCGCGATATACCGTATCTTTTAATGATCCCCACAGGTAGAAATCGCAAGGATTGAGGTCTGGACTATATGGTGGCCATGATATTCCGCCTGTAAACTGTTGAGCGTCAAGACCAATGATTCTGTTACCGAAATGTTCTTCAAGAATGTTCAAAACTTCTTCCGTGCGATGCGGACGAGCCCCGTCTTGCATAAACCATGCATTCTCCACCATATTTAATTCATGCGCCACGGGAATAAAAGACTCATTAAGCATTTCACAATATCTTTGCGAAGTAACGGTTCCATTGACAATCACGGGACCGATAATTCCTGCCGACGAGATAGCACACCATACAGTCAACCGTCGAGGGTGAAGAGGACGAACAATTACTAGATGTCGATTTTCTATCCCCC